>CATIUR010000001.1:324127249-326527249 GCA_949592205.1 Helichrysum umbraculigerum | reverse complement strand
AATAACTAGCATGGACGGTCTTTTGAGACGTCTACATATACTTATAACCCTGCGCGTTTTGAACGCCCGGCAGGTTACAGTCTTCGGACACCTCATTGTACTGCATCACATTTGCTTCACTGCAAATCATCAGACTCAGGTGAGTCTCATAGCCCCTTTTTAAATGTTTTTATCTAGGGGTGAGATACATGCTCGTTTTGTTTTACATGTGAACACAAGTATCAAAACATCGTTATATGCTACATGAGTTAATTTCATCTAATCAATTTAAAGTCCTCCATCACATAGTTTGTTAATATGATTTAGCGTGAATGTTAGTGTATGGTACCATATGGGATTGACAATCCCCGTCCGAGTTAGCAAGCACTAACCTGTCAAACGGACGCATTATCATTTGTTCAGTATGAGTGTTGATTAGGCACTCATAGGGAGGCACCTCGATCAGGTCCTTGAATGTGGATCCTGACCCCCTCAGTTAAGCTCAAACTATGGACTCATGGCTGTATGTACATTCATTATTTGTTTGATTACAAATCATTATATAAATCTTATGGTTCATCAATATCATTTACTCATATACACCTGTGAGCTCACCAGCTTTTAGCTGACATTTTAGCATGTTATCTCAGGTACTCAGCAGTAGGTTGGACTGCCCATCAGGATACTTTAGCTCGAGTCACATGCAATCATTAAACATCAAGAGATTTCCTTGCATATCTATATTTTGTATAATTGGAAATGTACTAGAATCTCTCAGGGTAATCATGTGAACTCAATTTGATGTAAACAATTTGTAAACTCTTATGTTATATCAAAGTATTTTGTAAATGACGCATATAGAGTCGTTCATTATATATCTTATGTGCTTGATTTTTGATTAGTCACGCCCCGACCCGATTCGCTTCCGCAACCCAAATTAGGGGGTGCGACAGATTGGTATCAGAGCCTAAGGTTATAGTGAACTAGGTTGCATTAGTGGGCCTAGTCTATGACCGTTAGGCAGTATTATCTGTTAAGTATGATTGGTTCAAGAGTTACATCACACAAGTTTAATTTAACATAGCTTGATCAACTATGTACAATTAACTAAAGATGATGTAAGGCTTGAACTGGTTATGCTGGAATAGGGATACATTAGTTGACTCTGACCACGAGAGAAACCGGGACTCATAATTGTTTGTGCTAGACACTCATAAGACTATTATGTGATATATGTATGTATATATACATACATAGTCATCGCTCAAGCACTGTACGCTAGTCTATTATATATTATATATATAGGCACTTACATTTCCAAACACTTTGTCACAGAGATGGCAAACACACCCACCGAAACATCTTCTACTTCATCCCACTCTCGACAACATCTCTTGGGATCACGAAACTCATAGGTAGCTAGGAGGACCACCGAGTCACTTCGAGCTAGACCTTATCCAACTCACAACAATTCAAATAACCAGGCTAGTCAGCACGCAGTTGCTAGTCAGTAGAGATGGTTATTCAACACCTCTTGATTGTTCTATGATGTTGATTGTCATATTGTGATATTGTATATTACCGCATTTACATATGTACATCTATGATAATCATCATTTATGGACAATCTCTCACGAACCCTATCTTTCTGTTCTCAGGAAAATCATGCCGCCAAAGTCAAGGACTTACACCGATGCCCAGATGGCATCCCTCATGTAACACCCTCAAATTTCAGTTTGCGGAAGCGGTCGGGTCGGGTGTTACCATATTAAATATCACAGCATAAGATACATAATGAATGACTCTAAATGAGACGTTTGAAAATAATTATACATTTACCAAATAGAACGTTTACAACGTGGCGAGTTTAATAGAAATTTCAAATACATAATTTGAAAATACAAAAGTAAATGCAGAGTTGTCCCAAATGTTTGAAATCATGCGACTCGAGCTAGCATAATCTTGTAGTAATCCTAATCCTGCTGGGCACCTGAGAACACATGCTAAAACAGGTCAGCTATAAAGCTGGTGAGTTCATAGGGTTTGTTAGTTGAAAACATAAAGTTAAATCCTGTATGTTTTGAAAAGTAGTTCGAAATCCCAGTATTTTGGTTTGTATCGTATAAAAGATGTAACACCAATGTGTATACGTTTCACTAGGTATTTCCTACTCCAAAGTAGCTGTGTATACCTAAGTACATAAGGAAATGAGGCATTCCATGCCTGGATGCCTATCAGGTATAAGTAAGGTTACTAATATGAGGCAATACATGCCTAGGCGTAATTCGAGTAACTGTATGACCACGTCATATGATGTTGAATATAAATGGGTATGCCACCTGGCATAGCGTGTTGCCTCCAGCAACAAGTAAATGTAGTCCCGCGGACTATGATTGAGTATAAACTCGTGGGTTTATGTATCACCAATTGTGATATGGATGTGTACCACCGACCGTGGTGTCGTTTTGTATCACCAACCGTGATATCGTTTTGTACCACCAACCGTGGTATCGTTTTGTATCAACAACCGTGATATCGTTTTGTATCACCAACCGTGATATCGTTTTGTATCACCAACCATGATATCGTTTTGTGCCTAATCAGGCATGTCCGGATTGCTCGCAAGCAATAATGTAATTGAGCCAGCAATACTACGACATGCCCGGCTTGAGATTGTGTTTGTAATAGCATATGTATATCAATATACATAAGTAAGTTGTAAGTAGTACCAAATGCGAGATGAATTACGAGTATGTGTATATATACCCATACATGTATATATATAAGTCGAGTCAGCAAACACAATGAGATAGTGTATCATGTAGCACATGAAATTAATTGACTGTAGCTAAGTATGTGTTATAGTTCTTATCCATTTGTAGTATCACTATAAGCCTAGGTATGACTAATCATCACCTAGTTGTTTCGTATGTTACCATTGTATATCACTAGTCTCAGTCTAGTAAGTATATTGAGATCCATGATTCATATAGGCAGCGTCAGCTCCTAAAAGGGGAACTAATCCTGTAATGGTTTAAGCGTTGTCCAGTGTGAGTAGAACTAACCGGTTATAATATGTTTAGTAAGATTTGTCCCACGACAATGTAGTCAACTAAATTGATATCCCGAATTAGATTATAAAGTGATGGTCCGTGCTCGTGACGTATCGAATCATAATTGTAACCTATCTAGGTTAAGTATTGGTACGGATCTAAAGTCGTAAGGTGTGTGTAATCCTAAGCGTTACACAATTCGTATTACATAACAGTATTATAAATAGTTGTGAATTATGAAAGATTATTAGTATAATTCGAAAGCAGTTATTGAGCATGTGTTTCACCCCGAAAACAGTAAAACAGTTGAAAGAGTGGGGCTATGAAACTCACCTGAGAAGTTAGCGTCTTAGTGTAACGAGTTGTGGCAAGTATAATCTCCTAGTATCCTAAACACGAGAGATTTTGTATGTTTGTAAGTGCGGTTCGTTATTGATAATTCTTAATAATAATTCGTATTATTATTAGGTTTGAACTTTCGTATACTTTATAAAGTATATTTGTTTTGAGTATAAGTCGTATCATATTTAAATTGTCATTTGAAAACGTTTCCCGACACTTAGAAAGATGTGGCTATTTTCTGTTTTCTGCGACATAACTTGCGACACAAAATTTAGTCATGCGACACAAGGGTTGTGTCGCATAGAGTGCGACACAAGAGCTCCGCGACACAGTGGTTGTGTCGCAAAAGCTTGCGATGCTGATTCAACAGCGACATAAGGGTTGTGTCGTATAAGGTTTACGACACAAGGTGTGACATAAGAATACGACACAAGCGTTGTGTCGCATGGGTAGTTTATGCGACATAATATGCGACACAAGGGTTGTGTCGCAAAGATGAACACCAGCCCAGAAACCCGCGGCTGTCGCGTTTTTCCGGCCAAAATCACAAATCAAACGCATTTTTGGGCTGTAAAATCATGTTTTCTTTGTTGTTTAGGTTATAACTAAGTTGTGTAAACATTATTACACCAAAACATTACACCAAAATGATTAAATCTAAAATTTTAGAAATTTCTTACAATTGCGAATCGAGGCCAAACGAGGAAGAAAACGAGGGTGTTGCCTTTGTTAATGTTGCTCCTCTCTTGATGGTGATTCCGAAAATGTATGTTGATGGTGGTGGCGGTGGAGTCCGGTGGTGGTGGCGGTGGAGTCCGGTGGTGGTGGCGGTGATTGGTGGTGATTATTTTTAGAGAGAAAATGAGGTGGAGAAAATGATGAAAATGAGATGAAATGGGGAGGGGATTTGGGTTTTGTCAAACTCAGATCCCCTTTGCGTGGACTGTGGTCTCCAACCACAGTACAAAGTATCCGTGTTTAATTTGTCCGATGAAATTTAAAATAATATTTTAAATTCTAAAATTTATTTATATTATCTTGAAATGTTTATTAGTGAAAGTATTTGACAAAAATACTATTTTAAAACAAAAGTTTAATTGTTTGTTTTTCGAGTGGTCACGAATAATTAAGATGCGTTTTGAATTAAAACGACTTTCGTTTTCGAATGCTTAATATTTTTGTCCAAATGTTAAATGTTAAATCTTTATGATTAACCATTATTTACAAAATTTTGATTACTTGGTTACAATTGCATATAATAATACAATTATTTAAAATTAAAGTTTGGCGCGAAATTTGACTTTTTGACGAGGTGTTACACCTCATTTCCCAGGCAGTAACTGAAGCCTTGGCCAGGCAATAACTGAAGCCTTGGCGCGATAGTCGTCAGAGACCTCCAGAAGGAATAGTGATACTGTCGACACCACTCCTACTGCCAAGCCTTGTTCCTACAAGGACTTCCAGAACTGCAAACCCTTGAACTTTAAAGGAACTGAAGGAGCCATCGGCCTAATCAGATGGTTCGAGAAGATGGAGTCCGTCTTCCGCATCAGTAAGTGTGCGAAAGGGGATAGAGTTCATTTTTCCACATGCACCCTTGCTGACGGTGCCCTCACTTGGTGGAACTCTTATGCCCAGTCTATGGGTATCGACACCGCGTATTTACTCCCATGGGAGGATTTGAAAAAAATGCTCACGGATGAGTATTGCCCAACTGAAGAACTCTAGAAGCTAGATGAGGAGTTCTGGCATCTCAAGGTTCAAGGAACCGACATTGTTGGATATACTACCAGGTTCCAACAACTTGCAACCCTTCGCCCAGCCTTAGTAAGCACTGATACCGACAAGGTCAAGAGGTACATCCGCGGTCTTCCGGAACCTGTCCGGGGGAACGTCGCCTCTTCCAACAAAACCACTATTCAGGAAGCAATCCGATTGGCCCATGAACTCATGACTATGCAAGAGAGCCAAGAAACACCTGTCTCATCTTCTGGGAACAACAACAAGAGGAAATGGTCTGGAAATCAAAACCAGCAAACCTTCAAAAAGACTGAGGCTATCAAGAATGACACATCGGGGTCTGGATAAAGGAAAGGGTACACTGGAAGTAAACCCTATTGTCCCAAGTGCAGTCATCATCATGATGGTCTTTGTGGTACCCCCTGCAACAACTGCAAGAGGTATGGACATCTTACCAAAGAATGCCGAGCACCTGCAACCATCCCCACTACCAACACTAACAACAACCAACCCCGAGCCTGCTATGAGTGTGGAAACACTGGACACTTCAGGAATGCGTGTCCAAAGTTGAAGAACAAGGGTAACAACAACAACAATGCTAGGGGCAGAGCTTTTGTGCTGAACGCCGAAGACGCCCGTGAAGACCCTAATGTGGTCACGGGTATGTTTCTTCTCAACAATTTAACTGCTTCAGTTCTGTTTAATACTGGTGCTGATAAGAGTTTTAAATCTGAGGAGTTTAGCCCACTATTAGATATTACCCCAGTTTCCTTAGAAGCTAAGTACACTGTAGAGTTAGCTAATGGAAAATTGATTGAGGCCGATAGTGTGATACCAAATTGTACTCTAAACCTTGCAAACGAACTCTTTCCCATAAACCTCATACCTGTCAAGATTGGAAGTTTTGACATCATTGTAGGCATGGATTGTCTATCCAAGCACCGGGCTGAAATCGTCTGTTATGACAAAAATTTTCGTATTCCTCTCGCCACCGGTAGTACTTTAATCATACAAGGGGAGACCGGTGGGACGAGATCGAATATCATATCCTGCATGAAAACTCGCAAGTACCTTAGGAAAGGGTATCAGGCAATCCTCGCTTATGTTATTGAGAAGAAGTCAGAAGAGAAGCGACTTGAAGAGGTGCCCATCGTTAGAGACTTTCCGGAAGTCTTTCCCGAAGAATTGCCTGGTCTTCCACCACCGAGGCAAGTTGAGTTCTCAATTGATCTTGTGCCCGGAGCAGCACCCGTGGCACGAGCACCATACCGTTTAGCCCCTTCAGAACTTCAGGAGTTGTCTATTCAGTTGCAGGAACTCCTGGATAAGGGTTTCATAAGACCGAGTTCTTCACCCTGGGGAGCTCCGGTCCTGTTTGTGAAAAAGAAGGACGGTTCACTCAGGATGTGTATCGAATACAGAGAGTTGAACAAATTAACCATCAAGAACCGTTACCCACTTCCCCGTATTGATGACCTATTCGACCAACTTCAGGGGTCGAGCTTTTATTCAAAAATTGATCTACGGTCAGGTTATCATCAACTGCGAGTTCGCGACGAAGATATTCCGAAAACAACTTTCTGAACTCGCTATGGTCATTACGAGTTTTGGGTAATGGCATTTGGTTTGACAAACGCACCGGCAGTATTCATGGATCTTATGAACCGTGTGTGTAAACCATATCTGGACAAGTTTGTCATTGTCTTTATCGACGACATTCTTATCTACTCGCGCAATGAGCAAGAGCACGCGCAGCATCTCAAAACCATTCTAGAACTTCTTAGACACGAAGAGTTATAAGCAAAATTCTTCAAGTGTGAGTTCTGGATGCAAACTGTTCAATTCCTTGGTCATGTAATTGATAGTCGGGGAATTCACGTAGATCCATCAAATATTGAGGCTATCAAGTGCTGGCAAGCACCGACAATGCCGACTGAAGTACGCCAATTTTTAGGATTGGCTGGTTATTATCGGCACTTCATTGAAAATTTCTCGAAAATAGCTCAACCTCTCACGACACTGACTCAGAAAGAAAAGAAGTTTAATTGGACTGATAAGCAAGAGTCAGCATTTTAGCTATTGAAGCAAAAGCTTTGCAGTGCACCTATCCTATCATTACCCGAAGGCAATGAATACTTCGTGGTATACTACGATGCTTCACATCAAGGTCTTGGTTGTGTGTTAATGCAACGAGACAAGGTCATAGCTTACGCTTCTCGACAACTCAAAGTTCATGAAAAGAACTACACGACCTCGAGCTGGGGGCCGTGGTATTCGCACTTAAAATCTGGAGACATTATCTGTATGGCACAAAATGTACCATCTTCACCGATCATAAAAGCCTCCAGCACATATTCGATCAGAAGGATCTCAACATGAGGCAACGTCGCTGGGTCGAGTTGCTTACCGATTATGATTGTGAGATCAAGTATCATCCGGGGAAGGCTAATGTAGTTGCCGATGCCCTAAGTCGAAAGGAGCGCACCAAACCACTTCGAGTTCGAGCCCTCAGTATGACCATTCATAATGATTTAATCATTCAGATCCTTACTGCTCAACTCGAAGCCTTGAAACCTGAAAACCTCAGAGATGAGGCCTTACGAAAGATGGAGAAACAATTCGAAACCAAACCCAATGGGGTCAAGTACTTAGCTAACCGAATCTGGTTACCTAAATTTGGAGACCTCCGGGACTTGGTGATGGATGAAGCTCACAAGTCCAAATACTCTATACATCCTGGATCCGATAAGATGTATCATGGCATCAAGGGATTGTACTGGTGGCCAAGCATGAAAGCAGAGATTGCCACGTACGTCAGCAAGTGCCTCACATGTTCCAAAGTCAAAGCCGAATATCAGAGACCTTCCGGCTTGCTCCAGCAACAGGAAATCCCTCAATGGAAATGGGAGCAGATCTCCATGGATTTCATCACAAAACTCCCTAAAACAGCTAGCGGTTGCGACACCATTTGGGTGATCATTGATCGGCTCACAAAATCAGCTCATTTTCTCGCCATCAAGGAAACAGACAAAATGGAACGCCTCACACGAATCTATCTGAAGGAGATCATATCTAGACACGGCGTACCTCTCTCAATTATCTCGGATAAGGATAGTCGCTTCACATCCCACTTTTGGAAATCATTGCAAAAGTCATTGGGTACTCGTTTGGACATGAGTACAGCCTATCATCCGCAAACCGATGATCAAAGTGAGCGAACCATCCAAACACTGGAAGATATGCTACGAGCTTGCGTAGTAGATTTCGGTGTCAATTGGGAAAATCATTTACCATTGTGTGAATTCTCGTACAATAACAGTTACCATACCAGCATCAAGGCTGCACCATTCGAGGCACTGTACGGTCGTAAGTGTCGCTCGCCTATCTGTTGGACCGAAGTGGGAGACAGCCAACTCACTGGTCCTGAAATCATTCATGAAACTACCGAGAAGATCGTTGGTATCCAGCAACGGTTGAAAGCCGCATGTGATCGTCAGAAGAGCTATGCTGACGTGAGACGCAAGCATCTCGAATTCCAAGTTGGGGATCGAGTATTGCTCAAAGTATCACCTTGGAGAGGTGTCATCCGTTTTGATAAACGCGGGAAACTAAACCCTAGATACATTGGACCTTTTGAGATCCTTGAAAGGATTGGTCCAGTGGCATATCGAATGCAGCTGCCACCCGAGCTCAGCAGCGTGCATCCCACATTCCACATTTCTAACTTGAAGAAATGTCTATCTGATGAGACACTTATCATTCCTCTTGACGAAATTCATATCGATGACAAACTTCATTTCGTCGAGACGCCAGTGGAAATCATGGACCGTGAGGTCAAACAGTTGAAACAAAGTCGTATTCCCATCGTCAAAGTCCAGTGGAATTCGCGGCGTGGTCCGGAATTCACTTGGGAACAGGAAGACCAAATGCGACTCAAGTACCCACAGCTGTTCACAGACTCCACTCCACTCCCGACTCAGAGCTAAATTTCGGGACGAAATTCTCCTAACAAGGTGAGAATGTGACACCCGACAAATTAGAACTAGTTATTAGTTCCTAATCATATGTTAATACGTGTAATTAGTTCTGAATTAGGCTAATTGTATGTATCGTTATATATATATTGGAATATATATATACACGTACGCGATTTGTTTAAATCGTGCATTTTCATATCGGATGGATTCCGATACATACTAATACGGACGTTGGTGAAACTTTTTTTTTAATAAATAACATAAATCTATTTGATAATTAAATAGTAGTTATTTACATTATATTATTATGTATCAATAATATACGAAACAATGTACGTTTTGTTTAAAACGTAACCGACCCAAATTAAACGAGCGAGACGCGCCCGACGAACGAAATAACCTCAAGTTATATTTTTATAACTCACTAATAAGTATTTTGATAAAATACTACAACTAAAAATATCAAAAAGTTATTTATTATTTAAACACGTATGTATAATACATAACGTCTCAAATTATACGTTTAAACGACCGGGGAAACGAACACCTCACGGAGCGCAAACTCGGGGAACAAAATATGGAGACAACCACACCTCGGTGGGGCCCTCCCCATCCAGTTTTCAAACTTGGAAAACAAGATCCACAAAATGTGGATCTTGTTTGTTAAATAATGTAAGACCAAACCATCACCACCTCAATCATTCATCATCATTCATCTCTCTCCTTTCTCTCTCTAACCTCTGCCCTCTCTCTCCCTAAAACCGTCCCACACCATCACCAAAAGCCACCATCAAATCTCCTTGAATCACAAAGTCGATTGAAGCAAAGACGATCACGAGAACGAGAGCTACGTTTCCATCTTTTCGGATTCTCCATACGATCATTGTACGAATCCCGACACTTTCGTAAAGTACTTATATTATGTTTATATAGATGATATGTTGTTCATACAACTTGATGATGTCCAATAATTATAACGGAAAACGTTTTTCATGGGTATATATATATATAGACAGATTCTGTCCCGGAAAACACGTCACACCAAATCGTTAATATCTTGAGTTCTAGGAGGAACCAACTCATGAAATCTAAACGAAAAATGACCGTTAAGACGTTGGCTACAACTTTTGTGCTTACCACTTTGACCAGATCCCCACGGAATTTAGTGTGGAAGTAGATCTTTGAGTGTTACCTGATTTTGGACCTAATCTGACCAGCTTCACTTTCCATTTTTGTTAAAAATAGTAAATGAAGTTATAAAATTATCATAAAGTGCAGATTTACACTAGACCCATAGGGGAACATCTGTGATTTTTGGTGGGTCTTGGTTTGGACTAAAGTGTAGAAAACGAGAGGGTTGTTGAGTCAAAAATCTGACGAATATATATAAAGGGGTTGTTTTGAAAACAAGATTATAACTAGCAGTGGTAACTAAGTTATAACTAACAGTGGAAACGAGATTATAACTAGCAGTGGTAACTAAGTTATAACTAGCAGTGGTAACTAAGATTATAACTAGCAGTGGAAACGAGATTATAACTAGCAGTGGTAACTAAGTTATAACTAACAGTGGAAACGAGATTATAACTAGCAGTAGTAACTAAATTATAACTAGCAGTGATAACTAAGTTATAACTAGCAATGGAAACGAGATTATAACTAGCAGTGGTAACTAAATTATAACTAGCAGTGGTAACTAAGTTATAACTAGCAGTGGAAACGAGAGTATAACTAGCAGTGGAAACGAGATTATAACTAGAAGTGGTAACAACTTATAATCACCTAAGACAACAACACTTGACTTATTCGAATATTAAACACTTCAAATATACTTTACAAGTATATCATTACAACATTTTAATAATAATGTTTTGAGATTATTATTATAGCAATTAATCACCAACGGGCCGTACATATTCTCAAAACTCAAACTAATCAATCAAACAACCAAATTATTTGGACATTTCTAGTTGGATGAATAACTAGCATGGACGGTCTTTTGAGACGTCTACATATACTTATAACCCTGCGCGTTTTGAACGCCCGGCAGGTTACAGTCTTCGGACACCTCATTGTACTGCATCACATTTGCTTCACTGCAAATCATCAGACTCAGGTGAGTCTCATAGCCCCTTTTTAAATGTTTTTATCAAGGGGTGAGATACATGCTCATTTTGTTTTACATGTGAACACAAGTATCAAAACATCGCTATATGCTACATGAGTTAATTTCATCTAATCAATTTAAAGTCCTCCATCACATAGTTTGTTAATATGATTTAGCGTGAATGTTAGTGTATGGTACCATATGGGATTGACAATCCCCGTCCGAGTTAGCAAGCACTAACCTGTCAAACGGACACATTATCATTTGTTCAGTATGAGTGTTGATTAGGCACTCATAGGGAGGCACCTCGATCAGGTCCTTGAATGTGGATCCTGACCCCCTCAGTTAAGCTCAAACTATGGACTCATGGCTGCATGTACATTCATTATTTGTTTGATTACAAATCATTATATAAATCTTGTGGTTCATCAATATCATTTACTCATATACACCTGTGAGCTCACCAGCTTTTAGCTGACATTTTAGCATGTTATCTCAGATACTCAGCAGTAGGTTGGACTGCCCATCAGGATACTTTAGCTCGAGTCGCATGCAATCGTTAAACATCAAGAGATTTCCTTGCATATCTATATTTTGTATAATTGGAAATGTACTAGAATCTCTCAGGGTAATCATGTGAACTCAATTTGATGTAAACAGTTTGTAAACTCTTATGTTATATCAAAGTATTATGTAAATGACGCATATAGAGTCGTTCATTATATATCTTATGTGCTTGATTAATGATTAGTCACGCCCCGACCCGATTCGCTTCCGCAACCCGAATTAGGGGGTGCAACAGTTTGACTCTCGGATAAAGACACTTTTAGAAGGAAGTTTCGGATGGAACTCTTCAAGTTATATCCGAAAGTCTTGTGTGTTGGTAATGCAAGTTATATCCGAAAGTATTGTATGTCGGTGGTGTACATGTGTGAATATATATACACACTTACATCATTTTTAGAGAGAGTCTGTGACATAATACGTACATGTAATATCAATTTAGAGAGAGAGTTTGAGAGCTTTGTAATCAAGCTAATATTACAAGCTTTATTCCATAACATTTGTTCTTCTATCTCGTATCAATTACTTGTTGTTAATCGATTTACTTATTCCGCTAGCTTAATCGAATCCGAATCAAAGTTTAGATCCTACGGTTCAACACCGGTAACTACCTATCTATGTTTTCAAATATAAATATGGTCTGAATTGTGTAGCTGTGGAAATACTGTCAATCATATCGTATAGTACACCGTGAATCAATCAGGGATTTATTGGGATATGTTTAAATAGTGAGGGTTGGGTTTATATCATAGATGGTTAAACTTTAATACAAACTTAGTTAAACTAGTCCAGAGTGGCCATAAAGTATGTGGCACCGGAAAGAACATAAAACGGCACAGTACTTCGTATAGCGATGGAAATAGTTCAAGTGGAGTACAAATACGTGGAAGCTAAGGAACTGTCGTCGGTTGAAGACTGTGTCACATCCTGGTTGAACCACATAGCTCTGGACTAAATAAAGACCATTAATACAGAGTTAGCAGTCACCAAACCAAGTCTTAATCTTAAATGCCTTGCCTAGCCTTAGTATCCCCGTAGTGTTAAGAACGGTCAGAACTTTTAGTGGGTCTGTTACTCTATCTCATGCGCCCAGGAATACCATTCCAAAAAGGGTCACTGTTCCACCATATGGAAAGTGTTGAAGAGTTGAGCAGCCTCCTCTGATCAGAATCACCATAGCCTAGCAACCCAGTGACATACTGTCTGGGAAATCAAACAGTAGGGTGTTAGTGTTTACACTACGAATACTTAGGCAAAAGCAAGACACAAATCTTTAAAAGACGTTTTCATACACAAACTCTAGACATCACCCCATAACGTAAGCTAACGAAATCATAGCAAGCACTATCCTCTATTACTGATTAAACCCTATCTTTTATTTACTGTTTTGTTTATTTACAGTTTTATTAGTTTAGTTTAAACGGACCTAAAACCAAATCAAAAACTCTTTTCAAAAACCCATCACTAAATTGAATAGTTTGTCTTGACAACTCCGCTTCACAATACGATTGATCTTAAGAATGACCATGAGTTATACTTGCCTCTGTAAGTAGAATTTAGGTCCCCAGCTTTTATAAATTTAAAACTACCACCCCGTTGTGCCTGTTGCGTGAACGACCGTTTCGGGCGCAACAATGTCGTGTCAATTTCTCGATTAATTAATGCAAAGTTTGAAGCATAAAATGATTTATGAGGTAGTATGCAATAAATTACACTTTCAGCAACTTCCGACCTTTGACCCATTTCATATTAACACATTTTTCTTGTACTGGCCTGAACTAGGCCTGTCAATGGGGCAGGGCGGGTCGGATCTTGACAAGATCCAATGGGTCACAAGATCCATTTAAACGGGTCTGGAGCTGACACATTAGTTAATGGATCATCATCCGATCCAAGATCCAACTAAATCAATGGATCTGGATCTGGGTCGACCCATTTAATATTGGAAAAAAAATTATGAAAATTTTTATTTTTTACATAAGTTTTGGTCAGCTGTTGCGAATAGTTTTATTTCATGGGTTGTTTAATTTCTTAAAGCGACAATCAGTTTAATCAAAAAGAAAGAATATACTCCGTAAATAAAAAGTAGATTTACTTGGTACGGAGTAGTATATATTGTTTTGGTTCTAGGTAGCTAATTAACCGTTGAATGTTCATCGTTTGTGCCTCACCTAATTACTAAATATATTAATAAATATATCATTTTTAATAATCAATGTTAATGTAACACCCCCAAATTCGTCGATTTTGTTTAGCGGAAGTATTTAGTTTAAGTACGGGGGTGCCACAATAACAAAGTGCATGCATACGTATCAGAGCTTATGATTACAACAGAACATAATATATTAAGATGCCAAAATTATTAATTACAATGTTTACGATTCATCGAATCGTACAAGTTAAAAGTAATAAGTTTACAAAAGTAGATTTCTGAAATATGACTAAAACATTTCAGTTATACTAAAGAAATCCATGTGTTTCCAAAAAGTTGACATCCTAAAACTTCACGGGTCGCCTAATTCTCCATGTGTGTTGGCGATTCTTACATGCGCAGCTAATTCCCTGAAAAACATAGTAAAAGTTAACAACTAGGTTGAGTGAACTCACAGGTTTTAAGTTTACACAAGTTGAACCAAGTTTGTAAGCACAGTTGTTATCCAAATACGTTCACAAATAGTATTGCCATAATAGTCGAGAATAAGTTTAGTGGAATGTTATCCAAATACACGTTTAGTGGGTTGTTCGTCCCAAGTACAAGTTTAGTGGGTTGTTCGCCCAAAGTTTAGTTTAGTGGGTTGTTCGCCCAAAATAGGTATGTGGGATGTTACCCAAATGTCAGTTTAAAAACACGTGCTGGTCGTTCTCCAGCGTTTTACAAACAGTACCGGTCGTTCTCCGGCCAAATACGCACGGGTCGTTCTCCCGTTCAACAAAAACAGTTTACCGGTCGTTCTCCGGTCTAGTTACGCACGGGTCGTTCTCCCGTCCAACAAACGCATGGGTCGTTCTCCCATCCAAGACGCACGGGTCATTCTCCCGTCCCTTGGCCAGTCGTTCTCTAGCACTAAAATACGTAGCTGGTCGTTCTCCAGCGTTTACATAAAAGTACCGGTCGTTCTCCGGTATACCAAATAAGGTTAAAGGTTTACAGTCGATTGCAAAACAATTTACCAGTCGTTCTCCGGTCTAGTTAAAACAGTTTGTCGAATAAGTTATCCCATTTGTTCAGTGTGTCAATATGAAAATGTTATTTCATAAATATCAGTTTGTTCAATAGTTTAATAGTTCAAAGTACTCTAATTGTTCGAGTAAACAAGTATGATAAACAATCATATAAGTAAAAGCAGTTATGGCAATAAGTAAAACAGTTGACTATGTTTTCCACCCCTGTTCAAAAGCAGTTAAATCAGTAAAAGTAGGGGCTGTGAACTCACCTGTTGAGTTAAGTAGTTGTGCGAGTGCTAGCAAACCTAAGTCCAAGTACAGTCCAGAATCTCCTAACGTCCTAAACGTACGAGATTTAATAAGTATGTGGATGTCTAAACTAATCATCCATGCTAGTGTTTGTACAACCAAGTTATGTCCCAAGTATTTGTTAAACGTTTACGTTGTATTTCGTTGTTTGTGAAAATGTATACGACTTGTTGGTGATGTTTTGAAACAATAGTTCAAAAATGTTATTATCTCATTTGCTACAGTACTGCTACAGTAAAATTTGACTTTTCTACAGTAACTTTGACTTTTTTAAAATGTGTTTTTAGGGTTCTGACTTGTGCGACGTAAGGGTCTGCGTCGCATTCAGGTTTTGCGACGTCATGGGTTGCGTCGCATAGGCGACGTTCGCAATTTAATGCGACGGAACGGGTTGCGTCGCTATCTGCGACGTGGGGATGATTATGCGACGCAAAGGCCTGCGTCGCAGTACTATTTTTGGGCCAAAAGCGACGTAGTCGCCTGTTCGACGAACAGCTTAAAAATCAACGAGTTTTGGGTCGATTTGGACGTTTTTGGTTGTATAAAACGCTAAAACATGATAATCTAAGTATACTAAACATGAAATATTAACTAAAACTACAAAATCTAGGAATTGACGGGATTTGTTGGAAACTTACGAGTGTCGGATTTAAAATCCGAAAAGGTAGAAATGTAGATCGTGGTCTCGTGGTCGTTTTATTCCAAGGAAGTATGGTGATTCGGCGTCGTTTGAAGGTAGTTTGTGGCGTTTTTGTGGTGGTTTTTGGTTGGTGGTGGTTGTAGTAGAGAGAAAAAGAAAAAGAGGAGGTGATGATGAATGAGAAAAGTGGGGAGGGAGAAAGGGTTTTGTCTCCCTTTTTCCTTCCTCTGTGTTTGCGCTCCGCGTTTGTTTACCCGATCGTTAAATGTTACTTTATTTTAACTAATATATTTTTAATTACATTTTTCATTATATTTTTAATTAGGATCTTTTTATGAAACTAAATTAATAAGTTTTATAAATTTTAAACCTTGTTTTATTTTAATTATACGAGTTGACGTTTTGCGTTATAAAATGATATGTAAATATTATCGACATAATATTTTGTTGTTTACGAAGTTATTTAATAATTTCGTCTTATTAAATAATTTTGTTCACCAACAGTCGTATATTTTTGTCGCGTTTGTTTTCAGATTGTTCAGTACGTAATTACTACTAATTACGAATACGTAATACTACGCGTATTATCTAGTTGGGCTTTGCTAGACTTACCTCTAAAATATGTTGTGAATTCACTCAAGTAGGGAATTAGCCTAATAATGCAAGTGATTAATGTTATTAATCTCGTTTAAATTTGCGGGGTGTTACAGTTAACACAAAATAAGCTAGTATATCTTTTGGAAAATTTCATTTATTCACTTACATGCAACCGATAGCATCAAAACATTGCAATATAAGTATATCCTAAATATTTAGATGATTTGATTAGTTAGTTTTACTACACGAATCATTTCTATTGTACATGAATCGGTTGAAGATTGAGATATGTACCGTTGAATGATTGGGATATATATATATATATATATATATATATATATATATATATATACTTGGGATCCTGTGAGAACAAGGAGATTCCGTGAGAACGGTGAGAACACATCTTAGTCATCCATTTTTTGATCAAAAACCCTGATTTTGGAGGTGGCATTTTTGTAAATACTTTGAAGTTTGATTTTGAAGGGTTCACATAAGGATTGCTATGTGAAGTTTTATTTTTTTTTTATTCACAATAGTTTTAACATGGTGAAGTTTTATTTAATTTTTGTTAATTAACATATTTGAAGTAGTTAATTGATAAGTATAAAAATTAATCTTTTCAAAAACTAATGTTAACGAAAAAAATATTTACTTAATCTCATTAAAACTATGTGAATCTATAAAAATAAAAATTCATAGCATCGTAACCTTATGTTAAAAAAAATATATTAAACTTAACCTCACCAAAATGATGTGAAGTTAAAAAAAAAAAGAAGCTTCACGTGAGCAAAAAGATGTGAAGCTAAAAAAAAAAGCTTCACATGAGCAAAATGATGTGAAGCTAAATAAAAATAAAAAGATTCCCATGAACAAAATGATGTGAAGCTTAAAAAAAAAAAACTTCACATAAGCAAAATGATTTGAAGTTAAAAAAAAAAAAAAAAAAAAAAAACTTCACATGAGCAAAGGTGATGTGAACCTTCCAAAATCAAACTTCAAAGTATTTAAAAAATTGTCACCTCCAAAATCAGGATTTTTGATCAAAAAATGGATGGCTAAGATGTGTTCTCACCGTTCTCACGGAATCCCCTTGTTCTCACCAGAACCCAACCCTATATATATATATATATATATATATATATATATATATATATATATATATATATATATAAAGCATGAAACTTGATATAAACATAATTTTCAATTTTCATATATAACAATTGTCAGGAAAAGTATATTATCCATAGAAATAGTTGTACATAATTTTTTTTTAAAAAAATTGTTTTTTTATGAGTTTAATGGGTCGACCCGGATGGGTCATGGGTCGATCCAAGTAAAGATCCATCTAAATGAGTTGACCCATTGGATCCCTTGTTGGGTCCATGGATCCATTTTTCCGACCCATTAGGTCATATAAATGGGGCGGGGCGGGGCGGGGTGGATCTAAATCAAGATATGCCCCATTGACACCCATAGCCTGAACCGTTAGAGATAGATCTTAAAACAAATCAAGATACATATAAGCACACACGTTGGAGTTGGCACCTTTAGTTTTAATCTCCATAAGCACAAAAATTTGTAGATATCCGTGCTTATAAGCTTTACCGACCGACTAGCATAAATAACCAAGATCTATTTGTTCCAAACAACAGCTTAACTTCGAAAGTTGTACTGTACGACAATCCGGATGGCTGGATCAGGATCATCCAGTTTAATTTGTGACCTTGATTAGTGATGAAAACATCACTTCACATACCTGAGTTCTTTGCCTTTTCTTTTGACTGCGGGTTGTTAGTAATAACTATCACCTATGGGTAACATTAAGTGATGGAGAGGGTGCACATCAGATGCTGGGGTGGTTGGATTTGGTGTGCCTTCTTCACCTAAACCAAATTCTTCAGCAAGTAAATCAACCCCATCCCATTCGATATCGCCTACGACAAGAATGCAAAACTACATTCGTATAGTATTACACATGAATATAACATGGAAGTTGTTTAAACAAAACCATACAATGTCATTTTGCCGGGGTGTTGTCCCCATTACCCAAAAAAAAAAAAAAAAAAACCATACAATGTATGTTCCACATATCAGTGAGTGGAACTTCTCTGTCTGGTAGAAGCCAATAATCATCGTGGTTTTGCAATGACGTAAGTTAAATGATTATAGTTAGTTTATAAAAGCCAGGCACAAATTTTACATTCAAGTACTTAATTAAGGAAAGAGTAGCACATTAACGTATTGCTTTATTTTGCCTCTAAATGTACAAATGAGCAACAGTTAAGAAATACATACCTCAAACATAGAACAAACTATCTTCATAATTCTACGAGGCGATTCATAAGGTGCATTATGTTCAGATCATATGACATATGTGATGGAGGCCCAAGTGTTGAAGAACGAGCCCACATGTTTATGGAGGCCCATGAGCGTGTCGCTAAAAGGGTTGCACGAAAAGGCCATAACTTGGGCTACGAGGCTCCGTTTCAGGCCCATGAGCTGTCGATTCGAAGCTTGGAACGAGGCCCACGTTTTAATAAACAGCTGTAGGCGGTTTACACAACTTCGAAGCCCAAAAACGGCTCCTAGAATAAGTTATGGGTCATTTTATGTTTTTTCTGTTATGTTTGGGCTTTATGTTCGGCCCGTTATGTTTTTAGACCCATTTCGAAAATCTGCTACCTTTTATAGGGTGTTGGGACGTAACAAACTTCTCAGTTTTGTTTTTGATGATAATTGAATTTCCTCTCAATTTTTGCTTGCAAATATTTCTTAACATCGGTATTCTTTTGAATCAACGCTTGTTAGAAGAGATTTTTTCCTAGGTATTCGTTGAATCAACAGGATTTAATTCATATTTCGTTTTATACACTACATCAATATGTGAGCATGTTGTGCGTGTATTTTTAACACAGGTAAGTTATCAATTAAAAAAATATATATTATGGAAATTTTCATATCATGTTTAACAAAATTATGACACATAAATCCGCAAACATCATATTATCATCAAGTTACATTGCACATTTGGCAGTTTGATCAGATTTCATAAACAACATGAAGTTTGTCCATGAATGAGGAAAGTATTCTTGATGGTTATCTCAAGGTTTGAATGCAGCGAATGCTACAACAGAGTTGTGTCCTCCAAAACCAAACGAATTTGAAATGGCTACATAACAAAAATGTTTGCGTCAGTAATCTTAAATATGTATCGCAACCAAATGAGGCATATATCAAAAGAAATTAAACTCACCAACATTGATCTCGTGTTGTTTCTTTTCATTTGCAACAGTGTCAAATTCTACTACAGGTTCAAGATTCTACAATTACAAAAAATACACATGAGAATTATAATTAGACCGAATTGGATAGGATTACTCAGGATTATAGGTGTCACTTACAAACTGATTAATAGTAGGATGCAACCATCCTGTTTGAATCGCTTTAATTGTAGCAATAGCTTCTATACCTCCGGCTGCTGCCATACAATGTCCGATTATAGACTGAAACGTAAACACCCATATCATATATGAAATGGAGTTGATGTGTTTAAGAGATTAACAATCATGAAGAAACTTACCTTGGTGGAGTTAACTTTGATTGTTTTATTGCACTTAAAAACATCGTTGATAGCCTTGGCCTCGGCTACGTCCCCGGCTACAGTAGAAGTAGCATGTGCATTAATGTAGCTTACCTAACAAGTTGATTTTATTTAAGAGGAACATTAAGGAATGTATATAAATATTTTTCATACATTAAAATGTGTAACACAAGATAGTGATACATATTTGTTTGTATCTAAACAAAGGTAAAGGGACCTTTTCCTTCCTATCGTTTTGCATTCCACTTCTTGCCACAAACATCACCCCCCCGATTAACCATAACCACAATCGGGTAATATTTAAATTAAATTTGGTCATGTTTAGGAAAAACCACTTTGGTTGATATTTGAAAACCAAATCTGCCAGGTTATTGGTTGAAACAGGCGCACCATGTAACATATAAAAGGCTATAGCCACCGTTTCCGGTTGGTGTAAAACTGTTCAAATAAGTTCTAGCTACCTTGTGTAAATTTCTCAACTGTAGCTTCTAAAATTTCACATCTTTAATTAAGCAAAAAGTGTAGTACCTCCTCTACTGAGACACCAGCATTCACAAGGCAGCTTTGCATGCAAGATGATACACCAAACCCATCTGGTCGCGGATTTGTTATATGATAAGCATCACAGTTTACCGAACCTCCCAAGAATTCAGCAAATACTGGTGCATCCCTTTTCATGGCATGTTCTAAACTCTCCATCACCTACAAACAAACCACATAAATAATAGAATATAAGCTGCTGTATGAACTACAAGAATGTATTATCATAAGTGCTCTATAACTATTGAAAACAAGTCCAACTAGGGTGATAATGTTACCAGCATTCCAGCACCTTCCCCGATGACAAACCCATCTCTATCCTTGTCCCATGGTCTGGAAGCTTTTTGAGGATCATCATTTCTTGTCGATGTTGCTCTAGTAGCAGCAAGAGCTGCCACACTGAAGTTAGTAAACGAATCTTCGATACCACCAGTGATCATCAAATCAGCCTCCCCTTCACGGATATGATTTGCAGCAGCACATAAGCAATAATTAGATGTCGCACAAGCAGATGCAATAGAGTAATTTGGTCCCACAAAGCCAAGATTAATAGCAAGTACGGCTGCGGCCTTGTTAGCGTTATATGGATGCAAAATATCTGGAATTTTCCGATAACCACTCTCTATAAAAGAATCCAAACTATTTGACAATACGGAGAGGCCCGCAAATCCTGATCCAATAATCACACCTGCGCGCTCCTTATTGATCTGCATTCATCGTACATTACTGTAACCATCATATGCAACATTCCGAGACATGAATAAATAGAAGGAATTGAAATACGAACCTTGGAACGTTCATGAATGTCAAGGGAAGCAAGTTCAAGAGCTTTATTCGCTGAAACAATGGAATAACTTAGACAAGGATCAAGTCTGTGGTCGTTGTTTTCGTCGATATACCCATTAGCATTGAAGTCGCGAATCTGAGCACCAATCCTGGTGGGGAGCTTTGAAGCATCGAATTTATCAATTAACGTGACTCTGTTATCACCATTTAAGAGTCTCTCATAGAATGTATCAATGTTGTTTCCAAGTAGCGAGATAACTCCCATACCAGTAATAACGACCCGCTTTTTAGGATCTTTTTCTCGTGTTGGGGCGGTAAGGGAGTTATGGAATGCTAAAACAGGGTAACGTTTGTTGTTTGGACGTGGAGGTGATTTGACATTTATATGTGTATACTTCTTGCGGTGTGTGGACACCAAAAGTGGTGTGAACTGTAGAAGAGCTTGAGCTTCCATTGTTGTCTACAGAGTAATCAAATATTGGATAGTTAAAGCTGTTTATAAATTTTGAAACAGAGTATTATATCTAGCCAGTAAAATTATAAAGTGTACCGATACATTTAAAGCCTATAATTTCAAGCGTCATTTTGGACTTTGTTATTACCTTATTTAGAAAAACTTGAAAAAAGTGTAACCTCATGAGTAATTATTAGTCTAATAATTTGGATAGGCAAAGGTGTATTCTTTTGACTTCATCAATCTTATTCATTTTTAATTATAGATAACTAGTTTACGACCGCAAAATTTACAGGTTGTCTATGTATTATATGGATGTCTTATATGGATTTAATAATTATTTTGATGATGGTGTGTAGTGTTGAGGATGTAAATCTATGAAGGTTTTTTAATGGAAAAGTTTGACATACGTTTAGTACTAAGACAAACAATTTATCCACTAACCAATTAGATATGTTTGACACATTAGCACACGTTAATGAAGAGAAGTAGTTACTGGACTAATGTATAACCTATTGGAGTATTGGAGTTCTGATGTTGTCAAGATGAAGACTGGTACTTGTTTTCCTCTTGCACTTTGATCGCATACACAGGACATCGTAAGACAGTTGCAGGTCGTGAGTATAGATAAGTAAAATTACAGGATAATTAAGTAACCTTTACTACTTTTTTATTTATTACTTTTATTTTGTTTTATACTCTCTTTTTTTGTATTCAACTTTTTTTAGTTCTTTTACGATTATTATTTTATAGTTTGCGTTCATGGTCATCTAGGGCGCGTTTAGTTACAAAAAAATTTCTCCATTTTTCTTTTTCCATTTCTCTAGAGAATGAGAAGCGTTTTACCTCTCTAGAAAAGCAGTGAAAAATCCAGAAAACGTGTTTAGTTGCAAGGGTGGAGTTTTCTTTTTCCAAGGAAGAGTAGAGATAGAAAACCATCAAAAGTAGTTTTCAACTTTGTAGTTATAAAAAGGAAAACAAGGATTTTCTTTTCTTTAGAAAAGTTTTTAGAAAACTCGAATTTAAATACATGTTCTAATTTTCTTGTTTTCTTAGAGAATTTTTCTAGAAAAGTGAGGAGTTTTCTGTAACTAAACGCACCACTATCTTTTCCTTTTCTTTTAGAATATGTAATAATGGAAAATTGAAAATTAATGATTGTTAAGACTAAAATAGTTTAAGTTCATTGTCATATAATTTCTATTTCAGTATTTTGTTCGAATTTGTTATTTTTAAATACAAACCAGCTAATATAGATGTTGGAATGTATTTGTGTGATCTGAAAATCAAGAAGATATGAAGTGATATATAGTCAAATAATGATAATGATAATGATAGATAAAAATATCGGTAACATGAGTCCTTTTATAATAGTGCTCATTTTATAATTACATAATTTGTGTTATTTAACACTTTAATTTATATTGATCCTTAACTTCCTTACCTCTTATTATATTATCTATTGTTAGTATTGTTATTTGATTTGTTTAAAATTTAATTATCGTAATAGAGATACTCTTACGTAAAATGCAATAAAAAAATATACAGGATGCAGTAACAAATATATAGGATATTGTAAACAAAGTAATACTAATTTTTATTTCAAGAATAAAATCAAAGATTTACAAACACATCAAAATGCTAAAATATACATAAGATGGAGTAATAATATACAAAAGATGCAGTAATAAGTACTAGTAGTTTTTTTAGATCTATTTAATACGATGCAGTAGAAAAAATATACGATACAGTAATGTAAGATGCAATAGAAGAAATGCACGATGCAGTTGAGTTTTTCAAATCTAAAAAGTAGATCTACTTTTCAAATCTACTTCTTAGATCTTGATCTACGAGTTTCAAGATCCAAATCTATATAGTGGTGGTGGTGGAGCGGCGGTGGTGGCACTAAATAGTGGTGACGATGGAGCGGCAGTTATGGCGGTGGAGCGGCGGTGGTGGCGGTGAAGCGGCGGGAGAATATGGAGAATCGACTACGGTTGGATACGTCCGGTGGAGGCCGGTTCACCAACGGTGGTAGTTTGCATGGTCAACTCTCCGGCCACAAAATCCGCCGTCGTTTCCTCCGTTTCTTTTCTCCGGTCACGACGATAGTGACGGTGGTGGTGGAGGTGGAGTTGCGGTGGTGGCGGAGATGGATGTGGTGGATGGTGGTGGTGGTGGTGTGTTAGTGTGTAAGTGTTTGTGTGTGTTTTGTGAAGAGAGAGAGAGAGAGAGAGAGAGAGAGAGAGAGTTGAGAGTATGTGTTTTATGAAGATGGAGTAAAGAGAGTGAGCTCCCCCCTTATTCCTTTTTTGCGTAAATTGCAAAATAGTTCCTTGCCCTCCCTAATTTTCATTCTCCTCTGATCCTAAATCTTATTTTCTTCTGTCTTATATTATTATAATCCTTTTAATTGCTTGAACGTGCACCTTTCATACTTTGACCAATTATTAGTTAGTATCTTTTTAATTCCGTAAATTCATTAGTTAAACATTTGTGGGTTTTTTCCTACAGGCTACTAGGGGTGTTCAAAATATTTCGAAACCGGAAAACCGAACCGAAAACCGGTTGAATTGAACCGAATTGATTAGCCGAGCCGATTTTTTTTTATCATTTTTCGGTTTCGGTTAACCGAACCGAAATTTTTTCAATTTTTCGGTTTCAGTTCATGATTTTGGGATAGACATGAGAAACGGTTAACCGAAAAAACTGAAAAGTCTATATACAGCTTTATCTATCTATCTATATCTATATATATATATATATATATATATATATATATATATATATATATATATAGGGTAGTGATCTAGGGGGAAGTAACAAAATAGGGGGAAGAGGGAAGCAAATCCTAGCCGCTAGATCACTTCATTTAATGAAAAACGCGGAGGGGCATTTTGGTCATCTATGCCATTTACTACAATAGGCTAAAAAATGAATCTGGCTAACAAATACGCTCATTAATAAAAAATTAGGGCAAAAATAGAGTAGCTAACAAAAAGAATCGCGCAAACAAAATTCGTCAACAATGACTCGTGAAATTCATCAAAAATCGAATGATTGAATCAGAGTACTCTAGCTTGAATAATCAGACAAATCAAAACAACACTTGAAGAATCAATTGCAACAAGAACGACGAAGAAAATAGAAGAAACGAGGAACCAAATTAAAAGTCACTGAAGAACAAATCGGTAAGAGAAATACAAATTAAATTATTGTTTACACCTAATATTTACTTTAATATGGATTTTGCACCGGGAAAATCATTTTTTGCAAAATTTATTGTTCCTGAGAATCTAAAAAAGAAAAAAAAGAAATGTTGTAAATTGATGAATATTGTTGTTGTTTGATGAACATTAGGTTTGTAATCTTAAATTATGAAAATACCTTATGAATTATGTCCATTATCTTATACTGTAGAATATTATTAGTACATCATTACAATGTAAACCTTATGTTAAGATGAACCACAGTGCATACTATTAGTTCTCATCCACATGGATGTTAATATGCATCAATGTGCATCATTACAATGTAGACTTGTGTTAAGATGCACCGGAGTGCATACTATGATTACTCAAACACATGTGTGTTAACATGTATCGAAATACGTCACTACGATGTAAACCTATCTTAAGATGCATCACAGTGCATACTATGAGTAGTCATACACATTTGTGTTACTATGTATCGAAATACATCACTAAGATGTAAACTGCTGTTAAGATGCACCGTAGTGCATACTATTGTGGGCCAATGTAAACTTATGTTAAGATCTCAAAATTTGATAAATATCTTTTACATACTTGTTTATTAGATGAATTATAAAAAATAATTGTAAAAATTAGGTGCACTTGCAAATTATGTATTATTTTTGCGATAGCAACTGAATATTACTCACTGAGATGCATATTATTAGTACATCATAACAATGTAACCTTATGTTAAGATGAACCACAGTGCATACTATTAGTTCTCATCCACATGGATGTTAATATGTATCAATGTGCATCATTACAATGTAGAATTGTGTTAAGATGCACCAGAGAGCATACTATGATTACTCATACACATGTGTGTTAACATGTATCAAAATGCGTCACTACGATGTAAACCTATCTTAAGATACATCACAGTGCATACTATGAGTAGTCACACACATGTGTGTTACTATGTATCGAAAAACGTCACTACGATGTAAACTGCTGTTAAGATGCACCATAGTGCATACTATTGCGGGCATAATAGAACAAACATGTGTGAGCTGCTAAATGTTTATGGGGCTGTTGAGCCTGTTAAAATGAGCCTGTTAAGATGCACCGTAGTGCATACTATTGTAGGCATAATAGAATGAAAAACACAATGTGTTATGTTGACTGAGATGCTTGTTAATAAATCACAAAAATATTATGCACTATGATACATATTATTATTAATCATGTAACATTGCTTCAAAAGATTTTTTGTTATGTTGACTGTGATGATTGTTAAAGCTTTTCTATAAAATTGTTGAATACGATTCTTATTATCAGTGATCATGGGTTATTGAATAAAATTCAAAATGTGTAATATTGACTGTCATGCTTCTTAACAATAATAATATTCACTGAATTGTATTTTTGCAGATTCGAAATCGAAAAAGAAACTTATTAAGCAAAAAAGTCAGATTAAAAAGCAGCAGAAAGGACCGGGTATTGTCATAAAGGACAGCAAGCAAATTGAGTCCTTTTTGGTTGATATACTCCAGAAGTTTAATGTAATTCCAACTATCGAAAAGCCAAACGTTCCAACAAAGAATACAAATGGTGAAGGAACTAGTGGTTTTAAAGCCAAAAAAAGACCATATAGTTGAACTTCGTAGTAAGTTTCATAAAAAGACCATATGGTTTTAAAGCCAAACGTTCCAACAAAAAATATTTTGTGTAAATACAGGTGTTCTTCCCAGTTTTAAGCCAAAAGTTGAACTTCATAGTAAGTTTCAATTTGCGAACAACAGAAACAGAGGTGATTGACCACAGTAAAGCTGCAGTCGAGTTTCATGTCAAATACGGCAGCACACCATTCCTAATAGTAAGCAAAAAGTACTAATATTTATGTACATACATTTCATATATCAATATAAATAACTAATAATAAAATACAATTACAGAGACATTTGTTTGCTAAGTATTTGACTGAGGTTGCACATCCAAGAGGACACTTGATAAGGTCTGTTGTTCCAAAATGGAAAATGATGAATTGGAGGACATCTGAACATCATTTCGTATATGGTGTTTTGATGATGAAACACATGAAGAACTATAAGGGTGAATTCAAATGGAATTGTGGATTGGTTGTTGAAGGAACAGAGCTGAATAACCAAATAGAAGACCTGAAAAGAAAGTATGCAACGAAGATAATACTAAGCGATTTAAATCTTTTGAAGGAAGAAATCTTGAAGGACTTGGAAAGTTTTAACAAGCATTATTGCCTGGTAGAAAGGGAGAAACTTCGTTTCATTGCAAGTAGAAAGTGTTTTATGCATTTCAAAGGAGTTATTTGAATGCAGAAAAGAATAATGTCTTCTAGTATGTTGCTTTTATGTTTTTATTAGTAATACATTGAATACTACTAGTTTGAAGAGATTATTGGAGAACTGCAAAGACATATGTTAATATGCTATAATGATTATCTGGTATACTTCTATATTCTGTTTGAAAATATGTTAACATGTATCAATTTACATCACTGTGATATTAACCGTTGTTATAATGCATCGAAGTGCTTACTGTTAGCACTTGTGCATATGGGTGTTAACATGTATCGATATATTTCTCTATGATATTAACCGATGTTATGATGCACCTAAGTGCGTACAATTACTTCTTACACATGCATGTTAACATGTATCAAAATTTACATCACTGTGATATTAACCGATGTTATGATGCATCTAAGTGCGTAATGTTAGAACTCGTGGTCATGTATGTTAACATGTATCAATTTACATCATTGTGAAATTAAATGTTGTTATGATGCATCAAAGTGCTTACTGTTAGCACTTGTACATATGGCTGTTAACATTTATTGATATACTTCACTATGATATTAACCGATGTTATGATACATCCAAATGCGTACTATTAATACTCGTACACATGAGTGTTATCATGTATTGATATACTTCAATATGATATTAACCGATGTTATGATGCATCAAAGTGCTTACTATTAATTCTCGTACACATGTGTGTTAAGTTGTATCAATTTACATCACTGTGATGTTAACAGTTGTTATGATGCATCGAAGTGCCTACTGTTAGCACTTGTGCATATGGGTGTTAACATGTATCGATATATTTCACTATGATATTAACCGATGTTATGATGCACCTAAGTGCGTACAATTACTTCTTACACATGCATGTTAACATGTATCAAAATTTACATCACTGTGAAATTAACCGATGTTATGATGCATCTAAGTGCGTAATGTTAGAACTCATACTCATGCATGTTAACATGTCTCAATTTACATCATTATGAAATTAAATGTTGTTATGATGTATCAAAGTGCTTACTGTTAGCACTTGTACATATGGCTGTTAACATGTATTGATAAACTTCACTATGATATTAACCGATTTTATGATGCATCGAAGTGCGTACTATTTGTACTCATCAGCTCGAATGTTAACAAATATCAATATACATTACTACGATGTAAACTTATGTTAAGATGCATCGCAATGCATACTATCAGTACTTAGCAGGAACCCAGTAAAGTAGGTTAGCAACACAAATGTAACAATTCTTAATTGGGCATATTCAATAAATCTAATTGCATACCGAACATGCTTCAGGTGCGTTTTTGAAATTGAAACTCAACTTTACACCATTGTATTTCTATACAGTCACTAAATGAATTATATCTCTTAAAACCCAAACATAGACAAATAATCCACCTTGTCAAATATTAACATTTCAGCTAAGGGTTGTAATCAAGCAAATAATAAGCCATAAACTTTACTTCTGGGCCCACAAAGACGTCTTCAAAAGTTTTCTTTCAGAACTCAAATCCATATAATCCCAGTTGTATTTATTGCCAGTGTCATCATCTCTTGCCCATTATTAATCACGAACATCATGCTTTTGAACCTCAAGAGCCGGATTATTAGTAAACATACGTAATCTGCAAAACATATACAAATGAATCCCATATATAGTTTCCCTAAGATGGTGTATAGATTTTTTTATCAATTATATACTAATAATAACTTACTATTTTCTTGGAGTGTTACAATTTCTCACCTTAGCTCTACATAGAGAATACAGTTCCAACGTACTCAATGGTATTCTTTATCCATCTCTCATGCCTGAAATCAGTGAAGTGAATATTAGACCTGCCAAAGGGCAAACACGTTTGAGAATATAATTAAAAATGAAAATTCCCTTGATGCAACCTCAAATGGATGGTTTATTTTGAACAATAGCTACAAAAGATTTTCCATCGGTTCAAGCATTGTAAGAATATTTCATTAGATCTTGGAGTATAAGAACTCAAAAGATTTAATCTAATCAAAAGGTTAACTAAAGAAATAGATGTAGATTACATTGGCTTGACAAGAAAATAAATATTTTCAATATTCAATATCCCTAATAAATTATCTTGAACAATCTGTGTTAGTAGGTTATTCCCGGTGTTTAAATGTTTGAAAGTGCAATATGATCAATTACATGTTCCATTCTCCAAAGTTCATTTGTTTCCTGTGCAATGCTAGTTGATGTCACACAAAGTAATTGATTTCATAAGGCCAAATTGTTAAAAATGAGTTTCACAAACAGAAACTAATGAAAGATGAATTGAGTGACACATTGTTCATCGCAATCATTCAACCAGTTTCCTAGTAGCATAGCTCTAGTTAAGCATAAAATGAGTCACAACCAAAATCATAAAATGTTTTCCACCACCACTATGAGTACTCAACATACCAAAACTTCAGCACAAACAATTACTAGTAACATGAGAACCACAAATAACCTATGTTAAGATGCATAAATTTACGATATATATACATCACTATGAACTAAAACTTACGTTAAGATGCATCTAAATGC
Organism: Helichrysum umbraculigerum; assembly: GCA_949592205.1. Lineage (NCBI taxonomy): Eukaryota > Viridiplantae > Streptophyta > Magnoliopsida > Asterales > Asteraceae > Helichrysum > Helichrysum umbraculigerum. The sequence goes on along the minus strand of CATIUR010000001.1, from coordinate 326,497,298 downwards.
ATATTATTAGTACTCATCCACATAGGTGTTAATATGTATCGATATAAATCACTACGAGGTAAACTTATGTAAAAGATGCATCTAAGTGCATATTATTAGTACACATCCACATGGGTGTTAAAATGTATCGATAGACATCACTTCAATGTAAACCTATCTTAAGATGCATCACAATGCATACTATTAAAAGTCATCCACATTGCTGTTAACATGTATCAATTAGAAAAAAAAAATGCAACATGAGTAATGTTAACACAATTTAATATTTAAAATTACCAATAGACTCAGGAACACAAGAAACATCTTCAAATGGGTCATTCGAACTGGAAGCCATCACATGAGCTACAAAAATAACATTCATTGAAATGCATATTAATTAACACAATTACAGCTTAAAAACATAAAAAAGTAAATTGAATAAACAATAAAATTATTATTAGTTCAACACAAATTATAATATATCATAAATAAAGTTTAGAAAAACACAAATTATTATATTACAGTAGCAGCATCAGGAACCCTTCAATTAGTTTCTAATAGAACATCCGAACTCCAATTCATCAAAATAACTGAAACAATACGATTAGAACATTAAAACTTGAAAACAAATTAAAACCTAAAAAATGAAAAGTTGAACATAAATTGATGATTCAAACCTGAAGATGAATTACGCAAATTGAAGAAAGAATCCAAATCAAATGCAACAAAAAAGTGAAATCGATGGGAAAAAGAAAACTAATTGAATATTTGAACTCCAAATCATCAAAATAACTTAAACAAAACGATTAGAAAATTAAAACTTAAAAACAAAAACCTAAAAAATGAAAAATTGAACATAAATTGATGATTCAAACCTGGAGATGAATTATGCAAATTGAAGAAAGAATCGAAATCATATGTAGAATCCAAATCGAATGTAGCAGAAAAAGTGAAATTGATGGAAAAAAGAATCCACGCAATTGATTTTAGTCGTCGTATCATTACATAATTAAATAAATAGGTTTTAATTTAATAAAACATACGATGTAAAATGACAAACATACCCCTGCCCCTGTAAATAGAATGAAGCGCAGGAACACAGGAAGATGGTGCACTGGAAGTTTCTCAACTCAGATGGACGGATGGATCATTACTTCCCCCCTTCCCCCCAAAAACACCCCTTCCCTCTGGATCATGCCACTATATATATATATATATATATATATATATATATATATATATATATATATGGATATTTACACTTGTATCTTGATAAATCATTTATATCTTTTTTCCACTTATTTTAATGTAATTTATTAGCTTTATTTTGGCCTAATATGGTAATTATGAGTACTACTTAGTTCTAATTATATTCGAATGATTAACATACATATAACATTAATACACAATTATAAAGATTAAAATGATTATCGTTTGATACTTTTATTTTCAAAATATTTTACATATAGTGAACACTTATTAATAATGAATGTATATTTATGTGTTATTAGTTACTTTTTAAGTAAGTATTAATTAATAAACGGTTAACGTGGTTAACCGATTAAACGAACCGAAAATCGGTTAACCGATTACCGGTTAACCGAATTTTTCAGTTTCGGTTTAGGTTCATAAATACGGCGAATCGAGACTCCAATTAAACGTCCGTGAACACCCCTACATGCTACACTTAACAACTACTATATCATTTGATGGCCAACTCGAACGGTTTAGGTAACGAAATTTCCACTCTAATATTTAATAGATTTTAAGAAAACGTATCTATTTTAAAACTAAACTTTTCAAACGCAGCAACTAGTTTGAAATATTCTTCCGATAAACCTTCCCCTATAATTAACCATAAGGTTTTGCATGTCTAGCTATAAATACAACTTACATGTAATTAGCCGAATTTCACAACTAAACAAACGACTTGTTCCAACGTATATTACGTGGTCTCGTTCACTGTTTTTCGAGTTAACTAATCGCACAATGGGGCGTTCATTGATTTTGGTTGTGCTTCTCTCGTTATCTTTAGCGGTTGCATCTGCAGAGATTGTGGAAACTTCATTTCATGTAACTACGTTTAACTGCATTAATTATCTCTTTTTATTAATCATATATACTACGTATATGTTTATCTTAAATGTGTATGAGTGTCTCAAATAGTATTACTATACATCACGTTGTAGTTGGTTTTTAATACATGCGTAAAAGCAATTCGAATACATATAGTTATACAAATGTGAACGTAGTTATAACCTCTATGACTTGAGAGAGAGAGAGAGAGACACACAGAGAGAGAGAGGCAGAGAGAGAGAGTTGAACTCACAATAGCCTTAAGCATCATTCAACCTTAAGATACGATATGTACATGTGATCGTAATGTAAGTGCATACTCGATCTCTCCGTCATACAAAAATTGTCACCCGATAATTTTTGTTTGAATCAAGATAAGTTTGGTAAATGTCAGTTTGACCTTATATTCGAGGAACTGAGGAAGAATGAATTTATGTAACAAATAAATGATTGAGGGTAATAAAAATGAGGGCAAATTGGTGAGTTCAATAATTTTTAATAATTTTTTAATGTAATTGAACAATTACTTTTAGACATATATAAATAATAATGTGAAAATTTATTTTGAGACGGATGACATATTTATTATCGACGTTGTTATGTTTGAAATACAACATCGATCTATAGATATGCAGTTTAAAGTGTGTAATGATAGTCGTTATCATTACCTTAACATTTATAGCTAGATCATATATCTTTATCTTTACTCCCTTACAAAGAGTTTAAGCATTTTATATAAAGCCTTACAAGTTTAAAGATGCAAAATGACCAAAATAGCCTTCACTACAAATAACAATATCTTATGTAATAGGAAATAAATGATAAGTTAAACCATAGTTTATTAAGCAAATACTCCATATATGGATTCCTTTATAAATAAAATTTTTACCGAACACTTAAAAACCAAAAAATCAAATTGAACATCATAGATAAATATAATAACCCGTTACATAGCGCGGGCTCAACACTAGTGTACAATAATATATTTTTGCCAATGTGTAGGTAAATTTAGAATGTGTTAAACACTATCTTCAACATTTCTATTTTTCTTAGTTTGCCATAGTTTGAGGGGTTAATGTACAAATTCGTTACTGTACTTTGCCAAAATGTTCACTTGGGTTACTGTACTTTTAAAATATGCAATTGGATTACTGTACTTTGTAAAAATGTTCAATTAGGTTACCAAATTTTCACCATAGTTCAATTAAGTTACTGTACTTGTAAAAATGTACATAACAATGTGCAATTGGGTCACTAAACTTTTAACCAAAATTAAGCAAAAATAGGCGTGGTGACAGTTTTTGAAAGTACTGTAATCCAATTGCATATTTTAAAAGTACAGTAACCCATATAAACATTTTGGCAAAGTACAGTATTAAATTTGTACATTAACCCTAGTTTGAGTATAAAATTTATTGGAACTTCATAAAATGTATTCAAATGTAAGGAATATAGTTTAAATTTTTTAGAATAAAAAATTAATATAGAAAACCTGAAATCGAAGATTTTTTTTTTTTTTTAAGAAAACTTTTGGAAAAACTTCAACTTAAACACGATGTCTAATTTTTCAATTATGTTTAGAAAAGATTTCATCTACAGAATAAGCTTTTCGTAACCAAACACACCATAAAATAATATTTTTTTCGTTTACAATTTAACTGGTTAATTGATATCTCATTACACATATAGATCACATGTAACTTACTGATTTTTTTTAATTGGGTATATTGTTTCAAAGTGTAATATACTTTGCATCCTTTATTATTGTATGGGATATACATTCATTTGGTCTATTGTATATATCGAACTTTTAAATCTTATCTATTATATGTGCACTTTTTGTTGGCATTGACAAAAAAAGAAACTTTCATTGTTTGGTATTGACAATAAATGAAATATCATTTTCTATCAAAGCCAAAAAAGGATGGTATACGCACAATAGACGATATTTACAGATTGAATGCATACAATAAAAATTTTAAAAATACGTTTCTACAATAGTAAAAGAGTTACGGTATAGTACACTCTCAAACAATAAACACTTTTTAATTTGATATTGGTAGCATTTGGCATCATATAGTTATTGTTAATTTTTTTTCTTTTCTTTTGTGTGTATGTTTGCGTGTTTATAGTTTTGAAGAAAAAGTGTGTATGTTTGCGTGTTTATAGTTTTGAAGAAAAAGAGTACGAAATTAACGGTCAATGAACGTTTTTAAAAATTGTACTCCGTATTTTGATTTTCTAATATATATGTTGTCTTCTTAAAAAATAAATAAATAAATAAATAAATAAATAATCTATACTCCCTTATGATTCATTTCCAATTTTTCCTTAAAATTTTAGAAAGGGGAGATCGAAGATTACTAATTTGCCCTTATAACTTATTAATCACATTATTAATTAGCTTTTTTAAATTTTGAATCTAAATGTGAAAACAAAACTTACTATGTAGTATCTTAAATTATATATAGGAAGCGGATGGTAACATTATCAAAATCTCAATTAATCAATTAAATTCTTTAATTTAGTCCAATTAGCTAAAATTTAGGATGAGATGATGTCATAAATACATATTTGTATATGAAATATATTTATATATTAATTTATCAATATAATTATTATTATTTTAGGTTTCTAATTTCATTAGGAGACTTGCATAAGGAGGATTTTAACTTTAAATAAGTAAGGTAATAAATAAATATAATCTTAATCTTAATCTTAATTCTTTGTATTTTATTACGATTATTAATTAATTAATATGCGCAATCAATCTATTATACTACTTTCATTTAAGGACTTTTGAAATTCATTGCATATCTTTTTTAACTTTTACGAAATAGAATTTTATCGCATACATAATTCGCGTAATTATAAAAATCAAATTCACATTCAATGGCCCGTGTGTATACACGGGTTTGATGTCTAGTGTATTATATACAAACGATATATTATAGATATATAAAGAAACATCACCTATACAAAGTACAATAGTCATTCACAAAACATAGAGTAAATTATAAAACGAAACCGATGCTCCGGTCACCAATAATTTTGTTGGACGCTATCACATACATGATACAAATACCTATAATTAAGGTACCCGCCGCATTGCGGGGTAATAACTAGTTATAGTAATTTGTATCAAAGTTACACAATTAAGTTACGTAAAATATGCGTTGACTTTTAATTCAAAATAAACAATTTTGGTAAGATGTATAAACTCTTTAATTTATATCATCCGATATGTATTTTTATATTTCTATAATAAAACAAAGTTTTTAAATGCTTTCCCAATTATTAACGCTTTAGTTACTATGTATATGTGACAGTTAAATTTAATATCTACAAATTTTTTACCGTACATATTCACGGATCGATGTAGGTGAAAAATCGAACGGTAAATAGGTTGTGCAAAAACCAAGTAATAACGGCAGTCAACGGAAGCCTTCCGGGACCGACATTGAAAGTCAGAGAGGGAGATACTGTTATTGTTCATGTCTTCAACAAGTCCCCTTACAACCTTACCATTCACTGGTAACAAATAATCTTTCTAAGCCATGATTATCAAATATTTATCTTATCATCCATAGTAAATAAATTTCATTTTCATGTGTTTAATTATATTTAAGTAAACTTCTCTGTTTGAAAAAAATGTAGGCACGGATTGTTCCAAAGGCTAACGCCATGAGCCGATGGACCCGACTACATCACTCAATGTCCGATCATGCCCGGAAACAGCTACACTTATAAATTCAACATTACTGGACAAGAAGGAACCCTTTGGTGGCATGCTCATGTTCAATGGCTTCGTGCAACTGTCCATGGTGCCATCGTCATCCGCCCTAGAGCTGGTCGAAAATACCCTTTCCCTAAACCGTTTCGTGAACATACAATTCTTATTGGTGTGTTAAGTCATTAATATAATTGCTACTTCTTTTTGTTACATGCATTGCGCGCGCACACATTTGTATTTAATCTATATATGTTTCTTAACTAAACTTATAGGAGAATGGTGGAACGCTAATCCTATTGATGTTGAAAATGCTGCCCTGGCCACGGGTGTGACACCTAACAATTCCGATGCATACACCATCAACGGATGGCCCGGTGATTTATACTCTACTTGCCCATCCAAAAGTAAGTGTGTCAAATGATCGAATTCAGTATTTTAATTAAGACGTGTATTTTAAATAGTCCTTGATTATGATACTAACTTTGTTTATAATCAGATACATACAAGTTAGAAGTTGTGCAAGGAAAGACATATCTGTTGCGAATAATCAACGCTGCACTCAATAGTCAATTTTTCTTCAAGATAGCCAACCACAACATGACAGTTGTTGGATTAGACGCGTCCTACACATCCCCTTACCACACAGACGTCGTTGTGTTGGGCCCTGGTCAAACAACAGATGTCCTAGTGACTGCGGACCAGTCTTCAGGATCCTACTACATGGCTGCCCGCCCTTACGTCAGCGCAGTCGGTGTCCAAGTGGACAACAACACCACCACTGGAATCCTAACTTATAGAAAGACTGCCACATCAGCACCGCTACTTCCTGTCCTACCTGCTTTAAATGACACCCCAACTGCCTTTAAGTTTTCAAGTAATCTAACGGGCTTAGTCACAAGCCCGCTCTGGTCGCCCGTTCCACGGAAAGTAGATGAAAACATGTTTATTACCATTGGGCTTGGGTTGTCCACATGTGGCACCAACCAAAGTTGTGGTGGGCCGTTTGGCCAGCGATTAGCAGCCAGCATGAACAATCACTCATTCGTGTTACCAACAACATCATCAATCTTACAGGCTCATATCTTCAACATTAGTGGAGTTTATACACCAGATTTCCCCAACCAACCACCATTGATATTCGACTACACAAACATCAACAATAGTTTCAATCAATCGCTTCTAATGACGCCTAAATCAACGAGCATAAAGAAAATAAAGTATAATTCAACGGTGCAGATTGTATTTCAGAACCAAGCATTGATCGGAGTTGAAAGCCACCCCATGCATTTGCATGGATATAATTTTTACGTGCTGGCTCAAGGTTTTGGCAATTACGACGCCTTGAATGACCCAAAAAAGTTTAATCTTGTGAACCCACAACAACGGAATACTATCGGAGTGCCTGTTGGTGGTTGGGCAGTTATCAGATTCCAAGCAAACAATCCAGGTAAGTGAAATAAAACAAACATATACAATATTAATCAAGAAGTTTATGTTTAGTATATTGTTGTTGATGTATTATATACATGCATATAATAATAATAATAATAATAATAATAATAATAATAATAATAGGTGCATGGATTATGCATTGTCATCTGGACGTACACTTGTTCTGGGGTTTTGGCACCGTACTTGTGGTTGAGAACGGGGGTACGCCAGAATCAACGGTACCACCACCACCGGCGGATTTACCTAAGTGCTAGCTAGAAGAAACAGCCCCTATATATATATATATATATATATATATATATATATATATATATATATATATATATCTTGAAGATTATACCTTCTTAATTATTTCGGTCATTTGTTTATGCAACTATATCTGGTCATGGACCTTGATTTATTCTTGTGGTATTTATTTCATTAATTGATTATAAGTGTTTGCAATTTATAAAATAACTTGATTAATTATTGAAATTTTATTTTTGTGATACAGAGTATTAAGTGTTATATAAATATAGATAGTGTTATATTATTGTTGGATCAGCTTTCAGTTTTTATAGACGCCCTTAAGGGTTAATAGACATGTAAAGAATCAAACTTTCACAAAATGTTCGATTTAGTGAACAATCTAAGCTCTTAAACAAAAAAATAATCTAAATTTTAAAACCTTCCTCTAGTGGAAAATGAGCCGATAAGGATTCATCAATTTGAACTTTTTATAAACTTTAGTTATCCTTGTACACATTTTAATAAACTTTAGTTACCCTTAAACAACTTACGTATAGTTAAGGTTGATTTAAATAACCACTTTTGACAATTCCTTAAAGAGAAAATGTAATCAGATATAATTTCGCACAGTAACTTGTTCGAAATAGGGAAATCACTCGCTTCCAAAACCAGAGTACTTAAGGCCAATGAGTTGCCTCTCCATTCCTTGTTCTCAAACCATAAGAATCTCTAATTAGAAGTTATATATCAAGATAGATAGGAATATAGGATCCATATCTGCACCTTAATTATTCTGATTGAAATTTTGACAAAAGTTGCTCTTTCAAGAGAGCAATACGATAAAAGTCGAAAGTTGTGTTCGGGGAAGTTGTTTTCTATCGTTTGTCAGGGACCTGAAACACACAATTGTTTACACTGTGGTTCCAGTCCGCTTGTTTTCAATCGTCAACTTAATGGACCGCTACAATATGATATATAGCACCCAACTGAAATGGAAATAGAGTGTTTCGTAGTTTGGACAGGGCATTAAGTCCATGTTACTAACCAAAAGGATATCACGAATTTTTCTTGTATAAAACATGCACCCCTTCCTAATGTTGTTGTGTTGATATTTTTCGTAATATATAAACGTCACATAACCACCCTCTTTATAATTCAGGTCACGAACAATCTTAAGCAATGTCAATCTTCAAACATTTCTAAAAAATAAAAACAAAAAACATAATTTCGGGTGAGATATATAAACACAAAAGATCACCATGAACAACTCTCTAACCATGCTTTTTGTTTCCTTTTCACTTTGGTTATAGTTTTTTCTAGCGATATTCAAAAAGAAAAACACCATTAGAATCTTGCAAGGCTAAGTAATTAGGGATTGGAAATAAGATCGACATCTACACTTCAATGATGTAGCAAATGTTTATAGGTAAAAGTTGATGAAATGTGGAGTGCAAATCTATCTATATTGTATCTATATAATTAAAGGGGAGACCTTCAATGATTTGCCAACTACTTACCCATGCCACATCAGATGCATCATATGTGTCATCATTACATGAAACAAACTTGATGAGGTGGATTCTCCTCCACTTACATGGTAAATAAAGTAATTTTTTTTATTAAAAAATTAAATTATATTTAATTTATTGTGTAATCACTTTTGTACCTTAAGTAATGTAATATATAATTAAATTATAACAATTTTAATCCAAACTAACGTGTCAAGTGATAACATTTGTATTATAATTTTTTTGTTATAGTCGAACTTCACGAATTCCTTTATCAAATTTTTTTCCCTTTAATTTTGAGTTATAGAATTTTTTTTCTTTTTATCTTTTTCATTTTACTCTTCACCCTTCTTTCTCCAACTCTATAAAATAGTAATAATAATAATAACTTTTAGTGAATTAGGATAACTTACTTTTAATAACTTTTAGCTAGAAAATGTCACTTTACAACTTACACATATTTTTTAACCTTTCCAATTTATTGATATATTGTGAGGGAAAAAAATGTTGCTCTTATTTCATTTTTAAAGGGTCAAAACTTATAAAATATCGTTAATATCGTAAAAAAAAATATTTTTTTACACCATTTGAAAGTTGTTAAGAGGGTGTCTTCCATCCCCTTATACTTACTCAATTTACTAATTTATTTTTTAAATGTTATCAAAAAAGATTATATAAAGGGAATTGATTTGTACTCCACCTTTTTTAGCCGTATACCACAAAATGTGTTTTACAATTTTGTACAGTACAACACCTTAAAACATAACTGATGGTATGGAAAAAAAAATAATATTGTATTAATCATTACCCTCATATAAAGTGTATACAGCACAAAATTGAATATGATCATTAAAAGTGAATATGATCATTAAAAGATTTCATATATCTTTTTAGATTATGATCGATGTATTATGACATTATATTTTTTCAGCCGGGTTTAACGCTAGTTAAATATAAAGAAGGGTTGCAACCTGCAACAACTCTTATTTACTATGAAAATGGGTACCTTATCTTTATTTTACTACTAAAATAAAGATGCTTTTAAGAGGAAGATAAAGGTTATTTTAGTCATTTACTATGATTTAACGGAGAAACTTAACGAAAGTTAGACGGATAGATAAAAATTGCAGAAAATGTAGACCACGGGGTTAAAATTGGGGGGAAAAATCTCAAACGACAAAATCGGCCAAAATGAAAGACAACGGAAATTTTTTTTGTAAGTCTCTTGTATCATTAACAAGGGAAAAAAGCTATGCTATTTGTTTAATTAGATCTAAGAAAAAAAAGTATGGCAAAAAGTAAAGGGTTGACCAGGCCCGGCCCAACCCCTATGACCTGTTTTTCAAACCTACTCGCACTGGCCCATTATCCAACCCGCCCAGCCCATTTGGCTACTCTAGATCTGACCTCAACATATAGGTGGTCGAGTGCATGTTGTAGCAAACCGGAACACCACTTATTTTTGCAATAAAATAGCCAAATATATTTCATGGTTTTGATTTGGCAAGAAAAAAGTCTAAACCTGCTTCACTTCCTCTCTAAAACATTCACAGAATTACTCCCCAACTTAAGCTTCATTCCTTTATCCATCAAACTAAGGGTACAACCGAGCTTCTCATACATAGGTAAATAGGTAACATACCTTCTTATTTCTCCATATTTGATTGATGTCCATTTCATATATAAATTTCATTATGTTTGGACTTTGGTGCACATCTGAGTATTTGATGTCCATTTAATATAATTCAGGATACCAACTCTTCTTGAATTCTATCTTGCTTAATTTCTTCTCACGTTATAAATATCATATTAATATTAGTTATATATTTTCTCATGGGTTGAAGTTAACCATTAATTATATTTGACCACTAAGAATATCATATTATGTTGTTATAATTTTAAATATATATATATAACACTTCCAGAACTAAAATGAATTTGTAGCTTGACTTTGTTACCAGTTAGAAAAGTTGGCAACCATTCTAATCCAAGAGAACTAGTCCATCCCCTAATTTTGACCTGATATGTTTCAAAGCTCTGATTTTTCATTCATGGTGTTGAATTGTAAGGCTCTTCTGTCACAATTATAAGTTTCCACACAAATACTTTAATTACCAGTTAGAAAAGTTGGCAACCATTCTAATTTTGACCGTTATCCGTTGATCTTAACAAAACATGAAATTATTTCAAGTTTACCATTTACTTACCTTGCAAAGCTCTTCTGTCAAAAATTATAAGTTTCTAGTAGTAACCTTTGATCTTAATGAAACATGAAGTTATTTCAAGTCTACCATTTACTTACCTTGCTTTCATTAACAGCAACATCAATAGCCGTTCCTTATTATGCTAAGCTTGGGTGCAATGAGACATGTGGGAACGTTAGGATTCCATTCCCTTTTGGAATCGGCGCAAACTGTTCTGTCAACAAATGGTATGAGATCGATTGCAACTCCTCAACACCATATCTGTCTGCACTCAACCACCAAGAAGTCTTAGGTGTAAATTTGGGAAATCAAACAATCACTATTAACACGCCCACAATCTCTCATTGCCAAGATTCCATTCAGAGTAGAAGACAGACTACGAGCGTGGATCTTGATAACAGCCCGTTCATATTTTCCAAATCACACAACAAATTTATCATTGAGGGGTGTGGCAATGCTGTCATATTGGACCATGGGAAAGCACTCACTGGGTGTTCCACAATGTGTCTCAATGACACTGTTAACGACGAAAACAACTGCCTCGGCATTACTTGTTGCCAAACAACAATTCCTCATCATCTTAAGTCGTACAGCATTAATCTAACGCAGGGTGGAGATGGAGCTTGTGGGTCTGCCTTCTTGGTTGATGATACTTCATATCTTAAAGGGAGCTTTTCTGGACAATCTATGGCTGCAAATGACACTTTTGTTCCCATATCACTTATGTGGACCCTGTCAGAAGTTGACTTTGACAGAACATTTTGCTGTTATAATCAAGCGCGTCGTGTCAATCTTAAATTGGATCTGGGTAATGATACTTCAATGGATTCTTGGAAATGTTCCTCGCGGATGCCATTGGAAGGAAACCTGTACTTATCATTTGGATGTGATGGTATTTAATTATGTATTTCAGTTAACTATTTTGCTTGTTTTCTTGGTAACATCTGTCGAAAGTTTCTAACACCAGAATATCTCTATGATGTGATTTAGTAACCGAAGCATGTGCAAGGTACAAGGATAGTGGTGGTTCATGTAGCTATGAAAGTATAGATGATGGTTATGGCTTGACTAGTGAATGGAACTTCACTTGTCCTAATTATCGCTATTTATACAACTATGATGTTGGAAGCAAATCATCTGTGGGTGTTATTCTAGGTAAATTACCTATTTACTTCTCATGTTTCTTATAATGGCGGTTCTAATCCAACTATAGATATATGCTATAATAATTTCACATCCTTTGAGCATAAGGTTTGTTTCTTCTTTTAAATGTTTGTAGTTCCATATTAACTTTCGGTTGTGTATTGGCCTTCATTCAGGTGTTAGCATAAGCATGGGGTTACTTTTTCTTACAGCAGTAATATATGCATTATACAAAGTAATCAAGAAGACAAAATCCAGGAGACGTAGAGAGAGGTTTTTTAAACGTAATGGTGGTTTACTTTTAAAGCAACAAGAAGAGGCTGACCCGTCTTTAGTTGATAAAACCATACTTTTCACATCTCATGAGTTGGAGAAGGCCACTGACTACTTTAACGAGAATAGAATTCTCGGACGAGGGGGTCAAGGTACAGTCTACAAAGGTATGTTAGTTGATGGAAGGATTGTGGCAGTCAAGAAATCAAAAGTAGTTGACGAAAGCCAATTGGAGCAGTTTATCAACGAAGTGGTCATTCTTTCACAAGTCAATCATAGGAATGTGGTCAAACTTTTGGGATGTTGCTTAGAAACAGAGGTTCCTCTGTTAGTTTCTGAATTTATTTCAAATGGAACATTATACGATCGTATTCATGATGAGACTCATGAATTCCCAATGTCTTTGAACATGAGGCTGCAAATTGCTACAGAGGTTGCAGGAGCACTTGCTTATTTACATTCAGCAACTTCCATTCCAATATATCACAGGGACATTAAAACCACTAATATACTTTTGGATGATAAATTTAGAGCCAAAGTTTCTGACTTTGGAACTTCAATCAAACTCACTTGACTACTTTAGTCAAAGGTACGTTTGGCTACCTGGATCCTGAATATTTCCAATCTAGCCAATTTACTGAAAAGAGTGACGTGTATAGTTTTGGAGTGGTTTTGGTTGAACTGTTAACTGGAGAAAAACCGATTTCTCTAACTAGATTTGGTGAACATAGAAGTTTGGCTACATACTTCATGTTGGCCATGGAAGAAGGTCGTGGGATGTCTATATTTGATGCGATGTTGATTAAGGAGGGTAACAGAGATGAGCTCTTAACAGTAGCTAACCTCGCAATGCGATCTTTGAATCTAAATGGAAAAAATAGGCCAACAATGAAAGAAGTAGCTACAGAATTAGAAACCATAAGAACGTCACATGTTCCCTCCACTGTTCAAACTAAATTTGATCATGCAATATATGGCGAAGACTTGCAGATGATAACGTATGATGAGTCCTTATCAACATACATGAGTTTTGATGATGACATTATTAGTCGATGATGAAAAAATGTTCACTTTTCATTGCTAATCAATTGTGTGGTGTCATAGAGTTGAAGAGTATTGTATACAAATTCTTATACTTTATAGATCCATCAGATGTACCAAACTTCCATGAATAAAGTCTTGGATGCATTTATAATGCCATCTGTAACAATTTCACTATTGTAGATGCAGGTAAAGATTTTATTTCATGTCCTTGGCTTTGTGCTTATAAAAAAAATCTAGTTAATGCAATAAGGATGTTGATATTTTAGACAAAGGAACATAATGGTCATGGCCTATACATCAGTTACGACATTGACATGGTCTTTTTAATTGCCCATTTATATTGAAATTGACACAGTTTACTACAAGTATTAGTGCTGAAATATACTTTCGATATTTTCCATGTTAGGGGAAAGGGTATATGTGGCTGTCATGGTATAGAATCCCAATTACAACTTCTTTTTGTTAGAAACATTCCAAAGGACACAAGTACTTCCAGATCAAAACATACGACGACGTAATTTCCTACATTCATGTTCGTATCTGTGGTTCCAGTGTATCTAATCACTAAAATGCTGTCAAGAATCGTTTTGCAAAGTCAAGTCTGCTCCCTCAAGGTTACTGCAAATTGTATAGCAAAATCAAATATGATCCGGGCTTTTGTAGTTTGGAACTCTATTTATTATCTATGATAACCATCCATATGGTCAACTTATACAACCCTGTTGTATGCAGATGCCATTATTTGAGAGAAAAGCAATAATGAGTGAGATTTTGACAGAAAATTGCTCTTTGAAGATGACAATACAATAATAGTCGGAAGTTGTGGTCATGGAAGTTGTTTTCTATCGTTAGTCAGGGGACCTGAAAGCTAGCCAAATGTTTACCATGTGGTTCGAGTCCTCTTAGATTCAACTGTGAACTTAATGATACAAAGCTATGATAGCACCCAACCAAAATGGAAATAGGGTGTTTCATTGCTTAGACAGGGCATTTAGTCCATTTCACTTACCAAAAGTGTTTGTGAAGCATTGATAAAGAGTTGTTCTTGGATTAACCACTCCTTCCTTACGTTTGTGTTTTGATATTTCCTAACATAAAACGTCACCAAACTTATCCTCTTCTTGTCACTACGTTCAATGTCTAATCACTTACGTTTTTCGAACATTGATCAATCTTCCAACATTTCAAAAAAATAAAAACAAACAAAAAAAAAAATTAGGTTGAGATATATAAAGGCAAAAGATCGCCATGAACCTCTTTAACCAAACTTTCATTCCTTTTCACTTTGGTTATAGTTTTTCTAGCAAAATTCAAAAAGAAAAACATCATTAGAATCTTGCTATCATCCTGTTTCATATTTAGGCCAAATACTTCTCCAGTTTTTCCACTTCCTCAACACTTCCAATGTATAGAGGAACTCGTTGATGAATCTGCAAAAACAACACTCCAAATCAATTCCAAATTTTAAGAAAAATGTACTAAATCATATAATAGAAATTTATACTCACGAACCTCGGTTGGCTGGATGTCAAGTACTCGTTGATGTCCATCAGACCCTTTTCCACCCGCTTGTTCAACCAAATAACTCATTGGTGCACACTCATACAAAAGCCTAAGCTTTCCATTTTTGCTCTTTGCATCTCGTGGATACCCATAAATCCCTCCATACAAAAGGGTTCTATGAAAATCACCAACCAAACTACCGATATACCTAGCTGAATAAGGCTTGCCACTAGGACCAGGGTCCTTTAGGCTATCCATGTATTTCTTAAGCTTGTCATCCCATAGTGCGTAGTTTCCTTCATTGAACGAGTAAATCTTTCCTGATTTGGGAATTTGAATCTTTTCTTGAGTGAGTACAAACTCACCGTACATTGGGTCTAATGTGAATGCATAAACACCAGTTCCAATGGAGAGAACGAAGATTATGGAGCTCGAGTACATACAGTAACCAGCTGCTAGAAGGTTGCTTCCTGGCTGGCATACACTAACGATGCACTTTTGTTCCTCGTTGTCAAGCTGCATGCATTTTGACTTTATGGTCAAACTTGCACATTTTGAACTTAGTTTTCACATGTATGTAGGAAAGAATTTAAGTTATTCGTAGATCAATATTTTGTTATATCTAACGGATTATCAAAACTCTCAATAACTTGATCAATAGTGATCAAGTTTAGAATTTGAAATGAATCTGTTTGACCTTTGGAAGTCAAACTAGACATTTAGAGTTAAGTTGAAATACAAGTTAATGTACCGTAGAGTCAAAGTCGATATCAGCAAGACACTCGTTGTTGGGGCTGTAGATTCCAAAGATAGAACCAGTTGAAACAGCAGCATCAATGTTTGATGATCCATCAAGAGGATCAAACACCACAATGTAGTTGCCAGAGTAACTCTCTTCAACTGCCACTGGCACATCCTCCTCCTCTGATGCTATGATTCCTGTTCTTCCACTTGATCTCAGACAATTCGAGAACACCTGTTAAATACACAAAACTTTCAAATTTAATATCTTAAATTTGTTTTTCCATATATTGAAGTAGGTAATACATTGCCATATCATTTTACTGACATAGGTTTTAGTAACTGTTTTTCAATCCATGATTTTAGTAACTGGTTATGAATAATTGTATAGTAACAACATCATTTATAAAGTTTTCCTAATGTGATATTAAACATTGGAAAATAACTAAAAACTTCGTTGATTTTGATGACGTCCTTCGTTACAAGTCCAAACAACATACAAAAAATTAACCAATAAATACATACGCCACATCACTTTGATATTGTTAGATCAAAAACCTGATGGGGTATATTAACCATTGTTTATGTTACATAATTTTATCGAAACTAGACAATAATAACCAATGCAATTGATACGTTACATAATATGATCAAACTTTAAACTAGTACTATCTGATATTTAGTGAAAACTGTCAAGACATGTTAGAAGTATAAAAACAAAGCGAATCGAACCTCATTGGAGATGACATCAAGTTTCTTCTGGTCCTCACCCTGAATATTTACAGCTCCTTGTACACCAGTAAGATTCGAGATACCAGCTCGTTGCACTAACGATGCAATCTGCTTACAAGCCATTGCAATGCTAGACATCACAATGGTAAGCTCAGCATCAATGACACCAGATTGTTCTTGTTTCAACAACCAGTTTGTCAATGTAATTATTTGATAAGAACTTGTTTTCGGTTTAGACTCGGCCTCTGATGCTACCGCCATGCACCGTACTGATCCTGTGGTAGTGGCGGTCCCACCAGCGGCCGAAGTTAAGCGTTTCTTGGAGCATGAAAAGAGGGTGGTTTTGAGAGGTGTAAGGCGTGAAATTGAGTGAGAACCGGAGAAATGGAGGAGGTTTGAAGATGCTGTAGTTGCTGCCATGGTTGCCATCGTAAAGGCAAAGATTAGTGTTTTTGTGATGTTATGAAAATAAAATTGTTGTTTATTAAAAGTTGAGATTGGGTTATGAAAAATGTAAGGTTGATATGGAGGTGTATGTTGATGGGTCCCAGTCATCCACCACTCATTTGTGATCCTTGAAGGTTGATAATTTAGAGTTTTAGCCGTTGAAAATTGGCCCTAAACAAACATGGATACCTGCTAACAACTTAAGGATGTTTTTATTACTAATATAGATGTATTTTTAATCGTTACCCTTTAACTTTAATTTCATTGTTTTATAGTTGCGGAGTGATTCGTACAACACCATAAACTCTACATCATAAAGCACCGTTAGTATGGTACAGTGAATTTTTGGTCATCAGCCTTTTAAGTTGTGATTTCAGTTGAAACTCTTCCCTTCTTTTAACGCTAACATATGGTTAATGTTATTAAGTTGTTGTTTTCTTTAAAAAAACAACCAGCGAAAACAAAAATAAAACTTAAACATGTGATTAATATGTCTAAGAGGATCCAGAGAGTATAACTATAAACAATTAACATTTCCTGAATTAAGGAGAATATGTAATTAGCAGAGTGGAAAATAATAACAAATGCTAATAAAAGAACAATTCCATAATACAACTGGGGAACTCTAAAAATCTAAAACTTAGAATCAAAAAAGAATACAGCAACAAAAGACCCTCTATTTCATGATACAATGAAAGCCACAACCACCCAATCCAAAGGTTATATTACTTAGAGATACAAATTAGGGTTTGTTTACCGGTCTTTTAAGTTTCAGAGAAAAATATCGACAAAGCAAGTCATAATGAAACTTGGTTTCATCATCTATGCAGCATCCAGTACTTCAACGTGTACGTTGTCACTATCTTCATTCGCCTTCCCATTGGCTTGACTTCTTGGCCTCTGTACATCCAACATTAAGCTAAAAATCAGTGACTTAATAAAATCACACCTCTTACCAAGATAATCCAGTTATTGAAAGTTACAAAGCTACATCAGTGAAGTACAATGACATCTAGAGACTACCCATCTATTTCAGTCACAGTTGGATGATACACAAAAAACATATACGTAGTATATACATACACACTCCCTTAGTCCATATGAAACCCGCTACCTTTTCTTCTACTGATAAGCTTGAAATCTATTTAAAATGACTTAGTTAATGCACAAACATACCACGTTAGTCCTAAGACGATTGTTACGTTTCCTAATCTGGGACTATTGTAGTCTATGATTAATGATTTGCAAGATGTATTGATCAACTATTACAAATTTCACATAATAAAGGGAGCATGTGGGAATATTAGTATCTTCGAGATGAACGTAAGATACATGTTGTCATGTTGAAGCCTCTTCTTTAAGCATAATTCATCATACATGAATTTTTAGAACTTTAACCCTTACCACTAGGTGGCAATCGAAGGTGGAGAAATGGATAGGCGAGTAAGTTGGATAACGCATCAAAAGGCATTATTTTACTGCAGGTTGATATGCATCGATTCAGGTTTGTTTTTCCCATTTTTACATTAATAAGAAATTGTTACAAAACTGGATACAAGGATTTTTGAAGTATGCACTAATACATACTTTGAATGATATTAGACCAGCCCCTCAAGGGTGGGTGAGTATGGTCAAACACTTGAGAAATAATGCACTCCAAAGAAGTTACCCCAGGTTCGACTCCCACTGAATACTATTCTATGTGACCGTTTGACCCGATCAACCCATTTGACCTATTCACTTATTAACTTAAAAACTTAGCATTTAACTAAGACCCGTTTGAGATAAAAACGTAACCCAAATCAACCCATTTTATAACTAGAAGGGTTGAAAATGACACCTGTATAGGATCTCCAGAGTTGCCATTCACAAGCTTAGTGACTTCTTCTTTAATTCGACTATCCTTGCTCAATGGCAGCAGAAGTGTGCCTATGCTGCGATCAGGCATCTCTGCGAAGTGATAATATAATGTTTCAGTATGTTGTAGTCTGTAGACAAAATTCAAAAGTAGCAGAAGCAATTCATTTAAACTATTTTGATGATGTTAACCTGGCAACTTGTGGTCAACGAAGAACACGACCAAATTAACTGTGTACCTGCAATAACAAGTTTGTTAACTTACATAATACAGCAATTTCATGCATGAGGAAGAATTATGGACGTTGTGATGAAGAATTATTTTACCAGGCCACAACGACATCAACTGTGTAATGCTTACGAGATGCAATAATTAACAAACTTTGAACCACGGCAATTAACCACGCACACTGCTTTATAAATCTGCAAAAAAGGATCGAAAGGCGTATGGATATTAAGAGAAAGTAATATCATTTTTAAGCATTATCATTTTTAAAAGTTTAATATAATCGTAATGTGGATATAGGCATATAGCTATATTAAGTTCACACTGTTACCTTCTAGTGCCATATTTTTGATACGTTCGAATGAATACTAAAGAAAATATCATATGAGATGAGAATATCAAATCACCACAACCATAAAGAACACCCCGAGGAACTGCAAGTTCAGATAATAATGTTAAAAACTAAAGGAAGTGCAACAGTAATGAAAAAGTATTATGGAAATATAGCAAAACTATCAAACTTACTGATTAAAAAAACTTCTAGAAGATTATCCGGACGAGGTAGCGTTGCAAGGCGTGAACCCTGTGGTCATGATTGGAGACTGTAACTATAGTATCATGGCTTAATTTGCTTGCATGAAGAATTAAATGCTAACAGCAAAAAAACTAACAGATATAAAACAAGTCAGATACCTCACGGCAGTGGTAGTTTGGACCAGGCAGTATAGTTGAATAAAATGTTATAATACGAAGCATTTGACAAGCCTGCAGGACATACAAATCAGTCATGAACTTCATTAATATATACTTCACTGAGTATCACACTAATCATGCCACAGCACAGAAACAATATAGCACCAGATATTCCATTAGTTTTCTAATACATTGTATGCAGCTAAATTTTGCTGCTTTCTAATGCATTATATGAAGTTCGATAACTAAATAGATGCTATTACATTGTCCCATAAATCCACACTTTAAAGGAGGCGAAATGTTTTATAAGTATACGAATATTTGTCAAATGAAATCCATATTAATGATAATAAAGTTCAAGAAGGGAGGTGAGCAAATAGGAATCTACATTTAGTATTTGCCGAAAAAGGACGAGTTAATTTTTTAGGGGTGTTTTTCGTAAATGTTGAAATTTTGACGGAACAGATGAAAAAATTGGGTTAAATTGAAAACAGAAAATCTAAAACCCATATCTGCAATTAACGAAGTTGATGCTAGTAAGACTAGAATATGTAAGCAAACATATGTTGAGGAATGGTCAAAAATGTGATAAAGATGTCACTCAAAGAAATTACTCATTAACCTGACTACAAAGAGAGATGCATTTAGAAACCTTATGCATTACACAGCCCGTGTGCCTATACACATAACTGGTGTAAAATTGTGTGTGGGAATAGTACCACCAAAAAAAAGAAGCACATGGGATTCTAAACATTACACCATTACTACATGTCTGGTATGTGAAAGAATCAATTGTGTTTACGTATAAACATACACATACATACTTGCACATACGTATAGATATTATATTGTAAATAGATATAGATATGTGTGTGGAAATAGATGGAGGTCCTAAGTCCTAACAGTGTGGCAGGACCTATTTTCTTGACAAGAAGTCCTTAATATTAGTATACACTTTGCCCAAAGGCACAAAAAGGCAAGCATTAATTGTGAAACAGTGTAAATATGTCGGTACAAGTTGCCACTTACAACTAAAAACGCAAGGACCCTGCACCATATGAGAACTGTGTAGATCTTTTTGCTCTTGAATATGAAAGGATGGAAGGTCCACTGTACCAATAGAAAAGTCAAACAGTACAAAATACTGGATCAGTACAAAATGTACATAACAATCATAACTGCAAAATAAGGTAGAGAGGCGAGAGCAAACTGTAATTTACAACAAAATTAAAGAGAACAAAATAAAAAATTACTGAAAACATAATTACCAAGACAAAGGATAGAAAGATAAACGTGAATACAGTCTCACTAACATATGCTCTTTCCTGCCCAAGTTCCTAAAAACCATAGAATAACAAACATAATAAGTAGCAACTTCGTTTATCATCAAAACTGAGACATCACCCCCAATTATTCCACATGACAATGCAAATCACCAACCAACATAGCTATCACGCACAGTAATTGATATATGTAAAATATAATCAAAAGACTGATCCTTTAATCTATACATACAGGAAGCAGAAAGAAGCCAGTGTCCTGAAGAACTGGTCCCGGACGATGAAAATAATGAACTCCTCTAGCTGCCAAACCGTGAATATACTGAAACAAATATACCAACAAATCAGAAAATTGAGCTAGAATATGACTCCCATATGATACAACACATCACCAGTATTACAACAACTTTGTTTGACCAGAAAAGTGCAAATTCAACAAGTACCAACAATAACTTTACACACATAATCATTGCATAATCTCAGACATCAAGCCTTCAATCAAATCTACTTTAAATAATCAATTAAACAGAATAATTGTAAAGAAAAAAGAAAAAAAAAAAAGGTTAAGTTATAAGAAGAATCACACACCTGGCAAATTAAACCACCGAGAATATACTTCCAATTCTCAACAAGAAGATTGATTTCCGTTGTAGTTTCCGCACAAATTCTTTTCCATAGCTTCACAAAACAACAGATCACAAATAATAATTAAAATAATAAAAATCATTTAAACAAATCAACGGTTCAATAAGATATGATTAATTAATTAACAAAAGTATAAGAAAAAATCATACCTTAGAAGCCTCACGACCAATGTAAAACGACATCGTATGAGTGTATATCAACCAATGCCATATTACAACATCACAAACCTAATAACAGTTAGCGTCAACATCGCTCTTCACAAAATCAACCACCAAAACCTAACTTTTCCCCCTTAGAAACCTAATTTCAAATAATAATATAATAACCGTCTGACTACCGGTTTAAATTTTCAATTCGCACGATTCGTAAATCAAAACAAAAATCGATAGCAAATCGGAGGTTTTCAACGAATCAGATTTGCTAAACGGAGATCGTATACAGAGATAGAGATAATATTATACTCCGTATGTATGTATATATAATTTAAGAAAATAATATATAAATAAAAATATATAGTTATTAGAAGTTAAAAGGTATGATGATTTCAAGATGGCTGCTATAAGAAATAAGAAAATTCTCTGATTTCGGTGAAACGCGAGTTGAACACGGAGAGACCGTTGATACATACACACAAAAATAAAATAAAAAAGAGAGTAAAAAGGGAGTTTTTTAGTTTTGCGTTGATTCATTAAGCCACCTGAACTTTACAAGTATGCCTTTTACACCCCTTAAAGTTTATGAAAGTAACAGAAAAACCCTTTTATACTATCTGGTGGCGTTTAGCCGTTAACTTTTAGTAACTACTCCGTATCTGGATTTTGGATATTTTTAGAATCAACTTTAAACCATTAAAGATAAAGATCTACGAACTGATCGTTTTACCTCACATGTAAATTTATTAACTTACCTTTTATTTTATATATTTTTTTTATTTTTTCTTATTACAACACAACTTCACAAAGTATAATGTTGTCGAAGATGTCATCCTCTTTTTCGACTTCAAATATAAGTTTTGGTTATCAACTTCGACCTCCGAGTATAAGCTTATAGCTCCGGCTATTAGCTAGTATTACCAGACACACTTCACTCTAAATATTACGAGTACATATATTAGGATTTCAGAAGACTTGTAAACAGATTTAAATATATTTTGGTAAGATTAGCTATATGGATATTGATAGCAACATGAGTATTAAAAGTCATCAAGGATACAATTTTGTCAATAGAGGGAGTAAGACCTTTCAAGTACTAAATTAAAAATTCAAAACCATAGTACAAAGGTTGTTATCTTTCAAATTTATATACTTGAAATGAACAACTTATAGAAATATCACAACACTATCTTAAAAACTATAAGCTTATAATCAAAATAAAAATTTATGCCCAATCATCATAGGGCCTTAAATAGTTGAATTAGAGAGTTCAAGTCTTGTTGGAGATGGGTAAATATGTTGTAGTGAAATATAAATAATCAACCATTGGGTTTGTATGAAAGAGTCAATGATTGAATTCTAAATAATTTTAGTTGTTTTAGTTATAATATTATCTAACTTAGAAGATGTTAAAGTTACCTATGTTATCCCCAATTATTATAAACGTAAACATATAATAAAAGAGAAGTTTAGAATTTGTATGGTAGTAATATAATTTTAGTTATTCAGAGATGTAAGACTCCTCCTAACAGAAGACTGAAACTGATTGAAACTGGCATGTCATATCTACGTCACGTCAACTTTTTCACAAAACTGACAGGTCGCTGCCATCAGTGGTCCGTCAGTTTTTTTCAGGGATCCACAACTAATAAATTAAATAAACAAAACACATTTCATTGAAATAAAAAAATATTACAATAATTAAATAAAAAAACATTACATTTATCAAAGATTAAAAACGATTACCCTAATTAACGACTACAGACATTTTATAACACCCATCCAAGATACCAAGGCATTTTTTTTTATAATAATACGGAAGCGTATATAAAATCAGTGCAATCAAGATTGCATATATTACTTTTCAAAATGTGCAACCCAATTACATGCAATAGTTAATACCAAGTCATCATTACAAGTATTAATACAAACTTAGGTGTTATATTAAAATCCATGACATAATTGTTTGAACCCAAAATATTTCAAACACAATCAGAGAGCAGTGCCAAACATTCCTTCAAACAACTTCTAGTACCCACAATCAAAAGCTAAACCTGCAAGAAGTTGGGGGGGGGGGGGGGGGGGGGGGGGGGGATTAGCACAAAGCTAAGTGAACAAATCCAGGGTTCACAATCTAACTTAGCATAACAAGTAACTACAACTAGCACATCGCAAGTAACATAGAAGGATCGGTGGTCCTTGAAGTACCTTCATACCGCAGTGGTTCCCCAAGTAACACTTATAACCAACTGAAGGCCAAACAGTGGTTAGACCGATAGTTTTAGTACTAATACTACATACAACGTAATTTCAGTGCCCAACACATGTACAAATCAATTACGTTGTCCAAAGTAATAGTACCCAAATCCAACACATTAGTTGACCCTCACCAAAACAAATAGTCCAACTATCATAGTATATAGGACACCAATAAAATCGTTCAAGGGATAACCGACATGGCAATATAATATTAAAGCAATCATTGCAATAAACCAAATTACCCATTGTAACCACGTTGTTACAACTAACTTAGACTGAGAGTCCAAGATCCACTCACCCTTGTCGATCGTAGTCTCCACTCAAATGTCTTATCTTATTGAGTCTTCGGTTTATCTGAGAACACAATCAAAACCTGAATTAGATTCTCATATCAAGTTTATTACAATCTAATCATGCATAATATCAAATAATTGCTTATACTATATTTTTGTTACTAGATAATTACATAAGCACACAAGTCACAAGTTGTCAATTTCGTCAATTTATAACTAACAAACGCGATCCGGGTTAGGGATGGCTGGATCGCGTTCTTCAGTGCACAACATTCTGTTACCGTTTTTCACTTACCAACGCGATCCGGGCTATGGTTCTGGATCGCGTTCCTCAGTACAAAACTAATCTGGCTCAATTACATCAAACTAACGCGATCCGGATGGAATAGGGCTGGATCGCGTTCCTAAGAAGGAAATCAGACTGACACAAAATAACACTATGGAACGCGATCCGGGCTTGATGGCTGGATCGCGTTTGTCACCTTTTCAGCAACAAAATTCAGACCTGCAACATTTTAGCTCGAACCAAAAACTTCAAAACACAAAAAGTAGATACTAAACACGAATTCATCCAGTAATCAACCTCAAGTATCATCTATAAACATGTTATAACGATAAACAACCTCATTTAACACCAAATTCCACACATGCATCAATAATCTAGCCTAGTTTCTAACCAAGCCCATTTC
This sequence comes from Helichrysum umbraculigerum, assembly GCA_949592205.1. Classification (NCBI taxonomy): domain Eukaryota; kingdom Viridiplantae; phylum Streptophyta; class Magnoliopsida; order Asterales; family Asteraceae; genus Helichrysum; species Helichrysum umbraculigerum. Next base: position 326,472,141 of record CATIUR010000001.1, on the reverse strand, counting down.
TTCAAACTTATAACTTGAAGAACACAAGAATTCACCACAATAAGCATGAAATCAGTTTATCAAAGATCACATCAACAATTTCAAGAACAATTTAACTTCAATGCTCACTAATTTAACCTAATTCATCTCATTCAAGCTCAAACATGAAAATGGGGATAATAACTTACAATCTTAAGTGATGATGAGATGATGAAGATTAAGAACAAGGTTGAATCCAAAATCACAGCCTTCAAGTGATGATTTCAAGTAGTTTTTCTTTAGAATTTCTTAATGTAGGTGAAGTGTTCTTGAGAGCTTTTAGGTAGAAGTCTGAGAAATGAAATTAAAGGTCGACATATGTTTTCTGTTAAGTATAATGTAGTGTAGTATAATACCCATCCTAAATCTATTGTGTGGAACCTAAAAACCATTTACGAGAAATAAGTTTTATTATACCGTCAACCAAATTAATTTAAAACAATTAATAATTTATTTATCACAATAAGTCTTTTGACCATTTAACCTATTTATTTTAGTTATCAAAATACACCAAGTATTTCTAAATACAATTTAAATACGAAATAAATAAAGGAATTACCGTATTTCTTCCAAGCCCATATCGAGGATGTTACAAATTAGGTGGGAGTTGCGAAATGTGGTCGATTAGAGCATTGCGAAGTCGATGATGAACCTCCCAATCCCATAATTCATTGTCCATACAAAATGAGTTTCAACCCTTTCTTGCCACGAACGTCTTAGTGGGATTTCCGGATATTCCTCCTCTAGTTGACACATATTTCATCTGATGTCCGCGGTTATCATGTTGTGTAGAATCACACAAGCATACATGATTCTTTCTATTTTGTTGATGCTATATGGTCTTGCCGGGTTCTTGGTGATTCCCTAACGGTCTTGAAGCACACCGAATGCTCATTCCATATCTTTTCTTACAGCTTCTTGATATCTCTTGAAACGCATCTCTTGTTGCGTTAATGGATGCTTAAACGACTTGACAATAGTGGACCATTCTGGATAAATACCATCGCCTAGATAATAGCCTTTGGTGAATTCTTGGCCTGCAATCGTGAAAATTACTTGGGGAGCTCTATATTGTAGTAAATCGCTGAACAAATCCGATTGATTTAGTACGTAGATGTCGTTGCTCGAACCCGCTGGATCAAAGAAAGCGTGCCAAATCCACAAATCGTAAGAGGCAACCACTTCGAGCATGATCGTTGGACAACCTTGATCACCTCTAGTGTATTGACATTGCCATGCTACTGGGCAATTTCTCCGAATGCATACAATCGATGCTTCTGAGCATACCCGAAAATCCATGCAACTCGGCATGATAGTGATGTAAACGTTGCACATCTTCTAGTATTGGTTTTCATAAATACTCGGTAGAGTATAAATGAAAAACACATTTATAAAAGTTATCCAACAATCGTATGATGTTTATTCACCCATATGTAAGTACTCATCAGACTCATCAGCGGCACAACCGTATGCCAATTGGTGTATGGCGGAAGTGCATTTTCGCCAAACGTTAAAACCAGGTCTACCGGTTGCGTTAGGCCGTTGAATACAATATGTAAAATATTTAGGTACTAGCAATTGAGAGTATGATATGATACTTGACATATATGGAGAAATAATGACTTGCTCATCTGAAAACGTCGTAGAAATATATCCCCCGAAAATGTTGGACGTTCGGCAAAGTAGTCTAGATATAAACGTTCGGTCATTGCTTCACGATCTCTAGGAAAGTATCATCGGGGTGCTCGTGGTATCAGGATCGGAATATCCTCTTCGTCAGACAAATCAGATTCTATCGAATTAACTATATCGATAGCAGCCATCGGATCGAAAACACCGTGATCGATTGCAAATCTTCAAGATCGGAATCGAAAGATATAGTGGAGTGGGTGAATTGTAGAAATATAGATGTGATATTGAAGAAGTGTGTGAATTGAAGTGTGAATTGTTTGGAAATGAGAGTGTGTATTTATAGAGTTGAAGGAGGGATTTTAAAAAGAATAGATTTTAAACCAACGGCTAGATTTTAAACCGTTGGAATTTTTTATCAAACGGCTACAATGTTAAAAAAAAATATTAAACTCACGCGCACCCCACACGATCAAACCGATGGAGCGTCGGTAATCCGATGGTCAAAACCGACGGACCAAACCGATGGCTCCGTGCCATCCACGTCAGTTCCTTCAGTTTTAACCGACGGTATCCAACGTCCACCATTGGGAACGGTCTAAGCTTGTAGTTGGATCTTATATTTAAAGATGTAAATGGAATCTTATATTTTGTTATAAGTGTTTTACAAAATATCTAGTGTTAGAGCTTAAAAGAAGTGTAAAATACTAAATTGACAAAAATTACCAACCAGAAAAACTCAAAGATATAAATAACGGGTACTTCAAGTAACTTATTTGTACACAACCTATTTTTCAAATAAACTCTTATGTCTTTATATACTAAGATAGGGTTATATACTTTGGCTTTTATAAACTCCTAAACGCTAATCGCCAAAAACATCATAGAATGCTTTCACTTTCTTAGAAGTACAAACGTTTGTAGAAATCATATATTATATATTCTTATGACATTATGTAATAAGGGTAGGGTTTAAATGAGAATAGCAATTTGTGTGAGAATGATGGAACCAATGATATCAACCCATGTGTACAAAGAGAATGTTCCACATGTACAAAAATCATTTACCCCCAACATCAATTATCTCACAAATGACAAATCTAAAGATTATGAAAATTGCACCATTAAATTCAGCGTTTTCTCCTCTTCGATTTGCCGTCCCTCAAGGCATACTTTCGACGAAATTTTTTTTTTTCATTTATTTGGTGGGTTTCACATTTACTAACACGTGTGTTACAGTGTTACATTTAGGGTTGTGAAATCCTCATTTGAAGAGCCTCCTAGGTTGGAGTTGAAGGAACTGCTAGCACATCTGGAATATGCTTACTTGCAAGGAGAATCTGATCTGCCGGTAATCATTTCAGCTCATCTTTCAACTGAGGAAAAGGGAAGTCTGTTGAAGGTTCTTAAAGAACATAAGCAAGCTATCGCATGGACTATTAGTGATATCAAGGGAATAAGTCCCTCATACTGCACTCATAAGATTCTTATGGAATCCGATTTCAAGCCAGTAGTGCAACCATTGAGGCGTTTAAACCCAAAGATAACGGATGTGGTAAGGAAAGAAATAATCAAGTTGTTAGACTCTGGACTGATATATCCAATCTCTGATAGCCCATGGGTGAGTCCCATTCATGTTGTACCAAAGAAGGGAGGTATGACAGTGGTAGCAAATGAGAAGAATGAATTGATCCCCACAAGAACCGTCACTGGATGGAGAGTATGTATCGACTATAGGAAATTGAACGACGCCACGCGCAAGGATCACTTTCCTTTACCGTTCATTGATCAAATGCTCGAGCGTTTGGCCGGAAAGGAATACTATTGTTTTCTAGATGGTTTTTCCGGGTACTTCCAAATTCCGATAGATGCGAACGATCAAGATAAGACTACGTTCACATGCCCATTCGGAACTTTTGCTTACCAAAGAATGCCTTTCGGTTTATGCAATGCACCTGCAACATTTCAACGATGCATGATGGCGATTTTCGATGACATGGTGGAGGATAGCATGGAGATATTTATGGATGATTTCTCCGTTTTCGGAAATTCTTTTGATGAATGTTTAACAAATCTGAAAAAGATGTTGCAGAGGTGTGAAAGTTCGAATCTTGTTCTTAATTGGGAGAAATGCCATTTTATGGTCCGAGGAGGGATTGTATCAGGACATAAGATTTCGAGCGTAGGAATCGAAGTGGACAAGGCTAAAGTCGAGGCAATAGAGAAGTTGCGTCCTCCGACGAATGTCAAGGGCGTAAGAAGTTTCTTGGGGCATGCGGGATTTTACCGACGTTTTATTAAGGATTTTTCCACGATAGCTCGTCCAATGAACAAACTGTTGGAGAAGGAGGCGAAGTTTGAGTTTTCCAAGGAATGTCTTTATGCATTCAATCTTTTGAGAGAGAAGTTAGTATCTGCACCCATCATGATTAGTCCAAATTTGGGACCTTCCCTTTGAACTAATGTGCGATGCTAGTGATTATGCTGTAGGAGCGGTTTTAGGTCAGAGGGTTGACAAGAAGTTTCAACCTATTTATTACGCAAGCAAGACTTTGACAAATGCACAAGAGAATTACACTACGACTGAGAAGGAATTGCTTGCTGTTGTTTTTGCGTTTGATAAATTTCGTTCTTACTTGATTTTGTCGAAGACGGTAGTGTTTACCAATCATTCTGCGTTGAGATATTTGTTTAGCAAGCAAGATGCGAAGCCAAGGTTGTTGCGATGGATTTTGTTGCTGCAAGAGTTTGATATCGAGATTCGAGACAAGAAGGGAGCTGAAAATCTGGCTGCCGACCATTTATCACGATTAGAAAATTCAGAGCTGGATAAGTTAGATGAAGGCAATTTTGAATGAATTTCCATGGTTCGCTGATTATGCAAACTTTCTGGTTACAAACACTCTGCCTTCCGGAATTGATTTCAACCAAAGAAAGACATTTTTCTCATCTTTACGTCATTACTTCTGGGAAGACCCATACTTGTTTCGAGAGTGTGCTGATGGAATTGTTCGGAGGTGCGTGCATGGAGAAGAATGTACAAATATTCTGAGTCAGTGTCATAATGGTCCTACGGGAGGACATCATGGGCCTTCATATACAGCAAGGAAGGTGTTTGAAGCAGGATTTTATTGGCCAACCATTTACAAGGATGCGTACGAGTTTGTAAAGGAATGCGATGCTTGCCAACGAACTGGAAGGATCTCTAAAAGAGATGAGATGCCACAAAATCCTATCATGGTTAGTGAAATTTTTGATGTCTAGGGGATAGATTTCATGGGACCATTTCCACCAAGCAACGGAAACAAGTACATCATAGTGGCTGTGGATTATGTTTCGAAGTGGGCGGAAGCAAAGGCATTACTTACTAATGACGCGAGAGTGGTGATAAAGTTTCTTAAACAATTGTTTTCGCGATTTGGAACACCTAAGGCGTTGATTAGTGATCGCGGAACGCATTTTGCAAATGCACAATTGGAGAAAATTTTGAAGAAGTATGGAGTCAATCACAAGTTTTCTACTGCTTATCATCCACAGACTAGTGGACAAGTTGAAGTGACCAATCGCGGTTTGAAGCGGATTTTAGAACGTTCAATTGATGGAAATCCGATAGATTGGTCAAATAAACTGGATGATGCTTTATGGGCCGCAAGAACTGCTTTTAAGACATCTATTGGTACTACTCCTTACCGGCTTATTGTGACACCCCCAAATTTAACGATTTGCGGAAGCTTGATTTGGGTGTCACTAATCAATATACAAAGCACATAAGATATAATGAACGACCACTATATGCGTCGTTTTAAACTTGTATAAATAAAGTAAATGTTTACATCAAAATATAGTTACATTAGCTCGGTTCCTGAAATTGAGAGATTACATAGCATAATTACTTTTACAAAATATAATAATGCAGTCCAATCTCTAGTTGTATGTATGCTGACTCGAGCTAATAATTCCTGCTTGTGCAGCCAAACTACTGCTGGGTACCTGTGATAAATACTAAAATGGGTCAGCGAAAACGCTGGTGAGCTCACAGGTTTGTATGTCAATGTATAGTTGTAAGAACCGCAAGATTTATATTGAATTTAAAATGCAATTAAGCAAGATAAAAGTTATACTGTCCATGAGCACATAGTCTGAGCTTAACTTGATTTGTCAGGCCCACTTAAGGAAACCTAACTTGAAATGCCTCCTACGAGTGCCTAATCAACACTCGTCTTCCCAAATGCTAATACATCCGTTTGACCGGTTAGTGCGTGCTAACCCGGATGAGGATTGTCAATCCCATATGATATCATATACTAACATTCACGCTATAAATACTAGAGACTATGCTTATGGAGGGCTTTAAATTGATTAGCTTGAAACTCATGTAGTATTTGAAGTTTGGCACTTGCGTTCTACTTGTAAAACAAAATCGAGTAGTAATATCACACCCCTAGTTGTAAAGCAGTGAAAATGGGGCTATGAAACTCACCTGGTTCTTGAAGTGTTTAACTTAATAAACTTGAAGTAATTAGCTGTGAGTTAGTGTCCAAAGGCTTGAAACCTGAATGTGTCCACGACACTTAAATTGTCATTAATTGTATTGGTATCCCGAAAGACTACCATTTGAATTGTTTGTCTAACTTAATGTCCAAATTACCCCGATTTGGTTGATTGTTTTGTTACAAGTTACTACTACTTGTTTGAATAAATTGGTACAAGTTACAACGACTTGTTTGATTGAATTATCTAAGTTTCAACGACTTAGTTGATTTAATTGTGTATTTGAAAGTGTGTACGGCCCATTGGTGACGGTTGTATCGATAGTTCTAAAATGTTATTATATTGTTGCTACAGTGAATTGCTACAGTAAAATTTGACTTCGAAAATTTTAAGTTTTGAAGATTCTGTTTTGTGCGACGTAGCCTGCGACGTAGCCTGCGACGTAGGCTGCGACGTAAGAGTTTTGCGACGAAAAGGGTTGCGTCGCTAAAGTCAACAGTGCTAAGTCAGTAGCGACGTAGGGTGCTACGTCGCTTATGCGACGTAGGTTCGGTTTGCGACGTTAAGGTCTGCGTCGCTATGTGCGACGTTCGCAAGTCAATGCGACGTAATAGGCTGCGTCGCTATATGCGACGTTGGGGATATAGTGCGACGTAGGTCGCTGCGTCGCTATATGCGACGTTGGGGATATAGTGCGACGTAGGTCGCTGCGTCGCATTTGCTCCAGGCCAAATGCGACGTACGGGGTCTGATCGGAGTTTCAACCTCAAAAACGCATTTTCCGGCCATCGATCGGCATAATATTTTTACCCAACCCATTTTAGGACATTACAAGGTTATACAAACAACTAGCAAGTTATAAAACTTAAAAACGAGAGTTTTCGGAGTTGTGTCGGAAACTTACAAATCGCCGAAATGAAATTCCGGAAAGATAGGATTGTAGATCGTGAAGAGGTGAATCTTTTGTCCCAAACAAGCTTGAAGATCCGGGGTCGTTTAGTATGTTTATTTTGCGATTTTCGTTGATTTTTGGTTTGTGGTTTGGTTGAGAGAAATAAGAGAGGAGAGAGAGATAGAAATGATAAATGAAAGAAAAGAAAGAAAAGGGAGGTGATTAAGGTGGAATCCCCACCTTTTTCAGTCTCCGCGAAGTGCCCCGTGCGGTGTTCGTTTTCCCGATTATTTAAATGTTAAATATTTATTTTCTATGTTTTAATATACGTTTTAAAATACGAATAATTATTCAGTATTTTTGTTGAAGTATTTTACTAACTATTTAATAATTACATTATAAAAGATGAATTGTATCGTTTTGTTTGCGCAATTACATTTTATTCGCGTTTATATCAATTATGTGATAAAACTTGGATACTAAATATTATTGACATAATATTTTTAAGTACAATAACGTTATTAAAATCCTTGTATTACTTAAATCAATTTTTCACCAACGTCCGTATTTATTGTATCGAAATTCATTCGATTTGAAACTCGTACGATTTAAACAAATCGCATAATTATATTCAACAATATATATAATAGTTGATACATTAATTAGCCTAACACCGAACTAATTACATGTATTACACTTGATTAGGCACTAAACTATAGTCCTAAATTGACGGTTGTCACACTTATTTATGGGAAAGCTTGCCACCTGCCATTTGAGTTGGAACACAAGGCATACTGGGCATTAAGGCAATGCAACCTCGATGATCATGCTGCTGGAAAGGGGCGAATGGCGCAGTTAAATGAGTTAGATGAGTTAAGAGTGAATGCTTATGACAATTCACGACTGTTTAAGGAGCGCACCAAGAAATGGCATGATTCACGCCTAAAATCGAATAATTCATTTAAGGAAGGTGACAAGGTGCTCTTATACAGTTCTCGGTTGCATTTATTTCCTGGAAAGTTGAAGACACGTTGGACAGGACCGTTTGTAGTCGACAAAGTTTACCCTTTTGGAGCTGTTGATTTAAAGGGTCATTCTGGTAAGACATTCAAAGTGAATGGAAGCCGTTTGAAGAAGTATTATGGTGATGCAAGGGACTCCGAACGTGATTTGGAGATGAATCTCAACTAAGTGATGAAGCACAATGTCGAGCTTACCGACGTGATAAACAAAAGCGCTTTCAGGAGACAACCCGTTGTTTTTCTTAATTATTTTGTTTTGTTTTGTGTTAATAAAAGCTTTTGGAAGTGGATGCTGGTGGTTGGAAGGCTTCAGTTTAGCTTGTATATTGATGATAGCTCAGGGGAGTTTCTGTTCACTTCTTTTCTATTCCCTATGTTATTGTTTATTTTGCAATGAGGACATTGCATACTTTTAAGTGGGGGATGGGGGAAAAGAAGTTTGTTTGTCCTTAAGATATGAATGGTAAATATTGGCAAATTTTAAAGCTAAAAGGCATTCTACGTGTTAGTCATTTTTCAGCCCAAATTTTTCTTTTAAAATTGTTTTCTGTGTAAAGTTTAACGAATCTTGTAACATATTTTGGGAATGCAAAGAATGAAATGAAGTTAATTTTTAATATTAGATAATTCATCATGTGATATATTGATAGGCAATCTATTTGAAGGTTATTGAGCTATTAAGAAATTATACTTTAAGTAGGAATTATCCCAAGATGATCTTTTAGCAAGGTGCGACCTTAGTCTTAATTCTTATTCGATAGCGTGTTATAATCCATAATTTTGGGATCCTAATTATCATCATTTGGGGAATATACTGAGTGATGTCTCCTCTGTTGTACGAAAGTACAGACCTGGTTTCCGTCAGTATATTTGATATAAAAAAAATAGTATAAAAGACTCATGAATTGAAAAACCAAAGCCAAGATATGTCGCTCTGTTGTACTGAGGTACAGACCTGTCACCAATGTCTTGGTTTGAAAAATGATTGATTTATTGGGTTGTTCATTATTTGGAGAATTGTGACACGTTATTTGTATGAGAGTACTTTGCTATTGAGAATTAAGGGTAAAGCCTGCTATTATAATAATAAGTTAAGCTCAATTTCTGAATTTTAGATTGTTTAAGTGGACAACAATATCGGTAATCTGGGTGAATTATCTTTTATGCCTAATAATAATGTATTAGAAGTTGTTTCCCTTAGAGAGTTTCTTGATTGCTAAGCCAGGAGGTAGAATCAATTTTAAGATAAAAATTTGGTTTGTTGAATGCTATGTAGTATGTAAGCCCTTTTGCATTTTTATTTTGCCGTTCATATTGGAAGTTTTTAAAGTTTTAATAGATGGCCTACTTGAGGACAAGTAGAATTCAAGTGGGGGATGTTTGATGAACGCCAAAAATGTACTACATTATAGTACTAATTACCCCCTTGTTTAGATGAATTCTTATGCATTTTGTGTGAATAAAATACTGATTTCGTTCATATTTGCATATAGGAGTTTATTGGAGTTTGAATTGAAGAAGAAGCAGAAAGCGAGCTAGTATTGAAGAAAAGAAGCTAAAATGGTTGAAGTTTGAAGAATAAAAGTCGAGTGGTAATTTTCAATCCATACGGCAGATGGATTAATCCATCCGGCGTATGGAATGCTGGGCTGGACTGGATCAGACGCGGACATCAGAACTCTGGGCTTTAGCATCCATACGGCGGATGGATTATTCCATCCGGCGTATGGATCGTTTCGGCAGAAACCCTAAATAGCCTCATTTGCTTCATTTTGAGGGTTATCATTTTCTCATTCTTCTCCGGCCGATTTTCACACATCCCAGCCTCAGTTCCAGAGCATTTTGATGGTAGAAAGCAAGAAGAATTGAAGTTCTTTCATTTGTTCATTCATAATTTCGGTTTTTCAGTTCGAATAAGTTTCTTTCTTTCATTTGATTATAATTATGGTTTTGTTTTCGTTTCTGATTTTCTGTAACCACATGAGTGGCTAAATTTTTATTACATTTGTTTAGATGATAATACTCAGATGATGATTTGATTATTGAATTGCGGATTTATATTGGATTTTATGAATGTTTATATGTTACTTGATGATCCATGTTTAATTATTGATTATTGGTGATTACCTAACGTGATGATCTATTGATTTATGATTGATTTCTTTATTGATAGATTATTATTGATGATTGTTGATTTTAATTGAGAATTATCACTAGATATATTGAGTTTGATAGGTTAGGATCAATAATTGTTAATAATCGGTAATGAATGTGATAACCATTAATTAGTTATAAACTCTGTTGATTCAAGTTGCAAAAGTAAATCATATAAACGGTGTAGGTTTAACTTATAACACAGTTTGGTGGATAACGTTAAATTGAACTGTTAACGTGTTGAAAACAACTTTATATCTTTCTTAATTGTGTTTAATCAATTAATCTTGTAAGGATAATTAGTAATATTTTTCATATCACAATAAAATCCATATTTTAGCAATTCAATAAAGTGATAATCGGATTCTGAGGAAAGTAATCTAAACAAATGTATTTCTTCTATCATTTGAATTAAATAGTCTATTTGAGTACTTGTTATTTAATTATTTTCTTTTAATTTTCATTTAATAATTCGTTTTTCATAATTGTCAGTTAATTGTTCGAACGAAACTAAAAGTTCCCCTCTTATTATATGTTTTAATTATTTGTATCAATTTCCATTTTATTTGAATTAGCATCCGTTCCTTGTGTTCGATCTGGACTTATCATACTAAACTATTATACGATTAGGTATTCTTGTCTGAGTTGTGTACTAGCAAGTAAAGTAATTTCCATTTTAAAAACTAAAGCCCCGTTTACACGACATCAACCGTTTATATTTTACTACTATGATAATCCTAAGGCAACAATCAAACAAGAACATGCAATAAGATGATCAAAGCAATACTTCCGATCTTTAATATTATAAATCATCCCATAATTAAGTAACTACATCGCAAGCAAACACAACAAGCGTACTACTCTCTAATCATGGCAATAACTAAATATAGCATAATCAATATAAACGTAATTAATTAAGATAGATAAGGATTAGAAAGAACCAGGATTAAATGCGGGAGAAAGTATACTTGAATTAATTAACACAATTCCAAGCTTACACCGAAGATTACAATGCGTTCCGTACTTTCCTTCTATTCTAAACAAGCTCCTAAACTAGCCTAAAACTAATTTTTAGTAAGAAAATAGAAAAAAAGTAGAAGCAATATCTTAAGAGAAGTATATTGTTCTAAGAATGGTGTGTGTTCAAATGAAGGCTTAGGGCCTCTATTTATAGTTGAGAGTTGGCTCATTTTAGCACTCCAAGGAACACTTTAGCAAAAGGTGGAAAAGGTGGTGCACCGGGTACCAAAAAGCACGTAAAGGTGGTGCACCGGGTACCAAAAAGCATGTAAAGGTGGTGCACCAGGTACGCGCAAGGACCAAAAAGCGGAAACGAGACGGGGAAGGGGAGGCCGGCGCCTTGAGGCTGGTGGCCGGCGCCTGGAGCATGGTGGCCGGCCTGGTACGCCATGCTGCCGCCCCGGTTCGCTTTTTTTTGCTCGTTTCTTGATTCGTGCGTATCTTCTTCGTTATGCGTCCGTTTTAGTCGATTCTTTTTGCGTTGGATTCGTTTTTCAAAAACGAAGACTTTGATGAAAAGAAATCCCAAAAATATGTCTCTGAACTTTGGATGTCTCGTACGAATCGTTTGAATCTTCCGGCATACGTAGAATCTTCATTCTTCATCCGTTTTTGCCGATTCTTCTTCTGTTGGATTCATATTTTGAAAACGAACATCTTGGATAAGAGAAATCTCAGTGATAGGTACTTTGTCTCTAAATCTTGTTTTGATGCCTTGAATATTCAATTGTGCGTGGAATCTTTGTTTTTCGGTCGTTTTGCTTGATTTTTCTCGTGCAACCTTGTTTTGACCTACTTGGCATATTATCACTATTTTGTGCATTATTTGAATCCAAATGTCAAGTATTGTTCCAGAATGAGAGATATATCGGTAGTAGAAACGTGACTTTTTACGCGATATCATGCACCATATTCATACCTTGAATAAAATAATTTTTGATATAACAAAGTTATAACTTCAATATATTGTAAAATTAAAATTATGATGCACCATATTTTATAACTATGATGCACCAAGATTTATAAACTAATAATAATGTTTATCGTATATCTAAAAGTCAGAGCGTCATATTTATAACTATGATGCACCACCTTTTAATTCAATAACGATGTTTTATACTCCCTCCGTCCTAATTTTATTGTCCCCAGACAAAAAACACGCAGTTTAAGAAAACATAATCATCTCTCTTACTTTTTGTTAAGATGACAGTTTTACCCTCTACTTTTACCTACTTTTTTGTCTTACATATATACACTATAGGTAAAAAAGAACTTTATCTTATTATTCTTATCTATTTATGGAAGTGGACAATTAATTTGGTACAGCTCAAAAAGGATATTAGACAATAGAGTAGGGACGGAGGGAGTAGTATATTTTGAAAGTCAATGCATGATATTTTAAACACTCAATGCATCATGTTTTATAACTATGATGAACCATGTTTTATAACTATTGTGGACCACTTTTTAATTTAATAACGATGTTTTATAGTATATTTTAAAAGTCGATGCATGATATTTTAAATACTCGATGCATGATATTTTAAACACTCGATGCTCCATGTTTTATAACTATGATGAACCATGTTTTTATAACTATGATGCACCACTTTTTAATTCAATAACTATATTTTATAGTATATTTTGAAAAGTCGATACATGATATTTTAAATACTCGATGCAGCATGTTTTATAACTATGATGAACCAAATTTTTGTAACTATGATGCACCACTTTTTAATTCAATAACTGTGTTTTATAATATATTTTGAAAAGTCGATGCATGATATTTAAATACTCGATGCATCATATTCAGAGAAAATTAGTGCATCATAGTTTATTATGTTAGTGAATATAATAATAATTTACTTTTTATTGCATTTTATTTTTTATATTCATCTGCATCATAATATATAATTTTTGGTGCATCACAAATGTGAAAATGATATAAAAATGAAAAAATTAAACAGTAAAAAAAGTTTATAAAAACTGTTAAAACTATTTTTTTTAATTTTTAATTGTTAAAAATGATAATCTTTTCTAAAAAAATGTTAACAAATTTTATTTAATTATTTATTTTTGATAAAAATATTATAGAAGTTCTTACAAGGAAAAAAAATAAAGTTTAAAATGTTTTTTTATAAAAATAAATTTTTTAAACAAATATTTTTAGGAAAAAAAAAAGAAAGAAATTAAGAAAGATGGAAGAAATGAATAAAAAAGATGAAGAAATAAAAAAATGGGAGAAAATAGATAAAAAAAAAAGGTGGAGAAATGAGGAGGACACTTGTCACCTTCTCATTCGCTTCCCTCCTTTCCCTCACTTCTACTCCTTCTCTCATGAACATCACCCATAAATTTATACACATAAAATGTAGTAATAATTTTGATAAACATAATCATTATGAAGAAAAAAAATCTCATTCAAAAATAGTTCATAAAAGTTGTAACTAAGAGCATCTCCAACGAATTGTTTTTTTTTTAAAAAAATTTGCACAAAAAAGTTTTTCCTCGTTAAAGTAAAAACTTTTCTTTTTAAAAGTTTGAAATAAATCAAGCTTTTAGAGCATCCCTAAAAGTCATTAAAAGCTTTTTTAATAGCCACATCACACTTCTATAAAAAAAGCTTATATATAAAACTTTGTCCCCAATGGAAAAAACTTTTATAAAGCTTTTATTTTCAAAAACTACACATACATACATTAAAAAAAGTCTTTCATCAAAATCTTGATAAATATAAAAATTTTTGGATAAAAAGTTTTTCCTCCAATGAAGAAAAACTTTTCTAAAACTTTTTTGCTTTGCATAAAAAAAGAAAGCTTTAGAAAAAACATTCATTGGAAATGCTCGGTAAAGACACTTTTGCTAATTTGAATTGTAAATTTGTTCAAAAAAAGATTTTGAAGTTTTTAATATTCAAACAATAGGTTTTTGCTAAAAAAAATTACGAAAATGACATAGCATGAAGAAAAACTTTTAAAATCTTTTCTTCATCGGAAGTGTTCAAAAAGGTTTCGAAAAGCATTTAAAAAAGGCGTATAAAATATCATTGAAGTGTTTCCTAACTTCTCACATGAACATTTGCTAAGGTAAAATTCGTACTATATATAATCATAATCATGCTCTTAATTATAAAAATAAAATAATTCTCTCCCGTTTTAACTTTTCACTTTTCTCAACAAATGGGTCTCCCAAGTAGATTTATCTATAACTACTTATAAAAAGTCTTGGTTGTTGAATCTTACACTATTTAATATCTATATTCCTATATTACCCCTCATCAATTAGAAAACACTAGCATTATACCCGCGCAATGCAGCGGTGAAAGTGATGACGATGGATGGAGGTGCGAATGAATGTTTTTTAAAATAAAGATATATTCGTCTCATTTAAAATGTCTACATTATTATTTTGGGATGTCCCGTTATAAGTGTCCACTTTGATATTTAACAATCAAAAAAGACTATAGTGGGTAGATGTAATATTTGATTGATGAAAAGTGTAGTTAGTGGATAATAAATAGATAATGGGATAGTGGACCCACTTACTTAGTCTTAAAAAAAAATTGAGGAGGGAGAGGGTTAAATGTATTATATAGTAGTATAGATATACGTTTGCAAATCACTGGTATCCATTGACTAACTAAAATACAGAAACAAATCAAGGATTCTCACACAAAGTTACCAAATATTAAATTCAATATACAAATCACTTTCCAAGTCTCCACGATATTAAACATTAATTCTCACACAAAGTTTCCAATTAAAAATCCCATTGAACCTACCCTTTCAAGGATCCTTTCCAAAATAGATTAATTTCACCAACCCTTTTGTAAAGAAGGATAGGAGCTGTCATCTTCAAACAAATTTACTGCACAACATCAATTCTAAAAAGCATAGCCTTTACATTGTCAAACATACAACCTTTGTATTTGATCATTATAAAATAATGTTGTTTTATAGATTCGATACCGCCGTATTGCGCGGGTACTCTACTAGTCTATTTTATGTTTATTATTGCTTAGACTTTTATACAAGGGAGTTGACATTTGTAAGCATTATATCACTTGACTTTTAAGTTTGAATCTTACACCAAAATACTTGTAAAGTACCTAATATACCTTTTTTCTCTTACATTACGTTAATACGAAATGAAATTTGGTACGAATTTTAGACGAAATCAAAAGACAATGAATTTGTGCTTTTCAATCATAAGTTACAAATCCAAGAGACTAATCTTGTGTCGTACAATTAGTACATCGTTATGAATTAAAAGGACAAGTTACCAACTCGTATTTGAAATTAGTTTGTCATAAGAACTATAAAATAATTAAGTGAGCATCGAGTTCAACCTTTAATACGAGCACACGGAGCGCCCTTGTTTTCCTCGCCGTTTTCGCCACGAGAACGCCGGAGCCCGGCGTTCGGCGCTCCCCACCGCCGTTCATCGCCGGCGTTCACCGCCACCGTTCGGATCTCAACGTTGAGCTGCGAGCGATCTCCAATTTAATATTATTATTTCTTTTGTTTTTTTTCCTTTTTCCACAACAGCAAGTCGTTCGTTTTTTTTTTTTTTGGTCAACTGAATGGAAGTAACAGAAGAAGAAGAAGAATGGAGGTGGTGGGCGTTTACAGAAGAAGAAGAAGGGTGGGGTGGGGTAGGTAGGTGTGTTTTTTTAGTTTAGTTTTATATTACTTTTTTATTATTGTTTTTATTTAATTGTATTATTGTTTTTATATTATTTTTTAATTATATTAATGTATTTTAATTTATTTATTTTGTTATAATATATTTATTTGGGGAGAGTTTGTTTTTTAATGTATTTTATTTATTTGTATTTAATTTGTTTTTTTTTTAAATTAATAAAATAATTACGAGAACACTGAACTGGACACTGAACCTCAAGATTAACCATTACCCCACTTTTCTGCTTCAGTGTTATGGTTCAGTGTTCTCTAGAACACTGAACTGAACACTGAAATCTCATCGAGCGCTCCCTGTGCTCTAAAAGGAATTGAAATTAGCATATAACACATCATTATTCCGATGAAATATTGAATTCTCGGAAGGATAGATGAAAAGAGTTTACTTCTATTAAACAATGAATTTTAATTACTTCTTAAAAAAATCATTCAGGAACAGGAAGGAATAGTGGAATACCATATATAAACTTTAGACTCCTTTCAACCCAAAAACCAACTGACTGAAACTGACAGAGCCACGTAAGCGTCACGTCAGTTTTTTCAAAAAACTGACTGACCACTCTCATCCCTGCTCCGTCACTTTAATTTTTGGGTCCCGCATTTACTAATTTACCTTTCATCTTATACACATAAAATAAAAAAAAAAAAAAAGAAACCGACAAACTTCGGTTTACCGAAACTCAAAACCGACGGAGGCAACCGACAAGGTGGTGCCATCCCTGTCGGTTCGTCACTCTTTGTCACCTCTCAACCGACGGAAGCCGATGGCTTGGGTTGGGACAGGTCTTAGATAATCCTGTCTAATTTTATGAAGGGTTTTGTTAACGTGTCTCCGTGGTTCGCGTTAATGAACATTTAATGAACCCGTAATTTTCTTAAATATCAGAATTTGCATTTAATACTCATTAATTCAATCTAATAATTACATTTTTTATGCATATATTAATTAAAAATTCTGACATATAAAGAAATTACGAGTTCATTAATTGCACCTTAACGTATGCCACGGGGCACACATTAACAAAACCCTTTTATGAAATAAACGCTACATAAAAGTATATGAATTTGTAATTTGAAAGAAGGTGGTATATTACTATATTGGCATCTAAATGAAAAATAATGTAAACATTAGGGACCAACATGCAAACACGCTAAACACTATAGGGCATATTTGTAACTAACGTGTTTTTTTTTAAACTGTTTGGGCGGAGCATCGAGTGTCACGAACACGAACTCACGATCATGGGCCTCCATATTTACATCCGACACCCCTCATCTTTTCCTCAATTTTCAAAGTTAACCAAAATTCTAAACAAAACAAAACAAATTTAATGATAAATTATCTTCAAGTCTCCAATCATATAGCTTCACGTTGACGGTCAATACTATGTGATTAACAAAACTTTGATTATATTAATACTGGAAATATGGAATGGCACATGGCATCATGCAGTTGCTTTTAGCATGTCTGTCCTATTATATTTTTTTATTTTTAATTCAATTTTATAGTCAATGGAGTAATATAGTTTGGGTCGTACTGATTTTCATTAATTTTATAAAAACCGTTTAGTTATATATAAAATATTTAATTATACATGTGGTAGAAAACAGCTGAACTTGAAGGTAGTTTTCATTAGAAAAAAGAGACGACAAGTGGAATTTATGTGTCAAAAAATTAAAAGAATTAATTGCATATTAGGCATATAAAAAAAGGTAACGTGGTGGGTATTTCTGACCCTCATACCATATTTGAATTGTATGCGTCCGCCCCATTCAAGGGGCATCAACACTGGGTAAATCACATGTCCACAAATGAACGACATGTGCTAAGGAACGGATTCGAACCCCTGACCAATAGGTCACACATTTGGAGTCTGCGTGTTTGCGGTGACATATATTGTTAAACATGTATAGCAATATATTTTTGAAGACCTACTAAACACGAATTTTTAGAGCTTCTCTTTGAAGAATGAAATGGAAATTAATTACCATCTTTTTCATCTAAATAGTGTGTTACTACAACTTAATTTCTCTATGTAAGTTCGAGTATTACTTTCTTTTGTTTCGTTTATTTTAGGTTTTTTTTAGTTGCAACAATCTTTTTTCTTTTTTTGAATTATTTTCTCTTTTCATTATGGTAATACAATGCAAGAGGTCGGAAATCTAGTTGTTTTTGATGATGAAAAGAGCTTTTTTTTATATGAATCAATTTGAAAATCCGAGATTTCAAAGTCGGTAACGTTAGAATCTACATAGTCTGTTACTACAACTTAATTTCTCTGTGTAAGTCCGGGTATCAGTTTTTCTTTTTCTTTTTTGGTTTATTTTAGCTTTTCTTTAGTTGCATGGCTTTATAGTTAAGTTTTAGGAACAATGTTAAACGAAACAAATCCGCAACACTTTTGCACCGAGGTATAAACCATATACAAATAGTCTATGCTTTTGAAGTCTTCGAATTTGAGGTGTAATCTAGATTAAGTTTTTATTTTGTTCAGCTACTTTCTTTCTCTACCTGTTTCCGATTGAATTCTGACTAATCATAGTTATGTGTAATTGACGTAATCAACTCATTGTTTAACATATGAGCGACGCTAACTATTTGTCACTTCAAAGATTCGAATGTCTTGACCAGAAAATTAGAATTGACTTTTAGATCAACTAAACTAGGACTAAAGTCATATGTTTTAAGTTTTAATTTTAATTTTAATTGTTGATTTATGATTTGATAGCAAAAGCTTAAAGATTGTTTGACTTTCCAGGAAGACATTTCATAGTTGTCTGCCGTGCCAGTTGAAATCGTTGGGGCCCTCTGTCATCACCACTTGTCTTTCCTTTGCTTAAAAAATCTATTTTTTCAATTTATTAATTAATAAATAGAGTTAATTGCGTAGTTCGTCATGAGGTTTACACACCGTAACACATCTAGTCCCCATACTTTGATTTTTACATCGGCAGTCCAAAAACATAGAAGTTGTTACGTGGTCGGTCCCTGGTTCAATTAAATGACTAAATTACCCTTTACTTGATTTTTTTTATTCATATTCCAGATTATTAATTCATTTTATATTCTAAAAAAATATCAATTTTCAATAATCATTAAAGATGTACATATATTTATGTAGGGGTGTGCATGGGTCGGTTTGGTTCGGTTTTTGGCTAAAACCGAAAACCGAACCTATGGTTCGGTTTTTGAAAAATCAAAAACCATCACCGTTTGATTTTTCGGTTTTTTTCGGTTTGGTTTTTCGGTTTATCCATTTGAACGTCTTTATCAAACAAACTTGGTATAGCATACACTACATATATGTATATGTATCCTAGAAATGATATCACACTTAACCGTCATACTAGAAAAACTATTAATTTTAAATTGATGTATAATTTCATTGATCATATACAATCAGCAATATTTGATAATATGATTATAAAAGAAGTACTAATAAATTAGTGTATCGAATCGAATATAACAATAAAACGTTTAGAATTACTTTAAATATTTGTAAGGTTTAATATATATACATATATAGAATACATAATATATATTGTAAAATACGTACATATATAGAAATATAGAAGTGATGTGTATGATATAAAGAGTTCGGTTCGTTTCGGTTTTTCGGTCGGTTTTTAGTGCAAAAACCAAAAATCGAACCGTAGTTTCGGTTTCTCGAAAATCAAAAACCAAGCCATCAGTTTTTATTCGGTTCGGTTTTTTTGAGTCGGTTTCGGTTTTCCGTACTCACCCCTATATTTATGTGATTGATATTTATCCATTAACCCCCATTCACCACCTCCATCCTTTCCTTTTTCCCACCACAACCCTAATACCCACAACCACCTCCATCTGCCTTCCAACCACACAAGCCATCATGAATTAGACCACCATCATCAATCAAAATCTACCACCGTCGCCCACCATAAATCGCCGCTCACCATCAATCAAATCACCACCGCCACCCACCGTAAATCAAACAATTACACACACCAGATAGCCACCATCAACAAATCTGTTACCAGCTACCATCAACGAACACATCAACATCAACAAAATTGATTTAGGTGTTTCACATTCCCGATTTAAAAAATGAAAACCGACAACAGTAATGTACACTGTAACACCCCCAAATTCGTTGATTGTGTTTAGCGGAAGCATTAGTTAAGTTAGGGGATGTCACAATTACACAGTACATGCATACGTATCAGAGCATATGATTACAACAGAACATATATATATATATTAAGATGCCAAGAGTAATAGTTACAAAGTTGACGATTCATCGAATCGTATAGAAGTAGTAATGTTATACAAAAGTAGATTTCTGGAATATACTAAAAACCGATTAGTTATACAAAAGAAATCCAGTGTCAAAAGTTGGCATCCTATTTGCATCGCGGGTCGCCTAAATTCCATATGTGCAGGCGGTTCTTACGTGCGCAGCTAATTCCCTGAAAAACATAGTAAAAGTCAACAACGAGGTTGAGTGAATTCACAGGTTTTATGTTTGAAATAGTAGTTGGTTGTTTCAAAGCGTCCAAAATAATTATCGTCATCACAATCAAACAAAGTTTCGTGGAATGTTATCCAAAGTGTACGTTTGGTGGGATGTTGCCCAAATATGTAGTTTACGTGGGATGTTACCCAAAACACAGTTTATGATTCGTAGGAAAACGGTATCCTATTAGTATTCGTAGAAATGTAAGTATCCTAATAGTTGTTCGTAGGCATGACAGTATCCTAATAGTTGTTCGTAGGAATGTCAGTATCCTAATAGTTGTTCGTAGAAATGTCAGTATCCTAATAGTTGTTCGTAGGAATGTCAGTATCCTATTAATCATTCGTAGGAATGTCAGTATCCTATAAGTTATTCGTAGGAATGTCAGTATCCTATAAGTTACTCGGTGGATCCATGTCAGTAGGATCCAGTGCCCATGTCAGTAGGGACTTTTCAACAGTTTGATAACAATAGTGGATCCATGTCAGTAGGATCCAGTGCCCATGTCAGTAGGGACTTTTCAACAGTAGGGAGTGTCAGTGTCCCTTGATCCATGTCAGTAGGATCTTGTGCCCATATCAGTAGGGACTTTCGTTCAACAAGTATATTGGATCCATGTCAGTAGGATCCGGTCCATGTCAGAAGGACCCATCAGTTACCCAATCAGTTTGGTAAAGCGTTGCTGGTCGTTCTCCAGCATTTCCAAAACAAGTTTAGTACGTTTACAGTTTTATAGTGTGAAAACGTTGTTTCGTAAACATCGGTTTGTGTAACAGTTTAACAGTTCAGTGTACTCTAACCGTTTGAGTAAAACGTGTGTACAATCATGTATGTAAAAGCGTTTGACTATGTTTTCCACCCCTGTTCAAAAGTAGTAAAACAGTAAAAGTAGGGGCTGTGAACTCACCTGTCGAGTTAAGTTGCGTGCGAGTGCTAGCAAACCTAAGCCCAAGTTGTGACAACCGTCAATTTAGGACTAGAATTTAGTGCCTAATCAAGTTTTAATACATGTAATTAGTTCTGTGTTAGGCTAATTAATGTATCAATTATTATATATATTGTTGAATATATATCTACACAACTATGCGGTTTGTTTAAATCGTACGAGTTTCAAATCGAATGTATTTCGATTCAATAAATACGGACGTTGGTGAACATTTTTTTATTAAGTAATACAAGGATTATTAATACCGTTATCGCACTTGAAAATATTATGTCAATAATATTTCGTATCCGAGTTTTATCACACAATTTCTATAAACGCGAATAAAATGTAATTGCGCAAACAAAACGAGACAAATCACCTTTTATAATGTAATTATTAAATAGTTAGTAAAATACTTCAACAAAAATACTGAATAATTATTCGTATTTTAAAACGTATATTAAAACATATAAAATAAATGTTTAACGTTTAAACAATCGGGGAAAACGAACATCGCACGGAGCGCAGTGCACGGACTGAAAAATGGTGGGGACTTTAACCACCACCACTTCCCTCTTTCTTTTCATTTCTTTCTTTCTTCTCTTTCTTTCCTTCTTTTTCCTCTCCACTCACCCACCACCACCATTCTTATCATCACCATCAAAATCGCCAAAAAGGAACACGAAACGACCTTGGATCGCCATACTCGTTTGGAGAAAAAACGTTCCCCTCATCACGATCTATATTTCCATCTTTTCGGATTTTCGATTCGACACCGCGTAAGTTTCCGACAAAAACCTGAAACTCTCCGTTTTCGCTCATTTTTATGTGTTTGTTGTTTATATAAGCTCAAAATGTCCATATAAGGGTTGGGTAAAAGATTTGGAACGAATGGTCGCCGGAAAACACGTTTTTGGCTCAAAATCCGGCGAACAGTTGGAAGTGTCGCTAGTGTGCCAAAAACAGTACTAGCGACACTAGTCAAGTGTCGCTATGTCTAAGTGTCGCCTCTATAGCGACACTACTTAAGTGTCGCTGAATTACTTAACCAGATTTAACTTAGCGACACTCCCTTAGTGACGCCAAAATTCATAAGTGTCGCCATAGCGACACTACTCAAGTGTCGCCCAACTATTGAAAATCAGAAATATAGCGACACTTACTAAGTGTCGCCTAAGCCCGTAGCGACACTAGATTAGTGTCGCCAAAAACAGAAAATTTACAACTCATTTTTACTAAGTGTCGAGACCAGAATTTTATCACTTGATTTCACCCAATTTCAAGTCCAGATGCGTTTTTCCTTAAAGCAATATAGTAGAAATAAAAATTTTCCAAGCTGACCTGGCAGCTCGACCCCAGCTAGGGGCTCTGCCCCTTGGACCCCGCCAGGGGCTGCCGCCCCTTGGACCCCGCTACCAGGGGCGCTGCCCCCGGACCCCCGTACTTAGATTCCGTAAGCACATTTTTCACCAAGTGTCAAACTTGTACAACTTCAAAACAATTATACGATACAACTTTCCAAACGTAATGGAATTTGTGTTTTTTAAGTGTAACGCTTCGAAATCAATTTGATAACATCAAGACTATTATTACAATTTGATGACACGCAAAAAGTCATGTTTTTGTGCGTCATTATCTCACCATCTTAGCCCTATTATTAATGAAAACACTTGAATATGAACTTAAATGTCACATTTCATCAATAGGGCTAAAATATAGACGATGTTTCAAGAATCAACAAAAACAACCTAAAAATGAGTAAAATAGAGCACAAACAATCATTGAATCTTCCGGTTAACGTATTCTAGCACTTTTTGAGCAAGACATAGAGTTAGGACCTCTAACTTATCTCATTGTCTTCGTTTTTCAATTACGATTTCAGGGATATAAAGAACGCTTAAAAGGGACATCGGATGAAGAAATTACGCCCGAACGAAGAAACGAAGAACCGAGGAATCAGGATACGGGAGAACTAGACCGTATACGGCCAAACTAGACCGTATACGGCCTAGCACAGACCGTATACGGCCTAGCTAGACCGTATACGGCCTAGCACAGCCGTATACGGCCTGTGCTCTCCCGTATTCACCCTATGCTCAACCGTATTTGCTCCAGTTCTCTCGTATTTGCCCTAGCTCAACCGTATCGTGCGTTTGGGCGATAAAAATCAGGTTTTTATTCGGGTTTGCGATACGGTTGTGCATTTGAAGGTTTGGATACGGTCTACGGATACGGTTGTGCGTTGCCTATATATACAAACCTCATTTCATCATTTTGAGGACACACTACACCATCAACACACACCTCATTCTCTCATTTTCTTCTTTCTCTCTCTCTAGTTTAGCATTCTCTCTCTAGCACTACTCTTAGGAGTTAGAGGAGAATTAGTAGGTTATAGGTTCTCTCTCTAGTCTCTCTCTCTAGTTTCTCTCTCTAGAAACTAGTGGGAAGATTAGGGGGAGAATCCGTCGCTTTTAGAATAGCTATGTAAGTACGTTCGTAGAGGCTAGCTTATGTAATGCTCGGATATTATGAAGAAATATAAGTGTTATTCTGCTCGCATTTCGTATCGGTATTATCTATCCTTTCTAATATTAATTTGTCATATTGTTCTTGTTTGATGTATGTGGTTTATTAATGTTAGAAATGATTACTGCTATGCTTTGTGAGTAGTTGCTTATATGTTTGCCATGATTTAGATAGTTATAGATGATGTTACATTAATTCGTTATCTATATAATTGGGAGTTGTTATACTTTGTCATCTGTCTAAACTTATCATATAGACCTAGCTTTCATCACCCTTTCCAGACTTTCATATGACTATTGCCTTAGGATAGGATTTTGCAAACCCGAATACTACGTAGATATAGTTATCTCTGTTGCGGTATGAAGCTATGAGACCCTGTAAAACGGCACTGTACTTCGTATAGCGTTGGAAACACCAATGGTGGAGTACAAATACGTGGAAGCTAAGGAACTGCCGTAGGACCATCTCATCGTGAATTACCTAGAAGTCACCCTTCTAGAACAGGGTCTAGGATACATAAGATGTGGAAATGCTAAACCCATAGAAGTATTATACACCGTGAGTATAATTAGAATTATATAGCTGTGGAAATACTTAATGCATATTACACCGTAAGTATTCCTAGGGATGAACGCCTGATCGTAAAGGAGGGTCTAATTCATGACAGAAGTAAATGAGCTCCTCAATTAAATTAAAATGGGATTTTGAAATGAAAGCAAACACTCAGTTGTAATGTCAGATGCTTAAACCACCTAATCCTACTTAACTGATAGTTTAGAATAACATAGTTAACAACTAGCATACACTTAGATGACACATTTAGACTTAGGTGTTAAGAAAGGTCAGAATATCCTTTAAAGGCAGTTTGTTACCTTATTCATGCACCCAGGAGATTAAAATCCAAGAAGGGTCACTGTTCCGTCACAAGGGCAGTGTTGGGGGTCGAGCAACCTGATCTGATCAGACTCACGATAGCCTAGGTACTCAGTGACATACTAATTTAGAACCGGAACTAAAGAAGTAGGGTCCTAGTGTTTACACCTGTAGTTTATATGTTGTTACCTAATTGTGTCCCCAAATAAACATCATCCCAATCATACACTACCCTAAATCATGGTGAACCACGTCTTCGTTATCGTTTAGGTGTTATATATGCTAGTCTCCCCTTTACTTTTATGTTTCATTAGTTTTAATAGTTTAATAGATGAAAACCCAAAAACAACCACCTATCCACTTATCTAAATCCTAGCTTAAATATTAGTTTATCAGAACTAGCTCTGTTTCAATTCTACCGTCGAGAGGAACGACCCTGGATCATCCTTACCACGTACTAATATCGGGTATTCGTACCCAGTAATAGTAAGTAATTCGGAAGGTTTAGGCTCCCCCGACTATTATAAATTTAAAACTTCCTGATCCGCGCCTCGACGGCTGGACCAACGACCGGTGTAAAAACCGACCGACCGTTTGGGCGCGATCACAATTAATCACCAACGGGCCGTACGCGTTTTCAAAACATACTTCAAAGATCAAACAAGTCGTTGTAACTTGTATCAATTTAATCAAACAAGTCGAAGTAACTTGTAACAATACAATCAACCAAATCGGGGTAATTTAGACATCAAGTTAAACAAACAATTTAAATGGTAGTCTTTCGAGATACCGGTACAATTAATAACAATTCAAGTGTCGTGGACACATTCAGGTTTCAAGTCTTTGGACACCAATTCACAGCTAATTACTTCAAGTTTATTAAGTTAAACACTTCAAGACTCAGGTGAGTTTCATAGCCCCATTTTCACTATTTTACAACTAGGGGTGTGATATTACTGCTCTGTTTTGTTTTACAAGTAGAACGCAAGTGCCAACTTTCAAATACTACATGAGTTTCAAGCTAATCAATTTAAAGTCCTCTATAGCATAGTCTGTTAATATTTTAGCGTGAATGTTAGTATATGATATCATATGGGATTGAGAATCCTCATCCGGGTTAGCACGCACTAACCGGTCAAACGGATGTATTAGCATTTGGGAAGACGAGTGTGGATTAGACACTCGTAGGAGGCATTTCAAGTTAGGTTTCCTTAATTGGGCCTGACAAATCAAGTTAAGCTCAGACTATGTGCTCATGGATTGTATAACTTTTATTGTGCTTAATTGCATTTTAAATTCAATATAAATCTTGCGGTTCTTACAACTATACATTGACATACAAACCTGTGAGCTCACCAGCATTTTCGCTGACCCATTTTAGCATGTATCACAGGTACCCAGCAGTAGGTTGGCTGCACAAGCATCCCTAGCTCGAGTCAGCATACATACAATTAGAGATTTGATCGCATTATTATATTTTGTAAAAGTAATTATGCTATGTAATCTCTCAATCTCAGGAACCGAGCTAATGTAACATTATTTTGATGTAAACGTTTACTTTATTAATACAAGTTTAAAACGACGCATATAGTGGTCGTTCATTATTATCTTATGTGCTTTGTATATTGATTAGTGACACCCAAATCGAGCTTCCGCAAATCATCAAATTTGGGGGTGTCACACAAGTACAGTCCGAAATCTCCTAACGTCCTAAACGTATGAGATTTAATAAGTATGTGGATGTCTAAGCTAATTGATGTGTAAAATCTAGTTATAAAATTAAACAAAGAAATAGTGATCGTTTACTATTACACAACTGAGGTAAGTATACCCTATCGTGTATAGTATAGCTACAGTAAGTCCAAGTTCGTTTAACAGGAATTGTGAATTTAAGAATTAAAACTAAAAATTTAATTAACTTAGTACAGAAAAGACTTGGGTTTTGTTGTGACCGAATTGTCACGTTGCTTAACAACTAAATTTAATAAACGAAAGCAAGTGGACTCAGGAAGAGTCAGATTGATTAATTGAACTTTATCAGATATTAAAAACGACACTTACTTGAACTAGCTCACTAATGATTTTGGGTTGTATAATAAAAACCAAGTTATCTAGCAATCAATGCTCATCTTAATTTAGATCAGGTTTAACGTTCGCCATGACCTTCACATAAATCTTAATTAACTAATTAATAATTTAATTTAATGAAAGACGTTCGCCAATTTCATCACTTTATACATTTAAGTTTAATTATTTAACTTGTACCAAATCTGCGTCCGCTATCATTGGATTAATCACACACAGACATATAATTAAATAATGAAATAACTTTGTGACAAACGTTCGCTATAGTCACTAATTAAATCATTAACAAGCTTCAATAATATATAAAACTTAAACACATAATAGTTTCAATTAAACATTAATTAAATTGCAATAGATAGTTTAATTATGTTGAATATATGAATCTTAATTAAACTAAGATTAGTGCGTCCACATAACCTACACCTTAATTTCGATTCAATAATTTAAGATTTAATCTAGTGAATAACTTCCGTCAACTTCACATACTTACACATTCATGTTTAAACGATTATCTTGTTTAATATCTGCTTCCGGAATCAATTAACAATTATTCATAGACAAATAATTATAATAAACTATTATATGAAAAAGCTCTCGCTAAATTGATCATATAATAATTTACCAACAAGATAAATCAATTAATATAAACTCGAATACATAAGGTTCACGATTAAACAAAAATAATTCAACATAAATATTAAAAGTTAACAACCCTAATCATTAGATCACATCATTCAAGTAAGTGTAAAAGGATTTAGCTACTCATATTCAAGTAATAACAATCAAAATTAATAATTGAAATCAAAGAAAACATGATTTATAATGAAATAAAAGAGTAA
This sequence comes from Helichrysum umbraculigerum, assembly GCA_949592205.1. Classification (NCBI taxonomy): domain Eukaryota; kingdom Viridiplantae; phylum Streptophyta; class Magnoliopsida; order Asterales; family Asteraceae; genus Helichrysum; species Helichrysum umbraculigerum. The sequence continues at coordinate 326,444,468 of CATIUR010000001.1, read as the reverse complement.
ACGAATGATTACAATGATTAATTGAAGATCCGTAGTAGCCGAATGATTGAAACAAATGAACGATCTCCAAAAGTATGAAAAACCCTCCAAAATAACTTCAATATTCGTAACCCTATTTTTTATATATGAAAAAGTGTCTGTGTCCGTGACAGAATGAAGGCTGCTATTAAAATGCTGGACATCAGATCCATACGGCGTATGGACTTTGATCCGCCGTATGGATTGAATTTACTTCCTCCGTACGCCAAAAGCTAAAAATCCACCGACATAATGACTTCTACTTTTTTGACTTTGTGATCCAACTTCAAATTTGAGCCCTGCATCCTCAGGTGATTTATTTTCTAAACTCATTGACTAGCCTTTCATCTTTGACTTTGACTTGGGCCAAACCCATTCCTTGCTTCACGTGAGATCTTCTGCCAAAACAATGAACCAACAACCTCATTATTTATTCATTTATTCTTATTATTATTAATACTATTAATTAGTATTATTATTGCTAACAACCTAATATAATAACATTAATATTATGACTAACTCATTATAACATTATTATTTATATTGTTACTCCTAAATAATTATTTAGTCCAACTCATAAACTCGAATAAATATTCAATCTAATTATCTTCGCTTAACCTATTTAACTTTTCGAACTCAAATATGAACAAACTTAATTTATTTTCTTTACTTTTTTAACCACTTTGTTCCAACTAAATTTAAGTACAATTAACTTATATACAAAAATTACTTTATTTGACTCATTTTTCATTCTATACTAATACAAACTCTATTTCTACCTATTTTATAAATATGAACAAAATAATTAACTTTTATCAAATAATTGTAACTAAAAGTATATAAAAACTATGAAATATTACTATACAAATATAACATTATTCAATGTTATCACTAATCATCCATGCTAGTGTTCGTACAACCAATGTTGTGTCCAAAGTGTTTGTTAAACGTTTAAGTTTGTATTTCATTGTTGTGAAAATGTATACGACTCGTTGGTGATAGTTTGAAATCAAAATTTCAATAATGTAAGTGTGTTTGTTATGTTTGTATAGTTCGTGTGTAGTGTCGTATGTAAATATCCGTTCCCGATTATGTTCAACACTTAGTGAAAAAATTGTAAACTTTATGTTTTTGGCGACACTGGGTTAGTGTCGCTATAGGCGACACTAGTTAGGCGACACTAGATGAGTGTCGCTAGATTCCTGATTTTCAATTGAGTAGCGACACTTGGTTAGTGTCGCTATAGGCGACACTTGTTCAATTATGGCGTCACTAAGGTAGTGTCGCTAGGATGAATCTGGTTAAGGGTTTCAGCGACACTTAAGTAGTGTCGCTATAGGGGCGACACTTAGGCATAGCGACACTTAGCTAGTGTTGATAGCACTGTTTTTGGCACATAGCGACACTTCCAACTGTTCGACGATCAGCTTGGTAAAAACGGGTTTTTGGTCGATTTTGGACATTTTCGGTTGTTAAGAACACTAAAACATGTTATATTAAGTATATTAAACATGAAATATGAAAGAAAACTTCAAAATCTAAGGATTTACGGGAAATGTCGGAAACTTACGCGTGTCGGTTTTGAAATCCGAAAAAGGTAGAAGTGTAGATCGTGATCCCGTGATCGTTTTTCTCTAAATGGTTAGATGATTCGGCGCGTTTTTGGTGTAGTTTTGGTATGATTTGTGTGGTTTTTGGTTAAGTTTAGAGAGAGAGATGAGAGAAAAAGGAGTGAAGAGAGAGAGAGAGTGAAAGAGAGAAATGAAAAAAAAGAGGTGGGGAGGTGGGTTTTGTTTCCCTTTTTCGCCTCTCGTGTTTGCGTTCCGTGTTTGTTTACCCGATCGTTAATTGTTATACTATTTTAATTTGGTAACTTTTTAAATATGTATTCGAATTTATTTTTAGTTGAGATATTTTATAAAGATATTTTTGTTAAATTATAAAAATTTAAGAGTTTATTTTGTTTCGTTTTGTCAGAAATGTTTTGAGTTGTTTTAGTTTGCGAAATACTTTGTAAATATTATCGACATAATATTTAATAGTTAATAACGTTATTTAATAATTCCGTTTTATTAAATAATTTTGTTCACCAACAGTCGTATATTTTTGTCGTGTTTGTTCTAATCGTTTCGTATGTAATTACATCTAATTACAAATAAGTAATACTAGGCGTATTAACTAGTTGGGCTTTGCTAGACTTACCTCTAAAATGTGTTGTGAATTCACTCAAGTAGGGAATTAGCCTAATAATGCAAGTGATTAACGTTAATAATCGTGATTAATTTTGCGGGGTGTTACATACACCTACAAAGTTGTGTTTCTTACAAAGTTTTATGACGAATCTTGTTCCTTGTGAGAGTAACTTCGCCAACGATTCTTGATTTGTACAAACTCATTTTTGACTTATAGGTTTAAGTGATGTAGGTTTGGTTTTTGGGATGTGATTGTGGTGACACTGAATAAAATAGATGTATGGGCTAAACATATTAGTGATATTGGCATTTTATTTAAGTAGATGTATAATAGGTGAAGATGGAGGTGGATGTATGGTTGTTGTATGTTGGATTAGGGTTGAGATTGATAAAGATGAGATAAAGATTAATTGTGAATTAAATATATTAATTAGCAATTATAAATTGAATTAATAATCTGGGATCTATGAAAAAAAAAATTAAGCAAAGGGTAATTTAGTTATTTAGTTGAATGAGGGACTGACCACGCAACAACTTTTACGATTTTTGACTGCTGATGCAAAAAAAAGTATAGGGACTAGGTGTGTTACTGTGTGTAAACTACAAGGACGAACCATGCAATTAACTCTAATAAATACTTCTATTACTATTATAAAGTTGAGTTTATTGTTTTGTTATGTATTCAATTTTACATTTTTTACATTTATACAAGATATACTTTCATTTGTTCTATTGTATGCATTGAACTTGTAAATATCGTCTATTGTATGTAAACCTTCCTTTTGGGGTAAGGTCATACAAGAAAATATTTCAATTTTGACCTTATCAAAAAAGGAAGTTTATATACTATAGACGACATTTACAAGTTCAATACATACTACTAGTTTTCAAAGTTTAGCTCATACAATAGTACAATGTATAAAGTTTAATACATAATGAAACAATAAACCTTATAAGTTCCACGAGTAAGGTTCAAATGAGTACACCAACTTTGAGTGAGAATGAGGGGAACCAATAGATTTATGCCATGTGTCACTTTATTCTCTCTCCTCCACATTTTTAAAAACTAAATATCTCACAAACGGTAAGTCAAAAAATCATGAAAATTGCACCATAAAATTCAGCGTTTTCTCCTCTTCGATTTGCCGTCCCTCAAGGCATACTTTCGACAACTTTTTTTTCTTCCATTTTTTGGTGGGTTTTACAAATTAGTAACACATGTGTTAGTGATTGGTTATACATTTAATTTGTTGTTAAGGTTAGGGTTTAGGGTTAGGGTTAGGTTTAGTAGGGTTTAGGGTTTAGTAGGGTTTAGGGTTTAGTAGGATTTAGGGATTAGTAGGGTTTTAAGGTTTAGGGTTTAGTATGATTTAGGGTTTAGAGTTTTGTAAAGCGTTTAGGGTTTAGGGTTTGGGGTTTAGGGGTTAGGGTTTAGGGTTTGAGGTTTGGGGCCACACAGATTAAGAGCCATCACAAAATTTGTCACCATCTATGGGAGCATGTCATTTCTAAGATATATAATAATACAAACTATAAAGCTACAGTGTGCATAACGGATACAGAATGTGGATTGCCACAATCTCAAAAATCTGAAAGCTTTATAATAACAACTAAGCCAGACTTTAGCTTTCTTTCTCATACTACTATGGATTGGATAACGGGTCAAAATCGTTAAGATACTGATACGGCTCGGTTGGGTCAACCAGACCACTTTTTATCTCAATTTTTATTATACAAGTTGCATAATCAATGAAGTCGCTAGACCAAACACCTATTGTGCAATAAACCAAACACCTCAGGTGTTACAAATTTATACACCTAACAGGAAACAAAAGTGGAACAAATAAATCAAAATCGACAAGGGACCAGTCAAACATGCCGTATCATATTTAGGACATCAATAAAGATCCTTTACAGATACTAACAAATACATAATCAAAATAACTAACAGAATTAATCCTAAAACGTGAAATTAAGCAACAAATGATACCTTGTGTTGATGATGCTTTCTGTTACCATATGCGGTTATTAATCTTACCACCAGCCTTCCGATTTAACAACCTTCAACACCGGAAAACGTACATCCGATTCAACAAAGAACGGGGCGAAAAAAATCCGGTGCAAATCGTGCTTCGTGTGTGTGAGATCCGTGGGTGTTACCAACACAATCATATGCGGTTATCAATTTGAAAATAGTTGCTGGAATACAGTTGTTTCAGTCGCAATGGATAAAGATTGAGACGATGGTAGCATGTTTGCTTTCTCAAGTTCTGCGATTACCCATCCCGCTCGATTTTTTGAGGATGTAGGTCGACAAACCCTATCAGAGAAATGAGTGTGTTTAATTTTGAATTAGGGGTAATTAGGGGTAATTGAGTAATTTGCAACACTAATATTGAGGCTAATGATATCATTAGTGTATCTAAGGGCTGGCTAATGAAGAATTAGCTGTAAATTAAGGGGGGAGATTCTCTCACAGTTTTTCTTATATATATATATATATATATATATATATATATATATAGAGAGAGATAGGGATAGAGATATAGAGATGTTTAAGTGTGGGAGTGTGGTTTAATTTGTGGTCACGTGAGGTGGCTGCATAAGTAAACATGGTTTGACTTGTGACTTGTGAGGGACGGCTATTTGAATGTTGACTACGACGTTGTGTCGTGCCGTTCCATATTGACGCTACACCAAAAGCCTCCAACGAGATTTAGGAGTTTCCTTATGTAACACCCACAGTTTTCGAAACATTATAATAATGTAATTCAACCCGGAAGCGTCAGTCCCAAAACAAGCTTTTCATTTAATACACATAAAATCCCGCTTATTTCAAACATATACATAAAGATTATAATTATATAAACCGATTTACAAACGTTGGGTGTTATAGAAATTCAAACAACATTGATTTAACAAAATCAATATCAGAGTTATACGCGAGGTCGTCAAACAATCCATTCCAGCCAAAAGCTTCTTGCCCAGCAATTTAAACAATCATAATCTGCAAGAAGTGGGAATGTGGGGGTTAGCTTAAAGCTAAGTGAGAAAGAACTGTAACCGACAGTCCAACTCAGATATAACACATCAGTTTACAATAAGTAATCGTAATCACAACAACAATCAATGTTTACATCATCAAGCACTGTAAACACACAAGCACTAAAGAGGACCGGTGGTCCTTGAGGAACCCTCAAGCCGCGGTGGCCCTCAAGCGACACTTAGTAAACCCCACTGAGCTGCAGGCCAATACAGCGGTTTACCGATAGCCTGTTACTATTATCTCACACAACTAAGATTCCCATTAACGATGTGTACAAGAAATCCTTCGTCGTCCAAACAATAGTAACCAATGCCCAACATACGTTGACCTCTTTATAACACGTATATGCCTCAAAGGCCATATAGCACATATCACAATTATAATCATAACAGATTAATAATCAGTCAACAATAACATATACGGTTACCCGTTGTAACCAAACATGTTATAACTCAATCACACTGAAGGTACAGGTCCACTCACCGATACCTTAGCCGTCCACTCAGTAGTCTAATATCACTGAGTCTTCTGTGTATCTGAAAACACCACAGAATATCACAAGTTAGTAACTTGTCAATAATAATCCATTCATGTTATAATCATATAACATATCTCGTTACACAATATATCATATCAACATGATAAATAATTATCAAATGGTAATTAACACTTATATCATCTCATTATAAGTATTTAACTTAACCCAAAAATATAGCATACTCATATATGTCCGAAACCTATATTTTTAACAAAGAGTGCCACTAAAGCGTCATTAAAGTGCCACTAAAGCAATATCATATACAATACCAAGTTGACTTTAAATTCTTTTATTAAGTCTCATAACCCTTTAAAATCGTCCACATAGTTATGTATTTCTTTCCAATATAAGTGCCACTAAAACACCGCCTAAGTGCCACTCTGTTAAGTGCCACTAAAGTACCTTTCAAGTGAAAGAATAAAATTATCAAAGATGGCACTTAACACTTACGCATTTTCAAAATTTACAAAACACATCTTACCAAAAACACTAAGCAACGCGATCCGGGAAAACAAGGGCAGGATCGCGTTCCCCTTTAGAAATAGTTCTGTAACCATTTATACCACGAAACGCGATCCGGAAATGAGGGCGGGATCGCGTTCGAAAGAACAAAATCCGACTATAATGAAATAACACTATGGAACGCGATCCGGGTTCAAAGCTGGGATCGCGTTTGCAAGTTTAAAAACGACCTGAACTTATCTTCTTGAATTCAACCCGAATCAAAACCCAAAATAATCAAAACCCAGATTATATAATCGATTCTATACTTCAATCATCATCTATAAACATCAAATATTAACAACTAACATCAACAACATGATTTCCATCTCAATTTCATCTATAAATCATAAACCCTAACTCATTTAATTAAACCAAGTTATTACATATAAATAACACTTACAACTTGGTGAAGAACAAGATGATGATAGTGATGATAATCTGATGATGATGATTAAACAAACAAGATCACAAGCACTTCCTTTCTTTTTCTTCTTTTTGATTTCAATAATATGTATGTATGTATGTTAAAGAGATAGAGATGAGAAGAGATCAAGAAAAGGAAAAATGGGGAAAAAGGGTCGGCTCCCCCCTTTTTAACCAACCTCAACCCAGTACAAAATAATACCCCTTCTAAGCCTATTGTCTGGAACCCGAAAACCATTAGCGAGTCCAAACATTTTATTTAACCATCAGGTTCCACCATTTAAAACAATTAACATTTAATTAGTCACAATAATTCCTGTGACTCTCTCACCTATTTATTTTCAAATAAACCAATAATATAAATTCCTAACTTATTTAAATAATCATTTAAATTCGGAAAAATACCATAAACGTCTAGGCCCGGTAACAGGATGTTACAAATCTTCCCTCCTTTAAAAGATTTCGTCCTCGAAATCTAATCCCACTCAATATCCACGATTAGGTAATCACATAACATCCACCATGATCAGTTAGTATACCGGATCACACTTGAAACAAAATATTCTTAATAAATAATCGATATATATATATATCCAATCCAAGATAATCCATCGATATAATGATTTCAAATCATTTCACAATTCTAAAATCTCCGAATAAACAAACAGTTAACACTCAAAAGTTTCCATTAGGATCACATCTCGAAATTTCAAACAACTGAATTCAACACAAGATTATGCAATCTTTAATCCTCTATAATTGTTCCAATAACAATTCCAAATTCCGATTATACTCTATCAATGTATCAAGCTGAATAGCTTTAATCAATCCACTCAATCTGAAAAGATTTCCAAACGCATAGGATAAATCTTGTTGCAAATCAGCAACAATTCAAAATAGCATCAATTCTCACAATCAAATCTTTGATTTAATCTAACCATTACCCATATCCCCATGAGTTTAAGGTAAAACCACCATTACAAACTCCAAGTCAAGGATAGAATAATTCCTACTCATAGCTTAGGCTATCATAGGCATAAACAATAATCAAGTCTCATTACGTCTCAACACGATTCAATCATAGGATATGTATCAACACTTTATAGGATCTTAAATCCATCGGATAGTACAAGATCAAATCTGACATAACAAGAGTTCCAATGTCAAATAAACATCCACTGTTCAATCTACAATTAATTCCAGAATAATCAGTTCATCATATCCCTCAAGTCAAATTACATACATTTGAGATAAGGCCAATCATCCATTTCCCGAACCTCATTACCTAGACTTAACAAATTAATGTCTCAAGCAAAACATGTCAAAATCTTATTAAAATAAAAATTGACACTACACCATTCAACCACAATATAACCCACTATCCAATATAAATTCTAGTCACCGACATGGTAACCTAGATTATCTACTATCAATTAATTCTACTATAAAAGAATTAACATCTACAGGGGATCAATTCAGTTTAGCACACAATACACAAATATAAAATGCAATTAACTCTAAATTACATAAACATATGATAGTATAGAGTTAATACATAAGTACCTGAAATGACGTCAGGCAATCCCACGGTTTTATCAACTGTCGTATGAAGAACTCTATCAGCAACTGTTGACGAATTCTCCCAACTATAGCAAGAAAATGACGACCTCTCGACCAATCCCAACTCCTATCTCCTAGCCTCTGGACACTGATTCGCTCGATGATTCTCCTTGTGACAACTCCAACAAACATGACCAGAATAATCACAATCCTTAGCAACATGCCCAAACACGCCACATTTAATGCATCTGGCAGTCTGAGAATTACACCGCCCGATATGTCTGGTTTTACATTTAAAGCACCATTTGGGTTTATCAACTGAACCCTTACGGTCACTCTGCCATTTTCGTTTACCCTTACTAGAAGAATCACACTCAGATTTCAACAAAGCCTTTTCTCTGCTTCGAGCATCCTGAGCCCGCAAGTCACAATCCACTGAACGAGCCAAATCAAAAGCCCGCGAAAGCGAATCTGCTAATCTCACTGTTCCCCGATAATCAGGTGGCAATGTTCTAACAAAATGATCAATCTTAGTCCTATCAGTTGGGACCCACTGTTGAACAAATCTCAATTTCTCTGTAAACTGATTAATCAACTCATCAATAGTCATTTGGTCAGTCAGGTGAAGCTCCATAAACTCGTCTCTAATCCGAGATATATCAAAATCAGAACAATATCGTTTACATATCTCATTATGGAAATCTGACCATTTAATAAAAGCTTTCTGTTGTGAAGTCAAAATGGCTGTAACTGAATCCCACCAGTTCATTGCTTGACCCTTCAAAAGTTGAACTGCATAAGGAACCTTATCTTCTTCTCTACACTGACAAACCTCAAATTTCCTTTCAATATCACGCAACCAATTCAAAGTATCTGAAGGATTTGAACTGCCCTGAAATTTGGAAGGTTTACACGACATAAAAGTAGTAAAGGAACAAGCTTTCTGATGAGAAGATCCAGCCTGCCCATGTCTATCATTCTGTATTTCCAAAGAAGAAGTATCCATCCGAAAGGCACTATAAGGAGCATTGGTCGGGTTATCATATTCTGCCATATCTGTAACAAGAAAACAACAATCTCGCAACTTGTTAATGGTTAGTATATAACACGCTAACCAATTTCTCATGCAACACTAATCCCACAATATGGAATGTTTGACCAAACACAAATAGATTTGGGATTGAACACAACCAAAGTTCAATTCGCCCAAACCTATGCTTTGATACCACTTGTAACACCCACAGTTTTCGAAACATTATAATAATGTAATTCAACCCGGAAGCGTCAGTCCCAAAACAAGCTTTTCATTTAATACACATAAAATCCCGCTTATTTCAAACATATACATAAAGATTATAATTATATAAACCGATTTACAAACGTTGGGTGTTATAGAAATTCAAACAACATTGATTTAACAAAATCAATATCAGAGTTATACGCGAGGTCGTCAAACAATCCATTCCAGCCAAAAGCTTCTTGCCCAGCAATTTAAACAATCATAATCTGCAAGAAGTGGGAATGTGGGGGTTAGCTTAAAGCTAAGTGAGAAAGAACTGTAACCGACAGTCCAACTCAGATATAACACATCAGTTTACAATAAGTAATCGTAATCACAACAACAATCAATGTTTACATCATCAAGCACTGTAAACACACAAGCACTAAAGAGGACCGGTGGTCCTTGAGGAACCCTCAAGCCGCGGTGGCCCTCAAGCGACACTTAGTAAACCCCACTGAGCTGCAGGCCAATACAGCGGTTTACCGATAGCCTGTTACTATTATCTCACACAACTAAGATTCCCATTAACGATGTGTACAAGAAATCCTTCATCGTCCAAACAATAGTAACCAATGCCCAACATACGTTGACCTCTTTATAACACATATATGCCTCAAAGGCCATATAGCACATATCACAATTATAATCATAACAGATTAATAATCAGTCAACAATAACATATACGGTTACCCGTTGTAACCAAACATGTTATAACTCAATCACACTGAAGGTACAGGTCCACTCACCGATACCTTAGCCGTCCACTCAGTAGTCTAATATCACTGAGTCTTCTGTGTATCTGAAAACACCACAGAATATCACAAGTTAGTAACTTGTCAATAATAATCCATTCATGTTATAATCATATAACATATCTCGTTACACAATATATCATATCAACATGATAAATAATTATCAAATGGTAATTAACACTTATATCATCTCATTATAAGTATTTAACTTAACCCAAAAATATAGCATACTCATATATGTCCGAAACCTATATTTTTAACAAAGAGTGCCACTAAAGCGTCATTAAAGTGCCACTAAAGCAATATCATATACAATACCAAGTTGACTTTAAATTCTTTTATTAAGTCTCATAACCCTTTAAAATCGTCCACATAGTTATGTATTTCTTTCCAATATAAGTGCCACTAAAACACCGCCTAAGTGCCACTCTGTTAAGTGCCACTAAAGTACCTTTCAAGTGAAAGAATAAAATTATCAAAGATGGCACTTAACACTTACGCATTTTCAAAATTTACAAAACACATCTTACCAAAAACACTAAGCAACGCGATCCGGGAAAACAAGGGCAGGATCGCGTTCCCCTTTAGAAATAGTTCTGTAACCATTTTACACCACGAAACGCGATCCGGAAACGAGGGCGGGATCGCGTTCGAAAGAACAAAATCCGACTATAATGAAATAACACTATGGAACGCGATCCGGGTTCAAAGCTGGGATCGCGTTTGCAAGTTTAAAAACGACCTGAACTTATCTTCTTGAGTTCAACCCGAATCAAAACCCAAAATAATCAAAACCCAGATTATATAATCGATTCTATACTTCAATCATCATCTATAAACATCAAATATTAACAACTAACATCAACAACATGATTTCCATCTCAATTTCATCTATAAATCATAAACCCTAACTCATTTAATTAAACCAAGTTATTACATATAAATAACACTTACAACTTGGTGAAGAACAAGATGATGATAGTGATGATAATCTGATGATGATGATTAAACAAACAAGATCACAAGCACTTCCTTTCTTTTTCTTCTTTTTGATTTCAATAATATGTATGTATGTATGTTAAAGAGATAGAGATGAGAAGAGATCAAGAAAAGGAAAAATGGGGAAAAAGGGTCGGCTCCCCCCTTTTTAACCAACCTCAACCCAGTACAAAATAATACCCCTTCTAAGCCTATTGTCTGGAACCCGAAAACCATTAGCGAGTCCAAACATTTTATTTAACCATCAGGTTCCACCATTTAAAACAATTAACATTTAATTAGTCACAATAATTCCTGTAACTCTCTCACCTATTTATTTTCAAATAAACCAATAATATAAATTCCTAACTTATTTAAATAATCATTTAAATTCGGAAAAATACCATAAACGTCTAGGCCCGGTAACAGGATGTTACACCTTAAGCATGTTACTTTTGGTTAATAGAGAGCAAAGATCAATTTTAGAAAATCGTCTAATTTTCTGGAAAAATCGCAAACTCGTTGGTTAAAATAGTTGATAGATAAACAAAGAACCATATTATACAGAGCCACTAATATAAAGTTTGGACCCTAAGTGATCTAATTATATTTTTAGGACGATGTCATCAAATATAAAGTGTAGAGTTTAACTAGGGGTGTTCATTAATTGGTTTGAACCGAAAAACCGCCCAATCCAAATAGGTTTGGTTTAATTGGTTTTTCGGGTTATTTGAATTTGGTTCGGTTATTTTGTTTTAACCGATGTTATAATTGGTTTTTGGTTCAGCTTTGGATTAGAAAATTTCAATTTGGGGCCCACCCGAAAACCCGATACAGTAGTAGTAAGCATTTATATATAGGATGGATTTGAAAATCCATCACACACTTCTTATCTCATTAAATTTCTCCTTTCTCATTGTACTCATTTTATTAGTAACATGTTTTTATTTATCAACTTATACATCTATTGTTATAGTCCACTTAAAAAATTAAGTTAATCCACATTTTTTATAACAATCATAGCCAATAACAATTAAGTAAGACAATGATTATTAAACGATCACACTGAAAAAGTCATGAATTTTCTCTTAATGATAAATGTTAGTTTAATAAATATCATTATGAGTAAATTATACTTCCATTTTCAGAAAAGATTGGAGTTATTTTCTTAGTATTCTTCAACCTTCATCGTAAGTTCGGATTTACGGGCCCCAAACCGATTAACACGAATGTTATTTGGTTGGTTTGGATTGGGTTTGTGTAGTTCCGGTTTGGTTATTAGGTGGTTTTTATTTTCTTCAAAAACCGAACAAACCAAACCAAATAACTCCACTAAACCAAAACCCGACCGTTTGAACACCCCTAGTTATAACTGCCAATTGGTGACATAAAAATTGGCAGTTATACACGTACGTATAAATTGGGTGTGGATCATTGTTCTTTTAATTGTTTGAAATTAAAATCATCGTATTTGGGCCAAAGTTTGGAGTATGTGGTCGATTTCTCCTCCGTGTTCTATGATAATAAGTGATTTATCTTCGGGTTTTCTAAGTTTCTTTAATCATGTTAAGGTTAAATTCTTATTCCATGGTGTATGTTATGTGCTTATTTGTGCCGTTTGAAATTAGAGAGATAAAATGCACGTTACGAGGGACAAAATTAATATGATTAGTCATGAAGATATTTCTTATTCGTAGGCTCAAAGTCATCCAATATATGTTATCAAAATAAGCAAATAATCACTTATATTAGCAATCCCAAACACCCCCTTAGTCCTCGTAGGACCGTCACATCATGAAGCTAGAAACAATTAGAGCACAGGGTGTGGGTAACGATGTTCTTGACAGTGTTCTGGAGAATGTTGAAAGTGAGGATTCTGTGGTGTGGTGAAACTGAAATCACAGTGTTCTGGACAGTGTTCTGAAGTTTTTTATTATTTGTTTTATTTGATTTATTAATGAAGATAATTGTATAAATTAATATATAAAAAACAAATAAATTAAATAAATAACATTTTATTCATTAAAAATACTACAAGTCCTAAAAACTAAAATGCAATATAAGTCCTAAACACATATTAAATCAAACTTTTTAAGTCCTACCTCCAACCTTGCATGCCAAATGCTACCATCCAATTTTTTTTAAGCTTTCTCGTGACCAACCAAACACTTGAAGACAAACTTTTTTTTTTTTTTTGTATGCATGCTATACCCATCAAACAGAAAAGGAACAAAAACACAATAAAAAAATTGAGAACATTGAATGGTTTTAATGTCTTGATACGAACGCTGAAGCAAAAAATTTACGAGAACACCGAGAAGAACATTGAAACGGTGCGGTAGAACATTGTCTCACGGTGTTCTCCTTGAAGAACACTGATGTCACATCATAGCACACCTTGTGCTCTTACCATAGAACAAACAGGGCGTACAAACTTCGCTTGAAATGCTCGAGTGCCCCGACTTGGACACATGAGCGGAGGATATATAGGGCAGTGACGGGTTGTGGCCCGCTAGAGTTTGAGCAGAAGTGCAGTATCTATATTGGAGTATTTGATTTATTTGGGTCATCCACAACAAAGTTAGGTTACAAGTAGACCGGTCCCTACAAAAACATGAAAAATTAATCTTTAAGTTATATCAGTTTTACCAACAAATAAAAATTGGAGTCTAAGTAAGACTTCATAAAATACTTCTTTAGATCTTAAAAACTCCCATGTCTCTTCAAGAACTCTGATGTTTGATTTCTTTATGTTCTGTTTTCCTTTTTGATGTTAACATTTAATTACCAAGGTTTGATTTCTAATAGCTTCAAAACTTATATGTTTAGTGTTTTCTCTTTTTTGAAATATCTCTTTGATATATCAGTATGCTTTGTAATCAATAACCGATTTTATTCTCAATAGAAGACTTTAGTCTAAACAGATATTAAATACATTATTTGCAATTCGATTGAAGAGATTTTTAAATAATTTGACAGTTACGTGTTCTATAGTTTAGTTTGGTTATTTCATTTCAGTTAGAAGTATGGTTGGGAAGAAACTAGAAAGCAAATATACGTCTATACGTCAACTTCATAGTCATATTATATGTATCACAACATTATCGATGATGATAGTTTCGGTACCCAATAAAGGTGTTCAAGTTCCGCCACTGCTTGGACATGATCCATTTATTTCAACACTTTAACTTGATATCGATCTGATCCCTTGAATAACATTAACACGTACTTGATATTTACAAATCAAATTAAACGTTAATAATCGTAGATATGTATGCATGTTGACCGGCCCGACGTAATAAAGGGTATGCATACTTTTTTTTTTTTCTAAATAGCAGTAAACATTGTTGTAACATTATACATGTATTTATTTATGTATTTATTACAGCTAGCAAACATGTCCAAAATTCATTAAACCTAGCCGTGTACGTTATGAAGTAAACTGGACCACAAAACAAAGTGTAGCAAGTGCGTTTCTACTAGTCTCTTGTAAATTGTAATGATGTAACAAACGTGGGCTTTTTGACTTGCAGACTACTGCAGGTCAAGCAGAATATACAGTCTCTGATAGGATCCCAAAATCATCATCTTTCTTAATGATTTATGAACTCAATCCATCATTCCTGTTAATAATCTTACAAAAATATATTTAAGTTAAAGCAAATAAAATATGAAGAAGGTAGCTGAGATTTAAATGTTTTTTCATATATTTTTGAGCATGATATATTTATATTTCACTTCAAGAAAAGTCTCGAGGCCGAGGTAGCCAATGGGTCAAGAATACACCAGAATTACAAGCTGCACAAACCACTTTTGATCCAAAACAGCCCATTTGGGATTGCCCCGTTATACATACAAGGCTGTGGATTGTCAAGGGTGGGGTGTTACAGGTCAACTGGACACCATTTTTAGTACAAAATAGGTTCAAAACATTACATGTAATACTAGTTACTCGTATACTATAAGACGCAAAGAATAACAAAGAGTAAACTTGGTGAAGTAGCTCAATCAGCATACATGTTCATAGCTTTTCTTTACAACTTTGTAGCATGAACCATTTGTTCTTGGACATTAGTCCTTACAATACTAGTATATCATCATTTGGCTATAGGTAAACGACAGCCTGCATTTTGTACTTCTTTCCTATCCCGCAACAAACAAAGTGATTATTATCTCTAAAACTAATATAACTACCAAAACTATACCCTACCAACAGGTGATGCCGGTGGTTTTGAAAAGTATCCCCCCCGACTTTTGACTTTATCATTGGCTGTCGGTATGGTTTCAGACGAGTCTTTTGGCAATGCAACGTAATTCACTTGAAAGATATGAGTTAACTTCTGGCTACTTACAACCGCTACACAGATGGAGAATGCTTGAAGCAAAGACATTGATGGATCGTACTCAAGCGAGTAAAGTCCATCCTCAAGTGAAACCAACCTAAAATTGCACTTGTTCTTGTTCCCTACCTGCAACCGCTAGCATTTATCAGATACGATTCTAGCAGAAGGTTTTATCAAGCCTAGCACAAGAGTCAAGCTCATATCATTTTGGTTAACAATGTGTTTAATACTAGTGAAATAAAAAACTACTCCGTCACAGATATGGGACCTAGGACTAGTTGCTAATAGTCGAGTAATCCATAGAGCATCCTCTCCTTCCCATGAAAATAGTTTAAGAATTTCGATCCTTTGCTATATGTTTAAAAGCTTTATAACATCAGTTTCCTTTTTGTAAAAAATCATGTGTTTCACTGAAGTATATCAAACTATTCTCTTTCCTTTATGAAACAAAAATGAAACTTTAATATGCACAAAAGTACTAGTATTATAGTAGGCGGAATCTTGCTGATAAACTAAGTATTGCTACAGCATATACCTGGTAACAAAGGTCAAGACGATTTGAGGTAGTGCAAAGTGTAGATGGACTTGAATTCTTGACGATTTCACTCTGATGACTGAGAACACTAAACTGGCAACCAATGTCCCAGCCTCCACAATCGCATGCTCCACCATCTTTCCATCTGTTTATCAATGGAGAAGGTACTCCACTGTTAGGCCAGCAATGAACACCTTCAGGGAGAACAACTAGCATGCTTTTAGAGCTCGCAATATCTCCACAGGTTTGGTCACTTGGATTCTTGACAATTATAGCAGCTAGCTCCCCATGTAGCATGCAATCAAGCTTTGTCTGATCTTCCAGAGTGGTATCACTACTATACAAGACCGACTCGCGCACCACATAAAGGTCTTTCTCTGCACCACTAAACTCAGCATGGTATGAGCTGGAAATTTTCATCTGTCCCACAATATTATATCCAAAATCATAACTTTTTTCCTTAGAACCATGGTACATCCAACCTCCACTCTTCTTCTTGGTCTCATGTACCGAGTAGAATGCGTATATCAAGCTTGAATCATCCTTGCCAGAAGGTAATTTTTTGACAGCAGCAGCTAGAATGTCACTGCTGCTTTCCACCACAAGTTTAAAAAAAGGGATTCCATTCTTCATTGTAAGCTGTAAAAGAGCCGGTACATTAGAGGATCTGTGTTTCTTTCTGTGGAGTAATTCAGTCTCGTTCAGATGGGCAATGTTAGTAGGACTAAATTCTAGTTTTGGTTTCTGAACCTTTTCAGTTGAATGAGCTCCTTTGAGCTTCAGCAACGGGTCCAGAAATCTCCTTAAAGGACTAGACCTGGATGGATTAGAAGAACTACCCTTCTTCCAGTTGTGGTTGAATGAATCAGGAGAGGCATCAAAGCTTACAGGGCCAGACTTGACAGAAATACATGCTGGACTTTGTTGCGGAGTAGATGAACTCTCTTTAAAGCTAAAACTTCTGGCCATCTTCCCAAGGCTAAAACTAAACCTCCTATTAGGCGACGACATTCTCCCTTTTAAAACTGGTTGTTCAATGTTGTCCATCTCACTTTTCTTGGATAGGCTACTGGTTGAGTGTTTTTCTTTAAGCGATTTACCTTTCAGTGGAGTGACTGGTGCATTGGGGCATTCTGGCTCAGAGTCTAGCCCAGCAGTGAGAGGGAATGGGAAAGGGCAAGAGTGAGGAACATCAGAGAAGGGTTTTAGTGAATGGAACTCCCTTGGAGAAAAGCATTCAGATAGTCTTCTCTCATTTACTTTATTCAAATGATCATCACGTGAATTTCTGGAGTCTGAACACCAAAGCTCATTAGAAGAACTAGTTATCGGGATATCTCCAGGTGAAATGGAGCATGTGTCAATAGCATG
The DNA here is from genome assembly GCA_949592205.1 of Helichrysum umbraculigerum. Taxonomy (NCBI): domain Eukaryota; kingdom Viridiplantae; phylum Streptophyta; class Magnoliopsida; order Asterales; family Asteraceae; genus Helichrysum; species Helichrysum umbraculigerum. The sequence goes on along the minus strand of CATIUR010000001.1, from coordinate 326,426,926 downwards.
ATTGATATCATCCGCTGATGATGAAGTTTCCTTTTCTGATGTAATTTGATCAACTTGTTTCCCTTTGCTACTGTCAAGCTCATTAAGATTTTCATCGCCAGATGGCAGATCTTTCGAGCAAGGAGAACTTTCAAAAATTTGGGATTTTACGGGCTTCCCTCTAGGCCATCTAACACCTGGTGGAAATCTTTCTCTGGTAGATGAACTGAGTTGAGAAACAGTTGATGCTTGTTGATTCCTGTGAGGTGGAGGTATCTTTTTCTTACTTTTTGATGATCTCACTGCTCGATTTTCGACGAGTGTGGGCTTAGTGCCGGAGGGTGATGTCTTCATGTTATATCGTGGTGGAATACGCTTTTCATTTGATTTCCAATTTTCTAGACGACCCCAATCAAGAACTCCAAAATTCAACGCCTTGCCCTGGATATTTTCACCTTTTCCCACACTCTGGAGATAGCCAGGCAAATTTCTCATATGCTTAACAAGGCCATCATCTTCAATGGGATCATTGTGGTTCATCATGGGATGGAAATTACCCAAACGCTCCTCACCTGCAGTTTGTCTCTGTTCATGCTGTTGACCCACATATAATGGGTTATCCAGTTTAGCATAATCCAGAGATTTTTTTATCCTATTTGCACGCAAAGTTACAATGGACTCCTTTGAGGTTTGTTGTTCACTTGAGCCCATTCTGAGCTGTGTACTGTATCTCATGTCTCATTCATCCAAGTTATCTAGCAATATATGGCACAAACAAGGGTCTCGATCAGTGTATTTCAATTTCAAAACCTAATGTATGTTGTGTTATGAATATAAATACACTTATGTTTTTCTTATGATTTTGTGAGATATACATCACATTCAGGTCCTAAGCGATGGTGGTAGTAATCCTATCAATTAGAGCAGAACAAGAAACGAATCCCACAAACACACACTACTAAATCTCATATCAAAAGGCAGAGTTTAAACTTTCTAGTTTCTACTGAAAGTGCTTCAATATTCCTCTAACTTAATCAGCAGGTTATAATTTTCCCTATGCTAATTCAACATTCCACTTTCTAAGGATAAATGTAGCATCACTGACTAGTTTTATAGCATCCTGTCAATTGCTCAGTCTGTAAGGATGTCAACAGTTAAATGCCATTGCTTCCGATGTAAATGAACAATTCACCAACAACAAAAGAACACAGTAATCAATTAATATTTTGCGTTTAATATATTATTTAAAAAAAAAAAAAAAAAAACACACAACTAATTTACAGCCTTAAGTGACTACACATATATGCCCTGATGTTGCTTCTTGATTTAGTATGTTTGATATAAAATGCATATAAAAGTAGTAGCACCTTACAAATAGTGAGTGGTTGTACACATGTGAAATCACACTAAAAACCAAAATATTGAGACAAAGGATAAGACATTATCTGTATCACTATTTCTAATCATCAATACTTGTATAGTAAACATATTTATACCTTCAAAATTAATTTAACATTAATAAAAAGAAAGTTATTTGAGCAAAAGTCGCATTTATTGATACTTTATTTAGCCAACACGCTTGGAATTTTCCAAAAGTATCTCAAAATAAATAAAATACATCAGACTGAAATAACACAAATCCACCATAAATCCTCAAGATTAAACACCAGATTATACGGCAAACTCACAGATCCAATGTATCATTATCAAATATATCTATCAAAATATAACCTAAATCTCACATACATTACAACTAATTACCAGATAATGAATCAAGTGAAAGAAATGACAGAAAAAACCTAGAAAGCTACCTTCGGTATTTCGTGAGATACATTATATGAATTGAACCAGAAGAAATAACTTACAGAGCATTAGATGCACTCATTATATATATATATATATATACAGAATACAGATACATATAAACTAAAAGAAGAAGGAATGTGAATCTTACTGGTGTAGTTGACGATTGTGGTCAAAAATGGCGGAAAATGAAGAAAATCAAGAAGAAGAAGGAGAGAGAAATGAAAAATGCCGCGAAATGTGCTCCACTTGATTCACACAAACAGTGTGTGTGAATGTATGATGAATATATATATTTATATTTCTATAAATCTATGGAGAAGGCGATGAGAGAGAATAAATCAAAAAGGGTTTTTGTTTCGTTTCGGTTTTCAATCCAATCGGATCCAACGGTTAAGAATAAAAAAGGGGGAATTGAGAGGTGGGGTCCAGGTTGCGTGCTGGTAGGGTCCAGAGGGGTGTGACGTCATAGGGGTGTGGCCTGTGGGTGTGTGTTCCCGTGAAGTGTGAAATGGCAGGTGAGTGAGCAGGGGGACTTCAGATTTGTCTTTGTGGTTGTGGTGTGGGAGCAGTTGCAGGAGCACCAGCACCATTTTTTTGTTTCATGCCAATCCAATCCAATCATATTGCTGGTCGGCCATTTCTAAAAATTCGGTACACCCAATCAGATGGTGCCACGTTGGATGATCTTTCATACAGTACTACTCAAAAGTAGTACTGGTAGTTATTTTGCAATATTTTGATAAAGATTGAGAGGGAGGTATTAATAAAATTGGTTGCTATTGTATCCATAATTCCGCGTAGTGGTATATTTATTGATTTTAGCTTAATGGAAGACACTAATACGAGTAATAACTCAATCATGATTCATTAGTTATGCTAGGTAATTAAATAATTTGATAGTTATTAAAAAAACAAAAAAGTGAACACGAATGGTGCATGTAACTCATATCAATTATGATATAATAAAGAATCATTATCATTTTTTTTTATTTTTTATTTATTTTTTTTTTTTTTATGGTTGAGTTTTACCATTAATAAACCTCAGCTCATAAGCCTTGTTTGGTAACACAATAAATATGAGACTTCTTGAAAATATAAGACTTTAGAAGTCCTTAGGGTGTGTTTGGAAGAGGGGTTAATGGGGGGTTGAGTTTCTATTTTTAATAAGCCTCAATCATAAATCTTGTTTGGTAACCCAAAAAAAAAAAAAAATTGGGCTTTGAAAAAATAAGTTATAAGCTCTTAGGGTGTGTTTGGCATGCGAGCTTCTTGGAGCTTATTGGAGCTTAAGCTTATTTATTTATAAGCTTAAGCTTCTAGCATCGTTTGGTAGATAAAACTTTAGGAGCTTATTAAAAAAAGAAGCTCTGAAAAAAGATTCTATTTGAAGTAGCTTATAAAAATAAGCTCGAAGCTTATGAAATGAGAAGTTACATAAATATCCCTTATATTATTATTTATCATATATTTTTTGTCCCTTTATGTCAATTTACATCAATAAGCTCCAGCTAGTTTTATCAAACACTTGTAAACACATAAACTCCAGCTTCTAGCTTATAATATAAGCTCCAGCTACCAGCTAGTTTGGCAAACACACCCTTAAACAAGAAGGTTTTTGGAGTCGCTTTTGAATATAAGCACAAACCCCAGCTCCACCTCCACCTTGTTGTTGGCCAAACACACCCTTAAACAAGTTGTTTTTTGAAGTGGTTTTTAAATAGACGATCGAGCCTTAGCTCCAGCTCCAACTCTAACCCCAACCCGTTGTTGCCAAACACACCATAAAAATGATTTTTTTTAGCATGTGTGATTAAAAAGGAATCTGATGTAGTGCGGAATTAAGATAACAAATTTGTCCTGTTAATTCAAAGGAATAGTCAGGAATAATTCTTCCAAAACACGTTGATTCACAAAGAATGGCATGGATGGGTAACTTTGATTCACAAAAATGAGAGTGAAATCTAAAATCTTGAAATTGAAAACTGAGTTCATTACAATGAAGAAGAAAGCATAAATAACAAGTAGAAATTTAATTGGGCCTTTAAAACATAACGGGCCGAATATAAAACCCAAAACAAAAACCCAAAATGAACAGAAAAATCCTAAAATGACCCATATCTTCCAAACAGAGGCGTTTTTGGGCTTCGAGGGTGGGCCTAACCGCCAACGGCTATTAGCGATTTGGTGGGCCTCGCTCTAAGCTTCGATTCGCCTACTCATGGGCCTGAAACGGAGCCATGTGGCCCAATTATGGCCATTTTCGTGCAGCCCGTTTTGTTACACAATCTTGGGCCTCCAGAAACTCAAGAGCCCGCTCCTTCACACTTGGGCCTCCATCAGAATCTATTATTGTCGGTGCAAAATGCAAACATAGACGAGTATATGCCAAGCGGTGTCACAAATATATTATTACTAGCAACAAACCAGCGCAAAGCGGCGGTAATAAAATTAAGCAAACCCGTTTGACAAATGGAGACTCTTTGAAAAATTAATGTGTTGAATACCCACCAAAAATAATTTGAAGTTTACACATAACAATTAATAATTAATTTGTTTGAGTCAATCCATCACTTGATATATATAGAGATAATGAGGGCAAATAAGTAATTTTAATTTTTATTTAAGATCTAAGATTCAACAAATGGGAGACTCTTTATATGTAATATAGATATAGATTATTAGAAATGTATATTGGTATCTATCAAGAGTATGATTTAATTGGGACATTTTGTAAACGGAACTTTGGCATCCACAAATATTCTTCTTGATCAAGTTGCTAAAGCAATTTACCATGTGCTACCTTAATTACCTTTATAGAAGAAAACGTACAATCTACTTCAGTGATCCACAATAAAAAATAAAAATAAAAATTTTAAACGTATACCAACATTGATTGATATGCAATGCAACTATAAATATAAAGCTTTTGTTGGTTCTTGTTATGGCCCTTTTGATATCGGAGGAATAGAATTGTTCATGTCGCTGATTACGGAAAAGCTCACATCATGAGCGAGGATGTTTTATTTAGGATTCAATCTATCTTCATCTTTATGGACTTCTAATTGAACCGATCGTGTTTCATACAGTTGAGCACTTGAGCCCCGTGGATTGTCGATCCAACTCAAGTCGATGCAGGTTAAATAGGTCGGGTGTTTCATTATAGGGGATCATTTTTTTATAAGATCTTTCCCTTTAAAAAAAAAAAAACCTTACAAATTCTAACGTGTATAGCTAAGACTATTATTTTTCTTTATTAAGGTACCCAATAATCTTTATTTACATTATGCTCTTTATTTAATTACATATATTTACAACCATCTTATCTTATATAAATTATAAATTATATATAAGAAACGCCACATGATGTCATCAAATTATCAATTAGCCAATTAATTTCCTTAATTCTTTCCAATTAGCTAAAATTTAGGATACAATGATGTCATAAATAATATAATAATTAAATATAGGATGAGAGCTATTTAACTATATTTAGGATTACTATTTCATTCTTAACAATAATCACATATAAATTATTATTTTATTTTTCAATCTTTCAATTATATCGTTACTTTTAATAACCAAATTAACCAATGAGAACACAATATTCGATACTAAAAATTTATTATTTTACCTTACATAACCCGTGTGTATACACGGGTTTAATATGCTAGTTATATATACGTGATCAATTGATCGTACTCATTGTCGCTCAAAGCTCATAAATAGAATAATCAATGGTAATTAATTGAATTGATAATGATTACTATCTGTTCCTCCAAATTAAAGAATTGAAGATTCGTGGACCACTATACTAATTACACCAACCTTGTATAGAAGTTAATGACATCTTAGAATCCTCCCATCCCTGAAGCTAACCGACTGAAACTGACTAAGTCACGTCAGCGCCACGTCAGCTTTTCCTTATCAATTAGCCAATTAATTTCCTTAATTCTTTCCAATTAGCTAAAATTTAGGATACAATGATGTCATAAATAATATAATAATTAAATATAGGATGAGAGCTATTTAACTATATTTAGGATTACTATTTCATTCTTAACAATAATCACATATAAATTATTATTTTATTTTTCAATCTTTCAATTATATCGTTACTTTTAATAACCAAATTAACCAATGAGAACACAATATTCGATACTAAAAATTTATTATTTTACCTTACATAACCCGTGTGTATACACGGGTTTAATAGGCTAGTTATATATACGTGATCAATTGATCGTACTCATTGTCGCTCAAAGCTCATAAATAGAATAATCAATGGTAATTAATTGAATTGATAATGATTACTATCTATTCCTCCAAATTAAAGAATTGAAGATTCGTGGACCACTATACTAATTACTAGGGGTGTCAAAAAACCCGACCCGACCCGCACCCGACCCGATCCGAACCCTATTAATCCTATTAGGGTCGGGTTGAATAGGGTTTTAGAAATTAATCGGGTTATTCGGGTCAACCCGATTAACCCGAATACTTATTAGGGTCGGGTTACGGGTTAGTATGGTAAAACTTAATCAGGTACGGGTTAACCCGAATAACCCGATTAAACTCATAACTATTAATTCATTAGTTTATACGTAAATTAGTCAATAAAAAAATGTTTTAATACATGTCCAAAATACAAAATATTGTTAGTACATACTAATATCATAAATGTGTTTTGTAAAAAGACATGCTCATATGTTAGATGGACAAATGTAACTTACAGTAAGTTGTATATATAGTTGTCTCTTTATCGTAAGAAGATGAGTAAAGTTCTTTTTTTTTAATGACATGGAGTTAATATTGTAATTTATTGATGTTTTATTACATATTGATTGCTCTTAAAAGCTTTATTACGAAAGAGTTTTTAATGAACACTTTTTAGTGAATCGCATTTTGTACGAATGGTAATTCGTAGCCTATCATGTTAGTTATACGGGTAACCCGAAACCCGAATTAACCAGACCCGCTTAACCCGCTACCCGTTTAACCCGAACCCGAAAACCCGACTACATAATAGGGTCGGGTTGCGGGTAAGTTTTCATTTTCCAAAAACCCGACTAACCCGACCCGATTAACCCTTATTAGGGTCGGGTTAACCCGATTAACACCCCTACTAATTACACCAACCTTGTATAGAAGTTAATGACATCTTAGACTCCTCCCATCCCTGAAGCTAACCGACTGAAACTGACTAAGTCACGTCAGCGCCACGTCAGCTTTTTCAGAAAACTGACTGAAACTGACTGATCAATCTCATCCCTGCTCTGTCACTTCATTTTTCTGAGACCCACTGACTAATTAATTAATCAATTAAAACACAATAATTTAAATAAAACACATTTCATTAAAATAAAACATTACAATAATTAAATATTAATAAAACATTATGATTTTAAAAATAGAAAAATTTAATTACATTTATATTTAAAATTATATCGTAATAACACAAATCTATTTATATATAAAAAATGTAATTGGGCTTGTTGGCCCATTTGCCCTAAACCATAAAAATATTAACTTGGCCCAATTTTATAAACCTATCATCGACTAATCGTCTTCATCCCTTCCGTATTTCGTCTCTGCCGCTGCCGCTGCAACTCCAATTTCTTTTTCTTTTCAAACAACTGGAAAAAAAAAAGAAAGTGTAAATTCGCGCAGGATCCACACACAGAAACTGGCGCCCACACACCCTCGTCGCCAAACTGAAGGGGAGAAACTGACAAACCAACCGACGAGGCTGTGCCATCGTCATCGGTCTCGTCGGTTCAAACCGAAGCTAAGAGACGGATAGCGATGGGAGTGGTCTAATAAGTTGTATACTAAACCTTTTGTTTTCTAGGGTACGTATACTACTGAGTATTAATTATTTAAGACTCAATCCTATCATTCATTCATTAAATCGTCAAGGAATGCAACTTTTATCGTTGTTCTAAGGAGTATAAAACTAAGTTATTACCCTTCCTAATTCCATGTAACCGGTGATACTCCTATACAATTAACAATTTCATGAAAAGTGTTTAACTAGGTCGACTAAATTGTTTGATGACAAAGACTATCACCGACTACATTGTAAGTCCGCCCCTATTATTATTAGTGTATATATGTTTTAGATGAATCAAATCACGTTTCTTAAACATCATTTTGGCATTCTACATAGTATAATACATTGTGCTGTTGAAGTGTATAATTTAAAGGGTGCTACAAGTGTTAATAGAGGAACTAAATGTGTACATATAAAAAAGTTGAAGGGTTAAAAGTATAAAATACATAATCTTATTTTAATGTTGATGGGACAACTGCACACTTCTTTAGTGCTGTCAATTAGGGGAGTTCACGGACGATTAACCGGAGACTCGGTTAAACGGAGACCGGTTAACCGGAGACCAGTTTACCGTAGTCTCGGTTCGGCATATTTTTGAACCTAAATCGAAATCGAAAAATTTGGTTAACCGGCTTTTCGGTTCGGTTAACCGGTTAACCAAATTAACCATTTATTAATCAATACTTATTGTAAAAGTAATTAACAACACACAAATATGCGTTCATTATTAAATGTTCACTATATTTAAAATATTTTGATAATAAAAATATCGAAGATAACCATTTTACTCTTTATTATTGTGTGTTTATGTTTTTTTTTTTTGGGTAAATTGTGTGTTTATGTTATACGTACGTAAATCGTTCGAATATAATAAGAACTAAGTAGTAATAATTATCATTTTAGGCATAAATTAAGTTAGTAAATTACATTAAAATGAGCGGAAAAGAAACATAAATTATTTTATCAAAATACAAATGTAAATATCTATATATACATATATTTATAACTATATATAAACTTTTCGGTTTTTTCGGTTAACCGTTTATCATGTCTATTCCAAAATCATGAACCGAAACCGTAAAACGAGAAAAATTCGATTCGGTTAACCTAAATTCGGTTTAATTCAACCGGTTTTCAACTCGGTTTCCGGTTTCGAAATATTTTGAACACACCTATTGTCAATAGCATAGTTGATATGCCCTTCTACATATATTTAATATATATTTCTAATTTCTTTAAATGTGCATCTAGACTAGTTATCACATCACATGATCACACTCACAATTCTATATATAGGAAAGAAAAATATGATTCCTTGGAAGCATAGGCGTGCAGATTTCCATCCCCATTTATCTCTTACCACCCCTTTTTGACTTTATTGAGTCCTTTCAATCCACCCCACTAGAAACAAACAAGAGGTTTATCGTATGAAAACAAATTGAGAAACACTATCAACAAACCCGCGCAATTAAATGGGATAGAACATATCTAAGAAAATATTAATCGATTTGCATTGTCTGGTTTGACTCGTACCATTTGATCTTCATATGTGTAGCTCGTTAAATTAAGTTCATATTGTTTCCGAAATATAAGATTTTTTTTTATCGAGTGTATTACTTTGATGCAAAAAAACAAAACTTTACAAATCCATTGCATAATTTAGTTTTATTGGAGTAGTATATTTTCATTTTGTTAAGTTTAAGGTTGATAGAATAGAATAGCAGATTTCCATTAACATTACCGATTCGATAATTGGATATTAATTAATTTATATATTTGTACAAAATGAAACATGCGATTAACATTTGACAGCTGGTTTAATCACAGTTTCCATATTATTTAAGTAACTATTTAAGATTTTAAGTCAATTAAAGGGTATTATTGCAATTTGCGATTTTGAAATTGTAAGGCATAAACTAAAAATGTATAAACACTTTATAAGGGAGTAAAGATAATGATATACATATACTATGGCTAATCAAATTTATAATATTTTAATTTTAATACATATGATAATAAAGATTAAAAAGCACCGATGTATATGGTTAGAAACGTACGTAATTTATAACAAGGGGCAGTTTCAAATGGGAACAAGCGTGTAATCTTACCACTATGACGAAATGTGATATTTAGGACCTTTTTCTATGATATTATTAGGCCCCGTTAGGTTCGCAGAATGTTTTTGAAGAAATTGGAATCTGTCAAAGGAATTGGAATGTGAATGAATTGGAATATGAAAGAATTGGAATCCGATGTAAATGGAATCTGAATATGGTGGAATCTGTCACGTTTGGTTGACAAGAATTGGAATGGAATTCGAATTAATAATAATAAAAATATAAATAAATAAAATAGGTATAATGTTAATATATAATTAATTAAAATATATACTAAAATAATATTAATAAATTATATATATATATATATATATATATATATATATATATATATATATATATATATATATATATATATATATATATATATATATATATATATTTTGTTATAATCTTCTTTTATATTTTATAAAATATATCATAAAAATAAAAATATAAAAATAACGTTGAAATAATATTTAATTAATAAAAAAATTATAAAAAAACATAAATTTAACATTAAAATAATATTTATATAATAGCAGTATTAGTAAAAAAAAATTATAAAAGAATTTTTTAATCAGCAATCTGAATTCCAATGAAATCGTAAGTCTTCCATCCAATATGCTAAGGAATATGAATTTCTTTGTCTGAGGGAATTCGAAGGATTCCAATTCCTTCCAATTCTGTAAAACAAACGTAATGCACTGGAATCTGAAATCCATTCTACCAACCAAACAGAATATGGAATGGAATTCAGATTCCAATTCCATCAGATTCCTACGAATTATGTGAACCAAACATGCCCTTAGAATATGCGTCATGAAAAACAAGATAATAGGATGTACTATCTTTTATAGTCCTATTAGATAAAACGTTTCATAAAGTAATTTATGGAGACACTAACTAGTGTCCTGTATAAACGTGGTATGCTTCTCACGGTACTCGGCTTTTAACTGGTTTTCATTTAAACCTCCATCGTAATAACAATATAGAGTGGGGTGCAAATGAGTACACACATTTTGTGTGAGAATGAGGGAATGAATATAAGTACACATTTTGTGTGAGAATGAGGGTCCAGATTCAAGCACCATCTTTTATTTTATTTTTTAAAGTTTTTAACCTGATTTGGGCGGAAGGGTATTTTCGTAATTTAACCTTTAATTGATTTCTTTTTTTTGTACCGCTTATTTCACAAAAAGAACATACGCTGGGTTCTTCTCTTTTCTCTGTTCCTGAACACACAGAACCTTAGCGCAAATCATCGATTAGGTGATTAATTCTTCGAATTTTGTCTCTAAATCATCATTTTCTTCCATCAAAACCGGTCGTTCTAGTGATTGATTAACATGAAAATTTAGCATCTGGAACTGTAAAAATGCATATTCTGAATAGTTGGTTGAACACAAGGATCGATAGGAGTTTATGTCACATGTGGTTTTGTATTGTATCACATGTGTTACTATACTATTATTTACATTTGCACTTTGTTGAATATATTTCGTAGTTGTGTTACTATATTGATACCTCATATTTTTTATTTATATTTTATTCATAGCTGTTGAAGAAAGTATTGTTTTAGAAACTGATGCACATGTCATTAAATTATATATATGTTGTTGTAGTTTCACATGTGTGCTATCTGCTATTTTATTTTTAGTTGTGAGTTTGTAGCCTTTTTTTTTATCGACATACTTTAAAAGATAACTAAAAAAAGGGTAAAAGCTTATATCAAAGACATGGTGGTGATCAAGGTAAATGTTCCTTTATTGAAACGCTTAATAATGCACTTCCGGGTAACTTATGCTTCCTCGGTATTTATATTTTTCCAAATGTATGACTAGTTTATATTTTAGTATCACAAGTGGTATTGATCACTATTACATGTGTTATTGTATACTATCACATGTGTTACTGGATACTATCACATTTTTACGGATCACTATCACATGAGTTATAAATTTACATTTCCCTTTAAATGATTTATTTTACAACTCTGTTATTCTATTGGCATGTCAGTTGGGTTACTTTATCGTCGATAACTTTGATACATATACAATGGAGTTAAAGTTTAGAAATGCATGCATAAAAGTGACTCAACAGGCGGTTCACGATGTGTTTGGGATCCCGTTGGGTGGTACTCCAATTATGTCTTTACCGGACGTAAATCGGGAAGATCCATATATCTATGACGGAATGGAATAAAGACTTTCGAAGCTTTCCATGGGTGACGATATGTCCTAGCGATACTATTTTAAATTTTTTGGTATAGTTTGATCTATATATTTAGTTACAATCTTACAATAACAGTTTCATTAGATCTATATAGGTATTTAATCATTGTACGTTGGTTATTTTTGGTGTTGGATCATTTGTTCTGATGTACAAACATTTAGATGATGTTTTTAATATTAAATGCTTATTTTATAATATTAAGCTTGTGTATTTTATGGTTGTTTCGTCGGATTACGCTGTTTATTAATACTTGTGATACATAAAGTGGTTATAAGTGATAGTAAACAATTACATTGAAAAGTTAAACAAGCATTACATTTTTCAAATGGAAGTAATAATACCCAGTATCACTTGTGATGCATGAAGCATCACAGATGATGTTAACACATGTGTTATTTGCTGGTATCACATGTGTTACTTACTGGTAACATATGTGTTTTTTACTCTATATGTACCCATATTTTATTTACCATAACATGCCATTTTTATATATGTGTTACAGTGACATAACACATGTTTTATGGCGTTTTAACACATGTGTTACAGTTAGGCCCGTAAACAAACCAAACGAACACGAACGAAGCATGTTTGTTTTCGTTCATTAAGGTTTTATCGAACAAACGAGCGAACATGAATGGATAAACAAACGGATTTTGTTATTCATGTTCGTTCACTAAGAAAATTTGTTTGTTCACGAACATAAACGAACGTTCACGAACATAAACGAACGTTCACAAACATAAACGAACGTTCACGAACATTTTTAACGTATTTTTTCGTTAATACCTTAAACGAGCTCCAACGAACACACACACACACACACACACATACACACACACATATATATATAGATGTGTGAGAGTGTAAGGAAAATATGAAAGAGAAATGTGGCTAATTAAATGTTTAACACTACTATATTTAGAATTTAGATGAGATTATTATAAGATGTAAAAATATATATTAATTTAATTATACTATCAGTTAATAATCGAATATGTTATCGAATGTTCACGAACACTTATAAATGAACAAGACATATGTTCATGTTCGTTCATATAATTAAACGAATGTAACAATTTGTTCATGTTCGTTCATATAACGAAACGAACGAACGAACATAAATGAACTTCCCGTCGGATGGTTCGAGAATTGTTTGCCGAAAGTTCGGTTCGCTTACTGGCCTAGTTACAGTGCCTTAGCACATGTGATACCTTAACTTAACACATGTGATACCGAGGTGGAATCAAAGTATCAAAAATCTACAATTATAACACAAATCTATAAGTATAAATGATTTTATTCAACATTTCTTGTAAATCACATATGATGCAATAACATAACACATGTGTTACAGTGAAATAATACATGTGCTACAGTGAAATAACACATGTGTGTTTTAGTGACTTAACATATGTGTTACATTGCCTTAACACATATGATACATAGGTGGATCAAATGTGCAATGTGTTACAGTGACATAACTATGTTTTTTTTGTTATAATGCATTTTTGATTTAGATCCATTTTAGGTTTTGATAAATCGTTGTAGGTTAATTTTCATTAGACCATTTTTGTGCTGATGTAAAATCATGTGTTGTTTACTAACACTTGTGGAAGTAAAAAGTATCACAAGTGATAGAAAATTATTAACATATGTGATACTTTAAAGTAGTATCGCATGTGGTAGCAACGAGTAGCTTGACCTTAATATACATACAAAGTAAAATTTATCACTATATTTGTAAACAATATTGCACAAACAATTATTACATGTTACATACATATTAATAGTAACATATTTTGATAGTCATAATAACACATGTGGTACTAAACAAGTAACACATGTGTTACCAACCAGTAACACATGTTGTATGAAACATGTTATATTTCTAAAATATCAAGTCAATTTGATTATATCAAGTTTTTGAAGAAAGAAAATAGTATTCAGCAAGCAGTATCACAAAAAAACCATTTTCCTGGATAACAATTTTAAAATATAAAGAAACTGAAAGATTTTAGGAAAGAATAGTTTTCGCTAATATAAGAAAAGGAATTGAATCGGATTTCTAACTTACCTATCTTAAAGAAATGAGAAAAACTCTTACTTAAAAGGCGATCCACTCTCTTTTGTGCATGAGCTTAGAGGTTGAGGGGAAGTCTACTCTACTCAAGAGACACTCTCACTCCTATCTTTCTCAGAGCTGCCACAGGAGTGCCATGCTTGTTAAGCATTTCTTTTATGACTTTCTTGTTTAAGTGTGTAAGACATGGTCATTCTCTAAACCGTACATTGAAAGTTAAACAACTATTAAATATTTTCAACTTCTATAATCTAGTTTCACATGTGATAGTTAATATCAAAAGCAATCATTGTCCATTTTCCCTAGCCTATTCTTATGTTATCTTCTTCAACTCTGCTTCCGCTTTCTCCCTTTCTTTTGCTTCGACTTATACCTTAGCCTCAGCTCTCTTTCTATCACACGAGCGACCGTTATGGCCCTTACCAAATCGGCCATAAACTTCATATCTTATATAATACACGTATGCATCTTGAAGCTTATCAAAGACTTGTCCTACATATGATTTTATCTCGTCGGGGACATTCGATATCGAGTGTCAAGTGCCACCTGGTGTTTCAATCTCATTTGATACATATGGAATGGTTTTTGTTGTAAGTGTTGAACTTGTAAAAGAATTTATAAAAAACATAAGATTGTACTAAGGCATGTGGTAACATAAAGTATCACATGTGATAGTAACAAGTATCACAATTCACATTCTGAGATGTAGTAACACATGTGTTATTAACCAGTACCACATATAATATTATCAGAAAGATAAAAAGCATTTATTAACTATTAACATATGTGTAACTGATGTAACGTAAAAAGTCATGTTTTTACGTACATATTTCCGCACTTTTTTGAACTAATTTTTGGTGAAAATACTTTAAAACAATCATTATTTACTAAAAATCACCAAGGTGGTCCAATTATGGGCGTTGCGATAAAAATCAATAAAAACGTCCAAATATCAAGCAAAATAAAGCAAATAAAGCCACTCCGATTCTTCTATTCTTACTTATCTTATGGAAACAGCTCTTAATGGATATTTTATGATCCCATAGAACAATACGAGATCGGAGAATCAGGAATCATGGAAAACGGGTGAAGAATGAAGAAGATAGAGTACTTGGAATACAACCTATCGTCCTCCGGAACACGCAAAAGTTATAAAACTCCAAATTTGGAAAACTTTGTCATTAGAATCGTAACAGAAATACAGATCCAACGGCTTAAGAATCAAGCAAATCGGGCTTTAAAAGAAGAAGATACGGGCGAAACAAGCAACGAATCGAGCGAGGGGAAGCTGAAAGCCAACCAACCCCCCTAGGGGCCGTATACGGCACCCTAGAAGATGTATACAGCACTATAGGTGCCATTTGGCTGTTGTTTGGCCTTCATAATTGGTACCACGTGCCAATTGCGCGCTTACCCCCTTGTACTTGTGACCCCCCAATTGTGCTTGTTTGCTTGTTCTTTGTGCTTCAAGGGTAGTACCAAGCTTCCACTATAAATACTAGACTTCTCCTCATCATTTCAAACATCTCATTCTTTCACACATATCTCTCTCTCTAAAGTTTTATAGTTAGTTTAGTTAGTTCTCTCTCTAGTTTCTCTCTCTAGAGAACTAGAGAGATATAAGTAGCGGTTCGAGTCTAGAGGAAGTTCTTAGCTTGGTAGTTGAGTTGTAACAAGATTCTCAAGTTCAGACTGTTGTAATCCTCAGTATTACTCTGCTTAATTTCTAGTGATATTATCTCTCTCTCTCTTACTGTTATAATGTTTGCTTTGCATATTATTTCGGTACGATTTGTGATTATTGTCATGATTATTACGTAGATTTAATATGTGATTGTTGAAATGTAGATGTTAGGATTAGGGATGATGTTTAATTAATATCTGTTATATACGATTGGAAGTTGTTATGATGTGTACATGTTTAAGCTATTCCTAAATATAGACTTAATTAATCACCCTTTTCGGTCTCTCACATGATTATTGCCTTAGGATAGGATTTGATAAACCCTAACTACGAATACATAGTTATCTCCTGTACTGTATGAAACTGTGGGATCACCGTAAAACGTCAGAATACTTGGTATAGCGTTGGAAATACCACTGGTAGAGTACAAATACGTGGAAGCCAAGAAAATACTGACGGACTATCTCACCGTGGATTACCTGAAAGTTGCCCTTCTAGACACGGGTCTAGGTCTTGTTAAGCCGTAAAAATGCTATAGTACACCCTTAAACTACCTCTGGTTATAAAGCTGTGTAAAGACACATACGATCTTTAAAACACCGTAGATATACTTAGGGTTAGAGTACTGTGGAAAATAAATGCACTATACACTGCACACATACCTAGGGATGAACGCCCGATGGCAAAGGAGGGTCTAATTCAAGACGGAAGTATTTGAGCTTAATTAGATATAATATGAGTTTTGAAAGGAAAGCAAGGATACCGGCTGTGTTCCCAGATGCTTAAACCCCTTAACTCTACTTTACCGATAGTTTAACATACATAGCATACAACCAGTATGTCCCTGTTAAAATCGGATAGACATAGGTGTTAAGAAAGATCAGTGGTATTGACTGTCGCCTTATTCCTGCACCCTAATCAGAGGGTCACTTGGTCTCGAAGAGACGGTGAGGGGGGTTTTAAGGCAGTCCCATCTGATCAGAATCAGGATAGCCTAGGATTTAGTGACATATGCTTTTAGGGTCACACCTAGAATGTAGGGTCCTAGTATTTACACCGACCGTTTAGATGATTCTTAATTAGGGCAATCTCCAATCAACCGTATAATGGATGTCATCCCGAAACTCTAATCATCAAAGTTTCAGCAATCACTCTCTACCTGCTGATTATATTCTCATTTACTTTCCTGTCATTTACTTTCTGTTCAGTAGTTTAGATTTAATAAAAACAAACTTACCTACCTTGTTTAAACCCATCCTATTTACGACCTTATCTTTGGTAGTCCAATTCAATTTAATTCGTTCTGATTTGAGGACGACACTCGAGTTATACTTGCCACTTACCCACAAGGTAGGTAGCACGAGTAATTTGAGCCCCGCAATTATAAATTTTAAAACCAGTCGGTATCCCTGTTGCAGACTGAACAACGACTCGGGGTGAAACTCCGGAACCGTTGCATTTGGGTAACGACAGTAACACCCCAAAATCCAAAAGTATTATTTTGGTAAGAATAAAAATAATTGTTTTAAGTTATTATTATTTT
The DNA here is from genome assembly GCA_949592205.1 of Helichrysum umbraculigerum. Taxonomy (NCBI): domain Eukaryota; kingdom Viridiplantae; phylum Streptophyta; class Magnoliopsida; order Asterales; family Asteraceae; genus Helichrysum; species Helichrysum umbraculigerum. Next base: position 326,409,673 of record CATIUR010000001.1, on the reverse strand, counting down.
TAGTGGTATAAAATAATAATAACCATGAATGGTTTTTAAGTTTCAGACAATGATAATTACGGGGAATAAAACTTAACATGTATATCTATCCATATACACATATGTACACATCCATATTTCATTCTAAACACTTCCAGAAATAAACAGAAAGAAAGAAAGAGCGTAGGGAGCAAGGGAAAACAAGAATCAAGTTTCAAAACATCAAATTGAAGCTAGAAAACTTGAATTCATCATCGATTAATCATTCTTAATCACGATTCTTGTTTAATTTTAACTTAGAACCTCGATTTTTATGGGATTTTAAGGGGGTTTGAGTGATCAATGGTTTCTAAAACGAAATTAAGAGGTATTATGATTGAATTATAGTGTAAAAGTGTAGTAAACAATGTTAGTAACACTAATTCAATCTAAAAGTGGATAGTTTGGTAGTGTTCATTAGTAATTATGGCGGGTTTTGTTTAAATGATGATGAATTGTTGTTAATTCACCCTAATTACTAGTTAGAGATGTTGTTAGAATGTTATTAGTGAAGATTGAGGTAGAGAATCAAGTAGTTAAACACTTGAGCTAAAAGTGATCATGAAAATGATCATGGTTTGTTGATAAAATGATGAATATAATGAATTAGTGATGTTTAAAAGTGATTATGGTGAAGTGATGAAATTGTAGTAAATGGTTCTTCATAACCTTGAACGGGTTAATGTTGAATTGTTATAAGTTAGTGATCACCTATTTGAATTGTAGTTGAAAAGAGGTTATCATTATATTTAATCATGATTAAAGTGGTAATTCAAGTGATTAGATACTTGAGTTAAAAATGATCAATCCAATGGGTGGTGGATTGATGATTATGATTAGTTGATTATCATAATTGTTAATTGCTAAATGTGTTGTTGTATTGATATGCTATGTACTAGGTGATCAAGAGATGTGGCATCCTTTATCAAGTGTGAAATCGCATTATTTGCCAAAAAAGCAAAGGTGAGTGATATGGGGGATAAATAGGTAATGATTGTGTGATTTCGGATTGCTTCCGAGCAAAAGGTTCATACGATTAAGTGGGGTATTATCTTGTTTCTAATCGTTGATTATTTATGTTGTTGTAATGGCACGTTATGTTGAATACGTGCTAAGATGATTAGTATTGACAGAGTTTGTTGATATGTGGAAGATTATGAGGAATTATGTGGAATGGACCTTTGTAGAGATTTGTTGTTGATCATATCTAGCACAGAGTTGTTTCAGAGTACATGCTTGCACGTGATGTTGTTGTAGTATGCATATTGGCCGTGGAACCGCATAGAGTTATGGACTTGGTATTCTTATCAACGTGATATTGTACCAAGGTGCTTGTTTCTGACTTAGTATGCATATCGACGTGATATGGTACTGAGGTGCTTGTTTCTATTGGTTGCGGATCCGCATAGAGAAAAGTGTGATCTCTACAATTGCTCAGTAGTTATTTGCCTAAGCAAATATGTGTTGATACTAATTGCTATATGTTGTTGTTTGTGGATTATTTATTTAATTGCTCGTATGCTCACTAAGCGTTTTGCTTACCCATTCAGTTGTTTTATATTGTAGGTGTATGGTTCGGTTGAACCAATTAGACAATATGTGGTTGCAAGGGGGTGGCTTGGATTGGAGCTTGCTTTATGGTTAGACAAGCACTTCCTTCTTTTGAATTGTCGTTGTGAACTGCCATATGTGTAAATCGCCCAAAATGATACTTTGATGACGCGTATTGATTAAGATGTAAAGCATCTAGTGAAAGGTGAAGTATGCATTTGACTTGGCAAAGTCAAAGTGGAGAGTGGTCAAAGTCAAACTTGAATGTGGTAGAATTTGTTTAAAACGAGAGTTTGGTTCTGTTACCGAATTTTGATTTTTTACCCGGCTGGTACCATAATTACCTGGCTGTTACCAGAAGTACTCGGCTGGTACCAAGCCAGATTTGGAGTTTTTGTTTTCTAAAGCTTGTTTTAATTGTATAACGTTAGTAATGATCAAACATACATACGTAGGAGTTGTGAGACATTGTTAAGAGTATAAAATTTTTTTTGGGGCTTTTCAATATGTGTTAGTAACTAGTATTACATGTGTTAATAACTATTGATTGTCACATGTCACTATCACATTTTTGATCGTATCACATGTGTTACTATTCTTTCTCAGAGCTGCCACAGGAGTGCCATGCATGTTAGGCATTTCTTTTATGTTTTTCTTGTTTAGGTGTGTAAGACATGGTCATTCTCTAAACCGTACATTGAAAGTTAAAAAAACTATTAAATGTCTCACAAACTCGGATAAATTGTTATGTTGCGGCCCTGATTGATGAACTCGAATATTGGATTGAGAGAAACCCTATTAAACCTGTCTCGATTCCTGTAGATATTCCATTCTTTGTTGATCTTGCTGCTTATTTGATTAACGAATTGAGAGTTATTTTTCCTGAATTGACTGAGGAGGCCATTGAGTCTGCTTTGTTTGCAAAAAGGAAGGAGATTCATGTCCGGCTGATTCAGTTATTTCAACAGACTAGATTTTCGTTTACAGATCAACAAAAGATTTATATCATGGAACTTTCGCAAGCAGTATACACTACTTACGGAAATCCTGATTCTAACGAAGAAACGGAATTTCTAAAAGTTTTAGGAAAATTACTCTATGATCTCTGTTATTGTGACAACTGTCAAAAATCTTATGTCATTACCGCACTCGAATCTCAAATTACGTTTACAACATTCCTTAAATCCTAGTGAAAATTCTAGGTTACGACTCCTTAGGCTTACCGAAGTTGTAGAACGTCTTAGAGACTGCTTGGTGAACTTTTAGTTCCTTTAGACATGCCAAACTAGGATACTAAGTTCCAAATAAAACAATAAAAACCTACCTCTTTATGTTTTCACAAAATCCTTATCGGATCGCAAAACCAAAATCCAGTGACTCGACAACGTACATTCAATCGGATGGAATCCGACAAAACACGAACGTTGGTGAAAACTTTTTCATAAATAACGTAAATCTATTTTATAATTAAATAGGAGTTGTTTACACTAATATTATTATTACGTATTATAATACGCGAAAAACTTAGACGTTTCACTTAAAACGTAACAAACTCGGCGAAAATGCGCAAACGGAATTCGGCAACTAAACGAAACTCGATAAATATTTCGATAAATCAAAATAAAGTATTTTAATAATACTTCAATGGAAAAACATCTCAGATATATCGTTAATTAAAACGACAAAATAAAACATTAGGCGATTTAACGATTTAACGAAATAACGAGTAAACGAACACTGTACGTAACATAGCCTGGAAACAAGAATTAAATCACAAAAACCCACCCATGGGGCCCCCAAAAAACCTGCCCCTTCCCCCCATGTGATCCCATGTGATCACCAACTTTTACATCCACTCATATTACATGCAAACCCATCACAATCATCATTCACACTCTTCACCCAAATGCTCCAACCTCTCTCTAAAACTCATACTCTCTCTCTATAATCTGAAGAACAACCATCATAGCTCCATCACAACACCACCATTTACCACCATATCACCACCTTTGACCACCATACAACCACCAACAACCACCACTTCAAATCTTCATCTTTTTACAAGGAATCAAGTTCAAGACTTCATCTCTGCCCTTCTCATCTCATTCCCATTGTGAGGATCCTTTTTCTTCACCTTAATTACTTTATTAACATGTTAATACACTCACTCAACAAGTATCATGTCCAAACTTTAAATAAAAATCATTTTTATAACTTAAAACTCACAAAAATGTAACAAAAACTTTCTGTCTAGATTTATATACGAAATTCACCTAGGTGTTTCTCCCTCTTAACTCAACTAAAATGGACGTTTTATGAGTCAAAATTAAGTTCAAGATGTAAGCTTTCCAACCTTACTAGCCCCATAATTTTTAGAGCTCGTTTGCTGTTTTAAATAATTTTTGTAAGAACATTTGTATAATCTGTCAGAAAAGTCAGAAAATTTACTCTTATGGTTTTTATGATATCCTGAGCTATACACACTTAAATGATCTGAAACTACTACCAAAAGTTCAAAAATTATGTTAGGAACAAAAGTTATTTGGATGACTTTCTCTGAAAATGTATAGATCTTGCTCAGTAATTCAATCTTCATGCATGTGTCTAGATTGGTCAACTGTTGGACCTTATAGGACACATGTAATTTTTTAAAAATATTTAGACTATCCTAAAAATTCTATTAAAATTACTGGAAGTAGATAAGACGTATGGGACCAACTGTGATTTTTCTTGGATTTTATTTTGAGCTCTAGAGTTCTGTAAAAAAATCAACAAAAACATGCATTTTCTGGAAATTATAAAAGTGGACTGTTTTGGGTGTAAAATAAAAACCGACACTTGCGAACTTACTAAAAGTGGAAAGATTAACTTTTTATGACTTTTGAACATATTTAAGGGTTTGGGGAAAGTTTCGGGTCAAACCGAGTAGGTTTGACCAAGTCAACAAAAACGGGGCTCGGTTTTGGAAAACGTCAAACTTACTATTTTTGGCAAGAATGGTAACAAAAAGGGGTTTGGGTGACTTATTAATTAAATTGGACCAACAATGAGACTTGTGAACATAACCCGAACGAAAAACGACACTTATACTTGAACCTAAACGTAAACCGCAAGACCTTGACACTAAGTATTAAATTCGCGTGACAACCGATAACTACATACTAAGGCAACTCAAAAACACATGACATTTACTATTATAAAGGATACAACAAAATAAACTTAATAAAAATGTCTTTAAGGTTTATTATTACAAACTTTCACCAACGGGTCGTACACGTTTATTTTCGAAAACAAAACACAATTGGACATACTAGTTGAGTCAACAACTAGCTTAAGTAAACCTTAACCTTCCTCTTACATACGACCTTATTCGTTTAGGGCGCTAGGAGTTGCTATTGAAACACATCTACTTGATAAGTGCTCGCTAAACTCAAGTGAGTTTTCACAACCCCCTTTTACTTGATTATTATTTTGGGGTGAAAAGCATGATCTTAAACTTTAACTAAATTGGTTGTACTCTTTATGAACTTGTTGAACTTTTGTTATACTATTTATGCGAATTGGTGTATACTATTGTTATGCTTGAGTACTATCGTGCTAAAGTCCCCGGAAATACCTTTTACACTACTTATTAATTCGTCTGAGAGCCAGACAAGCCGTTGATATTTATGGATAGCGCTATTTAGGGGGTGACCACTCCTCACTCACACTGTAACGTGAGTGCATAGTATTACCTTTACTCATGTTACCGATAGAACATGGAGCTTGGGGCATGGAACTGTCTAATCGGTTTAGTAGTGGCCTCAATTGTATTAACACTCACGTATACTACCTTTCTATTCGCATTAAATACAACCGATCACTTATATTTTTGTTCTTTTATGAATAAAGCTTATATTTTATTTGTTTGTGTTATAAAACCTGTGAACTCACCAACTATGACCATAGTTAACCCTTCTGAATTATCGTGCTTTTCAGGAGAACGTCAGTAAGGTGGACACTAGGAAGGCATTTGCATGGATGTGTTTATCAATCGCGCTTATTTTAAATTAAAACTATAAAATAGCTTTTGGAACAATTTTGAAGCTTATTGTAATCTCTTTTGAAACCGTGGATTGAGCCTACTGTAATTTGTACTACTTTTATTTAAAATTATGTATGGTGTTGCTTCTATATCTTATGCGTGTTACCCGGTGCTGTTACATCTCGTGTTTCCGCTTTAGCGGGGTGTGACAGTTATTTAGATACAGGATTTAGGGATGGCATTTCGAACCAAAAGAAGGTGAAACTAGAGTTTAACCGTTACGTTGATGCATTGCTACAACTCGGTCAGGTAGTGATGTGACTCAAAAAGTCATGTTTTTAAGGACATATTTCCGCACTTTTTAGACCAATCTTTGGTAAAAACTTTTCAAAACCATTATTATTTACTAAAAACGACCAAGGTAGTCTAAATACAGACATTGCTATAAAAATCGGTTAAAACGTCCAAATAACACGCAAACCAAGGCAAAACTATCACCTTAAAGATTCTGTTCTTAATATTCTTATAGAAATAGATCTTAATTCATATTTTATGATTCTATAGGAAAATCCAAGACCGGAGGTGAAAAAATCGGAAGAAACGGATGAAAGACGGAGAAGATATGCAGTCTGGAAGCTCGCCGATCGTCATCCGGAACACGCAAAAGTCAAACACCTCTAAATTTGGAAAACTTAGTGTCATCAGAAGCGTAATGAGAATACGAATCCAACGGACCAAGAATCAAGCAAAACGGGCTTAAAACGAAGAAGATATGGACGAACCAAGCAACCGAGAAGTCAGCGGAGGACAAATGGAGCACCAACCCCCCCCCTCCACCCAAGGTACCGTATACGGTACCCTAGGTTCCGTATACGGCCCTTTGGGTACCATTTGGTACTTATTTTGCCTAGTAAATGGTACTTGGGGTGCCATTTGACCCCCCATGTCGCTTGCTCTCCCCGTTTGATGCTTTGATGCTTGTTCTTGATGCTTAAAGACTTGTACCTCTCCTCCACCACTTCTCCTATAAATAGTGGACTCATTTCCACCATTTCAACACACCTCATTTCCATTCTTTCTTTCTCTCTCTAAGAATACTCTCCCTCTCTCTCTAGCTTAGTTTCTCTCTCTAAAAATAAGCTAGTAGGTAATAGTTTAGGGTAGAAGCTTTTAATAGCTTTTGTACGGAGATACTCCGAGACTTCAGATTCGTGAAGATTTGTATGTATTACTCTCTTATTCAGGTTTATTACAATCTCTCGTATTTATTCTATTAATCATGTTATCTTATTATGCATGCTTAGGAATGAATGCTAGAATTATGCTAGTCTAGACATATTAATGTTTGTTGTGATGTATGCAATGTTAGGATAGTTATGATTTAATTTTCCATGCTGTTACTCTGCCTGTATGAGTTTAAACTGTTTGTGAACTTATAAGCTGAACCTCTGCCCGTTTTATCTGTCCAACTTATGCTGTGGTTTGTATCCTCCTCCCTAGAACCTAGCCAATTGCTAGAAGTAGGATTGCCAACTATTCTGTGTATGATGATCAATGAACTCAACATGGTCGTTGTTCCCTTGATTGAAACATATCCGAGGGACACGAAGCATAAGAGTAGAGATAGATTAGGTTCAAGCTTATTTGTTGTGTATATCTGGGACAACTTTCGGGGTACCCATGATTTAAACCTCATGTCAGTTAAAGTGATGAGTGTTCCGTCTTACTGCATGTTCTTGTTTGATTGTTGCTTAGAGACTGCATGCTAGACATACATAACCACTATCACTGCCATGTTAATTAGATTTTCATAAATATAATAAACATAATACAGGTAGGTTAACATGCATATAATAGTTGTGATGATTGTATGATTAATGACGAACAATTCAACTGACCGCTAGACAGATTATCCCAATCGGTTCCGCGGGTTAAACCCTATTCAGGCTATTGTTCAATGAACGATTCATGCCACGATACGGACGTCCTCCGGATGTCTAAGACTGGGGACCTGGATTAGAGGATGGTTGTCGGTTGAATTGGTCTGTGCATTTGGGAGAACTTCCGGTGTACTAGACACTCTATAACTGCTATCCATGTGACGTATTATGTATCTGATTGCGGACAACTCTACGTTAGGTATATAGTAGGATCGTAGTTGTAGCTCATTAAGAAATATAGGAATGTCTAGTGAGTAATCTGGAATCCTAATTGGTATAACGGAAAAGCTGTAAAACGTCCGAGTATCCGATATAGCGTTGGAACAACCATTGGTGTGGTACAAATACGCGGAAGCCGAGTAAAGGCCGTAGGCATAATACTTTATTACCAATTAAGCTTCTATGACCTCACCGGATTAGTCATCGCACCTAGTAGCCTTATCCCTCATAACTATCCACCTAATAACATTGCCGAAATCACAGCAAACATATTCCTTATCTTGATTTCTCTGCGTTCTCCGTACAAACCCCACCTTTAGTTTAGTTTTTAATTTTAGTAATTAGATTAGAAAACCAAACCAACCTATCAAAAAGTTTAAAAATCCCAGCTAAATTACAAAAGATAATTAATCCTCCTTAGATCCCATGCCCGTTGTAGTTTGAAGAACGACACCTGAGTCATACGTACCGCTTACTGCCCTTTAGGTCTATAGGTTGTATCAAAACTTAGGATACCCAACATAATAAATATAAAACCCACTGCCGTGAGCCCCTGCCGGACGGTTCAACGACCGGAGTAAAATCCGACCGACCGCTGGGGCTGCGACAAGTTTTTGGCGCCGTTGCCGGGGACTACAACGACCGATTTTAGGAATTTGGTTATCTTAGTTATTTAGCGATCCTTTCGGAAGATCAATATCATCCGGAAGTTACATGCTTGATCCGTAGGTTAATTAGGTTTAGTTTAAATTAGTATAGCTTTTTCTTTCCAAAAACCCTAATTTCTACCCTACGATTTATGATGAACCATATCACACTCGCCTCATCAATCAAACCACTGCTAGAGGGATGAGGAGGACCGATCGTAGCACCGACCGATGAAACCCTTGAAATTAAGCCACACTACCTTAAAATGATTATATCTGAGTGTCAGTTTCATTGTCTTTCGGTTGAAAATCCAAACACCCATCTCAACAAATTCATCAACCTTACCAACTCTTTCGAACTAATAAGAACCAATAGAGATCTTCTACAACTCCATCTGTTTCCTTATTCTTTATCTTCTCGAGCCTTAACCTGGTTTTATGATTTCGAACCCAATTCGATTCATACATGGGAGGAGATGGCTACTAAGTTTCTAACGAAGTACTTCCCTCCTTCCCTACAAACCAAGCTTAAGACCGACATCGCCAATTTCCGTCAAGGAACTACCGAATCATTAAGCTCTGCTTGGGAACGATTTAAGAATCTGATCGAAAGATGTCAGAACCGTCAGTTGTCTGAAACGAATCTGGTCTGTACATTCTACAATGGTTTGTATCCTTAGCACCAACAAATCCTCGACACTGCTTCATCAGGAAATTTCATGCTGCATACTTCGGACGGAGCGTGGAAGTTGATTGAGACGATAACGATGCATGAAGATGACTCGGAGTTAGATGAACCCACTTCAAAGGTGTAACAACCCCAAATTTAGGGCCAATTTAAAATTTCCCTAATTACGCGTTTATTTCTTGTATATAATATGAAATAGGATTATATACGTTATTTACTTATTATATATATATATGGATGGAATATATATATATATATATATATACGCGTATACGATTCGTACATATCGTATGAAACAACAATTGTACAAACTTGCGGACATTGGTAAAACAATTATTAAATAATGTGAAATTATTTAATTACCTTGACTATTACTTTGTATTACGTTTATAATATAACGAAAACGTACGTTTTAATTAAAACGTTACCGAACTCTCCGAAAACTCGACCAACCGACAAAACAAAATAAAGTTACATTTTATCACTTAGAAACAAAGTATTTTATTAAAATGCTTCGACTAAATTATCGGATATTATTTCGTATTTTAAACGTATATTTAATCGCGTATAAAATGATTTTTACGTTTAAACGACCGGGGAAACGAACACCGCACGGAGCGCGTACGCGAGGGAACGAAAAATTGGTGAGACCACACTTTGTGGCCCCACCCAAAACCGGCCAAGACATGGGGACATCACCCCCCATGCCATTTTGCTTCCATCACAAACCAAACACACTCCTTTTACACTCAATCTCTCAAACTCTCTCATCTCTTTCTCATCCTCACCACCTCCATCCTCAAACCACCACAAAAGCACCATCAAAACCCCATAAAAGTATAGAACCGTTTGGAGAAAAGTGATCACGAGAACGAGCTCTACAAACCCATCTTTTCGGTTTCTCGATTCGACAACTTTGTAAGTTTTCCGGCGACCTCGAAACTTTCCGATTACATTTATTTTGCTAGATTATTGTTTCCCTAACTTAGTAATGTCCAAATATGTAATTTAAACTCGTTTTTGAACACTTTTACGGAAATGTCGGTTTTGGTTATTTTAAAGAAAACGACACCACAAACCTTAAAAACGACTACCAATGGTTATTATGGACTTGTTATAACATATTAAAACTAGTATAAAAGTTCTAGACCCAACGGAAACCGGAAAATACGTTTTCGGAAACCAAATTTCCGAACAGACCTCTTGTGTCGCATCGGACCGAAATTTCATGCGACACAACACTATGTCGCATGTTATGTCGCACGTTATGTCGCAATGTATGCGACACAACGCTTATGTCGCATTATATGTCGTACCATCTACGACACAAAGTTTACCTATCGCTTGATTGCGACACAACGACTATGTCGTATCATTGTGTCGTACCCTTGTCTGCGACACAACCATTGTGTCGCATAAACACTAAATCAGAAACAAATCCATACGACACAGACCTTATGTCGCATACGGTCTGCGACACAAGCCTTGTGTCGCAGAAAGCCCAGATCAGAAAACAAAATATACTCTAAGTGTTAGAATCACTTTTCAACTACTAAATCAAATACGATGCTACTTATACCTGAAAATACTATACTTTTGAAAGTATACAACAACACTTGAATACGTACAAGACTATGCTAAACTAACGTGAGATTTCACTCACACACGCACACGAGTTTACACTCGAAATACTTAGGAGATTACACTCCAACGAACTTACACTTGTACATTACACGGGATTGCATCCGATACGAACTTACCAGTTCACTCACTAGTTACGTGCTGGATTACACGTTAACTGATACGATCATACACACGAATACTTACGAGGTTTCACTCGTACCCTTTGGGGTTTAAGCCATTGGAACTTACACAAATGATACATGTTGTAATACAAACAAACGATAATACGAGTATACTTTACAACTGTACAACTACTATGAATACATAATAATAATGGATGGAATCATTATTATACAACGATAACAAACGGACCGTACAACTTTTATACAAACTACGATTTACAAACGATTACAAACTTACAAACAAACTAATGGACATTAACTAGTTTGGGAACAACTAGCGTGGATACTTTACAAGTATTCCATTTACTTACTAAACCTTATGCGTATTAGGACGCTAAGGGTTGCTAGTTCGGGATACTACTTGCTTACTTACTGCATTGTCTGCCAGACTCAGGTGAGTCTTACAGCCCCTACTTTACTGTTTTTACTCAGGGGTGAGATGCATTACTGTTTTACATGAACACACAAAACTTACTTGCTGCCATGATTTACTTACTGTATGAGATTACGAATACGCCAACTGCATGAGTTTACGACTAATCCAATGAAATCCTCCTGAACCATAGTTGTTAGTTATGTGATAAGCGCGAGTTTTAGTATATGGATCCATATGGGACTGACAATCCCCGCCCGGGGTAGCAAGCACTACCACGAACCGTTCCTGTAGAAACGGGCGTTTCTTACTCGTTCCGTATGAATGTTTTGGATTACATTCATGAGGGGGTACCTATAAATACTGTACGTTAAGCTTCAACTATGGTGGCTCATGGCAATTGTATCAAACGGTTAGCATAACCTGCAACCACCCACTTATTAAAACTTAAGTAAACGATGAGCATAACCTGTGATCGTTACTTACTGGCTGGCTATGATTTACAAATACTACATGTGTGTTCAAACTATTTACTTACTTACAAACCTGTGAGATTCACCAACCTTTTGGTTGACCGTTTTAGTAATGCTTCTCAGGTACACAGCATCAGTAGGGATGCCCAGCAGGATAAGCTTTCTTAGCTCGAGTCGCATGCATTTACAAGCTTGGAGATTTACATACATTACTTTTGTACTTACTGTTATGTATTAGAATCTCTAGGATTTTACTTGAACTCGAGCTTGTATTTTGAAACTACTTATGTATTAATGTAATAACTTTTCGAACGTCTCATTTAGAGTCGTTCACTGTATCCTTTGTGCTTGTGACTATTGATTAGTAACACCCAAAACATCGCTTCCGCAAACTGTTAAATTTGGGGGTGTTACAGATTGGTATTTAGAGCCTAAGGTTATAGTGAACTAGGTTGCATTTAGTGGGCCTAGACTATGACCGTTAGGCAGTATTCCTCATTAGGTATAACTGGTTCAGGAATTACAGCATACAAGTTTAATTTAACATAGCCTGATCAACTATGTACAATTAAATGAAGATGATGTGAGTTCTGAAAGGGGTTATGTTGAACCGGAATGCACTAGCTGACTCTGACCTCGAGAGAACCGGGACTTTACTTGATTGTGCTAGACACACACTAGGTGGTTATGTGATATATATATATATATATACATAGGCCTCTTTCCCCGATATGATACTTTCTCTCGACTACTGCGAAATTCATTTTTCAAATTACATCAAACCAACGACAACTCGATTCTTGTCGTTCCATCCTTACTCAATTTCTATGAATTCACGAATACCAACATACTTTCGAAGCCTGAAACTTCTTCCCCGTCATTTTGTAGAACTGCTCATCTGAAAATGACACACTTCTCGACATGTGACTACCCGTCTGACAACGAACAAGCCATTGATGAACAAATTCAGTACACGTATCTCGATGAAGAGATAGCTCCTGTGGAAGAACCTGAGAATCACGACTTTGGACTCGTCGATATTGAAGAATACGAAAGAGTGCGTGATCAAGCTGAAGAACTAGACGGCCAAAATTGGGAACTACAACTGAAATGCACAGCTTACGAAATGGAGTTAAGGATTCTGCAAAGGTCCATCCCTGAGCGGATCCGTGACTCTGTTCTCTATTTGAAGGAAATCATCGTTCATCTGAATCAACACGTAACAACCTGGATCAAATGGATGTACCTACAAGCTACTGGAGATGCTTTAGTTTATCCTACCCTCCGACAATACCAAGACATGCTGGAAGCTCGTTACTACCCAAACTATCTACATCAGGAATAGATCGACGATAGCTATGACCGTAGAGTATAGCAATTAGGCGTGTATGTAATAGGTCTTAGTTAGGACCGCTAATCCGATGGTTATATTAAAATTCCATCCCATTTTGTAACTTATCTTGCTTGTCCGGATGTTCAAATTCCTGACACTTTTGTAAACGCCTGAAATCTTTTGAGCTACTATGTTTCAATTATAACAATTCTACTACTTTTGTTAAACTGTCCACATATCAACTTTTGGCGAAATTTCTTTGTAATTACTAGAATCATCACAATCATAATTCTTGTTCACAACTTCACATGTCCTTTATTTATTGTTTCAAGGAACATGCCTCCTCGACGACAAATCACACTTACTGAAGCCGAAGTCGCGGGTATTATTGCCCGTAGTGTGGCCCAAGCTCTAGCTGTCCGAGCAACCAATCCTGGTAGCGAAGATACGGCTAACAATACACCTCCACCCAAAACCTGCACCTACAAGGACTTCCAAAACTGCAAACCCTTGAGCTTTGCAGGTACTGAAGGAGCGATCGGTCTGATTCGTTGGACCGAGAAAATCGAATCAGTATTCCTCATCTGCAACTGCAAGGAAGAGGATAAAGTCAAGTTCGCCACCAGTACCTTTTCTGACACCGCCCTTACCTGGTGGAACACATATGCACAGACTATGAGCGTTGCCGATGCTTACAAACTACAGTGGGATGAACTGAAGAATATGCTGAGGGGCGAGTACTGCCCAAGAGACGAATTGAAACAACTAGAGATAGAATTCTGGAATCACAAGATGCAGGGTGATGACATCACCGGTTACACCAACCGCTTTCACCAGCTGGCACTTTTGTGCCCATCCATGGTTAATCCCGAGTACAAAAGGATCGAAAAGTACGTTGATGGACTTCCTGAGCGACTTCAAGACTTAGTAACTTCGTCCAAACCGGGAACTATTCAGAGCGCCATTCGTATGGCTCATGAGTTAACGGCCAATTCTGTCCGCCGTGGCTCGACTTCAACTCCACCTGCGAATAACAAACGTAAATGGGAAGTAAGTCCCCACTCATCCAACCCGATTCCTGAGAAGAAGCTTGCAATTGTCAATACCAATGACTCAAAGGCTTACAAGGGGAGCAAGCCTTACTGCTCCAAATGTAGCCGCCATCATAATGGCTCCTGTCCCTGCACAAAATGCAAGAAATTCGGGCACCTGGCCCAAGACTGCCGAACCAACCCCACTGGTACTGATACTCCTGCACCCAAAACCTGCTATGAGTGCAATGGTACCGGGCATTTCAGGAAGGATTGCCCAAAGCTGAAACTCCGAACCAACCACACGAAGAGTAGAGCTTATGTAATAAACGCTAGGGAGGATGACCCAAATCCGAGACTCTGTGATTTACTCAACCCGGGTACGCTCATTCTTTGATTTCCCGAGATGGTTTTCCATAAATCTCTCGCTAAATGATTATGTGTAACTGTCTATTATTCTGTGTGTTTTCTTTGATCCTAAGTACCCAATAGGATTAGGAAACGACCGACTATACGAATTCCGAACATATAACTTGTATTACACTTGGACTACCAATAACAAACACTTTTCCCAAATATCTCACACTGGTTGAGACCGGGAACTCGTATATTATTCGTTACATTAAACAAGTCATCCAATAGAACTTCATTTACTAGTAACAATTCTTAAATAGAATAATTATTTCGTAGGAAATGACAACTCCCTCCGTCAACAACCCTACCTTGGATGATGAACTGCTTAGTGAGGAACCAAGGATGTTTCCTTACCTCCTCGAACTCGAGTGTGATACCGAACCTTTCGTTGAATCAGCAACAGCACCTGCTTCTCCTGTTGCTCTAACTGCTGCAAAAGCATCAGTTGATGAAACCTTGACTGCTGAATCAGTCAGCCACCTCAACCAAACTATTGATTCGCTGCGACAACAACTGAATGAAGCACGGGAAGACATTGATGACCTACGACGAATTGCTTTCCAAAATGACATACGTATGCGTGAATACGAGCTACGTTTGATAGCTTTAGAAAACCCTGTTTCACTATCAACTTCCCATAGTACTCATACTGAAAAGAATATCGACTCTGACTGTACGTCACCTCCAGCAAAAAGGGTGAAGATTACTCCCTCCAAATTCACCGGAAACTACTTGGGAAAGAAACCTTTCTGTTCTCAATGCACTCTGCATCATGAAGGACCGTGTACTATACCCATCGGTCGATGCAAGTCCTACCCTAAGAATACTAACTCCCCTAAGACGAAGCTGTGCTACAACTGCGGGAGTGCTGGCCATTTCAAGGCCCAATGCCCTTTACCTTCAGGCAATAAAACTAAGGGTACGTTACTATTGGACAACTACCTTACTACGAATACTGTAGGATCTACCACTTGACTGTAGATTTCTAGCACATACTGTAGTTACCCAACGAACGTCGGACTACCGACTACTACTTCGAACAAATTTCGGGACGAAATTTTATTAACAAGGGGAGAATGTAACAACCCCAAATTTAGGGCCAATTTAAAATTTCCCTAATTACGCGTTTATTTCTTGTATATAATATGAAATAGGATTATATACGTTATTTACTTATTATATATATATATGGATGGAATATATATATATATATATACGCGTATACGATTCGTACATATCGTATGAAACAACAATTGTACAAACTTGCGGACATTGGTAAAACAATTATTAAATAATGTGAAATTATTTAATTACCTTGACTATTACTTTGTATTACGTTTATAATATAACGAAAACGTACGTTTTAATTAAAACGTTACCGAACTCTCCGAAAACTCGACCAACCGACAAAACAAAATAAAGTTACATTTTATCACTTAGAAACAAAGTATTTTATTAAAATGCTTCGACTAAATTATCGGATATTATTTCGTATTTTAAACGTATATTTAATCGCGTATAAAATGATTTTTACGTTTAAACGACCGGGGAAACGAACACCGCACGGAGCGCGTACGCGAGGGAACAAAAAATTGGTGAGACCACACTTTGTGGCCCCACCCAAAACCGGCCAAGACATGGGGACATCACCCCCCATGCCATTTTGCTTCCATCACAAACCAAACACACTCCTTTTACACTCAATCTCTCAAACTCTCTCATCTCTTTCTCATCCTCACCACCTCCATCCTCAAACCACCACAAAAGCACCATCAAAACCCCATAAAAGTATAGAACCGTTTGGAGAAAAGTGATCACGAGAACGAGCTCTACAAACCCATCTTTTCGGTTTCTCGATTCGACAACTTTGTAAGTTTTCCGGCGACCTCGAAACTTTCCGATTACATTTATTTTGCTAGATTATTGTTTCCCTAACTTAGTAATGTCCAAATATGTAATTTAAACTCGTTTTTGAACACTTTTACGGAAATGTCGGTTTTGGTTATTTTAAAGAAAACGACACCACAAACCTTAAAAACGACTACCAATGGTTATTATGGACTTGTTATAACATATTAAAACTAGTATAAAAGTTCTAGACCCAACGGAAACCGGAAAATACGTTTTCGGAAACCAAATTTCCGAACAGACCTCTTGTGTCGCATCGGACCGAAATTTCATGCGACACAACACTATGTCGCATGTTATGTCGCACGTTATGTCGCAATGTATGCGACACAACACTTATGTCGCATTATATGTCGTACCATCTACGACACAAAGTTTACCTATCGCTTGATTGCGACACAACGACTATGTCGTATCATTGTGTCGTACCCGTGTCTGCGACACAACCATTGTGTCGCATAAACACTAAATCAGAAACAAATCCATACGACACAGACCTTATGTCGCATACGGTCTGCGACACAAGCCTTGTGTCGCAGAAAGCCCAGATCAGAAAACAAAATATACTCTAAGTGTTAGAATCACTTTTCAACTACTAAATCAAATACGATGCTACTTATACCTGAAAATACTATACTTTTGAAAGTATACAACAACACTTGAATACGTACAAGACTATGCTAAACTAACGTGAGATTTCACTCACACACGCACACGAGTTTACACTCGAAATACTTAGGAGATTACACTCCAACGAACTTACACTTGTACATTACACGGGATTGCATCCGATACGAACTTACCAGTTCACTCACTAGTTACGTGCTGGATTACACGTTAACTGATACGATCATACACACGAATACTTACGAGGTTTCACTCGTACCCTTTGGGGTTTAAGCCATTGGAACTTACACAAATGATACATGTTGTAATACAAACAAACGATAATACGAGTATACTTTACAACTGTACAACTACTATGAATACATAATAATAATGGATGGAATCATTATTATACAACGATAACAAACGGACCGTACAACTTTTATACAAACTACGATTTACAAACGATTACAAACTTACAAACAAACTAATGGACATTAACTAGTTTGGGAACAACTAGCGTGGATACTTTACAAGTATTCCATTTACTTACTAAACCTTATGCGTATTAGGACGCTAAGGGTTGCTAGTTCGGGATACTACTTGCTTACTTACTGCATTGTCTGCCAGACTCAGGTGAGTCTTACAGCCCCTACTTTACTGTTTTTACTCAGGGGTGAGATGCATTACTGTTTTACATGAACACACAAAACTTACTTGCTGCCATGATTTACTTACTGTATGAGATTACGAATACGCCAACTGCATGAGTTTACGACTAATCCAATGAAATCCTCCTGAACCATAGTTGTTAGTTATGTGATAAGCGCGAGTTTTAGTATATGGATCCATATGGGACTGACAATCCCCGCCCGGGGTAGCAAGCACTACCACGAACCGTTCCTGTAGAAACGGGCGTTTCTTACTCGTTCCGTATGAATGTTTTGGATTACATTCATGAGGGGGTACCTATAAATACTGTACGTTAAGCTTCAACTATGGTGGCTCATGGCAATTGTATCAAACGGTTAGCATAACCTGCAACCACCCACTTATTAAAACTTAAGTAAACGATGAGCATAACCTGTGATCGTTACTTACTGGCTGGCTATGATTTACAAATACTACATGTGTGTTCAAACTATTTACTTACTTACAAACCTGTGAGATTCACCAACCTTTTGGTTGACCGTTTTAGTAATGCTTCTCAGGTACACAGCATCAGTAGGGATGCCCAGCAGGATAAGCTTTCTTAGCTCGAGTCGCATGCATTTACAAGCTTGGAGATTTACATACATTACTTTTGTACTTACTGTTATGTATTAGAATCTCTAGGATTTTACTTGAACTCGAGCTTGTATTTTGAAACTACTTATGTATTAATGTAATAACTTTTTGAACGTCTCATTTAGAGTCGTTCACTGTATCCTTTGTGCTTGTGACTATTGATTAGTAACACCCAAAACATCGCTTCTGCAAACTGTTAAATTTGGGGGTGTTACAAAAGGAAAGGAGTACTTCAGATCAAGCCTTGGACACTTTGAAAACTCAACTCGAATCAATCACCAAAGTTGTCAAGGACTTGCAAGAATCTTCTAAACCCATGCAAAAGAAGAAACCATAAAAGATCTTCCCGAACAAACGGGCCAACGAAGAAATTCTTGATACTACTGATAGAAACCCTGATCAAGCTTTCCACTCTAAACCATTCTTTCAGCGGTTAACCACACCACCTATTTCTCAATCTTTAGTTCTCTCTACTTCTACCCAAATGACTTCTCGTCTAAACAATACGATTTTCAATAACTTCATGGTTGAGCAAAATAATACAAACAAACGAATTGTTGATTTTCAAAATCAAAGTGACTACTTGCTCAGGATTTCAAATGATTTAATTAAAAATATGGAGGATAATGTTAAAAGGTTGTTTTTAAAAGTCGAGGAGAAGCAAAGGGAGGAAGAGATTTACAATTATGTCTATCAC
Source organism: Helichrysum umbraculigerum (assembly GCA_949592205.1). NCBI lineage: Eukaryota > Viridiplantae > Streptophyta > Magnoliopsida > Asterales > Asteraceae > Helichrysum > Helichrysum umbraculigerum. The sequence goes on along the minus strand of CATIUR010000001.1, from coordinate 326,390,659 downwards.
TCATCCTACGAGCATGATGACATTCTTGTGGTCACTAGAGGAGGAAAAGAGACTAAGAACGAGAAATCAATAGATATTCCTTCAGATGAACCTTCTAGTTCCTCTCTACCTACTGACTCGGTACAAGTTGACAACCTTGTCGCTTCCCCAGAAGTCACTAAACTAGTGCGTATACCTTTCCCTGGTAGGCTTAAGAAAGAGAAATAAGAAGCTCAATTTGGAAAATATCTAGAAATGTTCAAAAGTCTACACTTAAACGTTAGATTATTAGATGCTTTAGTAGAAATGCCCAGTTGTGCTAAATTCTTTAAGGAGCTTATATCCAACAAAAAAAAAACTTAGACAGATAGTTAACTTGCCCTTAGATGCAGAGTGCTCTTTAATTATGCAACAAGGACTACCCCCTAAGCTTGGAGAGACTGGCCGTTTCACTATTCCTTGTTATCTTCAGGATGTTCAAATAAGTAACGCCTTAGCTGACCTAGGAGCTAGTGTAAACCTCATGCCATTCTCGCTTTATAGGAAACTAGGATTAAACGAACTCTTGCCAACTCGTATGACCATCCAATTAGCAGATAGATCAGTTAAACTCCCTCATGGAATTGCTGAAGATATTATGGTTTGTGTTGATTGTTGCGCCGCAACGGTCATTTGCGCAGCAGCGGCAACAGTGGGTTGTTTTAAATTTATAGAGCTGGGGAAATCCTAAGCTAATACTACTTTCAGCCCTAATTAGGTTACTAAGGTAGTAAGCGGTATGTTGACTCAGGTGTCGTTCTTACACTACAATGGGCATGGGATCTTAGGCGTTCTAATTATCTTTTGTGATCTAGCTAGGGTTTAACTAATTTTGGTTTGGTTTTGGTTTGATAACTAATCTATAAAAATAAATGCAGGAAAGGAAAGGATGTTTGTACGGAGGCTCAAAGAACAGTGGATACACGAGTGTTTACTATGATGCCGGTATATATTTTGAGTGATAGTTATGGGTGTTAAAGCCACTAGTTATGATGATTAATCCATTGAATGATTTGACACTCTAATCAATGCAAAGTATTATACCTACGGCAGTTCCTTAGCTTTCCCACGTATTTAAACGTTATACGAAGTACTGTGCCGTTTTATGGTCTTTTCGTAGCATTGACTTAAATTTCCAAATCACTCATTGGATATACTGTATTCTTTATGACGTATAATTACGATCCTATCAAATATCTAACGTAAAGGTCTCTACAATCAGATAAATAATATGTCACATGGATAGCAATTATATAGTGTTAAATACACCAGAAGTTCTCCCAAATGTACCGATCAATTCAATTAACAGTTATTCTCTAATCCTATTCCCCAATCTCTGACAAATGTGTGTCGGTATCATGGCACGAATTGTTGAATAAACAATAATGTGAACATGAATTACCCTACGGAATAGGTTGGATTAACTTGTCTAACGGTCAATTAAATTGTTCATCATTAATCATACAAACCATCATAACTATTACATGCACATCACTCTACTGTATAAACATCAACTTATATCTGAAAACCCTAATCATGCAGTTACATATAGTAATCAGAGGTGCAGTTCTAGCATGCAGCATTCCTAAAGCAACAATCAAACAAGAACATGCAATAGAAAGGCACACAGATAACTATTCCTAATTCATACCTTTTCACATAACCAGATGATCGGATCATAAATATCCCGAAAGGTCTCTCAAAGATATTTAATATATGAGCTTGAATCTAACCTATCTCTAATCCGATGCTCCGCATCTCTTATAATATAGTTTCAATCTAGAGAATACAGCCATGTCGAGTTCAAATGCTTCATCATACATAGAATAGGTAGCGTACGTACCACTAATAACTGGCCAGGTCTTAGCAGGAAGTTTCTAACCACAGCATAAGTTGGATAGGTAAACAATAGAGATTCAACTTATAAATTCAGATACAGTTTAAATTCATACAGGCAGAGTAACGGCATGTTATAAAATCACAACTACTCAAATATAACCATTATCATAGCAAACACAGATTTTTCTAACATAGCATGGCATCTCTAGCAAACAATACAACGCAAACATAATATAAGCAAATCATATTCACGAAATAAAGAAGAGAGATATAAATAAAACCTGAATAAGTATTACAGACAAATCTTCGTGACCCAAAGTCTCGGAGTGACTCCGTACAGACGCTACAACTACCGCTACGCTAACCTAGCTCGTCTGCTAGTTTAACTCTAGAGAGAGAAACTCTAGAGAGAGATAGTGAGAGAAGAATGAGAGATGTGTGTTGAAGGTGTAAGGTGTGTGAAATGAGGTAGAGGTGCCTGAGAGTCCCGTAATCACTATTAATTAGTGATTTGGAATCACACAGTGTAAAGTTTAATTGTAGAAATGGAGGGTTGAATATAATTTAAAACAATTTCAGATTTTACCGAGTATTTCAGTTAATCTTAAATTGATTATCTATAACAGAGTATGACGGTATTGAAATAACAAGTTAAAGATATAACAGAATCAAGGAAAGACAAGTAATAGTAGCTGAAAGTGAATTGTATTTATTAAATTCACAAAGTGTTGAATGCGGAATGGATTAACCAAAGTTAATCCAATTCAAACACTTAGCTAGATTATTACAATGAAGAGAATTAACTACAGTGGACATACACGCTGATAGTTAACCTCGCTGAGTCTTAACATACACCTAGACAAACTGGTTCTCTGACAAACAGAAGAACGGTGCATGTAACGACTAGCCTCAATAGTACAATACACTGAACTATTTATACTACAAGAGTTCCTAAAATATCGCCTACAAAATAGGATCTCGGAAGGACACGTGTTGCTGCTTGATTGGTCCTGATCTCTGTAAACCGACATTCTGCGGGTCCCAATTCTGTTACCGCAAATATCTCGTTACCTTAACACCAATCACTTGCTGCCACGTAATCTTTCGGACATTCTTTGAACTGGAACACTCTTGCTGATGTATAGATAAGAACAGTACTTTTTAGTACTTGGTGATTGAGAGGCTTTATTGAATAGTCACTGAAGATGCAGCAATCCTCCTCACTCACTGCGAGCTAACATGATCTTGTAGAATGAACTGAACAACGGATCTTCAGTGACTAGCTGTTATTCTGGCAGTGACTTTTGCCTTTATTGATATTGAAGAAGTAATGCTCTCGCTGACGTAGGTCAGCGACACACCAAGTTGAGTATTAAATCTTCCTCAGAATATTGACCAGAATGAATGACGATCAGCGAAACTTTATCATTAGCAACAGCAGCTTCGATACAATCCATTTCTTCATTGAGTAGTGTATAGTTGAGTTGGTCAGCGACCAGTGACTTCATCATGGTCAGCGACCAGTGACTCAACAGTGCCCTCTATTTATAGGCAAGCCTTGGATGCAAGAGTACAAGTCCACAAGCATGCACGTACAAGCAACGAAGCAAAATGAGAGTGCACGAAGGCAACCAGGGCCATACATGGCCTGGTTAGAGCCGTACACGGCTAGTATGAGGCCGTACACGGCCTTCCCAGGGCCGTACATGACTTGGGGGTGGCCGTGTGCTAGGCCATGTGATTTTTTCGGCTTTTCTCGTTGCTTAATTCACGCGTATCTTCTCCGTTTCGCGTCCGTTTGACTTGATTCTTTCGCCTACGGTATCATAATTCTGTTACGCTTCTAATGATGCCAATTTGGTAGGACTTGGATGTGTGGAGCCCGGGCGTGTCCAGAATACGTTTCGTAGTCTTCGGTTGTGCTGTTTCTTGCATATCTTGTTCATCCTTGATCCAACTTGAGCAATCCTTGTATCCACGTTCTCGTAATCTCCATAGCTACAAAATTAGATAACTGTTTGGTCTTGGTATGGAGTTTACAGTAGATTTAGGGTGTGGCTCAATTTGGTGCCCATTTCAACGTATTTTCAGCCCTTTTCGTATAGTTTTGAAAAGTCCATCAAGTTCTCACCTTTATAACAAAATGTGATGAATAATGATGTTTTAAGAACGTTTTTGTTATAAAAGGCCTAAATATGGGGTAAATAATGTAGGTAAAAACGTGACTTTTTGCACTACATCATTGATAAATTCGTTTTCCCAGTTGATTTTGTTGTTATGGATATTGAAGAGGACACCAAAGTTCCACTCATCCTTAGCAGACCTTTTCTAAACACTGCCAAGGTCGTCATTGACATAAATGAAAAGTCTTTAAAACTCCGAGTTAGAACTGAAGAGGTCTCCTTCAATGTTGATAATCTAATGAAACAACCTATGGGAGAAGATCTTGGTCTTGTAGATTCTATGCAGGAAATAATTGAAGAACACTTGGAAGAGATCCTCACAGTAAGCAGCATCAACCCCCTTCCCAATACTGTCATCACTTCAAGAATACTCTGTGAAGAAGGTGTGGGTCTATGCTCGGCTATCTTGGATTCTTCCGACGCATCTGGAGAGTTGCTATTTCCTTTAAAGAATTCCGAGCCTTAGTTCAACTCTATCACGACTGCTCCACTTGGATGTGGCACTCCTGTTTCTCTTTTACGAAGGAACCCGACCTCTGAAGTAAACCATTCATCTCTCTCAAAGGAAGAAATTCTAAAGACTCTTAAAGACATGGAGTCAATACTTAAACCACCTGCTCCACAACTATCTGAAAGTTGTGAAAATCTTAATCCCGAAATCACCATCAGCAAGTCTTCATCAGCTTAATTCCAGAGATTTGCAACCAACGAGGAAAAAGAAATAATCACTGAAGAAAATGCAATCTCTCAATCTTTCCAAGTGAAATATGAGCTAAGAAGAGATGAGCTATCCAACAATACAGAATGGGTTGAGATAGCAGCTGCCTGTTGGAATAGTGTCCAATATCAAAACTGATTGGTAAAATTATCATTAAAAGTAGAGTCCTTTTTGAGTCGCCCTCAATGAACAGTAAGAGAAATAAACGAGAGAAAATTAATTATTGGAGTAATTAATAAGAACATTCTGGAAAGTTGATTTAACCGCAGGCTGAAAGGTTTAGCCGCCGGCTAAATTCAAAACTGGGTAAGGTGGTGGAACGTGTTTTAGTCTGGTCAAGATTTAAGTTTAGCCGCCGGCTGAAAGGTTTAGCCGCCGGCTGAAAGACGAAACAGCTTGTCCCACATCGGCCAGGGAATGAAACCCTGGGCCTCCTCCTCCACTATAAATAGTGTTGGAACATAGTTTGTGACAACAGATCTAGCTTGAAATAGGACTAGTGTAATTATTATTACGTTTGTACATTGGTTTAGATTTGTAAATAAATATTTGTTTTGTTAGTAATATTCGTTAAACATATTATTTTGTTAAGTTAGACGAATTATTAAATACGAAATAAGTATATACGTTTAGTGCAAGGCGAGTCGAGATCTCAAGTAGCAGCGAATCGAGCTGAGAGATGAGATCTGAACTCGCGGAACATTATTAAGTCTGGCGAGCTGAGTCCTTGAAACGCCCTAAATTTTTTTTTTCCAGTCATAATTCATAAAATCATAATGTTTATAAATATAATTCATTTGCATTTGGTCCCACCTGAAAGTCAACGACAACCTTTGTCATCGGATGCTAATAGTTGACTTTTCAAAATCAATTAGGTAAAAATATCACAGTTAATAAAATATGTACGTCGAATAATACATAATACGAAATGATAATCCTTTGGGCGATTTATACAAGCAACATCATGACGATAATTCAAAAGAAAAGAAGCTCGTCTCACCAATAATCAAGCTCCAAACCACACTACCCTCTTGTCATTATAAATCACCCGCCATACATATTCGGTTCAACCGAACAATTCACCTACAACATAAAGCAACTGAAGGGGTAAGCATAAATCTTAGTGAGCATACGAACAATTAAATGAATAATCCACATAAACAACACTGAAACAACACTTAGCAAAATGTAACAACATATATTAGCTTAAGCAGATAACTACTGAGCAATTGTTGAGATTTCTCTCCAACGGATCCGTGGTCATATTACTCCGTATGCGAGGCATCAAATCATATTGATATGGATACCCGGCTCAACAGAAGTTAGTACTAGCTACGTCAGCATGAGTACCAACAGCAACATATTTCGTAAACAACTCTGATACAGGATCAGTACTAACCGCAGCTAGCCACTGATCAATCATAACTCTCTACAAATTGCTCATTCCACATAATCATCATATTATTTCACGTACCGATGAACTCTATTAATAACTAAGCATTCAACACAAAACAACAGAACGTGCCATTACCACAACATGAGTAATCAACAAGATATAAAAATCACAATTAAAAACAAGATACGAAACAAACAATAATCCACTTGATTGTGTAAACCTCTTGCTCGGAAGCAATCCGGAATTACACAATCATTACCCATTTAACCCCCGTATCACTCACCTTAGTTTTTTAGGCGAATTAAGTAACTCAATGCAACACGTGCAAATGCCTCGTCTTGAACCACCGATTAAAAGAATGGATGGATGGTGACGTGGCAAAAGAGATGGCTTTTCTTCCTGATTTGTAACCCCTTTTTAATTCCATTGAATCCGGTCAATTCACAGGGACGATTTATGCTTTCTTCCATTTTCTTTCTGTCTCTCACTTTCTTACAATATGTGTGTTTGTGTGGAAGTTTTGAGAAAAAGGAGTTGATAAATATCACCCATACATACATATCCACATGTATTAATTAAGTCCCCTTTAATAACTATTGTCTGGAACATAAAAACTATTTGCGATCTTCAACTATTTTATTTTTCTTAAAGTTATATCCAATTAAAATAGTCAATTAGTTATCTGTCACAATGATATATTCTAGATTTTGGGGTGTTACAATTCTCCCCCACTTATTTTATTCGTGTCCTCATGAATATCAGTTGTATAAATTCAGTCCTAATCATTCTTCTAACACGTCTACTATTCCAAATAATTAGTTACATATATATATATCATAGACTTAATAAGAATTTAACAACCATAATAATCAACTAAAGGTCGATAAGGATCAACTACCTAGTATAGGGTTGTGGTTAAATGTTAACCATGAGTTGACACATGCTAATCAACTATTAAATATATATTAACAATTCAGCACATTTGTAATCAACCGATCCTAATTAATCAATGGTCAATTCCAACAATATCTTACTTAAATTGTGAGGACCTCTTACTCGGAAGTAATCCTGAACCTCACAATTATCTATCAATTAATCTTCATATTCTTATCCTAAGTCCATAATATCTGAAGTTCATTCATGCAAAACAATACTTATATCATGATCAACTAACTTATCTTATTACTATACAATTACATCTATTATCATTAGTACATAAAAATTTATCGATTGAATCATTAACTAGCCAGGGTAAAGTAGTATACATAGTTATAAGCATACTTGCTTAAATAATTTATGCACAAGTTTCAACATATCAAACAAATCACCTTATGCACTATGTGTGCATATTAGATCCTTAATTATACATTCATTAACATAAACACATTACAACTGGTGCATGTCTATTATTTTACCTACCTTATCAATCAATGCACAATGAATGTGTATTCAGATATATCCATTTAAACAGATAAACTGTGCCTTTGATTTGATAATGCATGCCGCGTATGTCAATTACAATAAGCTTAAAACATATAATCAAGTACAACACGTGTAATATGTAGCCGGATTAGTATATACATGCGTCAATATCATCTTATCTATTTGTATCCAGCAATATGTAGTTCAGTTATATCAGCATAAGCACATATCATGTGCTTTCAATGTAGTCGATTATTGCAAGTAAATGTACATTCAATCATATCCATTGTCACTTGACACAAAGTGCATTATTCTGCACACGTGCAATGTCAAATAATATTCACTTTAACTGAACTACTTTTAACTTATCGACTAACATGTGTAACACACCTTATACTATGTGAGCAACTTCTATATACATGTACACAGTTTAATCCTTTCCACATTTGCACATATAATGTGCATTTCATTTGCTTTAGTTGTGTACATAATTACTATTTCTATCTTTAGTTCATTCAGATCAATAATCAATTATTAGGGTGCTTATAATCAAATTCTTAAACACATCGAACACAAAATCAATTAATATAATCTTACTATTTGAAGCTAGCTATGTGCTAGAATTATCAAGTTATTCGATTACTTTTATCATTATATCAATTACATTAGTGATGAATAAACCACATTATATAATTAAATCAACTAGCTAAATCTCAAATTTTATCATAACTAGCATAAAAGCTAGTGCTTATACATTAGTTTAACTAGCAAATTGTTAGAATTTCACATAGCAACTAAGCTACATTATATAACATATACATCTTGGTCATGTTAAATCTCTTACAGGGAAGTAATTCAGAATCACATGACATTCTACTCATTTGGTATCACATTATAGTGAATTATCTAGTCATCGTATATAAGGTGTAGCCCTAACATCCTCTTAAATTCACATTCAATTTCCTATAAATTTCAATTTGATCGTCATTTCTTCACGACCTACAATTGTATTTATAAAAGTCCTTAATTCAATTAATGTCATTATGTCATTATTTTCATTAAAATAAACTATTTAAGTTATTGATACTATTATTCAGTTCATATTACTATAAATCAATTAAAATTTGCTTGTATCAATAGCTATTATAATCAATTATAGGTCTAATAATAAATTTTGTCTCATCTTAATTCAACTATCTTTGTATAAGATTTTTAAATTTCCTCCCCCACTTAGATTTATCTTATTTCTCCTTCATAACTAGGTCCATATATAGCTAAGACAATTACATTTGAACTTAAAATAAAAATGTTGAAATGGCACTAGAACCCGCCGGCTAATAAAGAGAGCAGCCAGGTTTCCCCCAGTTACGGCAGCCTGCAGACTTGTTCCCATTTTATGCCTAAACTCAATTTCAGTTACACATAAGTTTTAAACCGTAAAGAATTAGATCCTGAAATTGTGCAGACACTTTTATATCATCAAAATGAAGATTCCTATTTTTACACTTTTTCAAATTTCATACTAACGCAAGATTTGGACGTCTTACCACTTTAGAGTCAATTTAGTCACTTTTGGGTGACAACATAATCTGCAATTTACATATTTTCAGGCCTTAATCTTTTACCAATAATAACTACTATCAGCAATGGGCCGTAACCTAACAATATAAGTATCAATTAAGTCAAATCTCAATACTTAACTCAATAGCCACTAATCATTTATTCATATATTAACACATTTTAGGCCATGAGTGTATGAATAACCCATCTGGGGCACCTATGACCCATTTGTCATAATCACTAATAATCAATGCTACTTATAGGTTTAATTCAATTCTCTACACCAGACTACTCCTTACAAATAATACTTACATGTCACCTCTTATACTTAACCAATAATTCAATTTAACACTTAGCCATACATAGAGACTTTACACAATTGACAAACAAGGTGACTTAATTTCAATTTATTCAATTAGGTTAATATCATGATGGTCCAAATGGAGCACCAAATAACCCGTTAAAGTATTTACAACCAATTAATCAATTTAATTCAACTTTTCATTAACAGTTGCTCACAATAATTGTAGTCACTTCATATCCACTTTCTTTTTTAGGTGTGTTCAATAATCATACATACTTGACACATTTTCAATTAGTCATACATATTCCTATAGTCACATTAAATCTCTCTGGTACGTAGTAGCCTCAACAATTTTATGTGACATAGCATAATATAACCACGTTGGCCAGACGTCATCATATTATGTTATTCACACTTCATTCTCAGGCTACTTCATATCATTAATCTTCAATGTGACAATTCTTATTTTACTGACTAAAATAACACAACAATTCAACAAAAGTCATAACACTCACAACACATGGTCAAATAGTCAACTTAATTCAAACAAATCATTTCTGACATTTAGTCAACCCACGTTCAGATAGAATTATTAATATAATTAACTGACATAAGTCAGTACATCTTCTCATCTTAAATTCAGAACATGTGCATAGTCTATTATCATACCTTTTTAATCATCCGAATTTATAACATTACTGCAATTAAATTAGCAGTTGTTCATATGCCTAATTACAATTGTAGCTAATATAAGTTAGCTAGTTCACTTATAATAATGGCTAACATAAGTTAGCAAGATTATTATCTGTTATTTTTCAATACACAATATCATATCAAGTATCAATACATTATCAATTAGATACTAGTCTCTACTATACTCAATTCATCTAATTCTATAAAACTATCGTTCTATCCACTTAATCCTCCAGTTATATTCATATCTTGTCCAACATTTGCAATCATACTTAAATTCGACTAACAAACTCAGAATGCTAGCAATTTATTCAATATTTCTATCATAAACTTAGATAGTAGCAATCATGACATATTTAGCTACAGAGGAGCATATCAGTTTAATAATTCCAATTCTGCTACAAATCATAACAATCATATCAATTTAAGTCATTCATATTGGCTTAAGTCTAGGCAATCCTATCGTGGATTACCTAAGTCTCTTAAACCATCGCTCTGATACCAACTTGAAACGCCCTAAATTTTTTTTTTCCAGTCATAATTCATAAAATCATAATGTTTATAAATATAATTCATTTGCGTTTGGTCCCACCTGAAAGTCAACGACAACCTTTGTCATCGGATGCTAATAGTTGACTTTTCAAAATCAATTAGGTAAAAATATCACAGTTAATAAAATATGTACGTCGAATAATACATAATACGAAATGATAATCCTTTGGGCGATTTATACAAGCAACATCATGACGATAATTCAAAAGAAAAGAAGCTCGTCTCACCAATAATCAAGCTCCAATCCACACTACCCTCTTGTCATTATAAATCACCCGCCATACATATTCGGTTCAACCGAACAATTCACCTACAACATAAAGCAACTGAAGGGGTAAGCATAAATCTTAGTGTGCATACGAACAATTAAATGAATAATCCACATAAACAACACTGAAACAACACTTAGCAAAATGTAACAACATATATTAGCTTAAGCAGATAACTACTGAGCAATTGTTGAGATTTCTCTCCAACGGATCCGTGGTCATATTACTCCGTATGCGAGGCATCAAATCATATTGATATGGATACCCGGCTCAACAGAAGTTAGTACCAGCTACGTCAGCATGAGTACCAACAGCAACATATTTCGTAAACAACTCTTATACAGGATCAGTACTAACCGCAGCTAGCCACTGATCAATCATAACTCTCTACAAATTGCTCATTCCACATAATCATCATATTATTTCACGTACCGATGAACTCTATTAATAACTAAGCATTCAACACAAAACAACAGAACGTGCCATTACCACAACATGAGTAATCAACAAGATATAAAAATCACAATTAAAAACAAGATACGAAACAAACAATAATCCACTTGATTGTGTAAACCTCTTGCTCGGAAGCAATCCGGAATTACACAATCATTACCCATTTAACCCCCGTATCACTCACCTTAGCTTTTTAGGCGAATTAAGTAACTCAATGCAACATGTGCAAATGCCTCGTCTTGAACCACCGATTAAAAGAATGGATGGATGGTGACGTGGCAAAAGAGATGGCTTTTCTTCCTGATTTGTAACCCCTTTTTAATTCCATAGAATCCGGTCAATTCACAGGGACGATTTATGCTTTCTTCTATTTTCTTTCTCTGTCTCTCACTTTCTTACAATATGTGTGTTTGTGTGGAAGTTTTGAGAAAAAGGAGTTGATAAATATCACCCGTACATACATATCCACATGTATTAATTAAGTCCCCTTTAATAACTATTGTCTGGAACCTAAAAACTATTTGCGATCTTCAACTATTTTATTTTTCTTAAAGTTATATCCAATTAAAATAGTCAATTAGTTATCTGTCACAATGATATATTCTAGATTTTGGGGTGTTACAGTCCTATAGTGGGCTTGGGCTGCGAGTTGGACCGAACTCGCTGGCCCATGCGAGCCGAGCCGAGACAGAAATATATAAACGATTTTCCTTAGAAAATCGTTAACACTTTTAACACTTTTGCATTATTCATTCCAGCGAACTCAGAAAACCAGAGAAAACAAAACCTACGGCTAGACTTTGATGATTCATCGTTTAAAGTTAAGCTCTATTAAAACGCAATTCGAACATATTCGTTGTTAGTAAGATAACATCGTATTGAGGGATTCCGCACCTTAATACTACAGATAACGTAGTTATCGATCCTAAGAACTAGGGACTTACATCTGGTATCAGAGCTTTCGGGCTAAATACGAGATTGTTCGAGAGTTTTAGTGATAATTGCGTTTATGATTCGGATCGTTTATACGTGCATGAGTACATATTAACGATCAAAATCATTCTCTGGACGTTTTAGGGTTAGTTTACGGTCGAAATTTACTGTTTAAATAGTAGAAAATACCTTGAATTTTCGTTTTTCGGGTTTTCCAGCCGTTTCGCGAGTCGAGATTAGGGTTTCAGCGTAGCCTGCGAACCGAGTTGAACTAGCGAATCGAACTAAGACTTGCGAGTCGAACTGAGATTTCTCGCGAATCGAAATCACTTGCGAATCGACATCACAGCAATCCGAACTGAGACTTACGAGTCGAGCTGAGATTGCGAGTTGAACTGAGTCTTGCGAATCGAGTTTTTCTGAATTCGCGAAACAGTTTTACTTTACGTTTTTAAGATGTCTGATCTTAGTAGAATGATCGAGATGGAACATGAGGTGGGAAAATCAAATGTTCCACCTAAGTTGTTGAAGATCGAAGATTACTATAACTGGAAGGACAGATTTGAATCTTACTGTAGATTCCATGATTTGTCGATCTGGATGTGTATCAAGAATGGATACACTGCACCTACTTAAACGGTTAATAATGCAACTGTTACTCTTGCTTATAACCGGATGAGCGATCAACAAAAGAAGGACTATGAATTGGAGAATAAATCCCATTCTGCAATTAAGATGAGTTTACCAAAGGAAATAAACCATAAACTCAAGTCTTTTCAAACTGCTAGAACGCTCTGGGAAGCGTTAGAGAAAAGATGTGAGGGGAGTCCTCAAGTGAAGGCAAGCAGGAAGAATCTTCTCAAGAAACAGTTTACTGTTATAAAAGCTTTAAAGGGAGAAGATCTTGATGCTTACATCACTAGATTCTACCACTTGTTAAGTGAGCTTGACAACCATGAGATTGTTACTACTGAGACTGAAAGAACCGACAAATTTATTGAGGGTTTGCCGTCTAAGTGGGAAATGTATGGTGTAATGCTCAAAGACAACGATGAAAGGTATGCAACCATGACCTTAGAGCATGTCATTGACAAGCTAAAAGGTTATGATTTCACAAAGAAATCGAGAGAAACTGATTCTGATCAGGTTCAGAATCCTGGGCTATATCATGGGAAAACGAATCTCTCAACTTCTTCATCTAGTTCGACCACTGCACTTTTAGTTGGTAATACTGATGAAAATGGTGAAATGATAACTGACGACGTGTGCCTTCTTACCTCATCAGGTAATGAAACTAAAGGTACACCTGCTGAGAAGTCAACTCAAGGACATCAAAAGATGCCAATGAGTGTGAAATCTGCTGAGCAACAGTTATCTGTCCTTGCATCCTTTGTTGCTTCTTATGAAAACTACATTCAGGGTAAAATCAATGATCCGATTATGTTTGATGAAGACTATGATCAGATAGACCCTGATTATCTTGAGGAAATAGATCTCCAGGATCAACTTGCAATGTTATCAAGGAGAGTTAAAAATTTCTTGAAGAAAACTGGTAGAAAAGTGGTGGGAAATCGATCAGGGTTTGATAAAACCAAGATCAAGTGTTTCAACTGTCAAGGTTATGGACACTTTGCTCGTGAGTGTCAAAGACCTAAGGTTGAAACTGGCAATAGCAAACAAGGTTCGGGAAGTACCTTAGCTTCCAAAGCCTTAGTTGTGAAACAGTTAGATGGATCTTATGATTGGCAAGCTCAGTCTGAGGAAGCTCTCATGGCTGAGATTGAAGATCAAGAGATAGCTGCTGAGTCCAATAGCTATATGCCTATTGATGTTGAAATAAAGGTGCCGGAGATTTATGAGAAAGAAAGTGATGATGACGTGCTCTATATGGATTCAACTGCTAGTATGAGTCCAGATGACTTTGTAGCACGCATGGCTGAAGTACAAACTGACAAGAAAAGGGTATGTTTGGATATTCTTACTCTTGCTGATGTTTGTTATCTAGTTACTGATCTACAATCACAATTAAGTGTTTTAACTGTGTCGAATCAGAATTTGTCATCCCAAGTTAGCATTTTTAATGATTCTAATAAGACTATAATATCTGAACTTGAACAAGCTAAAAGTGATGTCCTTAGGTTAAGTACAGATAAGGTAGATCTTAAGAATAAGATTAAGTCTGACAGTTCTGATAAGATTGCACTTAGAGATACCATAAATGAAAAGGCAATAATCATAGATGGTCTCTATATGAACATTGATGACTTAAATCGAACAATAGCTAATAGGGATAGAGAGTTAGCTGAGCTGAAGCATAAGTTAGTAGAACAAAATCGTAAGATTGAGTCCTACAGAACTTTAGATTTGGATAAAATGCTAGATGCTCAACGCAGTGTAAAGGACAAGACTGGGATAGGATACAATGATGTACCTCATCCTTTTAATGCCAATTACACTAGTAACTCGATAGATTCTGAAATGACAGATGCTAATCCTGAGATTTTAGTAACTAATGACCCTGAAAAGTTAGAGGCACAGAAGGATGTTGTTAAGAACCAATCATCGGATAATAGTAAGGTGTCTCATTTCACCAAAATACAGTTTGTATCGGGTGGAGTGATTAACGATGCTAAGACTGATGATAAGGTTAATAAGGAACAAATACCTGAACCTTTAGTGCCTAAGACTTCTAGTAGTAATGCAAAAGTTCCTAAATCACGTAAGCAGATGTCATGTTTCAAGTGTCACCAAAAGGGACACGTGGCTTCGTGTTGTCTTAACAAAAAGCCTGAAACACCACATAAGCTTGTGATTGATGAAAAGACACAAACCGACTCTAGTATGACTGTAGATAGGTTAGATACCAAACCTAAGTTAGGTAATAAACCTGTTAACATTCTTAAAAGAGACGGTAAACATAGTGTCTCCCCACCTAAACCTAAACGGACATATATTCAAAGTGATAATCTTATCCATAAGTCTAGGGATGTGACACCGTCGAGGTTTAGAACTCCAAGTAGAGGCCATAGTCATTATGAGAGTGGTACTACTTCGCGATCACATGAGTTTAATTATAATTATCATAATAGAGCTCATAATTATGTGCCTAGGAGGTTATCCTCAAATTCACCTCTTAAGGCTGATCGTCCACAAACTCAAGCTACTTCGAAAGTAACCAAAGCTCCTGATGGGAAGGATGGTTATTTTAAAGAGCTTAAGTTTGTTGATGATAAGGGACAAACCAAGACCGTAATGGCTTGGGTCCCTCTTGATAACTGATCGTGTTTTGTGTTATGTGCAGGAGCATGCTGTGAACAAGGACAGCTGGTGGTATGTAGACAGTGGATGCTCGAGGCACATGACCGGAGAAAGAAGTCTACTGAAGGACTTCAAGGAGAGTCTCAAGCAAAAAGTGAATTTTGAAGGAGATAAAGGAGGAGTAATTTCGGGAAAAGGAAAAGTTTCAAATGGAACTTTGACTCTTGAGGATGTGAACTATGTTGAAGAACTAACTCACAACCTAGTGAGTGTTTCCCAGGTCTGTGATAAAGGTCATCCAGTTTATTTTAATGAAAAGGAGGCCTTAGTCCTGAAGCCAGGTTTCAAAATTCCTGATGAATGGATATTGATGAGGGCGCCAAGGAAGAAGGACATCTATGCTATCAACATGGGTGTTCCTAACTCTTCAATGGTGTCTACCTGTTTATTATCCAAGGCTTCGGAAACAGACGCATTATTATGGCATAGGAGAATGGCACACCTGAACTGGAGAAAGATGAATTATATAACCAAAAATGGTTTGGTTCTAGGTGTACCACAAAAACGTTTTGAGTCTGAAGATAAGTGTGTTCCTTGCATGAAAGGAAAGCAGCACAAGAAACCACATAGATCTAAGACTGAAAACTCAATCTCCTCGCCATTTGAATTGCTACATATGGATCTCTTCGGCCCTATAAGCAAGAGAAGTCTAGGTGGCAAATGGTACTGTTTAGTTGTCACAGATGATTATTCTAGATTCTCATGGGTATTCTTTTTGGGATCAAAGGATGAAACTCCAGGAATTCTAATTGAGTTCTTTGATCTAGTAGAGAATGTCTATAAAAAGAGAGTGAAGCGTATTCGTAGTGACAATGGAACAGAATTTAAGAATTCAACGTTGAATATCTATTGCTTAAGCAAAGGAATATTACATCAATTCAGTGCACCTTATGAACCTCAACAGAATGGTGTTGCTGAAAGGAAAAATAGGACGTTGATTAAAGCTGCAAGAACAATGCTTGCTGATTCAAAGCTTCCGGTCATCTTTTGGGCAGAAGCAGTAAATACAGCATGTTATGTTCTCAATAGAGTTCTTACGGTTAAGAGACATAACAAGACTTGTTATGAGCTCTTAAACAATAAGAAACCAAACTTAAAAGGGTTTGAACCCTTTGGAGTTTCATGCACCATATTAAAGACTGGGCATCAAGCAAAATTTGGTGAGAAGGCTGACGAAGGATTTTTCCTAGGTTATATGCCCAATTTGCCAAACAAGAGAGTCTTTAATAAAGTCACAGGACGTTTGGAGGTAGTTTATAATATTGAGGTTACGAGCTACTCACCTGATGTTCATAAGGGCTTAGATTGGCAATTTGACTATTATGATCTTTTTGCATCATTTAAAGTTCCTATTAGTGACTATGTCAGTGATTCAGAGATAGCTGAACATCTAGTGTCTGAAGATGTGGATACTGGCCATACCTCAACATCAAGTGTTCAACATTCTGGAATTAAGACTAATGTTGACTCAGATAAAGCTTCTACAAGTGAGTCACAACAACCTTCAGAGGATAAGTCTCAAGAAACAGAAGATCTTGATGATCTTCCTACAAAGTTTGATGATATACTTACTCCTTTGAAACACTTAAGGATATCTTCTGCTCGTACGGAAGATGTACCTTCATTGGAAGAGATTGGTACTAATTTAGGAGATGATATACCGGTTGAGCCAGTTACTACAACTAGAACGAGTAAGAATCATCCCGTTGAAAATATCATCGGTGATATTAATACTCCGGTTCAAACTAGGCATCAATCCAGAACTAGTACATCTGAAAACCTAGAATACCACAGTTTGTATACTACAATGAAAGAGACAGGGATTCCTAATCAATGTATATATTCATGCTTTATCTCACAAGTCGAGCCTAAAAATGTTCAAATGGCTTTAAAAGAAAGCTCGTGGGTAGAAGCAATGCAAGAGGAACTATCACAGTTCTCTAAATTACAAGTATGGGAGTTGGTTGACCTACCAAAGGGAGAATATCCAATTGGAACTAGATGGGTATTTAAGTGCAAGAGAGATGATAAGGGAATTGTTACTCGCAATAAAGCTCGTCTGGTGGTTCAAGGTTTTAATCAACAAGAAGGTATTGACTACAATGAAGTGTTTGCACCAGTTGCTAGGCTAGAAGCAATTAGAGTATTCTTAGCATTCGTATCATATTTTGGTATAAAAGTGTATCAATTGGATGTTAAGAGTGCCTTTTTGTATGGCAAAGTGGAAGAATTGGTGTATGTTTCACAACCGCCAGGGTTTGCTGATCCTGAGTATCCAAATAGAGTATATCGTTTGAATAAGGCTCTATATGGATTACATCAAGCACCTAGGGCATGGTATGGAACACTATTAACGTATTTACTTGAGAATGGATTTACAAGAGGATCGATTGATAGCACACTGTTTGTGAATTGGAAAAATAAAGACTTTCTTCTCGTGCAAGTTTATGTTGATGACATTATCTTTGGATCATCTGATGAAAAGATGAGTCAAGAATTCGAGAAAGTCATGAGAAAAAGGTTTGAAATGTCTGCAATGGGAGAGTTGAATTTCTTCTTAGGATTACAAGTTGATCAAAAGAAGGATGGATTCTTTATTCATCAATCTAAATATACATATGAGCTATTAGAACGCTTTAAGATGGATGAATGTAAAGTCTACAATACTTCAATTCCAGTCAATCATGGACTAGGTCCAGATACATCGAGTGATAGCGATGTGGATCCAACTCTTTATAGAGCCATGATCGGATCACTAATGTATCTCACAGCCTCCAGGCCTGACATAATGTTTGCTGTTTGTTTATGCGCAAGATATCAGGCCAATCCGAAAGAGTCACACATGCAAGCTGTTAAACGAATCTTTCGTTACCTCAAAGGGAAACCTAAGCTGGGTCTTTGGTATCCGATTGATGGAGACTTAGATCTCGTAGCTTATACTGATTTTGATTACGGAGGATGCAATCAGAATAGGAAATCTACGACCGGAGGATGTCAATTCCTAGGAGGTAGATTAGTATCCTGGCAGTGCAAGAAGCAAACCTCGGTAGCCATTTCTACATGTGAAGCTGAGTATGTTGCAGCTGGCAACTGTTGCTCTCAAGTACTTTGGATTCAACAGCAACCGCGAGATTACGGGTTAAATATAACCAATACTCCTATGATGATTGATAACGAATCTACTATGTCGATCACCAATAATCCGGTAAAGCACAGTAAAACTAAGCATATTGATTGAAAAATAATTTTATTTTAGACTTGTATAAATGATGGGTTTTTAATTTATACTAAGTATTTAATTCGCGTTTTTATTTATTCCTGCGAGTCGACTTAGTCAACTTGCGGATCCACTTGAAATCTCGCGAATCGGATACAGAGTATAAAACGGGAGGTCAAACGAGTCAACAGATCACCGGATCCACAGCATTCGCGAGTTCACTTCAACTTGGCGAATCCGCATACTGGCGAAAACGAGACGAAAAGTGATTTTTGTTTGATTACGATTTTACGAGTACGAAGAACGAGTTTTTGATCCGTAGATTTTATTCACCTTTAGATTGCGAACATTTTGAGGTAAAATACAACGGATTTCACCGTTTAATTCACGAGAAATCGAAGTTTTTATGCACTTAGGGTTTCGGTTTCAATTTTGATCGATTCATGTAGATTAAAGGCTTGTTAGAACACGAATCCTTAGTATTAATGTTAAACGAACCTTAATAAACGTAAATATATCGTTTGATCGTGTTAAAACTAACAAAATCATCGATTTTAAGTTTAAACTCGTGACAGCTGTTCATCGAACGAGTTGAACCTTCGATTCAACTCGCAGCGAGTTGACTAGCGGATCGAGTTGATTAGCGGATCGACCAACGAGTTGACCTGCGGATCGACATAATTAGCGAGTTCACTTGGCTGCAGTTCCAATAGCGAGTTGATAAGCGAAACGAGTTGAACTCGATTCGCTTAGGTGTCTTATGCGAATCCAGAACTTAAATTTTTAAATTTTTTTTTTAAGAGTTACGACTTTTTAAGTAATAGCGAGTATATTTTTGGATTCCTATGACAATGTATATATATATATATATCGAAAGTCTACCGATTCAAAACGTAATCGAGTGACGTGTTCTAATTTTATATTAGCGGTATATTATATAACATTAACGACTTGATATTTTTAAATTTACAAGTAATTAATAGAAATTACATATTGGACTTACGACTTATTAGTTATAAGTTATATATGTTATATATATATATATATATATACGACTTGAGACAATTATGTAACAAGTTATATATATTAAATTAAGATGTTTGATGAATACATCTTCATAATACATAATAGTTAACATGCTTTAAATTGTTGTTGTCATTTGTGTTTTTACAGATATGGCTCGACAATTCGACAAAGGTCACAACATTCTAGTTGATCTGGATGTACGTGCAAAGGGAGCTAGTAAAGTAGCTCAGGTGCTTACATTTTTGGCACGCTCACGTATTCGATATGCTGTTACAGCATCTCCACCTATTTCTCAGGCAATTCTGAATGATTTCTGGACGGATATAGTGCATGACGAATCGGTCAATCCACCAGAGATCCGAGCAACGGTTAACGGCCAACCTGTTACGTTTTTGGCTGGCAATCTCCGTGAGATTTTGCAGCTGGGTACAGAGGAACAGGAGAATGGGGATGTGGAGTATCCCATGGATTTTATAGAGGGAGCTATCGGATGTATGGGTTATACGGGAGATAGACGCGGACGTCAATTCCAGAAGCCTCTGGTTATTGGTCAGTGGAGGTTTCTGTGGCACGTGATGAATACCGTTTTTGCACCAAAGAAGGGCGGTTTTGATGAGCCCCGCTATACTATCGGCTGCACTGTCCCTGGTTTAAAATAAACCATACAGTTTCTGTGATTACATTTTTGGAGAGATTGCTAGACAGATATCGGGTTCTGTCCGATCACGATTTATGGTTTACCCGCGTTTTTGTATGCTGATTATTAGAGCTCATCTGCCAAAGCTTGCTATTCCTGAGCCACACTTGCGTGTAGATACTATTGGGCTCAGAGGGTATAATGCTATGTTTCAGCAGACTGTGAGAAGGGAAGGGCTTGTGAAACCTGAGGAGCGAGATATTTTTGGGTATATTGTCGACCCAAACTAAGTGACGCCACCAAATCATGGTTGGTTAGATGTTGTTGCTCCTGCTGCTGCTGTTCCAGAGCCTCTAGCTGATGTGGTGTAACACCTCGCAAATTTAAACGCGGTTATTAACGTTAATCACTTGCATTATTAGGCTAATTACCTACTTGAGTGAATTCACAACACATTTTAGAGGTAAGTCTAGCAAAGCCCAACTAGTTAATACGCGTAGTATTACGTATTCGTAATTAGTTGTGATTACGTATTGAACAAATTGTAGCAAACGCGAAAAAAATATACGACTGTTGGTGAACGAATTTATTTAATAAAACGAAAGTTATTAAATAACGCAAACACATAATAAATATTATGTCGATAATATTTACAATTATTTTAGAACGAATGGCGTATATCTCGTACAATTAAAATAAAACAAAGTTTAAAATTTGATGACTAAATTAAATGAGTTTTATAAAAATATCTTAATTCAAAAATATAAGGAAATATGTAATTAAAAATATATTAGTTAAAATAAAGTAACATTTAACGATCGGATAAACAAACACGGAGCGCAACCACGAAGGCAGAAAGAGGGAACAAAATCCCCCTCCCCACCTCCTCTTTCTTTCATTTTCTCCCATCTCCTTCTCTCTCTATACTCTTTTCTCTCATCTCTCTCTCTCTCTCTTTCACCACCACCAACCAAAAACCACACTAAATCACACAAAACTACCCTCAAACGACGCCGAATCATCAAACAAAATAGAGAAAAACGACCACGGCATCACGATCTACCTTTCTACCTTTTCGGATTTCAAATCCGCCACCCGTAAGTTTCCGACAAATCCCGTCAACTTTTGGATTTCGAAGTTTTAGTTAATGTTTCATGTTTAATATACTTAGTATAACATGTTTTAGTGTTTATTACAACCGAAAATGTCCAAAAACAACTCAAAAGTACGTTTTTAAGACCAAAAATACGAACAGCTCGTCGGGCGAGCCGAGCCGAGCAGCGAGTCGAACCGAGCTGCAAGTCGAGCAGCAAACCGAACCGAGTTGCGAATCGAGTAGCGAGCCGAACCGAGCTACGAGCCGAACCGAGCTGCGAATCGAACAATTATTAACTGAACTCTCGATTCGAGCTTGCGAGCCGAGTCGAGCTAGCGAGCCGAGCCGAGCTTTCGAGCCGAGCTGACCTGGTCTGCAAACTGAGTTTCTGCCCAACGATTCGACATTCGCGTAACTTCAACTACCCTCTTTACAACGATAATTAACATACAAAAACATATACTTTTACTAAGCATAAAACGAAACGATTACAATAATGTTTTCAGAAATTATTATTACAAACAGCTACCAACGAGTCGTATACATTTCTAAAGCTACAAACTTAAACGACAAACAAGCGTTTTGGACATAACTTGGTTGTATGAACACTAGCATGGATGGTCGACTTAGACATTCACATACTTATTAAATCTCATACGTTTAGGGCGTTAGGAGATTTCGTATGAGATTTCGGACTAGACTCGGGCTTAGGCTTTGCTAGCACTCAAACGTACTTAACTCAACAGGTGAGTTCACAGCCCCTACTTTTACTGTTTTAACTGCTTTTGAACAGGGGTGGAAAACATAGTCAACGCTTTTGCTACGTGAGCAAACTTTTATATAACTGTTGTGATATAAATTGTGCTAACTATTTATGACTGTGGTCAAACGATTATAACTGTTAATTATGAAACGGGATTTCATACGAAAACTGGAATTGGGAAAACACTAGAGAACGACCAGCCACACACACTTTTACAAACTGGTTTTTATGAAACAACATTTTCATAAACGTATTTGAAAAGTCCCTACTTCTTGGGCACACACACACAGAAAGTCCCTACGTCTTGGGCACCCACACAGAAAGTCCCTACGTCTTGGGCACACGCACAGAAAGTCCCTACGTCTTGGGCAAACAGAAAGTCCCTACTTCTTGGGCAAGGTGCCATCCTACATCTTGGATGAAGGCTCTACTTCTTGAGCAGATGGGTCCTACATCTTGGATGCCAGTCCTACTTCTTGGACATAACTTATACAAGTCCCTACGTCTTGGGCACATACATAGAAGTCCCTACTTCTTGGGCAGATACTGATGGGTCCTACTTCTTGGACAAACGATTTAGTCCCTACTTCTTGGGCACACTTGGAAAGCCCCTACATCTTGGGCAAACAATTTAAATCCCTACTTCTTGGGTAAACTAATAGGATACTGCTTTCCTACGAAACTTAAACTGTATTTTGGGTAACATCCCACTTAACTGTAAACTGCATGCTTTGGATAACATTCCACAAAACCTTACTTGATCGTGATGACGATAACTATTTGGTGTAACATTTCGAACTACCAACTATTATTGTAAACATAAAACCTGTGAATTCACTCAACCTCGTTGTTGACTTTTTACTATGTTTTTCAGGAAATTAGCTGCGCACGTAAGAACCGCCTGCACATTTGGAACATAGGCGACCCCGAAGGAATAGGATGCCAACTTTTGACAACTGGATTTCTTTTATATAACTAATCGGTTTTTAGTCATATTTACGAAATCTACTTTTGTAAAACTTAACTACTTTTGTACTTGTACGATTCGAGAAATCGTAAAACTTTGTAATTATTACATTTGGCATCTTAATATATATATGTTTGGTTGTAATCATATGCTCTGATACGTATGCATGTACCGTATATTGTGGCACTCCCCATACTTAAACTAAATGCTACCGCTAAAGAAAACAGACAAATTTGGGGGTGTTACAGATTGGTATCAGAGCCATTGGTTATAGAGAACTAGGAAACTTTAGGAGACTTAGAGACCTAGAGACCTAGACTATAGCCTTGGCTAGAACGCTCATGCATACACACATTTGCATACGTCTAACTATCATTACGACACGTCGATACGCGCAATTCATTATTTGGATCATACCACTCTCGATTTATTCTGATATCATTGAACCTGACCGTATTAAACGAATGATGGAAAGAAGTATGTAGTTAGTAGCATATAATGACGCCTGACCAACGTGATTATATAATACTAAGTACATATGGGCGTTTCATAGTCGTGAGATACGTGATGGGGATCTTGTTATTTCTTTTTAAATACTCGATAACTGAATTATGTGAAACTTCATCCTTCACATCTCTTTCATTGGCATTGACTTTTGCATTTCCTTCCTCGCAGAACGTCAGCATGCCGCCTAAACAAAGAAAGACCCGCAACAGTCGCCAAACGAATACACCTCCTGTCGTCGAGACCACCGAACAGATTATAGAACGACGTGTGGCTGAAGCTATCGCTCAATACGAGGCAAGCCGCAAACGAGATAACGTGGCAAATAACAGTGGAGCCACCCCTGTCAACAGTGAGACACCGACGAATACCCAGCAGGGGTGTTCATAGAAAACCTTTCAAGCTTGTAAACCGAGCACCTTTACCGGGACTGAAGGGGCCATTGGCCTAGTCCACTGGATCGAGAAGATGGAATCGGTCCTTGACATCAGCGGCTGCGCAACCGACCTCATGGTGAAATACGCCACCTGTACCTTAGCCGATGAAGCGTTAACTTGGTGGAACGCTCAAGTTCAGATCATGGGACGCCCAGCCGCTTACTCCATGACCTGGGGGACCTTGAAACAGATGATGATGGAGGAATTCTGCTCCCCCAACGAAATCCAGAAACTCGAGACTGAACTCTGGAACATTCAGATGACAGGAGCTGACATTTCCGGTTACACAACTAGATTCCAGGAACTTGCACGCCTGGTACCCCACATGGTGACACCCGAAAAAGAACGCATCAAGCGTTATCTCAGGGGCTTGGCCCCACAGATCCGAGGGATGGTTATGTCCTCCAAACTTGCCACATTTAGGAGCGCAGTTGATCTGGCTCAAAGCCTAACCGACGACGCCATTCTGATCGGCACTTTGAAAGCTACCTCATGGAAAACTGAACCTACCAGTACTGATGCGAGTGATAACAAACGCAAATGGAACAGTGAGAACAACGACCGTCAGGGTCAACAAAACAGGAACGTGGGAAACACCCGAGCCTACGTCGCCATCGCTAACACTGAACCGAGACCATACCTAGGCAGAAGGCCTAAATGCGGAAAATGCGAAAGGCATCACGAGGATAACTATACTCTCTGCGACAGATGCAACCAATGGGGACATCGAGCCCTTGCCTGCAAAGCCAACCTTCCCGCTCGAACAAACAATGGATGCTTTGAGTGCGGCGAACCGGGGCACTATCGAAACCAATGTCCAAAACTGAACAACAACCAGAATAACCCCGGGAACAACAATCAGAACAACAACAACCGCGTCGCAACCATTCCACCGGGTCGTAGCCGCGCATACATCCTCCGAACCGGAAACAGTTGCGGACCTCGGCTAACATGGTATGTCTTAACAGCTGTTGCTACGATTTAACATTACTTTCCTTCGGATATCGATTCGAACCTGACACTTGATAAACATTGATTCTTTTCGAACATACAACTTATCAAACTATACCGCGAGTATATATAACTGTTAGAACTTCTTGGCAACATAGAACGCCACGCAAACTATTATTAATGACATGTTTTATCGGAGAACATACGCCGCGGGCGATCTGACTTGAATTTAAATCTCGGGACGAGATTTCTCTAACGAGGGGAGAATGTAACACCTCGCAAATTTAAACGCGGTTATTAACGTTAATCACTTGCATTATTAGGCTAATTCCCTACTTGAGTGAATTCACAACACATTTTAGAGGTAAGTCTAGCAAAGCCCAACTAGTTAATACGCGTAGTATTACGTATTCGTAATTAGTTGTGATTACGTACTGAACAAATTGTAGCAAACGCGACAAAAATATACGACTGTTGGTGAACGAATTTATTTAATAAAACGAAAGTTATTAAATAACGCAAACACATAATAAATATTATGTCGATAATATTTACAATTATTTTAGAACGAATGACGTATATCTCGTACAATTAAAATAAAACAAAGTTTAAAATTTGATGACTAAATTAAATGAGTTTTATAAAAATATCTTAATTCAAAAATATAAGGAAATATGTAATTAAAAATATATTAGTTAAAATAAAGTAACATTTAACAATCGGATAAACAAACACGGAGCGCAACCACGAAGGCAGAAAGAGGGAACAAAATCCCCCTCCCCACCTCCTCTTTCTTTCATTTTCTCCCATCTCCTTCTCTCTCTATACTCTTTTCTCTCATCTCTCTATCTTTCACCACCACCAACCAAAAACCACACTAAATCACACAAATCTACCCTCAAACGACGCCGAATCATCAAACAAAATAGAGAAAAACGACCACGGCATCACGATCTACCTTTCTACCTTTTCGGATTTCAAATCCGCCACCCGTAAGTTTCCGACAAATCTCGTCAACTTTTGGATTTCGAAGTTTTAGTTAATGTTTCATGTTTAATATACTTAGTATAACATGTTTTAGTGTTTATTACAACCGAAAATGTCCAAAAACAACTCAAAAATACGTTTTTATGACCAAAAATACGAACAGCTCGTCGGGCGAGCCGAGCCGAGCAGCGAGTCGAACCAAGCTGCAAGTCGAGCAGCAAACCGAACCGAGTTGCGAATCGAGTAGCGAGCCGAACCGAGCTACAAGCCGAACTGAGCTGCAAATCGAACCATTATTAACTGAACTCTCGATTCGAGCTTGCGAGCCGAGTCGAGCTTGCGAGCCGAGCCGAGCTTTCGAGCCGAGCTGACCTGGTCTGCAAACTGAGTTTCTACCCAACGATTCGACATTCGCGTAACTTCAACTACCCTCTTTACAACGATAATTAACATACAAAAACATATACTTTTACTAAGCATAAAACGAAACGATTACAATAATGTTTTCAGAAATTATTATTACAAACCGCTACCAACGAGTCGTATACATTTCTAAAGCTACAAACTTAAACGACAAACAAACGTTTTGGACATAACTTGGTTGTATGAACACTAGCATGGATGGTCGACTTAGACATCCACATACTTATTAAATCTCATACGTTTAGGGCGTTAGGAGATTTCGGACTAGACTCGGGCTTAGGCTTTGCTAGCACTCAAACGTACTTAACTCAACAGGTGAGTTCACAGCCCCTACTTTTACTGTTTTAACTGCTTTTGAACAGGGGTGGAAAACATAGTCAACGCTTTTGCTACGTGAGCAAACTTTTATATAACTGTTGTGATATAAATTGTGCTAACTATTTATGACTGCGGTCAAACGATTATAACTGTTAATTATGAAACGGGATTTCATACGAAAACTGGAATTGGGAAAACACTGGAGAACGACCAGCCACACACGCTTTTACAAACTGGTTTTTATGAAACAACATTTTCATAAACGTATTTGAAAAGTCCCTACTTCTTGGGCACACACACACAGAAAGTCCCTACGTCTTGGGCACCCACACAGAAAGTCCCTACGTCTTGGGCACACGCACAGAAAGTCCCTACTTCTTGGGCAAGGTGCCATCCTACGTCTTGGATGAAGGCTCTACTTCTTGATCAGATGGGTCCTACGTCTTGGATGCCAGTCCTACTTCTTGGACACAACTTATACAAGTCCCTACGTCTTGGGCACATACATAGAAGTCCCTACTTCTTGGGCAGATACTGATGGGTCCTACTTCTTGGACAAACGATTTAGTCCCTACTTCTTGGGCACACTTGGAAAGCCCCTACATCTTGGGCAAACAATTTAAATCCCTACTTCTTGGGTAAACTAATAGGATACTGCTTTCCTACGAAACTTAAACTGTATTTTGGGTAACATCCCACTTAACTGTAAACTGCATGCTTTGGATAACATTCCACAAAACCTTACTTGATCGTGATGACGATAACTATTTGGTGTAACATTTCGAACTACCAACTATTATTGTAAACATAAAACCTGTGAATTCACTCAACCTCGTTGTTGACTTTTTACTATGTTTTTCAGGGAATTAGCTGCGCACGTAAGAACCGCCTGCACATTTGGAACATAGGCGACCCCGAAGGAATAGGATGCCAACTTTTGACAACTGGATTTCTTTTATATAACTAATCGGTTTTTAGTCATATTTACGAAATCTACTTTTGTAAAACTTAACTACTTTTGTACTTGTACGATTCGAGAAATCGTAAAACTTTGTAATTATTACATTTGGCATCTTAATATATATATGTTTGGTTGTAATCATATGCTCTGATACGTATGCATGTATCGTATATTGTGGCACTCCCTATACTTAAACTAAATGCTTCCGCTAAACAAAACAGACAAATTTGGGGGTGTTACATGTGGGTCCTGCTGAAGGTCCACAAGAGCTTTTGGAAGACGTATTGGAACAACCTGGACGTGCTGGGGAACAGGTGAACCCAGATGTTACTGCCCAGGTGATACAGGAGGTGCTGGTTGAGCATGATGATGCTACTGATCCCTTGCTACGGGATATTGATAGTTATTTTGCACCACCTGAGGTAATATTTTATTTATATAATAATATAGATGCTTAGTTGATAGATTGTTTTTATTAATCATAAATGCATAATATTATTATATAATGATTATGATATAGATATTTAGTTGATTAGGTTACATTACTAATTATAAAATATGAATATCATTATATACAGGAAGCTGAGATTGCAGACCCAGAGGTCATTAGACCTGAGGGTGAGCAAAGGCAGATTGATAGTTCAGCAGTTTTACCTGCTAAGGTATTAAAGCTGAATAATATTAAATATATATTTATCTAGTTTGATAGAGTTTTATGTTAATCATAAATGGTAAATATATTTAGGAACCAGTTGGTCCATCTGGCAAGTATGATGGACATACAACTGACGATTCCAGTGATACCGAGGATGATCTTGTTGATCTGTCCACGAGTATTCCGGCTGGAATGTCTAAGCAACGATCAAGGCTTGAGGTTGATCCTGCTCAGAAGCTGAAGCTCAAGCGTAAAGTCAATGAACCAGATCCAGATTTCATTGTTCATGATTTAGATGCTAAGGAGACTGTTACTCAGTTGATGAAGCGTCCGAGAACGCTGACTATTAGAGAAGGTTAGTATTTATTATAAAAGTTAAATAATCTTAACTTGTTGTTTATCAGGAGTTAAACTGAGACAGTTAATTCTGTATACAGTTGCTCAAGATACACCACAGGTGGAGAAGGATACACCGGTGGTTTCTGAACAGATATCTGTACCGCTTCAGGTATGAGATATAAGTTCTATAACTATAAGTGTTATGCAATTAATTAGAGTTTGAGACAGAGTCATCTGTAACAATAACTGATTTTAATTGTGTTTAACTTTACAGCATGAGGTTGCTGATCTAGTTCGTGCGGCAAACTTTCCGACGAATAAAGGAGCTAGATTTGCGGCAAACTTACTTACGGAAGCTTGGTCTCAACCTCATACACCACTGACAAGAGACTGGCATATTGAGTCTCTTATACCGCCTGGACCTAGAACGATACCTGTTACTCCGACGACTGATGCTGAAAGGATTACGTCCTTAGAGTCGAGAGTAAAGGATTTAGAGAAGCTTACTTCTCAGATTCCAGAGCTGGTGTCTAATAATCTTCTTCTTGCTCAGCAGATGCTCAAACAGAGTGAATCTTACAATCTACTGATGAAGA
This sequence comes from Helichrysum umbraculigerum, assembly GCA_949592205.1. Lineage (NCBI taxonomy): Eukaryota > Viridiplantae > Streptophyta > Magnoliopsida > Asterales > Asteraceae > Helichrysum > Helichrysum umbraculigerum. The sequence continues at coordinate 326,361,124 of CATIUR010000001.1, read as the reverse complement.
CTCATGATACTTTGCTTGCGGACTTCAATGTTCAGAGACTGAAATTATCTTCTTTGGAGAGTTTGGTCTTGAGAACGCATTCAGGACAGTCTACTCAGGGGGAGATATTGGTATATCTGGAGTCTTGCAAAGAAAATGGGCTGAAGAGGAAGAGAGATTCAGACAAAGATGATGATCCCAATGCACCAGAAGGTGGTGAGCAGACTGGTCCTTCAAAGACTGGTGAGCAAGCTACAATTCAGGGGGAGTCTGGTGGTGATGCAAGTGGTGCTGGAGCTAGTACAAGTGCTGATAAGACTGCACAGGTTGATACAGAAGCTGGTAAGATAGCTTAGTATTAGCATAGTGTAGAAATTATCGGTGTTAATTTGTACAGAATAATTGTAACTTAATATTTTGGTAATATATTCGGCTTAAGATTGTAATTACAAGTTAAATGTATTAGATATTATTAAGTTATTTGATTTTATGTATGTTAAGATAAAATTGTGATCGAAAGACTTCCGACTCATTGAGTAGTCGAGCGGCGTGTTCCGAATAATATCGGCGGTCAAAATTTTATAATAACATATGCATTTTAGACTTGAGAGTTTGCATACTGACAAGTTAAAAATGTATTAGTTTAATGATAAACGCTCAAAAGTACTATATTTCAGTAGTATTTTACCCCTAATCTTGAATGTTTTTATTGCATTTTGTTAAGAATAGATATTGATTTCGTTCATATTTGCAATTAGATGTGGAAATGGAGCGTTTATGGAAAAGGAACGGAAAACAGTCAGATAACGAGCTAAATGATACATATTTGAAGAATAATGAGAAGCCGAAGTCGAAGAAAAGAAGAAATGAAGAAAAGTCAAAAATCGGCTGGAAAAAGCATCCATACGCCGTATAGAATCCATACGCCGTATGGATTGCTGTAGTGGAGGCCCAGGTTACGCGGACATGGGCTGGGCTTGAAATCAATCCATACGCCGTATGGAAATCCATACGCCGTATGGATCAAAAACTACAGAAGTATAAATTCGCGAAAAAACCCTATTTCGACAGTTTTTGAAGGGTTTTCGTTTTCTTTCAGTTCCAGACGACTTTTAGGGTTTATATTTTGTAATTTAGGGTTAGTTTGGAGGTACGAAGGGTGAAGAACGAGGATAATTCGCTCTAATCTTTCGTAGTTTATCATTAATCGATTCGGTATATTTTCGTTTCTTTATTTCATTGAAGAACTTGATTTATTGAATCTGATATATATTGTTTTGATGATGAATTGAATATTTAATGTGATTGTGTAGTTGATTTAACTTAGATTATGATTATTGAACGATTATAATTGCGTATTGAATAAGTTATTTGATTGAAAACGGTTATATTGCTCGTGGACTCTTGTTTATTGGTAACTAGTTATTATTGTTGCTTCACGTGATTAATAATTTTAATGAGATTGAGTTCCTTTAAGATTATTGATTATTGCTAGTACTACCTTAGGGTTTTGGACTATCACTAAATACGTTGAGTCTGATAGGTCGAGTATATAATAATAATCTACTTTAAAATGAACAAGACAATAAGTTAATTATTGGGTATTGTTGAGTCATACCAATAGAGTTAATTATACCGAGTTGTGAATGTTTAATGCATAATTTAGGGAAAGTCACACAATTGACTGATCATCTTGTGACATTGGAACCAGTGTTTCATGTTGGACCCTAGATTATAGGAATTAGTTGGACCCGAAACGTTGGCTAGTTCATATTCGACTTAGTATTCATTGAAGAATTTGGTATTAAGTTGATCTAAAAGAATCACAATTAGATAATCAATACGTAATAAATCGGGAAATATGAATCTAAGTGACATTAACTATACAATTACTTATTCCTTCCAATTAGGAATTATCGTTATTATTTATTTATTATTTTAATTTAAAGTTTTATTTAAGTTTGTTTATTTTAATTAAATGTTTTCTAAATTGTTCGTACGGAACTAAAACGCCCCCATATTTACTGTTTTCTAGTTAATTGTTAATTGTTAATTTCTATTTCAAATATTCCACCTTTTCCCTGTGTTCGAACTTGACTTACCAAATCTATATTTACAATTGATCGGGTATTCTTGCCTGGTTGCTTGAAAGTATTTATTAGGTATTTCTATTTATAAATTGTAAAACAAGACGCGCTTTCATAAGGCGACATCATTTAACTAGACAAATGATATATAATTTAAAGGTTAAATTGATAATGAATTAGATCAATTAACACTTGGAAATTATATAAGGTAATTCATAGTAAATTTAAATGTTTGGTGATTATTCACAATGCATTAGAATTTAAAATTAATTATTATTTGTTAAGTAGGTTATAAGACTTAAGAGATTTTTTTGGATTGATTCAGGGTAATCAATAAAAGATTTTATAAGTTATATGTAAATTGCGTTTATATTTTAGGTTAAAACATACAAAAGAATTAATAAAGAAATTCTTAGATTGGTTAAGGGAAATCAATGAAGAATTTGAATTATTAATATATTTGTATTTACATTTTTTTTTCTCTAGGAATGGAAATGCTAGATCTATCAGATTCAGAAGATGATATTTTGGATGAGATAAATGAAGAGATTGATTATAATATTGAAGAAGGAGAGTTCAAACTTCCTGAAGACTGGACTGCAGTATTTGAATCTGTGATAGATGAAGGTGTTAATCTGGATGCAAATGTAGATGAACATGTTGTGAATCCGTCAACGACTGAATTTGTTTATGTAAATGAACAAGGAGAATCAGTTATTGATTTAGAAGCTTTTGAGAATGCTTCTGAAGATTCGGATACTGAAGTTGAAGAAATAGAGGATAAATACAAACATTTGGTTGGTAATCCAATGTTTATCCAAGAAATTCTTAAGAAGAAAAAGGAAAAGAAGCCACGCAATTTGAAAGAAGTTGATATTACTGGAAAGCGTGTACATAAAACTGGCATTATTGGATGGTATTATGACTCTGACCTGAAGCTCTTCGCAATCAAAAGGTTTGACGGGGTTCAATATTTTGAGAAGAAGCTTACAGTGTTTAGTTCGTTACCTCGATATGAGATTCGAGACTTGGCTAGATTAGATATGATAAATCCAAGTGATGATGACTATGCTAAGTATGTTGAGCGTATCATTAGGACTGAAGGATTATCTATGAAGTTCTCGAAGATTAAGCCAAGGAAAGGAAAAACGATAAAGCTGAACGAACTCAGTCAGAGGACATGAAGAAGAAGAAGGAAGAAGGTTTATCCAGCGGTCAATTGTATTAAGCAAATACCTATGAAGACTATGCCTCAGAATATTTTGGGAAAGTTGAAATATTGGGGGGTAGATGCTGGATCAGGAGAAGCCTTTATGATTGAAGCTGATGATGAGTATCCTGATGGAGAAAAAGAGATTCTTCGTGTATATGATCACAGACACCTGATGAACTTATCAAAGGAAGATTTGATTATGTTGTACAAGAACAAGATCATATCTACTATTGGTTGGGGTGATTTAGCACGAGATTATCACAGGATGGTTAAAACATGCATCAAGCTTAAAATTTTTGCAGGTAGTAAGATTTACTCTTGAAAATCAAAGACAGCGTGAAGATAGAGTCGCTAGAGCTATTGTCAAGGGGGAGTCTGTTGGAACATAGTTTGTGACAACAGATCTAGCTTGAAATAGGACTAGTGTAATTATTATTACGTTTGTACATTGGTTTAGATTTGTAAATAAATATTTGTTTTGTTAGTAATATTCGTTAAACATATTATTTTGTTAAGTTAGACGAATTATTAAATACGAAATAAGTATATACGTTTAGTGCAAGGCGAGTCGAGATCTCAAGTCACAGCGAATCGAGCTGAGAGATGAGATCTGAACTCGCGGAACATTAGTAAGTCTGGCGAGCCAAGTCCTATAGTGGGCTTGGGCTGCGAGTTGGACCGAACTCGCTGGCCCATGCGAGCCGAGCCGAGACAGAAATATATAAACGATTTTCCTTAGAAAATCATTAACACTTTTAACACTTTTGCATTATTCATTCCAGCGAACTCAGAAAACCAGAGAAAACAAAACCTACGGCTAGACTTTGACGATTCATCGTTTAAAGTTAAGCTCTATTAAAACGCAATTCGAACATATTCGTTGTTAGTAAGATAACATCGTATTGAGGGATTCCGCACCTTAATACTACAGATAACAAAGTTATCGATCCTAAGAACTAGGGACTTACAAATAGTGACCTACTCCTTAGCTTTCTAAGCATCCCAGAATTGAATAGCTTTCAATTCTTTCTCTCTTTCTTATTCCTACTCCTTGTGAGAGTTTACACGACTTAGAGTCGGGACCTTAGGAGACTTGGGAATTTCTCTTGGTTCGTGGGTGTGAAGCATTAGAGGTGTTCTAGTTTGGGCACTCGCCTCCAACTTACGAAGGTTCTGCAAGGTTGTCTACGCGTGAGAAATTGTTTTCTCAAAGGTTAGTAATTTCTTATTTATCTTGTTTATTTTATTGCTTTTATTTATTCAAGTTAAGAACCATTAGGGTTTAGTTTCCTAATTGCCTTAGATTAATTTTTGTTGTAAATCCGCTACGTATATTAATCTAGTTAGGGAATAGAAAGCCCAACGGTGGTATCAGAGCTTTAGCTTAATAAATATTAGCATTTAATTATCTGCAATAGTATGTAGGTAAAGATAAATTGAAAATTGGCTTGTCTAAATTGGTAAAAAGAATTTACACTTTAGACCCTATATTTTGAAATGTTTAAAATATAACCCTAAATTTTAAAATGATTTAAAATAGAACCGTAGACTTTAAGAGTTTAAAGAGAGACCTTACATATGTTATGAGCTATAAGTATATGTATCATTAAGTTAAATATATCGTCAGTCAATTGATAAATCGGCTCACCCATAACGTACAAACTATAAGAGAGGTATAAGGCGGGATGCTCAGCTTCCCTAAAGAAGTCAGGTTTTTAATAGGCTTCGCGCTGACCTGCTTCTCCGCTTCTTTGTGCGTTCAATGGAGCTACCGAGGACTTTTGATAGGATGATGTCAAGATCAAAAGTATGACCTAAAAGTACTAAAACAAAATCCCGTTCTAGATACTAAAATGTGAATAGTATGCTAACCCATGAAAACCACACATCTTTCGTATGGTCTGTTAATGGAGCGTGTGTGGTTTACCGGCACATTAATATAAGATCATATTGAGAGGTGATGTGGAACTCGCGATTCTCGAGCGTACTCGGGCCGGGGACCACGCGGGTTACCAGTCATGAATGGTAGATGAGCATATCTCGAGCGTACTCGGGCCGGGGACCACACGATTCTCGAGCGTAATCATAATTTCACCATCTTGTTCATGATCCTCGGCATACCAGTCATGAATGGTAGATGAGCATATCCGAGATTAACATGCCGTTGATAAGAATCAATGAATCTCAAAAGAACTAGGAGTTTCATAAAGAATGAAATTGACAAAGGCATTGTCTACCTAAAATAAATTCGCAATATGATTACGGCAAACCTTTTCATAAAACGAATCTAAAATATGGATCATAGCCTTAATTTTGTAATTGGGTAATTAATTAAGGAATATTCAAACTAACTAAAACTGTTTATCTTATAGATGTCTTCTACAAATGGTAATAATCCTCCCGTCCCCAATCCCGCACATAACTCGAACTTCTCACTACTCTCGGTTCTTGGAAGGGAAAGACTGACTAGTCCAAACTATATGGATTGGATGCGTAACCTAAGGTTTACCTTGAGGTACTAGAACAAGGAGTATGTTCTCGATGAGCAGATTCCCGTAATTGATGATGATTCAACCCAAGAGGAGATTGAGGCACACCGGAAACACTATGATGATGCGAATAAAGTGTCTTGTATCATGGCATCCTCCATGAGCCCAGAATTGCAAAAGACTTTTGAGAATACTTGGGCTTATGAAATGAACCAACAGCTTAAGGAAATGTTTCAGGCCAAGGCAAACAAAGAACGCCTTGATGTGGTAAAGTCACTCATGGCTTGCAAATCCAAACCTGGAGCATCTATCTGTGCTTTCGTCTTGGAGATGAAAGGGTACTTTGATATGTTGGAATCATTAAATATGATGTTTAACACAGAGTTTTCCATTGCCATAATTTTGTCCAGTCTGCCAGCTGTCTACAATCAGTTTGTAATCTCATATAAGATGAATATGAATGAGAGAGAAGGCTCAATAATGGAACTCCATAATTTGCTGCAAACCGCTGAGCAAGGAATCAAAAAGTATGATGTGTCCTCTAGCTCAGCAGCTCCTGTGTTGGCAATTGGTTAAAATGCAAAGAAAAGAAAGAGGTCAAATTGGAAAGCAAAGACTGCGAATGGAAAGTCCAATCGTGGGTCCAAAAGAAAGACCGACTCTGATATTGCACCAGCAAGTGATCCAAAGGAAGCAGTGTGCTTTTACTGCAATACAAAGGGGCACTGGAAGTGTAACTGCCCGAAAGACCTGAAAGACCTTGAAGATGGCAAGGTTGAAAAGAGTGTTCACTCAGGTATTTTCATGATCGAACTCCATAATACTACAACTTCTAATTCGTGGGTTCTGGATACAGGGTGTGGTACTCACATTTGCACTGTATTGCAGGGTCTAAAGGAAAATAGGAAGTTGAAGCATGGGGAGCTTAATCTAGTCATGGGAAACAGAGGAATTACGCCTGTTACCGAGATTGGAAAGTATGAGCTTGTGCTGAACTCTGGAGTTAGGAAAGATTTGTATAATTGTTGTTATTCGTCAGAAATGACTAGAAAAATTATTTCATTTTATGCTTTGTTTAAGGATGGTTATCGGTTTTCATTTGACAATGAGAATGGTGATATTTTGGTTTATTTAAATGGTTGTTTTATATTTAAAGCTTCTCCTTACAATGGCATATATGAAAATGTTGAATGTGTTAGCAATTTGATTTTAAATGTTGATTCGTCTAATGAGCTTGATAAATCCAAATTGTGGCATTATCGTCTTGGGCACGTAAACAAGAAACGCATCGGCCAACTCCAAAAGGATGGAGTGTTGGAATCATTTGACCTCAAATCAGATGATGTATGCGAATCTTGTTTATTGGGCAAGATGGCTAATCACCATTCACCGGGTCGTGTGAAAGAGGTGAAGGACTGTTGGACTTGGTACACACAGATGTTTGTGGACCATTCCGATGTGCCACAAAAGATGGAAATCGATACTATGTTACATTTACCGATGATTACAGTAGATTTGGACATGTCTATCTGATTAAGCATAAGTCGGATACTTTTGAGGTATTCAAAAGATACAAGAGCGAAGTAGAGAATCAACTGGGCAGAAAGATAAAGGTTCTCCGATCCGATAGGGGAGGAGAATACCTTAGTATCGAGTTTCTCGATCATCTTAGAGATTGTGGAATAGTTTCACAATTAACTCCTCCTAGAACGCCACAGCTTAATGGTGTTGCTGAGAGGAGAAATAGAACCTTGTTGGACATGGTTCGGTCTATGATGAGTCGGGCTACACTTCCGATAAGTTTTTGGGGTTATGCATTAGAAACAGCCGCTCGCATCTTAAATCTTTTACCCACCAAGAAGGTTTCAAAGACACCTTATGAGATGTGGAAGGGAAGACGTCCTTCTCTTGGTCACATCAAAATCTGGGGTTGTGAAGTTTTCGTTAGACGAGAAACTCAGGACAAACTAGACTCCAGATCCGAAAAGTGTCTTTTCGTCGGTTATCCACAAGAGTCATTTAGATATCTGTTCTACAGACCCGCGGATAATGTGGTCTTTGTAGCTCGAAGAGGAGTGTTCCTGGAGAGAGAAATGATATCTAAAGAGGACAGTGGGAGTAAGATAGATCTTGAAGAAATTCAAGAGTCGGCCGATGAAGAACCTACAGTAAACACTGACGTTCAACAAGAGGTGGAAACACCTGTTGAACCTGAAGACATATCCTTACCCGTTCGCAGATCTAGTAGATTTAGCAAGCCTCCTGAGTTCTATTATGGTTTCCATATTGAAGAAGAGGATAAAATTAGTGATGGTACACTAAATGACTTGAATGAGCCTGCTAACTACAAGGAAGCGATGGCAGGCCCTGAGGCTGCTAAGTGGAAGGAAGCTATGAAAAGCGAAATTCAGTCTATGTATGACAACCAAGTTTGGAATTTGGTTGACACTACACCCGGTCTTAAGACGGTGGGCTGTAAGTGGATCTTCAAGAAGAAGACCGACATGGATGGGAAAGTACACACTTATAAAGCTAGGTTGGTAGCGAAGGGCTATACTCAAACCAACGGGATTGATTATGAGGAAACCTTCTCACCAGTAGTTAAGATAAAGTCAGTTAGGATCATGCTAGCCATAGCTGCGTTTCATGATTATGAAATTTGGCAGATGGATGTCAAAACCGCTTTCCTTAATGGGAAACTTACAGAGGATGTGTTTATGGCACAACCGGAGGGTTTTGAAAGTGCAAAGTATCCTAATATAGTGTGTAAGCTTTGAAAGGCTATTTATGGACTTAAACAAGTCTCTCGTAGCTGGAATCTCTGCTTCCATGAGAAAGTCACAGAGTTTGGATTTTCTAGAAGCGAAGATGAGTCCTGTATATATGTCAAGTTCAGTGGGAGTGTTGTGGTCTTCCTAGTATTATATGTGGATGATATACTACTCATAGGAAACGATATCCCAACTTTACAAGGTGTAAAGGATTGGTTGGGGAAATGTTTCGCTATGAAAGACTTGGGAGATGCAGCATATATTCTTGGTATAAAGATTTATAGAGATAGGTCGAGACGTCTCATAAGACTTAGCCAGGACACATACTTAGATAAAATTTTGAAAAGATTCAAAATGGAGAACTCTAAGAAAGGGAATCTACCCTTACATCATGGCATTAAGATCAGTAAGGATCTTTGTCCGAAATCTAAGGAAGAATCGGATAGAATGAGTCGAGTCCCATATGCTTTGGCTATAGGATCGATCATGTATGCCATGACGTGTACGAGGACTGATGTCTCATTTGCTTTGAGCTTAGTGAGTCGACATCAGCAGAATCCTGGTGAAGGTCATTGGACAGCTGTAAAGAATATTCTTAAGTATTTGAGAAATACTAAGGACAGGTTCTTGGTTTATGGTGGAGAAGAAGAACTCAGAGTAACGGGTTATAGTGATGCAAATTTCCAAACAGATAGAGATGATAGTCGTTCACAGTCTGGTTAGGTATTCTTACTGAATGGGGGAGCGGTGACATGAAAAAGTTCCAAGCAAGATATGGTGGCAGACTCAACGTGCGAGTCTGAGTACATAGCGGCTTGCGAGGCTTCAAAGGAAGCTATCTGGATTAAGAATTTCATTGGGTATCTTGGATTTGTTCCAACGGTTCAAGACCCCATTGAAATATTCTGTGATAACGAAAGTGCGGTCGCCTTGAGTAGAGAACCCAAGGATCACGGAAAGTCAAAGCACATTGAAAGAAAATACCATTTTGTTCGGAGAAAAGTAGAAGAAGGACACGTGATTGTGAAAAGCATAAGATCAGAGGACAATCTGGCTGATCCGTTCACAAAGCCATTTGGAAAGTCCAAACATGATGAGCATGCTAGGAGTATAGGCTTAAGAGATAATGTAAAGTTTTAGTTGTTAGTTTGATTTTGAAACATTGTAAACAATGATGGAAATTGATATAGACTTGGTGATTAAATAATGGAGATTTATTTATTGGACGGAGTTCTGCCATTTACTATTGTTTGTCATTGTGTTTCAGTTTTGCATGTTTAGACACCACTTCCCGAGTAAAACAGTTTTTACTCAAACCTCCTCAGTCGATCACACTCCTGGAAGTAAGTGGTGAATCAAGACTGTCATGGAGTATTAGTAGATTGTCTATGGAGATTAGACATTGCATGGAGAATGCTGCAACACTCATGGGTACTTAATGGGGATTTAAGTATACGAGAGACCCGCACTCATGGAAGTTACTTCATGGATTGAAATCACGAGTAACTCTGAGATGATAATATCCTCTATTCTTAAAATGGAGATACATTGAGTTTCTAGTTTTTCAAGTCTGTTATACTTTAGTCTATTCAAACGTTGTGCGTAACTGCCAGTCATAAAGGGTATGCTAGGTATGACATGATGAGTTGACTAGTGCTATGTAGTCAAAATTTATTTGTTCCTTTTCGCCTAAATGGGAAAAGCGATATCTTGGGCCCTTTGATGATTAAAGATTGACTCTAAAGTGCTAGGCCTGGCCGAGACTAAGTTGATGGTTCAATAGTCTCATAAAGTCAATGTAATCGGAAATCATAAAACTAATTATGAATCTTGAGATTGATTAAAATTCATGTCTCGATTCATACGATATCAGTAGAACAAAGGAATAGTTGATCACTTATCTAAAGGCCTAACTCTAAGATAAGATTCAGAGTTCGACAGTTGCGTTGGATGGCACTCTCTGCTTAGTTAATGGATAAGCTTAGGCCAATAATAGTTGATGATTTGTCCAAGTGGGAGACTGTTGGAATAGTGTCCAATATCATAACTGATTGGTAAAACTATCATTAAAAGTAGAGTCCTTTTTGGGTCGCCCTCAATGAACAGTAAGAGAAATAAACGAGAGATAATTAATTATTGTATTAATTAATAAGAACATTCTGGAAAGTTGATTTAACCGCCGACTGAAAGGTTTAGCCGCCGGCTAAAGTCAAAAGTGGGTAAGGCGGTGGAACGTGTTTTAGTCTGGTCAAGATTCAAGTTTAGCCGCCGGCTGAAAGGTTTAGCCGCCGGCTGAAGGACGAAATAGCTTGTCCCACATCGGCCACTACAAGAAAAGTGACTTTTTAGGACGAACTTTTTTGTTACGGCCAAAAAACCGTGCCAAATGCGTGTATTTGGAACAATTTTAGTTCCCGTTCCAAATGATTGTGAACTTGGAACAACAAATTAATAGTCGGCCCAAATACATATGTATTTGGAACGGTTTTAAAAAGCCGTACCAAATAACGTGGTATTTGGGACGATTTTTAGAATTGGTGCCGAATACCTTTGTATTTGGTACTCTTTCTAGAAAGTGTGTCAAATACCTATGCATTTGGAACGGGTTTAATTAAACCGACTCAAATACTACTTTTCTCCAATTTTATCATTTTCATCGTAGTAACCTCATCTCCATTGTTCTTTAACCACATCTAATGCGATTTACTTCTCCAATATTGACTCTGAAAGCGATTAATGGGACGCTACAAGAGGAGCATTTTTAAATAAAATAAGAGTTCGTCTAAGCTTTTCTAGTTAGCCTAATATTACTTATTTCATTCTCGTCACATGTATGATATCATTCTTTTAAATGAATATATATATATATATATATATATATATATATATATATATATATATATATATATATATATATATAGTTTGGATCAAATGAAAACACCTTAAAAATAAGAACGGTTAAGAATGTTTCAAATGCACAATTACCCTTGATAAAATAGTTAGATTAACATTCGTACATCTCAAATATGCAAAGAAAAACAAATGTACACTTATAAAAGTACACAAAAATCAAAAAAGCGATTGATGCACGATTATATCTATAATTGCGCATCAATCGTTTTTTTTATTTTTGTACATTTTTGAAAGCTCGGATCTATTTTTCTACACATATTTGAGATGTATGAGTCATAGTGAGTGTATTTAAAATCACATTGTTCATAATTTTGGTACATCACTTAAATTTTTTTCCTTATTGTTCTTAAATCTATTATTCTTTCATTGTTTATATTTATGTAAACTTTCAATAATTCTCCATTGATACTATCTCTCAAATGTTTATCATTGTTATTTATTTATTAAAATTACCTACAAGCCTTATATGTCTTTTTTTGTTAATGAGTGAATAATTCCATCTATTATATCACCCCATTTAATTTAAGAAAATTTTGTCATTTCTTTCTAAATGTTTATGCTAGTTTTAAATTACAACTTAAACATGATTTAATCAGATGAACAACAATACGATAAAAGTTATTTATTCTCATATAAGTTTTATAATCGATAATTATTGTACTTTTATCTTATATATAATATAAGAAACGGGGTATGACATTATCTATTGAACTAGATTCAATTAATCAAATAAGTCCCTCTATTTTAACTAAATTAAGAACTAAAACATATATTTTAATTAAATAATCAATACCCCATGTATATACACGAGTTTAAAAACTTAGTATGTTACTATGCAATCAAGCTAATTCGATTAAATAAAATATTAGGTTGAAGTATTTCTAAAATTCGAACACAAACTAAATTATAGAAAATTATTAATAAATAATAATCTATCCATGTTACCATAATACCATGTATGTCTGTAAGAAGAATTAACTTCATATCATAGACTATAACTATCACAAGTATGAATGCAAAAATATCTAAATCTTAGTAATTATTTAAAAAACCAAATTCTAAGTCCATGTGCAAAATGATGTACCGATATGATTTCCCTCTCATATTCCCTTATGAAATTCACCAAAATTCAAATTAGTTTTTAGCACTAGATTAGATACCTTATCAAAATTATTAACCCAAATACTCCTTCAATTTTTTCAGCCCCCAATTCCCTCCGTAATATTTTCAGTAAACGCCTTATTCTCCCTCTCTGCCGATTTTATTCCCACAGGTCACAGGTCATAATTTCAAATCGTCTTTAAACATAATAACATACTCCGTATATGGAGTATATTGGAAGTAAAAATGGTGCGTTCGTCATTCTCAATTTTGCACGCTGCCCTCAACAGGTTTTATTTAATTTTATACAAACATTATTGCTTTCGTGTATTGTTTGTTTAGTTTTCACTCACATCCCACACCGTTTAAATCAAATAACTATTGTCTGCCTCTTTATGTTTTGTTTCCACCAGACTGTTATTTGAAAGTTAAAATCACCAATGATCGAAGAAGATTCTTTGTTTTGCTCGATATCAGGTAAGGATTTTAATTTAATTCCATGTTTGTTCCCTTTCGGATTGAGGATTACAATCAGAAGTTTGTTTGCGGAATTAAAGATAAAGAGTATCCCATTGAAGAGTATTATTTGTAACTAGGGTTTTAATGCGCATATAATACGTGTCTTTGACTCTTTGTGTGTACTAGGGTTATAAGCAGATACATATACTTATTGGTGAACAAGTTAGGATGTGACATCTATGTATTTGATCTGAGGTGAGCTTCAAAGTTAATTATCTTTTACCTATTCAATATACATCTCAATAGTTTAGGTGTAAACTTTGATTGATGATTTGTTATTTTGTTATTTGATTTGATGTACTTTATATGGTTTCATTATGCCATAATCTAGATCTGTTGGAGCTTAGATTCCAAATGCAACTAATAATGAATTTGCTCATTTCAAGAAGACATCCAAGGTGAGTTGCTTTTGTTTGAGTTTTTTCCACCTAATTCCTACTGCTGTGATCTTGAATATTTTATTTGAATTGTATTATGTGAATTTTTACTAATTACATTATTTAAAGTTGTTTCTTATATCAATTGAGTTGTAGTGATATGGGCACGTTTACAGCAGTCAGTGATTATAATGTGCGGCTTGGTTAGATGGGGGTAAACAATAACTAGAAGTAAGTGATAGACGAGTGAAGTGTTATGAGTATTGTTTTTCTTGAACTTCTTTATTCTTTTCGGTTTAAATCCCGAAAAGAATGAGTTCATGAAGTTTGAGTTGATATTATTTCTAATATGTATTTTTTTTTAATGTTTATCTTTGTTTCATGTTAGTTTTGTGGCGGTCCTTACATGTATGGACTGATAGAATATACAAGTACATAGTTATGAGTGAATACTACTAGGTCTTATGCCATGGTCGACAATGAACCTTACACATGCGTGCTGCTCATAAATGAAAGTTAGATGAGCTTTCAATCTGTAGAAGTTGATGTGAAACTTGGTATGATTTTTCAATCCAATTTACCCTTTCAACTTTTAACCCTTGTTTTTATTTTCGCGATGTTGTTTTGTTTATTGGGTTTTAATAATATTCCGTGTACACTACTAATGATTGATCTTTCATATTATGTAGGATGTATGAAGATGCTGGCAGAATTAGACTTCCTAATTTTGTAGTTATAGTTTGCTTGGTTTGTATATTATCATTGGATTAGAATCTTAATTGCTATAATAATAGTGTAGGAACATAGGTTAACAAATACGTTGAACTTACTTTGTTTAGCTTTATTGGATCCAAATTACTGTATTGACTTTATGAGAGTTGATTTCTACGTATATTTGTTCATTGATGAGTTGGATTTGTGTTTGGTACTTCAGTTAATATTGAGCATTTGATCCATGTGGGTTGACATGGTTATATGTATTTGGATTGACAAATATTGTTCCAAATATGTATTTCTAATGAACTAGTAGTAGATGATTTATGAAACGGTAGAAAACAGAGTGCCAAATGCTTCGGACAATGAAAAAAAGCGTTGCCAAATACTTTTGGCAAAGTCAGAAATACCGTGCCAAATGCTTTGGCAAAGAAGAAATAGCAGTGATAAATACTTTTGGCAAGGCAACTAATACTGTGCCAAATATATTTGGCAAGGCGCATAAGACCGTGTCAAATACATTTGGCATGGCACATAAAACCGTGCCAAATATGCATTTGGAATAGCTTTTTGCAAACCGTGCTAAATACATAAAATTTGGCACAAAATGGTGAAAAACGCTTTTTTGCCGACCCAAATGTATTTGGCACCCTCGTATTTAGGATAGAGTCAAAAGCGTGTCAAATCCTGTCAAATACTATTTGGCACGGTTTTTGATGTATTTGGCACAGTTTTCCCCCTTCCCAAATACCCACTTTTCTTGTAGTTAATGAAACCCTGGGCCTCCTCCTCCACTATAAATAGTGACCTACCCCTTAGCTTTCTAAGCATCCCAGAATTGAATAGCTTTCAATTCTCTCTCTTTCTCATTCCTACTCCTTGTGAGAGTTTACACGACTTAGAGTCGGGACCTTAGGAGACTTGGGAATTTCTCTTGGTTCGTGGGTGTGAAGCATTAGAGGTGTTCTAGTTTGGGCACTCGCCTCCAACTTACGAAGGTTCTGCAAGGTTGTCTACGCGTGAGAAATTGTTTTCTCAAAGGTTAGTAATTTCTTATTTATCTTGTTTATTTTATTGCTTATATTTATTCAAGTTAAGATCCGTTAGGGTTTAGTTTCTTAATTGCCTTAGATTAATTTTTGTTGTAATTCCGCTGCGTATATTAATCTAGTTAGGGAATAGAAAGCCCAACACTGCCGACATTCCGGAATCACCTGCAATGGAGTCAGATTATCAAATAACATAGGACGAGTTAAAAAGAGACGAGATTGCTAGGATGAAACCCTCTACCGAAGAACCACCCGAATTGGAGCTAAAACAACTTCCCCCACACCTTGAATATGTCTTTCTTGAAGGAACTTCACACTTACCGGTTAGTCACACAAGAAGGCGATTGCTTGGAAGATTTCTGACATACAAGGGATTAGTCCAAACTACTGTGATAAACGCCAAAATGTACAATATTATAGTACTAAGCACCCCTTTGTTCAGTAGGTTTCTAATGCATTTTGTATGAATAAAATACTTATTTCGTTCATATTTGCATTTAGGAGTTCAAATGGACATTCGATCGAAAAGAAACAGGAAACGAGCTAATCGCGAAGAAATGTTGCTAAAAGAATAAAACATTGGACAAGAGAAGATTGGATCGAAGTAAAAGAAGATTAATTTGTCGAAGCCAGAAGATTAAATGAAGAAAAGTTGGAAAAAGTCTGGAAAATCAATCCATCCGCCGGATGAATTATCCATCCGCCGGATGGATCAAATCAGTGGAGGCCCAGGCTACGCGAAGCTGTGCTGGGATTATTTTCAATCCATCCGCCGGATGGAATTTCCATCCGCCGGATGGATCAATTCGGTAGATTAGGTTAAAATTCCTATTTTCCTCATTTTTAAGCCTAACTTCCAATACCCTAAACCAGAAAATATTAGTCGACAAGCAGAGGGTTTACTTTAGCAATTTATGGCTTAGTCTTAATTCTTATATATGATAGCGTGCGATATGCCATGATTTTGGAATTTAATTAATATCATTTGGGAATATATTGGGTGTTGTTTCCTCTGTTGTACGTAAGTACAGACCTGGTCTCCGCCAGTATATTTAATGAAAAAGAGCAAAAAGAGTTTAAAAGAACTTTTGATTTAAAAATGTAGTCAAATTATGTCGCTCTGTTGTACTAAGGTACAGACCTGCCACCAATAGTTTGACTAAAAAGTTATTATGCTAAACTAAAGTCAAGTTATGTCGCTCTGTTGTGTTAAGGCACAGACCTGTCACCAATGTCTTGACTTAAAAAATGATTATTTTAATTGGATATCCATAATATGTGTAACATTAGCACGTTATATGTATGAGGGTATTTTGCTATTGAGAATCAAGGGTAAAGCTGCTAGAATAATAATAATATAAGCTCAATTTCTGAAATATAGATTGTTTAGGTGGACAACAATATCGATAATCCTTGTGAGTTATCTTTTATTCCTAATAATAATAATATATGAGGAAATTGTTTTCCTAGAAGAGTTTCTTGATAGCTAAATCTTAAAGTTGAATTATTTTTAAGCTAAAAATTTGGTTTGCGAAATGCTAGCTAGTATGTAAGTTCCTATGTGCCATTTTCTGCCTACTAAATTTTGTCGTTTATAAGTTTTAAATCGATAGTCTACTTGAGGACAAGTAGGATTCAAGTGGAGGATGTTTGATAAACGCCAAAAGGTACTATATTATAGTACTAAGTACGCCTTTGTTCAGTAGGTTTCTAATGCATTTTGTATGAATAAGATACTTATTTCGTTCATATTTGCATTTAGGAGTTCAAATGGACCTTCGATCGAAAAGAAACAGGAAACGAGCTAATCGCGAAGAAATGTTGCTAAAAGAATAAAACATTGGACAAGAGAAGATTGGATCGAAGTAAAAGATGATCAATTTGTCGAAGCCGAAAGATTAAATGAAGAAAAGTTGGAAAAAGTCTGGAAAATTAATCCATCCGTCGGATGAATTATCCATCCGCCGGATGGATCAAATCAGTGGAGGCCCAGGCTACGCGAAGCTAGGCTGGGCTTATTTTCAATCCATCCACCGGATGGAATTTCCATCTGCCGGATGGATCAATTCGGCAGATTAGGTTAAAATTCCTTTTTCCCTCATTTTTAACCCTAACTTCCAATACCCTAAACCAGAGAATATCAGTCGACAAGCATAGGGTTTTCCCTCATTTTGGGAGCGAAACGATGACGATTCGGAGGCGTAAAAGGCTAGGATCGATTCCTATCGATTCTACTTCGCACGGTTTATGATTTGGTTTGCATATCTTTTTCCGATTTCAATTCAAACATCGTCTATGTGTTTTGTTTGAAATCATGAATCTGATTTTGTATGATTAAGTTATGAATTAGATTTTATGTATATCGTTTAGTCTAATAACTTTGGATTATGATTAGTTGAAGGTTATACTTGTGTTTTGAATCAATTGACTGATTGAAGATTGTTACGTTGTCCGTAGAACCTTGGTTATTGGTGATTGTTAGTTATTACTTAACGTGGTTAATAGTGTCATTGAGAATGAGTTCCTTTGATGCTATTGATTATTGATGATTATGAATCTAGGTTTATAGTCATTGCTAAATATATTGAGTTTGATAGGTTAAGAGAATAGTAACTAATCAATCTAAAATGAGCAAGCTAATGAGAGATTATTAGTAGGTATTGTTGAGTCATACCGCAAGGAATAATCGTCGTGAATACTTAATGCACAATCTAGGGAAAAGCACGCAATAGAGCAACATTCTTGCGACATCAGATCGATGTTTAATGTGGGACTCTAGATTGTAGATATTAGTTAGCCAGAACCGGAGACTAATATACATTTAACTTGGATTCTTTGATTAGTAACTAAGTTAATATAAAAGAAATCACAATCAGACAATCAAAACACATGAACCGGATAATATGAATCTGAGCGGAAGAACCTAAGCCATTACATGTCTATCTCCGATTGTTATCTGTTCCTCTTATCTTGTTTTATGTTGTTTGGTTTAGTTATTTAATTCATCTTGAATGTTCGTACGGAACTAAAACGTACCCCTATTTTACTGCTTTCTGAATAATTCCAATTTAATTGAATAACATTGTTCCTGTGTTCGACCTGGACTTACCATAGCTATACTATTCCGATTGGGTATTCTTGCCTGGTTGTGTGATAGTAGTGATTGGTATATCCTATACTTTATAAATAATAAAACGAGACGCTTTCACACGCATCATACTGCACGCACAAAATCTTAATGGAAAACGACTTCAGACCATCAGTTCAGAGGCAAAGGAGAGTTAACTCGAAGAATCAAGACGTGGTTAAAAAGGAGGTTATCAAACTTCTGGATGCTGGTCTGATCTACCCTATCTCTGATTTCCTATGGGTTAGCCCAGTTCAAGTCATCCCAAAGAAAGGAGGCATGACGGTCATCGCTAACGAAAACAATGAATTGATTCCAACACGAACCATCAACGGTTGGAGGGTGTGTATCGACTATCGAAAACTAAATGAAGCTACACGAAAGGATCATTTCCCTCTACCGTTCATTGATCAGATGCTCGAAAGGTTATCAGGAAACGAATTCTACTGCTTCCTTGATGGCTTCTCAGGCTATTTTCAGATACCTCTCGATCCGAAGGACCAAGAAAAGACGACGTTCACTTATCCTTATGGAACATTTGCTTACCTAAGCATGCCTTTTGGTCTGTGTAATGCACCGGCGACCTTTCAAAGATGCTTGGTGGCAATCTTCCACGACATGATTGAACAATGCATGGAAGTGTTCATGGATGATTTTTCAGTTTTTAGAGATTCGTTCACCACTTGTCTTTCTAACTTGGATAGGATGCTTGCTCGTTGCGAAGAATTAAACCTCGGTCTGAATTGGGAGAAATGTCACTTCATGGTGCAAGAAGGCATAGTTCTTGGACACCACATTTCAAAGTCTGGAATTGAAGTTGACAAAGCTAAAGTTGAAACTATCTCAAAGCTTCCACCCCTACTTCTGTGAAAGCCATCTGAAGTTTTCTAGGTCACGCCGGATTCTACCGTCACTTTATTAAGGATTTCTCAAAGATATCTCGACCTATGACTCATCTTCTCGAAAAAGATACTCCATTTGACTTTACAGATGAATGTCTCCAAGCTTTCAACTACCTGGAGGATCAGCTTGTACATGCACCGATCATGGTTGCTCCAGACTGGAGTCTTCCATTTGAAATCATGTGTGACGCCAGTGATTTCGCCGTTGGGGCTGTACTGGGACAGCGGAAGGAGAAACATTTCCAACCAATCTACTACGCCAGCAAAACGCTCACGGATGCTCAAAAAAACTACACAACCACAGAAAAGGAGCTGCTTGCGGTAGTATTTTCTTTTGATAAATTTCGTTCTTATCTAATCTTGTCCACAACTATTGTCTATACAGATAACTCCGATTTGAAATATCTTTTCAAGAAGCAAGACGCCAAGCCACGCTTACTACGATGGATTCTACTCCTACAAGAATTTGATATCGAAATTAAAGACAAGAAAGGAGCAGAAAACGTCGCGGCTAATCATCTTAGCCGATTAAAAAATCCATCTATGGAAAAGTTGCACGAGAACGATATTCAAGACCAGTTTCCCGAAGAACAACTCATGACTATCGGAGGATACCAACAGGGATCACAATTCACAAACAACCCTTGGTATGCTGACTTCGCCAACTATCTGGTAGGAAAATATTGCCAAAAGGGATGCCAACCTCTCAAAAACGAAAATTCTTCCGCGATGTCAAGAACTATTACTGGGACGATCCTTATCTCTTTAAGGTATGTCCAGATCAAATTATTAGAAGATGTGTCGATGAAAAGGAGGCAGACCAAATTTTACACCAGAGCCACCACGGACCTACTGGAGGACATCATGGTACCCACATGACTGCACGAAAGGTTTACGACGCTGACTTTTATTGGCCAACCATATTTCGAGACGCTTGCGACTTGGTAAAATGTTATGATATCTGCCAAAGGCAAGACAATATCTCAGCCCGGAATGAAATGCCACTCACCAACATCCAGGCCGTGGAGATCTTTGATATTTGGGGATTAAACTTTATGGGACCATTCCCTAAATCTAATGGCAAAGAGTATATCTTAGTTGCAGTTGACTACGTCTCCAGATGGGCCGAAGCTCAAGCTTTTCCGACCAATGATGCAATAGTAGTAACCCAGTTCCTCAAAAAGCTGTTCAGTCGATTTGGGACTCATAAAGCTATAATCAGTGACCGTGGCACGCATTTCTGCATTACTCAATTCATGCGAGTGCTGCAGCATTATGGTGTTACTCACAAAACTTCGGCGGTGTTACGCCCGAAACGGTCGTTCACGCAACGGGCGCAAAGGTGGGAGTTTTAAATTTATAAAAGTCGGGGGGAGCCTAATCCTCCGAACTACCTACTAATACTAGGTACGAATACCTGATATAAGTATGTGGTAAGGATGATCCAGGGTCGTTCCTCACAACGGCAGAATTGAAACAGAGCTAGTTCTGACAAATCAGTAATTAAGCTAGGGTTGGACAGATTTAAAGGTGATTGTTTTGGTTTTTATCTATTTATCTATTTAAACTACTAAAACTAAGAAAGCATAAAAGTAAAAATGGAGGGTTGTGCTTGCTATTACTTCATTAGCTTATGCATGGGGTGATGTTTAAGGTTTAAGTATGAAAACGTCTTTTAAAGATTTGTGTCTTGCTTTCGTCTAAGTATTCACAGTGTAAACTCTAACACCTTACTGTTTGATTTCTCAGACAGTATGTCACTGAGTAGTTAGGTTATGGTGATTTTGATCAGAGGAGGCTGCTCAACTCTTCAACACTTTCCATATGGTGGAGAAGTGACCCTTCTTGGAATAGTATTCCTGGGCGCATGAGATAGAGTAACAGACCCACTAAAAGTTCTGACCGTTCTTAACACTGTGAGGATACTAAGGCTAGGCAAGGCATTTAAGATTAAGACTTGGTTTGGTGACTGCTAACTCTACATTAATGGTCTTTGTTTAGTCCAGAGCTGTGTGGTTCAACCAGGATGTGGCATAGTCTTCAACCGACGACAGTTCCTTAGCTTTTCCCACATATTTAAATGCTATACAAAGTACTGTGCCTTTTATGGTCTTTCCGGTGCCACATACTTTATGGTCACTCTGGACTAGTTTAACTAAGT
The DNA here is from genome assembly GCA_949592205.1 of Helichrysum umbraculigerum. Classification (NCBI taxonomy): domain Eukaryota; kingdom Viridiplantae; phylum Streptophyta; class Magnoliopsida; order Asterales; family Asteraceae; genus Helichrysum; species Helichrysum umbraculigerum. The sequence goes on along the minus strand of CATIUR010000001.1, from coordinate 326,339,722 downwards.
TTGTATTAATGTTTAACCATCTATGATATAAACCAGCCCTCACTACATTCCCAATAAATCCCTGATTGATTCACGGTGTACTATACAAAAGGTTTAAACAATATTTCCACAGCTACACAATTCAGACCATGTTGGTTTATTTGATTTGAAAACACAGATAGGTAGTGACCGGTTGATCAAGGTACATGACTCCTTGTCATACATGTTCTAACCACGTTTATTGGAGGAAAGGCGTTTAGGTTTAGAAATTCATAAATGTAAAGTTAACATATCACCGGTTTTCATTATGTAACAATTGGGAGCATTATTCCACAACGGATTGTGCCCACGACTTTCATAGCTTCCACGTTCCGTACTCCACACATTAGTGATGTTTCCGGCGCTATACAAATGAAAGCCGTATAACATTACCTCCGTTGTTTCATAACGATATTATCCCAATTGTATATTTAAAATAACATCACCCGCAATACACAAACTAACTACATCATAACAAGCACAAGGTAACTACTCCCTACGCATGACAAACAATCCTAAATCTAGCATAGCAACAATAATAATAATCATCATTATGAAAGATAAGGAAAGAGATAACCGAATGTAACGCGTAGTTTGAATAATGTTGAAAGAATACACGAGCGTAACCTCCGCAATATCTTGGACAATATTACAAATAAGACCCTCGAAATATCCCTAACACTATTACAAGAGTAGCCCCTCCGTTAGTCTTGGTTAAATATTAACCAAGAACTAACGAACTAAAACCCTACTATTTCTTCTCTAACTCCTAAGAGTAGTGCTAGAGAGAGAAAGCTAAACTAGAAAGAGAAAGAAAGAGTCCGTGAGAGAGAAAGTGAGAATTCTATGAAGAATTGGTGTGTGGAATGAGGTGAATGAAGCCTCTATTTATAGGCAAGCATTGGATCCAAGAGTACAAGTTCACAAGCACACGTACAAGCAAACGAAGCAAGGAAGAGGCCGTGTGAGAGCAAAACAGGCCATGTACGGCCTCAACCAGGCCGTGTACGGCTAGTTGAGGGCCGTGTAAGGCCTCTTCTAGGCCGTGTACAGCTTGGGGGTGGCCGTGTGGTAGGCCGTGTGATTTATCTGACTTTTCTCGTTGCTTCGAAAGGCCGTATCTTCTTCGTTTCGCATCCGTTTGACTTGATTCTTTCGCCTACGGCTTCGTAATTCCGTTACGCTTCTAATGATGCCAATTTGGTATAAATTGGATGTGTGGGGCCCAGGCGTGTCCAGAATACGTTTTGTAGCTTTCGGCTGCGCTGTATCTTGCATAACTTTTTCATCCTTGATCCGTTTTGAGCAATCCTTATGTCCACGTTCTCGTAATCTCCATAGCTACAAAATAAGATAATTGTGAGGTCTTGGTATGGAGTTTATAGTAGATTTGGAGTATTTCTCAATTCGGTGCCTATTTCAGTTAGTTTTCTGACCTTTTTGCATGATTTTCGAAAGACCGAAAAGTTTATACCATTTTAACAAAAGTTACTTGATAATGATGATTTTAGGATGTATTTGTTAGAAAAGAGCTAAATATGGGATAAATAATGCAGGTAAAAACGTGACTTTTTACGCTACATCAGGCGGCTTATCACCCACAAACAAATGGGCAAGCTGAAGCGACAAATCAGGCTTTGAAAAGGATATTGGAATGAACTGTCGGAAATCACGGGCACAGGTGGGCCAAAAAATTAGACGATGCATTGTGGACATTCAGAACTGCCTATAAAACACCATTAGGAACCACACCGTATCGGGTAGTTTACGGAAAGGCATGTCACCTTCCAATTGAGTTGGAATATCGGGCGTAGTGGGCATTAAAGCATTGCAACTTGGATATTTCAGCAGCTGGAGAACAACGGAGAATGCAGTTGAATGAGTTTGCAGAGCTAAGGGATCAGGCGTACGACAGTTCGCTGAGCTTCAAAAAAAGAACTAAAAGGGTCCACGATGCTAAACTGAAGCGTTCTAGGTTCAAACAAGGAGACAAGGTGCTGCTCTTCAATTCACGATTCAAGAAATTCTCCGGTAAATTCAAAAACAGGTGGAGTGGACCGTTCACGATCTCAAAGGTATTTCCCTATGGCGCAATCGAACTCGAAGCTCCGGAAGGTAATTTTAAGGTTAACGGTCACCGCTTAAAGCATTACATTGAAGACTTTCCCATCAGGGAAGATGTTTTCATATTTGAACCTCCATAAGTCTTCAGGAAAGGTACAAAAGAGTCAAGCTAGAGACTCGTAAAATAAGCGATCTTGGGAGGCAACCCAAGCTTAACTTTACTTTTCTGATAAATTTTATTCTTAGTTTATTTTTATTAAAGTATGATTATCTCTAACAAAAAATTTCAGGATTTGCTTCTTATCAGACTACAAACTTCAATTTCTACAAAATCAGAGATAAGTCTTAAAGATGCAAATGCCAGAGTTCTGATAACAAACAAAAATCTTTATAAAACCCTTACACTGTCATCAGATCTCTGTGCATTTGTATTGGTCATTTTTAAGCATTACCTGTTTTATTTTGTTTGTTTCAGGATGGACAGTTCCAGTGACACTCGAGCGCATGTTGTTGAGAGACTACCCAGACGTCGCAGACATCGCAGACGTGGAGATTAGAGTCAGGGAGACACCATTCCACACCGACAGAGACGTAGAGCACACAGACAGAGGAGGACCATGCCCACCATATCTGAGGAGGACTTGGTTGACATCCCGATCATTCATGAGGAGTCACCCGTTGAGGGGCCCCTATCACCTGCTCATCAGTTAGCCCCTGTACCCACTTTTGAGTACGGGATCACTCTTGCTGACCCTGCTGCAGTATGGGCCCTCTTTCGGACGTTCTCTATCCAGCACTATGTCATGTCCACCCTCTGTGAGCATGTGGGATTCCCGAGGCCTTCTGCCCGTCCGTTCCATCTTGGTCCGGATCCAGGACCGTCTCGTCCACCATGGTCATTCTTCCCCCTACTGGACCATTTGCTGTTGGACCATCCACTGCTCCGCCTGTTACTGCTACTGACCCCACTAGATCTCCAGGGAGCTCATCCACTGGCCATTCACTTACTTAACAGCCGATGGCTATACTGGATGTACCTAGCCCGCCTCCTGCCTCTGCCCCTGACATTGCTGTTGAGCAGTTTTGGGCTATGATGGAGCAGCCTACTCCTTCACCCACATCTGTCCTAGATGCTGCTTGATAAGCATTAAATAGATAGTATATTTTATAGTAATTTATCCCTATTTTTATATACATTTTAGTGCATTTATATGATTTTAGATACTTATTTTGTTAATATTTGCAGAAATGTATTTTAATTAAAGATTGAAGAAAAAGGAGCAAAAACTAATCCGAAACTGAAAGAAACTGAAGAAAATGAAGAAATGAAGAAAAAGGAGCTTAAACCTTGAAGAAATGAAGACCAAAAGTGTTAAAATGAAGAATTGGGCCAAGAAGACAATAAAGTCCGGATATGAAGATTAAAAGTCCAAAAGTTAAGCCCAAGCCCGAAAATTAGAATATTCTGGAATTAACATTCAACCGGCGGTTGGATTAACCAACCAGCGGTTGGGCATTAGGGTTTAGAGGCGGTGCAGACACGTGGAATTGGACCCGGATACAAATTCCTCCAACCGGCGGTTGGAGAACCCAACCGGCGGTTGGGAGGTCGGTTTTGAAAACTATAAATAGAGGCTTAATTCAGGTTTAAGGATATACGATTCAAGAATACTAAAACCGAAAGTTAGGGTTTTAGGTCGACTTTAGGTGCGATTTTGGAGGTTAAAGAGCTAGGGTTTGAAGGTTTTTAACCCTAGGAAAAGCTAGTTCGTCAATTGGTTCGATTTCTTTATCCTTGTAACTTTAATAACCTTATTGAGTTATTTATGATATTGTTTATTTGATTTAATTGTGAATTAGGTTTTCATTATAATTGTTTGAATGAATGTTTATTGAGTTTATTATTTGAATTATATGTTTATGTTGGAACTATATTATTGAATGTTTATTATACAAGAATTGTCTTTATTATGATATTTTAGTGATTATTCTTGACATAATTAGACTGATTTATATTAAACTAGGATGACCATAAACTGTTTATATAAATTAAGTGATTGTGTTTATGTTTTGATCTTAACCTTATGCGATAAACTAAGAATGATTCATTAATATAAAGTAATACTGCGATTCAAGCCTAACCATAGAAATTGTATTAATAAATTGATGATAGATCTTATTAATTATTAACACTTTGCGTAACCTTATGATTGTGTTGCTATGATGAGGATTTGACTTAACCCTAAGTGATCTTCTACATTAGTAAATCACCAGTAATAATAGCCAACAAAGCAAATAGACATAAGTACAGATAAAAAGTTTAATAAATAATAGTTTGAATAATTATAATCTTTTATCCAATTGAGTATACCTAAGTTGTTCCTAAAACTTATCTATTAGAATCTGTATCAAAATATAAATATAAATATGTTCGTTCGGAACTAAAACGTCCCCCTTATCTTGTAAATTATTGTAAATTGGATCCTTTTATTTATTTGTATTATAATTGTAAATATTTGTAATTAGAATAAATAGATAATTAGTTATAAATAAGAATCACGTTTCTTGTGTTCCTTGTGTTCGAATTTGGACTTACTTATTAAGCTATATTACATGAACGGGTCAATCTTGCCTAAATTGTGTGATAGTATTATTTAGTATTTCCTTAATTTAAACTTGTTATTATAATTGCATATACTTTCATACGCATCACTGCTGTTGCTGACTTTGATCCTGAAAGCGATGATCTACTTGATGACTTTTAGTTTATTTAGCTTATTTCGTTTATCTTATTTTAGTATTTAGATTTTATAACTCTTTGTTATTTTCGAGATATGACGTTGAGGTGATGTTTATTGCAGAACGTAGCTTTGTGTGGAATGGCTGATCTTGCACGAGCCTGGTCCTCAAATCCAGTAAATCACGCGCACGACTTCTACACGAATCTGGTCCTGTTCAGTAAACAGAAAGGGGAGTGTTTTAACCTTTCTCTCTCCGTTTTTATAATGATTCTAAGTTTACTTAAGTTTATGTGTTATAATCTGTGCCACATCCTAACTTATCACTAAGTGTGAGGATTCCAGCCCAATTCAACACTTAGGAAACATTTTCTTATATGTTCAAACTCTAAGTGTGGGATTTTAGTAGTAAAATCTCAACTCAAGAAAACATTAGGGACAATGTTCCTCTAAGTGTGGGATGGTAGGTATGGAATACCTTGGACAAAACGATTTTTATGTCTACATAGCATATCTCAGAAAATGTTCCCTAAAATTTTTCAAAATTTTCAATAATATTTTTCAATAAAATTAAAAATATGAGCTAAACCTTGCGATTAACTCTAAAATTTTTGAGTTTTGGTATACCTGAAAGAAATCATTTTCAAAATATGAGGAAAGATATTTCAAAAACTTAAGGAAGTTAAGGTAGAAATTTCCTAAACAAGAAACGATAATCTAAGAGGGGCATCGCATGACTAAGCACATACAACCCAAATTTGCAGTGAGGTTTTGAGCCTTAAAAAGCATTCATTTTTAATGCTACATTGTTCATTTCATGTGTGTACCGATGCATGTATCTCTGAATTAGAACTTGCTCTTGACATACGCTTCAAGACCACATTGGTGTGTACCGTACGCGGTATAGGCGCAATTAAATGACCTTGACATTTCTTAGGGATTAACTCCTTTCTAGCCTTCTCTTTCAAAGCCCAAAACCCTTCCGATGCTCATTTTAAGTATCGATGATCATCTTAGTAAACCCTGTTGAGCCTAAACCTTTCGTTTCTTCAAAATCCTTAATACAAAAACTCATTTTCCCAAATTCCCAAAACCTTATCTTAGAATTTTTGAGGTTATGAAAAACATCTCGAAGAATATCTAACTCGATTATCCTACTTGTTCGTGTTCTCCAAAAAGAATCAAATCTCTCCAAAAGTGCGGGAAAATTAGCACACAAGAGAGACAAGAGGACAACGGTGCGGGAAAATTAGCACCTGAAGAAAAGACTCGAAATGATCAAGATAAAAGAAAGGATTTCTAAAGGACTCAAATAAAAAAAATTATCCTCGGAAGTTCTCTGACAAATAAATTCTGAAGAAGAAAAAGAAAATAAAAAGAAGAAAAAGAAAAAGAAAAGAAAATAAAGCTCAAAGTGCTTCAAGGTATCAACCATTCAAAGAAAAATCCGATAGAAGACGAGTAGCTATTACTTCCGTTCTACAAATAAGTTTTTCATGATTCTTGGAAAGCCTGAGATAAGCGACACCCCTACAACCCAAAAATTCCCTTATCCATACCCCTTAAACCCTCACAAAACATTACAACCCCTAAATGTCTTGGGATAATTAGCGCCGTTCTCACATAAGTGGTGGAGATCCGATTCTCGATCAAGCTTATGACGATGAGTACTGTGTCGCACCCCCAAATTCTGATGCGGAAGCGATTCGGGTCGGGGCGCGACTAATCAATATACACAGCACATAAGATATATAATGAATGACCACTAAATGCCTCGTTTTAAACTTGTATTGATTAAACAAAAGTTTACATCAAAATATGATATTGTACATTAGCTCGGTTTGAAATTGAGAGATTTACATACATAATTAATTTATACAAAATATAATAATGCAACTAAATCTCTGAATGTTTGAATGCTGACTCGAGCTAAGTATTCCTGTTCAGGCAGTCCAACTTACTGCTTAGTACCTGTGATACATGCTAAAATTGATCAGCTAAAAGCTGGTGAGCTCACAGGTTTGTATGTCAAAACATATTGTATGAACCCCAAGATTTAATTGAATTTAAAATGCAATTAAGCAAAATAAAAGTTATAGAGCCATGAGCACATAGTCTGAGCTTAACTTGAGTGTCAGGTCCAATTAAGGAAACCCGACTGTGGTGCCTCCTACGAGTGCCTAATCTACACTCGTCTTCCCAAATGCTAATACGTCCGTTTGAGCAGTTAGTGCGTGCTAACCCGAACGAGGATTGTCAATCCTATATGATATCATATACTAACATTCACGCTACAGATGTATTACCAGACTATGTTATGGAGGGCTTTAATGATTAGTTGAAAACAACTCACGTAGTATTTGATTGATTTGCACTTGCGTTCTACATGTAAATAAAACAAGCAATGTAATCACACCCCTGATTGAAAAGCAGTGAAATAGGGGCCATGAGACTCACCTGAGCCTTGAGTGTTTATCGAAATAACTTGAATTGATTAGCTGTGAATTGATGTCCGAAGACTTGTAACCTGAGGGCGTCCAATACGAGCGATGGTTATTTATTGAATAGGTATCTTAAAAGACTACCTTTGTAGTTGTTCGTTCAACTATAATGTCCAAATTACCACGATTTGGTTGATTAACTTGTCCAAGTTACTACAACTTGGTTGATTGATTTGAGTTTAGAAAAACGTGTACGGCCGTTGGTGATTGTTTGTAATAATAATCTCAACATTATTATCTTGTTTTCGAAGTGTTACACTTAAAAAGTATTTATAAACTTTAGGTGACGGGGGTCCGGGGGCAGCGCCCCTGGTAAGCGGGGTTCCAAGGGTGGCAACCCCTGGCGGGGTCCAAGGGGCTGGCCCCTGGTTGGGGTCGAGATCCCAAGTCAGCTCGAATTTGAGTATAATCGAGTGATAAAATTCGAATTTGAGTATAATCGAGTGATAAAATTTCAGGTTTCGACACTAAGTAAAATCTGTGTTTTTCTTGGTTCTGTTTCATGCGACACTTATAGCGTCACTTAGGGGTTTTAGGCGACACTCAGGAAGTGTCGCATAAAATGGTAAATTCTGAGCTTTTAGCGTCACTTGAAGGAGTGACGCATGACATGGCGTCACTAAGGTAAGTGATGGATACAAGTGCCGGATAAGGGTTCTGGGCGTCACTAAGCAAGTGACGGTTTGATGTCAGAGTCTGATTATAGGCGACACTTAGGCAAGTGTCGCTTGAAGTGTCGGTCATTGAATTTGCGACACTTAGGCAAGTGTCGGGAAAAGAGGGTTTTATGCGGCACTTGAGCAAGTGACGCAAAACTAGGGTTTTATGCGTCACTTAATGCGACACTTAAGTGACGCACGAAGTGACGCTATACTGGATCTGGCTATGCGACAGTTAAGACTATTCGACGGATTTTGAGCCAAAAACGAGTTTTCCGGTTTCCGTTTGGTCCGATTCTTTTACCCAACCCTTATATGGACATTTCAAGCTTAGACAAACAATAACAAGTCGAAAACAATGGAAATCGGAGTGTTTCGAGATTCGTCGGAAACTTACAAACTTAACGCGAGGAGAATCCGAAAAGGTAAAAACGTTGATTCTTGCGAGGTGAACGTTTTTCTCTAAACGAGTCTTGAAATCCGAGGTCGTTTGAGGGTGTTATTTTGCGGATTAAGGTGTTGGTGGTGTTGGGGTTTGTTTGAGAGAAAAAGAAGAAGGAGAAAGAGAAGAGAGATGGAGAATGAGGGTGAGGGGATGGGGTCCCTCCCCTTTTGGGCTGATTTCGGTGGGTCCACGGGGTGGGCTTCACCAACTTTTGTTCTCCAGTGTTCGCGCTCCGTGCGGTGTTCGTTTTCTCGATCGTTTAAACGTTAAATGATTATTTAAAACATTTAATTATATGTTTTAAAATGCGAATAATTTCCCGATAATTTTGGTTGAAGTATTTTATAAAATATTTTATACTTGAGTTATGAAAGTTTATAACTTAGCTTTGTGTCGATTAGTTTGCGCGTTTCAACATTTTAATCGCGTAGACGTTATTTGTACGATACGACGTAAATACGAAATATTGTCAAAATAATATTTTGAATATAATAGTGCTATTAAATAATATTATATTATTCAATAAAGTTGTTCACCAACGTCCGTATTAATTGAGTCCAATTACATTCGATTTGAAACTTGTACGATTTAATCAAACCGCATAATTGTATATATTCAACAATATATATTAATTGATACATTAATTAGCCTAACACAGAACTAATTACATGTATTATAATTGATTAGGCACTAATCACTAGCCCTAATTTGACGGGTGTCACATTCTCCCCCTGTTAGAAGAATTTCGTCCCGAAATTTAGCTTGAAGTCGTGTTTGAAGTAGCGTCAGTGAATAACTGAGGGTACTTGAGTTTCATTTGATCTTCCCGTTCCTAGGTGAATTCCGGACCGCGCCGCGAATTTCACCTGACCTTAACAATGGGAATACGACTTTGTTTGAGTTGTTTGACCTCACGGTCCATGATTTCGGCGGGTTCTTCAATGATGTGAAGCTTGTCGTCAACACGAATTTCATCGAGTGGAATGATAAGTGTCTCATCCGACAGACACTTCTTTAAGTTTGAAATGTGAAAGTGGGGTGCACGCTGCTTAGCTCGGATGGCAGCTGCAATCGATATGCCACTGGACCTATCCTTTCGAGGATTTCGAAAGGTCCAATGTATCTGGGTTTAGTTTACCGCGTTTGCCGAAACGAATGACACCTTTCCAAGGTGAAACTTTGAGTAGTACCCGATCCCCAACCTGGAACTCGAGTGGTTTGCGTCTCACGTCAGCATAACTTTTCTGACGATCACATGCGGCTTTGAGTTTATTTTGGATACCAACGATTTTCTCGGTGGTTTCATGAATGATTTCCGGACCAGTGAGTTGGCTATCTCCCACTTCAGTCCAGCAGATAGGTGACCGGCACTTACGACCGTACAGTGCCTCGAAAGGTGCAGCTCCAATACTGGTATGGTAGCTGTTGTTGTACGAAAACTCGCACAAGGGTAGATGTTTTGCCCAGTTTACACCGAAGTCAACTACGTAGGCTCGTAGCATGTCTTCCAGTGTTTGAATTGTTCGTTCACTTTGGCCATCGGTTTGAGGGTGGTATGCAGTACTCATATCCAGACGAGTACCCAATGATTTCTGAAGTGATTGCCAAAAGTGAGATGTGAAGCGGCTATCTCTGTCAGAGATAATTGAGATGGGGACGCCTTGCCGGGTTACGATTTCTTTCAGATAGATTTGAGTGAGGCGTTCCATTTTGTCGGTTTCCTTGATCGCAAGGAAATGTGCAGATTTCGTGAGACGATCTACGATCACACAAATGGTATCGCAACCGCTTGATGACTTTGGTAGTTTGGTTATGAAATCCCTTGCGATTTGTTCCCATTTTCATTTAGGAATGCTGAGTTATTGAAGTAAACCAGAAGGTTTTTGATATTCAGCTTTGACTTTCGAGCAAGTAAGACACTTGCTGACATACGTGGCGATTTCGGCTTTCATGTTCGGCCACCAATAAAATTCCTTGATACCGTGATACATTTTATCGGATCCCGGATGGATAGAATATTTGGACTTGTGAGCTTCATCCATCACCAAGTCTCGCAGGTTCCCAAAACTAGGCAGCCAGATTCGATTTGAGAAACACCTAACTCCGTTAGGTTTGATTTCGAATTGTTTATCCATGCCTCGCAAGGCCTCGTTTTTGATGTTTTCAGATTTGAGTGCTTCGAGTTGAGCAGTGAGAATCTGAATGTTTAGATCGTTATGAATAGTCATGCTGAGGGCTCGAACTCGAAGTGGTTTCGATCGTTCTTTTCGACTGAGGGCATCGACAACAATGTTTGCCTTCCCTGGATGGTATTTGATTTGGCAATCGTAATCGGTAAGCAACTCGACCCATGGACGTTGCCTAATATTGAGATCCTTTTGATCGAAGATATGCTGGAGACTTTTGTGGTCAGTTAAAATTGTGCACTTAGTGCCGTAGAGATAATGCCTCCAGATTTTGAGAGCAAAAACAACTGCTCCGAGTTCGAGGTCATGAGTGGTGTAGTTCTTTTCGTGAATTTTTAATTGTCGTGAGGCGTAAGCAATGACCTTGTCTCATTGCATCATAACGCAACCGAGACCTTGATGGGAAGCATCCCAGTATACCACAAAGTCTTCGGTGCCTTCGGGCAGTGATAAGATAGGGGCACTGCAAAGCTTCTGTTTTAGAAGTTGAAATGCCGACTCTTCTTTGTCGGTCCAGTTGAACTTTTTATCTTTCTGAGTCAGTGTCGTGAGTGGTTGAGCTATTTTTGAGAAGTTTTCGATGAATCGCCGATAGTAACTGGCAAGTCCTAGAAACTGCCGTACTTCGGTCAGTGTGGTGGGTGCTTGCCAGCACTTGATAGCTTCGATTTTTGATGGATCAACATGAATTCCTTGACTGTCGATAACGTGACCAAGGAATTGAACGGTTTGTATCCAGAACTCACACTTAGAAAATTTAGCGTACATCTCTTCGTGTCTAAGTAGTTCCAGAATGGTTTTTAGGTGTTACGCGTGTTCCTGCTCGTTTCGCGAGTATATGAGGATGTCATCGATGAAGACAATGACAAACTTGTCGAGATGGGGCTTGCACACCCAATTCATAAGGTCCATGAATACAGCCGGTGCGTTAGTTAGACCGAATGGCATCACCTGAAATTCGTAATGTCCATAACGGGTTCTGAAAGCAGTTTTCGGGATATCGGTGTCGCGAACACGTAGTTGATGATAACCTGACCGAAGATCGATCTTTGAATAAAAACTCGACCCTTGAAGTTGGTCAAACAGGTCATCTATTCGAGGAAGTGGATAACGGTTCTTGACGGTCAACTTGTTCAACTCCCGATAGTCAATACACATTCTGAACGAACCGTCTTTCTTTTTCACGAATAAGACCGGAGCTCCCCAGGGTGAAGAACTCGGTCTAATGAATCCTCTTTCCAGGAGTTCCTGTAATCGGGTGGACAACTCCTGAAGTTCGGATGGGGCTAATCGGTATGGTGCTCGGGCCACAGGTGCAGCACCTGGCACGAGATCGATTGAGAACTCGACCTATCTTGGTGGTGGTAGACCAGGTAGTTCTTCGGGAAAGACTTCTCGAAAAATTTTATTTCTACTATATTGCTTTGGTGAAAAACGCATTTAAAATTCGAATTTGAGTATAATCGAGTGATAAAATTTCAGGTTTCGACACTTAGTAAAATCTGTGTTTTTGTTGGTTCTGTTTCATGTGACACTTATGTTGGAAATAGTGTCCAAGGTCATAACTAATTGGTAAGACTATTCTAAAGGTAGAGTCCTTTTTGGGTTGCCCTCGATGAACAGTAAGAGAAACAATAAGAGAGATAATATTAATTGGAATTAATATTATAGTTAATTAATTGGTTTATTAATTTATCAATGTTGATAAATTAATTAGAAGCTAAAAGTAATTAACGGAAACAATAAAGAATATTTAGTTAGTTTATTAATTGAAATTAATTAGAAACTAAAAGGAATATTCTGGAAGCGAGTTCCAACCGGCGGTTGGAAGTTTCAACCGGCGGTTGGAGGATTAGGGTTTGTAAGGCGGTGACGCGTGTTTGACTTGGAACAGGATTCAAGTCCAACCGGCGGCTGAAGGCTTCAACCGGCGGCTGAAGGCTTCAACCGGCGGTTGAAAGCCGAAATCAGGAATCCCACATCGGTCAGAAACAAAACCCCAAGGCATCCTCTTCCTCTATAAATTGAGGCCTAATCCATGGTTTCCCATCATCCCAGTTTGGAATTGAATTTAATACTTTCTCTCTTTCTCATTCCGAATCCTTGTGAGAGTTTACACGACGTAGAGTCGGGAACCTAGAATTTGGAGTTTCTCTTGGTTCACAGGTGTGAAACATTAGAGGTGTTCTACTTTGGGCACTTGCTATCCAAAGCATGGAAGGTCGAGCAAGGAGTCTGCGTGAAGGTTCTGCAAGGTGGTCTGCGCGTGAGAAATTGGTTTTCTCAAAGGTTAGTATTTTCTCGTTTATCTATTTATTTTGTTATTGTTAATAGCTTTATTAAGTAACGGTCCTTTAGGGTTTAGTTTCCTAGTTGCTCTAGATTAATTGTTATTTTCCGCTGCATATGTTAATATAATTAGGGAATAGAAAACTCAACAGTGGTATCAGAGCGTAGGCTTAATAAGGTTAGCAATACAAAATGTAAATAAAATGTATTTTGGAAATAAAATTGTTTTTATTTTGTCCAAATAATTAAATTAAGTATATATGTATAATATATTATATATGTATACAACTAATTTATTTACTAATCAGACCTTAGTATTTTAATGGTTTAAAATATATGCTCAATTTTAAAATGTTTTAAAATAGAACCCTGAACCTTAAATGTTTAAGAGAGACCTTATATATAATATGATTTATATATATGTATCATTTAAGTCTAAATACATCGTCAGTCAATCGATAAATCGGCTCACCCATAGAGAACAAACTATAAGAGAGGTATAAGGCGGGTCGCTTTGCTTCCCTAAAGAAGTAGGTTTTTAATAAGCTTCGCGCTGACCTGCTTCTCCGCTTCTTTGTGCGTTCAATGGAGTTACCGAGGACTTTTGACAGGATGATGTCAAGATTAAAAGAAGACTTAAAATAGTAAAACAAAATCCCGTTTTAGCTATAGAAAAATGTGAAAAGTGTGCTAACCCATGAAAACTGCACATTTCTCGTATGGACTGTTAATGGAGCGTGTGTGGTTAACCAGCACATTAATATGAGGACATATTGAGAGGTGATGTGGGACTCGCGATTCTCGAGCATACTCAAGCCGGGCACCACGCGGGGTTTGCATGGTTAGTTCACCATCTAGTTCATGATCCTCGGCATACCAGTCATGAATAGTAGATGAGCATAACCGAGATTAACATGCCATTGATAGGTATCAATGAATCTCAAAGATCTAGGAGTTTCATAGAAATGAAATAGACAAAAGTATTTTGTTATATGATTATGGCGACCCTTTTCATAAAACTGAAAATATAGATCCTAGCCTTAATTAGAAATTGGGTAATTAATTAAGGAATAGTCAGACTAACTAAAATAGTTTTGTTCTCAAAAATATCTGTTGAAAATGGTAATAATCCTCCCGTTCCCAATTCCGCAAATAACCCGAACTTCTCACTACTCTCAGTTCTTGGGAGGGAAAGACTTACCAGTTCAAACTGTATGAACTGGTAATGTAACCCTAGGTTCACTCTAAAGAACAAGGAGTATGTTCTCGATGAGCTGTGAAACCGTAGGTACGAGAATAAGAGTATGTTCTCGACGAGAATAAGGAGTATATTCTCGGTAAGTAAGTTCCCACAAATGATAATGATTCAGCCCAAGAAGAGACTAAAGCTCACCGGAAATATTATGATGTTTGATACAAAGTTTTGGTCAACATAATTATGTCCGGTCAGCCAGCTGTCTACAAACAGTTTATAACCTCATGTCAAATGGTTTTGAATGAGAAAGAGACCTTAATAATGGAACTCCCAAAAGTAACTGAGCAAAGGATCAAGAAGATTGATGTGCCTTTTGGCTCAGCAGCTCCTGTGTTGTCAATTGGTCATGATGTAAAGGAAAGGAAGAGATCTGGAATAGCTACGAATGGAAAGTCCAATCGTAGGGCTAAGAGAAAGATGATTCTAAAATTGCACCAGCAATGATCCAAAGGAATCAGTGTGTTATACTGCAACACAGAGGAGAACTAGAAGCGTTGCTGCCCAAAATATCTAAAAGACCTTAAAGACAGTAAGGTTGAAAAGGATTCAGGTATATAAATAATCGAACTCCACAGGATTTGGGGTTTTAGGATTTGGAGTTTCTCTTGGTTTTGAATGAGAAAGAGACCCTAGGATTTGGAGTTTCTCTTGGTTCATGGGTGTGAAACATTAGAGGTGTTCTACTTTGGGCACTTGCCGTCCAAAGCATGGAAGGTCGAGCAAGGAGTCTGCGTGAAGGTTCTGCAAGGTGGTCTCCGAGTGAGAAATTTGTTTTCTCAAAGGTTAGTATTTTCTCGTTTATCTATTTATTTTGTTATTGTTAATAACTTTATTAAGTAACGGTCCTTTAGGGTTTAGTTTCCTAGTTGCCCTAGATTAATTGTTATTTTCCGCTGCATATGTTAATCTAGTTAGAGAATACAAAACCCAACAACTTATAGCGCCCCTTAGGGGTTTTAGGCGACACTCAAGAAGTGTCGCATAAAATGGTAAATTCTGAGCTTTTAGCGTCACTTGAAGGAGTGACGCATGACATGGCGTCACTAAGGTAAGTGATGGATACAAGTGCCGGATAAGGGTTCTGGGCGTCACTAAGCAAGTGACGGTTTGATGTCAGAGTCTGATTATACACGACACTTAAGCAAGTGTCGCTTGAAGTGTCAGTTAGGAGTGTCGGTCATTGAATTTGCGACACTTATGCAAGTGTCGGGAAAAGAGGGTTTTATGCGGCACTTGAGTAAGTGACGCAAAACTAGGGTTTTATGCTTTTAATCGCGTAGACGTTATTTGTACGATACGACGTAAATACAAAATATTGTCAAAATAATATTTTGAATATAATAGTGCTATTAAATAATATTATATTATTCAATAAAGTTGTTCACCAACGTCCGTATTAATTGAGTCGAATTATATTCGATTTGAAACTTGTACGATTTAATCATACCGCATAATTGTATATATTCAACAATATATATTAATTGATACATTAATTAGCCTAACACAAAACTAATTACATGTATTATAATTGATTAGGCACTAATCGCTAGCTCTAATTTGACGGGTGTCACATACTGCATGACTGGCTTTATAAGCGATTTCGTTTGAACTAGATTGATAGGAAACCCGATACACTATTGAGTGAATTGAGTGACCACCTTATATGAGATCGCCTAGTCATGTATACTCCAAGATCACGAGAGTTGGAAGTATGCCTATGAGAATCACTTCCTGTTTCCGAAAGGATCATCTTATTTTTCCTTTGTTTTCTTAAACTATCTACTCATATGAGGGAACGGTAACTAACAAGGATGTCATAACTCTCCCTAAAACCAGTTTCAAAAATGTTTTCAAAGGAAGTATTGATGAGTGTTGCTTGAGGACAAGCAACGTCTAAGTGTGGGATACTTGATGTGACTCAAAAAGTCATGTTTTTAAGGACATATTTATGCACTTTTTAGACCAATCTTTGGTGAAAACTTTTCAAAACCGTCATTATTTACCAAAAACCACCAAGGTAATCTAAATACAGACATTGCTACAAAAATCGGTTAAAACGTCCAAATAACACGCAAACCAAGGCAAAACTATCACCTTAGAGATTCCGTTCTTAATATTCTTATAGAAATAGATCTTAATTCATATTTTATGATTCTACAGGAAAATCCAAGACCGGAGGTGAAAGAATTAGAAGAAACGGATGAAAGACGGAGAATATATGCAGTCTGGAAGCTCGCCGATTATCATCCGGAACACGCAAAAGTCAAACACCTTCAAAATTGGAAACTTAGTGTCATTAGAAGCGTAACGGGAATACAAAATCAACGGCACAAGAATCAAGCAAAACGGGCTTAAAACGAAGAAGATACGGACGAACCAAGCAACCGAGAAGTCAGCGGAGGACAAATGGAGCACCAACCCCCCCCCCCCCCCCCCCTCCACCCAAGGTACCGTATACGGTATCATAGGTGCCGTATACAGCCCTTTGGGTACCATTTGGTACTTATTTTGCCTAGTAAATGGTACTTGGGGTGTCATTTGACCCCCCCTGTCACTTGCTCGCCCCGGTTGATGCTTTGATGCTTGTTCTTGATGCTTAAAGACTTGTACCTCTCCTCCACCACTTCTCCTATAAATAGTGGACTCATTTCCACCATTTCAACACACCTCATTTCCATTCTTTCTTTCTCTCTCTAAGAATACTCTCCCTCTCTCTCTAGCTTAGTTTCTCTCTCTAGAAATAAGCTAGTAGGTAATAGTTTAGGGTAGAAGCTTTTAATAGCTTTTGTACAGAGATACTCCGAGACTTCAGATTCATAAAGATTTATCTGTATTACTCTCTTATTCGGGTTTAATACAATCTCTCGTATTTATTCTATTAATCATGTTATCTTATTATGCATGCTTAGGATCGAATGCTAGAATTATGCTAGGCTAGACAAATCAATGTTTGTTGTGATGTATGCAATGTTAGGATAGTTATGATTTAATTTTCCATGCTGTTACTCTGCCTATATGATTTTAAACTGTTTGTGAACTTATAAGCTGAACCTCTGCCCGTTTTATCTGTCCAACTTATGCTGTGGTTTGTATCCTCCTCCCTAGAACCTGGCCAATTGCTAGAAGTAGGATTGCCAACTATTCTGTGTATGATGATCAATGAACTCAACATGGTCGTTGTTCCCTTGATTGAAACATATCCGAGGGACACGAAGCATAAGAGTAGAGATAGATTAGGTTCATGCTTATTTGTTGTGTATCTTCGGGACAACTTCCGGGATACCCATGATTTAATCCTCAGGTCAGTTAAAGTGATGCTTGTGTTCCGTCCTACTGCATGTTCTTGTTTGATTGTTGCTTAGGTACTGCATGCTAGACATACATGACCACTATCACTGCCCTGTTAATTAGATTTTCATAAATATAATAAACATAATACAGGTAGGTTAACATGCATATAAAAGTTGTGATGATTGTATGATTAATGATGAACAATTCAACTGTCCGCTAGACATATTATCCCAACCGGTTCCGCGGGTTAAACCCTGTTCATGCTATTGTTCAATGAACGATTCATGCCACGATACGGACGTCCTCCGGATGTCTGAGACTGTGGACCTGGATTAGAGGATGGTTGTCGGTTGAATTGGTCTGTGCATTTGGGAGAACTTCCGGTGTACTGTACACTCTATAACTGCTATCCATGTGACATATTATGTATCTGATTGCGGACAACTCTACGTTAGTTATATAGTAGGATCGTTGTTGTAGCTCATTAAGAAATATAGAAATGTCTAATGAGTAATCTGGAACCCTAATTGGTATAACGGAAAAGCTGTAAAACGTCCGAGTATCCGGTATAGTGTTGGAACCACCACTGGTGTAGTACAAATACGTGGAAGCCGAGTAAAGGCCGTAGGCATAATACTTTATTACCAATTAAGCTTCTATGACCTCACCGGATTAGTCTTCGCACCTAGTAGCCTTATCCCTCATAACTATCCACCTAATAACATTGCTGAAATCACAGCAAACATATTCCTTATCTTGATTTCTCTGCGTTCTCCGTACAAACCCCACCTTTAATTTAGTTTTTAATTTTAGTAATTAGATTAGAAAACCAAACCAACCTATCAAAAAGTTTAAAAACCCCAGCTAAATTACAAAAGATAATTAATCCTCCTAAGATCCCATGCCCGTTGTAGTTTGAAGAACGACACCTGAGTCATACGTACCGCTTACTGCCCTTTAGGTCTATAGGTTGTATCAAAACTTAGGATACCCAGCATAATAAATATAAAACCCACTGCCGTGAGCCCCTGCCAGACGGTTCAACGACAAGAGTAAAATCCGACCGACCGCTAGGGCTGCGACAGGTAGAAAGAGATTTCTTAACTGAATATGAAAGATACTATATTAACCCTGCCGACTTAATATTCAATGTCATCCGAGCTCTCAGAGGTATGTTTATCTCTCACTACACCTTATCTTTGTCTAAAGCTTCAACCGTATCCAAAGGTGTCATCGTGGACACTGACAGGTAAAGCAGGAAAGTCTAGTAAGGATGAGTTCTCCTCCTTAACAGAGCGCTCTTGGGAGGCACCCCTAGCCTATCTAGGATTAATAATATTAATTAGTTTTAATTTTTGTTAGTAGTTAATTAATCCTTTTAAAGCTTTCGTTAAAAAAAATAAAATAAAATAAACATTCTTTAAACTTTAATTTGCACGATTCGCGTTTGTCCAAACTTTTTCAGAAATTTAACAATGTTTTATTTTTAAAATTTTGGTAAATAAATTTTCGACTTGTTTTAAAATTTAAAGAACACAAAAATATTGTTTTGTTATAAATAAACACGTTTCTTTAAAATGCAGAAACTTTTCACGCGCAATTTAAAGTACGATTTTAATTCGCGAAATTTTTTATAAAGTTACGTATTTACTTTTGGTTACTTTATTAAAAATCTTATAACATTTTGAAAACCAATCGTACGTATCGTATCTTTCGCGTTTTAAACCGAAACGTATTTAAACCAAAGAGAGACACCTCACTATCAAACAAAAAAAGTCAAAAAGTCAAAATTCCTCTCCCTTCTTCTTCCCCAAGGCCGACGGCCTCCATCCCCATCCCCAAACCCTCATTTTTCCACCATTTTTGATGATTCAAAGCTTCACATTCATCATTTAATCATCTCTTGTGCATACATAACATCATTACATCACTTGCAAGGTATTTCCTAACTTAAATCCTTGAATTTCATGAACTTTTGAAAAATTAGGGTTGCAAACTTTGATCTATGAAATCCATGGTGAAAATTTGTGTTTTATGTTACAAATGTGTTCTTTCATAGTTACTTAACATGATTACATGCATAATTGAGAGTTTTACTTGATGATTTGCTAGTTTGATTTTCAAGTGTTGACTTTAGTGGTCAAATTTGCTAGAATTGTTCACTTTTGATAGCTAGTTGCTTGTGTTGACTTGTTTCGATTGATTTATGCTTATTATGCATAGTTAAACATAAGTATCTTGATTACTAGCACTAAATGAATGGTTTTGATAACTCTTGGAAGTTAAAGTAAGCATATTTTGGTTGAAATTAACCGAACATCGCACTTCATTTCAAAAATCTTTAATTTCAAGATGTTCGCGTTTAATTAAATCATGATAAGTTTCTTAGATTTCCAATAGGACTTTAGTTAGCTTTTGGTCTTTTAATCATTTTTAAATTTCATCACCTTAATAAATAAAGTGTTTGAAACTTTAAATCGTGACCATCACATATTAAGCTACCGCCACTCATTTATCAAAGTCTTTAATGTTGCTAAAATCATTAAAGTAACCGAATAAGTCAACACGTGTCTTTGACCTCATGGTAATTGCATGAATACTTTGTTTATGCTCGTTTATTGTTCAACTTGGTATTTTTGAGGTAATTACATGGTTTTAAGCCTTATGCTCACTTAGATTAAGTTGCCATGAATGCAAGTAGGAATAATTGCTAGTTATTTAAAAATGATGAGTTTACTTGGATTTAAATGCTAGTATTGTTTCTGCTTTATTACCCTTGAAATAGGTTAGACACTAATAGGTATGAAAAATGCGGATTGAGGATTGGTTGTGGCCTAGGTTTAGTCTTAATAAATTTGCGGATATACCTATTTCCGAAGCCTACAGTTCCAAATATTGTTAAAAATTTTGGAAATAAATTAGCAATTTGTTATGACTTATGTGTAACATCCACTCCTTGGGCCTAGGGGTAAAACGGTAATTTCCCTTTATTTTTCATAATTATTTGATATAGTATAAGTAATTATGTGTATTTATAAGTTTTGTGTAAAATTTAGAAATTTAGTCAAAAGGTTAATGGTGACTAGTGAATTACTACTCATTTTAAATAGTTATAGCTGACGGTACAATAAAATAAGTTTCTTGCAATTTGGTATTTAGGTTCCAGACAATAGATCTAAGAAGGGTATAATATTACACTGTAAATTAGAATTTGGGTCGGTTTTAATATGAGGGCCGACCTCCTCTTGCTACCTTTCCCAAATTTCTCTCAATCTAATTCCTTCACTTGACCTTAACTCAATAACCTAAACCTTTAAACTACATTTGGATTTAAACCTAGAAACACATCAAAGCTGCGATTGTGAGTGGATTGAGAATCAGAATTTCATCATCATCTTGTTCGACTTATCATCTTTTTCATTAAGTTAGTAAGTGAGTTCTTAGCTTTTTTAAGTTTTAATTGAATTTGATGTTTACATGAAATTGAAGTTGGTTATTGTTATAAGATGATTGTATGATGTTGCTATGATTCATATATGCCAAGTTGTTGATGATTCTTCAAGTTTAATTTGGAAAGATTGAATTTATGTTCTTGAACTAAAGTTAGGGTTTTAAACATATGAGTTCATAAATTGTTAGGAATTGGAGCATGAAAAGTGTTTGTTTGGTGTTAGTTGATGTCACTACATGTTTGTGGTCCATTTTTGATGGTTAAAATCGAAGTTGAGACCTGAATTTGAAGTGTTATGTGTTAAAAGTTCGTAGCTGGGTTGCAATTCTGTTTGTGCTGTAACTGATGAAGAACCCGGCGGGTCCTTCTACCCAATCAGCGGGTTCTAACCCGACCCGGCTGCTCCAATGCCCAAAACGACGGCTTCTTTAGCCTTTAAAACGAGACTTATTTCTGTTTGTGAACAATTCAGTATACCCGGCGGCTAATGGGTTCGACCCGGCTGCTTGATAAGGTGACCCGGCGGGTAGCAGGCCCAGCCGGCGGGTCCCAAAGCTTTTACAGCAAAACCTAATTTTGATCTTAAATTTAGTTTTAACTATTCTATTGCATGTTTATCTAATTAATGAACTAGTAATATGATATGATATGATAACAAATGAAATTAGGAAATGATGTATGTGTGTATATGTTAATGTATATTCAATTAAATTGTTATTGTTGAATAATTGATGCACTTTTACATCTAGTGTGGATATTTGAAATAAATTACTGATTCGTATTATTCTATGGTATTCCAGATAATTCGAAGACTCAATAATATAAGACTTGTGAGTTGGAGCTTTTGACTGACAGGTGAGTGGATTTATACTCTCAGTATAATTTAGTTGTAACAATTAAGGTTACAATGGGTAAATGTGGTTTACTGTATTATACTGTTGTTTGACATGATGCCAAATTATTATTAATTCTATGCTATATCGCCATGTGCATATATGTGATTATTGAGAGGTCAATATGTTTTTGGGGCTTAAGGCTGCTATTAATTGGCCAACACAGATTCTTACAAATGTGTTGTTGTGGAAACTGTGTTGTGTGAGTAAATAGTACATTAGCTTATCGGTTTCCTGTATCGGCCAAATACAGTTGGTTATAAGCGTTCTTGGGGGCCACCGCGGCTTGAGGGTTACCTCAAGAACCACCGATCCTGTATTATATTGTGTTTAACATATTATTTACTGTAAATTGAATTGTTGTTGCTAAGTTAGACTGTTAGTTATAAGTCTATTCACTTAGCTTCGTGCTAATCCCAACGCTTTAACTTCTTGCAGGTTGTTAATTTTGTGATGCTTAAATCAAGAAGTTGGGACTTTGAAGAATGTTTGGCAACCTAATACTCTGATCTACTTTGAATCAAACTTTTAGTCAAGTTGTGTAAATAACACCTAAACTTATATATTTTGATATCACGTACAATTATAAAATGTATAAAGTGTGGTATGATGTAATGTACAGTATTTTGATAATATATATATATATATATGTTTTGTCCAACGCTTCCAGGTATATATATAAAAAAAATTATGGGGTGTTATAAGTTGGTATCAGAGCCGAGGTTTGGGCGAATTGTACATTTGTAGGGTGTGCAATCCCAAACCTATTGGTGTAAGCCAAACATTCTGAGGTGTGGGGATTAGTTATGGATTAGCAATTTGTTAGTATGTTAGGTACTAACAATTAATGAACTGTGAGTTTGTTGTTTTGAATACAGATGGCTGATAATGTACAACCGACCACCACTCATAATCACGCTTCAGAGACCGAGGCACCTCAAGGAAATCAGGGTCAAACCGATACTTCTTTTCCATTCGGAGGTGATATTGATCAGAATGAATATATGCATAAATTAGAGGATGAAGTCATTGGGCTTAGAGCTTTGAGGCAACTGTATTATAAGATCAACAATTTAGATCATCGCCACAGTTTTCACAGATACCATCACCTCAGAAAAAGGGTTGTTCGTTTAAGACTTTTATGTCAAGCAAACCATCGGAGTTTTCTAGGAGTTCTAATCTAGCCGTTACATTGGATTGGCTTCGAGATGTTGAACGGAAATTTGAGTTCAATGTGAAGAAGAGCTCAAAGTCCCTTATGTTGTCCAGTTGTTAAAAGGATTAGCCATGTCTTGATGGGATTCTGTAACTGCCACTTTGACCCCACAACAGAAAGCTTCAATCCGATGGGCAGACTTTCATAACGAGATTTGTAAGCAATTCTGTTCCGAATTTGATATGACTAGAATTCGACAGGAGTTTATGAATTTGCAGTCAATGGATGATCTTATTACTCAATTCTCGGAGAAATTGAGGTTTGTTCAACAATGGGTTCCCAACGATAAAACAAGGATTGAGCATTTTGTAGGAACTCTGCCACCACATTACCGTACTACTGTAAGACTTGCTGGCACTCTCCCACATGCTTTTAATTTGGCTCGTGCAGCTGATAGTGATATAAGAGTTTGAGCACAACAAAACAAGGAAAGGTTTTTACAATGCTCTAAACACTAGTACAAAAACGGGTATATATGGCGGTGAAATAGGCCATCTGAAGCGGTGAACAGACCGCCCCTGATACCGGCGCCACGAAAAGTGGGAACTTGTTTGAAGCGGTCAAACGACCACCACAAATTATATAAATAGGAGCGGTCAAATCAAAAAATAGAGCGGTTATATAGATACAAAAATTGGCGGGAAGAATAACATTTGAAGCGGGTTAGTGATGACTACTAAAGCGGTTAATTTTGACAATTTTGAAGCGGGTTAGTAAAACAGTATTTGTAGCGGTTCACTTGAAAATAATAAATGTGTAAATGGAGCGTTGTCTATCTAGTTTTTGTGGCGGTTTTTTAAATGGAAATTGAAAAAAAAAATACATTTGTTGTAAAACAGTATAAATGTGTAAATGGAGCGTTGTCTATATTAGTTTTTGTGGCGGTTTTTTAAATGGAAATTGAAAAAAAAAATAGATTTTTAGTGGCTTTTGACTAGCCATTTGTGGCGGTTGTTATAATTAAAGTATTAAAAACAAAATTCTTGGAACTGCGTATATATGCATTTAGTTAGCATTTGGAGCGGATGTATCGTATATATATGTATATGCTGCTGCGAGCATGCAGAATGCAAATACCAAAACCAGCATAATCCAAAAACCAAATTGACCAACAATTCAAAACAAAATTTAACCGGCCTGAACATATAAATCATGCTAATAAGTAATAACATTACGTATGTACAACATATATAACCTAAATATAATGTTTAAATGTTTAAAATGGGTTTATTTACTTGTTCTGACCGTCAAGAATGTACCTCTTTGCAAATTCGATTGTGCCCTCGATTACCAACTTGTCAAGTATATCGGCTGTATAAGGGGACAAGTCGCTCCAACCTATAATAAATTCAAATTAAAACATAAAAAAAGAGAACGAGTTTAATGCATTGAATTATACAGAAATTATATATTACGTACTATATATGGACTTACATTTTGTGGGAAATCTGGTTGCATACTCATAAAGAATTGTTGCATATGCATCATTACGTAATACCCACATTCCCAACTGTCTTGTTGTTGAGGACACTGATTTGAAGCACAAAGTTAGTTTAACACATATAATTTATGATCAATTTGCATATATATCAAGTTTTTCAAACTATATTATATGCTTACCAACACCATCTCCCATTGCCAATCCTCGCCTTTTCTCCTGAAAATTCAGTACTATAAAGTTAACTACAAGTTATAAGAAACAATTGCCTAATTAGCATTTTCATTCAAGTTAACATATATACTTACCCATGAACACCCTTTACGAATTTATAAGACTTCCAAGTCTTTTTCAGCTTCATCGAATCCAATATGTATCCGCGGTGCTTGATGTCGCTTATGAAAGCGCGTCTTGTTTTATAATTTATAAATAGAAATACCTAATAAATACTTTCAAGCAACCAGGCAAGAATACCCGATCAATTGTAAATATAGATTTGGTAAGTCAGATTCGAACACAAGGAAAAGGTGGAATATTTAAAATAGAAATTAACAATTAACTAGAAAGCAGTAAATATGGGGGGCGTTTTAGTTCCGTACGAACAATTCAGAAAACATTTAATTAAAATAAACAAACGTAAATAAAACTTTAAATTAAAATAATAAATAAATAATAACAATAAATCCTAATTGGAAGGAATAAGTAATTGTATAGTTAATGTCACTTAGATTCATATTTCCTGATTTATTACGTATTGATTATCTAATTGTGATACTTTTAGATCAACTTAATACCAAATTCTTCAATGAATACTAAGTTGAATATGAACTAGCCAACGTTTCGGGTCCAACTAATTCCTATAATCTAGGGTCCAACATGAAACACTGGTTCTAATGTCACAAGATGATCAGTCAATTGTGTGCCTTTCCCTAAATTATGCATTAAACATTCACAACGCGTTATAATCAACTCTATTGGTATGACTCAACAATACCCAATAATTAATTTATTGTCTTGCTCATCTTAAAGTAGATTATTATTGTATACTCGACCTATCAGACTCAACGTATTTAGTGATAGTCCAAAAGCCTAAGGTAGTACTAGCAATAATCAATAATCTTAAAGGAACTCAATCTCATTAAAATTATTAACCACGTGAAGCAACAATAATAACTAGTTACCAATAAACAAGTGTCCACGAGCAATATAACTGTTTTCAATCAAATAACTTATTCAATACGCAATTATAATCGTTCAATAATCATAATCTATGTTAAATCAACTACACAATCACTTTAAATACTCAATTCATCATAAATCAGTAATAATCAGATCATTCAACATCAAATACTTCAATGAAATCGAAATAAAGAAATTATACCGAGTTATAAAGACGAACTACGAATGATTTAGATGAATTATCCTCGTTCTTCACCTTTCGTACCTCCAAACTAACCCTAAATTACGAATTTAAAACCCCTAAGGTCGTCTGGAACTAAAAGAAAACGAAAACCAAAAAAAAACTGTCGAAATAGGGTTTAAAACATGAATTTATACTTCTGTGGTTTTTGATCCATACGGCGTATGGATTTCCATACGGCGTATGGATTGATTTCAAGCCCAGCCCATGTCCGCGTAACCTGGGCCTCCACTGCAGCAATCCATACGGCGTATGGATGACTTTTCCAGCCGGTTTCTTGATTTTTCTTCCTTTCTTCTTTTCTTCAACACCGGCTTCTCATTATTCTTCAAATATGTATCATTTAGCTCGTTATTTAATTGTTTTCCGTTCCTTTTCCATAAACGCTCCATTTCCACATCTATTTGCAAATATGAACGAAATCAATATCTATTCAAAACAAAATGCAATAAAAACATTCAAGAATAAGGGTAAAATACTACTGAAATATAGTACTTTTGAGCGTTTATCAGTGCTCAACATTGTCAAGAATGATAAGCACCCAATGTTTACTACCCAAAAGTTACAACATTTCAGTTTTAAATAATAATAAGGCAATGTATGTAGCAAATATATATAGATATAATACATACCTTGCGAAATAGGGAGCAAGGAAAAAACGCTTATCATTGTGAGCAGTGAACACATCTATGACGTGCTTCATGACAGTGGAGATAGGAACTGTTTCCTGGATTAGATGAGGATTAAGGAACGCACAGTTGCAGGGAAAGCCCAGCTTCGGTTTGCAAAGATACAAGTACCTAAATAAACACCAAAATTTATAGGATAGAATTAGAATGTAATACACATATTTTGTTAATTAAAGATACAAAACGTATGTTTTAAAGAACTTACATCGACCACCAATTAAGAACAGTGACATCGAGCTAATTGTTTGTCACCCAAATTAAAAGAGCCTCATACTCAAACCAATCTAGGATCGGCTCAGGATACATATTATAAGGGGATTCAATCTCAATTGATACGGTTTGTTGATCAATGAACCATGATCTGAATCGCCTACTTATATCTATTAACTCCTTAGGCCTTCTTAACAGCTGCATCTCCATATTTTTAATTCTTTGAATTTGTTGATCACGGAGCTCAGATGGTTTTGATGTATTCAGAAGAACATCATCCATAACTGGGTGCTACATTAGCAAAGTATTAGATTATATGGAAATTAATAAATATACATAAAATAAAAGATATTTCATTACTACATACGTACATAAACATCATCATCACGTGTAAAATTTTGAACTTTGCTGCTAGAGTCGGATGGTGAAACACAGGTTGTGGATGCACTGGTCATCGGGTGGTGTCGCACCACCTCGCTGGCATGCTACATTTTACGATTAAACAATTAACGGATAAATATGTACATAACTCAAAAGAAATACATATATACATAATTGGATATAAAATACAACACATTACGGAGTCAACATGTGGTGGTGTGGAGGTGGATGGTGAAACACAGGTTGTTGATGTGGTCCTTGGGTGGTGTCGCACCTCCTCGCTGATATGCTACATTTTACCATTAAACAACTAACGAATAAATATGTACATAACTCATAAGGAGTATATATGTATACATAACTGGATATAAAATACAACACGTTACCAAGTCAACATGTGGTGTGGAGGTGGATGGTGAAACACAGATTGTGGATGTGGTCGTTGCGGGGTGTCGCTCCTCCTCGCTGACATGCTACATTTTACGATTAAAAAATTTAACGAATAAATATGTACATAACTCATAAGGAGTATATATGTATACATAACTGGATATAAAATACAACACATTACCAAGTCAACATGTGGTGTGGAGGTGGATGGTGAAACACAGGTTGTGGATGTGGTCGTTGCGGGGTGTCGCTTCTCCTCGCTGACATGCTACATTTTACGATTAAAAAAATTAACGAATAAATATGTACATAACTCAGAAGGAATATATATGTATACATAATTAGATATAAAATACAACACATTACCGGGTCACCATGTAGTGGTGTAGAATCCCTCCTTGGTGGTGTGGGGAGTCGACTTCCCACAAAGTCGTGTGGCGACATAACATGACCAAGCTAACAAAATGGTAAAACATTAATTAAGCCGATAAAACATTACAATATAATACCAAATGGATCTACGAATAGACGTATACGAATACCTTTATCGCTTTGCGAGGCCATTGAATAGCTTCGGTACTTTTGGCTTGGCCTAAGAGTTTGATTCCCTCCTTAGGAATTGGAATGGGAACATTCTCAAGACCGTGTTCAACGGTTTCTACCAGCACAAACATGTACCCGCTCTGCAGTCCTTCCTTGTGAGACGGACAAGTAAACCCACTTGCCTATCTGATTTCATGATGACCGTATGGCATCATAATTTGACATGGAAGGGGTTCCTATCAAACGCACATGAATTAGATGGAACACGATTCTTCACAATTTTAGGTTATTTTACTAGTAGGATACATATATATCTTAAGCATTCACAATTAAAATGATCACAATGATCAGAATGATCACAGTTAACAAATATATATCTTAAGTTAACAAATTTATATATTTGCAAAGAGAAGGCAATTACCTCATCATCGTCATCAGGCCGGTATGGTGATCCACCAGGTGTAGAAAGGTGTATGTGTTCAGCATTCAGATTACTCACTTCTGTCTCTGTCTGGGCCATGTCGACCTCAACTGCAACTGCTTTCCTCTTTTGACCCTTCCTAGTTCCAAGGGCCTTTTTCATCCCCACCACACTGGATACCGCCCGTGTCCGACCCCCATGTTCTTTTCCCTTGTATTGTGTGAGGGGATCGTCTGCCCCCACCATATCAAAGGTGCCATCATTCAACATTTTGGTCTCCTTCTCCAGCTATATAAATGAAATAAAGTTTCACATGTTAGAACATTTAATAACATTTATTAGTGACAAGTTTTAGAATATCTATAACTTTAGCTTCGGGTTCGGGTCAGCCATTTGGTTTTCGGGTTGATCCAACTAACCGAAAACTAGAGGAGGTATAATTTAGAATATCCAGAAACTGAATTGTCACCCCTATATTCTTACCAATGGCGGTATGAGACTGTGGACCGTGTAGGCCATTACCCACACAAGCATCTTACTAATTATCTTGATATACATTTAAAGTTGAATCATACAAGTATTTACCCACGTAGATAAATGGTTAGCACCCTTGCATCCAACCAAATGATCACTTGTTCAAGCCTAGCACCCAGCTCCTTTCTTTTGTATTTTTTTCTTTATTTAATTTTTCCCTCTTATTTCGCTTTCCTTTCCATTCAATATCTTTTGGCTTATTCTTTAGTCTTTAGTAAGTTATATGTGAGAGAAACAAATTTGTGAAGTAAAACACAAGTACTCACAACATTTGGTCACATTGCTAAGTTTATTAATTTGTTCACATTGCTAAGTTTATGAACTTTTGGTTTGGTTTTTCGTGTTGAATATATGAATTAAGTTAAACTGAATTCTTTTTCGGTTTGGCTGAATTAATGTTAACAAAACAAAAGTTTTTGGTTTATCATGACGTATGACTCGAAGGATAAAAATCTCAATTCAGAACCCAAACCTTATGTGACGATCATCCTAAAATTTGCCCCCTTAAAAATATAAAATCTGGTACCGCCCCTGATTCTTACCAATTCATCCGCCGCTTTTTTAAGAGAATCCCTACTTTCTTGTGTGCCTATTTTCTTCTCTTCCCGCAGTCTCGCGTAAAGATACAAAACTGAGCGCTCACACTTGTACTTTGCTAGACACGGGAATTCGGTTAAAACCTTCTTTTTGTTTTTGTAATAATACTCCCTCAAACCAGCATAACCTAACCGTCCTACACGGGCAGGATCCGTGTTTGCTGCCGCACTGGCCTTGGGTTTCTCAC
Organism: Helichrysum umbraculigerum; assembly: GCA_949592205.1. Taxonomy (NCBI): domain Eukaryota; kingdom Viridiplantae; phylum Streptophyta; class Magnoliopsida; order Asterales; family Asteraceae; genus Helichrysum; species Helichrysum umbraculigerum. Next base: position 326,309,906 of record CATIUR010000001.1, on the reverse strand, counting down.
TTTTTCTCTTCACATATGAGATGAAAAATAACTTTAGTAACTTGTTTAGTATAATGAAACCAACTTAGCACAAAACATGAGATATGAACTACCTTGAATTCATCAGTGGATCTCTCAGCAACAAATTTTGGCCAGTGATCCATGTCCATAGAGGGCCATTTTTTATGAGGGTCGTTGTTAGTATAGGCAAACTGAGTAGTAAGTTCACTCTTCCACCTCCTCCAAATTTTATTCATCTTCCTGTAATGGACTTCTTTGTGCTTGTCGTCTGTGTAACACCCCCAAATTTAACAGTTTGCGGAAGCGATGTTTTGGGTGTTACTAATCAATAATCACAAGCACAAAGGATACAGTGAACGACTCTAAATGAGACGTTCGAAAAGTATTACATTAATACATAAGTAATTCAAAATACAAGCTCGAGTTTCGAGTATATTCCTAGAGATTCTAATACATAACAGTAAGTACAAAAGTAATGTAATAAAATCTCCAAGCTTGTAAATGCATGCGACTCGAGCTAAGCAAGCCTATCCTGCTGGGCATCCCTACTGATGCTGTGTACCTGAGAAGCATTACTAAAACGGTCAACCAAAAAGGTTGGTGAATCTCACAGGTTTGTAAGTAAGTAAATAGTTTGAACACACATGTAGTATTTGTAAATCATAAGCCAGCCAGTAAGTAACGATCACAGGTTATGCTCATCGTTCACTTAAGTTTTAATAAGTGGGTGGTTGCAGGTTATGCTAACCGTTTGATACCCTTGCCATGAGCCACCATAGTTGAAGCTTAACGTACAGTAAATAATAGTACCCCCGTGAATGTTAATCCAAAAACATTCATATGAAACGAGTAAGAAACGCCCGTTTCTACAGTAACGGTTCGTGGTAGTGCGTGCTACCCCGGGCGGGGATTGTCAGTCCCATATGGATCCATATACTAAAACTCGCGCTTATCACCTAACTAACAACTATGATTAAGGAGGATTTCATTGGATTAGTCGAAACTCATGCAATTGGCGTATCCGTAATTCCATACAGTAAGTAAATCATGGCAGCAAGTAAGTTTTGTGTGTTCATGTAAAACAGTAATGCATCTCACCCCTGAGTAAAACAGTAAAGTAGGGGCTGTGAGACTCACCTGAGTCTAGCAGACAATGCAGTAAGCAAGCAAAGTAGTATCCGACTAGCAACCCTTAGCGTCCTAATACGCATAAGGTTTAGTAAGTAATTGGAATACTTGTAAAGTATCCATGCTAGTTGTTCCCAAACTAGTTAATGTCCATAAGTTGTTTGTACGTTTGTATTTGTTTGTAAGTTATAGTTTGTAGAAAAGTTGTACGGCCCGTTGGTATCGGTGTGTAATAATAATCTCGTATTATTATTATGTATTCGTAGTAGTTGTACAGTTGTAAGGTATACTCGTATAACTGTTGATTTGTATCATAACGTGTATCATTTGCGTAAGTTCCAGTGGGTCTAATCCCTAAAGGGTACGAGTGAAATCTCGTATTAGTTTGCGTGAAATCCTACACGTGAGTATTGAGTGTAAACTCGTAAGCCCGTATCGGGTGCAATCCCGTGTAATTGTACAAGTGTATGTTCGTTGGAGTGTAATCTCCTAAGTGTTTCCGAGTGTAATCTCGTGCGTGTGTGTGAGTGAAATCCCACGTTAAATTAAGTATAATCTTGTACGTACTCGAGTATTGGTGTATACTTCCAAAAGTATAGTATTTTCATGTATAAGTCGTATCGTATTTGAGTTGGTTGTTGAAAAGTGATTTTTAAACATTTAGAATGATTTTGGCCTCTGTTTTTAGGTTTTTGCGACACTAAATGCGACACAGACCTTGTGTCACATGATTTATGCGACACAACCCTTGTGTCACATGGATGCAACTTAATGCGACACAATATGCGACACAACCCTTGTGTCACATGATTTATGCGACACAACCCTTGTGTCACATGGATGCAACTTAATGCGACACAATATGCGACACAACCCTTGTGTCACATGATTTATGCGACACAACCCTTGTGTCACATGGATGCAACTTAATGCGACACAATATGCGACACAACCCTTGTGTCACATGGTTGCCATGCGACACAACATGTGACACAAGCCTTGTGTCACATGAAAGTTTGGTCCTATGCAACACAGCGACTGACTTCGTTTTTAAGCTCGGTTTTGGGTCAAACGACCTCGGTTTGACCCGAAACTTTTACACAAGTTCTAAAATGGCTAAATAACGTTAGAAAAATTATCGTTTCGTTTCGGGGGGTCTCGAGATGTCGGTTTTCATTTAACGTCACTAAAACTAAACATATGTTTACTAATCTATTTTTCTAGTAAAATGGGGGCGTTTTGGGGGTAAACTTCCTTCACGAAAGTTGTAGCCCACGGAAAAACGAAGATTTCATGTTTAGGTTATATTTGCTAGTTTTGAACGTACGATTTTATAAAAATTCGAGAAAGGGACTGTTTTGAGTTTACGGTTTCGGTTTATACTTTCAAGTTTTAAAAACGAGTTTTAACATATCATTTGGACATTATGAAGCTAGGGGAACAATATTCTAGCAAAATAAATGTAACCGAAAAGTTCGGAAGGTCGCCGGAAAACTTACAAAGTCGTCGGAACGAAAATCCGAAAAGATAGGTTTGTAGCCCTCGTTCTCGTGATCGCCTTTCTCCAAACGGGTCTAGACCTTCGAGGTGTTTTAATGGTGTTTTTATGGTGTTTTGAGGGTGGTGGTTTAGAGAGAGAGAGAGTGACCGATTGAGAGAGAGAGAGAAGAGAGTGATGGAGTGTGTTTGTGTTTGTGTATATGACTAACCAAAAGGGTGAGGGTTTGATATCCCCTCACCTTGGCCGGTTTATGGTGGGGCCACCAAGGTGTGGTCTCACCAATTTTTGCTTCCTCGTGTTCGCGCTCCGTGCGGTGTTCGTTTCCCCGGTCGTTTAAACGTTAAAATAATTTTATACGCGTTTAATTATACGTTTTAAAATACGAAATATTATTCGATAATTTAGTTGAAGTATTTTATCAAAATACTAGTTTTTAAGTTATAACACATAACTTTGTTTTGTTTTGTCGGTTGGTCGAGTTTTCGGAGAGTTCGGTAACGTTTTGATTAAAACGTACGTTTTCGTTATATTATAAACATAATATAATGTAGTAGTTGAAGTAATTAAATAATCTCACATTATTTAATAATTGTTTTACCAACGTCCGTATGTTTGTACAATTGTAGTTTTATACGATTTGAACGAATCGTATACGCGTATATATATTCCATCCATATATATAAAATAAGTAAGTAACGTATTTAATCCTATTTCATATTAAATATAAGTAGTAAACACGTAATTAGGAAAATTTTAAATTGGCCCTAATTTTGGGGTTGTTACAGTTTGGTATGTTCCAATGAATTTTCATTAGGTCCCATACGTTATCCAAAACTTCTGGAGCAATTAGTGTACCCTCATCTCCTGCCTTCAGTGGCTTCGTATTCCATCCCAAATGGTAAGGGATTCGTGCTCTAACCTCATTTCCAAACCAAGTTAGATAATCTGTCCTATTGTCTCCAGTAGCTTCTCCTTAGGCGTCGAACTCAATGTGACGGTCTAGATCGGGAGTGTAGTCATTCTCCTTTGCCTTCCCTAGTCTACCTTTTTTGGCCATGTCGTTTATATTTGATGTCCTACAAAAAAGGAATTTATCGATATTAAGTTCATAAAGAACATGTGCAATATAAATGATATTAACACGTACGATAAACACTGGCTAACAATTAAAATAATAAATGAGCAATTAACTACATACATTATAATTTATTAAGAGTATAATATGTAACAAACACAATGCAAAACGGATAGCAAACATTGCACACGTGCAAATAAGAAACTGATCGAATTGTCATACATATATATTTCCCTTTATTAGAACCAGCTACAGACCAGGTGAACACAAATATTAATTCCCACATAAAAACGACAGTGATGGATGCACTTTCTCAAGTATTGAATAGGGTCTTTGCTGGCATATCTTAGAGTGTTCTCACAGGTTCAGGATTGGAGAATCAACAACTACGGGACCACATCTTTACATCAATATCATCAAGATCAGTATTGAATTCAATATCTTTTAATTTTGACATATATAACGAGCTGAGGGTGGGGACCAAAAAAAGCGTTGTTTTATAAAGAACATTCCCTTTTGTATGTACTCACAACAATCAATAACATATGGGTGGTGATTTATACACCACCAACCTTTAGCCATACACCACTAGTTATGCATTAAACTGTTGTACTGAACAACATGAGTGATGCACATTAGTGGTGTATGCCTGTATGGTTAAAAATTTATATATAAATTATATATTTACCTAAATAATTATGTACAAATATATCAATACTGTATATGTTTCAATCCGGCATACACTAAATGAAAAATTTTACATAGAAAAATACAATTAATTTACACTATTTAACAAACTACCACCAATAATGGATGTATTGGAGTTACATGACAACAGTTCAAAAGTCGATCAAAATTGGAAAACCTAGCAATTAATGCAACCGTTTGGATATGAGTCGCGGCAAAATTATACCGTTATAAACTTACCAAAGTGCAATGGGTTTACAATAACAAACTTTAACCTAGATTTACCGGTGGATATTTGTGGATACGGTGGTGCAGAAGTAGAACGAAGCCGAAGATGATGAAGCAGAAAATCTCGATCAAAAGTGTATTCTGTCTCTATGTAGACCGAAAAGTGCCTTTTCACCAATAAAGCTTAACTCATTTGAAGCGGTTAAAAACAATACCCGCTTCAAACTACAAAGACAACCGCCACGTCATAAACCAACCGCTTCAATTGGCCAATGAAACTTTTTGATTTTTTAGCCCACGTTTGGCGGGGAACCAAAAAAATTGAAATTTGGTGCTTCAATTTTTATCAAATGCATATATATAGATATAGTATAGATATAGAATATAGATATATATAGTAATAGTAATATAGATAATATAGATTTATATATCTATAATCTATCTATATCTATTTATAAAGCATATTGCTATTTTATTGTTGCAAAATTTAACAAGTACGGAGTAAGACTCAATAATTCATTATTTCATTTTATATAACTAGATACTAGGCATTGAGCCCGTGCGATGCACGGCCGTTTGAAAAATGCAGTTATATAGTAATTTGTAAGTAGCCGAATATTTTAATGGGCATATAATAAGTGTTATCAATAGCACAATTAATTTGTGGTGTTGACCAATTACTTTACGTTTACTTCGATAATATTTTTCATATATATCATTCATTTACTTTTCAGCATAAAGTTATAAACAAACTTCTTTGCAAACAATGTTCAAGAGTTTGTAAATTAATAACAAATAATCGTTAACTAAAATAATACGCTCTAATAGGTCATTAAAAAACTTTATTTTATATATAAAAACTAGGCGTTGAGCCAGTGCGATGCACGACCATTTATATAATACTATTAAATTAGTTTGTATGTTATTATGTTTAAGTTTGAATACCTAATACAATTAAATTAATTTGTAAGTTATTTTGTTAAGTTTTAATACATTTGTTGAGCTTATGCAATGCAAGATAATTAAAAAAATAAAAATTAATCATATATTTTTTAGGTTTTCAACTGTATCTTAATATTGTTGTAAGTTTAAAATTTATTACTGAAATTCAATAGTAATATATACCAAAATATCAGAAAATAATCAATTTCATATATCTTTATTAAAACTAATTTGCTTAAAACATGGTAGTTGATGATGATAATATTTGTTAATTGCAATGTATAAGATATGGATTGAAAAATGAATCTTTTTTTTTTATGTAAGTAAAAATTGTAATATATTAAATATAATATTGGAATTTTAAAGGCTATTATAATAAAGTATAATTGATAAATAATAGTCTTAGTAATTATTAATTAAAGTTTTTAAAGAAAAAATAATATGATGATGTGTCAAATTAGGAGGCTCTAAAGAAAAGGAAATGTTATGACGTGAAATGTCTAAATGTCAAGGAAAAATCTTTGTTTTATATGTATAGATATAATTGATAAATAATAGTCTTAGTAATTATTAATTAAGGTTTTTAAAGAAAAAATAATATGATGATGTGTCAAATTAGGAGGCTCTAAAGAAAAGGAAATGTTATGACGTGGAATGTCTAAATATCAAGGAAAAATCTTTGTTTTATATGTATAGATATAATTGATAAATAATAGTCTTAGTAATTATTAATTAAGGTTTTTAAAGAAAAAATAATATGATGATGTGTCAAATTAGGAGGCTCTAAAGAAAAGGAAATGTTATGACGTGGAATGTCTAAATATCAAGGAAAAATCTTTGTTTTATATGTATAGATAGATAGATAAGTTGTGTAATTTTTCAATATTTTGTTTTATTTAATATATTTAATAATATTTAATATTTAACTTTTAATTAAATTTAAATTTAATAATTAAAATGGTAAGTGTAATTATTTAATTAAATCTAAATTGTCGGATCACCTTGTAAATTTTCATTGAAAGGTCCAGATTGCTCAACGGGATTTTGGTTTATTTATATTAATAATAATAATTATTATTATTATGTTATTATATTAGTATTATTAATTATTATTATTATTAGGATTTTGATAAAGAGTGCCAACACGGGGTGTGGTAACACTGTGTTTACAGTGTTTTTGGTGTTGTGTTGTGAGTTTAAAATTTTGGGGTGTGGTAACAGTGTTGTGGACAGTGTTGTTGACAGTGTTTTTGAATATGAAAATGTTTGAAGGGAAAAGTTGGAAAAAAACATTAAAAATGATCAAAACGTCGTGTGAGCCACCGTTGGAAATCAAACGCGGGACGAAAAACGCCGCAAAAATGCCGTGTTGAGTACTCCGTGACGGGGCCGAAAAACGCCGTCGAAGGGCGTTTTTCATGAAAAACGCTGACTTTTCATGACCGACACCGAGTGCTCGGGCACTAGTTAAGCATTCCTTAATTAGATTCAAAGTATTAATTAAGCTCAAAAGTTGTCATGTTTAGAATTGATCTTGAAATAATTAAATTTATTTATGGAATATATGACTTATAAATATAGAAAGTGAGTGATGCATTAAATACAATTAAGGAATGCTTAACTAGTGCCCTTAGGGCACCATTTAGCAAAACTAACTAAAAAAAAGAATCAATTAAATTATGTTTTCTTAATTGATGTGCATGGATGCATGCTATTAGTCGTGAACACAAAACCCGTACCTCGGAACCGAACCCGGAAAAAAACCAGAATCGAACCCGAAAAAAACCGATTTTTTTGAACCCAGTTCGGGTTTTTTTCGTACCCGGCGGGTAGGGACCCGGGTTGGGTTTCTGAAATTCAAATCGGGTTGGGACCGGGTACACTACGGGTCGGGTTGGAAAACCCTGTATAAAACCCGGATAAACCCGGTTTAAAAACCGGTATTCGTAGGTCAAAAACCCGGTTCGGGTCGGGTCGGGTAGGTCAACAACCCGGTTTTTCTTCCTTTGACCTAAATCCCGGTTCGGGTACCAGGTCGGGTCGGGTATGCCAGAAACCCGACTTTGTTCACGCCTACATGCTATAAGATGTAATGCCCCCCAAAGTCGAAAGCAGTGACTAACCGGATATCTTAAGCTTTCAACGATAAACCATAGTGGAAGGTAACTATTAGCCACAACTTTATACTAATAAAGAGCTCCAATTTGTTATCAGTGATCGAGGGACTCATGTGCCATTCATGAAGATATATATTAATGAAAACCTCATGGAAGACGATGTGTCTCAATGGGGTTATCTTTAAGACATTTAGCATATCCCACATTAGTTGGTGACGATTTTAAAATAATTGTGGTCAACAAGCATTAGCTGGCAACCTCTTATTTCCATTGTCTATTTTTCGATATTTTAAGGTTTATAATGACAAGTTGAATCTAAAAATTTCCTGAGAACTTTTGGGGACAATAGAGGTACGTGTTGGGTGTATAAGGTAAACTCCTGTTCAAAGTATCACAAACACTCTTATTGTGGCCAAAAAGGACATTGGACCCATGAGAACTATAAAGTTAAGCGTTTAGTGGAAGTACATTGATCAACTATTTGGAAGTTCTCGTGTGGTCCCGCAAATTTTTCGTACGCTAAAACCTATATGTCTGAATTCCATAAGCAAGCAACACCATCTTGACTGTTTATAAATTCAAACGTATACATTCACTACTTCGATTCACTATGACAAAAACGACATATTAATATCACCACAAAATTAAACACATGGTGACTTCCTACAACACTAGCGTCCAACATTATAACCATTAAGCACAAGTATTTGACTTCCTTAATTACCCCACTACTATCATCATACTCGTCGCGCCACTAACATCTAACATTACGGTAACATCCCGCCTTACCACGACACAATATTGTCCGGCTTGCCAGCAGGCGCACGACTTTTCCTTGGCGACCACACTAGTATTACTCCCCATGAGGTCACCCATCCTGGAACTACCTCGCTCGAGCACGCTTAACTGTAGTTTTCTCACGGGATCTACTACCCTTATGGTCCCAAAATGTGTTGTGTCATGTAAGGATGATATTATCCTTATAAGCCCCAATGTAACTGCCCTTTACCACGGCACAATATTGTCCGCTTTGCCTGCAGGCGCACGGCTTTGTTCTTGGCGACCACCACTTTATCCTGGACACTTCCCCCACACGAGCACGCTTAACCACGACGTTATCGTGCGATCTACTTCCATTGTGGGCCGAAAACGCGTTGTGTCGTAAAAGGATGACTTTTTCCCTTATAAGTCTTCAGATCTCCCATGTCAATGGCCGATGTGGGATTTGCCTAGAGTGTTACACCCAAATACCTCATGTTCATGGCCAAATTATTTCCATTAATATGTAGATCACTATAGTTAAATCATATTTGTTTCTATTATATTTCACATGGATAAATAATACATAACACAAGCATTTTACAATAAATCTTCAATATATTTACATTTACGTTTTTATTTTAAAATCGTTACTCGCACCTCCATCATCCGTCACCAATTTTACCGCCGCATTGCGCGGGTGTAATGCTAGCTAGTACAGTAGTACTAAAAATGAACGATACATGTTGTAGGAGCGATATGATATATCGGTTTTAAGCTAAAGTCATTCTATTATCCGATAAGTAAGAACAATTAATTAAGAACAATATAAATAAAGAACAAATATACAAAATTAAAAATTAACCATCCGCTAAACTAGGTAGATCATCATTAATCCACTTTTCTTTCTGTTCGATCATTTGATCTAGTGTCTCCACCATCTTTTCGCAGTTCTCGAGTAACTTTCTTTCTTCGGCAATAGATCCACGTAGACAATCCATATATGAAGATTCAATTATATGAATCATCATATTCCGTCGCTCAATATGCTGAATCTTTTGTTGTTTATCATAAATTGAATGATATAGTTTATCAATCGTCTTTACTACTTCTTCTTTTTGTTTTTTATCCTCATCTAGCATTTCTTTCACACAATTGGTGTACAATTCGGAATACACTCGAAATCGATGCGTCGCTGTATTCCCTCTTTTAGAAGGTGGTTCTGTAGACCCAGAAGATTCTTCCATTAAGCTATACCTATTTTGATTTATTGTGGAAACTGGCCGGCCGGAAAGTTTTACCAAAATATTTTTATTTGTTCGAATTTATATAAATGTTGTCAAACGTACAACCAATGGCAATACATGTAACAAGAAGCGGTTTTGTATAATATTCTAAACATCTTCCCCCAAAAAAGTAAATGACCAGACCGCTCCAATTAACATTCTAAATATCTAGAATATGTATACTACGTATAATATTCTAAAATCTAAACATCTTCCCCCCAAAAAAGTAAATGACCTACACTTTAGGAAAATACTTATAGGCCGGCCTACTACAAGTCAACAACATATGAGAAATTAAATGGACTCTTAAATGCCCAACCACCAAATCAAATCCCACTTTCAACGACGCGGTTAATTTTGTGTTAAATACACCGCTTCATATTAGAATACTTATATACGAATTAATACTCCGTATTTGTTATCAATATATATATATATATATATATATATATAGTCATGATAATATATTGATGAATAATAATACTAATAGAATAATACTAGATCGATGAAATGATAACACGGTGGATTGGAGTAACATATATTTTAAACAATAAGAGAAGCAGATTCATAAAAGAAAGAAAAACTTGCTAATTCATTTGATATACATGTAGATTACACATGATTACAACAAGTCATTAAAAACTTCATTTTGTTCCACATTTTGGTTGAACCGAACAATTTGTGCTTCAATCCTTTCCTTCTGATTCACGTTAAACCTAAGATTATAGTCAAGTTGCTCCTTATAGTCAACCTCATCAGTGGAAGGCTCTTTAATTTTGCGGGTCTTTTGAAGTTCTTTCATGATCTTTTTTATCGTGCTTGTAATCTTGGTAACTTGATATTGCAATTCTTCGATCATTTCATTATCAACATCTCTCAAAGTATACACCTTAGAGCGGATACGATGACGTTCCTGTTCGCTGACATTCACGGTGCTAGTGACCTCATCTCCGGAAGAAGCCATATATTGCATGTTAATAATGCTAACAAATGTTACGGAATAATTTTTTGAGATAGGTTTTGATCGAGAAACTGATGTCCCTTTTTTTGGGTCTTTCTACGGTTTATATATTTACTTTTTTCTGGAGCGATTTTTATTTAAACCGCCCCACCTTTGAAACTTTAAAAATCTACTTTAAAAATACGGAGTAATAGTAATAATATAATATAATAATTAATAATAATAATACAACACAAATTATTGTCTTCTACTAATTTTAAACACAATTAATAATAAAAAACTCCAGAACACTGTCCAGAACAGTGAGAATTCAGTTTCAGCACACCACCAAAAAATCCTCACTTTCAACATTCACCAGACCACTGTCTCAGAACACCAACACCACACGTTGTGCTCCTATGCTCAAATCGACATTTGTCTTACTTTAGCATTAATATACTCCGTATGAGTTAACAAAAACGATCCTAGGTAATTAACGTGTGATTAACGTGTGATTAACTTTAATCATATGTGAACACTAATTTATGTTAATATAACATATATATTCATGAAAACAATAGATTGTTCAATAGATTACAATGAACACTTGCTATTTTTATAAATTTCGTTCACCTCTATATTTGATGTGAAACTCGCAATTAGTTCTTCACATTTTTCCTTTTGATCTTTGTAAAATTGAAGAGATGAGATGAGCTTGTAACGATAACCTACCTCCTCAATTTCCTGGATTTCTGAGTAAACATCGGCAATTATTAGACTAAACGTTGTTATATGTGCACGTAACATGTTGATGGCATCACTATCAACATCCATCAAGTTTTGAGTTAGAGTACCCATAGCCTTTCCATTAAGTATTGAGTTAGTCTCCATTTTGTAAAATAAAAAGATATAATGTAGTAAAGAGAAAAGGGTAAAATGATATTGCTTATATTGAGAGTTGTAAATGTTTTATATAAAGAGAGAAAGGGGACATTAATGAGGGGTAGGTGAGATAAGATAATTAATACAGTGTACATAAATAAGCTGAAGAACCATCACAGGATAGCCTAGTGGTTGGCGTCCTGTTATCCTCACAAGAGGTCTCAGGTTCAAACCTTTAAACCTCACCAGATGCAAAAAAATCTTTAGGTGGCGACTGGAAGGTTCGGAAACGTACATGGTAATGGTTGGGCCGCGTACATCACAAGGAAAAGCTTGGCCAACCCGAGGGAGCCTGTTAAAAACGGGATTACCCTTTAAAAAGGGGAAAAAAATGAAGAAGAATTCAAACATATAATATCAACATAATAACCTCAAAATGGGAAACACGACGTCCTATTTTCACCTTCTCTCTAAAACACCACACAAATCACACAAAAACTACATCAAAAACTCAATAAATCACCTAGCTCATTTAGAAGAAAACGATCATGGAGTCGAGCTCTACACAACCATCCTCTCGGATTTCACATGCGATAACTTTGTAAGAACCCGACAATCTCGTAAATTCTTAGATTTCGAAGTTTTCTTTGATCTATCTTCGCCTTTGATCGATCCACATTCGTATCCGTAAAAGTATTAATGTAAAAAAACAACAAACGTTGACCCATCTAACATACTTATGACTTGTGACAATGTTTGATGAATTATAATAATAAAAAATGAATCATAGTGATAAAAAATATTAAATTATATTGCTTCTCCCTCTTATCCACCTAATTTTTCTTCTTTTTTGATCCCGCTATATATATATATATATATATATATATATATATATATATATATATATATATATATATATATATATATATATATATTATCATTTGGTGCTTGTAATTTTATTAATTTATTGCATATAATAAATAATAGTAATAGTAATAATAATAATAATAAATAATAGTAATAATACTCAGTGAATTAAAGAACTTCATGTCAATTTCAGTAATGAAATAACTAAAGGATAAAATTACATTATCAAATGAAAAATTACAAACGTATCAGATCGATCCAATCCCTAAGGTTTCGATCATACATCTCGAAACGAATTAGCATGTTTTCTGCGTTTTTTTCTCGGAGGTGTAGTATTGAAAATCATCTTCAAGTTTCTTGAGAAATTTGAGCTCGGATGCAGAGGGTTGAACTCCAAATTCGTCAAATTTATCATTGAGGTCGTTGATCCATTTGACGATCTTCCCAATTGCCGTATTAAACTTTTTGACGTTTTATTTTTGTAATTTGATCATTTGTTGGTCTATCTCCTTTAAAAGGCCTGCTTTCTCTCCTAAAACATACTTCTCTTCTTCGGTTGCCATTTTTTCAGTTTAACAAAACAACAGAACTATCTCAATCTACGAAATATCTTTCTATTTTATATAGTTACAGTATTTGAAGCGGTTTACTGAAAACCGCTGCAATAGTGTGTGGCTTCCTTCTGGGTTTTTATTGCGCTACTATAGTTGTACCGTTGTACGTAGAGTTGCACCGCACGGCCATAGATATAATGCCCAAATGTCCAAAATCAAGGGAAATCTTTGTTTTACGGAGTATATACTCTGTATATCTATTATACGTAGTATATATATATATATATATATATATATATATATATATATATATATATATATATATATATATATATATATATATATATATATATATATATATATATATATATATATATACCTATTAATATATTATTACGTAATACGTAGTATGACATTTAAACATGAAATATATATCATCCCCATAAATGCAAATATAAAAAAAATTGTAATATAATCACAAAATACAATCTCGTAACATGATATCGGAAGTTTTACATCACCACCTACGACTTCTTGAACACACTCTTCTGCTATAATCAAACAACTTTTGAAACACACTTTTTAAGCTCAAAGATAAACATGGCTACAACATTTGATATACACTTCTAGGCTAAATGAGAATTAAAAATTTAAAACAGCTTTTGTATGGACGACGTTCCATCTCTAGAATGCTAGGAGTAGTATCAAATTCCTAGCGACCTGATACGATACATACAAAAAGCGAAACAAAAGAATGAGTGATTTGAAACGTGTGTGTGTGTATATATATATATATATACACCATTTTCTCCTCACTTTCTTCTAAACTCCATGAACATATATGCTCATCAACAATCAGTCGGAGCGTTGAAAAAAACTCGTGTCTATAACAGGGAAAACGTGATTGTTTACAATGCTGTTATAAAGACGTTTTCTTTTCAATGTTCCGATAGATTGAGAGAGTGGGATCTTGGAGAAGATATAACAGGGAAATCGTGGTTGCTATGTAGTATCATATCATATCATACTTAATAAGTATAACTATATGCAAAAGAGTATCACAATTGAATAGGCTAGGGAAAGGGAAAATCTTCATATTTTCCTTTTTTAGGTAAAGACTAAAGAGGAGGACACTGGACACCATATACTTATAAAATAGGGTGAGAAATGGGACTGAAATATTGAATCATTGAATGCAACTCTAAATTTAACAACTTAACCTCACTGACCAAATTGAATGTATTTGCAACTTTGCAAGTTTCGAGACTATATTGTACAGTATAGAATTGTTTTATACTCAACCCAACTCAATGTCTCAACCTTTAAAGATATAAATGGAGCGGAATAATGCATGTGAAATGGCTAAATTTTGCAAGTTTCGAGATTGGACTACTCCCATTATTAACATTTTAGGAACAGGGGTGGTGATATGTCCACCGCTCTTTTTTGATAAATCACTATCCTTTTTAAGCTTTATTTGTTGACTCTAAAAAATAATTTTACTATTATTTGATCAGTTTTGTAGACACGTACAAAATGACTCTAACTTCGTTTCTGGTCACGTACGATAATTATTTAAACTGAAATTGGATATAAAACTACGTAAGTGCAAAATAGACGAATGAAATGAAACAAAATTTCTTTATAAATACATACAATACAATACAATAACGGAGTATATTGCATGAATAATGCGACAAAATTGTCTAATTAGTATAAATACATAAAATAATATAAATACATACAATAATGCGACAAAATAAAAGGAACACAACCAAGGTTTAATGTATAAACATGTTATATATCTTACAGTCTTACTAATTTCATGTATGCAAATTATTTACGTAACGGAGTATATTGCATGAAAGAGATCGATAAGGCATTCCATATATTACAGATAAATAATAGATCGAGTGTGTACTAATTATTAATATATTAATATATCTATCTATAATTTATAATCTATAATCTATAACCACACTTTTCATCCATTAAATATTAAATCTAATCACTAAGGTCTTTTTGATTGATTAAATATCAAAATGGATAGTTATAACGAGACATCCAAAAATAGTAACATATATAACATATAAACATAGATTCATTTTAAGAGTTTGTACCATAAATAGTCTTAGTCTCAATTGTTATCATCTCATCCCATCTCGCGATATTTGCTCTACGTTCCTCTATGCGTTGAAGTAACATTCGTATATGTTCTTCGTCTTCCTAGTTCCATTTGTTTGAATCGTTTTGCAGTGACGTTCGGATTGACTATTTAATTAATTAATTGGTTGACTCATAAAATCAAATACTTTATACTTGTAGCGGTTTACCTGAACATTTGGATCGGTTTATTACTAGCCTTTATCTCTTTATTTCATTCTTATTTAGTTATTTATGTTATTATAATTATATTTATTATAAAAGAGGGACGGTCATTTAAAGATCTTGGAGCGGTTCACATATGTTAATTTAAATTTCCAACATTTCTCTTTTATCTAGTTATCTATTTATATTTATTTTATTCTATCTTATTATTTGTATTTTATATTTTATATTTCATATTTATATTAAAAGAAAAATCCTGAGAGATTAATAACGTAATATAAATAAAAGTCACCCCGATAATAATAATAATATAGTAAATAATAACGTAATATAAATAAAATATGGAAACATAAAATTACATGCACGTATGAAACACACTAATATATTACTTTCGATTAAAAAAAGAATGATAATAATATTACAAGTTTTGAAATGTATCGATAAATAAAATCTTTTTTTCTTCGCTTTTATCAAACGAAGATGACAAAGTAGAGAATTGCGTCGAACATGTTTCTTCTAATTTGAGAAGTTTTTCAAGAGAAGCAATAACAGAATTTTTGAATTCTGAAGTGGGTAACTTCTCAAATTCCTTCTTCAAACTCTTTACTTCATCAAACTTTTCCTGCATGGGCGTGTACATACTCTGGACTTCATTCTTTCTTCTCGTCTCTTCCTTCACCTCAGCTTGCAACTTCTCGATCGTCTCTGCTTTGTAGGCGTTAAGTTCCATTTGTTTACTTGTAATCTGAATCTGAATGTTTAGAATAAAATTTTAATCAAAAATAATATATACTGCGTATTTATATATACTCATTTATTACATGGGAGGTGACTGATCGACAGTGTAATCATTTCACAAAGCCGAGTAGAATTTAATTCTAATTGGAAGTTGTAAAATTGGAAGTTCAATAGTTACACCAAACAGGTCAATATAGTTGAATCACTATTTTGATATTTTTAATTTTTAATTGAATAGAAGTATACAAAATACGGTACAAAATATAATTGCCAAGGACTATATTCACCAGGAGTGGTGAATTTTACTATTATATGAATAGTTTGTCTTTTACCTATTTTTATATATTTATCTTACAAAAACATAACAATTATTTTTCTATTGTTGGGTAATATTTATAATGTCGTTTGATGAATTAACAGAAAAAAATAATAATAACAACGATGAAACAACAACAACAATAATAATATCACAAGACTTATTGAATTATTGATCTTAAGACATAACTAAAATTTTACTCGTTAAAAATATTATCATTTAACTTTCACCGTGGCTTTCGATTTGATTTGGTTTGCATTAAAATCCAAACTGTATTTAACGAAAATTCAAACAATAGTATCATTTAACTTATAATTCTTTTCACATAACAACTTTAAGTGAAATTGAGTTTTTCTCAATAAAGTTATGTGCACTCTTTCAACTTAACAAATATGATTCATGGATGTATAAGTTATACTAATAAAAACGAATTTAAGTTTGTAAATTAATATGTTGACATTTATAAATCAATGTTTGTACATTGTTTTAAGCATCTCCAACAAGGGCTTTTTCTAAAGCTTTTTTGTGTAAAAAAGCTTTTGAAAAGCTTTTTATCATTGGAGTATAAAGCTTTTTAAGTGTAAAGCTTGATAAATCTCAAGCTTTTAAGCAAAAGCTTTTTACCAAATTTGTGTGTGTAGGCTTCAAAAGAAAAGCTTTGCAAAAGCTTTACTCATTGGACTTATCTAAAGCTTTTTTGGATGTTGATGATGTGTCTTTGGAAAAAGCTTTACAATAGCTTTATACATTGGAGATGCTCATGAGAACGTCATAATTGTCACGTGTACGAAAACCATGTATGATAATTATTATTTGAGTATATATATTTTGATACGTTCTTTTTTATATTTAAGATTAAGACGCACGTATAATATATTCACTTAAAATTAGAACATACATACATATAATAATTTATACATATTTAAACTTTTTTCAACGTCTCAAGGATTTCATTCTTCTTTCGGATAGATTCTTCGATAACATCCAGTGTATCTTCAATTTCAAGTTGATGTTTCGCATCCTGAATTCGATCTCTGCCGAGGAACAAACTTAAGTAGAGATTAGCATCATCAGCAGGACGATTATCCAGTTGATTATCCCAAACTTGCTTCTTTCGAGATGATTCACCAACACTATCATTCAAAACACAAAGTTTTAGCCTGTTTTCCCTATCAATTGAGTTCATAGACTCGATAAGCCCTGTGACTTTTTCTTTCAATACTTGATTTTCATATCGTGTGGTTTTTTATTTTTTGTGTGGTGGTGAAGATGTGCAACCAGATTCCATTTGAAATTTGGAATAAATTGATTTATTAGTTGTGAATAAAGAATAGAAATAAGGATATTATCATTATGGGAAAAAAAAAGTTGTAATTCAACCCGATTTATAACTATGGTTCTTTGTACCAACTAATTAATTAATTAAGTATCTAATAAATGCAAACTTTTCGATGCCCCCAGTCCCTCTCAATTTAAAGTCTCAACAACCAGATCGATTTTATCGTCGACTTTTAATATTTACTATGGAGTATTATAAATTATAATAACCAGTTTATATTAGAATCAACAGATATTGAAGCGGTTATAAACATAAATGAATCGATCCAAAATGTGAGGAGCCGCTACATTTCAATTTTAACTGCTTCACTTTGGAGCTGATCTAAGAGACTAAAAAACATGAAAAGAAAAGTCAAATGTATGTCAGCCTGTCAGGGAAGGAAGCTGGGAGGGAGCCAGGGAGGGGGTGGTGACTGATGTCATAGACTTTAATTATGGCTAGGGGAGCATGGTGTGGTCTTGTCAAATACACTAGATTTTTTGATGAGATATGCTATAAATAACTACTCCGTATTTAACAAAATAGTCAAGGGATTATTTTGTTAAATGAGTTTGGTCAAGGGATCAAATTTATGATTTTGTTAAATTTATTCTAACACAGCAATTATTAACTCTATAAATAAATACAAGTTCATCTTTCGATTAAGGCAAGTTCATATTTACCGTCCCCCTGCTATGGAGACTCTTATCCTCCACAGTAGATCTGGCCATGAAAAGCAATGCTCCAACATAGCCTGTTATTGTCAATTTCATTCGTGTAGTATTACTAATTCTTACAAAAACTTGTATGTCCATTACAGTTGTGGACATGTATCTTCTGCCATAAACTTCACTTACAACACGCCAATTTCTGTTACTGTGGCAAAAAACGAGAAGCATTTGGCTCTTCTAGACCATTTCCGAAGGTGTCATATTCATTCTTAAACATAACAGTAAAAAGAATGGAAGATGTGTATCAACTTAGTGCGAAATGCATGGATACATCTTTCTCGCTACAATCATTTGTGTATAAGCTTAGCAACTTCGTGCATTTTTGGGTCTTAAATGTACGTGTTGTTTGACATTTTGTGTTTATGTTTTAATGTTTCACTTGTTTGTTTAGTTTGTTGGGCTTCCTGAAATTGTGTGTCTTGGGATAAGGACTTGATCGAGCCGAGCTGTCTATAATCTAGATGCTTTTGACCTCAATCAGACTTGTTTTAATTTGTAACTGAAATCTTTGTAATCTTAAAGATTTTTAGGAGTTTTTTTTTGTGTGTGTGTGGATGTGGTACGAAATTTTTTTAAGTGTTGAGTACATTGGATCAACTATATTGGTCAATCAATTTTCTCGTCTCCTATTTTAGTTACCAATTATGATTTTCATATGTTACCACAACATTTCTTTCTCATTGAACAAATTAAAAAGACATTTATACTTAAACTATTAAAATTAACATACATAATTGAAATTAATAGTGCCATAGGACAATTTTTGAATCTCTTAATTAATAATGAAACATTACGTTATTTCTTATACAAAGAATTCAAAGTCTCTCTCTTTTGATTCATAGACCTCTCGAGTTCTTTGAGTTGTTTCCAAAGATGTTCATACTTCTTCTTTTGTTTATTGAGTTTTTTGGTCCATAGGTTAACTTGAATATGCATTACTTCATCCCTTTGCGCTGCATAATTTAAAAGATCCATCATTGGAGAAGGAGGACGTGGAGGTATATCATTATCTGGAATTCGAGAAGATGATGCCAATGCCATTATTATATATTGTTTTTTAAAGATGGTCTTTTAAGAGTTTATTAATAATGTGGACTTTGGATTTTGATGTATATATAGGCAAAAGAAATTGAATTGAAGGCATTTAATTTTATTTAATCTACTACAATCACCGAAGGTGATTTTCACTATTTTTAACCTATTCAAACTCACCTACACACTATTTCAACTCAATCACAATTAATATTATGTATTAACTTACACAAATTATAAACTTTTATAATTTATAAATATAACTAAGATCGAACAACCCAATTATGTTTAGATTTTCCATTATAAATGAAAAACTTCATAAAAAGAATTAGTTGTGATAGATGAGTAAAAAATGTATGAATTTAATTATATCAATAGCCCTTTGGTCTAGCACTATGTACGGGAATCTATCAATTGAGAGGTTATGTGTTCGAGTCTCGTGAGAGACAAGTGCACATTAATCATGTGAGTTAAATTATAGTATTCTTTTTTTTAAGCACTTAATAATTTTGTGCCAATTGATAACTTTTTTTTAAAATTAAATTACAGAAAGTAAGAAATTTCTTTAATAACATTGAAGTTTCAAGTTTATAGAAGATTTATGAATTAATATCTTGAAGTATTTTTTGTTAGGTGACACATGGCACCATATTAGGTGCTACTGTGTCAACTTAATGAACATATATATATATATATATATATATATATATA
Organism: Helichrysum umbraculigerum; assembly: GCA_949592205.1. Taxonomy (NCBI): domain Eukaryota; kingdom Viridiplantae; phylum Streptophyta; class Magnoliopsida; order Asterales; family Asteraceae; genus Helichrysum; species Helichrysum umbraculigerum. Next base: position 326,289,766 of record CATIUR010000001.1, on the reverse strand, counting down.
TATATATATATATATATATATATATATATATATATATATATATATAGATATATAACAACAACCAAAGATAATTTACATGCATGTCACAAAATATATAAGGCCGCCATGAACCGATCCATATACATTAATTAATTAAACTTAAAAATGTGTGGGGAACCGGATTAAATATTGATTAATTCTTCCACCTGTATAATACGAGTAATTAATAGTCAATCGTAATTGAAAAACTTTTCGATGCCCCCATTCCCCCAACAAGCAAATCAATTTTATCGTCGACTTTTAATACTTTAATTATATATTAATTAATTAATTTATAATTAATAAATAATTAATAAGCATTTTGTTAAAATGTAATCAATATATCTTGAAGCGGTTAAAAGCATTAATGAACCGATCCAAAACATATAAGACCGCCACATTTTCTTTAATAGGAATAAAAATTTAATACAAATAAAAATTGTTAAAAAAGTCAAATATATGTCTGGAAAGTGGGCTGGGGAGGGTCAGGGAGGGGGTGGTACAGGTATCATAGACTTGATAAGGCTAGGGATAGGAACATTGTGTGGTCTTGTCAACCGGATTAAATATGGCCACCTGTCTATTAAGTTTATTTATCATCAGACGTAAATGCAAATTTTTCATGACCAAGTCGATCCCCCAACAGCCAAATCAATTTCATTAATCAATACTCATTATTTGTTAAATGAATGAATCAACAATGTTGAAGCGGGAAAAAATTATTAAACCGATCCAATCTTATTAAAACTATTAAACCGGATTAAACTCTCATATCAATTTGATTTGATTTGTATATTTCTACGACGATGATGATTTGCTATTATAAAAATAACTAATGCTTTAAAAAAACAATTAAGAAAAACATTGACCAAGTGCCTTAAATTTTGACTAACATAATTTTTTGACACCGTTTGGCATAGTAGTTTCATTGTTTCAAAAACATAAATACCATGCAACATTGAAAGTCTGAAACTACTGTTCTTTTCTAGAACCGTGGTCTATATATATGGAGTATTTTTTTTGAAAGGACACATATATATATATCAATACACTGTTCTAAACAGTAATCAACCATTGGCTTCGGCAGTCACTTTTGCAATGGGGATTGATATATACAATATGAGTTTTGTTTTTTCATCTACCAAAACTTTGCTATACTGTACTTGTACTATGTGCTTAAATGTTTGTACAGTTTGGTGTAAACATCAAAAGTTATGTTGTACAGTATATGTCAACACCCATTTGCAATACACTTATCGATCAACTGTTCTATATTCTATGTATCAATTAATAATCAATATATCAACCGCTGTTTATTTTTTTAAATTGAGAATATGTATCGGCATACCTAATTATAAATACCCATTACTCCGTTAGCTTTGGCAATCACTTTTGCATACAATCATCCGGCACAATCACCTAAATTGGTAACAATAGCATCATCCAAACAACAAAATGAAGCAGTTCCATATGAAGTTCTCACGTTTTGGTGATCTTCTTTCAGAACAATATTTATTCACGACCGCAATTTCTCTGTTTTCTCGTCCGTCAATCATAGCCGAATCAAATCTCAACGAACGGAATAAAATATTCCTTAAGGTCACTATTATGCTTTTCTCAAAACGTATTCACATTTTCCATTACTCTGGTAAAAAGCCTGGCAGTTTTGCTGATTCTTTCAAAAACATATCTTTTGCCGAACAAATGAAATTTTGCATCACAGAAGTCCTTGCAAGGTATATCTTGCTATTCGTCCGAGTTCTTCAATTGGAGATAAAAATAGATCGAGTATGTAACAATACGTGGTTATAATTATATAAGCTACCTAGGTTAAATGTTACTCAATCATACAGTATTATATTGTACGTACTATACGTACGTTGTTATGTAATTTTATGGTATCAGTGTGGGGTGTTAGTATATTAAATCAAATTGTTACATGGGAATTATATATAAAGATGAAGCAAAACAAAAAAGAATTTGGAACATGGGAATTATATATATAAAGATGATCAAGTTTTTCAGCACCGGATTTCTGCAGAAACTGCAACGAGATTTATTGTTCGTATACAAGGTTTTGTTATGTCTCAATTGAGTATTTGGGACTCAAACTTCACGTTCTGCTTTGTAATAACTTGAAGATGAGATTAATGATAATGGAACCAGTGAAGATGAAAAGGCTAGAGTAAATTATCATCAACTGAACATGTACATCATATCAATATATACTATGTTATTTTTGTGTTCGTAGTTTAAATTTTCAATCGTATGAATTAATTAGCTCATGTACATCGCCTTCTGCTTTGTAGAAGAGAATGATTATGATAATGGTACGAGTGAAGATGAAAAGGCTAGGATAAACTATCATCGATAATATCGTCGACCTTTATTAACTTTATTTTATAAAAAATTAAATAACTAAAAACCGATCCAAACTTTCATATAACAGCCTTCATTAATCATTATATACCAAAACTTCAACATTCAAATATTGTCTTTTGGGCCGATCCATGAACATCTTGGCATGGTCCAAACAAATGAACAATACCCGAGGAAATAAAGGGATCGTATTAATTACGGCCTTTTGGGCCAAAACCCTGAAGGCTACGATCCTGCATGCACAAGGAGGATCGTCACTCGATCAGAAGAAATGCTCGAACATATCTTACCCACTAGTGAGTCTGATACATTAATCGCCCATCAATCTTCCATCACAAGAAAAACCGTGTGATATTATCTGGAACCTCTTTCAGACATATTCCATTAGAAAATGGGTATCCGATAGTATCACACGTGTTTATACAATACGTTTGATCGACGTCTCCTTTTTCTTCTTGATTTCAACACCAATAGAGAATCTACTAACATTCTTGAGTTCCAGAAGAGAAAGAAAACCTCACACTTCTGAAGAAACAAGTAGATTCGTCTAAGGATGCCAAAAAATTTAAACAGAGAAATCTCGGTTGAAGAGTTGAGTATTTGTTAATTTCTTTTTGATAGATCTGATCACGAAAAGTGAATTTGATAGATATTTGAGAAATTAGATGAGAGAGGATCAGTCTCTGACCATTAGATACTTGAATGAGGATCATATTGGGAACTTAATTAATTGATGATCATATTTAGGGTTTGGATGAAAAAGTAACCTAATGTGTATGTATATTTATACTACAATGAGAATGAATACCATACCATTAATGAATGAATTGAATGCTAACAAGTAACACCTACCGACGCGACTCTAAGCTTTCGCATATGTATCTATATATATATATATATATATATATATATATATATATATATATATATATATATATTTATATATTTAAAAATTAAATCTGATTATGAAATAGAAAATAAAAAAGAAGCTATTGAAGCGCAATAATAGTTTTACCGGAGGGTAAGGCATTTCAATTGGGGCGGTGTTTATCTAACCGCTACTAATTGTTTCTTACAATTGAAGCGGGATAGTTTTACCCGCTTCAAAATAAATTTACTAGTGGCGGTTTATAAGTAACCGCTACAACTATTTATCACAATTGAAGCGGGAACGTTTTACCCGCTTCAAAATGAATTTACTAGTAGCGGTTTAAAAATAACCGCTACAAATTGGTTACCCCAATTGAAGCGGGTTCATTTACCCGCCATAAATGTTATTACTTGAGGCGGTTTAACCTTAACCGCTGCATTTGTGTAGTTGGGACCCCACTTTTTGACTGGTAAACCGCTACAAATTAGATAATTGGACCCACTTTATAATCCATATAGCGGTTTTCACTTAAAACCGCTATAAAGCTGCGCTCTTTTTACTCATTTTTGTACTAGTGAAAGGTAATAATTCTGGAAAAGGAAAACAGCAAGGGCTGGGTCAACAACAAGGTAAAGGAAAGAATGTTGGAAGTGGTTCGGGTAATCGATCGAATTGGTGTAATAATTGTAAGGCTCGACACAATGGACCTTGTACACCTCAGACTAACCGATGTGTTAAATGTGGAGGTTTTGGTCATGAATTTCAGAATTGTACCTATCCTAGACATGTATGCTGGAATTGTCATAAAGAAGGTCATCGTATTGGTCAGTGTCCTAAGGCGAAAAATGATGGATCGGGAGTGGTTGGTGGGTCATCATCATCTGGTCAGAAACGAAAGAATCCTCCTCCTACAACAAGTCGTGCTTTTCAGATGACGGTGTAGGTTCCACTTATACGGACCAAATCGAGTAGTTCAACTAGTTTGTTAAAGCGGAAATCAAACAAACTAATATATGCAAGATTAACACGATAAATGACCAAAACAGAAAGTGTATGTTTATATATATGAAATGCTAGCAACAATACATACACTTGGACACAAACACACAAAGATCAAATAACACCTAGAGAGTATTCTGTGATAATAAGAGTGCTATGTGTGTGTAAAATGTCTTAGAAAAACAGAAGCTGGCGAGCTTCTATTTATAGCCTGATCCAGACGTTATGCGACACAAGCCATGTGTCGCATAGAATGCTAATGCGACACAAGCCTTGTGTCGCATGGAATGGTTCTGCGACACAATCCTTGTGTCGCATGGATTGGATCTGCGACACAATGCTTGTGTCGCATGATTACAAAAATTGTAATTAAACTAAGTCTAAAACTATTCAATATGTAATTACAATATCGACACGATTACAGACCGAGACCAACTGACAGACACACATTGATGTACCAACAAACTCCCCCGTGTCTTCAGCTTGGTCTTCAAAAATTCTTCGATTGGCTTCAGTCTTCTAAAATGCAGATCTTCAAACGTCTGGACTTCAAACCCATCCAGGTGGAAAGTTTCCACCAGCATGTATGCCAAAGGTGAAGCATATATCAACGATTTTCTGAAATCGTTTCGCTAATACAGAGTTGAACTCGTTTCCTGGATTGTAGCGAATCCGATTGTCGAATAGCTTCTTCATGTCACTTCTAGAGAGATTAATCAAACTCATTGGGTCAAATATTCTGAAGTTGGCTTTTCGTAGACCCCACAAAGATCCTGTCTGAGGCTCTGAATCTGGTATAAAAACTAAGACGGCTTCGCCAGTGTGAGCATCCAGTTCCCAGTAATGAAAACGTTTCAGTAGATTGAATGGAACTGTTTCCAGAGCGATTTCAGTCAGACATTCAGCAGGCGGATAGTGAACTCTTACAATTGGCTGCTTGGTCTTTGGATCGAGCTTCTTCTTGAACGTGTACCTAGTACCCAATATTGGTTTGATGTAATGATATTTCTTTCGTTTAATTTCCTCACGCATGACCTTTTGAATAACATCAGCTACTCCGTCTTCGTAAGGATTTATCAACTAAAGCTGAGAGAGACGAACGATGTCATGCTTTGGTAGTGTACTCAATATCCTCAGTGATCGACGAAAGTACTGGATACCCTCGAGTCTCTTAATCATTAACCTCCCTTTACTCACCTTCCAGCTTTTTATCAGGCCAGTATAATCATCACCAACCTGATATTTCTTGCATGTAACTGGAGCAGGTTCTGGATTTTTACCTTTTGGAAACCAGTTATCCCTTTCTCTGATGGGCATTTCCTTGTCAAAAGATACACTTTCGGATGTATCCTGAGGGAAAATGTCATTATAGTTTGTCGATTCACGAACAGGGACTGGTTTTTCTTGTGAAGAACTGGAGGGTACAAACGATTCTTGAGCGGGAGCGGCTTGAGAAGTAGATCCTGGTACGTACTTGAACGCAGGCCCTGACTCATCGTCTGAAGAATCAGATAATACAACACCCTCTTGAGGATAAGCTGGACGATCAGTATATTCTTCATCAGGATTAAGCTCTTCTTGTTCAACATCAACATCATCATCATTATTCGCAGAGTTGAAGTCAAAAGGTTCTTCAGGCGCACGACCGTCATCGTCAACCGCAGATTGAAAGTAAGTCAAATTACAATACGTGTAATCTATAGCTAGCGATTTTGGTTGCCCTGGTTGCTCAATAATGTAATCCAAAATAAGAGTTGTTTAATTAAAAGCAGAATTTGTTACATCATCAGGAATTACATTTTCTTCGCCCTCGGCGGAAACCCTAGGTGTTGATTCTATAGCTGGTTGGGATGTCTCCCCCAAAGCAATAGCTTGGGTTTCCAGTCTCAAAATCTTGGATCTCAGCTCTTCATTTTCCTTTTCAACCCGGGAGATCCTGGCATCCTGAGCTTCAAAAATCGATGCCTGAGCGGCCATATCTTGCTGCATCTGAGTGATCTTGCTCAGGAGCTCTTCAATAACAACTGGATGAGGAGTGATCGGAGTTTCAATCCTCGGGAGCTCTGAAGATGTAGAGGTAGAAGTGCGGGACCGTCTGACCAAAGGATTCGGATCAGCAACGTCCGAAGAGTCTCGAGGTCTTTTTCCTCGGTTAGAAGATTCAGGACGTGGAGAAGGTGGCCGATAAGCATCGATATCACGATCGAGATCCACCAACTCCGGATCCTCGAGAGCTGGCTGAACTGGCGGTTGTTGAGCTGGCGGTTGTTGAGCTGGCTGATAGGTTGTTCAGGTGCTGGTGCGTTGAATTGCTCACCAGGCAGGGGAACATAAGCAGGATCAATGATGTGACCGAACAACGCAACCTCACGTTCTGGTGCTTGTCCCTGCCTCGCAAAAGTGGTACAAGTTGTGTAGATCCTTGTATTCATCGGTGTCTGCTTGAAAGTGAAGGATGCGACCACTGGAAGGTCGGGATGCAGATGATTGAGCAGCAGCTGAGTAAACCTGGGATAGAGAGCCCATTTTTCTTTAGTATCCAAGGCGTTGTTGACAAAACCCCTGAAGATATAACCGGAGAAGTTAAAGGGTTTGTTGTAGATCAGGGCAAGAATAGCAGAGGCAGTCGAAAATTTCATTCCCTCAAGACCTGCCCTGCGACTGGATAAGCAGACGATGACAATGTGAGCAAGATATCTTCAGACCTTTGTCATGTAGGTCTTCTTGTACTGATCAACTGGAATATCTTGATATCCAATCGATCACATGCCCTGTGCAATTGCACCTGGAGTGAACTGGGTGATCATATCAGAGTTGTCACCGAACTTAAAGAAATCCCGAATAAGCTGCTCGGTGAATATAACTTGGCGGCCACAGACGGTAGAAATGATACGAGTATCCGCTTTATCATAGTTGACCACCGCGTTGTCCCAAAATTCGGTGATATGATTTGTCAAGATCCGAGTATCAGCAGTGATAGCTTTGTGAATTCTGGAGCGACGAAGAAATGCTATCATTGGTCGGTACGGGCGAGAAGTCTCGACCGTTGTATTCATGAATGCCACGATATTGTGACGTGGCTCCCAGAAATATTTGGAGACATCGATCTCTGCGGGAGCTGGAGCAGCTGGAGCAGCTTGAGCAGGTTGTTCAGCCATTTCTACAAAAATAACAATAATACAGCCAAAACTCGAAATGCGTTAGCGTTAGTACCAAAAAATAATTCGCGTTTTAATTTTACAAATGTTCTGCGACACAACAGTTGTGTCGCAAAAGGTCTATACGACATAAGGACTATGTCGTAGAAGGACACTACGACACAAGCCTTGTGTCGTATGACACGTGTCACGCGGACAGCATTTCCCCTGCATTTAGCAATTTTTGAGAAATTAATCTCGGATGCGACATAGTCACTGTGTCGTATGATGTGTCGTATAAAACAGGTACGACATAAAATTTGTGTCGTATTAAAAATACGACATAACCAGCAGGAATCAATACGACATAAAATCAATAATCTATACGACACAACCGTTGTGTCGTATGTTATGTCGCAAAGATGAACATCAAAGCAAGCCCAGATTCGATCGATGAACAATTTTGGGGTTTTCAAAATCTACGCATACCCTAGGGTTCGCAATCAACAGGGGATCAATAATATGTATTTATTTAACCCTAATAACCCCTAAACCCTAAATAATTTAACGAAAAACCGAAACCCTAAAAACGTAATACGGGTTGATCGAATTCAAGGCATAACACGCGATAAAAATACGAAAGAATTATACCTAAAGATGCGCAAACAGATGATGAACAAGAATTGTTCAACAAATCGCGGTGAAAAGCCTTCAAAAACACGAATCCGAACGAAAATCACTTGTGTCGCAAAATCGCCTTTGTGTCGTATAAACAGTGAAGTAAATAGTTTTTACGGAACGTAACTGATTATGTCGTATGTTTTGAAAGTTATACGCCCGTATACGACACAATATATGACACAATGTACGACACAATTCTTGTGTCGTATAGATGGAATACGACACAATGCTTGTGTCGCACAGAACACAAAGCAGATTTTGAAGACTTAAAAATTTGAATTCGAATCCGATTTCGATTTTGATTTTTTTAGAATTTTCGCAAAGAAGATGACTTGTGACTTAAATAAAAATAAAATAAAAATGAAAAAATACAATTTAAATAAAGTTAAAAAGATAAAATTAAATTAAATATAAACATAAAAGAAAAAGTAACACATTCAACTAAAAGCGTAAAAGTCTTATAAAATCTTTTTGGTGACGGAGTTGAGATTCTGGTTAGGGATCATACCGAAATAACATGCAATTATTAGGAATAGTAAGTGTTATTTCGATTATCAGTATATTTGTCCACTTTAAATTTACGTGGCACATTTAAAACATCTTTTAAAAAAATTATTTCAAGATGATTACCGATATTGTTTGTCCACTTAAGCATGTTAAATCCGAGTCTGTGGAGTTAACCTTTTATTGTTAGTATGAATAGTTCTCTGTGGCCCCCACCATTGATATACCCCTATAACCCAGACAATAACATAGTTTCCATATTTAGAAAGAATAAAGAAGGATCATTTTTAAGAATCATGTTAGAGTTGACAGGTCAGTACGGAAGTACAGCAAATCAACATAACGTGATTCAAGTATAATCAAAACCAATCGCAGTCAAACTGAAGTTGGAGTTTCCCAAACAGCGACCTTGTTTAGTGTGATTTAGGATTAAGCAAAACTGATCGCAGTCAAACTGAATTTGGAGTTTTCCAAACAGCGACCTTGTTCAATATCATCAAGATTTTCAAGTGCATTGACCTGTAATTGCTTAACCCCAAGTTTATACTAACTGTTACCAGTTCTGTACTTACGTACAACAGAGGTAACAACCAGCATAAACTCCCAAATGATTTCAGATAAAAATTCCAAAGATAGAAATATGTTAAGCTACGCTAAGGAATTAAGACATTTAGTCGTACATCAAACGGTGTTTACCACTAGATAGTAGACACGTATTTAAATGATTTCTTAATAACCCAGAGACAGGTGTGTATCATGCCTACCAGTACATCGCATGATGAAGACAATTTTCATAAAAACTGTTTTAAGTGTGTCAGATAAACCTACTGACACATCAAAGATAAACCTTAAAATTCCATTTTATGCATGTCACTCGATGTACTATCATATCCCAAGTTGTTTACAGACTCAACTCAACGTCTATTTTAAAAATGTAGCAACCATTGCATTTCTTTGATACTAACGAGTATAAAGATTGGCGGTTGCCCCCTTTTTTTTTTTTTTTTTTTTTTTTTTTTTTTTTTTTTATAACAAACCAAAACAATAAAGCAAATAAACTGTACAGAAATTAAGTCACAAATCATTTCATGAGATCAAGAGAAATCATCCCTATCATATCCACAAGTTCGTCGAAACGAGCACGCGAAAATGCTTTTGTGAATAAGTCGGCTTTTTGCTTAAGGGTATCTATGTGAATGAGGTCAATTAAATGTTTCTCATAGCAATCTCTTATGAAGTGAAACCTAATCTCTATGTGCTTGGTCTTAGAGTGTTGAACGGGATTGCGAATAATAGATATAGCAGCAGTATTATCAATATGAATAGGAGTCAAAGTAAGAAGTAACCCATAGTCACGCAATTGATGTTGAATCCACAAAATTTGTGAACAACAGCTTGCAGCAGCAATGTATTCAGCTTCCGCTGTTGAGGTGGAAACTGTGGTTTGCTTCTTACATTGCCAAGATACCAATCGAGAACCGAGATATTGGCATCCTCCTGTAGTTGACTTTTTATCCGAATTGCAGCCGCCATAATCAGAATCAGAATAGGCAGTGAAAGCAAAATTTTTCTCATTTGAATACCATAGACCAAGTGATGGTCTATATTTGAGGTAACCAAAAATTCGCTTCACAGCCTTCATGTGAGAAACCTTGGGCTTTGCTTGATACCTGGAACAGATAGACACAGCAAACACAATATCTGGTCTGGATGCAGTGAGATACATCAGTGATCCTATCATAGAACGATAGTCCCGCTCCTTGCAATCTTCTTCGTGTTCAGCGGGTCCGAGTTTGTGATCAGTTTCAATGGGAGTACCATATGGCTTACAGTCATGGAGTTCATACCGAGTCAACATGTCATTGACATATTTGGACTGGTGAATGTACAAACCCTTGTCAAACTACTCAACCTGTACACCTAGAAAGAACTTAAGTTCTCCCATGGCACTCATCTCAAACTCGGACTTCATAATCTTCTTGAAGTCTCTGCACAAAGAATCATTTGTTGAACCAAATATGATGTCGTCCACGTAAACCTGCACAAGTAACAAATCTTTTCCAACCCTTTTTATGAAGAGAGTGCTATCAATTTGGCCTCGTGAGAAGCCATTTCTTGTGAGATGATTTGCCAACCTCGCATACCAAGCTCTTGGAGCTTGATGAAGACCATATAATGCCTTGCCTAACTTGCACACATAATCAGGATGGCTCTGATCTTCAAAACCAGGAGGTTGCAAGACATACACATCCTTTAGAACCTCTCCATACAGAAATGCGCTCTTGACATCGAATTGATAAACCCGAAAACCTTTAAATGTCGCATAAGCCAGAAAAATGCGAATGGATTCCAATCTTACAACTGGAGCAAACACATCATCATAGTCCAAACCCTCAATCTGAGTAAAACCTTGAACAACCAGCCGAGCCTTATTCCGAATAACTACGCCTCTGTCATCTTTCTTCACGCGATAAACCCAGCGAGTTCCAATTGGATAGACATCTTTTGGTAAATGAACCAACTCCCAGACATCAAGCTTTTTGAATTGATTCAGTTCTTCTTGCATAGCCTCAACCCAGTATGGATCTTTCAAAGCTTCAGCTATTTTCTTTGGTTCATGCTGAGACAAGAAGCATTCTTCCAATTCTTCTTCAACACAGGCAAAATTGGCAGATGAAGATTCTTTACGGACTTCATTAGCAGTAGTTTGATGCCTAGTTAAAACACCTTGTTGAAGCTCACCAATGATATTTTCAGTGGGGTGAGAAGAATGAATTCTAAGCTGAGGAATCGGATCAGGCACAATGATCGAATCCAAATTTGACAGATCACCTCCTGGATTTTCAATTTCAACTGAGCTATCAGTGGCAGTACCCTCATTGTCAATTGGTGTAACAATATCGATTTTAGTTTGAGGATTAGATTCAGAAGCCACTTGATCAACATTGGAGGGATAGTCATCATTGACAATATTATCTGGAGGTACTACTCTAGAATTGGAGATTGAGTCGTCAGAAGAAAGATCCAATCCATGAAGTAGAGACACCACCAGTTCTTCTTCACTAAATTTTGGAAGATTGAAAGAGTCCACCAACTTATCATACTCAAACAAGGACTCAGGTCCCTTGCCTTTTGGAGAATCAATATATTTCATAAACCTTACTTCAAAATGTTCCTCTATTCTCCCAGTAGACTTGTTGAAAACTCTTTTATTTGGCGAGTTCACAGAATATCCCAAAAATAACCCATCGACTGCTTTTTCATCAAATTTGCCTACCGAGTCCTTAGTAATTAAGATTGTGCAAGGACACCCGAAAGGCTCAAGAAACTTCAAATTTGGTTTGCGATTATTCAGAAATTCATAACATGTTTTCTTTCGCTTTTTAACAATCGAAACCCTATTTAACACATAGCAGGCAGTGTTAACAGCTTCTGCCCAAAAAGTGGTAGGCAGATGCGCATCAGACAACATGGTTCTTGCTGTCTCAATGATTGTCCTATTCTTTCTTTCAGCTACTCCATTTTGCTGAGGAGTACGAGCAGCACTAAACTGATGAAAGATTCCCTTTCGAAGACAATACATTTCCAAGGTCTTGTTCTTGAATTCGGTTCCATTATCACTGCGCAGTTTCTTGATTTTCAGATTACACAGATTTTCCAGTCTGTCGAACAAGTAGGTTAAAGTATCAGCTGTTTCATCCTTTCCAGCTAAGAAATATACCCAAGAAAACCTTGAGTAATCATCAGTAACAACCAGACATTATGATTTTCCTCCAATACTTTTCTTATTCACAGGACCGAACAAATCCATGTGAAGCAGTTCCAATGGAGATTCAATGGAGTTCACCAGCTTAGACTTATGGAACTTCTTGTGTTGTTTCCCTTTGAGACAGGAAACACATTCATCATCAGTTACGAATGATTTTTTAGGCACACCTAACACAAGATCATTATTAACAAGATAATTCATTCTGCGAAAATGAATATGTCCCATTCGTCTGTGCCAAAGCAGTGAATCTGTAGAAGATGCTTTTGATAGCAAACAAGTATGCTCCTTGGTAACCACAGTTTGCATATCCAAAATGTAAGAGTTGCGTACACGGGGTGCTCTCACTAACACCCATTCTTCGGGAATAACAAATCCCGGTTTCAGAATTAAACATTCAACATCTGTAAATGCGGTAGTGAACTTCTTGTCGCAGACTTGAGAAACACTGATCAGATTGTGTTGCAGTTCCTCGACATAGTTCACTTTATCAAAACTCACTTGCCCATTAGAAAGTGTACCCTGACCCGTTATGTTACCACCTGTATCTCCCGCAAAAGCAACATGTCCTCCGCGATATGGTTTTACATCAGACAGAAGAGACATGTCACCAGTCATGTGCCGTGAGCAGCCACTATCCACATACCATTTACTTCTTTGTATATGATCTGACTGCTACAGCACAACATAGAGAGAGTTAGTTAGAAATGGAGACCCAGGCCTTGACAGACTTGGGTACTCCAGAGACCTCATCAATAATAACTACATCAGTTAAAACTTTGTTTTTCAATAAATCAGGTGCAATTCCTGATGCAGTATTACTTGATGATGAGTCTTTTAACGACGCTTTTGGTCTCCAAATTTTCACAGGAACAATAGTGGGTTGCTTGTTAACATTGTCAGGCTGTTTAACCAGAGGTTTACTAGGCCTAGCAGCATTAACTTTCGGGATAGAAGTATGAGAAAGTGAACCCTTCTTTGAAAAAGATTTAACAAATGAATTTTTGTAAACAGAATTTCTGGGAACACCTTTTGAAAACTTCTTTCTCAAAAGCAACGGGCATTGATTAATCAAGTGACCTTGTTTCTTGCAGTAGAAACATGATCGTCTTTCCTTAAAGGTTCGGTCGTTACTGCCTAAAAATTGAGGTGACACAGGTAACTTATGTGAGCATGTTGAAGTGGATGCCCCAGAATGTGAAACAGAAGGTTTAACAGAATTCTTAATTGATTTGTCATTAGAATTCTGTAAATCTTTCCTTTTATGTTCAGCCTTAACCTTAGTATTCATTTGAAAAGTTTCATCATCTATTTCAGTAGTAAGGATGTGACGTTCAGGCTTAATGTTTTTCTTTTCACATTGAGGCACAAACTTACAGGGAACATTCTCAACCTCGACCTCTTCTTCAATAGTTTTTAAGGGAGCAGGCGAAAAACTACCAAAGGGGGTAAACTTGACGGTTCCTGAGGGGGTAAACCTAACAGGTTCAAAAGGCTTCACAGGTTCAGCCTTAATTATCTTAGGTTTCTTCTTATCATGGTTTACTTCTATGTTGGCTTTATAGAATTCAGGCAACTTAAACGGATTCAAACTAACAGGTTCACATACAGGCATAGCTACTTTCTTAACAACAGGCTCATTAACTGATATTTCAATGGGCTTTGCATCTACTAACGCAGTAGGCACAAAATCTTTAATTTCATCCTTAGACGGTCTACACAAATTCACATCTAAAGACGGAGGCGGTTGATGATGATAACCATAACCGGACTTATCTTTAGAACTAGTTCTACCCGTCTGTAGGATATCAGTAAAGACCAAGGCTGAAGTGTTGATATTCTTGAGTTTTCGTTGCAAATCAACAGCTTTGGCTTGAGAGTCAGCCAATTCCTTTTTTAAATGAGCAATCATTTTTAAGTAACTGTCAATTTCATCTTGATTACTGAAAATTAGAGCTTTTAGCTCCTTTTTATCTTCAATAAGTTGATTAATGTTACTTTCAAAGTGTTTCTCATTATTTTTTAAAACTTTGTTTGCCTCCATCAAATTCAAGATATCAGACTTCAAGTTTTCATTATGTTCCATAAGCCCATTTACTTTACCAGTTAAACTAATACATGAATCACAAGTAAATTTAGCAAATGGTACCTCATTGTTGATAGCCATGAAGCATTGCTCTTGAGTTTCATGAGCAGAGAAATCATAAGCATCTCCATCCTCAATCAACAATGCAGCCATAGCAGTAGAATGCTCAATCAGTTTTGGAGCAACAGATGGTTTTGTGAAACCTGAAGCAGGCTGTCGTCCTTACTCACATTCGCGGGCAAAGTGTCCAAGATTCTGACACTTATAACACTTGATTTTGCTTTTATCGAATCCCATTGGTGTTCGGTCAGCTGCATCTTCAAGAGATCTCTTTCCAGTTCTTCTTAGATAGTTTTTGGCTCTGCGAGTGAGCATAGCCATATTCCATCTAATGTCAATCCTTTCTAACTCATCGGGATCAACCTGATTGAAGTCTTCATCAGTCAGCTCCAATGTACTGACTCTTTTAGAAAGAAAGTCTTCATATGATGACAAGAAAGCAGTAAACATGGCTGCATGTTCATCGGTGGTTGCTGAAGAAGGAACAGATGACGATGAATATGTACTACTTAAAGAAGCATTATAAGCTGGTAGGGCTGAAAATGTTCCCACAGTAGGATTACTGTAAGAAGAGGATCTTTGAGAATTTAGCTCAGCTGAGATGAAAGCCGTTCCACCATGACTTGATTCTGATGCACGAGAAGTAGATCTTGTTTCCTTCTTTTCAATATCCAACGCCCCAGCTTCAAGTTTTCCAATGAGATCATCCAGAGACAATTGCTTTGTCTTTGGATCGTTTTCTAATAACAAAACTCGTGTTTCCCAACTTGGTGGTAGTGCAGCTAAAGCCTTTTTGTTAATCTCAGAATTTTTGAGATTATATCCGCCAGCTTTCAGTTCATTTACTGTGCGAGTAAATCTGCAAAGCATGTCTCTGACATTTTCATTCTTCTGGATATAGAAATAATCAAACTGAGTTTTGACTAATTCCAATTTTCTTTCGATGTACTCACTGTTGCCACAAAATCTCTTCTCAATTGCATTCAAAAGATCATAAGCAATAGTTTATGGAAACATATCCAAAACGTCAGTTGGAAGTGACATAGTAATAGCAAAATGAGTCTTGCGTTCAATTTCCCATGCTTTTCGTTCTTCGGGATTGTATGAACGAACGGGTTTGGGTGGAGGAACACCGATATGTTCTCCAATAGCAACAGGAACAACATATCGTTCAAGAAGAGCCAACTCCATATAAGGATCAGTGAATAATACAAACGCCATGAAACGTTGTTTCCATGCTCGAAATGGCAAACCCGGTGCAAAATAAGGAGGTTTATTTGCACTACCGATCGTAGCATTATGTTGTAAAACTGCATCAACGCTTTGAAGAGACATGATGAAAATCTGCAAAAATTCAGAAAATACACAACAAACAAACTGATTTTTGTCTAAGTCTGGAATTATGCGACACAGTGTTGTGTCGCAAAGTATCAATACGACACAGGTGTTGTGTCGCAGAGTAACAATACGACACAGGTGTTGTGTCGCTGAAGTTAATCAGACAGAAGACAAAAATGCGACACAACCGTTATGTCATAGGTTATGTCGCAACTTGTGTCGCAGACCAGTCAAGGTCAAAATAAGTTGTGTCGTAGGCTTATGTCGTACGTTATGTCGCACGATATGTCGCAGACAAGTTAATGTCGTATGGTTGTGTCGTATGAACAGTGTCTACGACACAAATATTGTGTCGCAAAAATGCACGTGCAGACAGTTTTTGAGCCCACAAAAATTTCAATTTTCAACACACATCATTACTTACTACACCATGCTTCAAAACAGACTGAAGATCCAACTTTTTAAGCAAAATGATTACCAACTTTTCACCAAACAAATCAACAACACAAATCTTTGAAGATTAACAACCACAATATGATCAAAAACAACCTTTTTTAACCAAGAACATCAAGAACACCAAGAACATAAAATGTGAAAATAATATTTTTAGACCAAAATCTAGCAAAAACTAACTCGAAACCGCAACTCAAGAGTATGCGGCTCTGATACCAATTGTAGGTTCCACTTATACGGACCAAATCGAGTAGTTCAACTAGTTTGTTAAAGCGGAAATCAAACAAACTAATATATGCAAGATTAACACGATAAATGACCAAAACACAAAGTGTATGTTTATATATATGAAATGCTAGCAACAATACATACACTTGGACACAAACACACAAAGATCAAATAACACCTAGAGAGTATTCTGTGATAATAAGAGTGCTATGTGTGTGTAAAATGTCTTAGAAAAACAGAAGCTGGCGAGCTTCTATTTATAGCCTGATCCAGACGTTATGCGACACAAGCCATGTGTCGCATAGAATGCTAATGCGACACAAGCCTTGTGTCGCATGGAATGGTTCTGCGACACAATCCTTGTGTCGCATGGAATGGATCTGTGACACAATGCTTGTGTCGCATGATTACAAAAATTGTAATTAAACTAAATCTAAAACTATTCAATATGTAATTACAATATCGACACGATTACAGACCGAGACCAACTGACAGACACACATTGATGTACCAACAGACGGTGGATGAGGCTATTCACACTGATGATGTCATCACTGGTACTTTTCTTATAAACTCAGTACCAGCTCGTGTGTTATTTGATTCTGGAGCAAATTGCTCATTCTTATCTATTGGTTACTGTGATAAACTGAATCTGATTTCCTCTGTGATTACCAATCCTATTGAAGTAGAGGTTGCTAGTGACAAAATGGTTCCTGTTACCACCTCGGTAACTGGGGCAAATATTTTGATAGAAAGTTATACTTTTCCGATCTCTTTCTTGTTAATGGCTATTCCTGGCTTTGATGCGGTTTTGGGCATGGATTGGTTAAGCCATAATAAGGCAAATATAGATTGTCATAAGAAACTTTTGAAAATCCCAATCTCCGATGAGTCATATATTGTGGCTCGAGGCGAAAGGGAAGACAGCCATATTCCTTTAATTTCATTAATGAAAGCTAGAAAATCTCTGGCTAAAGGCTGTGAATCCTATTTGGCTTATGTAGTAGATGTTAAACTAGAAAAGAAATCTATCTCTGAAATTCAGGTAGTTTCTGAATACCCGGAAGTGTTTCCTGATGAATTATCCGGGTTACCTCCTGTAAGAGATGTAGAATACCACATTGATTTAATTCCTGGTTCGAATCCTGTAGCTAAGTCTCCTTATAGATTAGCTCATTCTGAAATTAGAGAAATGATGAATCAGATACAAGATTTGTTAGATAAAGGTTTTATCTGACCAAGTTCTTCTCCCTGGGGTGCTCCTGTTCTGTTTGTTAAAAAGAAAGACGGTACCCTTCACATGTGTATCGATTACCGGGAGTTAAATAAAAGAACTGTAAAGAACAAATATCCTTTGCCTCGAATTGATGAATTATTTGATCAGCTTCAGGGATCATCTTACTTCTCTAAAATTGACTTAAGATCAGGTTATCATCAAGTACGAGTACGTGATGAAGATATTCCAAAAACAGCTTTTCGTACAAGGTACGGCCATTATGAATTTCTGGTTATGCCTTTTGGGCTGACTAATGCTCCTGCAGTATTCATGGATTTAATGAATCGGGTTTGTCGACCATTTTTGGATAAGTTTGTAATCGTATTTATCGATGATATTTTAATTTATTCCAAGTCTGAATCTGATCATGCCATGCATTTGCGATTAGTTCTTGAAACCTTGAAAAGAGAACATCTTTATGCCAAATTTTCTAAATGCGAGTTTTGGCATCGAGAAGTTCAGTTTCTGGGTCACATTATTTGTAAGGATGGAGTAAAAGTGGATCCATCTAAAGTTGAAGCAGTAATGCACTGGAATGCTCCCAAGAATCCTTCTGAAATTAAGAGTTTTCTCGGTCTTTGTTGCTTGTGAAAACAACGGTTGGTTTTAAATTTATAATTGCTGGGGTCTAAGTGTGACTTACTAGTACTGAACCAAAGGGTTAGTAGGCGGTAAGTTGGACCTAGAGTCGTTCTTAAAGAGAAACTGAATTGAAACGGAGGTGATCCAATCAATCTTTCTTTCCTAGTAAATGTTTTAAAAGAGTGCGTTGGGGGTTTTGGTTCAGTTAACTAATTAAACTAAATAAAGCGGATAAAATGTAATAGGATATCAGATATGCAAAGTAGTATTTGTTGTGAGTTCGTTAGTTAATAATTATGGGATGCTAACTCTTACGGGAAAACGATTAACTAAATTGGGTTGCTTATGAGATTCATTAACTTATGGTATAACCAATAGATTCCTTATTAGTCGGTTATCAACTAATATGTCACGAGGAACTAAGGTATCATGATTCTGACCAGACAGACGATGCTCAACTCTCCACACTCTCCTGTGACCGAGTCAGTGGCCCATATTATTGAACGTATTCGCTCGTGGGCGAAGGAATAGAATAGCAAGTCCATAACATGTCTAGCCGTTCTTAATACCACAATGATTATGAATCCATTAAACAACTAACTTAGAACTTGTGTCCGGACTTATTTAATCAATTTCTACCAATGAAACTTAAGTGTGATAAACGAGGGAAAGCATTTAGGTTTCTTGCGTACCGTACTTTAGGTTTCATGGTTTTAATAAAAAGTATCGGGTTAAATTGGATTTTAAACTTGCCTTTCTCAATACAATTAACAAATCCCTAGGTTTTCGTAAATGGTCATTTAGCCTTTAGCCTACCTAATCTAATCTAATCTAAAGTAAAACAACTTAATTAAAATGCTGACGGCTTTTTGCGTAAAGTCAAACCCAGACCATGTCGGAAAATACTATGCTAGCTCACAACGTATTGAATTGTTCACCAATGTTTCCGTTGTGAGTTTAATTGATTCGCGATGTTTACATGATAAGTACATTGTGATTGGAAGTGTACAATACTCATGGCAAGTCCACGTAATCACATTGCATTTTATAATGCTTGCATGACGTTACAATTAAAAACATAGTTTTTACACAGATAACTATTGACCGAGTATTGAGGTTCGCGACTTCTCTTTACAAGGTTACAATCACGTTTGTTAATCGAAAGGCGAATATACGTTTTAAGTTTAAAATCACAAGATAAGTTCGTTCACAAAGTTTCCCATTTTATAACGTCGATCAATAATACAACTACCTTCGGTCGTTACTGGCTTCCATATATTTGTACTATGCTTAAAAGCATTTCCAATACTATACCGAGTAATCAGTCGAATAGGGGCCGTCATATTATCTCACGACGTATTCAAAGTCATCCCACAATTATATACTAACTACATCACAACAAATACAATAATAATCTACTCGATAATCATGGTAATAACGATCGCAAACATAATTAAAGCAAACATGTTTAATTAAGATAGATAAGGATAGAGATAACCGAAATTAATATGCGAGAAGGAATAGACTTGAATTAATGAGCGTAACTCCAAGCGTACACCAAAGATTACAACACGTTCCTAGCTTTCTTTCTACTCTAAACAAAATGCTAAACTAACCTAATGCTAATTTGAAGAAAGTAGAATGAGAAAGTGAGAAAGTAACTAGTGCATATGTGATATGTGAAGGTGTATTCCAAATGAACCAAAAACCTCCTATTTATAGGTGAGCTTTGGCTCACATTAGCACAAGTTGTCCTTGAGGTGCATGATAGAAAGCTTGCCAAAAGTGGTATGTACCGTACGAAAAGTAGGCGAACCGGGTACCGTACAACACGAAAAGTGGCCGCACCAGGTACCAAAAGTTACCAAAAATGGAAACCAAGATGGGAGCAGGGTGGCCGGCGCCGCCCTTGGTGCTGCCGGCGGCGGTGGTGGTGCTGCCGGCGGCGGTGGGCCCACCCCCGCCCCGTTGCGTTGTTTGTTGCTTCGTTTCTTGATTCATGCGTATTTTATTCGTTATACGTCCGTTTGAGTTGATTCTTTTTTAGTTGGATTCGTAATTCAAAATCGAAGATTTTGACATAGGATAGGCCCTGAGATGAGGTCCCTAGCTCCAGATATTGCGTACGGATCATTTGGATCTTCCGGCGGGCGCGAAATCTTCATTTTTTACCCGTATCAGTTGATTCTTCTTCTGTTGGATCCGAATTTTGAAAACGAACATCTTGGAAATAATGGATGTTGGTGAAGGGCACTTTGGTCTTGAAATCTCGTTTTTATGACTTGAATCTTCAAACGTGTGTGGAATCTTTGTTTCACATCCGTTTTACTTGATTTTTATCGTGCAACCTCGTTTTGACCTTCTTGGCATAATGTTACTGATTTGTGCTATATTTGAGTTAATATGCCAAGAATCGTTCCAGAATGAGAGAGATATCGGTAGTAAAAACGTGACTTTTTACGCGTTATCAAGTATCCCACACTTAGAACTTTGCTTGTCCTCAAGCAAACTAACGTTCAACATGGTTAAAGATAAGCAGATAATGAAATTATTTTAAGACGGGAACTTTTTACTAAGGGGGTTTTGGAAAAATAAAGATATTTGATATTTTAGAAAGCAAGGTTGTAATCTTTAGGAGCATGCTTTTGATCATTGATCGTTGATACATGACTAGGCGATCCTCTCAAGGTGGTCACTCTAATCACTCAAAGTGCTTAGGGTTTCCTATTCTATTATATCAATCGTTCAGAACGCCAGTCATGTATTGTTTATCGTCATAGGCTTGATCGAGTATCAAATCGTTACCTTTTTGGTGAGCGCGAAGTCGATCTAGCCACAATCATTCTAAGGGAAGTGATGTAGGGTTTTTAGTGGTGGAATGTTGGTGGTGTGAGAGGGGTTTTGTTGGGTTTTGTTTTTGGTGAAGCTGAAAATTTTTCAATTTTTGGGAGGATTGACGCCTTCTTTCTATTTTGGTCGGAGTCTTCTTTCTCCGTTTGACTTTCTTTATTTCGAATTTTCTTGGGACTTTTCCTTTTCTTTTTGACGTCATATCCTTGATTTTTCTCTTTTTTCATCTTTGGAACTTTGTCGGAAGTTTGAGGGATGTTTTTGAGTAGGTAAAGGGGTAACGTGCTTATTTTGGGTGTATGGATGGGTTCAAGAATGACGTGATTCGATCTCCTTTTTGACTCACAAGTTCGGATTCGAAATGCATAACAAGAGCAAGTTCTGATTCTAAACGCATACATCGGCACACTCAAGAATCGAAAAAGTGAAGCATTAAAAGTGAATGCTTTTCATATGGCTCAAGGTACCTCACGAATCGAAAGTTGGTTTGTTGTGTGCTTAGTCATGCGATGCTCTTTATGGGATTGTCAAACTTGTTTTTCAAAAGAACTTACATTTTATTTTTCTTTCTTCCCCAATGTAAATCGTTCTTTCACAATTTTTCATTTTCTTCATATTTTTAACTTAGTTTTGAAAAATTTTGTTTACTTTTATGGAGAAGCAAGGTCTAATAAAGAGCAACGATTTAGAATCAAGCATATACCAATGTCCATTTAACAGTAGTGCAAATACTGCTATCCCACACTTAAAGGAACATCGTCCTCGATGTTATACTAAGCTCTGAATGGGGTAAAATCCCACACTTAGGGTTTTAAACATCTAAGACTCATTCTTTCAGTGTGTGTGCTGGGTTTGAATCCCACACTTAGTGATAAGCATAATGGATATGGCATATTTAAAACGAATGAAAGAGATGGCATAGAAGTACTCCCCGATAGTTGCAGTGTTCTTTTGGTTGCATCTGCCGGTCTTTGTCTTCTTTGGTGCGCTCTTGGTCAAGTCTTCTTGTGATCAGTCTCGTAAGTGTGAACACGTCGGATTTGTGATTCTTCAGGGTTTTATGCTTCCTTGTAGGCTGGAGCATTATTTGCAAGATCCGAGTGTGAAAGATAGTCGGAGATGTCATCACTTCTTGGAAAGTAAAATAGCAGAAATAAAACACGGGTTGCCTCCCGAGAAGCGCTCTTTTAAAGTCGAGAGCTCGACTTAGTCCTTTTTTTCTTCAGATGATGCTTGATGCATCCGTAGTGGTGGCGTGGTCACTGTGGTTCCTTGGTAGAGAGTATCGTGGTGGATAGTATTGCAGGAATTGCTCTATCATGTCAGCAATGAGAGTTGGTGGGTTGGTGGATAGCATTCTGAAGCTTTTGAAGTGATCGGTGGCGAGTCGGTCGAGGATTGCCATTCCATAGCAGATGTATCGAACTGCCCTTGTAACTGGTCCGTTAGGGTCAATGCGAGTGCAGGTGTAAGTTCGAACGATTTCACGCTGTGGATGGTTTCTTCCTATCGAGGCGATTAAAGCCATGAATTCGGTTTTCACTTCTTCAAAATCATTAGCCCAAGGGTCTCCTCCGAAAGATCTAGTTGCTTGGCACACTTGTCTGATTAGTTGATGTTGCTCGCGGTTGAAGGGAAAATCCGAGTGGGTGAAGATGCAAATTAGTTTGCTGAATATCTCGCGATATCCATTTCGATAGACGTCGAGTTCTACATCTTCTTCTTGGTACATTTCGCGCAGTCAGGTAGTCACATAAGTGGCTAAATTGATTTGCGACATGTGCGGGATGAATCTCGGTACCTCACGAGTTTCTTCTTCATAGGCTGGCTCGTTCAGCTCATCAATTATTAGTTCAATGTGGTGCCCAATGGTGGATTGAATGACGATCGTGCAGTTTTCTGATGCTGTGAGGTGCTCTCCAGTTTCGATGAGATCTAGAAGAGTTCTAAGATCTCCCACCATTCTGATGTCGGCATAACTTCTTGGGTTCCCTGTGGCTCTTTCCAGATTGGTTCTCATTGATGCAAGAATAGCTTTTTGACTTGATGAGTACGGAAAAGCTGATCCGGCTAAGGCACAATATACTTTTTGGTATATTCGCCTTTGGCTTCCGTAGAATTCGATTTCTCCCATTGGGTAGTTGGGTCTTTCTCGCTGTCGAGCTTCTCTGGTAAGTTGTTCTTGAAGTAGGTCAGAGAATGCTCGAATGTTTCTCCGGAGAATGCTAGGTTCTGGTTCTCCATAATTGGCGAGGTATGAATCGTAATCTCGTATGATTGCCCTTATCATGTGTATATGTGCGGTGTTGTAGTCATTAGTTGACTCTTTGATAGCTTCTACGATGATTCGGACATCGTTGTATTCGTCAATCATCTCGATCATGTCTTGATGAGTATCTATCAGAGGAATTTCTAGTCTCTCAGTTGCGACAGCAGGGGAATTAGGGGGAGCAAGAGGAGATTGTGGAATAGAGCGTTCATCGAGAGTGATGTTGATGTAGTCGTCATCACATTCACTGTTGCAGTCGGAGTCCTTATCACGTGAATCGGGAAATTGGTGGAGTTCTTCGTCTGAGGGCGCGTTGTTGAAGGGTCGAGAACTATCGATTTCGATGGTTCGGACTTCGGTTGTTATGTCATGAATGTTCTCTTCGGCAAAGCTTCCTGGTTGACGTGCCATATATGCCGAAATTCTCTGTAGTAGTTTGGCATACTGGTCTGGGTGTGGTGATGATCAATGTCCTTCTTCAAAGATTTCTATGTCTCGAAGTCGGGTTCTAGTAAAGGGTTTTGATGGGTCGAGATAAGAATTTAGGATGTTTCCCATTCTTTTAAGATGAGAGGATCTGAGTTCTTGGCGAATGGCTCCGTAATCAACTGATTCCTCTGATGAAGAGCAGTCATCACAGTTTTGTATCCTTTTAACTTCGGCCATTTGTGGCGAATCAGTGTGATCTTCATCTTCTTCCATTTCTTCCTCTTCCTCTTCTTCTTCCTCTTCAGGGTCAGATTCAATTTCTTCATCTGCTTCCTCGTAGTCTTCCTCTTCTGGGTCGTATTCAGTGTCAGAAATGAGAACTGATGATCGGGTGAATTGCGGTTCCTCCTCTGGTTCTGATTCATCATCGGAACAGATTTTTCCTGTGGATATAGCACAACATTCTTCCTCTTCTGGGGTGCATTCCGGTTGGTCGATCTTGTAAGTGATGCTTTCACCGTGCGATCGTAAAACAATCGTGTGGTTATACACATCAATCACTGCTCTAGCTGTGTTCATGAATGGTCTTCCAAGGATAATTGGGATGTTTATGTCCTCGTGGATATCCATCACCACGAAATCCGTTGGAAAGAAAAATTTGTCAACTTGAACAAGGACATTCTCAGCTATTCCCTTGAGGTATCTAACAGATTGGTCGGCTAGCTGGACGATCATCTTAGTGGGTTTCAAGTTTTCAAGTTCTAGCCTCTTAAACAGGGAGTAGGGCATAAGGTTAATGCTAGCTCCTAAGTCGGCTAAAGCGCTCATATTTCCGGAATTGTAGATAGAACAAGGAAGTGTAAATCTACCAGTATCTCCTAATTTTTCGGGAAGGCTATTTTTAAGTAGGGCTGAGGTTTCAGAACTAAGGGGAATGTTGTTCACTTCAGGCAATTTATCTTTTGTGGATAGTAACTTTCTAATATACTTATTACGACCAGGAACTCTAGACATGATATCAAGGAATTTTCCATCTAACTTAAAGGACGACAGTTTCTTAGGTTGAACTTTAAGTCTAGCGGGGTAAGGGATTCTAACCTCTTTGTTCATGGTTTGAGTGGTTTCCACAGCTGGTATTTTGACCTTTGGTTCTTCCTTTATTGGAACAGCAGCAGGCGGAGTAGTGGCTGCTTCCTTTGGTGTTGTAAGTTGCTTTGCTTCCTCAATATGCGGATTTTGAACCGTGTTGCTGGGCAAACTTCCTCGGGGTCTATTCTCAAGACGTTGTGCCAATTGTCCAATTTGAGCTTCCAAATTCTTTAGCACAGCCAATTGATTTCTCATGAAGAGGTCGGCTTGATCTTGTCTAGCGGACGTCTTTTGGTTGAGCAGGTGTTGACCTTGCATGAATTGGGTGAAGGCGTCGTCTGAACTTGAAGCTGGGGCATTTGTCTTGGTTGTTTGTTCATTGGTTTGGTTTGTGTCGGAAGTGGGTGCAGGAAGTGCAAGGGGTTGATTGTAAGGAAGTTGTGATTGTTGTTGGTAGGGTGGATATCTAGGTGGGTATCGGGGTTGGTATGGTTGTTGGTTGTTTCTCGGCGGAAAGGGAGGTCCTCTAGGTTGGTTGTTGTTCTGGTTGAAACCGGGTGGTCGAGCTGGAAACTGAGCATAGTAGACGGTGCCATCTGCTTCTTCATATTCAACTTGGTATTCTCCAGATGGTTGCGGGTTGGTGCAGTGTTGACAGACTTGCACTTGGTGTACTTGGTGCTGTTGTTTCTTAAGTTCTCCAAACTGTTTGACGAGCGAGTCCATTTTCTCTGTTAGTGTCTTAATTGCTTCGACCGGAATCGGGTTTGCAGCAGCGATAGGTTCGGAAGATGTTGAATGATCTCCAGAATTCCAAAAATGGTGATGCATAGTCATATTTTCTATCAGGTTCCATCCTTCTTCGTCGGTTTTTGCCATGAAGCTTCCTTGTGCAGCAGCATCGAGGGTAGTTCGGTGGTTAGGATCTAGACCATTGTAGAAGGTGCACAATTGTGCAGACTTATCGAGTCGGTGATTAGGGCATTTCTTCAAGGCTCCTTTGAATCGTTCCCATGCGGTATATAATGACTCATCGAAAGCTTGTCGAAAGTTCATGATGTCATTTCGGAGTTTGGTTTGTTTAGAGGGCGGAAAGTACTTGGTTAGAAACTTTGTCGCCATCACAGTCCATGAAGGGATCGAGCCAGTCTCTAAACCTTCAAACCATGTTTGCGCATGATGGGTGACGAATAAGGGAAAAGTTATAAACGGATTGTATCTTGGCCAATTCCGTTTTGCTTGTAGGAGTTTGAGAGAGAGATGAACTTGTCGAGGTGAGAGTTTGGCTCATCACTAGGCAATCCGTGGAATTGACAGTGATTTTGGATTAGTTGGATGATGTGGTGTTTAAGCTCGAAAGATTGACCAGGGGTTTCAGGGTAGAGAATTGGTCCTCCTCTTCCTTCGATAGAGGGTTTACTGTTGTCAGCGAGAGTGATGCGTTCAGCCATTGCTTGCTTAAGTGCAGATTGCTTCTTTTCTCATCGAATAGTGCGTATTATAAGTTCTGGATCAGGAAAGTTAAATAGTGGTGCAGATCTAGGGGAACAGGTCATAAACTAAAAGAAAATACAGTAAAAGAAAATAGACAATAAAGGAAATGTTTTTGTGTTTTTTTTTAGAAGGTTTTATCCTAAGGGTTTACTAGAATTGGGATTGGTTGGGCCTCTGGATCGGACAGTTAGTCTCCCCGGCAGCGGCGCCAAAAACTTGTTGCTTGTGAAAACAATGGGTGGTTTTAAATTTATAATTGCTGGGGTCTAAGTGTGACTTACTAGTACTGAACCAAAGGGTTAGTAGGCGGTAAGTTGGACCTAGAGTCGTTCTTAAAGAGAAACTGAATTGAAACGGAGGTGATCCAATCAATCTTTCTTTCCTAGTAAATGTTTTAAAAGAGTGCGTTGAGGGTTTTGGTTCAGTTAACTAATTAAACTAAATAAAGCGGATAAAATGTAATAGGATATCAGATATGCAAAGTAGTATTTGTTGTGAGTTCGTTAGTTAATAATTATGGGATGCTAACTCTTACGGGAAAACGATTAACTAAATTGGGTTGCTTATGAGATTCATTAACTTATGGTATAACCAATAGATTCCTTATTAGTCGGTTATCAACTAATATGTCACGAGGAACTAAGGTATCATGATTCTGACCAGACAGACGATGCTCAACTCTCCACACTCTCCTGCGACGGAGTCAGTGGCCCATATTATTGAACGTATTCGCTCGTGGGTGAAGGAATAGAGTAGCAAGTCCATAACATGTCTAGCCGTTCTTAATACCACAATGATTATGAATCCATTAAACAACTAACTTAGAACTTGTGTCTGGACTTATTTAATCAATTTCTACCAATGAAACTTAAGTGTGATAAACGAGGGAAAGCATTTAGGTTTCTTGCGTACCGTACTTTAGGTTTCATGGTTTTAATAAAAAGTATCGGGTTAAATTGGATTTTAAACTTGCCTTTCTCAATACAATTAACAAATCCCTAGGTTTCGTAAAGGGTCATTTAGCCTTTAGCCTACCTAATCTAATCTAATCTAAAGTAAAACAACTTAATTAAAATGCTGACGGCTTTTTGCGTAAAGTCAAACCCACACCATGTCGGAAATTACTATGGTGGCTCACAACGTATTGAATTGTTCACTAATGTTTCCGTTGTGAGTTTAATTGCTTCGCGATGTTTACATGATAAGTACATTGTGATTGGAAGTGTACAATACTCATAGCAAGTCCACGTAATCACATTGCATTTTATAATGCTTGCATGACGTTACAATTAAAAACATAGTTTTTACACAGATAACTATTGACCAGGTATTGAGGTTCTCGACTTCTCTTTACAAGGTTACAATCACGTTTGTTAATCGAAAGGCGAATATACGTTTTAAGTTTAAAATCACAAGATAAGTCCGTTCACAAAGTTTCCCATTTTATAACGTCGATCAATAATACAACTACCTTCGGTCGTTACTGGCTTCCATATATTTGTACTATGCTTAAAAGCATTTCCAATACTATACCGAGTAATCAGTCGAATAGGGGCCGTCATATTATCTCACGACGTATTCAAAGTCATCCCACAATTATATACTAACTACATCACAACAAATACAATAATAATCTACTCGCTAATCATGGTAATAACGATCGCAAACATAATTAAAGCAAACATGTTTAATTAAGATAGATAAAGATAGAGATAACCGAAATTAATATGCGAGAAGGAATAGACTTGAATTAATGAGCGTAACTCCAAGCGTACACCAAAGATTACAACACGTTCATAGCTTTCTTTCTACTCTAAACAAAATGCTAAACTAACCTAATGCTAATTTGAAGAAAGTAGAATGAGAAAGTGAGAAAGTAACTAGTGCATATGTGATATGTGAAGGTGTATTCCAAATGAACCAAAAGCCTCCTATTTATAGGTGAGTTTTGGCTCACATTAGCACAAGTTGTCCTTGAGGTGCATGATAGAAAGCTTGCCAAAAGTGGTATGTACCATACGAAAAGTAGGCGAACCGGGTACCGTACAACACGAAAAATGGCCGCACCAGGTACCAAAAGTTACCAAAAATGGAAACCGGGATGGGAGCAGGGTGGCCGGCGCCGCACTTGGTGTGGCCGGCGGCGGTGGGCCCACCCCCGCCCCGTTGCGTTGTTTGTTGCTTCGTTTCTTGATTCGTGCGTGTTTTCTTCGTTATACGTCCGTTTGAGTTGATTCTTTTTTTGTTGGATTCGTAATTCAAAAACGAAGATTTTGACACAGGAAGACCCTGAGATGAGGTCCCTAGCTCCAGATATTGCGTACGGATCATTTGGATATTCCGGCGGGCGCGAAATCTTCATTTTTTACCCGTTTCAGTTGATTCTTCTTCTGTTGGATCCGAATTTTGAAAATGAACATCTTGGAAATAATGGATGTTGGTGAAGGGCACTTTGGTCTTGAAATCTCGTTTTTATGCCTTGAATCTTCAAACGTGTGTGGAATCTTTGTTTCACATCCGTTTTACTTGATTTTTATCGTGCAACCTCGTTTTGACCTTCTTGGCATAATGTTACTGATTTGTGCTATATTTGAGTTAATATGCCAAGAATCGTTCCAGAATGAGAGAGATATCGGTAGTAAAAACGTGACTTTTTACGCGATATCAGTCTTGCTGGATATTACCGAAAGTTCATTAAAGATTTTTCTAAAATTGCGGGTCCCTTGACTAAGTTAACTTGCAAGGACGTCAAATTTCAGTGGAGTGATCAGCAAGAATCAGCTTTTCAGACATTAAATCAGTTGTTATGTCAGGCTCCAGTTTTGGCGTTACCTGATGGTCCTGAGGATTTTGTCGTTTACTGCGATGCTTCTTATGCTGGATTAGGTGCAGTTTTAATGCAAAGAGACCGAGTGATTGCTTATGCTTCTCGGCAATTAAAAACTCATGAGATAAACTATCATACACATGACTTGGAGTTGGCGGCTGTTGTATTTGCCTTGAAGATATGGAGGCACTACTTATATGGCACCAAGTGTGTAATTTGTACCGACCATAAAAGCATGCAGTATGTGTTTACTCAAAAGGAATTGAATATGAGACAGCGCCGTTGGTTAGAATTAATTAAAGATTATGATTGTGACATCCGATATCATCCGGGTAAAGCCAATGTAGCTGCGGATGCACTGAGCTGAAAAGGTACTTAAGACATAATTTGTTTTATGCGTCTGGAAGTTTCTTCTGACCTGGTGAATCAATTAAAGGCTGCACAGTTAGAAGCGCTATTAGATCATAATTTAAAATCGGAGATTAGGCTAAAGAGAAATGACTCATTGGTGGATGATTCTCGAGGTTTGAAGACCTTTCAATCTCGTGTCTGGGTTCCATTATTGGGTGGTCTTCGAGAATTGATTTTGAATGAAGCCCATAAGTCTAGGTTATCGATTCACCCAGGAAGTACAAAGATGTACCAAGATTTGAAACCTTTGTATTGGTTGCCAACAATGAAAACTGACATGGCACGTGTTGTTGAATCCTGTCATATTTGCTCACAAGTCAAAGCTGAACATCAGAAGCCTTATGGTTCTTTGTGACAATTGGAGATTCCTGAATGGAAATGGGAGCACTTGACTATGGATTTTGTTACCAAACTTCCTAGAACGCCTCGTGGTAATGATATGGTTTGGGTCATCATTGACAGATTAACAAAAAGCGCTCATTTTCTAGCTACTAGTGAGATGGCATCTTTATCTAGATTGGCTCAGTTATATATCAATGAGATTGTATCACGTCATGGTATTCCTTTATCGATTGTCTCTGATCGTGATTCTCGATTTATTTCTCATTTCTGGCAAAGTCTTCAACATGAATTGGGAACTCGTGTGAATTTAAGTACTGCTTATCATCCTTAGACAGATGGTCAATCAGAAAGAACAATTCAAACACTTGAGGATATGTTGCGTGCTTGTATTCTTGAGTATGGCGGTTCTTGGGATTCTCACTTACCATTAGTGGAATTTTCCTACAACAATTCCTATCATTCCAGTATTGGTATGCCTCCTTATGAAATGTTGTACGGAAGACGATGTCGAACTCCTACTTGTTGGCTTGAAGCGGGAGAGAAACAGTTTGCCGGTCCTGACATTGTACAGATTACAGCCGATAATGTTGCTATTGCTCGTGACAAACTGAAAGCTGCCCGAGATAGACAAAAGCAGTATGCTGACCCTCGTCGTCGACCGGTATCTTTTGTTGAAGGTGAAATGGTATATTTGAAAGTTTCTCCATGGAAGGGAGTGATTCGTTTTGGTAAACGAGGAAAACTTGCCACTAGATTTATTGACCCATTTAAAGTTAGACGAGTTGTTAACGATCAAACGGTTACCTTAGATTTT
This sequence comes from Helichrysum umbraculigerum, assembly GCA_949592205.1. Lineage (NCBI taxonomy): Eukaryota > Viridiplantae > Streptophyta > Magnoliopsida > Asterales > Asteraceae > Helichrysum > Helichrysum umbraculigerum. Next base: position 326,258,863 of record CATIUR010000001.1, on the reverse strand, counting down.
CCTCCTTAATTATCTGGTATCCATGATACTTTTAATGTTTGTTATTTAAGGAAATGTAATGTGGAGGATCAATCCCAAATCCTTCCATTGCAAAACTTAAGAGTTGACCAAGATAATAAGTTAATAGAAGAGCCTATCAAATTATTAGATAGAAAAGTGACCAAACTTAGAAAGAAACAAATTCCTATGGTTTTGGTCGAATGGAAGCATAGTCTTGGCTCAAATCTTACTTAGGAAATGGAGGATAGTATGAGAGTTCGTTATCCGACTCTTTTTGGGCATGGCGAGATTTCGGGGACGAAATCTCCTTAAGGAGGGGAGATTTGTAACATCCACTCCTTGGGCCTAGGGGTAAAACGGTAATTTCCCTTTATTTTTCATAATTATTTGATATAGTATAAGTAATTATGTGTATTTATATGTTTTGTGTAAAATTTAGAAATTTAGTTAAAGGGTTAATTGTGACTAGTGAATTACTACTCATTTTAAATAGTTATAGCTGACGGTACAATAAAATAAGTTTCTTGCAATTTGGTATTTAGGTTCCAGACAATAGATCTAAGAGGGGTATAATATTACACTGTAAATTAGAATTTAGGTCGGTTTTAATATGAGGGCCGACCTCCTCTTGCTACCTTTCCCAAATTTCTCTCAATCTAATTCCTTCACTTGACCTTAACTCAATAACCTAAACCTTTAAACTACATTTGGATTTAAACCTAGAAACACATCAAAGCTGAGATTGTGAGTGGATTGAGAATCAGAATTTCATCATCATCTTGTTCATCTTATCATCTTCTTCATTAAGTTAGTAAGTGAGTTCTTAGCTTATATAAGTTTTAATTGAATTTGATGTTTACATGAAATTGAAGTTGGTTATTGTTATAAGATGATTGTATGATGTTGCTATGATTCTTATATGCCAAGTTGTTGATGATTCTTCAAGTTTAATTTGGAAAGATTGAATTTATGTTCTTGAACTAAAGTTAGGGTTTTAAACATTTGAGTTCATAAATTGTTAGGAATTGGAGTATGAAAAGTGTTTGTTTGGTGTTAGTTGATGTCACTACATGTTTGTGGTCCGTTTTTTATGGTTAAAATCGAAGTTGAGACCTGAATTTGAAGTGTTATGTGTTAAAAGTTCATAGCTGGGTTGCAATTCTGTTTGTGCTGTAACTGATGAAGAACCCGGCGGGTCCTTCTACCCAGCAGGCGGGTTCTAACCCGACCCGGCTGCTCCAATGCCCAAAACAGCGGCTTCTTTAGCCTTTAAAACGAGACTTATTTCTGTTTGTGAAAAACTCAGTATACCCGGCGGCTAATGGGTTCGACCCGGCTGCTTGATAAGGTGACCCGGTGGGTAGCAGGCCCAGCCGGCGGGTCCCAAAGCTTTTACAGCAAAACCTTATTTTGATCTTGAATTTAGTTTTAACTATTCTATTACATGTTTATCTAATTAATGAACTAGTAATATGATATGATATGATAACAAATGAAATTAGGAAATGATGTATGTGTGTATATGTTAATGTATATTCAATTAAATTGTTATAGTTGAATAATTGATGCACTTTTACATCAAGTGTGGATATTTGAAATAAATTACTGATTACGTATTATTCTGTGGTATTCCAGATAATTCGAAGACTCAATAATATAAGACTTTTGAGTTGGAGCTTTTGACTAACAGGTGAGTGGATTTATACTCTCAGTATAATTTAGTTGTAACAATTAAGGTTACAATGGGTAAATGTGGTTTACTGTATTATTCTGCTGTTTGACATGATGCCAAATTATTATTAATTCTATGCTATATCGCCATGTGCATATATGTGATTATTGAGAGGTCAATATGTTTTTGGGGCTTAAGGCTGCTATTAATTGGCCAACACAGATTCTTACAAATGTGTTATTGTTAGGATATTTTAATTTGATGATACAAAATAATTAAAGATGAGGGACTAAAATTGTAAATTGTTTAATTATTATTCTCCTACGATTAGGGTTTCTTTGTAAACCTAGTATCTCTAGTATATAAAGAGATATTGGGTGTAGGTTTTGGTGTGCACAAAATAATGTAGACGTCTATAGTATTCCGTTATCCCTAAGGTTCTTGTAACCCCGATACTGAAGGGTATCCGTCTTGTTAATTCATTAATAAGATTAGGGATTTGGCCATTGATAACATTGATGCTGTTCTTATTATTCCGCTGCGTAGTATTATCATTGTTATCGTTTATTGTTAATCCTAGATCAAGATCTAAACAATCTGAGCTAGATCTGTATTACGTTTTAACAATTGGTATCAGAGCAAGGTTGCTCGTGATCTAGGATATACAAGTTTTACGAGATTGAAGATAAAGTCTGATTATTTGTTTTGAATTACATTCGCAAGTCTCATTCTTGGTGTTTATTTTATTAATTCTTCGAAGATCAAGATTTAGTTCGGTGCGCTTTAGTGATTTAATATTAACCAATTCTTGGTTAATTTGATATAGCCGACATAGAAGATCAGCATGATTATTATATTACCTTGATAGCTTGTCGACATTAATTATGGATGCTGATGTATTCTTTAATTCCGAATAGGTATGCTTGTGGGGTTAAATTGTCGACATATTATCTTATGATTTATTTGTTAACCAACATGGGCAATAAATACATCACCAACTTGTGGATTAATTCAGATCAGATTGATAAGGAATTATATTATTTCTTGTCGAAGCTTAAGTTAGAAAGGAGTTTTCAGCAGCAAGAAGGTTTAAATGGTTTTTCTTTCTAGCGTGGAAGCTGCAATATTTATTCATAATATTAGGTTTTTCCTTCAACCCTACTTTGAATACGACAGAAAAAAAAGAAGAGTTGAAACAGCACAGCAGAAGATATTTAATCGTATGGTGATTAAAAGGAGTTGATAGCTGCATGTTCAAAGTTAGAATATATTAGGGTTTTCGTTAAATCCTAATCGAAGTAAAGCAGCTTGTCTGACTGTTGAACTGATTTTGCTTATGGTGTCGCTGAATGTACAAACTGGTGTATGCAGGTTGGAACTTATGTTTCTTGTAAAATCCCTGATGAATCGATGCTACGCAGAAGCTGTTAACTCTGATATGCACTTACGAGCAGAGATCATACAAAGGTTTTAATGTTTAGAGGAGTTCAAGTTCAGATCAATGAGAAGTAGCTATGCTCAATCGTTTTTGACTTCAACAAGTTTTATTGTTCGTTTGTTTTATGATCGAGATGAATAGCAGGTTTTAATAACTGTGAAAGAGTTGGATCGAGAAGAACGGGACTCAACTGTTGCTCGAGATATACGTGCTATAGCTAGCGAGCCAGCTCGTTAGTATATGGGTCAAGCTTTTCTTGAACGAGAAGGTGTCTAATGGTGGTTTGAAATTACTGAGGCAATCAAGTGTAGCAGATAGGTCTAAAAGCAAAGCTCATTTAGCTCTAGGGAAATTTATCTGCAAATTCACAAGATTGAAAAGCGAATGGTGCAGCTTCAACAAAATCTGAAAATAAACCTTCAAGTTCTCAAGATTTAACAGGAAGATAAAATAGTAAAGAGAAAGGCTGGAGAGTCAATCAGTGATGTATCTGCTCATGGTGAAAGTCACAGAGGTTGTTTACTCAGAATGAGTTCTCTGGATGCCATGGAGGCTTGGGATAATCAACAGAATAATGTTGATTCGTTGGAGTTGGAAGAAAATCCAGTTGCATGGTAGAATACATGTACAAGCAAGTAAAACATTTAAAACTGTTAGTGGAAGAGATTATCACTGTTTGTGTTTGTGTTTCGGTTTGATGATATTACCACTGTTTATGGATTTCGAAGATTACCACTGTTGGAGTTAATTTCCACTGTTCGTTGACTTGGAGAAAACAGTTAAAACTGTTAGTGATAACAGTTACAACTGTTAGTATAAAACAGTTGGTGCTAAGTGGTTAAAACTGTTAGTGTAAAACAGTTACCACTGATGGTTTGGATCTCGAATTAAATTGTTTTCATAAGAATTTATTCTTACTGATTTTATGGCTTGTTTTCGAAAAAGATGTGATTATGAAGAAGATCGATTATAGCTTATTTGATATTGTAGTTGAGTTTTACAGGCATGTATCTTATCATATCTCAAAGTGGAGGATGAACAACTTTGAAGATAACTTGTTTGATTTGTATGGTGACGACAAAGACTTGACAGAATCTAGCAAACGTGTGAGATTTACAAACTTATGATGCTCAATGCTCACATTTGCTATCACTTGGAAGAGTTTGGGTTGCTCGGTGTCTTATTATGGAGAATAAGGATTTTTGTCAAAGAGATTGCGGTCTACTTATACATTGGATTATAAGTTCGACGTCGTGGATAGTACAAGATATAAGGTACAAGTTTGGAAGATTTAATTTCTTTATTAAGTTTGTTATACTCTATTTTCTTAACCAACCAGTAATCATTACATAGAGCCAATAGAATTCGAGATTCAAGAGATGGTTAAAACATTCATTTGAGGGGAAGTTTATTGACAAAGTGTTTAATCATCAGAAGATGTTCATGTATTGTTTGAGGTAAAAGGATTTATTACTACTGCTAGTTGTATATTACTACTGCTAGTGTAATTTTCTACTACTCAAATTCATTATTCTTATTACGCGTCATGGAGGGTAATTTGAGTTATTAGAAAATTGGATTAGTGGTGTATTATATAGCAAGTGGTTGTAAATGTTTGAAGTTGCTTATCTTTTTGAAGACCCCTATTGGATTATGACAAAAAGGGGAAGAAGATTCGAAGGTCAAGATTTGCAGCTTATTATGCATGACATGTTTACAAGAAATCAAGAACTAAGGGGAAGTTTGCGCAAGAAGATCTTTATTTTGTCATCATCAAATAGGGGAAGATTGTTAGGATATTTTAATTTGATGATACAAAATAATTAAAGATGAGGGACTAAAATTGTAAATTGTTTAATTATTATTCTCCTACGATTAGGGTTTCTTTGTAAACCTAGTATCTCTAGTATATAAAGAGATATTGGGTGTAGGTTTTGGTGTGCACAAAATAATGTAGACGTCTATAGTATTCCGTTATCCCTAAGGTTCTTGTAACCCCGATACTAAAGGGTATCCGTCTTGTTAATTCATTAATAAGATTAGGGATTTGGCCATTGATAACATTGATGTTGTTCTTATTATTCCGCTGCGTAGTATTATCATTGTTATCGTTTATTGTTAATCCTAGATCAAGACCTAAAAAGTCTGAGCTTAAACGATCTTAAGTTTTGTCAGTTATTGTGGAAACTGTGTTGTGTGAGTAAATAGTACATTAGCTTATCGGTTTCCTGTATCGGCCAAATACCAGTTGGTTATAAGCGTTCTTGGGGGCCACCGCGGCTTGAGGGTTACCTCAAGAACCACCGATCCTCTATGATATTGTGTTTACCATATTATTTACTGTAAACTGAACTATTGTTGCTAAGTTAGACTGTTAGTTATAAGTCTATTCACTTAGCTTCATGCTAATCTCACCACTTTAACTTCTTGCAGGTTGTTAATTTTGTGATGCTTAAATCAAGAAGTTGGGACTTTGAAGAATGTTTGGCAACCTAATACTCTAATCTACTTTGAATCAAACTTTTAGTTAAATTTAGTAAATAACACCTAAACTTATATATTTTGATATCATGTACAATTATAAAATGTATTAAGTGTGGTATGACGTAATGTACAGTATTTTGATAATATATATATATATATATATATATATATATATATATATATATATATATATATATATATATATATATATATATATGTTTTGTCCAACGCTTCCAGGTATATATAAAAAAAATTATGGGGTGTTATATTATGCTTCTCATTTTCTTGTCACAGATGAATCTATCACACCCGTCACTGAGGAAGCTTGCTTCATCCCCAGGAAATATAGAAGAAATCAGAGAATGGATGGCACAGTTTCTGGGATGTAATAGGGTCATCATTTGTCTGGATATGAGAAGGTTGGGAATAAGGGATGAGTTAGAGGACTTATTCAGATATGAGACGGATGGTCAGGAGCATACTGCTTTCCTTCATCTATTTTCTATAGACAAGGCCGTATACCGTGAGGTTGTCACGGAGTTCATGATGACCTACGAGTTCCATGAGAGGATGGATGTCAAAGACAAGAAGAAGATCTCTTTCAAGTACCGTGGGAAGATGCATCGGATATCCATTGGTGATTTCGGGGTTTATCTCGGTTTATACACACGTTCTCAGGCAGAGCCTGACTGGCTCACTTATAGCTTCCAGTCCATCTCTAGTTTGCCATCAAGGGGCCACAAGAAGATTTGGAGAGAGTTGGCCGGAACAGAGTTCAAGAGTTGTGTAAAGTCATCCACCATGATCAAACCAGCTCACCATGCCCTCCACAAGCTCCTTTGTTGCACTATATTTGGGAAAAGAGAGGGTGGAGCCACAACAGCAGACAAGCTCAAGTTTATGGAAGCGATCATAAGGAAAAGGAACCTGAATTTCGCCTACATTCTAGCAGAGTCCTGTATACTATTGCCATGAGCTCATACTAAAATGTCAACATAAAGTTGGTGAGTTCATAGGTTTGATCTGTAAAGTAATAATGTAACCACATGATTTTCTTGTTGTAAAATAGAGTTCTGTAAGGCAAAGTTTTCTGTTTAGTAAGGATTATGTATACAATAGTTCTGCAAAGTAAAGTGTCTTATAATAGAGATTCTGTGTACTATAGTTCGGTAAACTATAGTCCTGTATACTATTGCCATGAGCTCATGTATTTGAAGCTTAACAAATTTTGCTGCCTCTATGTGTATAACCCGGGACACATCCTGATTCAAATAATTATGCGTCCGTGGGTTAGCTAGAGCGACTCGCTCGGACGGGATTGTCAATCCCAAATAGATCTATTCATAATTATTCGCGCTTAAAAATTAACGAACCATGAAATTGAGGTCTTATTAGTGGATTAGTTCTGCTACTCATGTAATAAGTATATGTTATGTTTCTGTTTCTATTTCAAGCAATCATAAGTAAAAATCTGTAAAAAAAAATTGTGTATGTATTCTCACCCCAAAACAGTTCAAAACAAGTAAAAGGGGGCTATGAGACTCACCTGAGTTTAGCAATAAGCAAGCAATAAATCAAATAGCAAGCAAGTAAGCGTGTTTGCAAGTGCAACCTTCTACGCCCTAAACGTATAAGGTTGTGTGTGTAAGTAGATGTCTCAAAAGACCATCTATGTAAGTGGAGGGTTAATGTCCACTTAAGCCAATCGTGTAAGTGGAGAGTTAATGTCCACCTACGTTAGTGTTTTGGTCAAAAAATTACTCAATGCAATTCAATGAACAAATTAGTAAAGTGAGGTAGTGTGCTTGAATTTGATTTCAAGATAATTTGATTAAAAATTATACTTTGTGATAAAAACTTGTGATTTTGCTAATATGGGTTAACTTAAGATTAAATCTTGCTAAATATGTGATCCAGGACTTTGAAATGATGAATTTGTATGCACTAAACCAATACAAATGCAAAAAAACTAGTGTAATCTGGGATAATTCCGGGATAATGCAGTAAATATGACAAAGAATGCAAATTTAGTAAAGTAAATGAATGAAAAGTGCAAGAACACAGAGATGTACGAGGAAAACCCTTGATCTATGATAGATCGCCGGCACAAAACCTCGAGAAGGATCAATCGATCCTTGCCTTATGTTTATCTTATTGAATTAAAAATGGTTTACAAGCTAAAGAGCACGAGAATGATCGTCTAAGTGTAGAAATGGTGAAGTGTGAGAGTGTAAATGAGTTGCTGAGAGTGTAATCGAGTGTAAGTGATGAGTTACAGTTAACCTAATCGATCATTCAAGCCCCATTTATATACTACAAGTCGTTAACAAGTAATTCCGAAATATCCGGGATCATCCCCGAGATTTGGTGGAGCATCCCAACGTTCACATGACTGAGTATTCCACACGTGTTGACCTCCTTCCTCGTAAATCAAATATTCTTCCAGCTTGATACGATCCAAGGAAATCAGAACTACCTCCGCACGTCCCGTACGACCTGGTCAAAGTAAATTAAACATGCGGAAATATTAGTAGCAAAGGGATCCCGAGATATATGATATCTAGGATCCTTATAATAAGCGTATATTATAAGACAAATAAGATAATATCAAATCCAAGACATCCTATTATCTCAGACTTAGTTATATCCAGGGTAATTATAAGTCGGTGATCCTGAAATAGAAGATAATATCCCTATCGGGATCCTATAACATGATAATCTTAACAGTAAAGTTATATTACTATTACCCTGTTTCAACATAATCTTGAGGATATTATAGACATACCTGGGGATCCTGCATAATATTGCAAGTCAGGATCATACATTTCCTTATTCTGATTGTAGATTCAGTATCCTGCGTGTAAACCATTCAAGAACAATCCAGAATCCTTACAAATAATCTGCGTAGTAGCTAATGCGGGATCCTGCATGGTTAGTGAAAATTCTACCCACAACAATTGCCCCCGAAGTTGTATCGTTTGTTTGGGATCCTGAAAACGATATAACTTCAACCGATTCAGTTATTCATTTGAAGTTAGGTGAGATATTTTCATTTATCGATAATCGTGCCGAAGAATTAATCTCTCTGATAGTTATCAAATCATTGTCATATCTTCACTTAACTTCCATCTCCCTTATCGTTTTCTTTTCTCTCCTTTGCCATCATTTTTGTGCAAAATCTCCTTTTAATCTTGTTCACATTGCATAAAAAATCATCACTCGAAGAAGACGTTCAAGAATTTAGCAATGTCAGGTAACTCTCTTCTTCTTCTGTACTATCACCATACTCCTTTAGTCTTTGATCTTATTTAAAATTTCAGTTCATTTCACTTTGTCCGATGTCGACCCAGAAGTTCCACCTCAAAAAGTAGTGATCAGGATTGGTAATTCAAGTTTCAAGCCTTTTTCGACACATTTTCTCTCCAAAAAGAGAAAAGTCGAAGAGTTATATGATCTTGACAATCCTGCTTCCAATCTCCTGATAGTAAGGCCCTATACTTTCAATTTCTCTTAAATGAAAAATCTGATATTGATTCCTTTGTTAGGCTGCAGATATTATGATAGACAGATACACAGAGAAAGTTGAAACAATTGACGATTTGATCGCTATCCAAAAGAATATTACTCTCAAACTGGAGAAAGCCAAACGGAAAATTGAAGTCCTCAAAGCTATGCTTGCCGAGAAATCCAGTTGTGCCAAAGAAGAAGGATCTGATGCAAACAACACTCTAATGGAAGAGGCAAAGAGAGATGCCACTATCACTGTTTTGGAATCCAAAATCCACATGGCCACGGAAGCTGCTGCTTGGTTTGAATACAGGTATCTCGGTTTTCCTGTTGGGTTTATCATATGTAGAAGAAGTATTTGATTTCTTCTGGATCATTGCATCTTCCTCTAACCGTATGAATCTCAAAGCTCTATTTCTTACTTCGTCCAAGTTTCTACATGGGTTCATCACAAGATCTTCATAGAAAGGTGAATCTCTCTTTATTCCCATTCTGAAAGCTTGAACAGTAGTTGCTGTTTGGGGCTAAATTTTATAGTTAGGATACAGGATCCTGAAGTCTCTAGTTACTATTGAGAATTATATCTAGGATCATGCATATGTTCAGGATAAAGCTAAAACTAAGGATCCTGAGATTCTATGTTTATATTATACGGGTAATCAAGATCTTGGATATATCTAGGATCACACTTGGATCAAGGTTCCCGATTATAGATGAGTATTTAGATATATTCAGGATCCTGAGTACTATAGAAATCTTAAATATACTCAGGATCTCACATATGTTTAGGATCTCGGATAACAAGGATCCCGGATATGTTAAGTATCTTGGGATCAGATGTTACTAATGTTTGTTTGTTAGTTTGTGTTCAGGATCTTGGATATTCAGGATCCCGGGTGATCAGGATCCAGGATATATTCGGTATCCTGAGTAAAACGTCTCTAATCTTTATTTGACCGTTATGTACCTTGACCAAGTCTACCAGGAGTTAAACGTGGGTCAATCATTCCTATATTTAAGGATCAAGTCGAGAAGAAGTCAAGAAAAACTTGTAAAAAGGCTGGGTCAATATGGAAGACTGGAGGATCCCGAGAATCTCGGAGGATCCCTGATTTTTTGGAAAGTTAGTTATATTGTAAATGCTATATAAACAGAGGCAAATGATCGTAGGAACCATCTTTTTCTCTGCTCATACACTACTGATACACCACAAAAACACCAAAAACACACTATCACTTCACCAATTCATCACCGTCAACACTCTAGATCGATCATTTGCGCTCTTTCTTTGTATTATCCTGATTTTGAGTAATAAAAGCAACAAAGGCAAGGAACGATTGTTCCTTCCCGAGGTTTTATGCCGGCGACCTATCTAGGTCAAGGGCTTTCCTCGTATATCCTTGTGTCGATCGCATTTACTTTACGTTTTCATCGTTTAATTTGCATTTCATTGATCTTTTGATCATAAATTCTGCATTATCCTAATTTTATCTTAAATTTATCATAAGTATACGTATTTATTTCATCTGTGATCACGTTTTTATCATAAAATTAGCATCATAATTCTGTTTCATGCATTTTTATTGATTGTGATCATACATTTATTGCATAACTTGCATTATCTTGAAAATACTTTACATTTTACTTAAACTTTTGGAATAATCTTATTTACAAACACTTGTTTTCACCGTTAAACACATTTTTAACAAGGATCCACGAATCCAAGGATTCAAGGCATAATTTTCATTCAAAGTTGTCATTTACTCATATAGATAATCGTGTAAAAGCGTAATTATCTTGAAAGTAATTTATAGCACCCAACCTCACTTTTCTAAGTTTGATCACTTAATTGCTTAGTGTAATTTTTGACCAAAACAGTTTGGCGCCCATCGTGGGGCAAGTGGTGCTTTTCATAACCAAATTCTTGTTAAAATCCTTGTTAAATCACTTTTTTCAAAGGTTTTTGTCAAAAATGTCGACACAAGGACAACCTATATCTTCTATTGTGCCATCATCGACATCTGTGATGACTAATTTACCTCCCGCTTCCCCTCTTTCATCATCACAACAGGGATCAGAGAATATCTATAGAAGGACGGCTTCCACAGGATCTACCTTCTCAGGATCCGGGATCACAGATCAGGATCCCGTTATTATTTCTGACAGGAATATTGTGGCTTTGTTTTCACAGGTGAAGAAGCAATTAGGACGTGTGGAACAGAGTAACGAGGCCATGAAGAAGGATCTTGAAACCTTGAGCGGAAGAATCAACACTTGTGACACCCATCAAATTAGGACTAGTTATTAGATCCTAATCATCTAGTAGTAGATATAATTAGTGCTATGTTTTAGGCTAATTGTATGTATCGATATGTATATTGTTATATATATATCAGTACGCGATTTGTTTAAATCGTGCATTTTCAAATCGGCCGAATTCCGATTCATCTATACGGCGTTGGTGAAAACAAGTATTAAGTAATATAGAATTATTATTTAATACAACTCATTATTTATTACATATTATTTCGATAATATTTCAAAAGAAACTCGTATCGTCTAAAACAATCATACGCAACCAAAAATGAGTGAAACGCGTTCGATAATCAAAACCAACCAAAGTTATATTTTTATAACTCATTAACAAGTATTTTGATAAAATACTTCAACTCAAAAATATCGAAAGCTTATTCGTTATTTAAAAACGTATATATAATACATAACGTCTAAATATACATTTAAACGATCGGGTAAACGAACACGGATATAATACCAATTATTTGAGACAAAATATAACAAAAATCCACCTCCTTTTTGACTTGGAAAAATCAGCCAAACAAGATACATGAAACATGGATCTTGTTCTTGACTTTAACCACCACCATCATCTCATATTTCTTCATTCAATCACCAACTCAATCTCTCTCATTCTCTCTCTAATCTCTGATCTTTTTCTCTCTAAAATCAGCCACTTTCACCACCATAATCCACCATCAAAACCTCTTCGGATCATCAAGTCGATTGAAGCAAAAACGATCACGAGAACGCGAGCTACGATTCCACCTTTTCGGATTCTTCATTCGATCATTGTATGAATCCCGACACTTTCGTAAAATACTTGTATTATGTTTATATAGATGATATATTGTTCATACAACTTGTTAACGTCCAAATCTAAATCTTAAAAACGTTTTTCATAAGTATGTATGTATGACAGATTCTGTCTCTCAAAAACAGTCCCACAAAATAGTTAATATCTCGAGCTCTAAGATGAGTTAGACAACCAATTTTTTTTTAAAAGTTGCGTATTGAAAAGAGCTACAACTTTCGTGTTTTACACTTTTTCCAGATCTATACGGATTTAAGTATAGAAGCTGATCTTTGAATGTTACTCGTTTCCGAACCAAATCCGACTACCTTTCATGTTGATTTATGTTAAAAATAGCAGATGAACTTATAAAATTACCATAAAGTGCAGATTTACACTAGACCCATAGGGGAACATCTGTGATTTTTGGTGGGTCTTGATTTGGACTAAAAAGTGTAGAAAACGAGAGGGTTGTTGAGTCAAAAATTTGGAGATTATAACTAACAGGGGCAACAAGATTATAACTAACAGGGGCAACAAGATTATAACTAACAGGGGCAACACGATTATAACTAACAGGGGCAACAAGATTATAACTAACAGGGGTAACACGATTATAACTAACAGGGGCAACAAGATTATAACTAACAGGGGCAACAAGATTATAACTAACAGGGGCAACAAGATTATAACTAACAGGGGCAACAAGATTATAACTAGAAGTGGTAACAACTAGTAATCACGTAAGACAACAACACAACAAAACATGACCTATACGAATACTAAACACTTCAAATACACTTTACAAGTATTTCATTTCAACATTTCAATAATAACGTTTTGAGATTATTATTACAATTAATCACCAACGAGCCGTATACGATTTTCACAACTTTAAACATAAACATTAACCAAAGTATTTGGACATAACTAGTTGAGGGAACAACTAGCATAGATGGTCTGTAAAGTCATCTAATCAAATAAAACCTTGCGCGTCTAAGACGCCCTGCAGGTTTCAGTCGATTGAACGACATCATTTGTCTTGTAAACCATCATTTGTGCTTGATAGCATCTCATTAGGCTCAGGTGAGTCTCATAGCCCCTTTTTAAATACTTTTACCTAGGGGTGTGATTGCATTGCTCTGTTTTGTTTTACAATATGAACGCAAGTACCATCAAATCAAATACTACATGAGTTATTTTCACTAATCATTTTAAAGCCCTCCATCAGCATAGTTTGGTAATACGTAGTAGCGTGAATATTAGTATATGGTACCATATAGGTTTGACCAGCCTCATCCGGGTTAGCACGCACTAACTGGTAAAACGGATGTATTAATATTTGTGAAGACGAGTGTTGATTAGGCACTCCTAGGAGGCACCTCGATCAGGATACCTTAAATGTGGACCTGACATCTCGAGTTAAGCTCAGACTATGTGCTCATGGCTGTATAACTTTTATTTTGCTTAATTGCATTTTAAATTCAATTATCATTAAATCTTGCTGTTCATACAAATATGTGTTGACATACAAACCTGTGAGCTCACCAGCGTTTCGCTGACCCATTTTAGCATGTATCACAGGTACTCAGCAGCAGTAGGTCTGCCACTCAAGATGTCCATTAGCTCGAGTCACATTCAGACATCAAGAGATTGTCATGCATTACTATATTTTGTATAAATTAGTTATGCCATAGAATCTCTATCATTCGAACTCAAGAGCTTTTGTAAACTATATTATAACGGTGTAAAACCTTTATTTTATCAATGTATTTGTAAACGACGCATGTAGTGGTCATTCATTATGTAATCTTGTGTGCTTTGTATGTTGATTAGTCGCGCCACGAACCGACCCGCTTCCGCATCATAATTTGGGGGTGCGACAGATTGGTATCAGAGCCTAAGGTTATAGTGAACTAGGTTGCATTTAGTGGGCCTAGACTATGACCGTTAGGCAGTATTCCTCATTAGGTATAACTGGTTCAGTGATCACGTCATACGAGTTTAATTTAACATAACGTAGCTAACTATGTACAATTAAACGAAGTTGATGTGAAATCTGAAAGGGGTTATGCTGAACAGGAATGCATTAGTTGACTCTGACCACTAGAGAAACCGTGACTAATACTTGATTAGTGTTAGACACACATTAGGCTATTATGTGATATAGGCGTATATACATACATAGGCCTCATTTATGTGCTACCTTATAGGCTATTATATATTGAAGATATATGATTAAGTCCCACTCGCGTATTATCTTCTAAGCTATTATATATATCGAATATATATAGATCACACACGATAATACACTCGTTAGCACTCTCACTACCAAAGAAGACAAGCACAAATTACTTTCGTCTCTCTCTTTTATACACACATAACATCTCACAACACAATTCCGCTGTACCATCGTATGTTCGCGAGGAGTATATCATTTCGTATTTCCTCCATCATTCTATTTCCTTAGAATCACAAATGGAACTTATTGTTTGAAGGACTATAGGCTCCATACGTAAAACCATACCCCACCCACTCACAAACTCGCATCTAGTATGCAACTCTGTTGTTTGTCAAATGTGATTATCACTGGTGTCATTGTATATTACCCCATAAATATATATATGCATATGTGATGTATCATGTTTTGGTGCAAACAACTCATCCACTCTCTTTGCTTTTGTCAGAATCATGCCGCCAAAGAGGAATGGTTTCAGTCAAGCTGAACTCAATGCTGCGGTTACCCGTGCTGTAGCCGAAGCCATGGCTGCTCGAGACGCTCAAAGGAATGAAGAGACAGTTAATGCCACTCCTACTCCTGTTATCAAACCTTGTTCCTACAAGGATTTTCTCAGCTGCAAACCATTGTATTTCAAGGGCACAGAAGGTGCCATTGGCCTGATCAGATGGATTGAAAGAATGGAATCTATCTTCAGTCTCTGTAACTGTACTGAAGATAGTAAGGTCAAGTTTGCTGCTTACACCTTTCAAGAAGGTGCACTAACGTGGTGGAACACCCACGCAAACTCTATTGGCGTCGAGATCGCAAACTGACTTCCTTGGCCTGAATCGAAGAAAAAGCTAAGGGAGAAGTACTATCGCGAGGAAGAACTACACCGACTAGAAGTGGAGTTCTGGCATCTGGCGGTACAAGGGAACGATATTGCTGGGTACACCACCAAGTTCCAGCAATTTGCTCTGTTGTGCCCAGGTTTGGTTGATACGGAAGGAAAAAGTATCAAGAAGTACATCCGCGGACTTCCAGGGAATATCCAGGGAAATGTCGCCTCAGCGCAACCAACCACCCTTGATAGAGCTATCGAAATTGCTCATGAACTCATGGCCATGGTTGTCAGCCGTGAGACATCTGCTCCATCTTCTGGTAACAACAACAAGAGAAAGTGGTCTGGGAACACCACTCAAAACCAATCATCATCAAAGAGGTCTGAGTCTGATAAGACCCTCAACACTGGTTCTGGTTTCAACAAGGGTTACACTGGAAATAAACCCTACTGTTCAAAGTGCCGCCGTCATCATGATGGTCCTTGCAGCACACCTTGTGGAAAATGTCAAAGGTATGGACATTTGACCAAAGACTGTAGGTCTACTACCGTCAACACCAACAACACCACCAGCCAACCAAAGTCCTGCTATGAGTGTGGAGAAACTGGGCACTTTAGGAATGATTGCCCAAAGCTGAAGAACAAGGGTAACAACACTGCGAAGGGAAGAGCTTTCGTTCTGAACTCAGGAGAGGCCCGTCAAGACCCGAATGTGGTCTCGGGTACGTTTCTTCTCAACGATCTTACTGCTTCTGTTCTGTTTGATTCTGGTGCTGATAGGAGCTTCATATCTGATGAGTTTAGTCAATTGCTTAACATTGCCCCTATTGCCTTAGATGCTAAGTACATTGTAGAATTAGCTAATGGCAAGTTAATTGAGGCTGACAGTGTAATACCAAATTGCACTTTAAATCTATCTGATGAAATCTTCTCTATTGACCTTATACCCGTTGAGATTGGAAGTTTCGACGTCATTATTGGAATGGATTGGTTATCCAAGCACCGAGCTGAAATTGTCTGCTACGACAAATTCGTCCGTATACCTCTTGTCACCGGTAGTACTCTAATCATACAAGGGGAGACCGGTAGGACGAGACTGAATATCGTATCCTGCATGAAAACTCGCAAGTACCTTAGGAAAGGGTACCAGGCGATCCTCGCACATGTCTTGGAGAAAAAGTCGGAAGAGAAACGACTTGAGGATGTGCCCATTGTTAGAGATTTTCCAGAAGTCTTTCCCGAAGACTTACCTGGCCTTCCACCACCGAGACAAGTTGAGTTCTCGATTGATCTCGTGCCCGGGGCAGCACCCGTTGCACGAGCACCATATCGTTTAGCCCCTTTAGAACTTCAGGAGTTGTCTACTCAGTTGCAGGAACTCCTGAATAAGGGATTCATTAGACCAAGTTCTTCACCATGGGGAGCCCCGGTTCTGTTTGTGAAAAAGAAAGACGGTTCATTCAGAATGTGTATCGACTATAGAGAGTTGAACAAATTGACCGTCAAGAACCGTTACCCACTACCTCGCATTGATGACCTGTTCGACCAACTTCAAGGGTCAAGTTTCTACTCGAAGATAGATCTAAGATCAGGTTATCATCAGTTACGAGTTCGTGACATCGACCTCCCAAAGACTGCTTTCCGAACTCGCTATGCACATTACGAGTTCCAAGTGATGCCATTTGGAATGACTAACGCACCTGCTGTATTCATGGATCTTATGAACCGAGTGTGCAAACCATATCTCGACAAGTTTGTCATTGTTTTCATCGATGACATTCTTATTTACTCGCGCAATGAGCAAGAGCATGCGCAGCATCTCAAAGTCATTCTAGAGCTTCTTAGACACGAAGAGTTATTTGCTAAATTCTCCAAGTGTGAGTTCTGGATGAAAACCGTTCAGTTCCTTGGTCATGTGATTGATAGTCAAGGAATTCACGTAGATCCATCAAAAATTGAGGCTATCAAGTGCTGGCAAGCACCGACGACGCTGACCGAAGTACGCCAATTCTTAGGACTGGCAGGTTATTATAGGCGTTTCATTAAAAATTTCTCCAAAATAGCTCAACCTCTCACAATACTGACTCAGAAGGAAAAGAAGTTCGATTGGACTGATAAACAAGAGTCAGCATTTCAGTTATTGAAGCAAAAGCTTTGCAGTGCACCAATTCTATCATTATCCGAAGGCAACGAAGATTTCGTGGTATACTGCGATGCCTCACACCAAGGTCTTGGTTGCGTGTTGATGCAACGAGACAAGGTTATTGCCTACGCCTCCCGACAACTCAAAGTTCACGAGAAGAACTACACAACTCATGATCTCGAATTAGGAGCCGTAGTGTTCGCTCTCAAGATCTGGAGACACTATCTGTATTGCACAAAATGTACCATCTTCACCGATCACAAAAGCCTCCAGCATATATTCGATCAGAAGGATCTCAATATGAGGCAACGTCGTTGGGTCGAGTTACTCACCGACTATGATTGTGAAATCAAGTATCATCCAGGGAAGGCAAATGTGGTTGCCGATGCCCTAAGTCGCAAAGAGCGCACAAAACCACTTCGAGTCCGAGCCCTTAGCATAACTATCCATAATGATCTCATCATTTAAATTCTCACTGCTCAACTCGAAGCATTGAAACCTGAAAACATCAAGGAGGAAGCCTTGCGAAATATGGAGAATCAATTTGAAACCAAACCCAATGGGGTCAAATACTTCACAAATCGAATCTGGTTACCTAAATTTGGGAATCTTCGAGACTTGGTGATGGATGAAGCTCACAAGTCCAAATATTCTATACATCCTGGATCTGACAAGATGTATCATGGCATCAAGGGATCATACTGGTGGCCAAACATTAAAGCAGAGATTGCCACGTATGTCAGCAAGTGCCTCACATGTTCAAAAGTTAAAGCTGAATATCAGAAGCCCACCGGTTTGCTACAATAACCGGACATTCAAGAATGGAAATGGGAGCAAATCGCTATGGATTTCATCACTAAACTCCCAAGAACAGCTAGCGGTTGCGACACCATTTGGGTAATCGTAGACCGGCTCACCAAATCAGCTCATTTTATCACCATCAAGGAGACTGACAAAATGGAACGTCTCACACGAATCTATTTGAAGGAGATCGTATCCCGACACGGCGTTCCAATCTCAATTATCTCTGATAGAGACAGCCGATTCACATCTAACTTTTGGCAATCATTGCAAAAGTCATTGGGTACTCGTTTAGATATGAGTACATCCTATCATCCACAAACCGATGGCCAAAGTGAAAGAACCATCCAAACACTAGAAGATATGCTACGCGCCTGTGTAGTTGATTTCGGTGCAAATTGGGAGCATCATTTGCCTTTGTGCGAATTCTAATACAACAACAGCTACCACACCAGCATCAAGGCTGCACCTTTCGAGGCACTGTACGGTCGTAAGTGCCGGTCGCCTATCTGTTGGACTGAAGTTGGAGACAGCCAACTGACTGGTCCTGAAATTATTCATGAAACCACTGAGAAGATCGTTGGTATCCAACAACGGTTGAAAGCCGCACGTGATCGTCAGAAGAGTTATGCTGACGTGAGACGCAAGCATCTCGAGTTCCAGGTTGGGGATCGAGTATTGCTCAAAGTATCACCTTGGAAAGGTGTCATCCGTTTTGGTAAACGTGGGAAGTTAAACCCTAGATATATCGGACCTTTTGAGATCCTTGAAAGGATTGGTCCAGTCGCATATCGATTGCAGCTACCTCCAGAGCTCAGTAGCGTGCATCCCACATTTCACATTTCTAACCTGAAGAAATGTATGTCCGATGAGACACTCATTATTCCTCTAGATGAGATTCAAATCGATGATAAACTTCATTTTATCGAGACACCGGTGGAGATCATGGACCGTGAGGTCAAACAGCTTAAGCAAAATCGTATCCCAATTGTCAAAGTTCGGTGGAATTCGCGACGTGGTCCGGAATTCACCTGGGAACGGGAAGACCAGATGCGACACAAGTATCCGCATTTATTTTCGGACTCCACTCACACGCCAACACAAAGCTGAATTTCGGGACGAAATTCTCTTAACAAGGAGAGAATATGACACCCATCAAATTAGGACTAGTTATTAGATCCTAATCATCTAGTAGTACATATAATTAGTGCTATGTTTTAGGCTAATTGTATGTATCGGTATGTATATTGTTATATATATATCAGTACGCGATTTGTTTAAATCGTGCATTTTCAAATCGGCCGAATTCCGATTCATCTATACGGCGTTGGTGAAAACAAGTATTAAGTAATATAGAATTATTATTTAATACAACTCATTATTTATTACATATTATTTCGATAATATTTCAAAAGAAACTCGTATCGTCTAAAACAATCATACGCAACCAAAAATGAGTGAAACGCGTTCGATAATCAAAACCAACCAAAGTTATATTTTTATAACTCATTAACAAGTATTTTGATAAAATACTTCAACTCAAAAATATCGAAAGCTTATTCGTTATTTAAAAACGTATATATAATACATAACGTCTAAATATACATTTAAACGATCGGGTAAACGAACACGGATATAATACCAATTATTTGAGACAAAATATAACAAAAATCCACCTCCTTTTTGACTTGGAAAAATCAGCCAAACAAGATCCATGAAACATGGATCTTGTTCTTGACTTTAACCACCACCATCATCTCATCTTTCTTCATTCAATCACCAACTCAATCTCTCTCATTCTCTCTCTAATCTCTGATCTTTCTCTCTCTAAAGTCAGCCACTTTCACCACCATAATCCACCATCAAAACCTCTTCGGATCATCAAGTCGATTGAAGCAAAAACGATCACGAGAACGCGAGCTACGCTTCCACCTTTTCGGATTCTTCATTCGATCATTGTAAGAATCCCGACACTTTCGTAAAATACTTGTATTATGTTTATATAGATGATATATTGTTCATACAACTTGTTAATGTCCAAATCTAAATCTTAAAAACGTTTTTCATAAGTATGTATGTATGACAGATTCTGTCTCTCAAAAACAGTCCCACAAAATAGTTAATATCTCGAGCTCTAAGATGAGTTAGACAACCAATTTTTTTTTAAAAGTTGCGTATTGAAAAGAGCTACAACTTTCGTGTTTTACACTTTTTCCAGATCTATACGGATTTAAGTATAGAAGTTGATCTTTGAATGTTACTCGTTTCCGAACCAAATCCGACTACCTTTCATGTTGATTTTTGTTAAAAATAGCAGATGAACTTATAAAATTACCATAAAGTGCAGATTTATACTAGACCCATAGGGGAACATCTGTGATTTTTGGTGGGTCTTGATTTGGACTAAAAAGTGTAGAAAACGAGAGGGTTGTTGAGTCAAAAATCTGGAGATTATAACTAACAGGGGCAACAAGATTATAACTAACAGGGGCAACAAGATTATAACTAACAGGGGCAACAAGATTATAACTAACAGGGGCAACACGATTATAACTAACAGGGGCAACAAGATTATAACTAACAGGGGTAACACGATTATAACTAACAGGGGCAACAAGATTATAACTAACAGGGGCAACAAGATTATAACTAACAGGGGCAACAAGATTATAACTAACAGGGGCAACAAGATTATAACTAGAAGTGGTAACAACTAGTAATCACG
The DNA here is from genome assembly GCA_949592205.1 of Helichrysum umbraculigerum. Classification (NCBI taxonomy): domain Eukaryota; kingdom Viridiplantae; phylum Streptophyta; class Magnoliopsida; order Asterales; family Asteraceae; genus Helichrysum; species Helichrysum umbraculigerum. The sequence goes on along the minus strand of CATIUR010000001.1, from coordinate 326,237,943 downwards.
TAAGACAACAACACAACAAAACATGACCTATACGAATACTAAACACTTCAAATACACTTTACAAGTATTTCATTTCAACATTTCAATAATAACGTTTTGAGATTATTATTACAATTAATCACCAACGAGCCGTATACGATTTTCACAACTTTAAACATAAACATTAACCAAAGTATTTGGACATAACTAGTTGAGGGAACAACTAGCATAGATGGTCTGTAAAGTCATCTAATCAAATAAAACCTTGCGCGTCTAAGACGCCCTGCAGGTTTCAGTCGATTGAACGACATCATTTGTCTTGTAAACCATCATTTGTGCTTGATAGCATCTCATTAGGCTCAGGTGAGTCTCATAGCCCCTTTTTAAATACTTTTACCTAGGGGTGTGATTGCATTGCTCTGTTTTGTTTTACAATATGAATGCAAGTACCATCAAATCAAATACTACATGAGTTATTTTCACTAATCATTTTAAAGCCCTCCATCAGCATAGTTTGGTAATACGTAGTAGCGTGAATATTAGTATATGGTACCATATAGGTTTGACCAGCCTCATCCGGGTTAGCACGCACTAACTGGTAAAACGGAAGTATTAATATTTGTGAAGACGAGTGTTGATTAGGCACTCGTAGGAGGCACCTCGATCAGGATACCTTAAATGTGGACCTGACATCTCGAGTTAAGCTCAAACTATGTGCTCATGGCTGTATAACTTTTATTTTGCTTAATTGCATTTTAAATTCAATTATCATTAAATCTTGCGGTTCATACAAATATGTGTTGACATACAAACCTGTGAGCTCACCAGCGTTTCGCTGACCCATTTTAGCATGTATCACAGGTACTCAGCAGCAGTAGGTCTGCCACTCAAGATGTCTATTTGCTCGAGTCACATTCAGACATCAAGAGATTGTCATGCATTACTATATTTTGTATAAATTAGTTATGCCATAGAATCTCTATCATTCGAACTCAAGAGCTTTTGTAAACTATATTATAACGGTGTAAAACCTTTATTTTATCAATGTATTTGTAAACGACGCATGTAGTGGTCGTTCATTATGTAATCTTGTGTGCTTTGTATATTGATTAGTCGCGCCACGAACCGACCCGCTTCCGCATCATAATCTGGGGGTGCGACAACACTCCCCCTAATCAAGATACTACTCCTTTTCGGAGCAGGATCCTGGATTTCAACACTCCAGCATTTGCAAGTGTTGGAGCAGATTGCATTGCCATACAAGGAACTACTGGGATCTTGGATCCTGTGCAGACTCCAGGATCCTCAATCATGTCGCCTAATAGTGGTAATATATCTTATGGTTATTCTTTTGGAGCTAACATTTTGCAGGATCCTTCCGTGAGCTCTGTTATGGAAAGGGAATTACAAAAGCTCAAGGATATGATCTCGAGTGTTTCTGGTGTTGTTCAACCTATTCCTGAAGTTGCTCCATCAGCCCACAGGATCTCGAGATTTGCACCACCGATTTGTGATGCTGAGATCCCGAAAAGATTAAAGACTCCTAGCATGAAGCTTTACGATGGAACGACGGATCCTGAGGAGCACATCGCCCAATATAGGGAAAGGATGGAGATCATTCCAATTCCTTCTGATCTCAGAGAAGCGTGCTTATGCAAAGGATTTGGATCAACTCTGACAGGATCCGCTTTAAAATGGCTGTTAAATGTTCCTCCCTATTCTATTACTTCGTTTTTTCATATGGTTAATTTATTTAATAATCAATTTTCTTGTAGTAGAACATTTGAAAAATTGACCATTGATTTATATAGAATTGTTCAAAGGGCTAATGAGTCTCTTCGAGATTTCGTGGGAAGATTTGGAAGAGAATCTTTGGATATACCTAACCTAGATATGGCTACTGCAGTACAAGCCTTTAAGATGGGGATCAATAGGGATTCTCCATTTTATGAGGATCTTGTGATGAATCCTTGCAGAAACCTTGATGAAGTCAAGAATAGAGCTCTGAGGTTCATAAGGCTAGAAGAGGACGCTTTGATCCAGAAAAGGGTGGAAATTTCATCAACATATGACAGGCCCAACAGGAAATCAGAATCATCCTCGTACAGATTTAACGGGAACAAGTCTTATGCCAAAAATGAGGATCGTCGGATCATTGCAATTGGAGAGAATGACCAAGAATATCCTAAACTAACTGATTATTGTTTTTCTGTTGACACTACAGGTATCTTGTGTGCTATGCAGGGTCTTGGAGATAAGGCGAGATGGCCAAAAAGAAATCATAAAGCTGTCGCTTGGAAGGATAAGACTAAGTGGTTCGCATATCATAAGGATTTTGGTCATGTAACTGAGGATTGCATACCCCTCAGAAAGGAAATCAACCATCTGCTCAGCAAGGGATACTTGAAGGAGCTACTTGGAAGAAAGAAGGATCACGGCCGGGATCATGACAAGGCGCTGGATCCCGAAGCTCAGGATAATCATAGGATCCCGCACAGAGCAGGATGACCACCGTCGGACGCCAAGGATCTTGATAAATGGTGAAAGCTCGATTAATATCATCCACTTGGAGACTTTGAAGAGAATGGGCATACCAGAATCTGAGATCATCTACAAGTCCACTGTGTTGGTAGGATTCAGTGGTGTAGCAAAGAATATAATCGACGAGATCAAATTGCCAATTTACATCGAAGGGGAAGCGAAGGATTTCTACACAACATCAATGAAATCTACTACCAAGCCTCCATCAGCATAGCAATCAATGGAAAAAGGCATGGGATATCTTGGCTACAATCAGATAAGGTATCAAAGAAGTGCGACTCCATTTTGAGGATCCTAAGGGGAAAAGGATAGGATAAATGTTATTGTGTGCTGATATGTTCAAGAAAGCAAGATTCCTGATCTTGGCAAACGTGGTGGTGGAATACAAATCTAATTGGTAAATCATTACTCGTAAATTTGGTGGTATCCCGAAATATGAACGATGCTGCATAAGTTAAAGATCCTGAAAGGTCAGAACTTCTTATCTATTACTTAAGTAAAAGTCTACTAGATGCTGATGCCAGGTATTCTTATATTAAAAAATTTATGTTTGTATTGGTTATCTTGAAATACATTCTATGCATGACAAGATTAATCAATTATTAAATATAAAAACCAGGAATGTTACTGTGAATAACTAAATGATCTCGGAAATTAGATGTTTATAATCCTATAATGAGATTGCAGAAATATGATAAAACTTTATGTTTTAAGTAAACTTTACTCGCAATCTTTAAAATAAAATATGGATACAATATGCTTAGTTAGCTTAAGATATGGTATTAAAATCACCTTAAAGGTATGACATGCAACAGGATGTTGATTGTAAATTTTAAAGTACCAATAATGAAATAGATTACTAAACATCAACTGAAGGTTTACAATTAACTAAGGATATCAGTATAAAATATATAGGTGTATGTTAGTTACTAATCATCATTGCGAATATGCTCTAAGGATAGTTAGACTTGTTTTGTATTCGGATATGCTTTTAAGATTCTGCAGGTAACTTCATGATCTTCAACTGATGCTATGTTGGTGATCTTGAGTTTGAGGATAATTGGACACATCAGGTTCTGGGGGCAAGTTAGGATCATAGATGTAGTTGATCATTAGAATTTTTTGCAGAAGGATCATTGTTGTTGCGATATTTTGAGGATCCTAAAGCATAAGCGAAACTGAAGGATATGCACGGAGGAATCTGCGGAAACTATCCTGGGGGCATACATGGAAACGTTCAGAACCGATGCATCCAATTATCTATCTGTGATCAATGTTTAATTGGCGTGGATGCTGGAAAACGGGGCCATGTTGATGGGAAACTACTTTCAAGATCCTGAAATGCTATTCACCTAAAACTCTATCATATGTAAGTTGAGTATTTATATTCAACATAAAAAGGTACACCTATGATCCTTAACTTTTTATTAATTTTTATATTCTTTACTATATATGTATGTGTGTATCATAATTATATATTAATATATGAATGAAAATCTTTCATAATTATTATTTTCATTCGAATCTGACACTGACTTAAGCATCAGATGGGTGTTAGGAAAACTAACACCCACCTTTACCCAAGATCTTGTATTTGTTGTAGTTCATGCATTTGAGGATCATGGAATGAAGATTAGGGGTTGGCCACCTATCCTCCGTTAAGAATCCCAGCGATTCTTTAAGGTTTAGAGGTTTGCTGACGCATAAACACCTCTCTAAGAATTTGGGTTTCCACACCTCGCCGGGTGTGCACGATGTTTGATTATAGTGTCATGGTTAGGGAATCGGTGATGCCTCTGGTACCCAAAAACTTCATTTCCGTTGGCCTATAAATAAAACTCTTCCGATTGTCGGCACTGAGTGCACTAGGTGCCGACCTAAGGTTTGTGTCGTTTTCACGTCACTCTAAGGTTTGTAATGTTTTTACATTACCTAAGGTTTTGGCGTATTCACGTCACTAAGTACACAAGGCTTATAATGTTTTTACATTATCTATTACGCAAGGTTTGTAATGTTTTCACATTACCAATTGGTTAGGCATATTCATGTCTCAAATGGCTTCGCCCACGAATCAAAAGGTTGTAATGTTTTCACATTACCAAATGATTTGACATTTATATGTCACAAAAATTGGTTTATCAAAAGTTTTCTTAAGGTTTGTAATGTTTTACACATTACCAAAATATTTTTATTGGCATAGGCCACAAAAGATTCATATGGTTGTAATATTATCATATTACCAAAATATTTTTCGGATTTAATCCAAAGATTATGATTGTTATAATTGTTGTGGGTAGATTTTTATCTAACTTTGCAGGATCCTTACCGGCTTCATAATACTATTACTCAGGTATGGAAGTTGTTTACATTTATTATTCGTATCAAAGGATATTGATGATTTATGAGTCTGCATTCAGGATCACGGATATAACGGAGGATCCTGGGAGTATCTTTGTTATTTGTCTTGCAGGATCCTATTCAGGATATATTTATCTAACACAATTATGTAGGATTCTGGACCAGGAAGATAATTATTTAAGGATCCTATGGTCAATCTCGGAATACACATAGCTCAGGATCCTAGACTTATCTTAGTTGAGGATCATGAACTATATAACACGTTTATTTTTCTTGAGTATTGACCAGGTCTTAGAAGAAACGCGTTATTGAGATATGCTCCGGATTATGTGAAGAGGATCTGATACAATTCCATGAAGACGAAGTCTTATGCACGTGTAGTATAGAGTCAAAAGAGACGTTGGAGGTCTTCATCATTCCTCGGAGGATCCCTGATATTTCGGAATTATTGTTAAACGCTCTTAGTATATAAATGACGCTCGGATGATCATTTAGGATAACGAATACTTACTATTTTTCACCTGAAAACACTCACACACTCTGTTATCATTCTCATTCACGATCATTTCATCAACACTTAGCTAAAATCACACACAAATTCACTTAGCCGATCATCCTTGCGCTCTTAGTTTGTAATCATTTACTTTCATTTTAATAAGATTAACAAAGGCAAGGATCGTTTGATCCTTCCCGAGGTTTTGTGCCGGCGATCAACCTTGATCAAGGGCTTTCCTCGTATATCATCGTGTCATTTTTATTTACTTACAATTCATATCGTGTCAATTGCACTTATTTCATATTTTCATTGTTTAACTTGCATATTACTGATCTTTTCATTGTTAAAATAACATTATCCTCAATCTGTTCTTAAGCTTTGATATTAAAACGTTTGCTCGACAAGGATCCACAGATTTAATCAATCTTTTTAACACAAAATATTGACTTACTAATAGAGATAATCGTGTAAAAGCGTAATTATCTTGATAGTAATTTTACACCTGACCTCACAAACTAATTTTTGATCACTTAATTGCTTTAGTAATTTTTGACCAAAACAATTTGGCCCCCACCGTGGGGCAATTGGTGTTTTTCTTGATCAAGCTTTTGTTAAAATCCTTGTTGAGTCATCTTTTTCAAAGATTTCTGTCGAAAATGTCGAGCCAAGGACGATCTACATCATCTACCATGCCATCATCATCTTCTGCTAGAACCACTCTCCCTCCTGCTCCACCTCTCACTTCATCCCAGCAACAGCCGCAAAATGTCTATACAAGGCTACCATCGGCTGGATCCACATCTTTGGGGGCTGGATTCCTATCAGATCCAGACCCTGTTATGATTGCTAACCGGGATATTGTGTCTATGTTTACGCAGGTAAAAGAGCAGCTTCAACGAGTGGAGAGAAGCAACGAAATCCTGAGAAAAGATGTGGAGGACATGAGAACTAGGAGCAATGTTCCGGCTTCTCAAGTCACTACTCCCATCCAAAGCAGGATCCTTGATTTTGGTGCTCCCCCATCAGCGGAACACCATGGAGATTTCATATCTATGCAAGGGAGCACTAGGATCCCAGATCCGATATTTGCTACAGGAGTTTCTACATCAAGGGCTCAACAATCTAATCCAGGATCCTCATATAGGACTCCTGACGGTGGTAATATGTTCAATAATTTTTCCTCTAATAATACTGTTGGGACTAACAATTTTCAGGATCCTGGAGTCAGTCCTATGATGGCGAGAGAGATACAGAAATTGAAGGATATGATATCAAGCGTCCCCGGAGTTGTACAACCAATTCTAGAAGTTGCACCAACGGCGCATAGGATCTCGAGATTTGCGCCACCTATTTGTGATGCCGAGATCCCTAAGAGATTTCAGACGCCCAATATGAAGTTGTATGATAGGACTACGGATCCTGAGGAGCACATTGCACAATACAGGGAGAGGATGGAAATCATTCCAATTCCTTCTGATCTTAAAGAAGCATGTTTATGCAAGGGCTTTGGTTCTACTCTTACAGGATCCGCACTAAAATGGCTATTGAACGTTCCTCCTTATTCTATTACTTCATTTGCTCATTTGGTTAATTTATGTAATAATCAATTCTCTTGCAGTAGAACATTTGAAAAATTAACGACTGATCTATATAGAATTGTCCAAAAAGCTAACGAGTCTCTTCGAGATTTTGTAGGGAGATTCGGGAGAGAATCCTTGAACATACCTAACTTGGATATGCCTACTGCCGTACAAGCCTTTAAAATGGGAATCAAAAGGGATTCCCCATTTTATGAGGATCTTGTTATGAATCCTTGCAGGAACCTCGATGAAGTTAGAAACAGGGCTTTGAGGTTTATTAGATTGGAAGAAGATGCAATGATACAGAAGAGGGTGGATACTCAATCAGCATACGATAGACCTAACAGGAAGTCAGACTCGTCCTCATTCAGATCGAACCGGAACAAACCATATACCAGAAATGAGGATCGTCGTGTGAATGCTGTTGACGAAGATGACGAAGAATATCCTAAAATAACTGATTATAATTTTTCTGTAGACACGACAGATATATTGTGTGCCATGCAGGATCTTGGAGACAAGGCAAGATGGCCAAAGAAGAATGACAAGTCATATGAGTGGAAGGATAAATCAAAATGGTGTGCTTATCATGAAGATTTCGGTCACACAACTGAGAATTGCATAGCTCTCCGAAAAGAAATCAGTCATCTTCTCAACAAAGGATACTTGAAGGATCTACTTGGGAAAAAGAAGGATCACGCGAAGGATCACGACAGAGTTCAGGATCCTGAGTCTCAGGATAATCGCAGGATCCCAACTAGAGCAGGATCCCCACCTTCGGATGCCAAGGTAATCAATTTTATTTCTGGTGGCTCTGATATATGTGGCACTTCTTATTCTGCAGCGAAGAGGCACGCAAGGGAATCAAAGTCAGAAAAGCCATATAAACCTACAAGGACTTCCATGAAGAAAGACGAAAAGGTCATAGCATTTGATGAGGATGATTTGCAAGATGTTCAGGATCCTCACCATGATGGTTTGGTTATTACTCTTTATGTTGCCAATCACTTTGTACGAAGGATCCTGATCGATGGAGGAAGCTCAGTCAACATCATTCGTCTAGAGACTTTGAAAAGGATGGGTATCCCAGAATCAGAAATCACTTCGAGATCTACCGTATTGGTAGGATTCAGCGGAGAAGCAAAAAATACAGTTGGTGATATAAAATTGCCAATCTACATTGAAGGGGTTAACTCTGTTCAAAAGTTCTGTGTTATGGATTGTTTGTCGAGCTATAACATTATCCTGGGAAGACCATGGTTGCATGATATGAAAGCGGTACCCTCAACGTATCATCAATGCGTCAAATTACCAACCCCATGGGGGTCAAGATCAGCAGTGACCAACAAGAAGCAAAGGATTGTTATACAACGTCAATGAAATCTACTGCCAAGCCTCCGTCAGCATAGCAATTAAAGAACAAGGCATGGGATGTCCTAGATACAAAGGAGCGGGACGTCAAAGAAGTGCCGCTGAGCTCGAAGGATCCTGAAGAAAAGGTGCTTATAGGATCAAGCGTCCCAGAGGATCTAGAACAGGATCTGATGAAGTTCTTGAATCAGAGGAAGTCAACTTTTTCCTGAAAGCCAGAGGATATGACAGATATATCTAAGGATATCATAACTCATAGACTTGGAATTGATAACAGTTTCAGGCCGGTTCAACAAAAGAGAAGAAAATTTGCGCCGGAAAGGAATGCTATTATCCAGGCTGATGTTGAAAGACTACTTGCTGCTGGCATGATAAGGGAAGTAAAGTTTCCTAGATGGTTGGCAAACGTGGTGGTGGTACAAAAGAAGAATGGGAAATGGAGAGTGTGTGTGGACTATACGGATCTCAACAAAGCCTGCCCAAAGGATTCTTTTCCATTGCCCCATATAGATTCAATGGTGGATGCTACGGCTGGGCACGAGATCCTAACTTTTATGGATGCTTCTTCAGGATTTCAACAAATTTATATGGAACCTTCAGACCAGGAAGACACGGCCTTTATAACCCCCACAGGTATTTATTGTTATGTTGCTATGCCTTTTGGTCTTAAAAATGCAGGTGCAACATATCAAAGGCTAGTCAACATGATGTTCAAAGACCAATTGGGAAGCACAATGGAAGTATACATCGACGATATGGTAGTAAAGTCAAAGAAAATTGAGGATCATCTTCAGGATCTTAAGGTGGCCTTTGACATTCTAGATCAGTATAACATGAAGCTCAATCCTGCTAAATGTCACTTTGGAGTGGGGGCAGGAAAGTTCTTGGGATATATGGTGACCAAGAGAGGGATAGAAGCAAGCCCAGAACAGATCAAAGCCATTCCTAATCTAAAGTCTCCGTCAAGCCCAAAGGATATACAAAGGTTGACGGGAAGGATAGCAGCTCTGAACCGTTTTATTTCAAGATCCTCAGACAGATGCAAGGAATTCTATGATATCCTCAAAAAGAACAGAAAATTTGAGTGGGGAGAAAGGCATGAAGCTGCATTTTGAGAATTGAACGAATATTTGTCATCAGCTCCTTTATTGATGAAGACTGAGAATGGTGAACCACTGTTTCTCTATTTATCGGTATCCAGAAATGCTGTGAGTGCAGTGCTGGTGAAGGATCATGAAGGGCAACAACATCCTGTTTACTATGTAAGTAAAAGCCTATTAGATGCTGAAACCAGGTATTCTCATCTCGAAAAACTTATACTTGCACTAGTCATGGCATCAACTAAACTTAGGCATTATTTTAAGAAACACCCGATACATGTAAGAACCAATTATCCTATTAAAAACGTTTTGAGGAAACCAGAAATGTCAGGACGTTTAGCTAAATGGTCTGCAAAATTAAGTGCTTATAATTTAATTTATGAACCTAGGAATGCAATTAAATCTCAAGCTTTGGCGGATTTTATTGCTGACTTTACTAGTGATCTCCAAAATGAAGTAGATTTAGAAGTGCAAGAACTAAATCAAATAGGTGAAAGATGGACATTATATACTGATGGTGCTTCTAATGTAAAAGGGATTGGATTAGGAATTGTATTAAAATCACCTCAAGGTGATATCATGCCTCAAGCCATAAGATGTGAATTTCAAGCTACAAATAATGAGGCAGAGTATGAAGCATTAATTGCGGGATTACAATTAGCTAAGGATATTGGAATAAAATACTTAAATGTGTATGTTGATTCATTATTAATTGCTAATCACTATAATGGATCTTATACTGTAAAAGTAGATAGATTAGCTGCGTATTTGGAAATTGTTAAGGATCTTGCAGGTAGCTTCGAGATCTTCGACATTCAATAGGTACCACGTGAGGACAACACTGAAGCGGATGCTTTGGCTAATCTGGGATCAAGTCTAAGGATCCCACCAGATGTCAAAATACCAATTATCCATATTGCAGCTGTAACACCCCCAAATTTAATGATTTGCGGAAGCTTGATTTGGGTGTTACTAATCAATAACAAAGCACAAAGATAAATAGCAAACGACTCTATATGCGTCGTTTTAACAAAATATATTGATAACTGAAATGTTTACAACATTTAAAGCTTTACATAGCTCGAGTTAAATAAAATGAGATTTCAGTACATAAGTACTTGTACAAAATATACTAATGCAAGAAAATCTCAATCGTCTGTATGCTGACTCGAGCTAAATCCTGAAGCAGAAACATCCTACTGCTGGGTACCTGCGATATATGCTAAAAGGTCAGCTATAAAGCTGGTGAGCTCACAGGTTTGAAATCAAGTAATATCGTATGAACCGCAAGATTTAAATAATGAATTGCATCCAGCAATTAAATAATGAATTGCATCCAGCAATTAAATAATGAATTGCATCCAGCAATTAAATGATAATCATCGTGTATACAGCCATGAGCACATAGTTGAGCTTAACTCGAGGGCCGGGTCCCCTATAGAGAATTCCGGGCGAGGTGCCTCCACGAATGCCTAATCAACATTCGTCTTCCCAAATATTAGTACGTCCGTTTACCCGATTAGTGCTTGCTAACCCGGACGAGGAGGGTCAATCCTATATTCACGCTACAACGTATTAACAACTATGCTGACGGAGGACTTTAAAATGATTAGTTTCGAAAAACTCATGTAGTATATGAAAAGTTTGTACTTGCGTTCACATGTTAAAAGTTGAGCAATATATCACACCCCTGAGTAAAACAGTAAAAGAGGGGCTATGAGACTCACCTGAGTCTGAAAGCGTTTAAACAAACGTAAGTTGATTAGCCGAGTATGAAGTCCAAAGACTTGTAACCTGAGGGTGTCCACGACACGCGATGGTTATAATCATGATTGGGTATCTCAAAAGATCACCCTTGTAGTTGTTACACAACTATATATGTCCAAATTACTTCGATTTGGTTGATTCGTTAAGCGTTTGAAAATGTGTACGGCCCGTTGGTGATGGGTTTGGAATAATAAACTTTAAGTATTATTATTTTGTAATTGGCGTTTTGCACTTAAAAGTGTGTCACGAAGTGTTTTATAAGTCGTATCGTATAAGGGTTTGAGGTTATATATAGTTCCGACACTTAGTGAAATTGAGATTTGAAAACCTGCTGTTTTATGCGACACAATCATGCGACACTAAATGGGTTATGCGACACAAGGGTTGTGTCGCATAGGAGTGCGACACAATGTCCATACGACACAAGGGTTGTGTCGCATGGATGCGAAATGCTGATTCAACAGCGACATAGTGATTGTGTCGTATGGGGTATGCGACATAGTAGTTGTGTCGCAGGACTTGCGACACTAAATATCTGGTACGACATAAGGGAGTTTATGTGACACTAAAGCTAAAATACGACACAACATGCGACACAATGATTGTGTCGCATGGATGAACACCAGCCCAGAAAGTCCGGCTGTTCAACATTTTCCGGCCAAAAATCCGTTTTTAACCCGTTTTCAAGCTGTAATTTCGTGTTCTATACATTGTAATGGACATATACTAGTTATAATAACAACCACAAATGAAAAATACTAAGAATCGAGAGATTTCGGGATTTTGTCGGAAACTTACAATTTGCCGAAATGAAAATCCGGAAAGATAGCGTTGTAGATCGTCGCGAGGTGGTCGTGAATCTCTAAAAATATTTATGATCCGGTTGCGTTTGATAGTAGTATTGTGCGATTTAGGTGGATGGTGGTGATTTTGATTATTAGAGAGAAAATAGGAGAGAGAGGTGAGAAAGAGAATGAAATGAAGAAAAGTAAGTGGGAGGTGGGGGTTATCCCCACATTCCAGTTTTCGCCCCGCGTCCCGTGTGGTGTTCGTTTGCTCCGTCGTTTAAACGTTAAATAATTATTTACATTTTAATTATAAGTTTTAAATTACGATTTATTACGCGATATATTATTTAAATATTTTACAAATCATTTTATATTTGTGTTATAAAACGTAAGTTAGTTTATTTCGTTTGCGCGTTTTACTATTTTGAATTGTGTAAGTTCGGTTTGTACGATACGAATGAATAAGAAATATTATCAAAATAATATTTTTGGATATAAAAGCGTTATTTAATAAAAGTGGTCACCAACGTCCGTATAATATTGAATCGAAATACATCCGATTTAAATTGCGTACGATTTAATCAAATCGCATTTTCGTATATATTCAACAATATATATAATTCGATACATTAATTAGCCTAACCAGGAACTAATTACATGTATTAACATATGATTAGGCACTAATTACTAGTCCTAATTTGGCGGGTGTTACATTCTCCCCCTGTTAGAAGAATTTCGTCCCGAAATTTAGCTCGAAGTCGTGTTTGATGTGGAATCAGTGAATAGTTGAGGATATTTGAGTCGCATTTGGTCTTCCCGTTCCCAGGTGAATTCCGGACCACGCCGCGAATTCCATCTGACCTTGACGATGGGAATACGACTTTGTTTCAGTTGTTTGACCTCACGGTCCATAATTTCAGCGGGTTCCTCAACAAAATGAAGTTTATCGTCAACACGAATTTCATCTAATGGAATGATAAGTGTCTCATCAGACAGACACTTCTTCAAATTCGAAACATGAAAAGTAGGGTGCACGCTGCTGAGTTCGGATGGCAGCTGCAATCGATAAGCTACGGGGCCAATCCGTTCGAGGATCTCAAAAGGCCCGATGTATCTGGGATTTAACTTCCCGCGTTTGCCAAAATGGATGACGCCCTTCCAAGGCGATACTTTTAAGAGTACTCGATCCCCAACTTGGAACTCGAGTGGTTTGCGTCTCACGTCAGCATAACTTTTCTGACGATCACGTGCGGTTTTGAGTCTGTTTTGGATTTCCACAATTTTCTCAGTGGTGGCGTGAATGAGTTCAGGACCAGTGAGTTGACTATCTCCCACCTCAGTCCAACAGATCGGTGATCGGCACTTACGACCGTACAGTGCCTCAAAAGGTGCAGCTTTAATGCTGGCGTGATAACTGTTATTGTATGAAAATTCGCACAACGGTAAATGTCTTTCCCAATTTGTACCGAAATCAACTACGCAGGCTCGTAGCATGTCTTCCAGTGTTTGAATGGTTCGTTCACTTTGGCCATCGGTTTAAGGATGGTACGCGGTACTCATATCGAGACGGGTACCCATAGCTTTTTGAAGCGATTGCCAAAAGTGAGAAGTGAAACGGGCATCTCTGTCAGAGATGATTGAGACTGGAACACCGTGATGATTTCCTTGATGTAGATTTGTGTAAGGCGTTCCATTTTATCGTTTTCTTTGATTGCCAGGAAATGAGCAGATTTAGTGAGGCGGTCAACGATCACCCAAATGGTATCGCAACCGTTCGACGACTTGGGTAGTTTGGTTATGAAATCCATGGCAATTTGATCCCATTTCCATTCAGGGATTTCAGGTTGTTGGAGTAAACCAGGTGGTTTCTGATGTTCGGTTTTGACTTTCGAGCAAGTAAGACACTTGCTGACATAAGTGGCGATTTCGGCTTTCATGTTTGGCCACCAATAAAATTTCTTGATACCGTGGTACATCTTATCGGATCCCGGATGAATAGAATATTTAGACTTGTGAGCCTCGTCCATCACCAAGTCTCTTAGGTTCCCAAAACTAGGCAACCAGATTCGGTTTGAGAAATACCTAATCCCGTTAGGTTTGATTTCAAATTGTTTGTCGATGCCCCGCAAGGCTTCATGTTTGATGTTTTCCGGTTTCAGGGCTTCGATCTGAGCGGTATGAATTTGAATGGTAAGATCGTTATGAATGGTCATACTGAGGGCTCGGACTCGAAGGGTTTTTGATCGTTCCTTTCGACTGAGGGCATCGGCTACAACATTAGCCTTCCCTGGATGGTACTTGATCTCGCAATCGTAATCGGTAAGCAACTCGACCCATCGACGTTGCCTCATATTGAGATCCTTCTGATCGAAGATATGTTGGAGACTTTTATGATCGGTAAAAATGGTGCACTTAGTGCCGTAGAGATAATGTCTCCAGATTTTGAGAGCAAAAACGACAGCTCCAAGTTCGAGATCATGTGTGGTGTAGTTCTTTTCGTGAATTTTTAGCTGTCGTGAGGCATAAGCAATGACCTTGTCTCGTTGCATCAACACACAACCGAGACCTTGATGGGAAGCATCGCAGTATACCACGAAGTCATCGGTGCCTTCGGGTAAGGATAGAATCGGAGCACTGCAAAGCTTTTGTTTCAAAAGTTGGAACGCTGACTCTTGTTTTTCGGTCCAATCGAACCTTTTGTCCTTCTGAGTCAGTACCGTAAGTGGTTGAGCTATTTTAGAGAAATTTTCGATAAATCGCCGATAGTACCCAGCAAGACCCAAGAATTGACGTACTTCAGTTGCAGAGGTGGGTGCTTGCCAGTCTTTGATTGCCTCGATCTTTGATGGGTCCACGTGAATTCCCTGACTGTCGATCACGTGACCAAGAAATTGAACGGTTTGAATCCAGAACTCACACTTAGAGAATTTAGCGTAAAGCTCCTCGTGTCTAAGTAGTTCAAGGATGGTCTTAAGGTGTTGCGCATATTCTTGCTCGTTGCGCGAGTAAATGAGTATGTCATCGATAAAGACAATGACAAACTTATCGAGGTAAGGTTTGCACACCCGGTTCATGAGGTCCATGAATACAGCCGGTGCGTTGGTTAGACCAAAGGGCATCACTTGGAATTTGTAGTGCCCGTAACGAGTTCTGAAAGCAGTTTTTGGAATATCGGCGTCGCGAACTCGTAACTGATGATAACCTGATCGCAGGTCGATTTTTGAGTAGAAACTAGAACCCTGAAGTTGGTCGAATAGATCATCAATGCGAGGAAGTGGGTATCGGTTTTTGACGGTCAATTTGTTCAATTCTCGGTAGTCGATGCACATTCGGAAAGAACCGTCCTTCTTCTTAACAAATAAGACCGGAGCTCCCCAAGGTGAAGAACTCGGTCTAATGAATCCTCGATCCAGAAGTTCCTGTAACTGAGAGGACAACTCCTGAAGTTCGGATGGGGCTAAACGGTATGGTGCGCGGGCCACCGGTGCGGCACCCGGCACGAGATCAATTGAGAACTCGACCTGTCTAGATGGAGGTAAACCAGCCAGTTCTTCTGGAAAGACTTCGGGAAAGTCTCTAACAATCGGCACATCCTCAAGTCGCTTCTCCCCCGACTTCTTCTCCGTGATGTGTGCAAGTATTGCGGGGTAACCCTTTCTCAGAAATTTTCGGGTTTTTAAGCACGAGATGATATTGAGTCCAGTCCCACCGGTCTCCCCCTGTATGATCAAGGTTCCACCAACGGCGAGTGGGATACGGACGATTTTATCGTGACAAACGATTTCAGCTCGATGTTTGGACAACCAGTCCATTCCAATAATGACGTCGAAACTTCCGATTTCAATGGGTATAAGGTCGATCGAAAAGGTTTCGTCAGCTAGGTTTAAAGTGCAATTCGGTATCACACTGGTGGTTTCTACAAGTTTTCCATTTGCTAGCTCTACAGTGTACTTAACATCTAAGGCAACAGGAGTGATGTCAAGTAATGGGCAAAAATCATCGGAGATAAAGCTTCTATCAGCACCAGTATCAAATAGAACAGAAGCATTTAAGTTGTTGAGGAGGAACATACCCGAGACCACATTCGGGTCTTGGCGGGCGTCCCCAGATTTGATGACGAAAGCTCTGCTGCGAGTGTTGTTGTTGTTGTTGCTGTTGTTGCGGTTGTTGTTGTTGTTGCTCTTCAGTTTTGGGGACGAATCTCTGAAATGCCCAGGTTTCCCACACTCAAAGCATACTTTGGGTGGTCTGGTGTTGTTGTTGGAATTGTTGTTGGCGGGAGAGCGGCAATCTTTTGTGAGGTGGCCGTACCTCTTGCAATTGTTGCAAAAGGGACCACAGGAGCCTTCATGGTGGCGACTGCACTTGGAACAATAAGTTTTGCTCCCAGTGTTGCCCCGGACGATGTCAGTGGTGGTGTTGTAAGCTTTGATGGTGTCGGGTTTCTTGTTTTGTTGGTTGGAGGGGTTGTTGTGGTAGTCAGACCACTTGCGTTTGTTGTTTTGGGAGGATGAAGTGGGTGGTTCAGAATCTTGACTCATAGACATCAGGTCTTGGGCCAATGAGATTGCACCGTCAATGGTGGTTGGTTTGGAAGAGATGACGTGTCCCCGAACAAAATCAGGGAGACCAAGGGCGTACTTCCTGATTTTATCAGGTTCAGTGCTTACCATAGCTGGGCGGAGGGCAGCTAGTTGTTGAAACCTGGTGGTATAACCATCGATGTCACCACCCTGAACCTTTAAGTTCCAGAACTCCTCATCTAGCTTTTGGAGTTTGGCGATAGAGCAGTATTTGGCAGTGAGTTTTGCCTTCAATTCCTCCCAAGTGAGTTGGTAGGCAATGTCAGCACCCACTGATTGGGTATATGAATTCCACCAAGAGTGGGCATCATCTTCAAGAGAGCAGGTGGCGAAGTTTACTTTGTCGTTCTCCGCGCATTTACTGACACGAAAAACAGTTTCCATTTTCTCGAACCATCTGATCAGTCCGATGGCTCCTTCAGAACCCTTGAAACTCGAGGGTTTACAGCTTTGAAAGTCCTTGTAAGAACAAGGTTTGGCGGCAGAGGTTCCAGCGGTATCGCTGTTTCTTGTGGAGTTTGGTGGGGTATTCCGGGCCAAGGCTTCAGTAACAGCCTGGGTTATGAGTGATGTAATCTGTGCATCGGTGTAAGGTCTGGTCTTTGGCGGCATGATTCTTCAATAAAAGAAATGAAGATAAATGAGATTCTGTAGGAACTTGTAATTGTCACAGATGTACATGTATAAAAGCAGTAGTACATAACATCAACAGGAATAATGACAATTGATATGAGTTGAAACAGCAAGGAATATTTAATAGATAGTACGAGTTCAAAGGTTACATCCTACAGATGTATTACAAAAGATGTCGGGAATTGTTACATCCGACGAAATTATAGAGTAGCGCGTAGATAGCTAATAGATTACAGGACAAGGACTACACTAGTCTTAACGTAGATTAATTTGTTCCATCATCGTGACAAGACGGTCCACAGTGGTTGCAAGCCGGCTAGCTTGTCGGGCGTTGTCTTCCGCGAGTGCTAGTCGTTGTGTTAGTCCACGCGCATACTCTTCTGCTTCAAGTGAACGCTGTTCACATTCTTCCATCCTTTGTTGCAGAAGGGCATTTTCCACCCTTATTTCTATTATTTGATTACGAAGGATATCCATGTTATTGTTCGTGGTTTCAAGATCGTCGGAGACTTGTTCGATGCGTTCATAGGACGTAAGTCGCCAGTTTTCGTTTGTTTCCTGCAACACGACATCCATGGTGCGAAGTCGCTGCTCGTGTTGATTCACCCTAGCGGCTAAGGCCGGCAAGGTGGGGTGAGTGGAATACGGGCCAGCTCGAGGCAACCTATTGTTCCTCCTTGCTACCCTTGGGTTCTGCGACCCGGATTGAGAACGAGATGAATTTGATGGTGTGTTTGCCATTTCTGAGACAAAGCATTAGTAAGATTGAGGCCTATATTCATATAGCTCCTATATAATATAGTCTATTGAGTGTCTAGCATAAACATGTTTAAGTCTCGGTTCTCTCGAGGTCAGAGTCTTCTATTGTACCCTGTTCAGCCATAACTACTTTCAGATCTTACATCATCTTTGCTTAATTGTACATAGTTGATCAGGCTATGTTAAATTAAACTCGTATGCTGTAATCTCTGAACCAGTCATACCTAGTAAGGAATACGGCCTAATGGTCATAGTCTAGGCTCACTAAATGCAACCTAGTTCACTATAACCTTAGGCTCTGATACCAATCTGTAACACCCCCAAATTTAATGATTTGCGGAAGCTTGATTTGGGTGTTACTAATCAATAACAAAGCACAAAGATAAATAGCAAACGACTCTATATGCGTCGTTTTAACAAAATATATTGATAACTGAAATGTTTACAACATTTAAAGCTTTACATAGCTCGAGTTAAATAAAATGAGATTTCAGTACATAAGTACTTGTACAAAATATACTAATGCAAGAAAATCTCAATCGTCTGTATGCTGACTCGAGCTAAATCCTGAAGCAGAAACATCCTACTGCTGGGTACCTGCGATATATGCTAAAAGGTCAGCTATAAAGCTGGTGAGCTCACAGGTTTGAAATCAAGTAATATCGTATGAACGGCAAGATTTAAATAATGAATTGCATCCAGCAATTAAATAATGAATTGCATCCAGCAATTAAATAATGAATTGCATCCAGCAATTAAATGATAATCATCGTGTATACAGCCATGAGCACATAGTTGAGCTTAACTCGAGGGCCGGGTCCCCTATAGAGAATTCCGGGCGAGGTGCCTCCACGAATGCCTAATCAACATTCGTCTTCCCAAATATTAGTACGTCCGTTTACCCGATTAGTGCTTGCTAACCTGGACGAGGAGGGTCAATCCTATATTCACGCTACAACGTATTAACAACTATGCTGACGGAGGACTTTAAAATGATTAGTTTCGAAAAACTCATGTAGTATATGAAAAGTTTGTACTTGCGTTCACATGTTAAAAGTTGAGCAATATATCACACCCCTGAGTAAAACAGTAAAAGAGGGGCTATGAGAGTCACCTGAGTCTGAAAGCGTTTAAACAAACGTAAGTTGATTAGCCGAGTATGAAGTCCAAAGACTTGTAACCTGAGGGTGTCCACGACACGCGATGGTTATAATCATGATTGGGTATCTCAAAAGATCACCCTTGTAGTTGTTACACAACTATATATGTCCAAATTACTTCGATTTGGTTGATTCGTTAAGCGTTTGAAAATGTGTACGGCCCGTTGGTGATGGGTTTGGAATAATAAACTTTAAGTATTATTATTTTGTAATTGGCGTTTTGCACTTAAAAGTGTGTCACGAAGTGTTTTATAAGTCGTATCGTATAAGGGTTTGAGGTTATATATAGTTCCGACACTTAGTGAAATTGAGATTTGAAAACCTGCTGTTTTATGCGACACAATCATGCGACACTAAATGGGTTATGCGACACAAGGGTTGTGTCGCATAGGAGTGCGACACAATGTCCATACGACACAAGGGTTGTGTCGCATGGATGCGAAATGCTGATTCAACAGCGACATAGTGATTGTGTCGTATGGGGTATGCGACATAGTAGTTGTGTCACAGGACTTGCGACACTAAATATCTGGTACGACATAAGGGAGTTTATGCGACACTAAAGCTAAAATACGACACAACATGCGACACAATGATTGTGTCGCATGATGAACACCAGCCCAGAAAGTCCGGCTGTTCAACATTTTCCGGCCAAAAATCCGTTTTTAACCCGTTTTCAAGCTGTAATTTCGTGTTCTATACATTGTAATGGACATATACTAGTTATAATAACAACCACAAATGAAAAATACTAAGAATCGAGAGATTTCGGGATTTTGTCGGAAACTTACAATTTGCCGAAATGAAAATCCGGAAAGATAGCGTTGTAGATCGTCGCGAGGTGGTCGTGAATCTCTAAAAATATTTATGATCCGGTTGCGTTTGATAGTAGTATTGTGCGATTTAGGTGGATGGTGGTGATTTTGATTATTAGAGAGAAAATAGGAGAGAGAGGTGAGAAAGAGAATGAAATGAAGAAAAGTAAGTGGGAGGTGAGGGTTATCCCCACATTCCAGTTTTCGCCCCGCGTCCCGTGTGGTGTTCGTTTGCTCCGTCATTTAAACGTTAAATAATTATTTACATTTTAATTATAAGTTTTAAATTACGATTTATTACGCGATATATTATTTAAATATTTTACAAATCATTTTATATTTGTGTTATAAAACGTAAGTTAGTTTATTTCGTTTGCGCGTTTTACTATTTTGAATTGTGTAAGTTCAGTTTGTACGATACGAATGAATACGAAATATTATCAAAATAATATTTTTGGATATAAAAGCGTTATTTAATAAAAGTGGTCACCAACGTCCGTATAATATTGAATCGAAATACATCCGATTTAAATTGCGTACGATTTAATCAAATCGCATTTTCGTATATATTCAACAATATATATAATTCGATACATTAATTAGCCTAACCAGGAACTAATTACATGTATTAACATATGATTAGGCACTAATTACTAGTCCTAATTTGGCGGGTGTTACAGCAGCGCCTGCCATCGCTGATAAGGATCACAATGAGGAGTAAATGTGTGACATTGAGGATCCTCAGCCTAGAGACAAGTCGAATGCATCAGGTTCTGGGGGCAAGTCAGGATCATGGATGCAGCCGATCATGGAATATATACAACACGATGTGATCCCTAAGGATGAAAATAATCCTAAAGCCTTCAGATTAAAGGTATCCCGTTTTACTATTGAAAATGGTATATTGTATAAAAAATCACTTGCAGGACCATTATTGCGATGCCTTGAGGATCCTGAAGCAAAAGCGGTTCTCAAGGATATACATGAAGGCGATTGTGTGAATCTTTTGGGGGCAGAGCATTATTTTCAAAAGGTTTAAGGACATAATACTTCTGGCCCACTATGAAGAAGGATTCCATGGATTTTGCTCGCAAATGTGATGCTTGTCAAAGACACGGAAACATCCATCATCAACCAGCAGAACCGATGCATCCGATTATCTCACCGTGGCCGTTTATGAAATGAAGAATGGATATTGTTGGAAAACTACCAGTTGCTCCATGTAACACCCCCGAAATTCACTGTTTTGCGGAAGCATAGTTTGGGGTGTTACTAATCAAATATCACAGCACAAAGATAAAGCAAACGACATCTATATGCAACGTTTGTAAATTAGTTACATTCCATAGATATAATGTTTGAAAACTTAGTGTTTTCGTATACAAAATGTAGTTTCCCCTAGAGTCCACGCGTATAGCGGGAGATCCTATTACATAATCGTAATATACAAAAGATAATGCTAAGAATCTCCGTTAATGCAGTTGTGTTGAAATCATGCGACTCTAGTTAAAATCCTGGAGTAATCCTACTCCATCCGGGTACCTGAGAAAACATGCTAAAAAGTGTCAACCAAAAGGTTGGTGAATCTCACAGGTTTGTAAGTAATATCAGCTTTGAACACGAGATTTCATCAGTAATGCCCGCAGGCGTAAAATCAGCAATTTCAATCCAGAAATCGTAAACCAGTATTTGCAATCCCGCAAATGTAAGTAAGTAAGTTTATACCGTTGCCATGAGGCTCATAATCGAAGCTTAACCCGTAAGTAATAAGTTTGCTCCCGTGACATGCTCGTAGTTGAGCAAGCATCAGTAACGAATAATTAGTCACCCGTTTATACGTGTAAATCAGTACGTGGCAGCGCTACTGCCCCGGGCGGGGAGGGTCATTTCCCTAATGGATCCATTAACTAGTGTTCGCGCTTAAGTCCATAACTAACGATATATGATGGAGAGACTTCTGTTTGTAAGTAAACTCATGCAATTTCGTTTGGTATAGTAAACAGTTTAGTACTTGTGTTCAAGAAAATCAGTAGCATGTATCTCCCCCAATAAGATAAAACAGTAAAAGTGGGGCCGTAAGACTCACCTGAGTCTTGAAATAAGCCGTAGCAAATAGCAAGTGGTAAATATAGCAAGTAGGTTCTCCGAACCCGTAACCTTCAAATGCCTAGCACATAAGGTTATGTAAGTACGTGTCTCGCAAGACGTTCCGTTTAGTTGTACACAACTAGTTAAGTCCAATGTTCGTTTGTATGTTCGTAGTCGTTTGTTTTGAGAAAACAGCTTTTGGCCCATTGGTGACGGTTCATCAAAATAATTCTAAATTGTTGACTTTGCTACAGTAGATTTGCTACAGTACTGCTACAGTAAAATTTGACTTTTTTGTACAGTAACTTTGACTTTAAAATTCTGGTTTTCTGTGTTTTTGCGACACAATCTGCGACACTAAAGTTTGGTATGCGACACAGTGGTTGTGTCGCATAAAGTGCGACACAAGAGCTCTGCGACACAGTGGTTGTGTCGCAAAAGCTTGCGATGCTAATTTAATAGCGACATAAGGGTTGTGTCGCATAAAAGTGCGACACAATAGTGCGACATAACGTACGACACAAAATACGACACTAAATGGTTTATGCGACATAGCATGCGACACAAGGCTTGTGTCGCATGTATGAACACCAGCCCAGAAACTTTCGGGTTTCAAGAATTTTCGACCAAAAACGCAAATCTAACCCATTTTTTAGCTATAAAATCGTGTATTCTTCATGTATTAGGTTATATCTAAGTTGTGTACACATCAAAACATCAAAACATTACACCAAATTGAATAGATCTAAGATTTTAGAAAATTCTTACTTTTGCAAATCGAGCTAGATGGAGGATGAGATGATGAAAACGGTCTTGATATTCTTGCTCCACTCGTGATGGTGATTCCGAATATGTAATTTTCGTGGTCGAGTTTTGATTCCGAAAATTTGGTAGTATTTTGAGGTTGAGAGAGTTTATGTGTGTGTGTATTTTGGAAGTAATAAAAATGAAAGAAGAAATGAGGAGTGGGAAGGGTGTTGGCTGATCCAAGAGACAAGGGAGGGGAAAACATCCCTCAAAACACGGTATTTACTCCGTGTCCTAATCGATTAATCGTTTGTTTTTAGTATTTAACCAAACAGTTATCTTTTTAAAATGTAACTGGAGTATTTAAATAAAAATACATTGAAATTAATAATAAAAACATTTGTCGCAATATTTTAATTATTAAGTCGCGTTTATTACGTTTTGTTGCGTTAGTTAAAATGTCGTCGCGATGATATATAAATAATGCTCGTTCGGTTGCGTATTTTATATAACAAAATACGTTCTCATTATTTAAGTAAATTTTTGTCACCAACGTCCAAGTAAACTGTGTCGGACTCCGTCCGGTTAATTCTTACGATTTATCCGAATCGCGTAAGTACACACACATATATATAAATCACCTTATATATATATACAAATAGAGCCTGTAATTAGTCCTATTACATACTAATTACAACTAGTTACAAACAATTAGGCATAATTAATTATCCTAATTATGCAGGTGTTACACTCCAGGAGGAAAAGTGTTTATGCTTGCAATGACGGATTATTTTTCAAAATGGATTGAAGCTGAAGCATTTGTTCAAGTGAAGGAAAAAGATGTTATCTCATTCATCAAGAGAAATATCCTCACAAGGTTTGGGATCCCGGCAGAAATAGTGTGTGACAATGGATCTCAATTTATTGGAAAAAGAACAACTAAGTTTTGTGAAAGTTGGGGAATCAAGATGATAACTTCAACTCCAGTCCATCCTCAAGCCAATGGACAAGCAGAATCTAGCAATAAAATTATAATCAACAATCTGAAGAAGAGGCTGGATGCTAAGAAAGGAAGAGGGGCTGAAGAATTGCCTTTTGTTTTATGGGCTGATAGGACCACTGAAAAGGAGGCAACTAAGCAAACTCCTTTTGCTTTGGTGTTTGGATCCGAAGCTATGATCCCAACAGAGATGGTAATCCCAACGGCAAGATCCCGGATGCAGACCTTGGAAGCAAACAAGGAAGCGTTGATTCAGGATCTGGACACTGTGGATGAATTAAGGGATCGTGCTAAATTCAGGATTGCAGCATACCAACAGAGAATTTCAAGATCCTACAACAAGAATGTCAGGATAAGAAGGTTTCGAGTAGGAGATTTGGTATTAAGGAAAGTATTTCAGAATACTAAGAATCCTGCAGAAGGAAAGCTAGCACCAAAGTGGGAAGGTCCATATTTGATAGATTCGGATGCTGGAAAGGGGGCATATTGGTTGGCCAATATGGATGGTGAACTACTTCCGAGATCCTGGAATACCATTCATTTGAAGCTCTATCATATGTAAGTTGAATGTTTTTATTCAACATAAAAGGTACTCCTGTGATCCTTAACTTTTCATTGATTTTAATACTTTTTACTATATATGTATGTGTGTATTATAATTATATATATATATGCATGAAAGTTAATTGTGATTATTATTCTCCTTGAATACCCTACTGACTTAAGCATCGGAGGGGTGTTAGGCAAACTAACACCCACCTTTACCCAAGATTTTGTATTTGTTGTAGTTCATATACTTAAGGATCATGGAATGAAGATTAGGGGTTGGCCACCTCTCCTCCGTTAAGGATCCCAGCGATTCTCTAAGGTTTAGAGGTTTCCGTACGGATAAACACCTCTCTACGAAAAGGGTTTTGACACCTCGCCGGGTGCGCACGATGTTTGATTATAGTGCCATGGTTAGGGAATCGGTGATGCCTCTGGTACCCGACAACTTCATTTCCGTTGGCCTATAGATCAAGTGCTAACGAATGTCGATACTGATGTGCACTATAAGTATCGATCTAAGGTTTGTGTCATTTTCACGTCACTCTAAGGTTTGTAATGTTTTCACATTACCAATTGGTTAGGCATTTTCATGTCTCAAATGGCGTAGCCCAAGAATCAAACGGTTTGTAATGTTTTCACATTACCTAATGGTTTGGCATTTACATGTCACTTTTATAGTTTTCATAAACTATCCAATGGTTATAATGTATTCACATTATCAAAATTTTCATTGGTTAAGCCTAATAAAAAACTTTATTAGCTCTAATGTTTTCATGATTGTCAAAAGCTGTTTTGATCTAAGGATCACAAAATCTTTTTAAGATTACAACATTTTTCGAAAAATAAATTGTTTGACAAAATATAAACATTTTCATGTTACAGGAAGTACTCATTGGAGTTGTCGTTATCTGCAAAGTGTTTTAGGATCCTGGAATCTTAGGATCCTAAACTTGAGTTTACATTAAATCCGGTTAAGGATCCTGAATCCCGAACTTCGGATTGTCCCAGATCCTATTAAGGATCCTTGAAGTCTATGGTTCTAAATGAATGTTGAGGGAATCCTCTTGACATCCTGGATATATCTTGAGGGAATCTCCTCAGGATCCTGATTCTAAACAAATATCAAACAGATATACATATTGAGGGAATCTCCTCAGTATCCCGAGGACAGAAGGCATATATAATATCCTGATATTAGTAACAGTAAAAGATCTAAGGATTCTACAATCCAAAGATTAAAGTTCAAAAGGTGCAAAAAATAGAAATTGTCTCGTGGCCTACATGAACCACATTCAAAAACTACCATGGTTGACCACACCAGGTCAACCTCATCCCAAATAAAACTGTTTAATTACATCACAACCCATAAAAACTAAGACATAAAAGCCGGACTCCGGTTGATCATATGCCTTCCTCGTCCGAGGATCCTTCACAATCAGCTAAGTCGACGGCCGCAATCACTTTTTCGATGTTCTTGGAATTAGACGCTTCGCCTCTGGTTATTGTTTCAGGAGCTGTCGTCTTGGGGACTTTGGTTGATTTCCCTTTTTGAATCCATGGTCTTCCGAGACCAATGAAGTGTGGATTTGAGGGGAAATCGTCTTTCATTCTTGCTAGTTTGTCTTTCCAACCCTTGACATCCCACAGGCTAGTGTCTAGCCTGTTTTCGGCAGCTTCTGTGGCCATATGAATCTTGGATTCTAACACGACGATAATGGCGTCTCTTTTCATCTCTTCCAGAAGATTGTTGTTTGTATTGGATCCTTCTTGACGACCGGATTTGTCGGCAAGCTTGACTTTGAGCCCCTCGATTTTTCGCTTGGCTTTCTCCAATTCGAGGGTTCTTTTGTTAAGAGCGAATGTCAGAGCGTCTACCGTTTTGACTTTATCAGTGTATTCTTCTATCATCACATCTGCAGCCTGATGAAGGAATTAGTACTGGGTTTTTCTTTATTTAAAAGGAACTAAGAGGAAGGGGCCTTACTATGAAAAGATTTGAGGATGGATTATTGATATCGTATAAATCTTCAACTTTTCTCTTTTTGGGGAGAAAGTGTGTTGGGAAAGGTTTAGAACTGGAAGCTCCGATTTTGGTTGCCTCTTTTTGAGATGGAATCTCTGAATCAATGTCGCATAAACTGAAATGCACTGAAAGAATGTAGAAAAATTTAGAACAAAGAAGAAAGAAAATGTAAACAGAGTGAAGATGAATAAAAGGATTCAAGCATCAAAATGGATATAAACCCTTAGGCGCGGTAACCGATACATCTACCTAACACACTTTGAGCAGTTATCTTGGGAAGTTACAACGTTCAAGGATCCTTAAAAACGTTATAACTTCGGGGGCAATTGTTGTGGGTAGATTTTTATCTAACTTTGCAGGATCCTTACCGGCTTCATAATACTATTACTCAGGTATGGAAGTTGTTTACATTTATTATTCGTATCAAAGGATATTGATGATTTATGAGTCTGCATTCAGGATCACGGATATAACGGAGGATCCTGGGAGTATCTTTGTTATTTTTCTTGCAGGATCCTATTCAGGATATATTTATCTAACACAATTATGCAGGATTCTGGACAAGGAGTTATTTATTTAAGGATCCTATGGTCAATCTCGGAGTACACATAGCTCAGAATCCTAGACTTATCTTAGTTGAGGATCATGAACTATATAACACGTTTATTTTTCTTGAGTATTGACCAGGTCTTAGAAGAAACGCTTTATTGAGATATGCTCCGGATTATGTGAAGAGGATCTGATACAATTCCATGAAGATGAAGTCTTATGCACGTGTGGAATAGAGTCAAAAGAGACGTTGGAGGTCTTCATCATTCCTCGGAGGATCCCTGATATTTCGGAATTATTGTTAAACGCTCTTAGTATATAAATGAGGCTCGGATGATCATTTAGGTTAACGAATACTTACTATTTTTCACCTGAAAACACTCACACACTCTGCTATCATTCTCGTTCACGATCATTTCATCAACACTTAGCTAAAATCACACACAAATTCACTTAGCCGATCATCCTTGCGCTCTTAGTTTGTAATCATTTACTTTCATTTTAATAAGATTAACAAAGGCAAGGATCGTTTGATCCTTCCCGAGGTTTTGTGCCAGCGATCAACCTTGATCAAGGGTTTTCCTCGTATATCATCGTGTCATTTTTATTTACTTACAATTCATATCGTGTCAATTGCACTTATTTCATATTTTCATTGTTTAACTTGCATATTACTGATCTTTTCATTGTCAAAATAACATTATCCTCAATCTGTTCTTGAGCTTTGATATTAAAACGTTTGCTCGACAAGGATCCACAGATTTAATCAATCTTTTTAACACAAAATATTGACTTACTAATAGAGATAATCGTGTAAAAGCGTAATTATCTTGATAGTAATTTTACACCTGACCTCACAAACTAATTTTTGATCACTTAATTGCTTTAGTAATTTTTGACCAAAACAATAATGTTCTCACATTATTCAAAAGTTCTGACATTTTCAGAAATTATTACAATATTTTTGACAGATTTTATGTCATTCTTAAAGATAAATAAAAATCATAATATTTTGATACTATGGACATAACATGAATATTTTCATGTTATCAAAATCATATAACAATTTTATATATCAGGATCATTGGATTATCCCAAGAGAGATCCAGATATCTTCTTTGAACGTATTAAGATTTGTTTCAGGATCTTGAGATACAAGAATCTTGAGCCAAAGATCATGAAAATGATCTTAATGTTTACAGGTTGTTCGAAAGACTTTGACACTATTGTGTCATTATAAAGTGTCAGTAATGTTTTCACACTACTTTGGCAATCTTTGATGTTGTCATATTACAGGATATAATCATCACTCTTGATGGTTTTTCTCAATCTGAAGTATGTTTCAGGATCCTAAGATATGGAAATCCTGAATACGAAGTTATTTCAAGTTTTATGAGGGAATCTCCTCAGAATCCTTGAGGTATAAGTAAAGTAAGCATGTGATGGGAGAATCCTCCCATTATCTCGAAAGACCTATAGATATGATCAGAATAAGCATGTATTGGGGGAATCTCCCCAGTATCTTAAGATCAGATTATCTCTAGTACATCCTGAGGGAATCTCCTCAGGATCCTGGTAATCAGTATTAAATAAATTGAGGGAATCTCCTCAATATCCTGAAGACAAAGGAAATATAAATCCTAATTGGTAGCCTTGGCTTCTTTGGCTTCCTTCTTCTTCGAGTATCTTGAATGACTCTCAAGATTCTGATATTACTTGGGAATTTTACGATTGAAAGTCTGTTTCAGAATCCTAGAGTATTGGGATCCTGGTAACAGGATTATTTCGAATATATGTTGAGGGAACCTCCTCAAGATTCTGAGTGTGTGGATGAAATAAACATATATTGGGGGAATCTCTCCAGTATCCCGGAGATAGAAGATGAATAGAGGATGATAACACACATCAAATGAGAAGGCAGCCTACCTGCTCCCTTTCTATCCATCGTCTTCATCCATGGTGAGTTTTCCTCACTACCAAGAACTTATCTTTTCAGATTGTTCAACAATAATCAAAAGGAGCCTCTGTATGCTCTCTCTCTCTCTCTCTCTCTCTCTCTCTCTCTGCATTCATCATCCAAGTTTAGGCCTTGCTCATCACAGAAATCCATCTCCTCAGATGGTATCCATTCGATTCACACCACCCTTAGTGTCGTTCAATACACTCTAACGGGTTATCCACGTAAATTACGGAGTGTAACGAATCGAACCAAGCCAACCCACACTCGGGATTAGCTTATCCTGAATAAAAGTTCAACAAGTGGCCAACATAAAGCACTTGAATAACACCACGGCCAACCGTGTAAGGTTGAACTTACCCCAAATTATTGGCATAGCCCATGTATGTATCTTGTTGACAGGAATGGGGGCATCCCTTTGGGTTCCTGAAGATAGTTGATATTTTCGAAAGAAACGTCGTGATCAAGATCATGGAAATCCATGATGCTTTGGATAAATGAAAAAGCTACGCCAAGCCATGAGTACAGTTTGGGAGTAATATAGTTTTGTCATAGAATAATCAAGAAAATGGTGAAAGGAAGCTAGAGGAAACAAACCCATTGGGTTGTATCAAATGAAAATGTTTCACAGGATCTTAACCGAGCGATATTAACAACAGATTAAACCAAGGATTCAGGTATGTTTATCGGTTTTTAAAATCATTGTGGTATTTTTCATTGAAATTTGACAAAGAACAGGTAGCCCAAGCCATTATGAAGTTTGAAGTTATGCAAATGAGGTATGAAAGGGTTTATGTGTATCAAAAATTTAATCAACGTGGACATGGTTACCAATGCACGGTAATGTCTTGCCTCATTTATTTAATGTTTATTTTTAGAAGTTGTGTCACCATCAGGGTCCTGAAGATAACACAACTTGGGGGCAATTGTTTGGGGCTAAATTTTAAAGTTAGGATACAGGATCCTGAAGTCTCTAGTTACTATTGAGAATTATATCTAGGATCATGCATATGTTCAGGATAAAGCTAAAACTAAGGATCCTGAGATTCTATGTTTATATGATACGGGTAATCAAGATCTTGGATATATCTAGGATCACACTTGGATCAAGGATCCCGATTATAGATGAGTATTTAGATATATTCAGGATCCTGAGTACTATAGAAATCTTAAATATACTCAGGATCTCACATATGTTTAGGATCTCGGATAATAAGGATCCCGGATATGTTAAGTATCTTGGGATCAGATGTTACTAATGTTTGTTTGTTAGTTTGTGTTCAGGATCTTGGATATTCAGGATCCCGGGTGATCAGGATCCAGGATATATTCGGTATCCTGAGTAAAACGTCACTAATCTTTATTTGACCGTTATGTACCTTGACCAAGTCTACCAGGAGTTAAACGTGGGTCAATCATGCCTATATTTAAGGATCAAGTCGAGAAGAAGTCAAGAAAAATGTGTAAAAAGGCTGGGTCAATATGGAAGACTGGAGGATCCCGAGAATCTTGGAGAATCCCTGATTTTTAGGAAAGTTAGTTATATTGTAAATGCTATATAAACAGAGGCAAATGATCGTAGGAACCATCTTTTTCTCTGCTCATACACTACTGATACACCACAAAAACACACTATCACTTCACCAATTCATCACCGTCAGCACTCTAGATCGATCATTTGCACTCTTTCTTTGTATTATCCTGATTTTGAGTAATAAAAGCAACAAAGGCAAGGAACGATTGTTCCTTCCCGAGGTTTTATGCCGGCGACCTATCTAGGTCAAGGGCTTTCCTCGTATATGCTTGTGTCGATCGCATTTACTTTATGTTTTCATCGTTTAATTTGCATTTCATTGATCTTTTGATCATAAATTCTGCATTATCCTAATTTTATCTTAAATTTATCATAAGTATATTTATTTATTTCATCTGTGATCACGTTTTTATCATAAAATTAGCATCATAATTCTGTTTCATGCATTTTTATTGATTGCGATCATACATTTATTGCATAACTTGCATTATCCTGAAAATACTTTATATTTTACTTAAACTTTTGGAATAATCTTATTTACAAACACTTGTTTTCACCGTTAAACACATTTTTAACAAGGATCCACGAATCCAAGGATTCAAGGTATAATTTTCATTCAAAGTTGTCATTTACTCATATAAATAATCATGTAAAAGCGTAATTATCTTGAAAGTAATTTATAGCACCCAACCTCACTTTTCTAAGTTTGATCACTTAATTGCTTAGTGTAATTGTTGACCAAAACAGTTGCCATATCCAAGTTCGGGATATCTAAGGATTCCCTGCCAAATCTTCCTATAAAATCTCGAAGAGTTTCATTATCCTTCTGGATAACCCTACATAAATCAGTGGTTAGTCTTTCAAAAGTCCTACTGCATGAAAATTGATTATTAAAAAGATTAACCAAATGAGAAAAAGATGTAATAGAGTATGCAGGAACATTAAGCAGCCATTTAAGTGCAGATCCTGTAAGAGTGGATCCAAATCCTTTGCATAGACAAGCTTCCTTTAGATCCGCAGGAATCGGGATAATCTCCATTCTTTCCCTGTACTGTGCTATATGTTCTTCAGAATCCGTGGTCCCATCGTACAGCTTCATGTTAGGAGTCTGAAATCTCTTCGGGATTTCGGCATCACATATTGGTGGTGCAAATCTCGAGATCCTATGTGCAGACGGTGCTACCTCCGGGATAGGCTGCACTATACCTGGGACACTAGATATCATGTCCTTGAGCTTTTGCAACTCCCTCGCCACAACGGGGCTTACTCCAGAATCCTGCAAAACATTAGAACCAAAAGAATATCCAGAAGATATGTTACCACCATTCGTTGTCCTCGGTAGGGATCCTGAGGCTTGTTCAGGATCTCTGTATGTAGAGACTCTGGTAGCATGTGTGGATCCCGGGATCCCGGTACTCCCTTGCATAGATATGAAATCTCCAGAATAATTTGATGAGGGATGAGTGTTGAAATCCAGGATCCTGCTCCGAATGGGAGTAGTAACTTAAGTGACAGTAACACTTTCTCTAGATCTCATGCCTTCCACATTTCTTCTCAGTGATGCGTTGCTGCGTTCTATGTGGCTCATTTGTTCCCTTACTTCTGAAAACATAGCCATAATTTCACGGTTAGAGATAATAATAGGATCACTATCATTCGAACCTGATCCCACATAGGTGGATGTAGTGGTCGTCGTCCTTGAACTAACAGGCTGAGGCCTTGACCGCGAGGACAAAATAGGCATGTATGGTGGTATGTTAGCGGCAGAAGATGATGGTACAGCAGAAGAGGTGGTTTGGCCTTGGGTCACCATTTTTGATAAAATTTATGCAAAAAATGACTCTAATGAAGATTTAATCAAAAGTTTGATTATGAAAAAGCACCACTTGCCCCACGGTGGGCGCCAAATTGTTTTGGTCAAAAAATTACTCAATGTAACTTGATGAACAAATTAGTAAAGTGAGGTAGTGTGCTTGAATTTGATTTCGAAATAATTTAGTAGAAAATTATACTTGATGATAAAAACTTGTGATTTTGCTAATATGGGTTAACTTGAGATTAAATCTTAATAAATATGTGATCTAGGACTTTACAAATAATGAATTTGTATGCAATAAACCAAGATGAATGCAGAAAAACAAGTGTAATCCGGGATAATGCAGTAAATATGACAAAGAATGCGAATTTAGTAAAGTAAATGAATGAAAAGTGCGAGAACACAATGATGTACGAGGAAAACCCTTGATCTATGGTAGATCGCCGGCACAAAACCTCGGGAAGGATCAATCAATCCTTGCCTTATGTTTATCTTATTAAATGAAAAATGGTTTGCAAGCTAAAGAGCACGAGAATGATCGTCTAAGTGTAAAAATGATAAAGTGTGAGAGTTTGAATGAGTTGCAGAGAGTGTTTCAAGTGTCAGTAGTGAAGATGAGTTAACCTAATCGATCATTTAAGCCTCGTATATATACTACAAAACTTAAACTAATTATTCCGAAACATCCGGGATCATTCCCGAGATTTGGTAGAGCGTCCCAACGTTCACATGACTGAGTATTCCACACGTGTTTACTTCCTTCTTCATAAATCAAATATTCTTCCAGCTTGATACGATCCAAGGAAATCGGAACTACCTCCACACGTCCAATACGACCTAGTCAAAGTACATTAAACATGCGGAAATATTAGCAGCAAAGGGATCCCGAGATATATGATATATGGGATCCTTATAATAAGCATATATTATAAGATAAATAAGACAATATCGAATCCAAGACATCCTATTATCTCAGACTTAGTTATATCCAGGATAACTATAAGTCAGTGATCCTGAAATATAAGATAATGTCCCTATCGGGATCCTGTTACATAATAATCTTAGCAGTAAGGTCATATTACTATTATCCCTGTTTCATCATAATCTTGAGGATATTATAGACATACCTGAGGATCCTGCATAATATAGCAAGTCAGGATCATACCTTTCCTTATCCCGATTGTACACTCAGTATCCTGCGCGTAATCCATTCAAAAGTAATCCAGGATCCTTTCAAATAATCTGTGCAGTAGCTAATCCGGGATCCTGCATGGTTAGTGAAAACTCTTCCCACAACACCAGAGGCGTCACCGGTCCCATAACCCTGATTCTATAATCAAACACGTGCGCTCCAGGCTTGAGTGTGGCAACCCATATGAAAGAGAGGTGATTATGCGTTTTCAGCATCCTCAAAATCTTTAGAAGAATCCCTGGGATTCCTAATCGGGGAAGAGAGGTGGCCAACCTCTTATCCTCGTTGCATGATTCCCAAATGTGTCAACTACAACAAACACAAAATCTTGGGTAAAGGTGGGTGTTAGTTTGCCTAACACCCCTCCGATGCTTAAGTTAGTACGAGATTCATATGAAAATAACGAAAAAAGATTAAACACACACATATATATATTGACAAGAGAAATAAATATAATGAAAAGTCAGGGATCACAGGAATACCTCTTATGTCAAATATAAATATTTAACTTACACATGATAAAGCTTTAGATGAATAGCATTCCAAGATCTCGGAAGTAACTCTCCATCCATGTTTGCTAACCAATATGCCCCCTTTCCAGCATTTGAATCAATCAAATAAGGACCTTCCTACTTTAATGCTAATTTGCCCTCAGTAGGATTTTTAGTGTTTTGAAACACCTTTCTTAATACTAGATCCCCAACTTGAAATCTTCTGATCCTGATATTTTTGTTGTAGGATCTTGAAATCCTTTGCTGATAAGCTGCAATCCTGAATTTAGCATGATCCTTAATCTCATCCACAGTGTCCAGATCCTGAATCAATGCTTCCTTATTCGCTTCCTCAGTCTGCATTCAGGATCTTGCCATCGGGATCACCATTTCTGTCGGGATCATAGCTTCAGATCCAAACACCAGAGCTAAAGGAGTTTGTTTGGTTGCCTGTTTTTCAGTAGTCCTATCAGCCCATAGAACAAATGGTAACTCTTCAGCCCATCTCCCTTTCTTAGCATCTAGCCTCTTTTTAAGATTGTTGATGATGATCTTGTTACTGGATTCCGCTTGTCCGTTAGCTTGGGGATGAACTGGTGTTGAAGTTATCATCTTAATCCCCCAACTCTCACAAAACTTGGTTGTTCTATTTCCAATAAACTGAGATCCATTATCACGTATTATCTCTGCCAGGATCCCGAACCTAGTCAGGATATTTCTTTTGATGAACGAGATCACATCCTTTTCCTTTACTTGCACAAATGCTTCAGCTTCAATCCATTTCGAAAAGTAGTCTGTCATTGCAAGCATAAAGACTTTTCCTCCAGGAGCAGTAGGTAGCTTTCCAACAATATCCATTCCATACTTCATAAATGGCCATGATGAGATAATTGGATACATCGGTTCTTACGGTTGATGATGGATGTTCCCATGTCTTTGACAAGCATCACATTTGCGAGCGAAATCCATGGAATCCTTCCTCATAGTTGGCCAATAGTAACCTGTTCTCAAAGTCTTTGAAAATAGTGCTCTGCCCCCAGAATGATTTCCACAATCTCCCTCATGTATATCCTTAAGTACTGCTTGCACTTCAGGATCCTCAAGGCATCGCAATAATGGTCCTGCAAGAGATTTACGATACAATATCCCATTTTGAATCATAAAACGAGATACTTAAGCTTGAAAATCCTAGGATTTGGTTCATCCTTCGGGATCACGTCATTTTGTAAGTATTCCATGATCGGTTGCATCCATGATCCCGATTTGCCCCCAGAAGCTGATGTATCTGAATTATCTCCAATATCAGGATCATCAATTCCGCATACTTGCTTTTCTTCCTTATCCTCTATAGCCGGTGACAAGATATGAACAATCGAGATCCTGATGTCAGGCGGGATCCTGAGAGTTGATCCCAAATTTGCCAATACATCCGCTTCTGAATTGGCTTCTCTTGGTATCTGCTCTATACTGAATGTCTCGAAATTACCTATAAGCTTTTTAACAACATCCAAATACAAAGCCAACTTTTCGCCTTTTACAGCATAAGTACCATTATAATGATTAACAACCAATAAAGAATCCATGTAAACTTGTAAATGTTTTACTCCTATATCTTTAGCTAGTTGTAATCCAGCAACTAATGCTTCATATTCTGCTTCATTATTAGTAGCTTGAAATTCACAGTTACTTGCTTGTGGCATTACGTCTCCCTGTGTTGATCTTAATATTATCCCTAATCCAATCCCGTTCATATTAGAGGCTCCATCAGTATATAGAATCCATTTATCTTTTGATTCATCTAATTGTTGTACCTCTAAATCTACTTCTTCTTGAAGGTCACTAGTGAAATCAGCTATAAAATCCGCTAAAGCTTGGGATTTTATGGCACTTCTTGGTTCATATATTAAGTTAAATGCACATAATTTCACAGACCATTTAGCCATTCTACCTGACATTTCTGGTTTTCTAAGTACTGATTTTATGGGATAATTTGATCTTATATGAACAGGGTGCATTTCAAAGTAATGCCTAAGTTTAGTGGAAGCCATTACTAATGCAAGGATAAGTTTTTCAAGATGAGAATACCTGGTTTCAGCATCAAGTAGACTTTTACTTACATAGTACATGGGATGTTGCTGACCTTCATGATCTTTGACGAGCACTACACTCACTGCACTTCGGGATACTGCCATGTATAGATACAATGGTTCTCCATCTTCTGGTTTCATTAATAGTGGAGCCGATGATAGATAATTCTTCAATTCCAAAAATGTTGCTTCTTGTTTATCTCTCCATTCGAATCTCTTGTTCTTCTTCAAGATATCATAGAACTCTTTGCAGCGATCTGAGGATCTCGAAATGAATCTATTAAGAGCTGCAATTCTTCCAGTCAATCTTTGTATATCTTTGGTGTTGACCGGGGATTTTAAATCTAGGATAGCCTTAATTTGCTCTGGGCTAGCCTCGATTCCTCTTTTATTCACCTTATAGCCCAAGAATTTTCCTGCCCCCACTCCAAAATGGCATTTGGCAGGATTAAGCTTCATGTTATATTGGTCCAGGATATCGAAAGCAGTTCAAAGATCCTGAAGATGATCCTCAGCTCTCTTGGATTTAACCACCATATCATCAATGTAGACTTCCATGGTCTTGCCCAAGTGATCTTTGAACATCATATTCACAAGCCTCTGGTATGTTGAACCTGCATTTTTAAGACCAAAAGGCATTACAATATAACAATATATACCTGTCGGTGTCATGAAGGCTGTATCTTCTTGATCAGATGGTTCCATATGTATTTGCTGAAATCCTGAAGATGCATCCATAAAGGTCAGGATTTTGTGTCCAGCAGTTGCGTCCACCATTGAGTCTATGTGAGGTAATGGGAAAGGATCCTTTGGACATGCTTTGTTGAGGTCAGTGTAGTCCACACATACTCTCCATTTCCCATTCTTCTTTTGGACCACTACCACGTTTGCTAACCATCTTAGGAACTTAACTTCCCGAATCATACCAGACTTGAGCAACCTTTCTACATTAGCTTGTATGATTGCATTTCTTTCTGGGGTGAACTTTCTTCGCTTTTGCTGAATTGGCCTGAAACTTTTGTCAATACCAAGTTTATGTGTAATAATATCTTTAGATATACCTGTCATATCCTCGGGTTTCCAGGCAAAGGTTGCTTTTCTATCCTTCAGGAACTTCACAAGATCTTGTTCAAGATCCTTTGGGACTGTGGATCCCAATAATACTTTTTCCTCAGGATCATCAATGTTTAGCGGCACTTCTTTGACATCCTGCTCAGTTGCTTCCAAGATGCCCCGTGCTCGCGTCTTTAATTGCTATGCTGGCGTGGGCTTGGTAGTAGGTTTCATCGATGTTGTGTAGCAACCCTTAGCCTCCTGTTGATCACTGTTAATCCTAACAATTCCCCATGGAGTGGGCAACTTCACACATTGATGATATGTTGATGGAACCGGCTTCATGTCATGAATCCATGGTCTACCTAGAATAATGTTATAACAAGATAATGAATCCGTAACACAAAAGCGTTGCATAGAGTTTACCCCCTCAATATAGATTGGAAGTTTGATTTCTCCCACAGTATTTTTGGCTTCACGACTGAACCCAACGAGGACAGTTGATTTTGCAATTATCTCTGATTCTGGGATCCCCATCCTCTTGAGTGTCTCCAGTTGGATGATGTTTACAGAACTGCCACCATCAATCAGGATCCTGCATACAAAATGATTTGCAATATATAGAGTAATAACCAGGCTATCATGGTGAGGATCCTGAATGTTCTCCATGTCATCTTCACCGAAAGTGACCACCTTCTCATCCCTCAGGATTACTGATCTCATGGGCTTATCCCGCTTTTCTGATTTTGATTCCTTTGCATGTCTTTTTGCTGCAGAATAAGATGTACCACAGATGTCAGAACCACCAGATATAAAATTAATTACCTTAGCATTCGGGGATGGTGATCCTGCTCTCTGCGGGATCCTGGTATAATCCTGAACTTCAGAATCACGAGATTTATCATGATCCCGAGCTTGATCCTTTCTTTTATTGAAGAGCTCCTTCAGATGACCTTTTCCGAGCTAATAGCTTATTTCTTTCCTGAAAGCTATGCAATCCTCAGTTATGTGACCGAAATCCTCATGGAAAGCGCACCATTTTGATCTGTCTTTCCATCCAGTGCTCTTTTCATTCTTCTTTGGCCATCTGACTCCATCTCCAAGGTTTCTCATTGCATAGAGGATCTCTGTGGTATCAGCTGCAAAACAATAATCAGTTAGTTTTGGACAATCTTCATCATCCTCATCCACAGCGTTAATCATGCGATCGTCATTTCTGGAGTATGGTTTGTTCCTGCTTGGTTTGAATACAGGTATCTCGGCTTTCCTGTTGGGTTTATCATACGTTGAAGAAGTATTTGATTTCTTCTGGATCACTGCATCTTCCTCTAACCGTATGAATCTCAAAGCTCTATTTCTAACTTCATCCAAGCTTCGACATGGTTTCATCACAAGATCTTCATAGAAAGGTGAATCTCTCTTTATTCCCATTTTGAAAGCTTGAACAGCAATTGCCATATCCAGATTCGGGATATCCAAGGATTCCCTGCCAAATCTTCCTACAAAATCTCGAAGAGTTTCATTATCCTTCTGGACAACCCTATACAAATCAGTGGTTAGTCTTTCAAAAGTCCTACTGCATGAAAATTGATTATTAAAAAGATTAACCAAATGGCAAAAGATGTAATAGAGTATGCAGGAACATTAAGCAACCATTTAAGTGCAGATCCTATGAGAGTGGATCCGAATCCTTTGCATAGGCAAGCTTCCTTTAGATCCGCAGGAATCGGGATAATCTCCATTCTTTCCCTGTACTGTGCTATATGTTCTTCAGGATCCGTGGTCCCATCGTACAACTTCATGTTAGGAGTCTAGAATCTCTTCGGGATCTCGGCATCACATATTGGTGGTGCGAATCTCGAGATCCTATATGCAGATGGTGCTACCTCCGGGGTAGGTTGCACTATACCAGGGACACTAGATATCATATCCTTGAGCTTTTGCAATTCCCTTACCACAACGGGGCTTATTCCAGAATCCTGCAAAACATTAGAACCAAAAGAATATCCAGAAGATATGTTACCACCATTTGTTGCCCTTGGTAAGGATCCTGAAGCTTGTTCAGGATCTCTGTATGTAGAGACTCTGGTAGCATATGTGGATCCTGGGATCCCGATACTCCCCTGCATAGATATGAAATCTCCAGAATAATTTGATGAGGGAAGAGTGTTGTAATCTAGGATCCTGCTCCGAATGGGAGTAATAACTTGAGTGACAGGAACACTTTCTCTAGATCTCATGCCTTCCACATCTCTTCTTAGTGATGCGTTGCTGCGTTCTATACGGCTCATTTGTTCCCTTACTCCTGAAAACATAGTCATAATTTCATGGTTAGAGATACTAACAGGATCACTATCATTCGAACCTGATCCCACATAGGTGGATGTAGTGGTTGTCGCCCTTGAACCAGCAGGCTGAGGCCTTGGCCGCGAGGACGAAATAGGCATGTATGGTGGTATGCTAGCGGCAGAAGATAATGGTAAGCAGAAGAGGTGGTTTGTCCTTGGGTCACCATTTTTTGATAGATTTTATGCAAAAAACGACTCTAATGAAGATTTAATCAAAAGTTTGATTATGAAAAAGTACCATTCGCCCCACGGTGGGCGCCAAATTGTTTTGGTCAAAAAATTACTCAATGCAATTCAATGAACAAATTAGTAAAGTGAGGTAGTGTGCTTGAATTTGATTTCAAGATAATTTGATTGAAAATTATACTTTGTGATAAAAACTTGTGATTTTGCTAATACGGGTTAACTTAAGATTAAATCTTGCTAAATATGTGATCCATGACTTCATAAATGATGAATTTGTATGCACTAAACCAATACAAATGCAGAAAAACTAGTGTAATCCGGGATAATTCCGGGATAATGCAGTAAATATGACAAAGAATCCAAATTTAGTAAAGTAAATGAATGAAAAGTGCAAGAACACAGCGATGTACGAGGAAAACCCTTGATCTATGATAGATCGCCGGCACAAAACCTCGGGAAGGATCAATCGATCCTTGCCTTATGTTTATCTTATTGAATTAAAAATGGTTTACAAGCTAAAGAGCACGAGAATGATCGTCTAAGTGTAGAAATGGTGAATTGTGAGAGTGTAAATGAGTTGCTGAGAGTGTAATCGAGTGTAAGTGATGAGTTATAGTTAACCTAATCGATCATTCAAGCCCCATTTATATACTACAAGTCATTAACAAGTAATTCTGAAATATCCGGGATCATCCCTGAGATTTGGTGGAGCATCCCAATGTTCACATGACTGAGTATTCCACACGTGTTGACCTCCTTCCTCGTAAATCAAATATTCTTCCAGCTTGATACGATCCAAGGAAATCGGAACTACCTCTACACGTCCCGTACAACCTAGTCAAAGTACATTAAACATGCGGAAATATTAGTAGCAAAGGGATCCCGAGATATATGATATCTGGGATCCTTATAATAAGCGTATATTATAAGACAAATAAGATAATTTCGAATCCAAGACTTCCTATTATCTCAGACTTAGTTATATCCAGGGTAATTATAAGTCGGTGATCCTGAAATAGAAGATAATATCCCTATCGGGATCCTATAACATGATAATCTTAACAGTAAAGTTATATTACTATTATCCCTGTTTCAACATAATCTTGAGGATATTATAGACATACCTGAGGATCCTGCATAATATAGCAAGTCAGGATCATACCTTTCCTTTTTCTGATTGTAGATTCCGTATTCCGCGTGTAAACCATTCAAGAAGAATCCAGGATCCTTACAAATAATATGCGTAGTAGCTAATCCGGGATCCTGCATGGTTAGTAAAAATTCTACCCACAACAGTTAGTTGTTCACTCAACTAATATGTCCAAAGTATATTGTTTATTAAAAACGTGTACGACCCATTGGTGAAAGTTTGTAATAATAATAATGATTCGTTAAGACATTATTATTAGATTTGTGTCGTTGTATACTTTGTATTAGTATGTATCATGCGTTGTCGTGTTGTTGTCTCATGTGGTTATAAGTTGTTATCCAGGCTGAATACGTAGTGAAAATCAAATTTCAAAGTTTCTGTTTTTAGCGAGACAAATGTTAGTGTCGCAGGTTTGGCGATACAGGTGTTAGTGTCGCAAGTTTGGCGACACAGGTGTTAGTGTCACAAGTTTGGCGACAGTTTTGCTTAGCCCTTCAGTTGTTTTATGTTGTAGGTGTATGGTTCGGTTGAACCAATTGGATAATATGTGGTTGCAAGGGGGTGGCTTGGATTGGAGCTTGCTTTATGGTTAGACAAGCTCTTCCTTCTTTTGAATTGTCGTTGTGAACTGCCATTTGTGTAAGTCGCCCAAAATGATACTTTGATGACACGTATTGATTAAGATGTAAATCATCTAGTGAAAGGTGAAGTATGCCTTTGACTTGGCAAAGTCAAAGTGGAGAGTGGTCAAAGTCAAACTTGAATGTTGTAGTGTCAAATTGGGTAAAGATTACATTGTAAAGTTGTAAGATTTGTTAGATGTTAAAGTGTATGGTTTGGTCATGGTTTGGTGGAAATATGATCAAAACACAAAATGTTGAATTTGGTTGAATTGTGTGGTAATGAATCTTTAGTCACATTTAGTTGTCAAAAGGAAATGAAATAGGAAGTTAAAAGATGAATGTGTTGTTGATTTGGTTAATGGGTCAAGAAAGTGTCGAAATGGGTCATTAATGAGTTTATATACTAAAATGAGTTGAAGTGTAGTTGGTAATGATGGGTCATTGTTGTTAGAGTCAAAATGGTGATGGAAACATGCTGGTAAAAGGTCAAAGTCTGAAACCAAGTGGTTTGGAAACTTTGTTGATCTAAAAAATGGTCCAAAATGACCATAATTTTGATTAACGTCCGATTTCTTCGTTATTCTGAAATTTGAAAAAGTGTAAAAAGAGAAATCTTCATTTTGGTATAGTGGAGGTGCCTGCAAAATTTCAGGTTCTAACTCTTAACGAGTAAAAAGTTATGCATGTGCAAAATTCGTATTTTTAATGAGTTTGGTGCATGCCTGGAATTGGTAAGAACTACCCAGCTGGTACTAATGGTACCCGGCTGGTAGAAGTTGTTTAAAACGAGAGTTTGGTTCTGTTACCGAATTTTGATTTTTACCCGGCTGGTACCATAATTACCCGGCTGTTACCAGAAGTACCCGGCTGGTACCAAGCCAGATTTGGAGTTTTTGTTTTCTAAAGCTTGTTTTAATTGTATAACGTTAGTAACGATCAAACATACATACGTAGGAGTTGTGAGACATTGTTAAGAGTATAAAAAAAAATTGGGGCGTTTCAATATGTGTTAATAACTATTGATTGTCACATGTCACTGTCACATTTTTGATCGTATCACATGTGTTACTATTCTTTCTCAGAGCTGCCACAAGAGTGCCATGCATGTTAGGCATTGTTTTGGTCAAAAATTACATTGAGCAATTAAGTGATCAAACTTAGAAAATTGAGGTTAGGTGCTATAAATTACTTTCAAGATAATTACGCTTTTACACGATTATCTATATGAGTAATTGACAACTTTGAATGAAAATTATTCCTTGAATCCTTGGATTCGTGGATCCTTGTTAAAAATGTGTTTAACGGTGAAAACAAGTGTTTGTAAATAAGATTATTCCAAAAGTTTAAGTAAAATGTAAAGTATTTTCAGGATAATGCAAGTTATGCAATAAATATATGATCGCAATCAATAAAAATGCATGAAACAGAATAATAATGCAATTATTGCGATAAAAAGATGATTAGAAACAAGATAAATACGTATCTTTATGATAAATATAAGATAAAATCAAGATAATGCAGAATATATGATCAAAAGATCAATGGAATGCAAATTAAACAATGAAAATACAAAAATAAATGCGATCGACACAAGGATGTACGAGGAAAGCCCTTGATCAAGGTTGATCGCCGACATAAAACCTCGGGAAGGATCAATCGATCCTTGCCTTTGTTGATTCTATTAAATAAAAGTAGGATAATTACAAAGAAAGAGCACAAATGATCGATCTAAAGTGTTTTTGTGATGAACGGGATGAAAAAGATTAAGTGCAGGTGTGTTTGATCGTGTTTAATGAGAGTGTGAAGTGTTATGAGTCGTGGTTGTGCAGAGCTAAGTGTCTCCAATCGATCATATGCCTCCAATTTATAGTAAATACAATATAACTAACATCCGAAAAATCAGGGATCCTCCCGAGATATTCGGGATCCTCTCCGAGATATCTTGAGCTTCTACAACGTTCATATTGACCAAATGTGGAACACATGCTGAATTATCCTTGAAATAGTCTCTTTCCAAGGATTTCGGAGGTGGTTATCCATCCCTCAAACCGCATATGACCTGGTCAAAAGGAAAGAGAACAACAAGGTAGTAATACATGATCCTGGGATACTGAATATATCCAGGATCCTGATCACCCGGGATCCTGAATATCCAAGATCCTGAACATAAACTGACAAATAAATATTAGTAACATCTGATCCCGAGATACTTAACATATTCGGGATCCTGACCATCTGAGATCCTAAACATATGTGAGATCCTGGTATATCTGAGATTTCTATAGTACTCAGGATCCTAAATACTCATCCATAACCGGGATCCTTGATCCAAGAAGGATCCTAGATATATCCAAGACCTTAATAACCTGTAACATATAAACATGGAATCTCAGGATCCTTAGTCTTAGCTTTATCTTGAACATATGCATGATCCAAGATATAATTTTCAATATTAACTAGAGACTTCAAGATCCTGTATCCTA
Source organism: Helichrysum umbraculigerum (assembly GCA_949592205.1). Taxonomy (NCBI): domain Eukaryota; kingdom Viridiplantae; phylum Streptophyta; class Magnoliopsida; order Asterales; family Asteraceae; genus Helichrysum; species Helichrysum umbraculigerum. Next base: position 326,194,137 of record CATIUR010000001.1, on the reverse strand, counting down.
ACTATTAAATTTAGCCCCACACAATTGCCCCCAAGTTGTGTTATCTTCAGGACCCTGATGGTGACACAACTTCTAAAAATAAACATTAAATAAATGAGGCAAGATATTACCGTGCATTGGTAACCATGTCCACATTGATTGAATTTTTGATAAGCATAAACCCTTTCATACCTCATTTGCATGACCTCAAACTTCATAACGGCTTTGGTTACCTGTTCTTCGTCAAATTTTAATGAAAAATACCAGAATGACGATAAATATACCTGAATCCTGGGTTTAATCTTATGTTAATATCACTCGGTTGAGATCCAGCGAAACATTTCCATGTGGTACAACCCTATGGGTTTGCTTCCTCGAGCTTCCTTTCATCATTTTCTTGATTCTTCTTTGTGTCTAAGCTATGTTACTCCCAAACTGTACTCATGGCTTGGCATAGCTTTTTCATTTATCCAGAACATTATGGATTTCCATGACCTTGATCATGACGTTTCATCGAAAATCTCTACAAATTAGTTATCTTTAGGATATTGAAGGGATGCCCCCATTCCTGTCAATGTGATACATACTTGGGTTGTGCCAATAATGAGGTTAATCCAATACGGTTAGCTATGGTGGTGTTTATGTTGACCACTTAGTCATTCTGAACATTTCAATTTCTGCTTGTTGAACTTTCATTCAGGATAAGCTAATCCCGAGTGTAGGTTGGCTTGATTCGATTCGTTACACTCCGTAATGTACGTGGATAACCCGTTAGAGTGTAGTGAATGACACTAAGGGTGGTGTGAATCGAACGGATACCATCTAGTGAGATGGGTTTCAGTGATGAGCAAAGCTCAAACTTGGATGATGAATGTAGAGAGAGAGAGAGAGAGCATACAGAGGCTCCTCTTCATTCCCTTTTGAGCAATCTGAAAAGACAAGTTCTTGGTAGTGAGCAAAACTTACCATGGATGAAGACGATGGAGAGAAAGGGAGCAAGGAGGCCGCCTTCTCATTTGATGTGTGTTATCATCTCTTATTTATCTTCTTTCTTCACGATACTGGGGAGATTCCCTCAATATATGTTTATTTCATCCATACACTCAGAATCCTGAAGAGATTCCCTCAAGATATATTCGAAATAATCCTGTTCCAAGGATTCTAATATTCTAGGATCCTGGAACAGACCTTCAATAGTAAAATTTCCAAGTAACATCAGAATCTTGAAAAGTTATTCAAGATACTCAAAGAACAAGGAAGCCAAAGAAACCAAGGCTACCAATTAAGATTTATATATTCCCTATCTTCAGGATATTGAGGAGATTCCCTCAATATATATTTATATCATACTGATGACTAGGGTCCTAAGGAGATTCCCTCAGGATATACTTGAGATAATCTGATTTTTAAAATACTGGGGAAATTCCCCCAATACGTGCTTATTCTGATCATATCTGTAGGTCTTTCGAAATAATGGGAAGATTCCCCCATCACATGCTTACTTTACTGACACCTCTAGGATTCTAAGGAGATTTCCTCAATACGTGCTTGAAATAACTTCGTACTCAGGATTCCCATATCTTAGGATCCTGAAACATACTTCAGATTGAGAAGCATATTAAAAACCATCAATGATGACGATTATATCCTGTAATAGCATCAAAGGTCGCCAAAGTAACGTGAAAACATTACTAATACTTTATGATGACACAATAGTGTCAAAGTCTTCCAAATAACCTGTAAGCATTATGATCATTTTCATGACCTTTTACTCAGGATCCTTGTATCTAAGGATCCTGAAACACATCTTGATACTTTCAAAGAGAATATCAGGATTTTGCTTGGGATAATCCAGTGATCCTATAATATAACATTGTTAGAAGATTTTGATAACATAAAACATTCATGTTATTTTCGTAACACCAAAATATTACAATTTTTGTTTAACTTTAAAAACGACATAAAATCTGTCGAAAATTTTAAGTCATGTAAAAATATTGTAATAATTTCTGAAAATGTCAAAGCTTTTGAATAATGTCAGAACATTATAACAATCATAATCTTTGGATTAAATCCGAAAAATATTTTGGTAATATGATAATATTACAACCATATGAATCTTTTATGACCTACGCCAATAAAAAATTTTTGGTAATGTGTAAAACATTACAAACCTTAAGAAAACTTTTGATAAACCAATTTTTGTGACATATAAATGTCAAATCATTTGGTAATGTGAAAACGTTACAACCATTAGATAGTTTAAAACAAACTATTTTAGTGACATGTAAGTGCCAAACCATATGGTAATGTAAAAACATTACAACCTTTTGATTCGTGGGCCAAGCCATTTGAGACATGAATATGCCTAACCAATTGGTAATGTGAAAACATTACAAACCTTGCATAATAGATAATGTAAAAACATTATAAGCCTTGTGTACTTAGTGACGTGAATATGTGACACCCGGTCAAAAATGACCCAAATTTATGTCCAAATTTAAACTTTTATTACAAAGTAATACATAACCCGAAACGATTATCTAATAATCACATATACACAAATCTGGTAGAAAGTAGAAATCCAAAATAGAATTTGGTGAAAAACATTTTTTAACAAAGTATTATTATTGAGAATAATAACTACGTACTCCGAAAATTATTTAAATACATTTTTGATACAGAAAACTATCCGCGTATTTTGAGTTAAACTAAGATATATTTTTATATCTCATTGAAAGTATTTTTATAAAATACTTCAATTAAAAACTTGTACGATTTCATTTTTAGAAATTTATCATTTTAAAACATTATACTATATAACGATCGGGTACACAAACACGGGTCGGAAAATACCACCTACCTCAATTATTGGAGGCCGATTAAATCAACCGACCCCCAATAATTCACTCACACTCACACATTCTTCATCACTCTCGGCACTCTCTCCCTCTCTTCTCTCGGATTCAACTACAAACAACAACAATAATTAACTGTAACAATAACAACAACAAGGAGCAACAGCAGTAGCAGAATCATCATCATCCTCACAGAGTCACAGCATCATTATCATCATCCTGAGCTTCATCATCATCATTTTCTTCATTAATCATTGTAAGGAAAAACAATTTCTTTGTACTCCTTTTTACGTTAAATACTTGCTAAAACTTGTTTATAACCATTGTATGAAAGATTGGAAACTTAAACATGGAAAAATTTGAAAAACATCACGAATTGGTTCTGTGAACACGAAGGTGCTACAGTGCCTAAAACAAATGACGCGATCGCGTCATTTCAAAACGAAAAATACGTTTTAACAGATTATATAATCACGCGATCGCGTGAGGTTCGAAAATGAGATGTCACTGTTTTAACAAGTCACGCGATCGGGTCAAATGAGATGTCACGCGATCGGGTCATAAACAAGTCACGCGATCGGGTCTAGTACTTCACGCGATCGCGTGAGTTGGTATTGTTGGTCAGTGTCCAGATTTGTGTACATGTCAACTTTTATGATCCAAATACAAAACATTAACTAAAATGATTGCGGATACTTATTAATAACAATTTATACAAACTATATATATGTTTTCATACAACGAAAATAAATGTTATACATATATAATATACACATACTAATGCACGCAACAAATATTAGCATCGTGTTGGTTTTAAAATAACATAAAATAGATCGGTTAAATATAAATGCACTAAAAATAATAATAATATAAAATTTAATAGATCGGTTTCAAATTAAATGATCTAAAAATAAATAATATTAAAAATAAGAAATAGATCCGTTCTAAATCAAAGTTCTGAAACAAATAAAATAAAATAATAAATAGCGCGGTTCAATATATGCGCTCTATTTATATTTTCATTTATAAACCTTTGACTTCATTAATATTGCTCCAAGACCCTTGGAGTATAATGAGAGATTTTCAAAAACATAAACTAGAAACTTTGGACATAATTAATCAAACAAACAACTATACGAATAACTAATTAAAGCGCTCACTTACAATTATACAATCTTGCGTGTTTAGGGCATTAGGAGATTACTGTTGGTATAAGCACGCACATTAGGATTGCTCGCTCTACAGGTGAGTCTCATGGCCCCTTTTTACTGTTTTTACATTGGGGGAGATGCATTACTTGTTTTACTCGAACATTAGGATTGCTCGCTCTACAGGTGAGTCTCATGGCCCCTTTTTACTGTTTTTACATTGGGGGAGATGCATTACTTGTTTTACTCGAACACATGTACTTACATGATTACAAACTGATTTACTGGTATATCGATTGCATGAGGTTTACTTAATCCAAATAAAGTCCCTTTAATCATAGTTGTCAGTTATGGTCTTAAGCACGAGTACTAGTAAATGGATCCATTGGGACTGACAATCCCCACCCAGGGTAACACGCACTACCCCGAACATAGAGGTATAAATGGGTGTTTCTTACTCGTTTCATATGAATGTTTTTGGATTAGCATTCCCGAGGGCAAATAATTACTTACTGTTAAGCTTCAACTATGGTGCTCATGACAATGTATATCGAAACTATTGCAACTGTGCAATATTTACTTACTTTTACAAACTGATGTGTTCAAAACTGTTACTTACTATAAACCTGTGAGATTCACCAACCTTTTGGTTGACCTTTTTAGTGATGCATTCTCAGGTACGCCGAAATACTAGGACGGCCCAGCAGGATCTACGTATATGCTAAGCTAGTACGAGTCGCATGCAATTACACTTATGAAGATTTTACTTGCATTATCTTTTGTACTTTGATTATGTACTTCAAATCTTCAGAATCATTTTGCGAACTCGCTAATGATGTACTAATTAAAAACCTAAAATTTGTACTACTTTTGAAAACTTATGTAATGTAATGTATTTTCTACAACGTCTCATTTAGAGTCGTTTGCTTGTACTTTGGTGTTTTGATATTTTATTAGTCAAGCCCAAAAACAATCGCTTCCGCAAAGCATGAAATTGGGGGTGTGACAGATTGGTATCAGAGCCTAAGGTTATAGCGAACTATGTTGCATTTAGTGGGCCTAGACTATGATCGTTAGGCAGTATTCCTCATTAGATATAACTGGTTCAGGGATTTCATCATACGAGTTTAATTTAACATAGACTGATCAACTATATACAATTAAATGAAGATGATGTAAGATCTGAAAGGGGTTATGTTAAACAGGAATGCATTAGTTGACTCTGACCACGAGAGAACCGTGACTTGTACTTGTTCTGTGCTAGATACAACTAGGTGGATAATATGTATGTATACATGGGTTATACGTATATGATTAGGCCTAGTGATATCCTCGGATACTTAGTAACGAACTTATTGTTCATATACGCTTTAGAATAGGCCTATGGTAAGTTGATCGAGTCAGGAAAGTAGTACCGGGATGTGCCCTGCCTGAGAGGGTCATCTCTTCGAAATAGACTTACCCTAGGTAGAGATTAAAAACTCCAACACCCTATTCTTCACGAACTGGTCATCAGAGGACCATCCTTCACTCACCCATCAGTTTTAACATTCGAATCCAGTATTCCTCTAAGTACAAAATCTTTCCATACCTCCCTATCACATTCCGCAAAACTGCTGATATTTGTCCTGATATAATATCCCCTTCGCTTTTGAAAACCTTAATACTCGTAATCATTTGAACTCGCAAGTTAGATGATTACAACCACTACTGTTATTTTACGCTATTGATTGTCACTTGTGTTGTGATATATATTTTTGTTATATATACAACTACGATGATCATATTCTTATACAAAACTCTGACATGTCCCTTATCTTCATTGAAGGAACATGCCTCCACGACGCCAAAAGTACACTCAAGCTCAGGTTGATCGTCTGGTTGCTGACGCACTAAGTGCTGAGCGACAACGATCCGGCGGCGCTGAAACACCACCAGATACCGCTGTGGTAAACCCTTGCACCTACAAGGACTTTCTTAACTGTAAGCCTCTGAACTTCAACGGCACTGAAGGTGCCATTGGGTTGTTAAGATGGCTGGAAAAGACTGAGGCAGTTTTTCGCATCTGCAACAACACTGAGGATTGTAAGGTCAAGTTCTCCACTTACACTTTCATGGATGATGCTCTGACATGGTGGAACACTTATGCTGACTCTGTGGGCCAAGACATTGCTCTGGAAACTCCCTGGGATGAGCTGAAGAAAATGCTCAAGGATGAGTATTGTCCTAGGGATGAAATCCAACAGCTCGAGGCGGAATTCTGGAATCTCACCACTCAAGGGAATGACATTGCTGGCTACTCATCTCGATTTAATCAGTTAGCACACCTGTGCCCATCTATGGTTGATACGGAATCCAAGCGAATTGAGCGCTATCTCTGGGGCTTCCTTCACAAATTCAGGGAATGGTTACTTCATCAAACTCTCCCACATTTCATGGTACAGTACGTATGGCACACAAACTGATGGCACAAATGGTTCGTCAAGGAACCGCTGGCGGCAAAAATACTGGAAACAACTCGGGAGAAAACAAGAGGAAAGCTGATGGAAGCTCTGGAAATCAGAGCCAAGCTAACAAGAAGCCTGCAACTGCTCAGGCCAACACCTCTGAATCCGATGACAAGAAAGAGTATAAGGGAAGAAAGCCCTATTGCTCTAAGCTACGGGGCCAATCCGTTCGAGGATCTCAAAAGGCCCGATGTACCTGGGATTTAACTTCCCACGTTTGCCAAAACGGATCACGCCTTTCCAAGGCGATACTTTTAAGAGTACTCGATCCCCAACTTGGAACTCGAGTGGTTTGCGTCTCACGTCAGCATAACTTTTCTGACGATCACGTGCGGCTTTGAGTCTGTTTTGGATTTCCACAATTTTCTCAGTGGTGGCGTGTATAAGTTCAGGAGCAGTGAGTTGACTATCTCCCACGTCGGTCCAACAAATCGGTGATCGGCACTTACGACCGTACAGTGCCTCAAAAGGTGCAGTTTTGATGCTGGCATGATAGCTGTTATTGTACGAGAATTCGCACAACGGTAGATGTCTTTCCCAGTTTGTACCGAAATCAACTACGCAGGCGCGTAGCATATCTTCCAGTGTCTGAATGGTTCGTTCACTTTGGCCATCAGTTTGAGGATGGTACGCGGTGCTCATATCGAGACGGGTACCCATTGCTTTTTGAAGTGATTGCCAAAAGTGAGAGCTGAAACGGGCATCTCTGTCAGAGATGATCGAGATTGGAACGCCGTGATGAGAAACGATTTCCTTGATGTAGATTTGTGCGAGACGTTCCATTTTATCGTTTTCCTTGATTGCCAGGAAATGAGCAGATTTGGTGAGATGATCGACGATCACCCAAATGGTATCGCAACCGCTCGACGACTTTGGTAGTTTGGTTATGAAATCCATGGCAATTTGTTCCCATTTCCATTCAGGAATTTCAGGTTGTTGGAGTAAACCAGAAGGTTTCTGATGTTCGGTTTTGACTTTCGAGCAAGTAAGACACTTGTTGACATAAGTGGCGATTTCGGCTTTCATGTTCGGCCACCAATAAAATTCCCTGATTCCGTGGTACATCTTGTCGGATCCTAGATGGATAGAATATTTGGACTTGTGAGCCTCATCCATCACCAAGTTTCGTAGATCTCCAAAATTAGGCAACCAGATTCGGTTTGAGAAATACCTAATCCCGTTAGATTTGGTTTTGAATTGTTTGTCAATACCCCGTAAGGCTTCGTTTTTGATGTTTTCAGGTTTCAGGGCTTCGATCTGAGCGGTATGAATCTGAACGGTAAGATCGTTGTGAATGGTTATACTGAGGGCTCAGGCTCGAAGTGGTTTTGGTCGTTCCTTTCGACTGAGGGCATCGGCTACAACATTAGCCTTCCCTGGATGGTACTTGATCTCGCAATCGTAATCGGTAAGCAACTCGACCCATCGACGTTGCCTCATATTGAGATCCTTCTGATCGAATATATGTTGGAGACTTTTATGATCGGTAAAGATTGTGCACTTAGTGCCGTAGAGATAATGTCTCCAGATCTTGAGAGCAAAAACGACAGCTCCAAGTTCGAGATCATGGGTGGTGTAGTTCTTTTCGTGAATTTTCAGCTGTCGTGAGGCATAAGCAATGACTTTGTCTCGTTGCATAAGCACACAACCGAGACCTTGATGGGAAGCATCGCAGTATACCACGAAGTCATCGGTGCCTTCGGGTAAGGATAGAATTGGAGCACTGCAAAGCTTTTGTTTCAGAAGTTGGAACACTGACTCTTGTTTATCGGTCCAATCGAACCTTTTGTCCTTCTGAGTCAGTACCTGAGTGGTTGAGCTATTTTGGAGAAATTTTCGATAAATCGCCGATAGTACCCAGCAAGACCCAAGAATTGGCGTACTTCAGTTGCAGAGGTGGGTGCTTTCCAGTCTTTGATAGCCTCGATTTTTGATGGGTCAACGTGAATTCCCTGACTGTCGATCACGTGACCAAGGAATTGAACGGTTTGTATTCAGAACTCACACTTAGAGAATTTGGCATAAAGCTCCTCGTGTCTTAGTAGTTCAAGGATGGTTTTGAGGTGTTGCGCATGTTCCTGCTCGTTGCGCGAGTAAATGAGTATGTCATCGATAAAAACAATGACAAACTTGTCGAGGTAAGGTTTGCACACTCGGTTCATGAGGTCCATGAATACAGCCGGTGCGTTGGTTAGACCGAAGGGCATCACTTGGAATTCGTAGTGCCCGTAACGAGTTCTGAAAGCAGTTTTTGGAATATCGGTGTCGCGAACTCGTAACTGATGATAGCCTGATCGCAGGTCGATTTTTGAGTAGAAACTTGAACCCTGAAGTTGGTCGAATAGATCATCAATGCGAGGAAGTGGATAACGGTTCTTGACGGTCAATTTGTTCAACTCTCGGTAGTCGATGCACATTCGAAATGAACCGTCCTTCTTTTTAACAAATAAGACCGGAGCTTGTTGAGACCTGAGCCACTGTCGAATCTGCTCAGAGTACAAGTATGCTGCCGCTGTTAGAAGTTTACCACTGTTAGTAGTTGCCACTGCTAGTTAGTAGTTGCCACTGTCAAATAGTTTTAGTCTAACAGTGCCACTGTTGAACATGTAATTTGTATTTTGTATCAAGTACTCAACCACTGTTAGTAATATACGAGTACTACCCCTGTTAGTAATATAGATAACCACTGTTGGTTAGATATAGTCTGTTAGAGAGAATTATGGAATAGATATGATTCCATAATAGTTTGATTCTGTAAAGGACTCTATATGTTATAAATAGAGATCCTGTAAAAACCTAGATAGATACGATTCATTCTAGTTATTAGCTTCAAGGTTGTAAACCCTAACACAATTGTGTGTTCGTATTATTATTAATAATATTGAAGCTTTTGGTTAGATATTCTGTTATATACAAATTTGTTCTTCAAGTTATTAATAAACTATTCCGCAAGCTTATTAATAATCAATCGAAGTAATACATACTAAGATCTCTAGCTGGGATCATCAGAGCTCCCCAAGGTGAAGAACTCGGTCTAATGAATCCTCTATCCAGGAGTTCCTGTAACTGGGCGGACAACTCCTGAAGTTCGGATGGGGCTAAACGGTACGGTGCGCGGGCCACCGGTGCGGCACCCGGCACGAGATCGATTGAGAACTCAACCTGTCTAGGCGGAGGTAGACCAGGTAGTTCTTCCGGAAAGACTTCGGGAAAGTCTCTACCAATCGGCACATCCTCAAGTCGCTTCTCCTCCGACTTCTTCTCTGTGATGTGTGCGAGTATTGCAGGGTAACCCTTTCTCAGAAATTTTCGGGTTTTTAAGCAGGAGATTATATTGAGTCTCGTCCCACCGGTCTCCCCCTGTATGATCAAGGTTCTACCGACGGCGAGTGGGATACGGACGATCTTATCGTAACAAATGATCTCGGCTCGGTGTTTGGACAACCAGTCCATTCCAATGATGACGTCGAAACTTCCGATTTCAATGGGTACAAGATCGATTGAAAAGGTTTCGTCAGCTAGGTTTAAAGTGCAATTAGGTATCACACTATTGGTTTCTATAAGTTTCCCATTTGCTAGATCTACTGTGTACTTAACATCTAAGGCAACAGGAGTGATGTCAAGTAATGGGCAAAAGTCATCAGAGATAAAGCTTCTATCAGCACCAGTATCAAATAGAACAGAAGCAGTTAAGTTGTTGAGGAGGAACATACCCGAGACCACATTCGGGTCTTGGCGGGCGTCCCCAGATTTGATGACGAAGGCTCTGCTTCGGGTGTTGTTGTTGTTGCTGTTGCGGTTGTTGTTGTTATTCTTCAGTTTTGGGCACGTGTCCCTGAAGTGCCCGGGGTTTCCACACTCAAAGCAGACTTTGGGTGGCCTAGTGTTGTTGTTGGAATTGTTGTTGGCAGGAGAGTGGCAATCTTTGGTGAGGTGGTCGTACCTCTTGCAATTGTTGCAAAAGGGGCCACAGGAGCCTTCATGGTGACGGCTGCACTTGGAACAATAGGGTTTGTTCCCAGTGTAGCCCCGTGTGATGTCTGTGGTCTTGTTGTAGGCTTTGATGGTGTCGGATTTCTTGTTTTGTTGGCCTGAGTGGTTGTTGTGGTAGTCAGACCACTTTCGTTTGTTGTTGTGGGAGGATGAAGTAGGTGGTTCTGAATCTTGGCTCATTGACATCAGGTCTTGGGCCAGTAGGATTGCACCGTCAATGGTGGTTTGGTTTGAAGAGGCGACGTGCCCCCGAACAGGCTCAGGAAGACCAAGGATGTACTTCCTGATTTTATCAGGTTCTGTGCTTACCATGGCTGGGCGGAGGGCAGCGAGTTGTTGGAATCTGGTGGTATAACCATCGATATCACCACCCTGAACCTTTAGGTTCCAGAACTCCTCGTCCAGCTTTTGGAGTTTGTCGATTGAGCAGTATTTGGCAGTGAGTTTTGCTTTCAAGTCCTCCCAAGAGATTTGGTAGGCAGTGTCAGCACCCACGGATTGGGAATATGAGTTCCACCAAGAGTGGGCATCATCTTTGAGAGAGCAGGTGGCGAAGTTTACTTTGTCGTTCTCCGCGCATTTGCTGACACGGAAAACAGTTTCCATCTTTTCGAACCATCTGATCAGTCCGATGGCTCCTTCAGAGCCCTTGAAGCTTGAGGGTTTACAGCTCTGAAAGTCCTTGTAAGAACAAGGTTTAGCAGCAGGGGTTTCAGCGGCATCGCTGTTTCTTGCGGAATTTTGTGGAGTATTCCGAGCTAAGGCTTCAGTAACAGCATGGGTTATAAGGGATGTAAGTTGAGCATCGGTGTAAGGTCTTGTCTTTGGCGGCATGATTCTTCAATAAAAGAAATGAAGATACATGAGATTTTGTAAGAAATTGTATTTGTCTCAGATGTACATGTATAAAGGCGGTAATACATAACATCAATATGAAAAAGAATTATGGTAATTAATATGAGTTGAAACAGCAAGGAATATTTGATAGATAGTACAAGTTCAAAGGTTACAGCCTACAGAGGTATTACAAAAGGTGTCGGGAATTGTTACATCCGACTAATTTATAGAGTAGTGCCTAGATTGTCATTAGATTACGAGATAGATCACAAGACAAGGACTACACTAATCTTAACGTAGATTAATTTGTTCCATCATTGTGACAAGACGGTCAACAGTGTTTGCAAGTCTGCTAGCTTGTCGGGCGTTATCTTCTGCTAGTGCTAGTCGTTGTGTTAGTCCACGGGCATACTCTTCTGCTTCATGTGAGCGTTGTTCACATTCTCCCATCCTTTGTCGCAGAAGGGCATTTTCCACGCTTATTTCTATTACTTGGTTGCGAAGGACATCCATGTTGTTGTTTGTGGTTTCAAGGTCGTCGGAGACTTGTTCGATGCGTTCAAGGGATGTAAGTCTCCAGTTTTCGTTCGTCTCCTGTAGCACGACATCCATGGTGCGAAGTCGCTGCTCGTGTTGGTTCACCCTAGCGGCTAAGGCCGGCAAGGTGAAGTGAGTGGGGTACGGGCCAGCTCGAGGCAACCTGGTGTTCCTCCTAGCTACCCTTGGGTTCTGCGACCCGGATTGAGAGCGCGATGAATTGGGTGGGATGTTTGCCATTTCTGAGATAAAGCGTTAGAGAAGGTGAGGCCTATATTCATATAGTTCCTATATAATATAGCCTATTGAGTGTCTAGCATATACATGTTTAAGTCTCGGTTCTCTCGAGGTCAGAGTCTTCTATTGTACCCTATTCAGCCATAACTACTTTCAGATCTTACATCATCTTTGCTTAATTGTACATAGTTGATCAGGCTATGTTAAATTAAACTCGTATGACGTAATCACTGAACCAGTTATACCTACTAAGGAATACTGCCTAATGGTCATAGTCTAGGCCCACTAAATGCAACCTAGTTCACTATAACCTTAGGCTCTGATACCAATATGTAACACCCCCAAATTTGATGAATTGCGGAAGCACGATTTGGGTGTTACTAATCAATAACAAAGCACAAAGATATATAGTAAACGACTCTACATGCGTCGTTTTAACAAAATATATTGATAACTGAAATGTTTACAACATTTAAAGCTTTACATAGCTCGAGTTTAAATAAAATGAGATTTCAGTACATAAGTACTTGTACAAAATATACTAATGCAAGAAAATCTCAATCTTCTGTATGCTGACTCGAGCTAAAAATCCTGAAGCAGAGACATTCTACTGCTTGGTACCTGCGATACATGCTAAAAGGTCAGCTAAAAGCTGGTGAGCTCACAGGTTTGAAATCAGTTAATATAGTATGAACTGCAAGATTTAAATAATTGAATTGCATCCAGCAATTGATAATGTGTATGTATACAGCCATGAGCACATAGTTGAGCTTAACTCGAGGGCCGGGTCCCCTATAGAGAATTCCGGGCGAGGTGCCTCCACGAATGCCTAATCAACATTCGTCTTCCCAAATATTAGTACGTCCGTTTACCCGGTTAGTGCTTGCTAACCCGAACGAGGAGGGTCAATCCTATATGGTACCATATACTAATATTCACGCTACAACGTATTAACAACTATGCTGACAGAGGACTTTAAATGATTAGTTGTGAAAAACTCATGTAGTATATGAAATGTGTGTACTTGCGTTCACATGTTAAATATGAGCAATATATCACACCCCTGAGTAAAACAGTAAAAAGATGGGCTATGAGACTCACCTGAGTCTAGCGAGTTTAACTTAATAAACTTTGATTGATTAGCCGAGTAATGAAGTCCAAAGACTTGTAACCTGAGGGTGTCCACGACACGCGATGGTTATAAACATGATTGGGTATCTCAAAAGATCACCCTTGTAGTTGTTACACAACTATATATATGTCCAAATTACTATGATTTGGTTGATTTGTTAAGTGTTTGAAAACATGTACGGCCCGTTGGTGACGGTTTGAAATAATAAACTTTAAGTATTATTATCCTGTTATTGGTGTTTTGTACTTACAAATGTGTCCCAAAATGTTTTATAAGTCGTATCGTATAAGTGTTTGAGGTTATATAGTTTCGACACTTAGTGAAATTCAAGTTTAACAACCTGCTGTTTTATGCAACACTAAATGCGACACAAAGTTCGTTATGCGACACAAGGGTTGTGTCGCATAGGAATGCGACACAATGTCTATGCGACACAAGGGTTGTGTCGCATAGATGCGAGATGCTGATTCAACAGCGACATAGTGATTGTGTCGTATGAAAATACGACATAGAATACGACATAATGGTTGTGTCGCAAAGCTTGCGACACTAATTCTTTGGTACGACACAAGGTGCGACACAGGAGATTTTATACGACACAAGGGCAAAATACGACACAACATGCGACACAATGCTTGTGTCGCATGGAAGAACATCAGCCCAGAAAGTCCGGCTGTCAAGGTTTTTCCGGCCAAAAATCCGTTTTAAACTCGTTTTCAAGCTATAAATTCGTGTTCTATACATTGTAATGGACATATACAAGTTATAATAACAACTAGAAATCGAAAATACTAAGAATCGAGAGATTTCGGGATTTTGTCGGAAACTTACAAATTGCCGAAATGGAAATCCGGAAAGATAGAAATGTAGATCGTCGCGAGGTGGTCGTGAATCTCTAAAAATCTTGGTGATTCGAGCGCGTATAATGATGTTATTTGCGGTTTTAGTGATTTGTGGTATTTTGGTGGTTTTGGAGGAAAATAAGAGAAGAGAGAGAGAAATGATAGAGAAATGAGAAAAAGTGAGTGGGAGGTGGGGGTTATCCCCACTTTTCAGTTTGCGCCCCGCGTTCCGCGTGGTGTTCGTTCTCTCCGTCTTTTAAACGTTAAATAATTATTTTACATTTTAATTAAAAGTTTTAAAATACAATTTACTACGCGATATATTGTTTAAATATTTTACTAATCAATTTATATTTGGGTTATAAAATGTAAGTTAATTTGTTTGCGCGTTTTACATTTTTAAATCATATAAGTTTTGTTTGTATAATCCAAATGAATACGAAATATTATCATAATAATATTTTTGATATAAAAGCGTTATTTAATAAAATTGGTCACCAACGTCCGTATTAAATTGAATCGAAATACATTCGATTTAAATTGCGTACGATTAAATCAAATCGCATTTTCGTATATATTCATCAATATATAAAATTCGATACATTAATTAGCCTAACACAGAACTAATTACATGTATTAACATACGATTAGGCACTAATTACTAGTCCTAATTTGGCGGTTGTTACACTGTTGGTATAAGCACGCACATTAGGATTGCTCGCTCTACAGGTGAGTCTCATGGCCCCTTTTTACTGTTTTTACATTGGGGGAGATGCATTACTTGGTTTACTCGAACACATGTACTTACATGATTACAAACTGATTTACTGGTATATCGATTGCATGAGGTTTACTTAATCCAAATAAAGTCCCTTTAATCATAGTTGTCAGTTATGGTCTTAAGCACGAGTACTAGTAAATGGATCCATTGGGACTGACAATCCCCACCCAGGGTAACACGCACTACCCCAAACATACAGGTATAAATGGGTGTTTCTTACTTGTTTCATATGAATGTTTTTGGATTAGCATTCCCGAGGGAAAATAATTACTTACTGTTAAGCTTCAACTATGGTGCTCATGACAATGTATATCGAAACTATTGCAACTGTGCAATATTTACTTACTTTTACAAACTGATGTGTTCAAAACTGTTACTTACTATAAACCTGTGAGATTCACCAACCTTTTGGTTGACCTTTTTAGTGATGCATTCTCAGGTACGCCGATATACTAGGATGGCCCAGCAGGATCTACGTATATGCTAAGCTAGTACGAGTCGCATGCAATTACACTTATGAAGATTTTACTTGCATTATCTTTTGTACTTTGATTATGTACTTCAAATCTTCAGAATCATTTTGCGAACTCGCTAATGATGTACTAATTAAAAACCTAAAATTTGTACTACTTTTGAAAACTTATGTAATGTAATGTATTTTCTACAACGTCTCATTTAGAGTCGTTTGCTTGTACTTTGGTGTTTTGATATTTTATTAGTCAAGCCCAAAAACAATCGCTTCCGCAAAGCATGAAATTGGGGGTGTGACAGAATACGCCAAAACCTTAGGTAATGTGAAAACATTACAAACCTTAGAGTGACGTGAAAACGACACAAACCTTAGGTCGACACCTAGTACACTCAGTGTCGACAATCGGAAGAGTTTGATTTATAGGCCAATGGAAATGAAGTTGTCGGGTACCAGAGGCATCACCGATTCCCTAACCGTGGCACTATAATCAAACATCGTGCACACCCGACGAGGTGTGAAAACCCAAATTCTTAGAGAGGTGTTTATGCGTCAGCAAACCTCTAAACCTTAGAGAATCGCTGGGATTCTTAACGGAGGAGGGGTGGCCAACCCCTAATCTTCATTCCATGATCCTTAGATGCATAAACTACAACAAACACAAGATCTTGGGTAAAGGTGGGTGTTAGTTTGCCTAACACTCATCCGATGCTTAAGTTAGTGTCAGATTCGAATGAAAATAATAATTATGAAAGATTCTCATTCATATATTAATATATAATTATGATACGCACATACATATATATTTAAGAATATAAAAATTAATAAAAAGTTAAGGATCATAGGTGTACCTTTTTATGTTGAATATAAATACTCAACTTACACATGATAGAGTTTTAGGTGAATAACATTTCAGGGTTTTGAAAGTAGTTCTCCATCAACATGGCCCCGTTTTCCAGCATCCATGCCAATCAAAAATCGATCATCGATAAATAATTGGATGCATCGGTTCTGAACGTTTCCATGTATGCCCCCAGGATAGTTTCCGCAGATTCCTCCGTGTATATCCTTCAGTTTCGCTTGTGCTTTAGGATCCTCAAAATATCGCAACAACAATGATCCTTCTGCAAAAAAAAAATTTAATGATTGACTGCATCTATGATCCTGACTTGCCCCCAGAACCTGATGTGTCCAATTATCCTCAAACTCAAGATCACCAACATAGCATCAGTTGAAGATCCCAAAGTTACCTGCAGAATCTTAAAGCATATCCAAATACAACACTAGTCTAACTATCTTTAAGGCATATTTGCAATGATGATTAGTAACTAACATACACCTATATATTTTATACTGATATTCTTAGTTAATCGTAAACCTTCAGTTGATGTTTCGTAATCTATTTCATTATTGGTACTCTAAAATTTATAATCAACATCGTGTTGCATGTCATACCTTTGAGGTGATTTTAATATCACATCTTAACCTAACTAAGCATATTGTATCCATATTTTATTTTAAAGATCGTCAGTAAAGTTTACTCAAAACATAAAATTTTATCATTCTCATTATAGGATTATAAACATCTAATTTCTGAGATCATTTAGTTATTCAAAGTGACATTCCTGGTTTTTATATTTAATAATTGATTAATCTTATCATGCATAGAATGTATTTCAAGATAACCAATGCAAACATAAATTTTTAAGATAAGAGTACCTGGCATCAGCATCTAGTAGACTTTTACTTAAGTAATAGATAAGAAGTTGCTGACCTTTCAGGATCTTTAACTTATGCAGCATCGTTCATATTTCGGGATACCGCCACATTTACGAGTAATGATTTACCAATTAGATTTATATTCCACCACCACGTTTGTCAAGATCAGGAATCTTGCTCCCTTGAACATATTAGCACACAATAACATTCGTCCTATCCTTTTCCACCTTAGGATCCTCAGAATGGAGTCGCACTTCTTTGATACCTTATCTGATTGTAGCCGAGATATCCCATGCCTTTTTCCCTTGATTACTATGCTGACGGAGGCTTGGTAGTAAATTTAATTATTGCAGTATAACATTCCTCAACATATCTTCCAGCTGCAGAGAAAGACGTGCCACATATGTCAGAAACACCATTTATTACCTTCGCGTCATGCGGTTAGAATCTCGCTATGTGCGGGATCCTGTAATTATCTTGAACTTCGGGATCCTGAGGCTCCTAGAAATCCCTTGTGAGATCCTTTCTCTTTCCGAACAGTTCCATTAAGTATCCCGCGCTAAGTAAATGTGATGACACGTAAAAAGTCAAGTTTTTATGTGTCACTTTCTCACCTTTTTAGCCCAAAACATGATGAATATATCCAAAATCAACACTTTATTATCAAAACTCATCATGGGGGCTAAAATATAGACAACATTTCAAAAATCATCTAAAATGGTCGAAAAACATGATAAATGTAACGAATACGATCATAAGCATTCCGGTTCACGCTTTCAAGCACTTTTTAAGCTCTACTAAGAATTATGACCTCTAACCTATGTCATTCTTCGTCATGAGATTACGATCGCGTGGATATAAAGAACGCTGAAAACGGACACCTGAGTCAAAAGTTACGCCCAAACGAAGATTTCAAGCAACCGACGGACCACAATACGGGAGAGACAAGCCGGATACGGCCAAGCCCAGCCGTATACGGCCTGGACCTGACCGTATACGGCCTGTTTTGGAAGTATACGGCCTAGAGCCAGCCGTATATGGGCAATCTCCCCCGTATCCGGCCTTGTCCCTCCCCCGATACGGCCAATCTCTCCCGTATACGGCCAAATTCAACAGTATCGTGTGTTTTGGTCATCCAAGGTGCAATCTTGATACGGCTGAGGAATACGGTTGAGGAATACGGTTGAGCCATGCCTATAAATACAAGCCACCATCTCCTCATTTCACACATTCTACATTCAACATTCACCATTTTCTTTACTTTCTCTCTCTACTCTCTCTCTAGAAATAATTAGTTTAGGTTAGTTTAATTAAGCTAGTAGATTAGCTTCTAGCTTAGCTTTACGGAGGTGCTCCGATACTACGATTGCGCAAGATTTGTAATTACGCTTTGTCAGGTTTTATTATAATCTCTATCTTGTTGTTTTAAATATGTTGTGCTGTTGTCATAATTATTTAGAATTGCTTGCTAGAATTATTGCCATGCTTAGCTAAACAAATCTATGTCTACTATGATAATCATTATGCTAGGGTAGTTATACTTTAAAATGCAATTGGGATGCACCATTATGAAACAACGGAGGTAACGTTATACGGCTTTCATTTGTATAGCGCCGGAACCATCACGAATGTGTGTAGTACGGAACGTGGAAGCTATGAAAGTCGTGGGCACAATCCATTGTGGAAATAATGATTCCAATTGTAATACGCCGTTACTCTATCCGTATGCTGTTGATATATATTTGAATCTATGAATTGAGTCTCCAATGTTTATCTATCCAACTTATGCTGTGGTTTGTAACTTACTGCTGGTCCCAAACTGGTGGTACACCGCTTATTATTCTGTGTCTGATGATCGTTGAACTCGACATGGCCGGTGTTCTCCTGGTTGAAATACACCGGAGGGAGACACGGAGCGTAGGATTAGAGATAGATTAGATTCAATTTATTTAACGCATGTTTTTGAGAGAACTTTCGGAATATGTGTGACTTAACCAAATATCCAGTTACTCTACACAAATTAAACTGATCCTTGTATGCCGCTCTGTTGCATGTTCTTGTTTGATTGTTGCTTTAGGGTTTGCATGCTAGTATCACCTGTGTTATTGGATATATGATTAGGTTTTCGAGTATAAATTAATTGCATACATCAGTTTAACATGCGTAAAATAGTTATGATGGTTTATATGAAATAATGATGAACAATTTAATCGGCCGTTAGACCAGGTCATCCCAACCTGTTCCGGTAGGAAACCCCTGTTTCATGTTTTTGTTTATTCAACAATTCATGCCATGATACGGATATCTCAAATGTCCGAGATTGGGGAACAGGACTCGAGGATGACTGTTGGTTAAATTGGTTGCTATATTTGGGAGAACTTCCGGTATAGTTTACACTCTATAACTGCTATCTTCGTGACATGTTATTTATCTGATTGTGGACAACTTCGCGTTAGGTATATGATATGCTAGTAGTTATGGCTCATTAGGACATATAACTCAGGATAGATAACAAGAACCTTTTAATGTTTCAACGGAAATACTGTAAAACAACTTACTACTGGTACAAGTGTAAAAATACGTGGGAGCTAAGGAAAGGTTGTAAGTAGAGTACTTTGTTGTCATTGATTGTTTCAAGTACGTCTGTTAAGTCCTGACTTCGTCATCATAGCTAATACCTTAACTAAAATAACTACCCCTAAATAGCATATATAATTATCATAGTAGACACTCGCATTAATCTGCTGTTCTCGTAGCCACCTCACCTATCCTCTAGTTTAGTTTAGTTTAAAATTAGTAGTTATAATATAAAAACAACCAAAACCCCTATCAACTTTTTGATAAACCAGCTAAATTACAAAAGATAATCAAAAGACCTAGATCCCATGCCCGTTGTAGTTTGAAGAACGACCCTAGGTCATACTTACTACTATACCCCATAGTTTTAAGTATCCTTAGGCCCCGCATTTACAAATTTTAAAACACCCACTGGTGGCGCGCCCGGAGGAAGGCACCGCGACGACAGGAAGTGATTCCTTGACCGACCTCTAGGCGCCCATCAAGTTTTTGGCGCCGCTGCCGGGGACTACAACGACCGATTTAGGAATTTAGTTATCTTAGTTATTTAGCGATCCTTTCGGAAGATCATTATCATCCGAAAGTTCCTTTTCCGTTATTTCCTTTTCAGTACCCTTTCCCTTCCAAAACTCTCTTTTCTACCAAAATCCCAAATTTTTCAGCCATGATGACTAGTCAACATAACTGTAAGTTTGGGACAACTTTCAAAAGCCCTGAACCAAATTTTCAATCCACATCTTCAGTTCAGTGGCAAAACAAAACCCCTCTTACTCAATCTCTGTCTACTCTACCGTCCACTCTATCCGATTCCTCCTTTAACTCTCAACAACACTATAACGAAACTTTAATTAACTTCATGGTTGAACAAAATAACGTTAATAAACAAGTAATAGATTTTCAAGATAAAATTGAAGCTTTACTTAGAATTTCCGAAGATTTGATCAAAAACCTTGAAGTTAGTCTTAAACAATTATTTTCAAAAGTTGAGGAGAGTCAAAGGAAAATCGCGATCGGTAATGACATCTTAGTTGTTACAAGAGGAAGTAAAGAAACCAGAGTTGAACAAACCTCAGATAATTCTTCAAATAAACCTTCCACTTCTACTGATCCAGTGCCAAGTGACACCCCTGTCTCTGCACCTGATCCAGAACCTTCTCAAGTTCCAGAAATCATTCCACGTACTCGAATTCCATTCCCTGGTAGACTTAAGAAGGAGAAGCAGGAAGCGCAGTTTGGGAAATATCTTGAGATGTTTAAAAGCCTGCACTTAAACGTTAGATTATTAGATGCTTTAGTAGAAATGCCCAGTTGTGCAAAATTCTTCAAAGAACTTCTTTCAAATAAAGAAAAATTAAGGCAATTAGTTAATATACCCTTAGATGTTGAATGCTCTGCAATCATGTTACATGGCCTTCCACCAAAACTAGGAGATACTGGCCGTTTCACTATTCCTTGTTACCTTCAAAATATCCAAGTTAGTAATGCCTTAGCTGACCTAGGTGCTAGTGTCAACCTTATGCCTTACTCACTATATAAAAAACTAGGATTAGGAGAACTACTACCCACTCGAATGACCATCCAATTAGCTGATAGATCAGTTAAACTCCCTCGGGGATTGCTGAAGATATTATGGTTAGAGTAAGTAAATTCATCTTCCCAGTTGACTTTGTCATTATGGATATTGAGGAAGACGCCCACGTTCCCCTCATCCTTGGCAGACCTTTCCTAAACACTGCCAAGGCTGTTATTGACGTAAACGAAAAATCTCTAAAATTGAGGGTCGGAGCGGAGGAAGTCACCTTTAATGTCGATAAACTGATGAAACAACCTGTGGGAGAAGATCTTGGTCTTGTGGATTCCATGCAGGAAATATATGACGAGCATTTGGAGGAGATTCTAGCAGTTAGCAATCCCGACCTTCTTCCCAACACAGTCATCACTACGAGGAGACTATGCCAGGACGATGCCGGACTCTGCTCAGCTATCTCTGACAAACCAGCACACTCTGGGGAGCTGCTATTTCCTTTATCTAAAACGAAGTATCCTCTTGCACCGCCTATCAGCACCTTCACGAACAACTCCTTTGTTGCTGTTCCTTTAGGCGAAGGCATTCCTCTACCAATATTAAAATGGGGTCAAGCTGATTCATCTCCTTCAGTAGCTGAAATTCTCAAATCTTTTGAGGAGATGGAATCAGAATTCTCAGCTAAGCCGCAACTATCTGAAGGTTGTG
Organism: Helichrysum umbraculigerum; assembly: GCA_949592205.1. Taxonomy (NCBI): domain Eukaryota; kingdom Viridiplantae; phylum Streptophyta; class Magnoliopsida; order Asterales; family Asteraceae; genus Helichrysum; species Helichrysum umbraculigerum. Next base: position 326,172,288 of record CATIUR010000001.1, on the reverse strand, counting down.
CGCCACAAAATCCAGAAATCACCAAAAGTACATCTTCAACGGCTCAAATTCAGAGGTTTGCATTCACCGACGACAACAAAATCATCCTTACTGAAGATAATGCAACTTCCTCATCATCAACAAGTAAGTACGAGCTGAAGAAGAACGCACTCTCTAACGAGACAGAATTAGTAGAGATAGCATCAGCCACTGCAGCCGACTCATCTCCAAACGAACCAGAGTTCCAAACGAAGTATGATGAGTTACGAAGAGACGAGATCGCTCGAATGAAACCTTCCATTGAAGAACCGCCAGAATTGGAGTTAAAGGAACTACCCTCTCATCTGGAGTATGCTTTTCTTGAAGGAACCTCGCACTTACCTGTCATAATTGCAAAAGATCTTGCACCTGAAGAGAAAGCAAAACTCATACAAGTGTTGAAGTCACATAAGAAGGCGATTGCATGGAAGATTTCCGACATCCAAGGGATCAGTCCAAACTACTGCACGCACAAGATACTAATGGAAAACGACTTCAAACCTTCTATACAGAGACAGAGGAGAGTCAACCCAAAGATTCAAGACGTGGTCAAAAAGGAGTTTATCAAACTCTTGGACGCTGGCTTGATCTATCCTATTTCAGATTCCCCATGGGTCAGCCCAGTTCAGGTTGTCCCCAAGAAAGGAGGAATGACGGTTATCGCTAACGATGATAATAAACTCATTCCAACACGTACCGTCACCGGTTGGAGGGTATGCATCGACTATCGGAAGCTGAACGAAGCCACTTGAAAAGATCATTTCCCTCTACCGTTCATCGATCAAATGTTGGAGAGATTATCAGGGAACGAATTCTACTGTTTTCTTGATGGTTTCTCTGGCTATTTTCAGATTCCTCTCGATCCTAAGGACCAAGAAAAGACGACTTTCACATGTCCTTACGGAACATTCGCTTACCGACGCATGCCTTTTGGGCTATGCAACGCACCTGCTACATTCCAAAGGTGTATGGTGGCGATATTCCACGATATGATTGAACAGTGTATGGAGGTATTCATGGACGACTTCTCAGTCTTTGGAGACTCCTTCACTTCTTGTCTTTCCAACCTCGAACGAATGTTAGCCCGATGTGAAGAATCAAATCTTGTCTTAAACTGGGAGAAGTGCCACTTTATGGTGAAGGAAGGAATAGTTCTGGGACACCGAATATCAAAGTCTGGAATTGAAGTTGACAAAGCTAAAGTTGAGACTATTGCCAAACTTCCGCCACCTACTTCTGTTAAAGCCATTCGCAATTTTTTAGGTCACGCCGGATTCTACCGTCGCTTTATTAAGGATTTCTCTAAGATTTCTCGACCTATGACGCACCTTCTCGAGAAGGACACTCCGTTTGTCTTTTCAGAAGACTGCCTAAAAGCTTTCAACATTCTGAAGGATGAGCTCACACATGCACCGATCATGGTTGCTCCTGACTGGAGTCTTCCATTTGAAATCATGTGTGACGCCAGTGACTTTGCTGTTGGAGCTGTCTTAGGGCAAAGGAAGGATAAGCATTTTCAGCCAATATACTACGCCAGCAAGACACTCACCGATGCTCAAGAAAATTATACTACTACGGAAAAGGAGTTGCTTGCGGTAGTATTTGCTTTTGATAAATTTCGTTCTTACTTAATATTGTCCAAAACTATTGTCTATACAGATCACTCAGCCTTGAAGTATCTTTTCAAAAAGCAAGACGCTAAACCAAGACTACTTCGATGGATTTTGCTTCTCCAAGAATTCGACATAGAAATCAGGGATAAGAAAGGAGCAGAAAATGTCGCAGCAGATCATCTCAGTCGATTGGAAAACCCATCGATGGAAAAGCTTAATGAAAGAGATATTCAAGATCAGTTTCCTGAAGAACAACTCATGAACATCGGAGGCCACCAGAAGGGTTCACGATTCAACCACGACCCTTGGTACGCAGACTACGCTAATTATCTGGTAGGAGGAATTGTGCCGAAAGGAATGCCCACCTCTAGAAAATGCAAATTCTTCAGAGACGTTAAAAATTACTATTGCGACGATCCATACTTATTCAAAGTATGTCCGGACCAAATCATCAGAAGATGCGCAGACGAGAGGGAAGCAAGGAACATTCTCCACCAGAGTCATCACGGACCCACTGGAGGACATCATGGAGCAAACATGACTGCGAGGAAGGTATACGATTCCGGATTCTACTGGCCGACTATTTTCAGAGACGCTCACGACTTGGTAAAACGTTGTGATGCTTGCCAAAGGTTTGGAAGTATCTCACAGAGGAGTGAAATGCCACTTACTAACATCCAGGCCTGCGAGATCTTTGATATATGGGGGTTGGATTTCATGGGACCATTCCCAAAATCTTTCGGAAAAGAATACATTCTGGTAGCTGTCGACTATGTATCCAGATGGGCCGAGGCACAAGCATTTCCTACAAATGACTCACGAGTAGTGACCAAGTTCCTCAAGAAACTATTTTCTCGTTTCGGAACTCAAAGGCGATCATCAGCGATCGGGGCACGCACTTTTGTAATGCTCAGTTTATGAGGACATTACAATATTATGGTGTCATCCATAAGACCTCTACGGCCTATCATCCGCAGACGAATGGGCAAGCCGAAGTGACGAATAGAGCGCTCAAAAGGATCTTAGAACGAACCGTAGTGAATCATAGGGAAAAATGGGCCGACAAATTAGACGATGCTCTGTGGGCGTTCAGAACTGCATATAAGACACCATTAGGGACCACGCCTTACAGACTAGTCTATGGTAAAGCATGTCATCTGTCGATAGAGTTGGAATACAAGGCTTACTGGGGGCTGAGAGATTGCAATCTAGACCCTTCCACAACAGAATTACATCGCAAGATGCAGCTGAACGAACTAGCCGAATTGAGAGACCAAGCCTATGATAGTTCTCTACATTTCAAGGAGCGAACCAAAAATCTTCACAATGCTAAACTCAAGTATTCTAAGTTCAAACCTGGAGATAAAGTTCTTCTCTACAATTCGCGCTTCAGAAAATTTTCAGGCAAATTCAGATCAAGGTGGAGCGGACCATTCGTTGTATCAAAAGTCTTTACCTTCGGAGCAGTCGAACTAGAAGCACCGGACGGTAATTTTAAAATAAATGGTCACCGTTTAAAACACTACATCGAAGACTTTCCTTCAAGTGAGGAAGTCTATATCTTCGAACCACCTTGAGCCGACAAAGTAGGTAAAAGAGTCAAGCTAATGACTCGTTAAACAAGCGCTCTTGGGAGGCACCCCATTGCTTATCTTTATTTTATCTTTAAATTTTATTTCTTAGTTTATTTTTGCTTAGTATTATCATCACTGGACTAATAAATGCAGGATAATTTAGATACCCGACAGCACCGCACTCTTACATATACATCGGAGATAAGTTTTATTTGACTTATGCAAATGCAACCTAGATGACTCAAACTTTTTATAAAAATCTTTTTAAAAAAAGTCATCTGATTTTGCTTCATTTGTATAACCATGTAAACTTTAGCATTACCTGTTTTTCTTTACGTTTCAGGATGGACGCTTCAGCTGAGACTTCAGGACACACTGCTGCTCAACAACAGAAGAAGAAAAGACACCGCAGAGGAAGGAAGAAGGCGACCACTGTATCAGAGGAGCCTGTGATAGATGTGACGAGCACTCCAGTCTTTGACTACGGGATCACCACAGCAGATCGAGCTGTAACCTGGGCGATTTTGCGAGAGCTCTCCATCCAGCATGACTCCCACTCTGACATCAGAGAGAAGGTTGGACTTCCGAGACTTCCTGATCAGTCTTTCAGACTTGGTCAAGGTCCGAGACCACCTCTCCCTCCATGGTCATTCTTCCCAGCTGCCCCAACGTCAGAGTCCACTCTTCCTGCTGCTGATGCTGAGATAGCCCCTGATCTTCCTGTTGCACCCATCATGCCTGGTCCGATTGTTGCCACGTCACCTACTTCAGTTCCAGACAGTGACGCACTTGCAGCATTTGACCCAGACATGGATGATTTGCTAGACGACTTTTAGTTTATTTTTATGCTTTTTATTTATGTTAGACTTTTATTATGTTGAATTGTTGGATTGGTGATTATGACTGTGTTTATGGTATTGCAGAACTTAGCTTCGTAAGGAATGGATGAGCTTTAATTAGAGTCTGGTCCACAAATCCAGCAGAACACTAGCACCACTCCTTCATGAATCTGGTCCTGAATCCAGTGCTCACCAACCGTAGGGAAATACCTTTATTAAACTCTTCTAGTTTCGACGTAACTTAGATATGCTTATGCCCACTTAAATCACTAAGTGTGGGATCCTCCATACTTAAAAACTTTTAAATTAACATTTTTCCTAAAACAAAACTCTAAGTGTGGGATTCTCCCTACCTAGTGCAGAAACATTGAGGACAATGTTTATTTTTAAGTGTGGGATAGCAGTATATCTCTCGTCTAGGTATCCGTAAGTTGATTCAGAAGTATGCATGTCCTCAAAATGATTTTCAACCCTTATGTTTGCCAAAATTTTCAAAAATTTTAAATTTTTGAGTCACAATTGTAAGAAAGAGTACAGATTTTTTTTACAAGTATTCAAAAATTGGTAAAAAGAGGTCGAATCATGTCGGATTCCAAATAAATTAAGATGAGGATCTAAGAGGGGCATCGCACGACTGGACACATATAACCCATTTTTGCGGTGAGGAATTTTGAGCCTTATAAGCATTCATTTTAAATGCTTCACTGTTCTTTTGTTGTGTGTGACCGGTGCACGCATTTCTGAATTAGAACTTGCCCCGGGTATACGCTTCGAGATCACATTGACGGGTGTCATACGTGACATAGGTGCAATTAGATGACCTTGACATTCCCTAGGATTAAACCCCATTTCAACATATCTCTTTCAAGCCCAAAACCCTTCCAACACTCATTTTCAGTGTTGATGATCCACCTAGAAAACCCTGTTGAGCCTTAGCCTTTTCATTTCTTTCAACCCAAATTTTTAAACCCACTCATCCCCATACCTATCCAAATCTTATCTTAGAATCTTTAAAAAATCTTTTTGGAAAATGCTAATTAGGTATGCTTTTTGTTTCTACCCAAAGTCACAAGTATAGTGTTTACTTAAAGCTTCTCGTGTGCGTTTACGTGATGAATATTCAAAAGAATTCGAGAGCCTTGTGGTGTGAAAAATTGACACCAAGTAAAACTCAAAAGTGAAAAAAGGGTCAGAAAAACAAAAAAGATGAAAGAAAGAAAGGATGTCTGCAGGGCAAAAGAAAAAAATAATAAAAAGAAAATCCCTTAGAAGATCCCTGGCAAAGAAATTCTGAACCAAAAATAAAATAAAGCTAAGTGCTTATATCTCTCGAAAACTCTGATTCTTCAAAAGCATAAAATCCTCGTGTGTTTTCAAAAGGTAGAAGACAAAATAGCTATCTTCTTCCCTTATAGTTATCCGTTTCCGTTTTCATTAAAAAGTATATCTAAATAGTGTTTTTCATGAAGATTTTAAAGGTCCTAAGATAAGTGAAACCCTTAAACCCTTTTTACCCTTATCCATACCCTTTAAAACCTCACCACATTACAACCCACTTGAATGTCTTGGGATAATTAGTGCCGTCCCCATCTAAGTGGTGGAGATAAGATCCTTGGGCAAGCCTATGACGACGAATGCTGCATGACAGGTATTTGAGCGATTTTTCATTTGGCTTAGGATAATAGGAAACCCGATACAATTGAGTGAATTGAGTGACCACCAGTGAGATCGCCCAGTCGTGTATATTCCACATCCCGAGAATTGAAAGTTTGTCTAAGAGAATCATCTTAAAGACCTTTGGATACTTCATGTGAACATCTTTTCTTTATCTAAATTGGCAAAATACTTGATTTCAATCTGTATGACTTCTTCATTGTGGCGTAAAAAGTTTGAAATTCAGAAGGTTTCGGCTGGTAAGATGAAGTTTACTTGAGGACAAGCAAAAGTCTAAGTGTGGGATATTTGATGACACGTAAAAAGTCAAGTTTTTATGTGTCACTTTCTCACCTTTTTAGCCCAAAACATGATGAATATATCCAAAATCAACACTTTATTATCAAAACTCATCATGGGGGCTAAAATATAGACAACATTTCAAAAATCATCTAAAATGGTCGAAAAACACGATAAATGTAACGAATACGATCATAAGCATTCCGGTTCACGCTTTCAAGCACTTTTTAAGATCTACTAAGAATTATGACATCTAACCTATGTCATTTTCTTCGTCAGGAGATTAGGATCGCGTAGATATAAAGAACGCTGAAAACGGACACTCGAGTCAAAAGTTACGCCCAAACGAAGATTCCAAGCAACCGACGGACCACAATACGGGAGAGACAAGCCGGATACGGCCAAGCCCAGCCGTATACGGCCTGGACCTGACCGTATATGGCCTGTTTTGGGCGTATACGGCCTAGAGCCAGCCGTATACGGGCAATCTCCCCCGTATCCGGCCTTGTCCCTCCCCCGATACGGCCAATCTCTCCCGTATACGGCCAAATTCAACCGTATCGTGTGTTTTGGTCATCCAAGGTGCAATCTTGATACGGCTGAGGAATACGGCTGAGATTTTGATGGCTAGAATACGGTTGAGGAATACGGTTAAGCGATGCCTATAAATACAAGCCACCATCTCCTCATTTCACACATTCTACATTCAACATTCACCATTTTCTTTACTTTCTCTCTCTACTCTCTCTCTAGAAATAATTAGTTTAGGTTAGTTTAATTAAGCTAGTAGATTAGCTTCTAGCTTAGCTTTACAGAGGTGCTCCGAGACTGCGATTGCGCAAGATTTGTAATTACGCTTTGTCAGGTTTTATTATAATCTCTATCTTGTTGTTTTAAATATGTTGTGCTGTTGTCATAATTATTTAGAATTGCTTGCTAGAATTATTGCCATGCTTAGCTAAACAAATCTGTGTCTGCTATGATAATCATTATGCTAGGGTAGTTATACTTTAAAATGCAATTGGGATGCACCATTATGAAACAACGGAGGTAACGTTATACGGCTTTCATTTGTATAGCGCCGGAACCATCACGAATGTGTGTAGTACGGAACGTGGAAGCTATGAAAGTCGTGGGCACAATCTATTGTGGAAATAATTATTCCAATTGTAATACGCCGTTACTCTGTCCGTATGCTGTTGATATATATTTGAATCTATGAATTGAGTCTCCAATGTTTATCTATCCAACTTATGCTGTGGTTTGTAACTTACTGCTGGTCCCAAACTGGTGGTACGCCGCTTATTATTCTGTGTCTGATGATCGTTGAACTCGACATGGCCGGTGTTCTCCTGGTTGAAATACACCGGAGGGAGACACGGAGCGTAGGATTAGAGATAGATTAGATTCAATTTATTTAACGCATGTTTTTGAGAGAACTTTCGGAATATGTGTGACTTAACCAAATATCCAGTTACTCTGCACAAATTAAACTGATCCTTGTATGCCGCTCTGTTGCATGTTCTTGTTTGATTGTTGCTTTAGGGTTTGCATGCTAGTATCACCTGTGTTATTGGATATATGATTAGGTTTTCGAGTATAAATTAATTGCATACATCAGTTTAACATGCATAAAATAGTTATGATGGTTTATATGAAATAATGTTGAACAATTTAATCGGCCGTTAGACCAGGTCATCCCAACCTGTTCCGGTAGGAAACCCCTGTTTCATGTTTTTGTTTATTCAACAATTCATGCCATGATACGGATATCTCAAATGTCCGAGAATGGGGAACAGGACTCGAGGATGACTGTTGGTTAAATTGGTTGCTATATTTGGGAGAACTTCCGGTATAGTTTACACTCTATAACTGCTATCTTTGTGACATGTTATTTATCTGATTGTGGACAACTTCGCGTTAGGTATATAATAGGCTAGTAGTTGTGGCTCATTAGGACATATAACTCAGGATAGATAACAAGAACCTTTTAATGTTTCAACGGAAATACTGTAAAACAACTTACTACTGGTACAAGCGTTTAAATACGTGGGAGCTAAGGAAAGGTTGTAAGTAGAGTACTTTGTTGTTATTGATTGTTTCAAGTACGTCTGTTAAGTCCTGACTTCGTCATCATAGCTAATACCTTAACTAAAATAACTACCCCTAAATAGCATATATAATTATCATAGTAGACACTCGCGTTAATCTGCTGTTCTCGTAGCCACCTCACCTATCCTCTAGTTTAGTTTAGTTTAAAATTAGTAGTTATAATATAAAAACAACCAAAACCCCTATCAACTTTTTGATAAACCAGCTAAATTACAAAAGATAATCAAAAGACCTAGATCCCATGCCCGTTGTAGTTTGAAGAACGACCCTAGGTCATACTTACTACTATACCCCATAGTTTTAAGTATCCTTAGGCCCCGCATTTACAAATTTTAAAACACCCACTGGTGGCGCGCCCGGAGGAAGGCACCGCGACGACAGGAAGTGATTCCTTGACCGACCTCTAGGCGCCCATCAAAATGGTTGACTTCTTTTCTAAGAGCTACATAATTTTCGGTGACATGACCAAAATCCTCATGGAACGCACACCATTTGGATTTATCTTTCCAAGCAAGATCCCTAACTTTCTTCTTTGGCCATCTCACTTTATCTCTAAGATTTTGCATAGCACACAAAATACCTGTAGCATCAGCATAAAAACAATAATCTGTTAGCTTAAAATACTCTTCATCATCCTCTTTGAACACATTCGCCCGGTAATCGCCGTTCCTAGAATATGGTTTAATCCTATTTGATTTGAACGAAGATGAATTCATCTTTCTGTTGGGTTCCTCGTAAGTTGATGAAGTTTCCATCCTTTTCTGGATCTCAACATCATAGATTGGAGGTGCAAATCTTGAGATCCCGTAAGTCGTCGGTGCAACCTCAAGTATAGGTTGAGCAATTCCAGGAACTCTGGGTATCATATCCTTCCGCTTTTGCAACTCTCTCACCATAATTGGGCTTACTCCAGGATCCTGCAAAATGTTAATTTCAAATGTATTACTAGCAGAATAATTAGTAAATATGTTACCACCATTTGGGATCCTGGGTGAGGATCCTGGATTTTGTTCAAGATTCCTATAATTTGAGATTCTGGTTGCATGTATTGAATCTGGGATCCCGCTACTCCCTTGCATGGCTATATAGTTTCCTCGGTATCCTAAAGAAGGTGGAGTGTCAAGATCTAGGATCCTACTCCGGATAGGAATAGTAATTTGAACAGCAGGGATGTTGGAACTTGTCCTTAAGCTTTCCATATCCTTTTTAAGGATCTTGTTACTACGCTCCACTCGTCCAAGCTGATCCTTAACCTGCATAAACATAGTCACAATATCCCGGTCAGAAATAATAACGGGATCATGATCTGTGATCCCGGATCCTGAGAAGGTAGATCCTGTGGAAGCCGTCCTCCTATAGATATTCTCTGGTCCCCGTTGTGATGATGAAGAAGGGGAAGCAGGAGGTAGATTAGTCATCATAGATTTCGATGATGGCACAACAGAAGATATAGGTTGTCCTTGCGTCGACATTTTTGACAAAAACCTTTGAAAAAAGTGATTTAACAAGGATTTTAACAAGAATTTGGTTATGAAAAGCACCACTTGCCCCACGGTGGGCGCCAACCTGTTTTGGTCAAAAATTACACTGAGCAATTATGTAACACCCCAGAAATTCACTGTTTTGCGGAAGCATACTTGGGTGTTACTAATCAATATACAAAGCACAAGATATACAGCAAACGACCTCTAAATGAGACGTTTTGTAAATTAGTTACATTCCATAGATATAATGTTTGAAAACTTAGTGTTTTCGTATACAAAATGTAGTTTCCCCTAGTGTCCACGCGTATAGCGGGAGATTCTATTACATAATCAAAATATACAAAAGATAATGCTAAGAATCTCCGTTAATGCAGTTGTGTTGAAATCATGCGACTCTAGCTAAAATCCTGGAGTAATCCTACTCCATCCGGGTACCTGAGAAAACATGCTAAAAAGTGTCAACCAAAAAGGTTGGTGAATCTCACAGGTTTGTAAATAATATCGGCTTTGAACACGAGATTTCATTAGTAGTGCCCGTAGGCGTAAAATCAGCCATTGCAATCCAGTAATCGTAAAATCAGTATTTGCAATCCAGCAAATGTAAATAAATCAGTTTATACCGTTGCCATGAGGCTCATAATCGAAGCTTAACCCGTAAATAATATGTTTGCTCCCGTGACATGCTCGTAAGTGAGCAAGCATCAGTAACGAATAAGTAGTCACCCGTTTATACGTGTAAATCAGTACGTGGCAGCGCTACTGCCCCGGGTGGGGAGGGTCATTTCCCTAATGGATCCATTAACTAGTGTTCGCGCTTAAGTCCATAACTAACGATATATGATGGAGAGACTTCTGTAAATAGTAACAACTCATGCAATTCCGTTTGGTATAGTAAACAGTTTAGTACTTGTGTTCAAGAAAAAGTAGTAGCATGTATCTCCCCCAATAAGATAAAACAGTAAAAGTGGGGCCGTAAGACTCACCTGAGTCTTTGCAAGTACGTTTATATCAATAAACGAGTAAATAATATCAACCGTAGGTTCTCCGAACCCGTAACCTTCAAATGCCTAAACATATAAAGTTAAGTAAGTAGATGTCTCGCAAGACCATCTAGGCTAGTTGTTTACACAACTCATTATGTCCAAGTGTTTGTTTAGTAATCCGTTTGTAGTTTGAAAACAAATATGGCCCGTTGGTGACGGTTTGTAATAATGATTCAAAGTGTTATCATTTATAACGCAATTTAGTGTAATTGTAATAGAAAGTATGTTCTATGACGTTTGTTAAGTCGTATGACATAAGTATTTGAAGTTGTGTAAGTTCGACACTTAGTAAAATCTGACTTTTCAAGGTTCTGGTTTGTGCGACGTAGCATGCGACGTAGCATGCGACGTAGGGTGCGACGTTGGCATGTACGTCGCATAATGCGACCTTCGCAAATCAATGCGACGTAGGGAGTGGCGTCGCTAATGCGACGTTGAGATTTTTGTGCGACGTAGGTCGCGACGTCGCTAAGTGCGACGTCGGCCACTTAATGCGACGTTGGTAACGACGTCGCTATGTGCGACGTTGTGAGGTGTATGCGACGTTTTGAGCTACGTCGCAGATAGCCCAGCGTCTCTGCGACGTAGCGGTCTGATCGGAAATTGGTGGCCGGAAAATCGGTCGAAAAACCTCCGTTAGGTCCAAATCTTTTACCCAACCCATTTTTGGACATTTTAAGCATATATAAACCATAAAAACGTAAAAATGAGCAAAAACGGAGAGTTTCGGGTTTTGTCGGAAACTTACAAAATGTCGGATAGAAAATCCGAAAAGATGGAAAGGTAGATCGTGATGCCGTGGTTCTTTTATTCCAAAGGAGTTGTATGATTCGGTGTCGTTTCGTGATGTTATTTTGTGATTTTGTAAGGTGGTGGTGGTTTTGTTAGTTGAGAGAAAAGAATGGAAGAAAGAGAAAGGAAATGAGAAATGAAGAGAAAAGAAAAGAAGGTGGGAGGTTAAGCCTCCCATTTTCAGTCCGCGCCTCCGCGCTCCGTGCGGTGTTCGTTTCCCCCGTCGTTTAAACGTTATATCAAGCAGTTATATTTTTAAAAGGTGACGGGAATGTTTTAATGAAATACCTTGAAATTAATTATAAAAACATTTGTCGAAGTATTAAAATTCTTAACTCGCGTTTAATACGTATTCGCTAAATTATTTAAAATGTCGTCGCGATATTATAAATAATGTTTGTTCGCTGTGTATTTTATATAATAAAATACGTTCTCATTATTTAGGTAAGTTTCTGTCACCAACGTCCAAGTAACTGTGTCGGACTCCGTCCGGTTAATTCGTACGATTAATCCAAATCGCGTAAGTACACACATATATATATAATTCACCTTATATATATATATACAAATAGAGTCTGCAATTAGTCCTATTACATACTAATTACAACTAGTTACAAGTAATTAGGCATAATTAATTATCCTAATTTAGCAGGTGTTACATTCTCCCCTTGTTAAAGAAATTTCGTCCCGAAATTAGTTCGTGTGCACAGATGGTGCGTTGTCTGGGAAGAGATGTGGGTATTTCTGTCGCATTTGGTCTTCCCGTTCCCAGGTGAACTCAGGGCCGCGCCTAGAATTCCACCTGACTTTTACTATGGGAATACGACTCTGTTTCAATTGCTTGACCTCTCGGTCCATGATTTCCATAGGTTTCTCGACAAAATGAAGTTTATCATCGATTTGAATTTCGTCGAGCGGTATAATCAGCGTCTCGTCATACAGACATTTCTTCAAGTTAGAAATGTGGAATGTGTTGTGTACGCTGCTAAGTTCAGCAGGAAGTTGCAGGCGATATGCCACTGGACCAATCCTTTCAAGGATTTCGAATGGTCCGATGTATCTAGGATTTAGTTTGCCTCGTTTCCCGAATCGAATAACACCTTTCCACGGTGCCACTTTGAGAAGTACCTTGTCTCCTACCTGGAACTCAAGGTGTTTGCGTCTCACGTCAGCATAGCTTTTCTGACGATCACGTGCGGCTTTCAGCCGGTTTTGAATACCAACGATTTTCTCAGTAGTTTCTTGAATGATTTCTGGACCCGTGAGTTGGGATTCTCCTAACTCAGTCCAACAGACGGGTGATCGGCACTTACGTCCGTAAAGTGCCTCGAAGGGTGCAGCCTTTATGCTAGTATGGTAACTGTTGTTGTACGAAAACTCACACAACGGTAAGTGATTTTCCCAAGAAGTACCGAAGTCGACTACGCAGGCTCGTAGCATATCCTCCAGTGTTTGAATAGTTCGCTCGCTTTGGCCATCGGTTTGCGGGTGATAAGCAGTACTCATATCCAGACGAGTACCAAGAGATTTCTGTAGCGATTGCCAAAAGTTAGAAGTAAAACGGCTGTCCCTATCCGAGATGATCGAGATAGGTACACCGTGTCGCGAGATGATTTCTTTGACATAGATGCGAGTCAGACGCTCCATCTTGTCGGTTTCCTTGATGGCCAGAAAATGAGCAGATTTCGTGAGACGGTCCACGATCACCCAAATGGTATCGCAACCACTCGAAGTTTTCGGTAGTTTGGTAATGAAGTCCATGGAAATCTGTTCCCATTTCCATTGAGGAATTTCAGGTTGTTGAAGCAACCCAGAGGGTCTTTGGTGTTCGGTCTTTACTTTGGAACAGGTTAGGCATTTACTGACGTACAAGGCGATGTCAGCTTTCATGTTAGGCCACCAATACAACCCTTTGACGTCATGATACATCTTGTCAGATCCGGGATGTATAGAGTATCGAGATTTGTGAGCTTCAGCCATCACCAAATCTCGCAAGTTTCCGAATTTGGGTAACCACACCCGGTTAGAGAAGTATCGAGTTCCATCGGGTTTGATTTCGAATTGTTTATCCAAGCCTCGCAAGGCTTCATTTTTCGAGTTTTCATCGTTGAGTGCTTCAAGTTGAGCGGTAAGGATTTGAGCAGGAAGCTCGTTATGAATTGTCATAGAAAGTGCTCGGACTCGAAGGGGTTTCACTCGTTCTTTTCGGCTTAAGGCATCGGCAACTACGTTAGCCTTGCCCGGATGGTATTTGATCTCGCAGTCGTAGTCACTAAGTAACTCAACCCAGCGACGTTGTCTCATGTTTAGATCTTTCTGATCGAATATGTGTTGGAGACTTTTGTGATCGGTAAAGATAGTGCTTTTCGTACCGTAGAGATAATGTCTCCAGATTTTCAATGCGAAGACCACAGCACCTAACTCGAGGTCGTGGGTCGTATAGTTTTTCTCGTGGATTTTCAGTTGTCGTGAGGCATAGGCAATGACTTTTTCCCGTTGCATCAACACACAACCAAGTCCCTGGTGTGAGGCGTCGCAGTAAACTACGAAATCGTCGGTGCCCTCGGGTAAGGACAGGATTGGTGCACTGCAAAGTTTGTTTTTCAATAGCTGGAAGGCTGACTCTTGTTTATCAGTCCAATCGAACTTCTTATCTTTCTGAGTTAGTGTGGTTAGTGGAACAGCTATTCTTGAAAAGTTTTCGATGAATCGGCGGTAATAACCAGCAAGACCTAAGAATTGTCTCACTTCGGTTGGAGTGGTCGGTGACTCCCAGCCCTTGATTGCTTCAATCTTGGCGGGATCAACATGAATTCCTTGGCTGTCAATCACGTGCCCGAGGAATTGAACGGTTCGAATCCAGAACTCACACTTAGAGAATTTGGCATATAACTCTTCGTGTTTCAGAAGTCCAAGAATGGTTTTCAGATGTTGAGCATGCTCCTGTTCGTTGCACGAGTAAATCAGTATATCGTCGATGAACACAATGACGAATTTGTCAAGATATGGTTTGCACACCCGATTCATAAGGTCCATGAATACGGCCGGTGCGTTGGTCAACCCGAATGGCATCACTTGGAATTCGTAATGCCCATAACGAGTTCGGAAAGCTGTCTTTGGGATATCATTGTCACGGACTCGGAGTTGATGATAACCCGACCGTAGATCAATCTTTGAGTAAACACTCGATCCCTGGAGTTGGTCGAACAGGTCATCGATTCTAGGAAGTGGGTACCGATTCTTTATGGTTAGCTTATTCAGCTCTCGGTAGTCGATACACATGCGGAAAGACCCATCTTTCTTTTTCACGAATAAGACCGGAGCTCCCCAAGGTGAGGAACTTGGTCGAATGAATCCTCTGTCCAGGAGTTCCTGTAGTTGGTTAGACAACTCCTGCATTTCGGATGGTGCTAAACGGTAAGGGGCTCGTGCCACGGGTGCAGCTCCGGGCACAAGTTCGATTTGGAATTCAACTTGTCTAGGTGGCGGAAGTCCGGGCAAGTCTTCAGGAAAGACTTCCGGGAAATCCCGCACGATCGGAACATCCTCAAGTCGCTTCTCCTCCGACTTCTTCTCCGTTACATGTGCGAGGATGGCTTGATACCCTTTTCGTAGATATTTTCTCGTTTTCAGACAGGATACAATATTCAGATTCCGTCTACCGGTCTCCCCTTGTAGGACTAAGGTTCCACCGGAGACAAGAGGTATGCGAACGAGTTTGTCATGGCAGATGATTTCAGCTCGGTGCCTGGATAACCAATCCATACCGACAATAATATCGAAGCTGCCGATCTCGACAGGGATTAAATCAATGGAAAACGTTTCGTTCGTGAGGTTAAGTGTACAGTTGTGTATGATGCTATCAGTCTCAATCAGTTTGCCGTTAGCTAATTCTACAATGTATTTAGCATCTAAGGCAGTGGGAGTAATATCAAGTAAAGGGCTAAATTTCTCAGATATGAAGCTTCTATCGGCACCGGTATCAAATAACACAGAAGCAGTAAGGTCGTTGAGAAGGAACGTACCCGTCACGACGTTCGGGTCTTGTCTGGCTTCCCCA
The DNA here is from genome assembly GCA_949592205.1 of Helichrysum umbraculigerum. Lineage (NCBI taxonomy): Eukaryota > Viridiplantae > Streptophyta > Magnoliopsida > Asterales > Asteraceae > Helichrysum > Helichrysum umbraculigerum. The sequence continues at coordinate 326,156,800 of CATIUR010000001.1, read as the reverse complement.
GCCTTGATAACGAATGATCTGCCGCGAGCAGGGTTGTTGTTGTTTTTCAGCTTTGGGCAATCTTTCTTGAAATGCCCTGTATTTCCGCACCCAAAGCAGGCCTTTGGTGCATTAGTGTTGGGGGTAGAAATGTTGATTCGGCAATCCTTGGCTAGATGCCCGAACCGTTTGCAGTTGGAGCAAGGGCAAGAACCGTCATGATGGCGGCTGCATTTGGAACAGTAGGGCTTGTTCCCGCTGTACCCTTTCTTTTCCGAAGTTCCAGATGTATAAGCCTTAATGTACTCAGGCTTTTTGTTGAAGGTTTGGTTGGATGAGTTGGGGTTACCTTCCCACTTGCGTTTGTTGTTTGCAGATGGGGTTGAAGTTGTACCACGGCGGACAGAATTTGCCGTTAGTTCATGGGCCATACGGATGGCGCTCTGAATAGTACCCGGTTTGGAAGAAGTTACCAGGTCTTGGAGTCTCTCAGGAAGACCATCAACAAATTTCTCGATCCTCTTGTACTCAGGATCGACCATGGTTGGGCACAGAAGTGCCAGTTGGTGGAAACGGTTGGTGTATCCGGTGATGTCATCACCCTGCATCTTGTGGTTCCAGAATTCCACTTCTAGTTGTTTCAATTCATCCCTGGGGCAATACTCACCCCTCAACATCTTCTTCAACTCCTCCCACGGGAGTTGGTAAGCAGTAGCAACACTCACAGTCTGGGCATAAGTGTTCCACCAGGTGAGTGCGGTGTCAGTAAAAGTACTAACGGAGAACTTAACTTTATCTCCCTCCGCACAGTTGCAGATAAGAAATACAGACTCAACTTTCTCGATCCAGCGTACTAGACCGATAGCTCCCTCGGTACCTGCAAAGTTTAGAGGTTTGCAGTTCTGAAAGTCTTTGTATGAACAGGGTTTAGCAGTAGTGGTTTCAGCGGCATCGCTGTTCCTCGAGGAATTTGGTGGAGTATTCCGAGCCAAGGCTTCAGTAACAGCCTGGGTTATAAGGGAGGTAATCTGGGCATCGGTGTATGGTCGTGTCTTTGGCGGCATGATTCTTCAATAAAAGAAATGAAGATACATGAGATTTTGTATGAGCTGGTAATTGTCACAGATGTACATGTATAAAAGCAGTAATACATAACATCAACATGGAAAATGACAATCAACGTGAGTTGAGATAACAAAGGATATCTGATAGATAAAGTGAGTTCAAAAGTTACATCCTACAGAGATATTACAAAGGTGCTGGGAATGGTTACATCCGACTAGTTTATAGAGTAGTGCTAGATAGTCCCTAGATTACGAGATAGATTACAAGACGAAAACTACACTAATCTTAATGTAGATTAATTTGTTCCATTAGCGTGACACGGCGGTCCACAGTTTCTGCTAGTCGGTTGGTTCATTCTTAGTTAGGGTTCCTGGCCTTCGGATTAGTCTTCCGACTCCAGGTTCAGGTCGTGTGGGTGGTAGCGTGCCTCAAGCATGTCCCTGTATCTTTGAGTTGTGGAGCGGTACCTAGTCTCCTCCGTTGACTTCCTGCCCAAACGTTTGATCCATGTTTTGGTCCTACGGGTTAGGTTGGTGGCCACTTTCTTCCAGTAACGGATCTTATCTTTGATTCGTGTAGGGACAGATCGGTTTGAGATTCTCAATCTTTGTTCATAGTCTATGCACTTACGCTTAAGTGCCCAATTTCGGCCGTCTAGTCCCACGGCCTGATCTCGCACTCTTTCATATTCTTCTATGTCGATGCCAGTCATTTCGAAATTCTGATTTTCGTTTCCCTCCAGCATGATTTCTTCTTCTGGTATGATGTCCTCATCGAGATACGTGTACTGGATTTGTTCCTCGTGGACTTGGTCACCATCAGACATGTAGTCGTCCATTTGGGAATTCGCGTCTTTGAGTTCTATAGAAATGACAGAGAGAGGATTTTAGTCCTTGGAAGTACGTTGCTTCCGGGTGTTAGATGTGATTTTCATAAAATCATTAGAGTGCGCCACAAGGTGGTGTGACGGTAATCAAGTCTGTCATGGTCGGTGCAAACCGCTGAGAGAAATTCGTAAGTGTCACCAGAGAAACGTCGGCTATCTCTATAGCGAGTGTGTTTACGTGCGAGGCCTATTCATATATATTCAATATATAATAGCCTAGCGTATGTCTAGCACATAACAAGTAAGAGTCTCGGTTCCCTCGTGGTCAGAGTCAACTAACGCATCCCCGTTTAACATAACCATTTCAGACCTCACATCATCTTTCCTTAATTGTACATAGTTGATCAGGCTATGTTAAATTAAAGTCGTATGATGTGATTCCTGAACCAATTATGCCTAATAAGGAAATACTGCCTAATGGTCATAGTCTAGGCCCACTAAATGCAACCTAGTTCACTATAACCTTAGGCTCTGATACCAATCTGTAACACCCCAGAAATTCACTGTTTTGCGGAAGCATACTTGGGTGTTACTAATCAATATACAAAGCACAAGATATACAGCAAACGACCTCTAAATGAGACGTTTTGTAAATTAGTTACATTCCATAGATATAATGTTTGAAAACTTAGTGTTTTCGTATACAAAATGTAGTTTCCCCTAGTGTCCACGCGTATAGCGGGAGATTCTATTACATAATCAAAATATACAAAAGATAATGCTAAGAATCTCCGTTAATGCAGTTGTGTTGAAATCATGCGACTCTAGCTAAAATCCTGGAGTAATCCTACTCCATCCGGGTACCTGAGAAAACATGCTAAAAAGTGTCAACCAAAAAGGTTGGTGAATCTCACAGGTTTGTAAATAATATCGGCTTTGAACACGAGATTTCATTAGTAGTGCCCGTAGGCGTAAAATCAGCCATTGCAATCCAGTAATCGTAAAATCAGTATTTGCAATCCAGCAAATGTAAATAAATAAGTTTATACCGTTGCCATGAGGCTCATAATCGAAGCTTAACCCGTAAATAATATGTTTGCTCCCGTGACATGCTCGTAAGTGAGCAAGCATCAGTAACGAATAAGTAGTCACCCGTTTATACGTGTAAATCAGTACGTGGCAGCGCTACTGCCCCGGGTGGGGAGGGTCATTTCCCTAATGGATCCATTAACTAGTGTTCGCGCTTAAGTCCATAACTAACGATATATGATGGAGAGACTTCTGTAAATAGTAACAACTCATGCAATTCCGTTCGGTATAGTAAACAGTTTAGTACTTGTGTTCAAGAAAAAGTAGTAGCATGTATCTCCCCCAATAAGATAAAACAGTAAAAGTGGGGCCGTAAGACTCACCTGAGTCTTTGCAAGTACGTTTATATCAATAAACGAGTAAATAATATCAACCGTAGGTTCTCCGAACCCGTAACCTTCAAATGCCTAAACATATAAAGTTAAGTAAGTAGATGTCTCGCAAGACCATCTAGGCTAGTTGTTTACACAACTCATTATGTCCAAGTGTTTGTTTAGTAATCCGTTTGTAGTTTGAAAACAAATATGGCCCGTTGGTGACGGTTTGTAATAATGATTCAAAGTGTTATCATTTATAACGCAATTTAGTGTAATTGTAATAGAAAGTATGTTCTATGACGTTTGTTAAGTCGTATGACATAAGTATTTGAAGTTGTGTAAGTTCGACACTTAGTAAAATCTGACTTTTCAAGGTTCTGGTTTGTGCGACGTAGCATGCGACGTAGCATGCGACGTAGGGTGCGACGTTGGCATGTACGTCGCATAATGCGACCTTCGCAAATCAATGCGACGTAGGGAGTGGCGTCGCTAATGCGACGTTGAGATTTTTGTGCGACGTAGGTCGCGACGTCGCTAAGTGCGACGTCGGCCACTTAATGCGACGTTGGTAACGACGTCGCTATGTGCGACGTTGTGAGGTGTATGCGACGTTTTGAGCTACGTCGCAGATAGCCCAGCGTCTCTGCGACGTAGCGGTCTGATCGGAAATTGGTGGCCGGAAAATCGGTCGAAAAACCTCCGTTAGGTCCAAATCTTTTACCCAACCCATTTTTGGACATTTTAAGCATATATAAACCATAAAAACGTAAAAATGAGCAAAAACGGAGAGTTTCGGGTTTTGTCGGAAACTTACAAAATGTCGGATAGAAAATCCGAAAAGATGGAAAGGTAGATCGTGATGCCGTGGTTCTTTTATTCCAAAGGAGTGGTATGATTCGGCGTCGTTTCGTGATGTTATTTTGTGATTTTGTAAGGTGGTGGTGGTTTTGTTAGTTGAGAGAAAAGAATGGAAGAAAGAGAAAGGAAATGAGAAATGAAGAGAAAAGAAAAGAAGGTGGGAGGTTAAGCCTCCCATTTTCAGTCCGCGCCTCCGCGCTCCGTGCGGTGTTCGTTTCCCCCGTCGTTTAAACGTTATATCAAGCAGTTATATTTTTAAAAGGTGACGGGAATGTTTTAATGAAATACCTTGAAATTAATTATAAAAACATTTGTCGAAGTATTAAAATTCTTAACTCGCGTTTAATACGTATTCGCTAAATTATTTAAAATGTCGTCGCGATATTATAAATAATGTTTGTTCGCTGTGTATTTTATATAATAAAATACGTTCTCATTATTTAGGTAAGTTTCTGTCACCAACGTCCAAGTAACTGTGTCGGACTCCGTCCGGTTAATTCGTACGATTAATCCAAATCGCGTAAGTACACACATATATATATAATTCACCTTATATATATATATACAAATAGAGTCTGCAATTAGTCCTATTACATACTAATTACAACTAGTTACAAGTAATTAGGCATAATTAATTATCCTAATTTAGCAGGTGTTACAAATTAAGTGATCAAACTTAGAAAAGTGAGGTTAGGTGCTATAAATTACTTTCAAGATAATTACGCTTTTACACGATTATCTATATGAGTAATTGACAACTTTGAACGAAAATTATGCATTGAATCCTTGGATTCGTGGATCCTTGTTAAAAATGTGTTTAACGATGAAAATAAGTGTTTGTAAATAAGATTATTCCAAAAGATTAAGTAAAATGTAAAGTATTTTCAGGATAATGCAAGTTATGCAATAAATATATGATCGCAATCAATAAAAATGCATGAAACAGAATAATAATGCAATTATTGCGATAAAAAGATGATTAGAAACAAGATAAATACGTATCTTTATGATAAATATAAGATAAAATCAGGATAATGCAGAATATATGATCAAAAGATCAATGGAATGCAAATTAAACAATGAAAATACAAAAATAAATGCGATCGACACAAGGATGTACGAGGAAAGCCCTTGATCAAGGTTGATCGCCGACATAAAACCTCGGGAAGGATCAATCGATCCTTGCCTTTGTTGATTCTATTAAATAAAAGCAGGATAATTACAAAGAAAGAGCACAAATGATCGATCTAAAGTGTTTTTGTGATGAACGGGATGAAAAAGATTAAGTGCAGGTGTGTTTGATCGTGTTTAATGAGAGTGTGAAGTGTTATGAGTCGTGGTTGTGCAGAGCTAATTGTCTCCTATCGATCATATGCCTCCAATTTATAGTAAATACAATATAACTAACTTTCCGAAAAATCAGGGATCCTCCCGAGATATTCGGGATCCTCTCCGAGATATCTTGAGCTTCTACAACGTTCATATTGACCAAATGTGGAACACATGCTGAATTATCCTTGAAATAGTCTACTTCCAAGGATTTCGGAGGTGGTTATCCATCCCTCAAACCGCGTATGACCTGGTCAAAAGGAAAGAGAACAACAAGGTAGTAATACATGATCCTGGGATACTGAATATATCCAGGATCCTGATCACCCGGGATCCTGAATATCCAAGATCCTGAACATAAACTGACAAATAAATATTAGTAACATCTGATCCCGAGATACTTAACATATTCGGGATCCTGACCATCTGAGATCCTAAACATATGTGAGATCCTGGTATATCTGAGATTTCTATAGTACTCAGGATCCTAAATACTCATCCATAACCGGGATCCTTGATCCAAGAAGGATCCTAGATATATCCAAGACCTTAATAACCTGTAACATATAAACATAGAATCTCAGGATCCTTAGTCTTAGCTTTATCTTGAACATATGCATGATCCAAGATATAATTCTCAATATTAACTAGAGACTTCAAGATCCTGTACCCTAACTATTAAATTTAGCCCCAAACAGGCATTTCTTTTATGTCTTTCTTGTTTAGGTGTGTAAGACATGGTCATTCTCTAAACCGTACATTGAAAGTTAAACAACTATTAAATGTTTTCAACTTCTATAATCTAGTTTCACATGTGATAGTTAATATCAAAAGCAATCATTGTTCATTTTCCCTCGTCTGTTCTTATGTTATCTTCCTCGACTCTGCTTCCGCTTTCTCTCTTTCTTTTGCTTTGACTTTTACCTTAGCCTCAGCTCTCTTTCTATCACACGAGCGACTGTTATAATACACGTATGCGTCTTGAAGCTTATCAAAGACTTGTCCTACATATGGTTTTATTTTGTTGGGGACGTTCGGTATCGATTGTCAAGTCCCACCTGGTGTTTCAATCTCATTTGATACATATGGAATGGTTTTTGTTGTAAGTGTTGAACTTGTAAAAATTTTTATAAAAAATATAAGGTTGTACACTAAGGCATGTGGTAATATAAAGTATCACATCTCACATTCTGATATTATGTAGTAACACATGTGTTATTAACCAGTACCGCATATGATAATATCAGAAAGATAAAAGCATTTATTAACTATTAACATATGTGTTAGTAACTAGTATCACATGTGTTAATAACTATTGATTGTCACATGTCACTATCACATTTTTGATCATATCACATGTGTTAGTATTCTTAGTTAGATGAAATATTTTTTAACAATTCACAGAACACTACAGGCTATTCTTTTTTCAGTAGATAACACATGATACTTATTTTATGAACAAGCACAAAGGAGCCAAATATTATCACACATTATACTAATAACTATAACATGTGTTACAATGAGTTGGAATAGAGATACAAGAACTTATTACCTGTAGCCTTTCCTTGAATCTGTTGCTCCACATTATTTGTTTTACATTATTCTATTACAGCCATCTCTGTGTTTTGTACCATAAATGTTTTTGGATTATTAACTATCACATGTGTTACCGAATCGTAATTCATGAGTTGTAAGTTTTTTTCAACTGTTTTTTATGATTTTCAACAACTCAACTGAAGTCACATGAATTACAGAGAGAATTAATTCATGTGATACTATTATCACATATGATACCAGAGTAATTTCATTTTGTTGTGATTCAATTTAACGAAGTTTCATAATCGTCATAATAAGCCGGCTTTATTTGTTCAAATCGAATGAAAACTGATTGATGAATCATAACAAATCAGTATACAATTATGTTTTCGTTTCTTACATTATAAATACGATATCATAATTAGGTTGAAATCGCATACATTTGCAAAAAGAAGATTGATTTTGCTGTTCGAATCACAACTAAAACCTAATTGAATCACAACTAAAACCTAATTAAATCAGAATGAATCTGCAGAAATTTGTGCAGATTCGAAAAAACGTAAATCGTACCTATGATTTTGCTGTTCTTTGAGATCGATTTGAAGAATTTTCTCAAATCCCTGTGATCATATGTACGTACGTGCGTGTATGTATAGCCTGTATGTATATGTATAATAATAATATTAATATTATTTTTTTAGTTTTAATTTTCTATTTATTTAATAGGAATTATTTTGAAATGTATAATGACTATTATACCCTTCAACTCTTAATTGAAATAGAGCATTCTTATTGGTTATCTCATTCTCACAAAAAATGTCATTCTCATTTGAACCTCACTCTAACTATACATAAAAATAATGTTTTTGGTAATGAGAGTTGCATTAGTAAAATTAATGTCGTTTAAAATATAATGTATGATAGTAGTCTTGGAAAACTTGCTATGTACAAGAGTCTTGTTAAAAAAGATGGTATTTAAAGAAATTTTTTTACTATAGTAACGATTGATTGGCCTAAAACTGTAGGCGTAAATATAGATGTAAAAATGTGATTGGTGGATGTGAAAAATTGAATGGATGAAATTAGGAAAGAGAAATAATTCAACTAATAAAAAAAGTAGATCTATTTTCAGATCTAGTCATATATATATATATAGCAATACTCCCCTACACTCTCGTTGCTTTATATTTAATGTATGTTTTATATAAATATAAAGCAACGAGTAGTGTGATGGAATGTAGAGGACCACCTAATATGATACGTATCAAGTGTAAAAAAAAGTTTCTTAAATTGATTAAATATTGTGACCCTTTTGACTTGCAGACTGCTGTAGGTCAAACCAAATATCCATAGTGGGGTCACAAATTTACAATGAAGAATTTTATAAGTAATTATTATTTTGAAAGTTAAACAACTTTATAACTTTGTAATATCAGAAACTTGAATACCTAAATTCCTTATATATAAATTATATATAATCATAATTATAATAATTAATACAAAATTGGAGACCACATTGTCAAATGTCAAACAAACATTCTGTTTCAAAAAAAAACAAACATATACATATATATATATATATATATATGTGGAGGTTCATATGAGAACCAACTAAAAGTTGAGAACCTTGAGAACCACTAGATTACATGCTTGTTCACATGTGATTAACTTCATTCACATGTGAACATTGATTTATGTTAGATTGGGAAAGAAAAAAAAATTCAAAGAATACTAAATTATAGCGAAAAACACAAAAAACAAATATATGTTCACATTTGATGATAATGTGAACAAATCAGGTAAAACGTGTTTTAAGACGTAATTTTCGAATTTTTTTCTTTCCCAATCTAACCTAAATCAATGTTCACATGTGAATGAAGTTAATCACATGTGAACAAGCATGTAATCTAGTGGTTCTCAAGGTTCTCATTTGAACTATATATATGGAGGTTCATATGAGAATCAACTAAAAGTTGAGAACCTTGAGAGCCACTACATTACATGCTTGTTCACATGTGATTTAACTTCATTCACATGTGAACATTGATTTAGGTTAGATTTGTAAAGAAAAAAATTAAAAAAATCATAAATTATAGCGAAAAACACAAAAAACAAATATATGTTCACATTTGATGATAATGTGAACAAATCATGTAAAAAGTGTTTTAAGACGTGATTTTCGAATTTTTTTCTTTACCAATCTAACCTAAATCAATGTTCACATGTGAATGAAGTTAATCACATGTGAACAAGCATGTAATCTAGTGGTTCTCAACTTTTAGTTGGTTCTCATTTGAACCTAACCCTATATCGGTATGGGATGTTCTCCCCGAAACCCCAAACCTCAAACCCTAAACCCTAACCCCTAAACCACAAACCCTAAACCCTAAACGCTGTACAAAACGCTAAACCCTAAATCTTTCTAAACCCTAAACCTTGAACCCCTTCTAAACCCTAAACCCTTATAAACCCTAAACCATAAACCCTACTAAACCCTAAACCTAACCTTAAACCCTAACCTTAACCACAAATTAAATGTACAACTAATCACTAACACATGTGTTACTAATTTGTGAAACCCACCAAAAAATGAGAAAAAAAAAAGTTGTCAAAAGTATGCCTTGAGGGACGGCAAATCGAAGAGGAGAAAACGCTGAATTTTATGGTGCAATTTTCATGATTTTTCGACTTACCGTTTGTGAGATATTTAATTTTTAAAAATGTGGAGGAGAGAGAATAAAGTGTGGAGGAGAGAGAATAAAGTGACACATGGCAGAAATCTGTTGGTTCCCTCATTCTCACTCAAAATTGGTGTACTCATTTGAACCTTACTCTACTTTTATATATGTATATATATACATTCAATTTTCTTACGTAATTTGTTTGAACATCATATTTTTTTCTCGATGATATTTATATTAGTAATGTGTTTATAAATTGAACTTCGAACATTAAATCTTGTGGTAATGCATTAATTTATATTTTCGTTCGTTTGTGTTAATCAACAAACATATTATCTTAATGAACGAACGTAAAACAAGTAATCCATCTGTTTATATGTTTGTGTACGTTTATTTGTTTGATAGAATCATAGAAGTCATAGAACCTTAACCGTAAATCAGAAGTAATCAAATGCAACATCTAACAAGCTTGGGCCCAATAGAGTCCAATCTGTCTCTTGAGCCCACTGCCCCCTTAACTTAAACACTTGCCCATTTGACCTAAGTTTCTAGGTACTCAATCAAGTCATATATTTAGATCTATATCTACATGCTGCTGATAAATCCACCACTATTTTTGATAAATCCACCATTAATGTGCATTATCTATTTGTACAGTACAATACTGCAATGCATATATCTCTATCTATACTACATAATTTTCATTTTAACATTCATAATTTTTTAAGACTTCATATTAATACTCAACATTTAAAAATAATATTATTATAAACTTTCAACTAATTAATTAATTACATCATAACAATTAACTTCTTTTTTTTCCCATTTCTCCAATATATTAGACTAATAATACGAGCGTATTACCATCACTTATTCATCATTATAAAAAATCGAAAAATAAGAAAAATGACCTAACACTGTCACAATTTGATATTATTTATAAATTACATCTTCCGCTACATTAAATAGGTATTTTACTACTTCCATAGTTCATGTAATGGCAAAAGACTAACAAATGACTTGATACATATTACATACTTCCACCCAGTAGTATACTCTTTCAATCATATCATAGCTATTGTCCTGTTAACAGAAGATTATGTCATATACCATTTTTTGGCTATATGGCATATAGAGCACTAAGGAGATAAACGGGAAAGTAAGAGGTAAGAAACTAATGTATCTTAGTTATATCCCTTTCCAAAGGGCAGGGCGAGCCACGTTAAATGTAGAGGTAGCAGTCGCTACACGTCCATTCGTTATACGCAGTGTAAATTTTGCTGCATTCCTTGTTTGTGTTACAGGGTCACAAAAACTGAGATACCTCTACTACAAGTCACCTCAAATTCTGAATCCGCCACAGCCACCGGGTGTATTTATACTCGAATCCGGCATTTTGTATTGTTCAAATGTTATTCGAGTTGGTAGAATCAATTAAACATATACGACAACCTTGAGTAACGTTGTATAGAAAACAATGTAGATTATGAATTTAGTTGTAACACACACGCAAGCCGTTAATGAACCACGTACTGCTTTTAAATCGTTAGGTTTTGATCATGTAAAAAGGGTTTGTGTACATCATCACTTTTTATTTGCATGTTACCTTTAGTTTCCTCAAGTGCAAACTTGACCTGGAAACTGAAATTGACTTCAAAAAGGACAACTTTATGTAACCAACTTTAACCTTAATATCTCAAACCACAACTATCAAGTATAATAAATAACTACGATATTTATGTGATTGAGTTAAATTTGTGGCTGGAGTAAGAAATTAAGTTCCCTAATTGTACTAATCTTACAATTTTAGACCAACTAATCCAAATAATCTTAAATAAATACAGTATAATATAAGAAACACCTCTATGATGTGCTCATTTTAATTAAGTTTTAATTTGTCAATTAAGTCCTTTAATTTTAGTAAATTTTAAAATAAGATCACTAACTTATTAACAAAGAATTTTTTATAATCAATTGCCCACTTACGTATAAAAAAATTTAATTTATCAATTAAAACTTTTTTCAAATCGATCTGTGACGTTTCTAATTTTTATCACCGAGTAGAAATAAAATTACTAGAAAATGTTACTATAGACTTAAAATAATTAATTTTTTTCATTAATTTGGTTTCAAAATCTTTTCATTTTCTAATCTTTACTTGTATAAATTCATATACATAAAGTAATACTCCCTCCGTCCCAATTTAATTGTCCCCAGACAGAACTACACGCAGTTTAAGATAAACACAATAATTATTACTTATTTTTTGCACAATGACATTCTTACCCCTAATCAATTAATTTGAACTTCCTTTCACTTTTGTAATTTAATTTTTAAAGTAGGGACAATATTGTAAAAAGAATCATGTTACCTTTCTATATTTGGTAATGGACAATTAATTTGGGGCATCCTAAAATGGAAATAATGGACTATTAAACCGGGACGGAGGGAGTATATATTATCATGAAACCAACTAAATGCTTAATATATATATTAAATTACATATATTACTATTAGAAACAAGATACTATATACGAAATTTCATATTAAAAATCAACGTCCGTGTGTATAAACGGGTTTAAAGTCTAGTTGAGATTATATAATGATCTTATAAATAAATAAATTATATATAGGTTTATGATGTCATCATTTTAATTAAGTTTTAATTTGTCTATTAAGTTATTTAATTTTAGTAAATTGCAAAATAAGATCCATAACTTATTAAAAAGAATTTTTTTAATCAATTACCCACTTACATATCAAAATAAATTTAATCTATTAACTAAAATATTATCTAAATCGATCTGTAATGTTTCTATTCTTAATTCATCCAGTAGGAATAAATTTACTTGAATAGATTAATATAGGCTTAAAAAAAAAGTAACTAATTTGGTTTCAAAATCTTTTAATTTTTTATTTCTACTTATATAAATCCATATATATAAAGTAATATTATCATGAAACCAAGTAAATGTTTAATATACATATTAACTTACACAATTAATTATTAGAAACGAGATACTAAATACGAAATTTTATATTAAAAATTAACGGCCCGTGTAGAAGGGTTTAAAGTCTAGTTACTTAATAATTAAACATTGGTTCGAGTTCGCTATTGTTACCTGTTAGGTATTAACATAGTTTTTTTCCCCTTTATAAACACAACCCAAATTCCACCAAACATTTACAAACACACCATCCAAACTCTTTCTTTAATTTCTCATCTTCTCAACACAAAAAAACATGTCTCATGACAAAGATTCCACGCCCATGCCCATGCACAATGATACCATGGATGTCATGGTGATGCACATGACTTTCTTTTTGGGCAAAGATGTAGTCATGTTATTTAGTGGCTGGCCAAATGGGAAGCTAGGTATGTACATACTAGCTTTAGCTTTTGTTCTTTTCCTAGCTGTTATTGTGGAGTTTCTTTCGATTTTTCCAGTCGTGAAGGCAAGTAGTAGTCCGATTATAGGTGGGTTGATTCACGCTTCAATTTATGGACTCCGAATGGCTCTTGTTTATCTACTTATGTTATGTGTGATGTCGTACAACGTTGGTGTTTTTGTGTTTGTGGTGTTGGGACATATTATTGGGTGTTTTCTAGTCAAATACCGAGTGCTTTCTAAGGAGGCTTCTAAGTCTCAAACTGATCCTATGTAACGATTGTAATGCTTAATTATCTACGGCTGTAATTCAGAAAACTCAAAGTGTAATGAAGATGAAAAAAACTAAATCAAAGCATATTATTTGATTTGGTTTGGTTTTTAGATGACGTGTTGCTTTCAGTTTAATAAGGCTTGAAACAGATCAGTTTGGTTTAGCTTGTGAATTATGATTTCAATCCAACCCGAACTGATCAATGTATTCATACTAGATATTTGAGTTTCAATAAATTTGTATAATGATCTAACAACGATATCTAAATTGTGATTGTAATCGAGCAGGAACCAGTTGTTTTGTTTAACGAAAGGTAAGATGGCTGTTTCAGGTTTGCTTCTTGATACTTCAAGCCAAGCGTTGTCCAGTTGATCATTCTGATCAAAAAATCGAATCCAACTGATTATATATTATAGAATAAGTTGATACTTCTTAATTTAAATGTGTGATATATGACCATACAAGGATTAGCCTCCCTAATACAAAGAAGCCAAAAAATTACAATCGTTAGTGCTAATGTAACAAGTTACTATAGCATTATTCCTCGAGCTCATACTTTATTGCCCAAAATAACACTAGTTTTACAAAAGAAAATGGGCAGGAAAGCAATGGTCATTCTACCTCCAGATTCATTTCCGTGACATAAGTTTGCTATAAGTTTTCCGTATGCGTTTCCTATATTTTTTTTATCTTTCATTCACAATATGGAACATCTGTTTACCCCAAGAGACTTAAATAGATTCACACCACCAGACAACAATCGTGAAAAGGAACCCATACGAGCAGGAGGTGGAGCCGCTGGTGCATCTTCATCACCGTCCTTCTCTTCCTGGCTAGAAATCAAGGGTTCATGTGCACCATCATCGAGATTCTTTGCTGTAGCCTCATTTTTTTTATCATCTAGTCCAACCTCTGAAATTTCTCCAGGCTTCTTGTCAAATAGTCCTTTAAATTGCTTACGGGCTTTCTTCTCTACTTCCTGTTATAAGCAGTGATTTATCTTTCTTAATAAGTAATCCAAGTTAAGTTACCTAACCGCAACATCACTGTAGAGCATACTCTACGATTTTGACTAGTTGAAGTCAACGACTTCAATTTTAATTGAATGAAGTGAGTATATTTTTTTAACTGACCTGCTCAGTCTGTTTCAATTTAAGAAGAGCTGCCTTTGCATTAGCTTCAGATGACCTGTCTATGGTCATCATCTATTTTAAGAATCGTGGAAAACGATCAAAACATAGTTTAAAAGAATATATTTGATTTACATCTTATAATGAACCAAGTAAATCCAAAAAATCACCTTATTGAAATCTGCCCTTGCTTCCTCATAATCGCCAGCCTCCATGTAAGCCATTCCTCGCCGATAAAGTGCTTTCACGTGAACAGGGTTTGCATCTAATACCTGCACAAAGAAAAAACAATTGTTCATATAAGCGATCTTAAGATTGTGATTATAAAAATGACATATTTTTGTTAAAAATAATGTTTATTATAAGAGAAGGATGGCAAATAAATAACACAATGGTACCTGTGATCATGTAAAGAGAACATCAGATGTTAGCTAATAGAACTTACTTTATTGCATGTCTCAATTGACTTTCTACAATCCCCCATCTTCAGGTAGCAGGCAGCGACATTCAGATTCAACAGGCTCTATTGCACCAAAAAATTGAAAAATATGTTCAGACTTCAGTAAACAAAAATGGAAACATATAAAAGATATTAATGGTATCTTGAAGAAACAACAAAGCATCATACTCTTGTACTTGCAAACTCTTTTCCCTCCTCGTCATCTTGAGGATTGACATGGTTGAATTCACGTAAAATCTGCAAAGAAATGCATAAGTATTTCATATTACAACCAAGAACTAAACCTTGATGCAAAGAAGGATATTTTCCATGGCAAATCCCTTATGTACATACTTTATATTTACAAACAGACTGCACAAAAGATAGATCTTGAATTACAATGTATAAACGAACCAGATTGTGTACCTTATCATACTTTGCTTTGGCAAGTGCATATTTTCCTTCTTTGAATAGCCTGTTACCCTGGATAAGAAATATAGCCTTGTGAATACTTATCCAAACAGAATACATTTCTACAAGTCTTTATTGATACCTAATTATGTACAAAGTTCCCATTTCTTTTCATATCAGGATTGTAGTGAACAATGAGGTCCTAGGATAATAAGATCAGATCCAAAAATCATAAAATATATACCGTGCCTTTGGTCTTCTCAACATCGTCCATTATAGCTCTAAAGTCCATACCAGTCCAGTCCTACAGCAGAGACCATAATTGTAATAAACCAACCATCATAGATCCAAATAAAAAAATCTAACAATTACAAGCACATTTTCGTATAAAAAAGAAATTACTACAATGATACTAAACACAGGAGTTGACATCCGAAGAGACCATTACAATCAAGCTATACTCTATTCTGTCTGTCTTTTTGGAATTAGCAGTTATGCTAAGCATATACAAAGTTCTCGTGTAATAATTGTTGGGCATGAAATGAGTAACTACAAAATGGTCTTACCTTTAGCATTTCAAAACCAAGGAGCTCAATCTCCCATTGAACATATGCACCTTCAGGAACATTAGCTGGCCTAGTCACAGAATAAATAGAGCAAAATTAATAAATAAAAGAAAAGGAAAAAAGAACAGAACCAAATATTAATACTAGCTGATCTCACATATACATAATATAAGAAGTTTCTGGATAATAGCGTGCTTCAAGAATATCTTTTTGCATCAAAAGATGTGACAATTACAGAGTTAACAAAAAAAAACCTGGTAAACTTGTCATATGCATAATCAGGGGGGCAGGTAACAAGTGATATCTCTTCAGGCAACATCAGCCGAACACACATCTCAAAACCTTCGGGTACCTAGCATCGAAAGAAAATACCTAATATCTAACTCCTCAAAAGACATGTTTCAATGACAAATTAATTTCATTAACGTAACTCAACTCCTCAAAGACATGTTTTAATGACAGATTTAATTTTATTAACATAACTCCTCAAAAAATTCATGCATGATCCCTTGTCATGTTTTTAAAATCCCCTACTGTACAGCATGTTAAAACTTCTATAATGTTAATCTATGCATACTTAAACAAAATAAACTCAAATTCCAGAATTACAACTGGAGAAACTGCGAACTACTTGGGGCAAAGAAACCATCTGCTTTTCAAGGGGAATGCATAATGCTGATGTCACAAGCTAAAAAAATTGTGAAACTGACGGCAATCAAAATCTCATTTAAGGTTAAGGTTAGCTTACAAGCCCTTCTCCTGAAGAAAACTCCAAAGGCTGGCCATGATTATCGACTCGTGTGTCATAGAAAACTGTCTTCTCTTCATCCATAAGCATGCCCTTATAATGCACGCATAGTCGACTGTCTTGAAGAGGGCAATCCATAGGAAACTCACCTACATGTTTCAAAAGAACAAGGAACACATAAGGCCACTATAATCACATAGCTGACGGGGCTGATTAACAATAGCAAACAGGAGTAAAAGTTGCATCAAATTCTATCTCGAGATGATGCCATATGCCAAAAACTTTGTAATAGCATCAACCACACATGCAAATTGGGGAATTTGAAAATAAAAATAAAAATGTGCAGATCACATAACGATAACTACTAGATATTGAATCAAGGACCACGTTTTATTGATTGAATATTCAACTTATGTGTCAGGCATAAAATGAGTAATTACCCATATAGTTGATCGACAAACAAAGTGATCACATAATCTCAATGATATATACTAAGCCAGAATGATTAAAATGAATAGCTAAGTCCAAATTGCACAAATAATATTAGTGTTAGAAATCAGATATTCGTTACTGGTACAAGTTGAGGACTAAATTGCAACCATGTCATGTCATATATGTTGCAAAAGGCCATTCGAAGGACTTATACAATACCTTTTCCATCTTTAATGCGGCGTTTTATTAGACGGCCATCTCCTAGCACATCACGTACCTGTATGATAGCAAAGCACAGATCCTCATTCAGAAAACTTGAACTAGAGATGACATTCAATGGCAAAGAATTCTGTTTTAGATGTTGAAGAAAACACCTGAATAAAATGAATAAGCTCGACTTCAAAGTGAACTTCTTCAATACCATCTAAAAGAGGTATCAGAGGGCTTTGGCTAAAGTACTGACTTGTAACATAGATCACTGCTTTCTCTCCACGTGACATTGTTCCTATACCCATTTCAAGACCTTTAGGCACCTGACATTAAATTGCAATGATCACTGTATGAGTATACAAGAATCTCATCTTATCATATTTTCTACACACTGCTGATACAGAGCAAGTGAGGTAAATAATCATAAAAGCCAAGAAATGGTAGAGGAAATAGATAATTATTGGACATAGTGACAAACACATCAGATTATGCATGACATGAAAGATGGAAAGCAAATAATTGTATACAAGCAGGAATGTATGCCAATATAGAAACCTCGGATTTTCCAAAAGTAAACAGAACTGTTTCGCCTGTCGTATGTAATTGAAGTGATTGTCCATCCCCCGACTTGGCAAAAATCCTAATATCATTCACAGCCCAAAAGTTAATATTACGCCATTAGCATTGCAGCTATATCTGAAATAATCAAACTTCATTCAAATGTGTGAGTGTATGTGTTTGAGAGAGAGAGAGAGAGAGAGAGAGAGAGAGAGAACAAACAAACCTGGCTTTTACTTCATAAAGATCTCTCGGGTTTTCCCAACTCTGTGCCTCCTGTGTAACCTGTCCAGTGAAGAACATAATAAATTTAAACTTTCACATTAAAACATGTTATTAATGAAGCCCCGAATTCAACTGTATCTTTTTCATGCGGATAAGAACGAAAACAAGAGACAGTATATTACATAAAGTTATTTGTAAAAAGGAACGGAAGTCCAAATAAGCGTTATTAGGAGGAAACATAATAAAAAAATGACATTAAAAATGAAAAGGCAAAAGCGTGATAGTCTTGTCATAAGCAATGATTAGATTGAATCCTGTATAGTCAAATCAGATCAGATCTGATTCAAGGTCTCAGCAATTTAGGCTATTTTAATAAAATCAAATGCTTTCCCTTGGTCTATCAGATTAATAACCTCAACCGAGTCACTTCCCAGTACCCACTTCCAGCGAAAAAAGTGTGCTGATGCAGTAAACAAATAACACATTAATCAGAGTAGATATGATGTTATAGTGGTATACATACCTTCTTCAAGACTCCCAAATCTTCAGTTATGACCTGAAGAATAATTACAAAGCAAATTAATCTTAGTTATGATATCAAGTACAATCAGCAAACTACAAAACCTATAGTAAGCATAACTAGCTGCTTTACGCTGCAATAGTACACATTGTTAAATATATAGCAGTGTCACATCAGTTATAAAAAATGGTGTATATGTTAGCCACTTCCAAGTTCATGCTAAAAGAGTAGTGTCACTTCAAAGTCAGATGATCATAAAGCCAATTTAGTATATAATTTACAATCTTTAGCCCTTGCCTTGACTTTAGAAAACTCTATCAGCTCAATCTCAAAGTTAAGTTCAGCATCCTTCGGAAAGCTATCTGACACTGAAACTGGACAGTCATCCTCGCCGTAGTGCAATTCAGGCTTTATTTTCAGCTAAAATAATTCACACCAAAACATGTGTTAGAGATTGTAACAAAGCACATGACAATTAGATGTTCAAGAACTCAATAAACTATGAGCACTAAAAGGTAAGTAGCTAAGCAGAACAGGATCCAACAATGTTGGCAAGCAAACTATGCATATCATACAAAAAATAACATGAATATTGAAAAGCAGTTCAATGTACAGAATTTTTTTACCAGTATGTTAATATAACATGAACGACACTCGTATATACATTGCCACCAAACACTTACCACTGCAACTTCACCCTTCAACATTGTTGGAATACCTTCTAGCAGCCCTAATATCATCTTGCTCTTACCCAAAACCTGCCTTATTGGGGTGCCTTTGCCTATCATGAAGAAATTATACATAAGGGGTTGTTGGAACTAAATTTTTAAATAATTTTGGTCAATTGGCTAAAGAGCAAGAAACTGAACGCTATAACTCAAAAGCATTGGCAAACAATACTATCACGGCTAGGAAAAAGCACCCAAGTACTTTTGTTTAGAAATTCTTGAGCGGAATAAAACTTATCTACATAACATATATATATATATATATATATATATATATATATATATATATATATATATATAATATGTAAATATGTATATACATTTATAAATTTAGAGTAAATTATATTTGCCCGTCCCTGCCAGTCCCCGGGTCGGGTATTCCTCGGAGTCAGTCCTTTGACCCGGAAATTTGTTTCACTCCCAGTCCCTAAGTCAAACGGACGTTAAATATGTTTGTTATCTCATCCCACGTGACTTGCACATGGCCACATAATTACATTGCCCGTCTCTGTGGTTGTTCGTATATTACGGTCCCAGTCCTCGGGTCAGGTAATGTGTGGACAACCACAGGGACGAGCAATGTAATTTACGGACAACGACAGGGACGGGCAATGTAATTTACGGACAACCACAGGGACGGGCAATGTAATTTACTCGGCCATATGCAAGTCACGTGGGATGAGATAACAAGCATATTTAACGCCCATTTGACGTAGGGACTGGGAGTGAAACAAATTTCCGGGTCAAGGGACTGGCTCCGAGGAATACCCGACCCGGGGACTGGCTTTGTAATAACGTGCAAACCACAGGGACGGGCAATGTAATTTATAAATTTATTTTGGGTTCTCTTGAGAACCTGGTATATGAGTTATGCATTTAATTAAGTGAAAGTTCTACCAAAGGGCCATTGATGCAGCGATATCAAGGTAAGCTTTCAACCATAAGATTGTGGGTTCAAGTCGTAGGGTAGGGACAAATCTACATATTCCTGCCTTCCTGGATAAAGTATATATGTGCTAGTTGTGTGTGAGAAGTTGCCTTCCAAGAAATTAAGTGAAAGTCCTAAGTCAGGGATGAGAGAGGATCATAATATGAATCTCAGATATTAAATCAGCTTAAAGAATTAAAGTAAGAATAAGGGAATGGGTCATTGTACTATGTAAGTAAAATAGATCTTCTTCAGCTTGAGTTGGGTTAAAAGCGCTCTACCACTGAGCTACTGAGGAACAACGGGAATCTGCTTTCTCGGCAGGGTTAATTTTAAATTACGAATTGACGCGGAAATGAAAGAAGTCTACCGAAACCTTGCAGCAAAACTGGAATTCTAACATTAGCATATACGAAATCATTTCCCAGTGAATGAATAAGCACATTATCAACAACACATTTAAATTTCATCAAATTCCACAACTCAATTTGCACCAATAACTTCAATTATCTCAAGTCGTCTGTAATTGGATATACTAACCATAAATTGTACTCAAAAAGTGAAGCAAAAATTAACGCACCGCCAAATTCGGAGCGAGTAGACTGAACGACCACTCCATCTAGAGTACGAACAGTAGAATGATATATAACCTGCACAACAAACCTCATTAACAACTTATAACTTACATAATTGAGTTCATATCCATCTCAAATATCTAAAATGATACAAAAACGTAACAATGAACAAATATATAAACCTGATCGCCATCAGAAGGCATGGCATCACCACCTCCAGGTCTAATCATAGCCTTCATTAAGCCACCTGGAACCATCTTCTTTCTCCTATAAATGAATTAATCACAAGTTTATAGGATTAATATACATAAAATTTGAAGGAAAGGAATATTGAATTATTGATTGAAGTGTAAGATTAGTTAGTGTTACTACCTCTTATCATCGTCTGATTCAGAAGGTGTAGCGGTTTTCTTTTTGTGTGGCTGATCCGCATCTTTGACGACGGCCATTGAAGCTGAGATTGATGATTATCACTAGTACAATACTGGTAGTAATTTGGGGATTTTGACGTGACGGAAAACCCTAAGTTCAATTCTGCAAAATTTGAAACACAGTTTGAGGCTTTGAGCTTCTATACGGCAGGATGAGCTATATTAATTATTATTAATTAATTAATAAATTAGATTGAATTAGTGTAATATTTTTAATGCTGTAATTAGGTGAACCAATAACAGAATTATTTAGTCAACAGCCTGGTCATTTCCAAACTATTAGGTGGCGTTTGGTTTATCATTAGAAATTGGTGAGTACGGCTATGGGTTTCATAACCTTTAATTGCGGTTTGGTTGGTTATTTGTTGGGCGATCGTGGGTATGAAATACATACAGTAGATAAATTAAAACAACTAAGTGTGTCGTTGGTAGGAGAATATGAGAAGGACTTCGATTTCATGTGTCTTTGAAAAACGGTTAAAGCTGGTAGTTAAAGTCGTAAGCTTCTAGTTGTAAATTTAATTTTTAAGTTGAAAATTGAAGTTTATTCTTTTATAATTGTTTGTCAATTAGTTGGAGTTTAAATATGTGAATTGACATATAAAAAAATGATAAATTATAAATGATATTTGGGTAATTTATCATTTAATAAGTTAGAAGCTTATTTTTAAAAGCTACCTCAAGTAGCTTTTTCTAGAGCTTATTTTTTCAAACTAGCGGAATGCCCACGCGATGCGGCGGGTAAACATTTATTAGCTTTACATTTATGACGATACACTACGATATGTCATTGTGAACTCGATAGTCGAGCTGCGAATCTCTAATAGCCAGTTGGGAAGTTGGTAGGTACGGAGTCATTGTTTTATGTTTTTTACATTAGTAATTTATATAAACATTATGTTCTTGAAATTGTAATCATATAATTTTATCCAAAAATTGAAACTCTCAAATGTAGAAATTAATTGTATCAATACAAAATAAGAAATATAAACAAACATGTAAATTTATAGCTACACAAAAAAACACAACTAATAGTCCGTTTCTAATTTTTGAAAACACTTAAAAACGTGTCAAATTGACTTAAAGTTGATTTTGAAGGCTTTAGAGTTGGAACTTGACTCCAAACGGTGGACAAACCGCCTACAGCAGTTTGCTAACACGTGCGTCTCGTTCCGACCTTTCCGTCTATAATTGACACGTCTCGTAACTCTTTACGGTTTAAAAGTTATATCATATTTTTATTAAAAGTTATTAATTAGTATATATATATATATATATATATATATATATATATATATATATATGCTAACACGTGCTTCTCGTTCCGACCTTTCCGTCCATAATTGACACGTCTCGTAACTCTTTACGGTTTAAAAGTTATATCATATTTTTATTAAAAGTTATTAATTAGTATATATATATATATATATATATATATATATATATATATATATAGATAGATAGATAGATAGATAGATAGATAGATATAGAAAAGCTTTAATTAATTAGAATTGAATATCATATATTTATTACCTTAAAGTCTAATAATAATAATAATGGTATTAATGAGTTTTTAATAAATGTAGGGGTATTTTAGTAATTTCAAGGAGGTTTTCCAAATATTATTAGTAAGGTTAGGGGTAGTTTAGTAAATTCCCTCTTAAAAAAAAAACATCACAAATGTGTTATATAATAGTATAGATAAGCTATTAAACTTTTGTATGCCAAACAATGTTAAACACTTGAGCTTATGAAAAATAAAAAAATAAGCTTAAGCGCTCATAAGCTTTCTTGCCAAACACACCCTAAGTCTAAGAAAATGCTCGGAAAATCAACTTCTTTGTATTTTAATTTCACTCCAATTTGTAAGGAAATAAAATTGGTTAACAAAATCCCTATGTGTTTTTATATCCGAGAAATCTAAAAAATAGCTCACTCTTTTAAAAGAAATGGTATAAATGTGCAAATCACGTACGAGGTATATTTTTCACAAAATTAGAAGGTCGCTCCAAACCCTAGCCTATTGTGATTTTGACGATCCTCCCCTCAATCATCTTTCGCCATCTTCCATAGTCTACTCCTTCACGTTCCAAACTTCGTCAGTGATATACCACACTTAATCGATAACCTAAGGTAATTTAAGGTTTTATTGTTCTTTGATTCTTATCTTGAACATTATTTATTGATGATGACTGGTATACCATAAAATCACTCGTAAATCCACCTAGTGTGTCGTTTCTTATTCTTGATTCATATATGTTCCCTTGTTTTGTATTTCATAATCTAGTTCACTCAACTAGTTATTTATATGTTATCTTTTATTTGATAATTTGATTAATGGCATAGGTAAGTTATTCATTTGAATAACTATATAAGTAATATTCAATACTGATTCTTTTTGTAGTCCATGAAAATATGCAATACCTAGGTGCTAGTTGATAAGTAATTTTGAAAAGAAATGGAAGTTAATTTTTGGGTTAGTAAAGTTGGATTTGAGGCCATCATTAACTTCACTAAATTAATTGATGTGTTTTGTCAAGTTTATTGCCAACGTTTTGATGGCGTGAACATCAAGCTTATCATTCATTTTATATAGTTTGCCCGCCCTAATATCCGAGGATTTTATATGAAAGCCCGATTGGGGTTGGAATTTTTCCCAAACCTAACCTAATCTTCATCTATCACTGTAATTCTAAAAATTCGATTAAAATTCTTAAAATAGTTAACGTTGAAATTTTTATTTCAAAAACCTCTAAGTTGATATTATGATTATATATATAAATATAGGAAAATTCTAAACATATAATTCAGACATGTTTAAATTGTTTTTATCTTGATAATAATCACCCACCCCTTGAACATCACAACTCTCAACCAACTTAATATACTACCACTTTATGCATGAATTTAATTCTTAAACATAACCCTTGGGGCTACAATAAAAAAAACTTTTAAATTTAAATTGATCAAATAACATATGGTAAATAGAAAACGTCAACAATATACTAATTTGATAGTAATAACATAACTACAACCCACTAATTGTCGTGATCCAACCAATATGTTCTTCAAGAATTTGTGGAGAGAAATGTAAACCCTAACAATGGAGGTTTTCTCATGCACGTCAGAGCATCGGCATGGGATCTATCTGTCATCGGAGATAGTACCAGCAAGCGCAACTTGATCAGGGTTTTCTTATTTATAATAAGATGGGGGGTCAACTAATATATACTACCTACTTTTGAAAGTAAGCAATAAGTATAACTTGAATGTCGTTCTTAAGTCGAAACAAATTGAACTTAAATGATCACCTAAGATAAGTTCATGAATAAGATTGGGTTTCATAAAATATGGATATTTTGTTTTATGGATTTTTCTAAATTAATCTAGTTGCATAAAAATAAATATTCAATTATGGATAGAAATAGAGAGATAATTAGAGTTGTGATTACTGAAAGTTCGATAAATAGGTTTTCGGGATGATGTTCATTATAAAGGCTAATTTGAGACTTCCCTAAATAACAACCGATAAACACTCGGTGTAAACACTAGCACCCTACGATTTAGTCTAGAACTTAAAGTCGTTTGTCACTGAGTCCTCGGTTATTTCGATACTGATCGGATCAGACTGCTCAGCCCCCAACACTATCTGTCTGGTGAAGACAAGTGACCCCTTGGAGATAACTCCTAGGTGCATGAATAAGGCACAAGACTGTAAGTTAATATCCAACATTTTTTAACACCTAAGTCTATTGATTTTATTAAGGATTGTACTAATTGTTTGGTATGCATGTTAAACTATCAATAAAGTGGGATCTAGCGTTTTAAGATTCCTTATTTATATAATTTATAGGCTCATCTACTGTTGCCATGAATTAAACCCTCCTTCGTCATCAATCGTTTATCCCTAGGTATGCTCACGATGTACAATACATGTTTCAGCATATCCGCAACTTTTTGTACTTAGACCATGTTCTAGAAGGATAAATTCTAGGTAATCCACGATGTTACATACCTACGGCCTTTTCGTAACTTCCACGCTTCTGTACTGCATCCGAAGGTGGTTCTAGCGCTATAGTAAGTACTTGGATGTTTTACGGTATTTCCAAGGCTTCATACATAAATAAAGATAACTACCTACCGAACTAGGGTTGATCAGATCCTAATACAAAAGTGATAGTCACGTGAAAAATTGGAAAGGGTGAATTGGTAATTAAATCTAAATTCATGATAAGTTTAACTAGATACATAGCATAGCAAATTCCAATTATGTATTGTATATAAAAGATTAATTTAACATTGTACCTACTTTTAGATATCGACATTTCATGGATCACAATATGACACTACTCAATAATCATGACGATAAAGATAACACATAACATATCATCATGCATGGATAAATTAGACATAATAACAATACAAGAGTATAGATATCACCCATAATTAAAGCAATGTAACAAGGAGACAACTTGCAATCCTATAATCAAGCTTGAACACCAAAATCCTTTATTACAATGATAATCTCTACCCTAACCAACTAGCTAACTACTAATTACTCTCTAATTCTCTAAAGGGTGAAACAAAAGAAAGAGTGTGTAAAATTGGGAATGAATATCAGAATAAGGTGTGTTTAAATGGTGAGGTTAAGGCTCTGTAGGCAAACTTGAGCTTGGATGCACCCAAATGACTTGGAACCCAAAAACACCAATTTTGCACTGAAATTCGACACCTAACGGCACCGTAATACGGCATACGGGTCTAAAAGGAGGCATATAAGGGTCTGACTACCGTATATGGTAGCCAAATGGGTCGTATACAGTCCCCTTGGTGCTGTATATTAGGCATATTCAAAAATATCCGTATCCGAACCCGTTACCCGAAAATCCCAAAATCCGATCCGAATTTATCCGAAAATTCAGATACCTGAATTTCTAATATCCGACTTTTCGGATTCGGATACCATATTTCAGAAAGTTTGGATAGTTTGGATATCCAAAACCCAAAAATTTAACTTTTTATTTTTATTTCTTTAATACTACTAAAATTACAGGTACAAATATAAGATTAAATACCAATTTCACGTTTTCAATGTTGATTTACTTTCCCCTCTTTCAAGTATTTTCCTCTGGCCGTTTAAATCTCAATCGCTCCCAAGTACCAACTTCTCGTTGCTGAAATTTCATCAAATAATCTTCATCGATAAAGGTTTAAAGATTGTCCTGATGGGTTTTATACGTTTCTTATTTAATGATGGGTGGTTATTCGAGGACTTCGTCAGCATCACCTCCTACATAACTAAAGATCTTGGTTTTCTACTTCTGAATAATACATTTATGTATGTATATATTAGTATGTAAGCATGTATGTATTTATGTATGTGGACTATTTCTTCCCGATTGAACTTTGAAGGTTGATTAAGTGAATAATTGGATATCTGAAAATTCGGATATCCGAAATTTCGGATTCGGATTTCGGATAGTGAAATCTAGTATCCGAATTTTCGGATATCGGATATCCGACTTTGAACAGGCCTATTGTATACGATATCATGGTGCCGTAGACGGTTCCCATGTGGTGCCATGTGCGGTCTCCAGTTTTCTTTTTGTGTTGGATCGTAATTTGGTTTCTTCGTTCGCTTGTATCGTCTTCGTTCTTGATCCATTTAGGCCGTTCTTTATGTCCACGTTCTCGTTATCTCCTGATCAACATTTTAGGACAGTCGTCAAATTATAGATCGGAGTTTTATAGCTAAATAAAAGTGTTGCATAATTTATGCCTATATTAGTGCGTTTTTCGTCCCTTTAACATGATTTATGAAACATCGATCAAGTTTTGATCTTTTTAACAAAATGTGGTAAATTTTGAAATTATTTGCTTGTTTTTGTTAAATAAATGTTTAATACTACGTATGAGGTATATAATGTACGTAAAAACATGACTTCTTACATTAAATCATTTTCTAAGATAAAATTCGTATCTTTAAAAGTCATATCTGGTCCTTTATATATCGAGCTCGGTGGGTACAACCTTCACGCTCGACGAGCCGATATTAAACTCTTTTTCGATATTTTCCCATTGAATGTAGTCTTATTTAAGCTTATATGCACGAATATAAACAGCTCTAAGATATATCTAAGCTCCACAAATAGGTTGAAGAATAGTTTTTATCTTTATCTTTTAAAAGCAAGTTGATTAAATACGAATTTCTTCAATACTTATCCATCCGCTCGCCGTACAGAAGTCATGAACTTGGCAAGCTAACCTTCGTTTTTGACTAACATTCTTTATAATCATGTATTATCCATGAACCCCCTTCATTATCACCTAATTTTCAAATTTAAACGAATTAAGCCTATAAACTATTTAATAAACACATGTAATTAAAATAGTGTAAATATGCATAATGATAACGAGACGGTACATGAAGAACACGAACCTGTCCCGTGGCCACTTTTCCACGAACGAAGTGAATGTCAATCCCAATATGCTTTCTGCGTTAATGTTGCACGGGATTAGAGGACATGTATACGGCACTGACATTGTCACAGTAGACTAAAGTGGTTGTAAAGAGTGGTGCATGAAGTTCTCGAAGGAGATTGCGAATCCAGGCAGTCTCAGCAACTGCATTAGCGACTCCACGATACTCTGCTTCGGCACTGGAATGGGAAATGATGTGTTGTCTTTTAGAAGACCAAGACAAGAGGTTGTCACCAAGAAATACACAATAGCATAAGGTGGACCTGCGTGTCGAAGGACACCCAGCCCAATCGGTATCTGAGTAAGCCGTGAGCTGGGTAGTGTTCGATGCATACAACTGTAAGCCATGATCAATCATCCCACGAACATAGCGAAGAACGCGCTTTAAAGCATTAAAGTGGGGTTCACGTGGATCATGCATATAGAGACATATCTGTTAAACTGCGTAGGTCAAGTCTGGTCTCGTGAAAGTAAGATACTGAAGAGCCCCTGCTAGACTGCGATACATATAGGGGTCAGTAACAGGAGGGCCATCTGGGCCAAGATTGGTCTCGTTATCCAGCGGAGTTTTACATAGGTTCCAATTGGTCATATGAGGCCGCTCAAGGATGTCAATAGCATACTTTTTCTGAGAGAGAAACATCTCGGGTTTGTTACGTTGAACCGAGATACCCAAAAAATAGTTGATAGGACCAAGGTCAGTCATAGAAAATTCTTGATGAAGAGAAGATATAACATGTTCCAGAAGAGCCGTAGATGATGTTGTAAGAATAATATCGTCCACATAAAGCAACAAGTAAGCAATATCTGTCCCATGTCTAAATATAAACAAGGATGAATCACATCTGCTATGTTGAAAACCAACACGAGTGGCATAACCGGCAAAGCGCTGAAACCAGGCATGAGGGGCCAGTTTAAGACCATATAGGGATTTCTTCAGAAGGTAAACATGAGTAGGGTGCTCAGGATCCATGAAACCCTGAGGCTGATGCATGTAAACTGTCTCACACAAATGAACATTAAGAAAATCATTCTTCACATCGAGTTGGTGAACAGGCCACCGTCGAGATACTACAAGATTGAGAATTGTACGGATAGTGGCCGGTTTATGTAACAACCGCCAAATTAGGGCTAGTATTAGCGCCTAATTCTTTGTTAATACATGTAATTAGTACTGAGTTAGGCTAATTTATGTATCGGATTATATGTTGGTTAATATATATACAACTTTACGATTTGATTAAATCGTACGCGACTTAAATAGAATGAAATTCTATTCGGTTAACACGGACGTTGGTGAACAAATGTTTATAAACTAAGATAACGCAATTATGACCGGAACGCTACTTTATAATAATTGGTAATTATCTCGTATTACTCGATATACACTTACACGATTTAAAAACAAAAGAAATTAAATGTAATTTAAACTATTAAAGATTTAAGGAAATAATTTAAATAAATTATTTAACAAGATTTGTGATTTATAAATATAATTAAACGCGTAAAATAAATATTTAAAGTTTCAATGACGGAGCAAACGAACACCGCGCGGAGCGGGAACACGGGGCGAAAGTGGGGATTTAACCTCCCACTTCCACCCACCTTCTTTCATTTCACTTTCTTTCTTTCTCTCTCTTTCCTTTCCTTTTCTCTCTAATCACTAAACACCACCACCAAAAATCTATCTAAATCAACAAATAAACATATCAAACGACATCCGATCTTCAAGATTTTTAGAGATTCACGACCACCGCATCCCGATCTACATTCCCATCTTTTCGGATTTTCAATCCGACACTTTGTAAGTTTCCGACAAATCCCGACAACTCTCCGTTTCTACTCATTTTTACGTTTTTATAGTTTATAATGGCTTAATATGTTCATATAAGGGTTGGGTAAAAGATTTGGACCCAACGGAAACCGGAAAACTCGTTTTCGACAAAAATTCCGGCCATCAGACCGCTACGTCGCATTTGGCCACCGGCCTCTGCGACGTCGCGGCCTACGTCGCATAAAAACCCCAACGTCGCATTAGCGACGCTGCATCCTACGTCGCATTGATTTGCGAAGGTCGCATCATGCGACGTACATGCCCACGTCGCACCTGACGTCGCACGCTACGTCGCACCCTACGTCGCACCCTACGTCGCACATGACAGAACCTTGAAAACTCGGATTTTACTAAGTGTCGATCTTACACAATTTCCAATACTTATACTATACGACTTAACA
This sequence comes from Helichrysum umbraculigerum, assembly GCA_949592205.1. Classification (NCBI taxonomy): domain Eukaryota; kingdom Viridiplantae; phylum Streptophyta; class Magnoliopsida; order Asterales; family Asteraceae; genus Helichrysum; species Helichrysum umbraculigerum. The sequence goes on along the minus strand of CATIUR010000001.1, from coordinate 326,126,841 downwards.
AACATCATAGAATATGCTTTTCTATTACAATCACTCTAAATTGCGTTATTAACAATAAAACTTTAATTATAACAAACCACCAACGGGCCGTATATACTTTGACACGAACGTGAACGAACCAACATTTAACACAACGGGGTATGAACAACTAGCCTAGATGGTCTTGCGAGACATCTACTTACTTAACCTTATGTGTTTAGGCACTAGAAGGTTACGGGTTCGGAGAACCTACGGTTGATACTACTTACTCGTTTATTGACATAAACGTACTTGCAAAGACTCAGGTGAGTCTTACAGCCCCACTTTTACTGTTTTATACTTTGGGGTGAGATACTTAGCAACTGTTTTACGCATGAACACAATGTACTGAACTGAAAACATTACTGAAAACATTACTGACTACAAACAAACGCATGAGTTACTTTTATCCACTGAAAGCCTCCTTATCGTAAGTTGTTAGTTATGGTCTTAAGCGCGAGTACTAGTAAATGGATCCATTTGGGACTGACAATCCCTGTCTGGGGTGGTAGCGCCACCACGTACTGATTTACACGTAGAAACAGACATATTAGTATTTGTTACATATGAGTGTGCGGATAGCACTCACGGGGGTACGTGATTTATTTCACACTACACGGTTAAGCTTCAACTTATGAGCTCATGGCACTGTACTGATTAACTGATTTACTTACTTTGCTGGATAGCAATACGGGTACATACTTGTGGTTCATTACATCTACTTATTACTAAACCTGTGAGATTCACCAACCTTTTTGGTTGACACTTTTTAGCTTTGTATCTCAGGTACACATACGGAGTAGGATCACTCCAGGATTACTAGCTAGAGTCGCATGATTTCCAAACTGCATTTAACGGAGATTCTTTGGCATTATCTTTTGTAACTACGATTATGTAATAGAATCTCCCGCTATACGCGTGGACTCTAGGGAACTACTTTTTGTATACGAAAACTTACGGTTCTCAAACGATTATTATTTATGAAACCTTTTCTAAACGTCTCATTTAGAGGTCGTTTACTATTAATCTTGTGCTTTGTATATTGATTAGTAACACCCAACGTATGCTTCCGCAAACCGTTAAATTTGGGGGTGTTACAGATTGGTATCAGAGCCTAAGGTTATAGTGAACTAGGTTGCATTTAGTGGGCCTAGACTATGACCGTTAGGCAGTATTCTCTTATTAGACATGACTAGTGCAGGAATTACAGCATACAACTTTAATTTAACATAGCCTGATCAACTATGTACAATTAAGGAAAGATGATGTAAGATCTGAATTGATTATGTTGAACAGGAATACGTCAGTTGACTCTGACTACGAGAGAACCGGACCATTACTTGATACGTGCTAGACACTAGGCTGGATATGATATATGTATATATATATTAGCCTCAATTTTTCTAACGCTTTGTCTCAGAAATGGCAAACATCCCATCCAACTCGTCTCGTTCTCAAACCGGGTCGCAGAACCCAAGGGTAGCAAGGAGGAACAACAGGTTGCCTCGAGCTGGCCCGTACTCCACTCACTTCACCGTGCCAGCCTTAGCTGCTAGGGTGAACCAACACGAGCAACGACTTCGCACCATGGATGTCGTGTTGCAGGAAACAAACGAAAACTGGAGACTTACAGCACTTGAGCGCATCGAACAAGTCTCTGAGAATCACGAAACCACCGTTACAAATGTGGACATTCTTCTCAACAGAGTGGTGGAGATAAGCGTGGAAACCACTCTTTTGAAACACAGACTTGAGGAGTGTGAACAACGCTCACGGGAAACGGAAGAATATACCCGTGGATTGGTACAGCGACTAGCATTAGCAGAAGACAACGCCCGACAAGCTAGCAGGCTTGCAAACACTGTGGACCGTCTTGTCACGATGATGGAACAAATTAACCTACGTTAAAACTAATGTAGTCTTTATCCTGTAATCTAGTAACTGTCTAAGCACTACTCTATGTTTCAGTCGGATGTGATAATTCCCGACACCTTTTGTAATACATCCGTAGGATGTAACCTTTGTACTAGCATCATCTATCAAATATTTCTTGTTGTTCAACTCATATTAATTGTCATTTTCCATATTGATGTTATGTATTACCACCTTTATACATGTACATCTGAAATACATACAACCTTCTTGCAAAAATCTCATGTATCTTCATTTCTTTTATTGAAGAGTCATGCCGCCAAAGTCAAGACCTTACACGGATGCCCAGATTACCTCCCTCATAACCCAGGCTGTTACTGAAGCCTTAGCTCGGAATACTCCACCAGGTTCCACAAGAAACAGCGATGCCGCTGAAACCTCTGCTGCTAAACCTTGTTCATACAAGGATTTTCAAAACTGCAAACCCTTGAGCTTCAAGGGGATTGAAGGAGCCATCGGACTTATCAGATGGTTCGAAAAGATGGAATCAGTTTTCCGCATCAGCAAATGTGCGGAAGACGACAAGGTCAAATTCTCCACCTGCACCCTTGAAGATGGTGCCCTCTCGTGGTGGAATTCCTATACCCAGTCTGTGGGTATTGACACAGCTTATCTACTCCCTTGGGAGGACCTGAAGAAAATGCTCACTGATGAGTATTGCCCGGCCGAACAACTTTACAAGTTGGACGAAGAGTTCTGGAACTTGAAAGTGCAAGGAACTGATATCGTTGGATACACCACCAGATTCCAACAACTCACCGTCCTTCGCCCAACTATGGCGGGTACTGAACCCGAAAAGATCAAGAAGTATATCCGCGGCCTCCCGGAACCTGTCCGGGGGAATGTCGCCTCGTCAAAACAAACCACTCTTCACGGTGCCATCCGGTTGGCCCATGAGCTTTTAGCCATGAACGAGGACCCAGAACCACCCACTCCATCCTCCAACAACAATAAAAGAAAATGGTCCGACAACCACAACAACCACCAAAACAAGAAACCAGAAACCATTAAAGCCTACACCTCCAGTTCTGATGACAAGGGGGCATACAAGGGAACCAAGCCCTATTGCCCAAAGTGCCAACGACACCACCATGGTTCGTGTCCCTGTAGCAAGTGTAAGAGATTTGGACACTTGGCTAAGGACTGTAGATCAAACACCACTGACACCAACACCTCTGCACCAAAGACTTGTTATGGGTGCAACGGAACGGGGCATTTCAAGAAAGACTGCCCGAAGCTGAACAACAACAACAACAGGAACAACAACAATGCTCGAGGAAGAGCTTTTGTACTGAAGTCTGGGGAAGCCCGTCAAGACCCGAATGTGGTCACGGGTACGTTTCTTCTCAACAACTTGACTGCATCTGTATTATTTGATACTGGTGCTGATAAGAGCTTTATTTCCGATGAGTTTTATCCACTACTAGACAGCACACCCACTGCCTTAGATTCTAAGTACACAATAGAATTGGCAAACGGAAAACTTATTGAGGCCGACAGTGTGATACCTAATTGCACTTTAAACCTATCTAACGAGCTCTTTTCCATTGACTTGATACCTGTCGAAATCGGCAGCTTTGACATCATCGTCGGTATGGATTGGTTGTCCAAGCACCGAGCCGAAATCGTTTGTTTCGAGAAAATTGTACGCATTCCTCTCGTCACCGGTAGAACTTCGAGCATACAAGGGGAGACCGGTGGTACGAGAATCAATATCATTTCTTGCATGAAAACCCGAAAATACTTGAGAAAAGGGTATCAGGCAATCCTCGCACACGTTATGGTGAAAAAGTCGGACGAAAAGCGACTGGAGGATGTGCCTATCGTTCGAGACTTCCCAGAGGTCTTTCCTGACGACTTGCCTGGCCTACCGCCAACTAGACAAGTCGAATTTTCTATTGACCTTGTGCCCGGTGCAGCACCCGTGGCACGAGCCCCTTACCGACTAGCCCCATCCGAACTTCAGGAGTTGTCTACTCAATTACAGGAACTCCTGGACAAGGGATTCATTCGACCAAGTTCCTCACCTTGGGGAGCTCCGGTCCTGTTTGTGAAAAAGAAAGACGGTTCTTTCCGCATGTGCATCGACTACCGTGAACTCAACAAATTAACTGTCAAGAACCGTTACCCACTTCCTCGCATTGATGACCTGTTTGACCAACTCCAGGGATCGAGTTTTTATTCAAAAATCGATCTACGGTCAGGTTATCATCAACTCCGAGTTCGTGACGATGACATTCCAAAAACAGCTTTCCGAACTCGTTACGGGCATTATGAATTCCAAGTAATGCCATTCGGCTTAACCAACGCACCGGCAGTATTCATGGATCTTATGAATCGGGTGTGCAAACCTTACCTTGACAAGTTTGTTATCGTCTTCATCGATGACATCCTGATTTACTCGCGCACTGAACAAGAACACGCGCAACACCTGAAAACCATCCTAGAGCTGCTCAAACACGAAGAGTTGTACGCCAAATTCTCTAAGTGTGAGTTCTGGATGAAAACCGTTCAATTCCTTGGCCACGTCATCGATAATCAAGGAATTCATGTCGATCCTTCAAAAATCGAGGCTATTAAGTGCTGGCAAGCACCTACAACCCCGACCGAGGTACGCCAATTCTTAGGACTCGCCGGATACTACAGGCGGTTCATTGAGAATTTTTCGAAAATAGCCCTACCTCTCACTGCACTGACTCAAAAAGAAAAGAAGTTCGATTGGACTGACAAACAGGAGTCAGCTTTTCAGCTACTAAAACAGAAACTCTGCAGTGCACCTATCTTATCTTTACCCGAAGGCAACGATGACTTCGTGGTATACTGTGATGCTTCACACCAAGGTCTTGGTTGCGTACTGATGCAACGAGACAAGGTCATCGCTTACGCCTCACGACAACTCAAGGTCCACGAAAAGAATTACACAACTCATGACCTAGAGTTGGGGGCTGTTGTTTTCGCTCTGAAAATCTGGAGACACTACTTATACGGTACCAAGTGTACAATCTTTACTGACCATAAAAGTCTCCAACATATCTTCGATCAAAAGGATCTCAACATGAGGCAACGTCGATGGGTCGAGTTGCTTACTGATTACGACTGCGAGATTCGCTATCATCCAGGTAAGGCGAATGTTGTCGCCGATGCCTTAAGCCGAAAAGAACGAGTGAAACCACTTCGAGTTCGAGCTCTCGGTATGACCATTCACAACGACCTCATCAATCAAACTCTCACCGCTCAACTCGAAGCACTCAAACCAGAAAACTTGATAAACGAGGCCTTGCGGGGCATGGACAAACAACTTGAAACCAAATCTAACGGGGCCAAATACTTCTCAAATCGAATCTGGTTACCAAGTTTTGGGAACCTACGAGACTTGGTGATGAATGAAGCTCACAAGTCTAAATACTCTATACACCCAGGTGCCGACAAAATGTATCACGGCATCAAGGAAATGTACTGGTGGCCCAACATGAAAGCTGACATTGCAACCTATGTTGGCAAGTGTCTTACTTGTTCTAAAGTTAAAGCTGAACACCAGAAACCTTCCGGTTTGCTACAACAACCTGAAATACCACAATGGAAATGGGAGCAGATCACCATGGATTTCATTACTAAACTCCCTAAAACTTCTAGCGGTTGCGATACCATTTGGGTGATCGTCGACCGACTCACTAAATCTGCTCATTTCCTAGCCATCAAGGAAACTGATAAGATGGAACGTTTGACACGGATCTACCTGAAAGAGATCGTGTCAAGACACGGCGTGCCCATCTCAATCATCTCCGACCGAGACGCTCGGTTTACTTCTCGCTTCTGGCAATCACTGCAGAAATCTCTTGGTACTCGTCTGGATATGAGTACGGCTTACCATCCTCAAACCGATGGCCAGAGCGAACGAACCATACAAACACTGGAAGACATGCTACGGGCCTGCGTAGTTGACTTCGGTAAAAACTGGGAAAATCACTTGCCGTTGTGCGAGTTTTCGTACAACAACAGTTATCACACCAGCATAAAGGCTGCACCCTTCGAGGCACTGTACGGTCGTAAGTGCCGGTCACCCATCTGTTGGACTGAGGTGGGGGATACACAACTCACCGGTCCAGACATCATACATGAAACAACTGAAAAGATCATCAGCATACAAAACCGACTAAAAGCCGCACGTGATCGTCAGAAAAGCTATGCTGACGTGAGACGCAAACACCTTGAGTTCCAAGTAGGGGACAAGGTACTTCTCAAAGTGGCACCGTGGAAAGGTGTCATTCGATTCGGAAAACGAGGCAAACTAAATCCTAGATACATCGGACCATTCGAAATCCTTGAAAAGATTGGTCCAGTAGCATACCGCCTACAACTTCCTGCTGAACTTAGCAGCGTACACAACACATTCCACATTTCTAACTTGAAGAAATGTCTGTCTGACGAGACGCTGATTATACCACTCGACGAAATTCAAATCGATGATAAACTTCATTTTGTCGAGGAACCTATGGAAATCATGGACCGCGAGGTCAAGCGATTGAAACAGAGTCGTATTCCCATCGTAAAGGTCAGGTGGAATTCTAGGCGCGGCCCTGAGTTCACCTGGGAACGGGAAGACCAAATACGACAGAAATATCCACATCTCTTCCCAGATAACGCACCGTCCGTGCACTCAAGCTAATTTCGGGACGAAATTCTTTTAACAAGGGGAGAATGTAACAACCGCCAAATTAGGGCTAGTATTAGCGCCTAATTCTTTGTTAATACATGTAATTAGTACTGAGTTAGGCTAATTTATGTATCGGATTATATGTTGGTTAATATATATACAACTTTACGATTTGATTAAATCGTACGCGACTTAAATAGAATGAAATTCTATTCGGTTAACACGGACGTTGGTGAACAAATGTTTATAAACTAAGATAACGCAATTATGACCGGAACGCTACTTTATAATAATTGGTAATTATCTCGTATTACTCGATATACACTTACACGATTTAAAAACAAAAGAAATTAAATGTAATTTAAACTATTAAAGATTTAAGGAAATAATTTAAATAAATTATTTAACAAGATTTGTGATTTATAAATATAATTAAACGCGTAAAATAAATATTTAAAGTTTCAATGACGGAGCAAACGAACACCGCGCGGAGCGGGAACACGGGGCGAAAGTGGGGATTTAACCTCCCACTTCCACCCACCTTCTTTCATTTCACTTTCTTTCTTTCTCTCTCTTTCCTTTCCTTTTCTCTCTAATCACTAAACACCACCACCAAAAATCTATCTAAATCAACAAATAAACATATCAAACGACATCCGATCTTCAAGATTTTTAGAGATTCACGACCACCGCATCCCGATCTACATTCCCATCTTTTCGGATTTTCAATCCGACACTTTGTAAGTTTCCGACAAATCCCGACAACTCTCCGTTTCTACTCATTTTTACGTTTTTATAGTTTATAATGGCTTAATATGTTCATATAAGGGTTGGGTAAAAGATTTGGACCCAACGGAAACCGGAAAACTCGTTTTCGACAAAAATTCCGGCCATCAGACCGCTACGTCGCATTTGGCCACCGGCCTCTGCGACGTCGCGGCCTACGTCGCATAAAAACCCCAACGTCGCATTAGCGACGCTGCATCCTACGTCGCATTGATTTGCGAAGGTCGCATCATGCGACGTACATGCCCACGTCGCACCTGACGTCGCACGCTACGTCGCACCCTACGTCGCACCCTACGTCGCACATGACAGAACCTTGAAAACTCGGATTTTACTAAGTGTCGATCTTACACAATTTCCAATACTTATACTATACGACTTAACAAACATCATAGAATATGCTTTTCTATTACAATCACTCTAAATTGCGTTATTAACAATAAAACTTTAATTATAACAAACCACCAACGGGCCGTATATACTTTGACACGAACGTGAACGAACCAACATTTAACACAACGGGGTATGAACAACTAGCCTAGATGGTCTTGCGAGACATCTACTTACTTAACCTTATGTGTTTAGGCACTAGAAGGTTACGGGTTCGGAGAACCTACGGTTGATACTACTTACTCGTTTATTGACATAAACGTACTTGCAAAGACTCAGGTGAGTCTTACAGCCCCACTTTTACTGTTTTATACTTTGGGGTGAGATACTTAGCAACTGTTTTACGCATGAACACAATGTACTGAACTGAAAACATTACTGAAAACATTACTGACTACAAACAAACGCATGAGTTACTTTTATCCACTGAAAGCCTCCTTATCGTAAGTTGTTAGTTATGGTCTTAAGCGCGAGTACTAGTAAATGGATCCATTTGGGACTGACAATCCCTGTCTGGGGTGGTAGCGCCACCACGTACTGATTTACACGTAGAAACAGACATATTAGTATTTGTTACATATGAGTGTGCGGATAGTACTCACGGGGGTACGTGATTTATTTCACACTACACGGTTAAGCTTCAACTTATGAGCTCATGGCACTGTACTGATTAACTGATTTACTTACTTTGCTGGATAGCAATACGGGTACATACTTGTGGTTCATTACATCTACTTATTACTAAACCTGTGAGATTCACCAACCTTTTTGGTTGACACTTTTTAGCTTTGTATCTCAGGTACACATACGGAGTAGGATCACTCCAGGATTACTAGCTAGAGTCGCATGATTTCCAAACTGCATTTAACGGAGATTCTTTGGCATTATCTTTTGTAACTACGATTATGTAATAGAATCTCCCGCTATACGCGTGGACTCTAGGGAACTACTTTTTGTATACGAAAACTTACGGTTCTCAAACGATTATTATTTATGAAACCTTTTCTAAACGTCTCATTTAGAGGTCGTTTACTATTAATCTTGTGCTTTGTATATTGATTAGTAACACCCAACGTATGCTTCCGCAAACCGTTAAATTTGGGGGTGTTACAGTTTAACAACTGGACTGAAAGTCTCATCGCAGTCAATACCCTGTTTTTGACTACGACCATTAGCAACAAGTCGTGCTTTGTAGCGACTCAATGAACCATCGGCAAGAAATTTATGTTTATACAACCACATTGAGCGCACAATGTTGGCATCTGGAGGACGGAGAACAAGAACCCAAGTGTTATATTGAATGAGAGCATTATATTCATCACACATAACATGTTTCCAGTTTGGGTCTTTCAGAGCATGGAGAGGAGACCTAGGGATAGGAGAGAGAGAGAGAGGTGACATGGAGATTAAGATTTTCAACTAGTTTGAAAGTTCCAACCTTCGAACGTGTGACCATCGGGTGTTGAGGCACAACGTTGTTGGGTGGAGGATGGGGTGGTGGTGGAGTTTGGATCATTAGTGTTGTAGGATGAGTTTGGGTTGTAGTTTGAGTTTGAGATGGTGATGTTGGTGGGGTTTGGGTTGTAGTTTAAGTTTGAGATGGTGATGTTGCTGGAGTTTGGGTTGTACTTTCAGTTTGATGTTATGGTGGTTGTTGAGAATGACTAGGTTTAGTAAGAAGGCGTAGAGAGATTGGGGAGGGGTTCGTATTATTGTCTAAGAAATGATAGGAAGGAGACTTAGTAGGAGTCATGGAACCGAAAGGAAATACAGTTTCGTCAAATGTGACATGATGAGAAATGATAATTTTATTGGTGTTCAGATCAAGGCACCGATAGCCATGATGGTCAGGTGGGTACCCGAGAAATATTGATGGGGTTGTGCGAGGAGCAAGTTATGTGGAGGGAATGCATAAGGATAACACAGACACCCAAACGTGCGAAGATGAGAGTAAGAAGTGGGTTTATTAAACAATTTGGTGTATAGGATGGTGTTGTTGATAGATGTGGATGGGAGGAGATTAAGTCAGGGTTACAAAAGTCTGCCGCCTAGTCGCTTTCAAGGGTCCTCCGACTCGACCAGCCCCTAGTCACTCAAATAGATCAGTCAACGCCGTTCAACGGGCCAGAATCGTTCGGTCTATGGCTTGGATATGTTTCTCCTGGATTTTTTGTTGCTAAATGTGAGAGAAAATAGAGGAAAAAGTGGTAGAATGGAGCATAAGATGATGAAAATGAAAGGTAGAAGATGAAGATGAATGTAGAAGATGAATGGGAGGAGGGAGATCAGATTTTCAGATCTAGGAAAAAGGATAAAGGGGAGAGAATTGTACTTTTTAAGACGAAGTTGAGAGAAGTTTACACTTTTAGTCCCTTATCTTTAAAATATATGAGGTTTTCATCTATATTTACACATACTTTTGAAATTTATTATTTAAAATATAAATTGTCAACAAAAGTAAAAACCCGACTAGTCCCCGACTTGGCCGACTAGTCCTTCCGAGGTTCCGACCGACTCGACCCCGACTAGCGACTTTTGCAACCTTGGATTAAGTAGGGTAGTAGCCATCAGTAGGGCTTCAACCCAATACTCTGGTGGAAGACGAGCTTGAAAGAATAGTGAACGCACAACATTATTAATTGTACGAATCATGCGTTCAGATTTGTCATTTTGTAGAGAGAATGTGTGGGCATGAGAAACGAAATTAAATGCCATGTGTCATGTGTGGCAAACAGATCATGTAGGTACTTGTTATCAAATTCCCCACCATGATTGCATTGGAAATATTTGATTTCACGATTGAATTGTGAATTGACAAAAGCACAAAAATGTAAGAATTTAGACTGGGCATCAGATTTTTTACATAATGGATAGACCTAAAGAAAATGAGAGAAGTGATCTAGAAAAAGTACATAGTATTTGAATCCACTAATACTGGAGACAGGAGATGTCCAGAGATCGGAATGAACAACGTCAAAGGGGGACGTGACTAGAGACGTGGATCGATAGAAAGGAAGACTAGAGACGCGGATCGATAGAAAGGAAGTTTGGTAGTTTGTTTCCCTAATTGACAAACATAACACAAAAGATGATTGGTTTGTTTGTTACAAGAAATAAGACCTTGAGAAGCCAGAATTTGTAAGACTGGGTCACCAGGGTGACCCTGTCTCTGGTGTCAGAGGGAATGACTATTAAAAATTGACATAAATGCTAAAGCTGCAACTTGTAGGGTAGGGATAGCAATAGATCGGATGATGCCATATCCACATCCATATCCATTTAAATATTTTCGTTCACATCCATATCCATTTAATTTCAATTCATCCATCCATATCCGATTGATTAAGCGGGTTAATGGATGTCCGTTGGATATTCAAAAAATGTATAAAAAATTTTCTAATATGAAATGAAACCAGCAAATATTGTAACAAAAAGGATAAATATAACGTAACATACAAAACTCTATTTACAAAAACATGTAACCATTGTCATCAATGAAACATAATTGGTTACAATTACAACTAAACATATATTTTGACAAATGTAATTGTATTCTTTATGTTTATCGGTTAATCACACATATTTTGATTATCATCTATCATGGATTGTAACTTCACTATATGATTGGAAGCAAAACTTGACTCAGCGCAATAGATTTATGCATTTCGATTTGCTATTTAAATATAAAATACAAATTTTAACCCCTCAATTATACAATATATATTTAAAAATTACGACTTTATATATTCAATAACACCTTAATAGTTTATGTTTTATATGTATCTGGATATGTAATGTGTGTGTGTATATATATATATATATACAGGGATGAGTTCTGGTGAAAACAAGGAGATAAAAAAAAAACAGTGAAAACACATCTCCACCCTCCATCTAATCTAACACACGTATATACAAATATACAGGGAATATGAACCCTAATCCTCAACTGGGCCTAGACTTCTTTGAACTCAATGGGCTAATATACCCAGTTACCCACTAACAGTGATTAATAAAATTAACTATTTAACACTACTAAAAACATACAGTTATACACTTATCACTGATAAATGAATTTTGCAACAGATTATACATGGTCGTACTACGGATCGACTTTGGGTACGACCGTCCACCATCTCTCCAAAACTCACTATATAGTTTTGTTGTCACTTTGACTGGGGATGCAACTATATATATAACCTTTAATAATTAGCATAAAAATGTATTTCCACTTATTAAAGTTATAAATGTATAACTAGATATGCACTAACAGTATTGATTTTGTGTTAAATTTTTCTATTGTTGATGGTGGTAGGATTATCGTGACTGTTCCATTTCGAATCGGTTAATGCTTATCTTCTTCTTTCTCGATTGATTTCATCTTCTTACAACTCACATCGATTGGAAAATTGTTGTTTAGTTGAAAGATTTATTAAATCAACTTTCAAGTATGTTTTGACACTTGTGAAATAATTTGAAAAATTAGTTTAAAACTCATGACAACTCATCATCCTGATCCTAATTTGTTTAAAAGATTTATTAAATCAACTTTCAAGTATGTTTTCTCTCTATCTTTGTTTTTCTAAATTTTATACTACACCATACTACCACCTTGGACACACTCTATAAACAATAATCATTTTCGTGTTAAGTTAGCAATTTATTGAGTACATCGACATCAATCTTCAAACAATTATTGTATCAATCGTAAAACCTTAAATACGAAAATTATATATGTTTCCTTTGAAATGCTAGGCAAAGTTATAAACATCCAAGATTCCAAACTAAGACCATTAAAATGGGCCAAGAGCTATTAAGCTGGGCTGCAAGTTCCTTAGTGCTTTAAATAACACTTGGGCTGCAACTTATTAATATTACATCTACATTGGGCATGAAAATGGGCCCTATTTAAATATTAGGCCCTCACAGGCCCAAATCTGACCGTACTTCCTCCTAAATTTGTTTACATATTTTGATGCCATGATCATGCTTAAATATCTGTATGACTGTATTTAAACCCAATATATGAAATACTCAAATTCAACTTGTAGTTTAGTATGTGGACTTTTGCTTGCAATTATTGGTTATCGAGTCAGTCAAACTACCATAAGCGGCAACCTCTACAATTGGGCAAGTTTTCCTCACAAGAGTAGCATGTGAACTACAAATAAGTACTTTCATAAATGATAATGCCAACTCAATTCTTATTCTAAAATATTATGTAATTAAAGTAAGTTTAAATGAGTATAGCTACATTGTGTGAGAATAAGAGAATCAATAGACGCCACCTGTCATAAAACTCACTTTCCCCCACGTTTTTAAAATTAAATATTTCATAAACGGTAAGTCAGAAAATGATAAGAATTGCACCACAAAAATCGGCATTTTTTTCTCTTCGATTCATATAATACCAGCGGGTAACACATGTGATACCAGCGAGTAACACATGTGTTACTAATTTTGTACAATTTGTAAAACAAAAAAAAAAGTCGTCAAAAGTATACCTTAGCACATCTCTAATCGAAGAGAAAAAAAATGATGATTTTTATAGTGCAATTTTTATAATTTGTCAATAAGCCATTCTTGAGTTATTTAATTTTTAAAAACATGGGAAAAATAGGTTTTATGCCACGTGACGCATTCTTATTGGTTCTTTCATTCTCACAAAAATTTACATTCTCATTTCTACATAATTATATATATATATATATATATATATATATATATATATATAGTAAGGTTCAAATAAGCACAACAACATTGTGTGAGAATGAGACAACCAATAGGAATGCAACTTGTGTTATAAAACCCACTATCCCCACGTTTAAAAAAAATAAATATCTCACAAACGGTAAGTCGAAAAATCATAAAAATTCCACCATAAAATTCAGCGTTTTTTTCTCTTCGATTAGTGTCGCACCTCCATAACACGTGGCAGCGGAAGTCAGGGGTCGGGGCGCGACTTATCAATATCATGACACAAAGTTACAACAAACGACCTCTAAATGAGACGTTTTAAAAATAATTACATTTCCATAACCAAATGTTTACAAACGAATACATAATCCTTAGAGTTCGCATCTAATCTGAAAAGATTTCTAATACATGACTAATTATACAAAATATAGTAATGCAATGAAATCTCTGTTTGAAGTTGATGTAAAACATGCGACTCAAGCTATTGCTTCCTTAAGCAATTCTACTGCGTCTGCGAACCTGAGAATACATACTAAAATGTCAACATAAAGTTGGTGAGTTCATAGGTTTAATCTGTAAAGTAATAACGTAACCACATGATTTTCTTGTTGTAAAATAGAGTTCTGTAAGGCAAAGTTTTCTGTTTAGTAAGGATTCTGTATACAATAGTTCTGCAAAGTAAAGTGTCTTATGATAGAGATTCTGTGTACTATAGTTCGGTAAACTATAGTCCTGTATACTATTGCCATGAGCTCATGTATTCGAAGCTTAACAAATTTTGCTGCCTCTATGTGTCTAATCCGGGACACATCCCGATTCAAATAATTATGCGTCCGTGGGTTAGTTAGAGCGACTAGCTCGAACGGGATTTTCAATCCCAAATAGATCTATTCACAATTATTCGATCTTAAAAATTAACGAACTATGAAATTGAGGACTTATTAGTGGATTAATTCTACTACTCATGCAATAAGTATATGTTCTGTTTCTGTTTTTGTTTCTTGCAATCATAAGTAAAAATCTGTAAAATCTGTAAAAGCTTTTGTATGTATTCGCACCCCAAAGTGTAAAACAGTAAAAATGGGCTATGAAACTCACCTGAGTTTAGCAATAAGCAAGCAATAAATCAAATAGAAAGCAAGTAAGCGTGTTTTCAAGTGCAACCTTCTACGCCCTAAACGTATAAGGTTGTGTGTGTAAGTAGATGTCTCAAAAGACCATCTATGAAAGTGGAGGGTTAATGTCCACTTAAGCCAATCTTGTAGGTGGAGGGTTAATGTCCACCTACATTAGTTGTTCACTCAACTAATATGTCCAAAGTATGTTGTTTATTAAAAACGTGTACGACCTGTTGGTGAAAGTTTGTAATAATGATAATAATTCGTTAAGACTTTATTATTAGATTTGTGTCGTTGTATATTTTGTATTAGTATATATCATGTGTTGTCCTGTTGTTGTCTCATGTGGTTATAAGTTGTTATCCAGGTTGAATACTTAGTGAAACTCAAATTTCAAAGTTTCTGTTTTTAGCGACACAAATGTTAGTGTCGCAGGTTTGACGACACAGGTGTTAGGGTCGCAAGTTTAGCGATATAGGTGTTAGTGTCGTAAGTTTGGCGACACAGGTGTTAGTGTCGCAAGTTTGGCGACACAGGTGTTAGTGTCGCAAGTTTGGCGACACAAGTGTTAGTTCAAGAGTTCTAAGTGTTGGTTTTTCGTTCGGGAGTGTTTTCGAGTCTCATTTTTGGTTCAAATTACTCAATAAGTCATCCAAACTCTTTTTGTTACCATTCTTGCCAAAATTAGTAAGTTAAATGTTTTTCAAAACCGAGCCCCGTTTTTGTTGACTTGGTCAAACCGACTCGTTTTAACCCGAAACTTTTACTAATTCCTTAGATGTGTTCACAAGTCATAAAAAGTTAGTTTTTCTATCTTTAGTATGCTCACAAGTGTCGGTTTTCATTCTTATACCCAAAACAGTCCACTTTTATAATTTTCAGAAAATGCATGCTTTTGTTGATTTTTTTTTACAGAACTCTAGATTTCAAAATAAAATCCAAGAAAAATCACAGTAGATCCCATACGTCTTGGATACCTCCAGTAATTTTTATAGAATTTTTAAGATAGTCTAATATTTTTAAAAATTATATGTGTCCTCTGAGGTTCAACAGTTGACCAATCTAGACACATGCATGAAGATTGAATTACTGAGCAAGATCTATACATTTTCAGAGAAAGTCATTCAAATGAATTTTGTTCCTAACATAATTTTTGAACTTTTGGAGGTGGTGTCAAGTCATTTAGGTGTGTATAGCTCAAGATATCACAGAAACCATAAGAGGAAATTTTCTGACTTTCTGGGCAGATTATACACATTTTCTTACAAAAATCGTTTTAAGTAATAAATGGACTCTAAAATTTATGGGACTAGTGGAGTTGGAAAGCTGACATCTTGAGCTTGATTATTGACTCATAAAACGTCCATTTTTGTTGAGTTTAGAGGGAGAAACACCTTGGTGAATCTCGTACTCATTTCTGGACAGAAACTTTTTGTTATCTTTTTGTAAGATTATGATGATAAAAATAGTTTTTATGTTTATTTATGGACATGTTCTTGTTAAGTGAGCATTTTAACATGTTAATTAGCATAATAACAAAGAATAATGACCCTTACAATGGTGGTAAAGAAGATGCTAGGACAGATTCGAATTGGGAAAGTCTTGGAGCTTCCTTTTCTTGAAGAATTCTTGCAAAAGGAGGAAGATTTATATGGTGGTTCTATGGTGATGTGGTGGTGGTTTGTGGGGGTGATTTAAGGTGGTTAGAGGTTTTTTTGGAGCTGAAATTTCCAGAGAAAAATTGGGAGAAAGAGCGTTTTAGTGAAAGTGAAAAATGAATGGAATAATGAGAGTGTAAGTATTATGATGGAGTCTTTCAAATGCATAAAATCTAAATGGCCAAATTGGGTGGTGATCACATGGAGGGGGAAAGAGGGGGCCGGCCACATGGGCCCCACCATGGGTGTGTGATGTTTTCAAATTTTAATTCCAGACTGTGTTACGTTCATTGTTCGTTTATTCGTTATTTTGTTAAATCGCGTAACGTTATTTTGAATCGTTTTAATTAATGATATATTTGGGATTATTTTCCGTTGAAGTATTGTTGAAATTCTTTATTTTGTGTTTTCAAAATATTTATTGATAATAAACGCTCAAAAGTACTATATTTAAGTAGTATTTTACTCCGATTCTTGGATGTTTCTATTGCATTTATTTAAGAATAGGTATTAATTTCGTTCATATTTGCAATTAGATGTGGAAATGGAGCGTTATGAAAAAAGGAACGGAAAACAGTCAATAATCGAGTTAAATGATACATTTTTGAAGAATAAAGTGAAGCCGAAGTGAAGAAATGATTAAAAGAAGAAAATGTTGAAAGTCAGTTGAAAAATCAATCCATACGCCGTATGGATTTCCATACGCCGTATGGATTGAGGCGGTGGAGGCCAAGGTCACGCGGACTTGGGCTGGGCTTATTTTGCATCCATACGCCGTATGGATTTCCATACGCCGTATGGATGAAAATTCCAGAAATATAAAAACGCGAAAAAACCACAAAAACAGAGAATTCGGCTAGGGTTTCTTTCCAGTCGACTTTTATCGTTTCTTAGGGTTTATTTACGAATTATTTTGGTATTTTAGAGGCACGAAGAGTGAAGATTGAAGATAGTTCGGTTCTAATTCTTCGTGATTCGTCTTTATAATTCGGTATAACTTCTTTTATTGAGTTTTATTGATGACTTTGAACTTATATAATCTGAGTTTTACTGTTTTTATGATGAGTTGAATATTAGAGTGATTGTGTAATTGATTTAGCTTGGATTATGATTATTGAACGATTATAATTGCGTATTGAATAAGTTATTTAATTGAAAACGATTATATTACTCGTGGATCCTTGTTTATTGATAACTAGTAGTTATTGTTGCTCAACGTGGTTAATAATATTAATGAGATTGAGTTCCTTTAAGATTATTGATTATTGATATTCACTATTTTAGGGTTTTGGCTATTGCTAAATATGTTGAGTCTGATAGGTTGAGTAAACGATAATTATCTACTTTAAAATGAATAAGACAATAAGTAATTATTGGGTATTGTTGAGTCATACCACTAGAGTTAATTATAATGAGTTGTGAATGTTTAATGCTCAGTTTAGGGAAAAACACACAATTGACTGATCATCTTGGGACATTGGATCAATGTTTCATGTTGGACCCTAGATTGTAGGAAGTAGTTGGACCCGGAAAGTTGGCTAGTTCACATTCAATTTAGTATCACTGAAGAATTTGGTATTAAATTGATATAAAAGAATCACAATTAGATAATCAATACATGATGAATCAGGATATATGAATCTGAGTGAAGTTAATTATACAATTACTTATTCCTTCCTATTAGTATCTATTATTAGTTATTTATTATTTTAATTTAAGTTTTTATTTAGTTTGTTTTATTTAAATTTAATATTTTATAAACAACTGTTCGAACGGAACTAAAACGCCCCCTGTTTACTGTTTTCTTACTTAATCAGTATTTTCTATTTTTATAAATACCACAGTTCCCTGTGATCGACTCGGACTTACCAAGTCTATATTTACATTCGATCAGGTATTCTTGCCTGGTTGTGTGAAAGGTATAAATAAGGTATTTCCATTTCTAAATAAATTAAACTAGACTCGTTTCGCACGCATCAAGTTTTTGGCGTCGCTGCCGGGGAACGGTTGCGTTGTTTATTTAAATAGGAATTAGTTATTGTAAACTTTTATATTTTAATTTTTGTTAAATAAATTTTTGGTAAAGTTGTTAAATTAGTTTATTAAATCGTAATAATAAGTCTTGTTAATAATTTGGTTGAAACGAATTACCTTAATTTGGTTTAATTATTTGGTAATTAGTTTCAACCGGCGGATGGAAATCCATCCGTCGGTTGAAATGTTAGTAGTTAAAATATGTATATGTTATTTGTTTTTATTTATTTTATGTGAACTAACTTACTTTTCGTTAATAGTGTTTGTGTTTCAGAATTAATTGTTATTTAGGGTTATAATCCAATGGCTGGGAGTTACGAGAGTGATGCGAATGATAACAATTTGGTTAAGCTTGCTGATTCTGTTAATTCAGGTCCAAGCTCCACCGACACAGTTCCTTCTACGACCTATTTGGGCCATAAGCCCGTTCCTGTCATATCATCTTGCCAGAATTTGTTAGATGCTATCGAGGAATTTGGAGAGGATGTTCCTTTTATGGTTGAGTTGTTGAAGAAGTCTACACTGGATTTCACTGATAACCAGTATGTTATGATTAAGGATGTGATTGAGGGTGCAGAGATAGAGCGTAAGTATGGGTTTATCCGACAGTATTATAATGCACTGGCTGAATTAGGGGAATCATTAGATTCGAGGATTGATGAAGAAAAGAAATTTTTCGCTGCTCAGAAGAATAGATGCACTGAGATTTATGAGGCTTTGATTCATTCTTCCTTTCCTTTTTTAGCTAATCAGGCATCATGTCTTCATCGTATGTTGACAGCAGTTTATCAGATGACCGCACATCCTAGTTCCGAGGCAGATAAGGAGTTTACGAGTGGTTTGCGAGAATTGGTTAGATTGATGCAGTCAGATGACCACCTTAGGGACCTGACACCTCACCGTTTCTTAGTAACTAATACTCTTCATTACTACCTTCATAGGATGTTAGCTAAAGTGGATGATCTTTCCAAGCAGGAAGCAATGAGACTACACCCTTACTTTATCCATCCTCACTTAGTTGTTCTGATTGACTTGAGTAAGGTTTCAACCCCTTGGGAGCATTTCAATCATGGAATGGTGGAGATTTACACTAGGCTGGTTGATATTTTCAAACATTCGGGGCTAGACTTTAGCAACAGACAAGAGATAGTTCTTCAGAAGATAGAAAGACGAGTAAGGTACTTGAGGAAAATTCCACTGATGAGGAAACACTACGAAATAACTGAGGCGTGTTTGGAATTTATGAGTGAGTTTGAGGAGAACAAACCCGACTGTGAGTACAAATTGGAAAATGATAAATTGGTGTTGGCACCTGAGGGAGTTAACAATAGGGCACTAAATGAAATCAGTTGGGACTTGGTTTATCTTCAACACGTGGCTAATGAACACTTGGCTAATTTTCCAAGTTTTGGTCATTGAGTTGAGGATGTCATTGCACAAGTCACGGAGCGTTTCCTTGCTCTCTATCCTATGCATTGATTTCATCTTTTGCATCATTTTATCATTGCTTTAAACTTCTGTAGAAATTTTTTTCATTGGATTATGTTTAACGACATTGTTTATTTTGGATTATATTTTATTATTGTGTGATTGGATTTTGAATATTATTTTGAGTGTTATTTAAGTATGCATTTTTATTATTTTATAGATTGTTAATTTATTTTGTATATGTATAGTGTGGAATTGTGAAGAATTTGAAGTTGTGATTCTCCTCCAGGTTTGATATTTAATATTATTGAATGAGTGTTGGATTTTGGTTAAAAAATGGTTTGAAAATCGATTTTTAAAAATTTCTGATTTTCAATCCATACGCCGTATGGATATCCATACGCCATATGGATATCCATACGCCGTATGGATTGAAGTTGGGCCGTGGGCTGCGCGTTGACTGGGTTTAATGAGTTGACCTGGGCCTTTTAATCCATACGCCGTGTGGAAATCCATACGCCGTATGGATCAAAAAGTGCATAAACCGGCTACAGCCTTCTTCTTCTCCATTTTCAAAACCTAAACCTCCATCACCACCTACGGCTGCAAACTGCCATCATCCAACCACCACTTCCGGCCACGCATTCTTCCCCATTTTTATATTTTCGTGTTCCACGCACTTTCCTCTACAAGGTATAACTTCCGATTTTCATTTTCGTTGGTTAAATTTCATGTTTGGAAGTTAGGGTTTTTGAATGTGAATTGGGTATTTTGAATTTGAGTATGATTATAGGCTTTTATTATTGAATTATGTTCTTGTTATCATAGATTATGCAATGCCATGCTCATTTTTGTAATGAATTACATATATAGTGTGATTCGAATTATCCGTTAGTGTTTAAAGAATGTGGCTATGATATGTATTCAATTTTGCTATGTTTTGATTTACTACTTGTTAATTTTCTGGATACATGATGATTAATGCAAATGTTTGTTTGGTACACGAATGTTTGTGATTACGGTTATGTAATAAAATTGTCGTGTTCTATTTTGTGATTGTGATAATTCAAGTTGAATATTGTTAATGATTGCTAGTTACTGGGACTAATATTAGTGATGGTAAATTATTTTTATATTCATTTTGGTACCAAGTTATTATAGTTCACTTTGAATCGATAATTGCCATGATTATTAACTAAGTTTATATATTATTAGCAATTTGAGTAATGTTGTTTCTAGATGCAATTTAGGGTTATGAAATTGATTGTTGCGGTAGTTTTAGGCTAAACTTTTGTGGTGGATTATTCCATTTTTAGCAGAAATGCTGCCGAAATTTTTAGTGATCTTTTTGCATTAACTGATTATTTGAATTATTAACAATTGTTTTGTTTAGCAGCTAAAATGTCTAGCAGGAGAGCTCGAGGAGGTCAGACTCTAGGGAATCCAAAGATCAGACCCCATAGATATCTCAATTTTCATGACTCATATTCTGAGACCGTCAGAAATCAGTTTAGAGAGCGTCTGACAGCTAATATTGGACAGTCGATTGATGTTTTTGATGCGGTGAACTGGAACATTTTAGAGCATGTGATTGCTAGAGATGGGTTTACTAATGGATCTGAGGCCATTAGGAATTTGCTTGCTACCCTATACGTACTTGCGGATGGCAATATTGGGTTTGTTTCATATGCTTGGTCTTGGTTGTTCAGTATCAGGGAGGATATCTATAGAGAGTTGGTTGTTGAGTTTTATAGTACATTCAGGTTTGATCATAGGTCGACTCAGTGGACTGAGGATTCTATTTACTTTCAGCTTGGTGGAATACCTAGACGGATGTCATTGATTCAGTTTGCTCTTGGGATTGGGTTATATGAGCCGAATGAGCTTGATAATCCTCACTTTCTTGCTCATATTTCTGCAGGTGCTGTGAAGAAGCTCATTGATTTGGAGGTTGCACAGGAGTGGCAGTTTATTGCCCAGGGTCATTATGGTGGTTCGACACCTTCTTATAGAGCTATTCGAGACCCCCGTCATCGACTCATCCACAGATTGTTGACTTACACCATCATTGGTCGTAAGGAGGGGCCTGAGAAAGTTTCTAGGCCTGATTTGTTTTATTTGAGCTCGATTATCAGGAAGCGGTTAGTGAATGTGCCCTGGAGGTTGGCAAAGTGGATGTCCAAAAGAGCCACTGGTACTAAAGATGGGAGCAGTTTGTGAGGAGGTCATTTTGTTACTAGGTTGGCTAGACATTTTGGGTTGGCGACTCATGATGAGATGGGCTCATGTACGATTGTTCAGCCTGGCATGGGTTGGTTGACTGCACGACGGTTGGAGGCTTTTGTTCTTATTGAGCCGTGTAGTAATTATGGTGGTGCTGCGGATATGTATTATTGGGTTCCTACCACTGCTATGGGGCAGACTTTGCAGTCCAGGCAGGGTAGAGGCAGAGGAGATACTAGTGGCAGTGATGTAGGTAGAGGTACGGCTGGCAGCCGTAACAGAGGATATGCTGCTGAGTTTAATCGTTTATCGCAGTAGATAGATCAGATGTCCCTGCACCACACCCAGAGGTTTGATCAGATTGAGTTTATGCAGAGACAGCATTTCCATCAGACTAGTGCTCATTTGGAGTATCAGGATGGCCTGTTTCAGCAGCTATTTGGTCAGTATCCTGCAGAGCTTACCTATCAGCCTTTCCAGTACCATATGCCGCAGGAGTTTATGCGACCACCACCACCACAGCCATATCAGGCCGGCCCATCTTATACTTATCAGCAGCCGGAGCCATCCAATCAGTACCGGAGCCAGGAGGATGATAGTGATTAGGATGTTGTTCATCCTATGTGGTTTATGATTCCAGACACTATTTCTATTTTTATTATTATTATGACTGATTTTATTTGTAAGATTTTTAATTATGTTGGATTGGTAGTTTTAGGTTTGGTTGTTTTTATTTTAGATATTTATATTTGGTATTGTTTAATCTTGTGTGTTGATTGATCCCTCAGAATTGTGTTGTGAGTACGTGTTATGCTGGCAGTAAGTTCAGCGCAACAAATTGAATCGAGAGGATGTGGGAATTTCATATCATCCTTGTCATGACCGTTAAGCACACTATTCCAGGGGAGTTTTTCTGTTTTATTTCTTTTCTCTTTTTCCCGTTTAAGTAATTCATTATTTGTACAATGAGGGCATTGTACATCTTTAAGTGGGGGATGGGAGAGAAAAGAGTTGACTTTCCACATACTTGTCCTGTTGAGTAAGTAGATAATGTGTAATTTGGTTAGCTGTTATCTCATTATGATACGTAACTAGAAGGTTATGAGTTGCCCATTTTTCAACCAAATTTTTAATTTTTGTTTTTCTAGAGATAATTATTTTGTAACAATGTAGGTTAATTTAAATTTTTTTTACACTTTTAATTAAATATTAAAATTATGAAAAGTGTTATTTAGCTTCAGTAAATGATGTATTGATAGGCAATTTATATGAGAATTTTTGAGCTTTTAAGATATGAAAATTAAGGAGTGGATGTTACTTTTAGATGAACTTTAGTTATGTACGACGTATGTCTTAATTTTCATATTAATAATGTGTGATATGCCATATTTTTGGAATTTTAATTAATATCATTTGGGCATATACTGGGTGTTGTTTCCTTTGTTGTACGAAAGTATAGACCTGGTCTCCGTCAGTATATCTAATGAAAAAGAGCAAAAGAGTTTAATAACTCATGATTTTAAAATGTAGTCGAATTAAGTTGCTTTGTTGTACTAAGGTATAGACCTGCCACCAATGGTTTGACTAAAAGTTTTATATTGCTAAACCAAAATCAAGTTATGTTGCTTTGTTGTGTTGAGGCACAGACCTGTCACCTCTGTCTTGATTTGAAAAATGATTGTTTTGATTAAAATTTTAAAATATGTAATATTGGCATGTTATGAGTATGAAAGTATATAGCTTTTGGGAGTTTAAGGGAACATCTACGTGAATAATAATAAGTTAAGCTCAATTATTTAAATATAGATTGTTTAAGTGGATAACAATATCAGTAATCATTGTGAACTATTTAATGTTTTGAGAATAATAACTTTATGTGTAGATTATTTTTGTAATCTCATAGTTTCTTAATGATTGTTTTTAGAATTAACAGATTTTTAAATTTAAATGTTTGAGTTGAAGAAGGGTAATGTTGTGTAATTCCTTTGTTAGTTATTTAGATTAATGAAGATGACTGTTTTCTTAAGAATTTTATTTTTGAATCGATAGTCTACTTGAGGACAAGTAGGATTCAAGTGGGGGATGTTTGATAAACGCTCAAAAGTACTATATTTAAGTAGTATTTTACCCCGATTCTTGGATGTTTCTATTGCATTTATTTAAGAATAGGTATTGATTTCGTTCATATTTGCAATTAGATGTGGAAATGGAGCGTTATGAAAAAAGGAACGGAAAACAGTCAATAATCGAGTTAAATGATACATTTTTGAAGAATAAAGTGAAGCCGAAGTGAAGAAATGATTAAAAGAAGAAAATGTTAAAAATCGGCTGAAAAATCAATCCAAACGCCGTATGGATTTCCATACGCCGTATGGATTGAGGCGGTGGAGGCCCAGGTCAAGCGGACTTGGGCTGGGCTTATTTCGCATCCATACGCCGTATGGATTTCCATACGCCGTCTGGATTTCCATACGCCGTATGGATGAAAATTACAGAAATATAAAAACGCGAAAAAACCACAAAAACAAAGAATTCGGCTAGGGTTTCTTTCCAGTCGACTTTTATCGTTTCTTAGGGTTTATTTACGAATTATTTTGGTATTTTGGAGGCACGAAGAGTGAAGATTGAAGATAGTTCGGTTCTAATTCTTCATGATTCGTCTTTATAATTCGGTATAACTTCTTTTATTGAGTTTTATTAATGACTTTGAACTTATATAATCTGAGTTTTACTGTTTTTATGATGAGTTGAATATTAGAGTGATTGTGTAATTGATTTAGCTTGGATTATGATTATTGAACGATTATAATTGCGTATTGAATACGTTATTTAATTGAAAACGATTATATTACTCGTGGATCCTTGTTTATTGGTAACTAGTAGTTATTGTTGCTCAACGTGGTTAATAATATTAATGAGATTGAGTTCCTTTAAGATTATTGATTATTGATAGTCACTATTTTAGGGTTTTGGCTATTGCTAAATATGTTGAGTCTGATAGGTTGAGTAAACGATAATTATCTTCTTTAAAATGAATAAGACAATAAGTAATTATTGGGTATTGTTGAGTCATACCACTAGAGTTAATTATAATGAGTTGTGAATGTTTAATGCTCAGTTTAGGGAAAAGCACACAATTGACTGATCATCTTGTGACATTGGATCAATGTTTCATGTTGGACCCTAGATTGTAGGAATTAGTTGGACCCGAAAAATTGGCTAGTTCACATTCAATTTAGTATAATTGAAGAATTTGGTATTAAATTGATATAAAAGAATCACAATTAGATAATCAATACATGATGAATCGGGATATATGAATCTGAGTGAAGTTAATTATACAATTACTTATTCCTTCCTATTAGTATCTATTATTAGTTATTTATTATTTTAATTTAAGTTTTTATTTAGTTTGTTTTATTTAAATTTAATATTTTATAAACAACTGTTCGAACGGAACTAAAACGCCCCCTGTTTACTGTTTTCTTAGTTAATCAGTATTTTCTATTTTTATAAATACCACCGTTCCCTGTGATCGACTCGGACTTACCAAGTCTATATTTACATTCGATCAGGTATTCTTGCCTGGTTGTGTGAAAGGTATAAATAAGGTATTTCCATTTCTAAATAAATTAAACTAGACTCGTTTCGCACGCATCAATTGACTTTCGTTTCGTTGCCGAATTTGATTCGCGCGTTTTCGTTCCATTTGGTACGTTTTAAACAAAACGTCCAGGTTTTTCGTGTATTATTATACGAAATAATAATGTAAATAACTACTATTTAAATCATAAAATAGGTTTACGTTATTTATAAAAGTGTTTTCACCAACGTCGTATATAGTGTCGGACTCCGTCCGATTGTTTCGCGTAATTTTAACAAATCACGTAAGTGTATATACAATACAAGTAATTTACAAGTACTTAGCCTAATTGCGAACTAAATATAAGTAATTAAAGTTCCAGCTATGTTTTACAGTTAACCTAAATTGTCGGGTGTCAGGATTAGAGATGTGACAGGGTATACTTTCGACAAAATTTTTTTCCGTTTTTCGGTGGGTTTTGAAAACGAGTAACACATGTGATACCAGCGGGAACACATGTGAACAAGTAGGTAATACATGTGATATCAGCGAGTAATACATGTGATACGAGCGAGTAACACATGTGATATCAGCGAGTAACACATGTGTTACTACGATTTATAAAATCGAAAAAAAATCGTCGAAAGTATACCTTGTGAGATGATAAATCGAATTGGAAAAAAATACTAATTTTTATTGTGCAATTTTTATAATTTTTCATGAGTCATTCTTGAGATATTTAATTTTTGAAAACATTGGGGAAAATGGGTTTTATGCCACGTGTCGCATTCTTATTGGTTCTCTCATTCTCACAAAAATTTTCATTTTCATTTGAACCTCACTATATATATAGTGTCTGTTCAGCATTGTCAGTTATCAACATTTTCTAAGAAAAATACATTGGTTATGTTCATTCACTTGATACATCTCAGGGTTAATACACACGGAGGGGATTAAAGTATCCCAAAATGTTCACTTGGGGTACTAAGTTTATGATTTGACAAAACTATAACCCAACTTTTAAAACCTCCCCCAAGTGGAAAATGAGATGATAAGGATTCATCAATTTGAACAATTTTATAAACTTTGATTATCCTTGTAAACATTTTAATAAACTTTAGTTATCCTTGTAAACATATTAATAAACTTTAGTTACCCTTAAACACAATACGTATAGTTAACTCATAGTTTTGTCAAATCATAAACTTTAGTACCCCAAGCGAACATTTTGGGATACTTTAATCCTCTCCGTGTGTATTAACCCATACATCTCATTACTTAATGTTTTATGGCATGATGAATGTAGGAGTCTTAGTTGTTTGAATTGAGATTTCACGTGAGATTGTTTCCGTCTTTTTAAATTCGGAATTGTAAGATTAAAACAAGATGTTAAGGACCTACTAAAAACTCTAATTTAATACCCCTTGTAATTCATTTAGGTACTTTGGCTGAATGTTTAAACATGGAATATCAAAAATTACATTTTTGCCCTTCCAGATAGACGGTCAATTAAAGATTCAAAGCCATTTGATTTTAGAAACGTAATGTGTGTTGCCTCCTTGATTCCATGACGGCTATCTCTTTAGGGTGATGATATTTCTACCACTGTTTTTGATAAATCCACCATAGTTATGCATTAACAGCTTGTACCGTACACATGATCAATGCAGAACTTTGGTGGATTTATAAAAAACAGTGGTGGAAATATCATCACCCATCTCTCTATGCCCCGCTCTCTCACCATTCACCTCCGCACATCCTCGATACCCCATGTCGGCGTTCAAAACAATCTCTAGGTAACATTTCGTTTAACAGTGGTAGGTTGTATAATTAATTGGTGGTTGAAATAAATTGTAGGTAAATCAAATGGTCTTTGATCGTTGATATATGTTTCTTTGATTATTGATTAGTTGACATATACATCAAAATCGTTTGTGTGTTCATAGTTGTAAGTCCCTAGTTCTTGGATCGATAACGAGGTTATCTTTAGGTATTAAGGTGCGGAATCCCTCAATACTAGTTTACAGATAGTAAATGGTTTGTTTCATGATATATTAGTGAATCGGATTACTAATATGCTTTGTATTGATTATAATGCATGGTAATCGATCAATACCTAGCCTTTAGAATATGTGAAAAACTCTGGAAACCTTAATTCGTACGGATTGACTAAATGGCAAAAGTTAATTAGGTTTAAAACCTAATTTACATATATACTCATCTCGGTTCGCAGATTCTGGGCTCTGCGGACTGACTTGGTTCGCAGCCCAGCTTGGTCCAGCGAAACCAGTCAGTTCGCTAGCAACCTTGCGAACCCAACTCATCTCGCATCGCAGTCTCAGCTGCAATTTGAGATCTTAGTTCGCATAATTCAACTTTAGTTCGCAATCTATATTTGTGAAATACTTTACCATAACAATATATTTAACAAATATTAATATCAAACTAATATCTTTTATTTACAAATCTAAACCAATGTACACACTTGATTACAATAACTCTAGTCCTATTACAAGCTAGATCCGTTGTCACAAAAACATGTCTCAACAGACTCCCCCTTGACAATAGCTCTGGCATCTATGTCTTCAAGTTGTCTTTGATAATCACTTGTAAATTTTGCTTCCAGCATAAATCTTTAATTTCGTGCAAAGCTTTACCATAGCAATCTAATCTCTAGCAACATCTTTCCAACTCTCAATCGCCATGATCTTGTTCCTGTATAACATCACCAAATCAGCCCTTGACAAGTTCATCAGATGTCTTCTATCATAAATCTTCAGAATCTCTCTCTCTCTTCCTTCAACTTCATCATCTGTCTCAACCATAATAGCTTCTCCAGTCACAGAATCTACTTCCCATCTTTTGCTCAAAATGTTCAGAGGCATAAGCTTTATCGGAATTTGCTATACACATTTGACAGCAGAATAAACTTTCTTTTGCAGATGTCGTCCTGTTCTATTACTTCTTTCCTCAAGCTTGATTGTCTTTCCTTTCCTTGGCTTTAGTCTTTCAAACTTCATTGTCCAACCCTCAATTTTGATAATCTTTACAACATACTTAGCAAAGTCGTCATTACTAGGGTTGTTCATTGTCAATCTCGCCAAATCTCGTATCTCAAAGCGAGGTAAAGAACTGAATACAGCAAGTTTTCTTTCAAAATATTGAACTCCATCATATCTTTTGATAGCAAAAATCTTCAAGTCAGCATCATAAAACCATCCAATAATGCCTCTTTTCGGTACACGCTTTCCTGTAATATCTACATCAGTAACCACACGTGACCTTTTCTCTATCTTTTTCTTGAGCATTTCTTGAATATATAATGGATTACCAGCAAGATGTGCATACTTCTCAGCAATCTCATCTGTATATTCTGTATCAGAATCAATTAAATCATTTTCAAATTCTTCCAAGTCAATCACTGGTTCTCCATGTTCATCTAAAACCACAAACTCAGTCTTTGATGGATCTACGATATGTTCATATATATTCGTGTCTAGATCTACACCTTCATCTAACCCAGTCTGAAGAATTGAAGCCCAATCTTCAGGATGTACAAATTCACCTTCCTCGAGATCATAATCTATTTCTTCATCGATTTCATCTAGCATGTCGCTTCCAGAGTCAGATAAATCAAGCATCTCCATATCTACACAAATCAAATATAAATAATATAAATCATTTCATTGATTACTCTGAATCAATCTAAGAATTTCCTTATTATTCCTTTTGTGTAATCACAACTAACTATTAATCTTATATAATTTTAACTTGTCATAAAGAATCTCAAGTCTAAATTTTATATAATTTATCTTAAATTATTTTAACTTGTCATATAAAATCTCAAGTCTAAATCTTATAACAACTTAAGTTATATACTTACAGAATGTTAATCTTTCAAAAATCATAAATAATATTACAATCAGTCTAAGATTACAAAAGTATATCAGTTTTCAAATTACAAAACATAACTACTTAGTGAGTTTCTCACCAGCTTCACTAGGACCAACAACACTAGTTCCAGCACCACTACCACTACCTCTAGCACCAGCAGACTCAGACTCTCCCTGAATCATAGCTTTCTTACTAGCCTTTGAAGGACCAGCCGACTCACTATCTTTCTGTGCACTGGGATCGTCATCTCTGTCATCTCTTTGCTTCTTTCTGAGCTCATCTTCCTTGCATGACTCATGATATGCTAGGATCTCCCTTTAAGACGGCTTGTCCTTATATAGATTCAATACTAATCTCTCAAGACGATCAAGCTTTCTCTGGTTGTCCTCATCATCTCGAAGCAACAACTTGTGTGCTTTCAGTAGTGCAGTGTAAGCTTCACCTTGAGACAGATTCTGAGTTTCTAAAACTCGAACTCGAGATTCCAAACTGGAAATCCGCTCAGAAGCTTTAACTGGTGGTTGTGCAGGCTGTGCAGCAGGCTGTGCAGATGCAGACTATCCTTATTGTGTGAACATCTGTACAAAAGCATCACTCAGCAAGCCAACAGCAATATGACTAGCCTTGGTAGTCTGAAACCTTGTTGTAGTAGTAGCAGTAGCAGGCACCTATAAACAACTTAGATCAGTAAAAAGTCACAGAATAATCAGTCACAATCTCAGATTAAGTATTACAACGCTAACAAAACTCATATATCTAACCATCTCTGAGGTTTCAGATATCCGAGCAGTCGGACGTTGCATCGTAGGTTTAGCCTGAACATGCTGTTTATCCCTAGCAACTGTTATAGAAAAGATATATCTCAATCTCTAGTTCAGAATTTACAACAAACTACAAGTAATTATAAGAATATAAATTAACCTGGACGAGACAAATCACCAATTGTCAGCTGTGGAGTAGCAGATCTAATACGCTTCCTACGTCGAGTCTCAAGAGGTTGATCCTCTTCATCAGTTGCTTCATCAATCAACTGATAATCAGGATCTTTCTCATCAGCTTTACGCTTGCCTTTAGCAGTTGGATCCATAATCAATTTTGATCCTTTCTTAATCATCCCTGAAGGAATACCCGTTCTAGGATTAGGGTGAGGATCAGTATCATCATCAGTTTCCTCATCATCAAAATCTGATGCAGTATCGCCATCATGTCCAGATGGACCAAAACCACCAGATGTCTCAGCAACTGGTCTGTTGTCCTGTTCCTGAATGCCCTCAGGTCTCGCGACCTCTGGACCGGCAGCCTCAGGATCCTATGAGAATTATATTAAACTTTATGAATAATAAATAATATCGATCAGCTAAGATAATAAAATAAAAGCTCTAAGAAAATAGCTGTACAATTTCAACATCATGATATTGATCTATCACTTGCAAGAGCGGATTATTAGCATCATCATGTTGTTCGAAAACATCTTACAACAACCTGCTGTCACGGTTGTGCAACCTGAATGAAAACATCCTCAAGCAGCTCTTGTGGCTTAGGATTCGGAACCATAACTGCAGGCTGAGGAACAGCTCCAGCTGCAGGTGGAGGAGCTTGACCTTGAGCTCCAGCATCCATCTAACCGTTGTTGGGTGGAGCAACGTAGTTCTCATCCAACAAATGACCAAAAAGAGCAGTCGCTTTAGGCTTCACTTGATCTGGATGCCTGGAAGAATGAAGAAAACATGCGTTGTAAGTTCTCAACGCAATCTTGTCCACATATAGATCAGGCACAACCGCTGGCAAATCAGGTATACGGTGTCGAATGATAAGCATGCAAAATCGCGGATAGATCATAAATTTTGATCTAGCAGCTCCAGTAATCTAACCAATAAACGAGCGAAAAATATATGAAGAAAAACTATATGGTTTGTTATAAACCAGGGACAGTAAACTAGATAAAAGCTCAGGACTCAGCTCATCGTATCCTCCCTTCTTGTTACCGAAGATAGTAACAATGATGTGGAACAAGTATCTCCACTGTCCAAGTACAAATGCCTTGATAAACTGGCGTCCTCTCGTGGGACCAGAATATCCAATTCTTCCCAAAGCTCTCTCAATAAAATCTGTAGAGTATGCAGAGGGACCAGTGTGACACTCTTCCAAATTAGGTATTATTATACCTCTAACCTCATTCATTTCTTACGCTAATTCCCTTCTAAAAAGTAAACTAAACTTTGGATGTGATATAAGTCTAGCAAGCCAGAGAATTTTGTACAAAAAGCTTTACGTATTTCGTAATTAATTTTAATTACGTACGAACTATCGGAATGAACCCGACAAAAATAAAATACAAATGTTGGTGAACATATAATTAATAATATGAAATTATTAATTATGAATATTATTAAATTTGTATTATTGTTATAATATAAAACATTATACGTTTTATTTAAAATGTATCGTACAAGACTGCGACAAATATAAAACGTACCCAAAGGTCAAAAATAATAAAAGTATTATTTTTCCCCTTCATAATAAAGTATTTGGAGAATTACCTCAAAATATAATTACGAAAATTGAACGAAAATTGGCACACAATTGGACCCGTACACAAAACTAACGCGTCAAAAATCACCACCCAACTCCAATAATGGAGAGACCGTTTGCTGTTTCTCAACCATACCCGTATCTCATTTTACTAAATATGGTTTCCTTCCCTCACAATACACACATACATACCAATAATTCGCCACCAACTTTTTCTTCTTCTTCCTCTCTTCTGTGATCACTCGGCAGCAGCAGGAAGCAGTGATAAGCTAGAGCAACAAAAGGGCAGTAGCAAAACAAGGGAACACCACCACCACCTTCATCTTCATCATCCATTCATCATCATCTACCTTTAAAATCGTGGTATTAAACTCCTTTCCTTCCAAATTTTATACAAATTTCCAAATACTATGTTATATGCATATATATATATATATATATATATATATATATATATATATATATATATATATATATTGATGATCTTGTATATGTTGATGATGATGATCGATGAAAGTAAAAACATAAACATGAAAACCAAAAATGGTCTTAAATTGGTACATGGATATTTATGTATAATATGTAAAATCGCTACCGTAAGTTAATAATCGTTGTTGTGGATGATTGGAAACTTTGGGGAACACACTTAAACCAAACGCAGACTGTGCGATAAATGGTGCAAAAATACTAACGAGTATACGACTTAAAATTATTGTCCAAGTTATAAATTTTATAAAAGTTTACGACACTAAATTTGATACTAAAACTGTACACGAGCGCGAGACATTATTTTATACCAATATTAAACGTTAGAACTTTTGAGCCAAACGGGTTAATTATATAATGGGCCAAAACTATTATATATTTTTTTATAATTGGGCCATATTAATTGGGCCGTGCTATTTGGGCCGAACGAATTGGGCCAAGCCCAATGGGTCGGGGAATTGTAAGACACAAACTTAAAATGGATCATATATAAAACGGGTAACATTTTGGTACCAACTAAAATTTGATAAGTATATATATATATATATAAACGACGACTACTTTATATATATACACGAATGACAACCAACTTAAATATATGTACATAGATGGACACGAGCTTTTAACAAGTGTATTATGTATATACAATGGGACAAAATGAAGTCAATCTTCGTAACAAACGAGACTTATGCTTTGAAACTACACGACAAATTATATATATACTTATGTATATATATAAACGACAACGACAACTTATATATTTTACTTCGCGAACAACTTATTGAAAATATATATATTGCTATATATATATATATAAATATATATACATACGACAAATGGTATATATATTACATCTATTCACGAACGAACATTCTCCTAACAAATGGAACTCGCGTTTAACAAACGTACGATTTATAATATACAACAAGTATATTTTTATACATATATATATAGAACAATTATATATATGTACAAGGGGGAACAGAACGATATTCATATATATATATATATATATATATATATATATATAGAACAATTATATATATGTACAAGGGGGAACAGAACGATATTCATATATATATATATATATATATATATATATATATATATATATATATATACACACACAATTACATACATGTATATATATACTTAACAAGATATGACTCGAGAAATATTGCGTCTGTTTCGACATATCGTCACCAACAACTAGTACGATCGAAGAAATCAACAATTTCTTCAAAACAATCAAACTGTTAACATAATTTGACAAATTGTCAAAGTACTTATGTTAATACATCATGGCATATAGGTTGACTTTCTTTGGGTAACACTACTCTCACACGCTAGCTTTCACATCTGCGCACCTACTGTGAGTTCACAGCCCTTTTTTCACTGTTTTAAATACTTTTAAAACCTGGGGTGAAAAACATAGCAGTCGTTTGTAGTACTGCATGCGATAACTGATTTAAATACTGTATGTATTTACTTAAACTGTCTATGAAATGATATTTCATACGAATATTTGAACTACTACTTATGAAAAGCTGTTTTCATACTATTTTGGGAATTAGACAACGAATCCTAGTATGGACCTAGGCTTACGATGTAGTGCATAAAAGTCCTTATGGCTACAGACTATAACCATTAGCTAGGTGACTCTAGCCACTGAGTATACGGATAGTACTATCGTCGTGACGACCCTCCTACGGTTTTGGAGCGTATACTTACAGGTCCTATTTGGCAAACAACTACTGATGGTCGTGGTTTGGTTATAGGGTTAGGTCGCGTTGCTTTAACTCGACAGGTTTAGCTCACCTCTCGAGGGATCACCTTCTAATTATTCCCACAAAACTACTATTTAGGAAGTAAGTTCCTACGAACAACTATTTTGGAAATGTTGATCTTTAGTTAGATTAACCTGTGTTTCCTACTAGCAACGATTTAGGAAATGTTATTCCTTGATTGGATTAACCTGTGTTTCCTACAAACTATTATTTGGGAAATGTTATTTTTAACCTGTGTTTCCTACAAACTACTACTTTAGAAAATGTTTCTCTTAACTGATAAACTTGTGTTTCCTACCAAAACAAACAACTACTATAATTTGGAAATATTATTCTTAAATGATTAACTTGTGTTTCCTACACTACATACAAACCTGTGAATTCACTCAACAATTTTGTTGACGATTTCTCTGGGTTTTTCAGGGAATTAGCAGCGTAAGTAAGAAACTGCATGCATATCAAGACGGACTACCCTAGACATATTAGGATGCCACTTCTTTTGGGACAGCTGGAATTCCTTTGAATAACTGCAACACTGCAGTCATACTTATGAAATCTACTTTTGAAATTATGTATTTATATGATATGCTACTTCAAACACTACTACTAGTGTTGCAACTATCTAAGTTGTAACCCTTTTGTAAAACTTGATAACTAATGGCATCTTAATCCATTACGTTCTGCAATAACCATATACTCTGTGTATATATGTACTTGTTGGTTGTTATACTGCTCGCAGCCCCGCCACATCACTAAGCTTCCGCAAACTACTCTCACTAACTGTAATTTCCGTTTGGCGGGGCGTGACAACCAGCTTCCTGCTAAATAGTACTAAGATGCAGAATCTGTCGAAGATCATCTGCCGAAAAGACAACAGGGTGTTGGTTAACCCTCGTACGAATAATCGGAGGGTTAGCCGCTGCATCATACTCTATATGCTCCCAAAACTGGGACAGTATTCCGCGAGAGAGTGGTGGAGACTCCGTAATCGCATAGCGAATACCCGATCGTGCTAAATAAGTTAATATCTCAATAAAGCGCTCAGCACCGCTCTCATTGAAGTCCAAGTTCACCAATATGTTATGACCAGATGCAAAAGCTCTAGCAGCCATATCTGTAATCAGAAGAATTACACAAACAACATTTAGCTCATTAATTAAAAAAACTTGTCGAACATTAGGTAATTTTAAACTATAATGTATTATGATCAAACGATCATCAAACATCTAAATTTACAATTAACTAATAACATAATTTACTGAACTTAATTGAACTAGTAAGTACAATTATATTCTCTAAATTATATAAAGTTCGTAAGAAAAGTTTATACATCATACCGCCGATAAAACATCGGAATACGCCGCTTGACT
Source organism: Helichrysum umbraculigerum (assembly GCA_949592205.1). NCBI lineage: Eukaryota > Viridiplantae > Streptophyta > Magnoliopsida > Asterales > Asteraceae > Helichrysum > Helichrysum umbraculigerum. The sequence goes on along the minus strand of CATIUR010000001.1, from coordinate 326,091,254 downwards.
ACCTATTGAGTCAGAAGACTTTCGATATGAATGAACAAAATTTTCGTATATTACACGTATTTAACTTATAAACATAAAGTCTAAACGTGAAGCAAATAATTAACTTGTAACTCACATCTCAAGTCTATTAAGTAAGCATAACTCGTAATTTATTTGTAAACGCAAATTCTCAGATCGGAAAATGAGTTTAAAAATTATAAAAGTGGAAACTGAATATTCACTAAGTCAAACTTTCAGTTAGCATATCAAGTTAAAAAGTGAAATTAAATCAAAGTTTAATTTCAATTCGCAATGGTCAACGAAAGTCAAAGTGCTCAACTCACTTCGCAATAAGCAACTGCGAGTTGAGTTTCACTTCGCTTCGGTCAAACAAAGTCAACCATCAGGATTCGCTTCGCGAATAAGGTCTGCGATCCGAGTTCAATTCATTGAACTCGCTTCGCAGGAGCGGGCTACGATCCGAGATTGAATCTCGCTTCGCAGTGGCCGCTGAAACCCTATTTCAACATTAAAAACATTGATCGAACACGTTTGAATGCAATTAAATGATTCCTACACGTTCATTATACACCGATTACTATATCCTAAGAGTTTCAAGTCTTATCTTGCACTAATTCGCAATAATTCTGTGAAAAACTAAACCGAAACTTTCGAAACATAAAACTAACGATTACGTGTTAAATACTTGGTAAAAACTCGTGAAATATACCTCAAAAGATGCGAAATCTAAAGTTGTATAATGTTAACGGAGTAAAAATTCGTTCCTCGTCTACGAAATATCGAAAATCTAACGAAAACCTAAGTCGGTTCCCGTCGCAAAAAGTCAGATCGCAGAGGAATTGGGTTCGGATCGTAGGTGATTGTGAGTTTGACTCGTTGACTTGTTCCTTTTATACCCTAGACTAATTCGCAAGTTTGACTAGTCAACATGCAATTTTGATTAAAAACGCAAATTTAGCGCTTAGTATAAATTGAAAATGCATTTATTTTATACACGTTAAAATAAAATACATTTATTACGATTGTTCAAAACAGATGAGTAAAGACACAATATTAGTTAATTCCAAAGGGTAAAAACTTTGGAAAAATAAAAAGTTTATTTAACTACAAAGCTAAAAAATAAAATAAAATAAAAAATAAAATAAAATAAAATAAAAACTAACAGTGGTATCTAGTACCATTTTATTAATTACTCAAGTGAAACAAAAATACATACACAAACTAAATAAGAATTTATCTGCTTATGGTTCATATTAGAAAGAATAAACTATTTATTGAGATTAATAATAGTCTAAGACGATTGTTAGTATTCATACCTTATGAAATCCAAATAAATTACATGCAAAATTACAACTTATTTTATCATTTATTTACTTATATTTATAAAATTATATCTTAGATACCTGATGTAACGTAATAAGTCATGTTTTTACATACATAATTTTGCACTTTTTGGACTTAATCTTGGTGAAAACATTTCTAAACACTCATTTATTATAAAAAATCACCAAGGTGGTCCATTTATTGGCGTTGCAATAAAAATCTATAAAAACGTCCAATTATCGAGCAAAACAAGCAAATAATACCACTCCGGTTTCTACTCAATATTGCTCACCCTATGGAAACAAATCTTAATTCATATCTTATGATTCCATAGGAAAATACAAGACCAGTGGTTCAAGAATCTTGGAAAACGGGTGAAGAACGAAGAAGATAGAGTGTTTGGTGTACAACCGATCGTATTACGGAACACGCAAAAGCTATACACTTCCAAATTTGTCAAACTTAGTGTCATTAAAAGAGCAACGGAATTACAAATCTAACGGCATAAGAATCAAGCAAATCGGACTCCAAACGAAGAAGATACGGGCGAAACAAGCAAACGAAACAGGAGCGCGGATCAAGAGGCAAAAATAATTGGTACCCACACCCACCCCCCCCCCCCCTAGAGGGCCGTATATGGCACTTAAGGTGCTAATTGTTGGGATTTTGCCTTGATATTTGGCACCCATTTGGCTTTTCACCCCCCCTGTGTTTGTGATTCCCTAGTCGCACTTTGAAGCTTGTACCTCATGCTTTGTGACTTGTACCAAACTTTTACCTCCTCCACTATAAATACCTCCTCACCTCTTCATTCTTTCACACCTCATTTTCACACTCTTCTCTCTCTCTCTTGAATTTTCTCTCTCTAGATCTTCTCTTTTTAGTTTTGTAGTTAATTTAGCTTAGAGTAGTTAATCTCTCTAGTTTCTCTCTTTAGAGAACTAGAGAGAAATAAGTAGTGGTTCGAGCTAGAGGAAGTTTTGTAGCTTGGTAATGTCTATGTAATCAAGTTCAAAACGTTGTAATCCTCTGTATTACTATACTAATCTGGTACTACTATCTTTCTCTCTCTTACTGTTATAATGTTTGCTTTGCATATTATGGCGGTACGATTTGTGATTGTTGCCATGATGATTACGTAGATTAATATGTGATTGTTGGAATGTAAATGTTAGGATTAGGGATGATGTTTGATTAATATTATGTATGATTGGAAGTTGTTATGCTGTGTACATGTTTTAAGCTTATCCTGAATATAGACTTAATTAATCACCCTTTTCGGTCTCTCACGTGACTATTGACTTAGGATAGGATCTGATCAACCCTAACTACGAATATATAGTTATCTCCTGTACTGTATGAAGCTGTGGGATGGCCATAAAACGTCAGAATACTCGGTATAGTACTGGAACCACCACTGGTGTAGTACAAATGTATGGAAGCCGAGGAAATGCCGATGGTCTATCTCACCGTGGATTACCTGGAAGTCACCCTTCCAGACACGGGTCTAGGTCTTGTCAAGTCGTGAAAATGCTGTGGTACACGGTTAAACTACCTTTGGTTATAAAGCTGTGTAAAGACTTATACGATCTTTAAAACACCGTAGATATACCTAGGGTTAGAACTGTGGAAAATAAACGCACTGTACACTGCACACATGCCTAGGGATGAACGAATGATGGCAAAGGAGGGTCTAATTGATGACGGAAGTATTAGCACTTAATCAGATACAATATGAGTTTTGAAAAGAAAGCAAGGATGCCGGCTATGCTCCCAGATGCTTAAACCCCTTAACTCTACTTAACCGATAGTTTAACTTGCATAGCATACAACTAGCATTATCCTGTTAAAATCAAATAGACATAGGTGTTAAGAAAGGTTAGTAAAAGTGGACTATCACCCTTTTCCTGCACCCCATTTAGAGGGTCACTTGGTCTCCGAAAGAGATAGTGTGGGGGGTCTTAAGACAGTTTCAGCTGATCAAAATCACGATAACCAAGGATTCAGTGACATATGCTTTTAGGGTTACACCTAGAACGTAGGATCTTAGTGTTTACACCGACCGTTTAGATGATTCTTAATTAGGTTAATCTCCAATGATTCTTAATTTGAGCCCCGCAAATATAAATTTTAAAACTTGACACACTATTCGTTACCTCTATGGCAGTCGGAGCGACGACTCGGGGTGAAACCCGACCGACGAATAGGGGCAACGACAAGTTTTTGGCGCCGCTGCCGGGGATCGGTTTAAACGTCAAGAATTGAATTCTACCTTAGATAATTAGCTTTAGGAGATCCTTCCTTAAGATTATCATTATTTAGTAAGTTAATTGCTTTAGTAGTTAGATAACTTAGTTTTTATACCCTAGAAAATACAAAAAAAAATAAAAAATGCTTAAAAACCCTAATTCTTCTTCAAGCCCTATCTCTCATCTCAATCCAATGATGACTGATGAGATAACGGCTATGGAAGATGCGGAATTCTTTGACTGTCCAGAGTATGAGTCAAACTCCTCTGACAACAAGGAGGTCTGTGTTAACCATGAAGTTGAGAGCCCAAAAATATCGAGCTTAGACTTAAGTTTTGATGAATCTCAGCAGAAGATTCCAGCTTCTGTTACTATTTCCTTAAGTGGTCAACCCACACTTGACCCAGAGATTTTATCAATCTTGTCTAGGTATCCTCACTATATTAGACCTGCTACTTTACTAGTTGATGAACCCTTTGGAATCGAAGTGTTTTTCTATTCACCCATGCCTTGGATGGACTTGAATGAACGTCTTCACTGTTTAGATGAATACTTTGAGTACGATCTCCCAGATATTCTGCGAGCCCACCCCACTACTCTTATATCAAGTGTAGCTGAGGAAGAGGTCTCCTATATCAGGTTGAGACTGAACTTAGGACAGAAACACCAACCCAATTAAACACTGAATCTATGAACCATCTACCCGAATCAAAGACCGACCATTATTTAGGAAATTCTCACAAGCCCAATAGGAGGATAGATATTTATGCCAACTTTCTGAAATACCTTAAGATATCTGATTTCCCCTTTACAACTGAGCAGAGAAAGACCTTTGTTGAGATTGATAGGTTGATTAGACTTCTCTGTACTACCCACAGTAGAAAAGATGAGTTGTCATTAAAATCAGATATTTCATTCTTTGTTGATCCTGCTACTTATTTAATTAACGAACTAAGAGCTATCTTTTCTGAATCAACTGAGGAGGATATTGAATCTGCTTTCTTTGGAAAAAGGAAACAGATCCATATACAGCTAATCTAGTTATTTCAAAAAACCAAATTTCCGTTTACTAACTGTTGCACCCGCAACCGGTCGTTGTGATTTCTGATGGTGATGCGGGTGCAGCAGGGGTTATAAAATTTGTAATTAGCTGGGCTTAAATTATACGTACTACCTACTCTGGTTAGCAAGCGGTAAGTATGACCTAAGATCGTTCTATGAATCCAAACGTGTGGGTGATTAAAGCTAGTGCTTTCGGTAGGGAGGTATTTAGGATGGGACAAAGTAGGTAGGTTTGGGGGTTTTTAAACTAAAGACTAATAATTAAAATGCAGGAAAGTAAATTGCAGGAAATTAAAATACAGGAAAGCAGATAAAGATAAATATGTGATTGCTGAGACTTTGATAATCAATGTTTCAGGATAACAGAATAAATAGGGGCAATACTTAATATAATAATTAAACTATCAGGTGTAAATTCTAGAACTCTACCAACTAAATTTCCCATTGGCATGTGTAACACCCCCAAATTTAATGATTTGCGGAAGCATACCTGGGTGTTACTAATCAATATACAAAGCACAAGATATACAGTAAACGACCTCTAGATGAGACGTTGTAAAACGATTTCATAGAAATATATGTTTGAAAACTTAATGTTTTCGTATACAAAAATAGTTCCCTAGAGTCCACGCGTATGGCGGGAGATTCTATTACATAATCAACATGTACAAAAGATAATGCTGAGAATCTCCGTTAAATGCAGTTTAGTTGAAATCATGCGACTCTAGCTATGTCCTGGAGAAATCCTACTCCATATGAGTACCTGAGAATACATGCTAAAAGGGTCAACACGAATGTTGGTGAATCTCACAGGTTTGTAAGTAATATCAGTTTTGAACACAAGATTTCATCAATAGTGCCCGCAGGCGTAAATCAAGTATTTTCAAATCCAGCAAATGTAAAGTAAATAAGTTATACCGTTGCCATGAGGCTCATAATCGAAGCTTAACCCGTAAGTAATAAGTTTGCTCCCGTGACATGCTCGTAACTGAGCAAGCATAAGTAACGAAATAATAGTCGCCCGTTTATACATAACGGTTCGTGGTAGCGCTACTACCCCGGGCGGGGAGGGTCATTTCCCTAATGGATCCATTAACTAGTGTTCGCGCTTAAGTCCATAACTAACGATATATGATGGAGAGACTTCTGTAAATAGTAAATAACTCATGCAATTCCGTTTGGTATAGTAAGCAGTTTTACTACTTGTGTTCAAGAAAAACAGTAGCATGTATCTCACCCCGTATGTAAAACAGTAAAAGTGGGGCTGTAAGACTCACCTGAGTCTTTGCAAGTACGTTTATATCAATAAACGAGTAAGTAATATCAACCGTAGGTTCTCCGAACCCGTAACCTTCAAATGCCTAAACACATAAGGTTATGTAAGTAGTTGTCTCGCAAGACGTTTTGTTTAGTTGTACCCAACTAGTATGCCCAATGTTTGTCCGTATGTTTGTAATCGTTTGTTGTTAGAAAACATGTTTGGCCCGTTGGTGACGGTGGGTAATAGTCAAAGTATTATCATTGTTTTTGAAGTGTTATACTTATAAATGTATTCCAAAGTGTTTTAGGAGTCGTATCGTATAAGTGTTTGAGGTTGTACAAGTTTAACACTTGGTGTAAAAATAATTTGACAACTCCCTGTTTTTGGCGACACTTGGCTAGTGTCGCTATAGGCGACACTAGTTAGGCGACACTCGATGAGTGTCGCTAGATTTCCGATTTTTATAATTTGGCGACACTTACGAATTTTTGGCGTCACTAAGGGAGTGTCGCTAAGATAAATCTGGTTAAGTAGTTCAGCGACACTTGGGTAGTGTCGCTATAGGGGCGACACTTAGGCATAGCGACACTTAGCTAGTGTCGCTAGTACTGTTTTTGGCACACTAGCGACACTTCCAACTGATCGCCGGATTTTGGGCCGAAAATGAGTTTTCCGGCCACCGTTCAATCTAATACTTTTACCCAACCCATATATGGACATTACAAGTGTAAATAAACAACCATAAGTCAAAAATAAGTAAAACCGAGAGGTTTCGAGAATTTGTCGGAACTTACAAAGTGCCGAAATGAAATTCCGGAAAGATAGTGTTGTAGATCGTGAAGTGGTGAACGTTCTTCTCCAAAGGGGTGGTATGATCCGGCGTCGTTTGATGGTGTTATTTGATGATTTTGTGAGATGGTGGTGGATTTGTGATTAGAGAGAAAAAGAAAGGAAGAAAGAGAAAGAAAAGAGATAAATGAGAAAAAGAAAGAGTGGAGGTGGAGATGTAGGTGCAAGCCTCATTTTCAGCTCCCGTCCCCGCGCCCCTTGCGGTGTTCGTTTTCTCCGTTGTTTAAGCGTTAAATATTTATTTATGTGCGTTTATTATTCTTTTGAAATCACAAATTTTATTATATAATTTACTTAAATTATTTCTTTAAATCGTTAATAGTTTGAAATGTAATTTAGTTTGTATAAATTTAATTACTTTTGTTTTTAAATCGTGTAAGCTCTTATCGAGTGATACGAGATAATTACTAATTATTATAAAATAGCACTTTGGCCAAAATTGTGTTATTTTAGTTTATAAACATTTGTTCACCAACGTCCGTATTAATCGAATAGAATTTCATTCTATTTAAATTGCGTACGATTTAAGTCCAATCGCGTATTCGTATATATTCAACAATATATATTTTGATACATTAATCAGCCTAACACAGAACTAATTACATGTATTAACAAAGAATTAGGCACTAATTCTAGTCCTAATTTGCCGGGTGTTACATTCTCCCCCTGTTAAAAGAATTTCATCCCGAAATTAGCTCGAGTGCACGGTCGGTGCATTGTCTGGGAAGAGATGTGGATATTTCTGTCGCATTTGGTCTTCCCGCTCCCAAGTGAATTCAGGACCACGTCTAGAATTCCACCTGACTTTTACTATGGGAATACGACTCTGTTTTAGTTGTTTGACCTCACGGTCCATGATTTCAGCGAGTTCCTCTACGAAATGAAGTTTGTCATCGATGCGAATCTCGTCAAGTGGTATGATAAGTGTCTCGTCAGACAGACATTTCTTTAAGTTAGAAATGTGAAAGGTAGGGTGCACGCTGCTGAGTTCAGAGGGCAGCTGCAGTCGATATGCCACTGGACCTATCCTCTCGAGGATCTCAAAAGGCCCAATGTACCTGGGATTTAACTTCCCGCGTTTGCCAAATCGGATTACGCCTTTCCAAGGCGATACTTTCAAGAGTACTCGATCCCCAACCTGGAACTCGAGTGGTTTGCGTCTCACGTCAGCGTAACTTTTCTGACGATCACGTGCGGCTTTAAGTCGGTTCTGGATTTCAACAATTTTCTCGGTGGTTTCGTGTATAAGTTCAGGACCAGTGAGTTGACTATCTCCCACTTCAGTCCAACAGATCGGTGATCGGCACTTACGACCATACAGTGCCTCAAAAGGTGCAGCCTTAATGCTGGCGTGATAACTGTTATTGTAGGAAAACTCACACAACGGTAGGTGTCTTTCCCAGTTGGTAACGAAATCAACTACATAGGCTCGTAGCATATCTTCCAGTGTCTGAATAGTTCGTTCGCTCTGGCCATCGGTCTGAGGGTGGTACGCGGTACTCATATCGAGACGGGTACCCAATGATTTTTGAAGTGATTGCCAGAAGCGAGATGTGAAATGAGCATCCCTGTCAGAGATGATCGAGATAGGGACACCATGTTGGCAAACAATTTCTTTGATGTAGATTTGTGTGAGGCGTTCCATTTTATCGGTTTCTCTGATTGCCAAGAAACGAGCTGATTTGGTGAGACGATCGACGATCACCCAAATGGTATCGCAACTACTCGACGACTTAGGGAGTTTGGTTATGAAATCCATGGCAATCTGTTCCCATTTCCATTCAGGAATGTCGGGTTGTTGGAGTAAGCCGGAAGGTTTCTGGTATTCGGCTTTGACTTTTGAACAAGTAAGACACTTGCTGACGTACGTGGCGATTTCAGCTTTCATGTTCGGCCACCAATAAAACTTTTTGATCCCGTGATACATTTTATCGGATCCCGGGTGGATAGAATATTTGGACTTGTGAGCTTCATCCATCACCAAGTCCCGCAGGTTCCCGAAACTAGGCAACCAGATTCGGTTTGAGAAGTACCTAACTCCGTTGAGTCTGATTTCGAATTGTTTATCCATGCCTCGCAAGGCCTCGTTTTTGACATTATCGGGTTTGAGAGCTTCGAGTTGAGCGGTGAGAATCTGGATATTTAAATCGTTGTGAATGGTCATACTGAGGGCTCGGACTCGAAGTGGTTTTGTTCGTTCCTTACGACTGAGAGCATCGGCAACCAAGTTTGCCTTGCCCGGATGATATTTGATCTCACAGTCGTAATCGGTGAGCAACTCGACCCATCGTCGTTGCCTCATGTTGAGATCCTTTTGATCGAATATGTGTTGAAGACTTTTGTGGTCGGTGAATACAGTACTTCGGGTACCATAAAGGTAATGTCTCCAGATTTTGAGGGCGAATACCACGGCCCCTAACTCGAGGTCGTGAGTTGTGTAGTTCTTCTCGTGAACTTTAAGTTGTCGGGAGGCATAAGCAATGACCTTGTCTCGTTGCATTAGCACGCAACCGAGACCTTGGTGAGAAGCATCGCAGTATACCACGAAGTCATCGGTGCCTTCGGGTAGGGATAGAATGGGTGCACTGCAAAGCTTGAGTTTCAACAGTTTAAATGCTGACTCTTGTTTGTCGGTCCAATCGAATTTCTTATCCTTCTGAGTCAGTGTCGTTAAGGGAATAGCTATTCTTGAAAAGTTTTCAATGAATCGGCGATAATACCCCGCCAATCCCAAGAATTGACGTACCTCGGTGGGAGTGGTTGGCGCCTGCCAGTTCTTGATAGCCTCGATTTTTGATGGGACTACATGAATTCCCTGACTATCAATCACGTGTCCAAGGAATTGAACGGTTTTTATCCAGAACTCACACTTAGAGAATTTGGCGTAAAGCTCCTCGTATCTAAGTAGTTCTAGGATGGTTCTGAGGTGCTGTGCGTGTTCTTGTTCGTTTCGTGAGTATATGAGGATGTCATCGATGAAGACAATGACAAACTTGTCGAGATAAGGTTTGCACACCCGATTCATAAGGTCCATGAATACAGCCGGTGCGTTGGTTAGATCGAATGGCATCACTTGAAATTTGTAATGCCCATAACGGGTCCTGAATGCGGTTTTTGGGATGTCGGCATCGCGAACACGCAATTGATGATAACCTGATCGAAGATCAATCTTTGAATAACAGCTTGATCCTTGAAGTTGATCGAACAGATCATCGATTCGAGGAAGTGGGTATCGGTTCTTGACGGTTAGTTTGTTCAACTCTCGGTAGTCAATACACATTCGAAATGAACCGTCTTTCTTTTTGACAAACAAGACCGGAGCTCCCCAAGGTGAAGAACTCGGTCTGATGAATCCTCTATCCAGGAGTTCCTGTAACTGAGTAGACAACTCCTGAAGTTCGGATGGGGCTAGGCGGTACGGTGCTCGGGCCACCGGTGCGGCATCCGGCACGAGATCAATCGAGAACTCGACCTGTCTAGGTGGAGGTAAACCAGGTAGTTCTTCTGGGAAGACTTCGGGAAAGTCTCTAACGATTGGCACATCTTCAAGTCGCTTCTCCTCCGACTTTTTATCCGTGATGTGTGCGAGAATTGCTGGGTAACCTTTTCTCAGAAATTTTTAGGTTTTTAAACAGGAGATTATGTTTAGTCTCGACCCACCGGTCTCCCCTTGTATGATCAAGGTTCTACCGACGGCGAGAGGGATGCGGACGATCTTATCATAACAAACCATTTCGGCCCGATGCTTGGACAACCAGTCCATACCCACGATGACGTCGAAACTTCCGAGTTCAACAGGCATAAGATCGATTGAGAAGATTTCGTCGGCTAGGTTTAAAGTGCAATTAGGTATCACACTATCGGTTTCTATGAGTCTACCATTTGCAAGTTCTACTGTGTACTTAACATCTAAGGCCACGGGAGTGATGTCAAGTAGTGGGCAAAACTCATCAGAAATATAGCTCCTATCAGCACCAGTATCAAATAGAATAGAAGCAGATAAGTTGTTGAGGAAGAACATACCCGAGACCATATTTGGGTCTTGGCGGGCGTCCCCTGAGTTGATGACGAAGGCTCTGCTCCGGACGTTGTTGTCGCGGTTGTTGTTGTTATTGTTGTTTTTCAGTTTGGGGCAGTTGTTCTTGAAGTGCCCAGAATTTCCGCATCCAAAGCAGGTCTTTGGTGCAATGGTGTTGGGGGTAGGAATGATGGCTCGGCAATCCTTGGCTAGGTGTCCGAACCTTTTGCAGTTGGTGCAAGGGCAGGAACCGTCATGATGACGGTTGCATTTGGGACAGTAGGGTTTGTTTCCAACGTACCCCTTCTTTTCGGTACTCCCCGATGAATAAGCCTTAACGGACTCCGGCTTCTTGTTGGTGAGTTGGTTGGATGAGTTGGGGTTTCCTTCCCGTTTGCGTTTGGTGTTTGCAGATGGGGTAGAAGTTGTGCCACGGCGGACAGAATTTGCCGTTAGCTCATGGGCCATACCAGGGCCGGCCCTGGTGCCGGGCGCCGTGGGCGACTGCCCAGGGCATCAAAAGTCTTGGGGCATCAAAATTTCGATTCATGCTATGTTATATTAGACAACTTTCAGACGATTTACAACAATGAAACAAGTATTATGTTGAATATATTATGTTTTATGTATAGATTGAACTACTATCTAAGCTAAAATAAGAAAAATTGAAGTTTTGCTTTAATGGAGTTTTCATGGTGGAGTCTCGGTGACTCGGTGTAGAAGACGAAGAAAAAAGAAGGGTGGGGTCAGTTTTGTTTTTTATTATCTTTTTTATTCAAAACCCCCTAGAATCAATTTAATATTTCACATCAACCCTTAAACTTTCTAAACTTTTTAGTTTAAGTCTAGTTTTGCATATATGGTATAGTTCATATATCCAAGAAAGGCCTAAAACAAACTATGATGTATTTTACAATAAACGAGAAACTGTTTGACTTTAAAATATAGATTACAAAAAAATTCTACTACTTGGATAAAAAAACAACAATATTGTGACTGTAAGCATCTTCTTTAAAATATGCTATCGTTTTGAACTGTTTGCCTTGGTTATGAGGATAGTGAAAATAAAAAAAAGGTTAGCACTAACGAAGATAACGAAAATCAAAATCCTATATAATGAAATTATGAAAGCCCTCAAAACTCTTGTGATGTTAAGGTTACATAGTCTATCATTCGTTTAAGAAAAATCAATGGGGCATATTTGTCTGTTTCGCCCAGGGCATCATACAACGCAGGACCGGCCCTAGGCCATACGGATGGCGCTCTGAATCGTACCCGGTTTGGATGACGTTACCAGGTCTTGAAGTCTGTCAGGAAGTCCATCGACATATTTCTCGATCCTCTTGTACTCAGGATCGACTATAGATGGGCACAGAAGTGCCAGTTGGTGGAAACGGTTGGTGTACCCGGTGATATCATCACCTTGCATATCGTGGTTCCAGAATTCCAACTCCAGTTTTTTCAGTTCATCCCTGGGGCAGTACTCGCCCCTCAACATCTCCTTCAGCTCCTCCCACGGGAGCTTGTAAGCATTAGCAATACCCACAGTCTGGGCATAGGTGTTCCACCAGGTAAGAGCGGTGTCCGTGAAAGTACTAACGGAGAACTTAACCTTGTCTCCCTCCGCACAGTTGCAGATAAGAAATACATATTCGACTTTCTCGATCCAGCGTACTAGACCGATAGCTCCCTCAGTACCTGCAAAGTTCAGAGGTTTGCAGTTCTGGAAGTCTTTGTAAGAACAGGGTTTGGGTTGTGGTCCATTGTTAGCTGTATCTTCGCTACCAGGAGTTGATGTTCGGGTAGCTAGGGCTTGGGCCACACTACGGGCAATCAGACCCTCAATTTCGGCTTCACTGAGGGTGATTTGCCGGCGAGGAGGCATGACGCTGAACAAGAATAGAACAAGGAAAGAGGAATAAGATATTTGTATGAAATTATGATATGTCACAAGTGTAAATGATGAGATACACGATAACAGTACGAAGTGACAATCACATTTCATTTAGATAAACATGTTGAATACAAGATACGGGTTTTCCAAAAGATTACAGAGTAATAGTAGTACAAAAGTGCCGGGAATTGTTACATCCGGTTGAATTACATAGGTCCTAATTAAGTAGCTAACTGGTTACAAGTTACAGACTGATCTAATCTTGATGCAGATTAATCTGCCCCATCAGCGCGACAAGGTGGTCCACGGTTTCTGCTAGTCTGTTGGCTTGCCTGGCGTTGTCTTCAACCAAGGCCAGTCGTTGTACTAGTGCTCGAGAGTGATCCTCAGTCTCCTGTGAACGCTGCTCACATTCCTCTTGTCGGTTTCTTACGAGTTCATCCGCACCTAGTTCAGCGGTCATTGAATCCTGAATTATGCTTACAGAGAGGCTGGTATCTTCTTGTTCTCGCTGGAGTTGTGATATGCGATCAAGAGCTTGGCGAAGCAGGTAGGTCATTCGGTGTTGTTCCCGTTCAAGATTCTCGAGCCTTTGCTCCTGACGGTGGAGTTGGGTAGCCAACACTGGCACCGTGAGATGTGCCAAGTTCCGAGAGTTATGAACAGGATAGGGGCTGGTTCGAGGTGACCTAGTGGTTCTCCTGGCTATCCGCGGGTCTCGAGATCCTTGCGGATAAGAGCGTGACGAATTGGGTGGTGTGTTTGCCATTCCTGTGGTAGAGTATAAGTAAGACGAGGCTAATATATGGGTAAGTATATAATATCCAGCCTAGTGTCTAGCACGTATCAAGTAATGGTCCGGTTCTCTCGTGGTTAGAGTCAACTAACGCATTTCTGTTCAACATAACCATTTCAGACCTCACATCATCTTTCCTTAATTGTACATAGTTGATCAGGCTATGTTAAATTAAAGTTGTATGATGTAATTCCTAAACCAATCATGCCTAGTAAGGAAATACTGCCTAATGGTCATAGTCTAGGCCCACTAAACGCAACCTAGTTCACTATAACCTTAAGCTCTGATACCAATCTGTAACACCCCCAAATTTAATGATTTGCGGAAGCATACCTGGGTGTTACTAATCAATATACAAAGCATAAGATATACAGTAAACGACCTCTAAATGAGACGTTGTAAAACGATTTCATAGAAATATATGTTTGAAAACTTAATGTTTTCGTATACAAATTTGTTCCCTAGAGTCCACGCGTATGGCGGAAGATTCTATTACATAATCAACATGTACAAAAGATAATGCTGAGAATCTCCGTTAAATGCAGTTTAGTTGAAATCATGCGACTCTAGCTATGTCCTGGAGAAATCCTACTCCATATGAGTACCTGAGAATACATGCTAAAAGGGTCAACACGAATGTTGGTGAATCTCACAGGTTTGTAAGTAATATCAGTTTTGAACACAAGATTTCATCAATAGTGCCCGCAGGCGTAAATCAAGCATTTGCAAATCCAGCAAATGTATAGTAAATAAGTTATACCGTTGCCATGAGGCTCATAATCGAAGCTTAACCCGTAAGTAATAAGTTTGCTCCCGTGACATGCTCGTAACTGAGCAAGCATAAGTAACGAAATAATAGTCGCCCGTTTATACATAACGGTTCGTGGTAGCGCTACTACCCCGGGCGGGGAGGGTCATTTCCCTAATGGATCCATTAACTAGTGTTCGCGCTTAAGTCCATAACTAACGATATATGATGGAGAGACTTCTGTAAATAGTAAATAACTCATGCAATTCCGTTTGGTATAGTAAGCAGTTTTACTACTTGTGTTCAAGAAAAACAGTAGCATGTATCTCACCCCGTATGTAAAACAGTAAAAGTGGGGCTGTAAGACTCACCTGAGTCTTTGCAAGTACGTTTATATCAATAAACGAGTAAGTAATATCAACCGTAGGTTCTCCGAACCCGTAACCTTCAAATGCCTAAACACATAAGGTTATGTAAGTAGTTGTCTCGCAAGACGTTTCGTTTAGTTGTACCCAACTAGTATGCCCAATGTTTGTCCGTATGTTTGTAATCGTTTGTTGTTAGAAAACATGTTTGGCCCGTTGGTGACGGTGGGTAATAGTCAAAGTATTATCATTGTTTTTGAAGTGTTATACTTATAAATGTATTCCAAAGTGTTTTAGGAGTCGTATCGTATAAGTGTTTGAGGTTGTACAAGTTTAACACTTGGTGTAAAAATAATTTGACAACTCCCTGTTTTTGGCGACACTTGGCTAGTGTCGCTATAGGCGACACTAGTTAGGCGACACTCGATGAGTGTCGCTAGATTTCCGATTTTTATAATTTGGCGACACTTACGAATTTTTGGCGTCACTAAGGGAGTGTCGCTAAGATAAATCTGGTTAAGTAGTTCAGCGACACTTGGGTAGTGTCGCTATAGGGGCGACACTTAGGCATAGCGACACTTAGCTAGTGTCGCTAGTACTGTTTTTGGCACACTAGCGACACTTCCAACTGATCGCCGGATTTTGGGCCGAAAATGAGTTTTCCGGCCACCGTTCAATCTAATACTTTTACCCAACCCATATATGGACATTACAAGTGTAAATAAACAACCATAAGTCAAAAATAAGTAAAACCGAGAGGTTTCGAGAATTTTTCGGAACTTACAAAGTGCCGAAATGAAATTCCGGAAAGATAGTGTTGTAGATCGTGAAGTGGTGAACGTTCTTCTCCAAAGGGGTGGTATGATCCGGCGTCGTTTGATGGTGTTATTTGATGATTTTGTGAGATGGTGGTGGATTTGTGATTAGAGAGAAAAAGAAAGGAAGAAAGAGAAAGAAAAGAGATAAATGAGAAAAAGAAAGAGTGGAGGTGGAGATGTAGGTGCAAGCCTCATTTTCAGCTCCCGTCCCCGCGCCCCATGCGGTATTCGTTTTCTCCGTTGTTTAAGCGTTAAATATTTATTTATGAGCGTTTATTATTCTTTTGAAATCACAAATTTTATTATATAATTTATTTAAATTATTTCTTTAAATCGTTAATAGTTTGAAATGTAATTTAGTTTGTATAAATTTAATTACTTTTGTTTTTAAATCGTGTAAGCTCTTATCGAGTGATATGAGATAATTACTAATTATTATAAAATAGCATTTTGGCCAAAATTGCGTTATTTTAGTTTATAAACATTTGTTCACCAACGTCCGTATTAATCGAATAGAATTTCATTCTATTTAAATTGCGTACGATTTAAGTCCAATCGCGTATTCGTATATATTCAACAATATATATTTTGATACATTAATCAGCCTAACACAGAACTAATTACATGTATTAACAAAGAATTAGGCACTAATTCTAGTCCTAATTTGCCGGGTGTTACAGCATGTCACTAGGAACTAGGTTATCGTGATTCTGATCGGAGCAATATGCAAACTTCCAATACTTATCTAGTTGAAAGATAAGCAACCTATCTTGGCTTGATACCGAGGTGCATGAATCAGTAGCGTATCGTCTCATAGGTCCGACCGTTCTTAACCCCTAAAACAGGTTACTATTCTATTAGCATGCAGATTAATAACTTTGTATGTTTAGACCGTTGATTATGTAAGACTTAGTGTTTTAAGGATTCTAGGTCACTGGGACTTTACTCTTATTCCTGAGTCTTTTTTTTGTGTATTAAAGCTTGGTTACTTCAACTTATGACTTAAGTTCTCCTTTTCAAACAGTTATAGATCCCTGGATTATTCGCAGTTTATAAAAACGTGTTTCATATGCAGACCATGCCTTTCTGTAATCGGACAGTGTACTTTACATAGTAAGTTCACGGCTTCTTACATCCAACATGAGGTCAAAAGTAATTGACAGTGAAAGTGACACTCTATCTAATTAAATGTAAAGCAAAGCAGAAATGTAAACCAAATATATACAACGAGTAGTTTCAGTGTGTCTTACTTATTGCATGTCATGGGCACAGATAACTACTTACCATAATTAAGGTTGATCAAGTCCTAATTACTAGGTTGCAGTCACGTGGATAACCAGAAAAGGTACTCCGTAAATTAAACTCAAGTTCATAAAGTCTTAACAGTACAAAGGTTACTAATTCCTATTTTATCTGAACGTGTTTTACGAACATCATTTTATTGTGCATTGACTCTCGTAGGATATACCGGTTAGTTGTGAAGTTGTATTATCCTTTCGGAATTCCAACTGTTAAACCAGAGCTGATTCCAGTGATGTAACTACCTTCGGTCGTTTATTGACTTCCATACATTTGTACTCCGCTTGAAGCGTTTCCAGTACTATATCAGATAAACAGTCGAATAGGGGCCGTCACATCACTTTACGATTTTTGTACACTAATCATATAATGTCATCCTTACTTATAATTATCTACATCATCAACAATCACAATAATAGACTACTCGCAATTCATGGCAACAAATATATCACATACCAGGCAATAACACATGATTAAAGTATGAAATAAAGCAAGTATGATAAAGGTTTAGATATCATCCGGAAATAAATGCGTAGCAGCGTATTATTATGATTGACAACTCGTTCACACGTACAAAGATAAATCTCCAAACCCCTAACGTTCGTTCTAGCCTCTATGTTAATCCGCAGATTAATTACAATAATCCTAGACTAAAATATAAGAGAATTTCTAGAGTGAGAAAGTGGAAATGGAAGAGTGAGAGTATGTGTATGAGTGTGGATATGAGTGTGTGTTGAAATGAAACCTAGGGGCTGCTATTTATAGTTGAAATTCAGCTTACGTTAGCATCCCAAGGCTCACATTAGAAAAATGTGGAAAAGGTGGTGCACCGGGTACGAAAAAGCACGTAAAGGTGGTGCACCGGGTACCAAAAAGTATGTAAAGGTGGTGCACCGGGTACGCGCAAGGACCAAAAAGAAAACGGGGCAGGGGACAGGTGCCCCCCCACCCCCCGCCCCGGTTCGCCGTCTTTCGCTTCGTTTCTTTCGCGCGTGTTTTCTTCGTTATGCATCCGTTTGCGTCGATTCTTTTTGCGTTGGATTCGTAATTCAAAAACGAGACTTTGATGAAAAGAGATCCTAAAAATATGTCTCCCATCTTTGGATGTCTCGTACGAATCATTTGGATCTTCCGGCGTACGTAGAATCTGCATTCTTCGTCCGTTTTTGTTGATTCTTCTTCTGTTGGATTCGTAATTTAAAAATGAACATCTTGGATGAGATGGATGTTGGTGATGGGCACTTTTGTCTTGAAATCTCGTTTTGATGCCTTGAATCTTCAAACGTGTGTGGAATCTTCGTTTTTCATCCGTTTTGCTTGATTTTCATCGTGCAACCTTGTTGATAGTCCCGTACACGTAAGATCTGATCGGATCGTTTAACTAATTGTAAGCGCGGAAATCAAACAATCAATAACAAACGTTTTCTATAAGCTTTTGTATATATTCACAATTGAACGTATAAAGATTACAATCACCAATACAAACTCAAATCCGTTTCTCTCTGCCTTTCTCTCTACAAAAACGGCTCTCACCCTCTTTAACTCGTCCACCCCTAAAACTGAATATTAACTCTCTATTTATATGAAGCCTATTGGGCCCTGCGACATTAGGCCCAACGTCGCAGGCCCAGCCCAATGCGACATAGCCAACGTCGCATCTCTATGTATGTTCTATATAATTATATTTCGTTTACACACTGAACACTATACATATGCAGACTAATTGACTTTGACAATTACAATAGTTTGACCAACTGACTGACACACAAAATGCACCAACAAACTCCCCCTTGTCAGCAGCTTGGTCAAATAAGTCTTCAATTAGTCTTCATCAACAAACTCTTTCATGTCTTTGACAATCAGAAACTCCCCCTTAGAGATAGCATGGTCTTCCAAGAAATCCTGGTGTCCAAATTCATGTGACTGACACAAATTTATCATACAATAAGATCTTCAAACTATGTGATCATCTCTCAATCATCAGCAGCATCTCCAATAGAATTTTATCTTCACAGTCTTTGGAGAATAACCGACATCCTTTACATCTTCAATATTTGACTTTAACAAGATATGTGATATTGAAGAAAATAACATAGAAATAAAATCTTTTTGTATTTTTCTTTATAAATGAAAAGTAAAGAATACATAAAATAAATTGGGGATAGGATTGTTTTAGGTCTGCTTAGAGATCATATCAGGCCAACATGCAATTATTAGGAAATAGTAAGTGTTATTTCGATCACCAGTATATTTGTCCACTTTAAATTTACTTGACATATTTAAAGCACCTTTTATAAATATTAGTTCAAGACGATTATCGGTATTGTTTATCCACTTAAACATATTACATCCGTATCTGTGAGCTAACCATTATTGTTAGTATGAATATTAATTTAGTGAAACCTATTATATGATATACTGATAAACTTTAGTAAAACACATAACGCTGCATATTTTACAAACAAGGTAGAGATTACAAGACCAAGTTTATCTCGGCTTTCTTGTAACATACACTTGACCTTTAAATTTAGGCATACATCAAACCGATTATGAAGATACTAGTGGCCCCAGATCTGTACTTAGTACAACAGAGGGTCCCTTAGTATGAACAAAACAAGTTTGAGACTATTTGCATAACTAATGGATTCAGGTCTGTACGTGAGTACAACAATAGTCACCATTAGTTAAGAAAATAATCATATTTTTTACTATATGCCAATTTTGCATTTACATAATTATGACAGCGTATGGTAGTACCTTCATTTATCAATTAAGACTTATGTCATACATCATATAACATTTTTCACAAAGTAATAGACAAGTTTTAATATTACTTCTTACTCACTCACAAACCGGTGTGTATCATGCCTACCAATACATCATATGATGAAGCCAATGTTTATAGAAGCTATTTTAAATATGTCAAATAAACCTACTGATACATCAAGGATAAACCTTAAAACTTCCATTTTGTGCATGTTCCCCGATGTACTATCATATCCCAAGTTGTTTTACAGACACACAATCCAACATCTTTTCAAGAATTAAGAATCTTGCTGTTCACATTTCTGAATTAAATAATCAGAATTTTTAATATTCAGAATTACTCCCCCTGAACAGAAAATTCTTATATCCAATCCAAAAATACTCCCCTTAAACATTAAACATATTTTTGTATTTTTTAATTGAATAAATTTCGCAACATTGCATTTCTTTAATACTAAAAAGTATAAAGAATGGCTATTGCACCTTAACAAATAAAAAATAGAAAATTATCAAAATCACATATCAAGTCAAGTCAAATGACTTTTAGCATTTTTACCACCTCATAACATCGAAAATCTCATCCCTCAAAATCATCACACACGAGCACTTTGAAAACAATCTTCCAAAAATATTCACATCCTTGCAGTCACTAAAAATATTAGCTATCAAAAATCTGACTGCAACATCACAAACAATTAAACGTTAGTACTTATGGGACACCCAAGCCTTAATTGACTTGGGTTGTCCATGGTCATCCATAATCATCACATCAATGAGTTTATGATATTTTAAAAACTCAGAAGATTTCATTGATGCGTTGTTTGTGGATTTGGGTTTCCAAACCTGTTTAGGTTCAGATGATTTGTTTTCAACAATGTTGTGCTGTTGAACTTGAGGTCTACTGGGCACAACTTTGTTTACTCTTGCCATAGGTTTTGGAGAGTTTGAAGCACAACTAGATACAGGCGAATACGAACGACGCCTTGAAAAAGATTTTGAAAAAGAATTCCTGAAAGAGGAAGTTCTTGGTATCCCTCTACTAAACCTATCTAGGGATAATAACCGACAATCCCTAATTATATGGCCCTGTTGACCACAACGATAACAAGAACGACACTCCACAAAGGATTTATTCCAATGAGTTCCCTCAAATCGTTTTGGTGGAGGACAATACACAGAAGGTCTATGACCAGGAACATTTGTTGAACATGCACTCTTAGGTGGACATGTTGAAGTAGATGTTCATGAGGTTGAGTTAGTTGATTTTGAAGGTTTATTCTTTTCAGATTTATCAACTACAACTTTTGAGGATTCATTGTCAACCTTAGCTTTTCCATTGCATTTAAAACAATCATCATTTTCAGTTGTAATGATGAAATTTTCAGGTTTGACATTTATTTTCTCAACCTTAATGGTAGACTCTTCAGGTATATCTTCTACCTCAACGACCTCCTCAACACGAACTGGAGGTGCACTATCAGACTTAACAAACTTAGGTAAAGGATACTCTGGCCTTATGGTTTTCTCCTTTGCCTGTTTGTTTTGCTTAGCTTCTTTAGCTTTAATACCATAAAGCTTCATATAATCAACTGGAATCTCTTCAAGACCTTCCTTAACAGGTGTAGGACAGTATTCGGCGTGGGAAGGTGGTGGTACTTGATTATAACCAAGTCCTGCCTTCTTTTTACTGCCTGTCCCTTGCTTATTAACGATTTCATTAAAGACAAAAGTTGCGGATGAAGAACCTAAAATTTTGCTTTTATGGTTATCGTACTCACTTTTTAAATCAAAAAGCTCTTTATTCAACAATTCAATTTCAGCAAGATAACTATTAATTGCATCTTGTTGACTAAAGACTTTTGCTTTATAAGTTTGTGTGTCTAACTTATATGCCTCAATTTTGTTATCATAAAGTTTCTGATTAGCTTTAAGAAAATTGTTTGATTCAGTAAGTTTGACAACCTTGTTTCGCAACTCTAAATTGTCATATTGATAATTCTCAAGAGATTCAGTCAATGTAAAACAGGAAACACAGTTTATGGGTACCTCAGGTTCATCATGTACCTCATGTATCTTTGCCAAGAACACACTGTGTTGAACCTTTTCTTGAGTCGCACTTGAATCAAACATTCCCTGAGAATACACTGTCATCGCATGTGATGTTGTGTTATTCTCTAGAGTCTTGGGAGCTGAAGGTGTGGTGAATCCAGATGATGGATATTTATTCTCCACACATTCCTTAGCAAAGTGTCCATGAATCTGACAGATTTTGCATTTCACCTTGCTTTTATTAAAACCAAGACCTGTATCACCATCATCATCCAGGTCTTTTCTACCCATTATTTGAAGAAACTTCTTGGTTCTTTGGGTTATCATGGCCATACTCCATTTGATGTCCATCTGCTCGAGATCGTCAGAATCGATCTGTTCAAAGTCTTCCTCAGTAAGCTGTAGAGTACTAGCCTTCTTTGAAAGGAAAGTCTCATAAGAGTTGAGGAAAGCTGCAAAGATTTTAGCATGGTCCTCAGTAGCCTTTGAAGGAGCTGTATGAGCTGTATGAGAAGTATAGGAAGCATATGAAGTGCTAGTAGAAGTAGATGCTGCTGAGTTGGAAGTAGATCTGGAAGTATCATTTAAACTAGGAATTTGAATATTATCCTCTGACTTATTTTCTTTTTTATCGTAAGCCGCTATAAGAGCATCCCATAAACCTATAGAAGTTGCCTGATCTTTAAATTTATTAATCACAACTTCTGGAAAGCACGTGGTAATCATCTCATACGCTCTATTGTCTTTATCAGACTCTGCTCGTTCCTTGACTGACATTTGTGCTCTTGACTTAAGCACCCCATCGAGTCTTGGTTGCTCATATTGATCAATGGTGTTAAACCAATTCCACAGATTTGGATCTTTGTATTCAATGAAATTGCATAACTTAATCTTCCAACTCGCAAAATCACTATAGAACAAAGATGTAGAAGGAGGCACTTTGTTACCAAAAGCCATTTACGAATTTTCCCTCCAAAATCGGATTTGAAAATTTAAAAAAAAATATCCGAGTACAGCGAAACTTTTCCGACACTAAAATGAAGCTATTCTAAGCCTAAAAACAAAATTTGAAATTACAAAATTTTTCGCGTTTTTCCCGCCAAAATTTCGTCCGAAAACGTCAAAAACTGGTCGGGTAAAATGAAACTTTTTTCAGCCTAAAATCGAACAGTTGTAAGGCTAAGTAAAAATTTTGGAAATGCAAAATTTTTCGGAGATTTTCCGCTAAAAAACTTTTTTTTTTTTTTTTTACGAATCTAGCAGGAGGTGATGTCGCACTCAACGTCGCACTAGACGTCGCAGAAGCTAGAGACGTCGCAACCTACGTCGCAGTAACCACTTAAGGTCAAAATAACGACATCGCTAACGAAGTCGCAAAGACCAGTCAAGGTCAAAATTAATAACGTCGCAGGCTACGTCGAAGGTGACGTCGCAGAACTTAGCGACGTCGCAGCTAACGTCGCAAAACGTGACTGCAGCGGCCAAAACCCCAAAAATCGAAAATTTTCGAAACCCTAAAGAAATTTCGAAATCCAAACGTCGAACCAACCCAAAAACACTTCCAGAAATCGATATAATCAACCAAATCAACTCAGAAACGATTAATAACAATTAATACCTTGGCGAATCAAACGAAAACATCTAAAATAACGATCTGAAACCAACGAATCCTTGATTCTATGGCTCTGATACCAGTTGATAGTCCCGTACACGTAAGATCTGATCGGATCGTTTAACTAATTGTAAGCGCGGAAATCAAACAATCAATAACAAACGTTTTCTATAAGCTTTTGTATATATTCACAATTGAACGTATAAAGATTACAATCACCAATACAAACTCAAATTCGTTTCTCTCTGCCTTTCTCTCTACAAAAACGGCTCTCACCCTCTTTAACTCGTCCACCCCTAAAATTGAATATTAACTCTCTATTTATATGAAGCCTATTGGGCCCTGCGACATTAGGCCCAACGTCGCAGGCCCAGCCCAATGCGACATAGCCAACGTCGCATCTCTATGTATGTTCTATATAATTATATTTCGTTTACACACTGAACACTATACATATGCAGACTAATTGACTTTGACAATTACAATAGTTTGACCAACTGACTGACACACAAAATGCACCAACACTTGTTTTGACCATCTTGGCATAATACTATTGGTTTGTATTGTTTTTGAGTTAAAATGCCAAGAATCGTTCCAGAATGAGAGAGATATCGATAGTAAAAACGTAACTTTTTACGCGATATCAAGTATCCCACACTTAGAACTTTGCTTGTCCTCAAGCAAACTCATTCATAAAAAGCTTTTGGAAGGATTCTAATTGCATTAGTTTTTAGAGATACTATATCCAAAGAACATAAGATTACAGTTATGAAAGAGTTTTTACTAGAAACTAAGGGTTTGTAGAATTTAATACCTTCTTCGAGCAACTTATATGATGATCATGACTAGGCAATCCTTATAAGTGGGTCATTCAAGTCACTCAGGTGTTTAGGGTTTCCTACTTACTAGTGTCAATCACTCAGATAGCCAGTCATGTCGCATTCTCGTCATAGGCTTGATCAAGAATCAAATCTCCATCACTTTTGATGAGGACGATACTAACCTCTCGAGATATCTTGGAAAGGAATCGGCTGCTTGATTTTGAAGAAGGTGTGTGATGAGGGGTGTGATGGGTTTTTCCATGTATTTTCTCGAAACTGGGGTGCTTTTCTTGAGAGAGTTTCTTTTGAAATTTCATAGATTTTGGAAAGACTTTGTGGCCCTTTCCGTTGAATTTTTCTTTCTTTTCTTGGCCCTTTTCTTGGTCGTGCCGGCATAATTATTTTCTTTCTTTCTCTTTTTTGTTTTCTTTTCTTCTATTATGCCGACCTCATTGATACATATGGCCTTGAAGGTTTTCTCAATGGTATTGGGTTGTGATGGCTTTTCTCGCAAAAGTCTTAGGAAATTGAGAGTGTCTCTGAAAATTTGTTGGAAGATAAAACTTCTGTAGGTTCGGGATGAATAATAGGAGGTTTTGATTGGGTGTGAAGAGTGAATGTTGAGTGGGTGGATGTTTGGTGGTGTAAGGGTGTTTGGATTCCTTAGAAGTTATCAAGATAGGTTGTACCTATGCCACGTATGGCACTCATTGGTGTGATCTCGAAATGCATTGCAAGAGCAAGTTCTAATTCAAATGCGTACATCGGCGCACACATGAAACGAAAGTGAGGCATTGTAAAGATGAATGCTAATTATGGGCTCAATCCTCACGAATCGAATGTTTTGGTCAATGTGTGCCTAGCCATGTGTTGCCCTTTTCGTCCGTATCTTATTCTAAAATAGTTTTGTTTCTTTGTTAAAATTCGTTTCTTGCTGTAATTGAAAGATAGGATTCCTAAAGAATAATGTTTTTGAATCCGAATTTTTTTTGAAAATTTCTCCATTTTTAGCCTTTTAATGAAAATTTTGTTTGACTTACGGACAAGAGGTAAAACTTGCGGTTGAAGGCCGTATATCCCACACTTAGAGGAACATTGTCCCTAATGTTCGAATCTATTTGTTGAGTACCTCTTGTTGAAGTATCCCACACTTAGAGATTCTACTTATTTTCGGATTGTTTCTTAAGTGTAGTGTGGTTTTTAGGATCCCACACTTAGTTTTCGGAATATCGGATGAGATAATCAATGCATTAAACGGATAGAGGGTCTTGGAACGGTGTACCGATTTTGTTGTGCACGTTGTCGGCTACTCGTTAAAAGTCGGCTGGTTCACGGTTTGTAGCTTACGTCTCCTGGCTTCATGGCGAGGTCCACAGTCTCTTTTGCTTTAGTCTTCTATAAATAGTGTTTCAATCAAACAAACATGCCACTCAGTAATTTAATAATAGCTGCTAATAAGAAAAGTAAAGTGATAACATAATAAAGTAGTAACTAGATAGAGGTGATTTCTATGCATCCAAAGTACATCAAATACACACAGTAATAATAAAGTCTTGATAGAAAGTAGAAAGAAGTCAGAAAGCGGAGCAATCTATTGCTCGGCTGGTAGTGATACTGCTGCTGAAGATACTATAGGTCCAGGAGATGTCTTATCTAATAAAGAATCATCGTGCTGATAGTGGGTGCCTTCGTCTGACGCATCTCGATCAGCCTCTACATCTGGTGTACCTGTAGTGAATACTCCATGCTGTATCAAATGATCAACAAATTCCCGTGCAGGCATGTCAAAGCTGTCCAGTGGGATCTCGGGTGTCCTCTGCTGAGAGTGTCCTCTGAATAAATCAGTCTGTCTATGAGAGGATACTAGATCAATCGGTGCAGCTACAGGGCTGACACTCCTGAGAATCCTATGACTCTGAACAATGGTGGCTCGCGTGGAGACTCTGGATATCCTGCTGCTTCTCCAAGTATGCCCCCGGACTGAACTAACAGTTGAGGGAACATGCTGTATCGGAGTAGGAACATGTGCTGTTGGTGCTTGTGGCCTAGGAGGAACTGTGCGAGGTGGTAAGCCATGGCCACGGTCACGAACTGGATGTCGGTGAGGTGCTGGAGTAGGTGCTGCAGGGGTATATAAGTGTGGTGGCGCTCGGCCCAATCCACACGGTATGTCTAGAAGTGGGCTCACTGGCATCCCTGCGATCTGCTGTCTCATAGCTCTATAACATCTGACCTGCATCTGCATCAGCCAGTACCAGTAATCGGGCCCCGGAGGTGTCCCGTAATTGTATATGTAAGCAGGCATCTGAGCTCTAGGATCCGGGATAGAAGGTCCTGGCCTAGTATGCTGTGGCGGTGCAACTGGGTCATCATGGTCATCCGCATCCTCATCTGACTCTGACTCTGAGTCGCTGGTCTATTTGGGTTGTTTCCTCTTCTTTGCTTCCCTAGGTAGAACTAGACCTACTACCAATGTATCAACACTATCATGGTCTGATGATCGTGCCCTGGTGTAAACAGTGCCATCTCTCAGAATCCGAAGTATATCCATGCTTCTCAGAAAATCGTAATCTATCGGCTTGGCACTCCATTCTGGCAGGCTCTTGAATCTCTCTACCTCTGCTGTCCGGATTAATCCCATCATTCGAATCAACCTTGTAATTATCGGACCCATAAATGATCTCTTTGCACCAAAGTCCTTTTCTTCCAAAATCCGCTGTGCAACTAAATGGGCAACCTGAATGTTCCTCCTCTCGAGGATACATGTCATCATGGCAACATCAAAGCTGGCAACTCGACCGCTCGTCGTATATTTCCCATCGAATGAACAAGCTATCAGCTTGTGTAGAATTTGCATGACTGGATCTCTGAGTCTTGTAGCTTTTATACCCGAGAAATATGTTGCTGGCGATAAGCTACTCCATGCCTCTGCTGGTGTGGTCGAGATGGAGATCGAGGTGGCTCCACTAGTGAATAGAGGGGAATGTATCTCCTCTGATGTGTATAGATCCAAGTGCTGTGCAAACTGGGCTAGTGACAAGGTGAATGTATTTCCCATGTACCGAAATGTGATCAAACTGTCTCCAACTCTACTTCCTATCTCGAATGTGAAGGTGGTCATGAATTCGGTAACCATTTCCATATATACCGGTTCATCAATGCTGAACAACCTTTTTAAGGACTCGAACTGCTGACTCTCAACTGGATAACTGATTAGGCTTTCTAGTCTTTGTCTGAATCCCAATACTTGCAACTTTTCCCAGTCCACGTATATGAAACGCCCGAATTTCTTGTCCCTCCATATGCGTGCCATACGATCATGATCAGGTGATGCACTAAGATAGGCAAGAGATCCTGTAAGTGGTCGTGCTGGGTTTAGCTTTTTCTTCTTCGGCGACATAGTACCTGAGAACATAAGAGATTTAAAGTAATAGTTTCTTAAGAAAGAGAAAATTTAAAGCACTTCTCGAAATTCCCTATGGAAAATTCGAAATGAGGGCTTTAATTTTTGACAGTCCAAAGATTACATTAAATATCAAATGTCCCCAAGTGACCAGTAACCATTTTTTATTACACTAAGGCAATCATTAATATGTGAAAGTATATAGTCATGGAATGACGGTAACTTTATAGTGAAGTAATGTCGTTTACAAAGTTTGGTGTCAGCCAAGTTTGAAACGTCATTATTTCTCATTTTATAGTTGCTAGTAGGTTTTGACTTTTAAAAGTCCAAGTTGAAGTAAGGTTTTTGAATAAAAATTGCAATTGATTTGTTTTAAAAAATGCAATACTTCAAGTTGACTTTTTAGGTCAAAGCTTACTTCGAATGATAATTTCAAGTATCCGCATGCCAAAATTATAACCTATACATGTAAACATTATTTTAGACATTTCCTAATTGGTAAACAAGTTAGGTCATGCATAAAGAGTTATGTCACCCATGTGTTTGGTTTTATTCAAGACTTTTTGTTTTCACAATAATGATTCTCTAGTTATATTGCCTACTTTAACTAGTCAAGCAAGTATAAGTATCCTAGTAAGCAAGAGTGGTCAAGTAATCCTAATTCACTATTTTATTCATGCATGCTAGTTAACTTTTTGTTGACTTTCAAAAGTCAAACTTGCTAATCCTAATTTATCCGCATTGTGCAATTAACATAGAGCAATCATTCAAACCACCACAATTACTTAAATATTTAACAACTAACACTTAATCAAGCAAAATTCTAGACTTAATCAATAGGTCAAAGTACATCCTTTTGAAAGAGTCAAACTAGTGTGAATTAGCATGGGTAAGTGGTAGTATCATGTAGTTCCTAAGCATCTAACCAAGAAAAATCCTAATTCCTAGTTACTAGCTTAGATAACTTCATAGAATAAGATATTTTAAGTCCAAAGTAGGTTTCTTATGATCATACCTTTGTTTTAGTGCGTAAAACTTCAAAACGAATGTATTACCGAGAATAACATGCAACGAGGAGTTCAAAAGGACGCGAAATTGTAGAGTTTGGTGAAGATTTGATGGTGGTTCATGGTGGCATGGTGGTGGCCGGTTTTGGGAGAGGGGAAGGAAGGAGAAGAAGTTTTTTTCTTATTTTTGAATTATAAGGGTGCATGGAAGGTTCCTAGTGGTCCCTAGGAATATATGTCCTAATTCTAAGTACCATATTCCTTACATGGTCCCTAATTGTGACACCCGTCAAATTAGGACTAGAAATTAGTGCCTAATCAAGTTTTAATACATGTAATTAGTTCTGTGTTAGGCTAATTAGTGTATCAATTTTATATATTATTGAATATATACAAGTATACGATTTGATTAAATCGTACAAGTTTCAAATCGAATGTAATTCGGTTCCGGTTAATACGGACGTTGGTGAACAATTTAATTAAATAATATAAACATTATTTAATAACACAATTATATCCAAAAATATTATTTTTATAATATTTAGTATTCACTTCGAATCATACAATCAATGGTTACGCGATTAAAATAATAAACGCGCAAACAAACAAAACCAGTTAACGTTATATTTTATAACGCAATTATTAAGTATTTGGTAAAATACTTTGACAAAAATATTGAATAATTTTTCGTATTTCAAAACGCATAATTAAACGTTTAAACGATCGGGAAAACGAACACCGCACGGAGCACAAACACGGAACGAATAAAGTGGAGACCCACACCTCGGTGGGCCCCACCGTGATCAGCCAACAAAAGGGGGGAAAAGTCCCACCCTTTCCTCATTCACACCTTCCACTCTCTCTCTCTTCTTTTCTTTTTCTCTCAAAAACCAAAAACCAGACCATCACCTTAATCATCAAAAGAACACCATCATACTACCTCAAATAGTCGAAATAATCAAAGAAACGGAATCACCACGCAACGATCTACACTTCCATCTTTTCGGATTTTCAATCCGACACCGCGTAAGTTTCCGACAAATTCCCGAAACTTCTCGTTTTAGCTTATTTTTACATATTTATGGGTTATTCAAGCGTATATATGCCTATTAAACAAGAGAAACACGATTTTATAGCTTAAAAATGGGTTAGATTTGAGTTTTGGGTCAAAAAATATCGACAGTCGCTGGGTTCTGTTTTGGTGTTCATCTTTGCGACACAAGCCTTGTGTCGCAGGTTGTGTCGCATAAAACCCTTGTGTCGTATTTTGTGTCGTAAAAACTCAGTTATGTCGGACCTTTTGCGACACAATATTGTGTCGTACCTTATGTCGCAAATACCATGCGACACAATCGCTATGTCGCTGTTGAATCAGCATTGTACGCTTATGCGACACAACCCTTGTGTCGCTAAGCTCTTGTGTCGCACTTCTATGCGACACAACCCTTGTGTCGCATAACAAATTATTATGTCGCATATTATGTCGCATAAAACAGAATATTTACAACTTTTTACTAAGTGTCGAGACCTAAATTTTATCACTTGATTTCACCCAAATTCAAGTCCAGATGCATTTTTCACCAAAGCAATTTAATAGAAATAAAAAATTTTCGCGCTGACCTGGCATCTCGACCCCAGCCAGGGGCCAGCCCCTTGGACCCCGCCAGGGGTTGCCACCCCTGGAACCCCGCTAACCAGGGGCGCTGCCCCCGGACCCCCGTACTTAGATTCCGTAAGCACATTTCTCACCAAGTGTCAAAATTGAACAACTTCAAAACGCTTATACGATACAACTTTTCAAACATAATGGAATTTGCTTTTCAAGTATAACGCTTCGAAATCAATGTGATAACATCAAGACTATTATTACAATTAATCACCAACGGGCCGTACACGTTTTCAAACATACAAGTCAATCAACCAAATCAGAGTAATTTGGACAAACAACTACAAAGGTAGTCTTTCGAGATGCCTAAACAATTAATAACCATCGTGTGTCATGGACACCTTCAGGTTACAAGTCTTCGGACCACACTTCAAGGCAAATCAATTCAAGTTATTAATTCAAACTTTCAAAACTCAGGTGAGTCTCATGGCCCCTATTTTACTGCTTTTCAATCAGGGGTGTGATATTATTGCTTATTTTGTTTTACAAGTTGAACGCAAGTACAAATCAAATCAAATACTACATGAGTTTCAAGCTAATCAATTTAAAGCCCTCCATAGCATAGTCTGGTAATACGTAGTAGCGTGAATGTTAGTATATGATATCATATAGGATTGACAATCCTCGTCCGGGTTAGCACGCACTAACTGGTCAAACGGACGTATTAGCATTTGGGAAGACGAGTGTGGATTAGGCACTCGTAGGAGGCATTTCAAGTTAGGTTTCCTTAAGTGGGCCTGACAACTCAAGTTAAGCTCAGACTATGTGCTCATGGCTGTATAACTTTTTATTTGCTTAATTGCTTTATAAATTCAATTATAAATCTTGCGGTTCATACAAATATGTGTTGACATACAAACCTGTGAGCTCACCAGCGTTTCACTGACCAATTTTAGCATGTATCACAGGTGACCAGCAGTAGGTTGGACTGCTCAAGTAAGGATCAATTAGCTCGAGTCATCATGCAAACAATCAGAGATTTAGCTGCATTATTATATTTTGTATAGATTAATTATGTACTTAAATCTCTCAATTTCAAGCTGAGCTAATGTAAACAATATTTTTGATGTAAACTTTTGGTTTTATCAATACAAGTCCAAAACGAGGCATATAGTGGTCGTTCATTATATATCTTTGTGCTGTGATTATTGATTCGTAACACCCAAATCGTGCTTCCGCTAAACAATAAATTTGGGGGTGTTACAGATTGGTATCAGAGCCTAAGGTTATAGTGAACCAGGTTGCATTTAGTGGGCCTAGACTATGACCGTTAGGCAGTATTTCCTTAATAGGCATGACTGGTTCAGGATTTACAACATACGACTTTAATTTAACATAGCCTGATCAACTATGTACAATTAAGGAAATATGATGTAAGGTCTGAAACGATTATGTTGAACAGGAATACACTAGTTGACTCTGACCTCGAGAGAACCGAGACTCAAACAAGTCTGTGCTAGACACCCAATAGGATATTATGTGATACTAAGTATACATAGATAGGCCTCGTTACAATCTTAGGCTATATTATATAAGTTATTATATGGATATAGGCCTCATTCTTCCTAACGCTTTGTCTCAGAATGGCAAACACACCACCAAGTTCATCACGCTCTTATCCACATGAATCACGAAATTCAAGGGTAGCTAGGAGGGACACCAGGTTGCTCGAGCTAGCCCATATCCAACTCACCCCACCCTACCGGACTTAACCGCTAGGGTACATCACCACGAACAACGACTTAACGCTATGGATATCGAACTCCAAGAGACTCGTGAAAACTGGAGACTCACAGCTATGGAACGAATCGAGCAAGTCTCTGAAGATCACGAGCACACTGTCAACACCATGAACACTCTTCAAAATCAAGTGGAAGAAACAGTCGAAACCATGGAGGTTGTCCACAACCAAGTGATTGGCAACCGAAATGAAATCTCGGTCCTACAATCAAGGCTACATCAGTGCGAGACACGTCTAAGGAAAACCGAGGACGCCCTCCGAACTGCCAACAGACTTGCAGAGTCTGTGAATCATCTCACTGCACTGCTGCCACAACTCAACTTACGTCAGAATTAGCCTAGGCTAAATCTGTACCCTAATATGCTTTCGTAGGACCTATGTAATTCAACTGGAAGTAACAATTCCCGGTACTCTTGTAAAACATCTAATCCTGTAACTTTTGGAACTCGTAATTTGGAATTGTCTATCATCTTTTGAACTCGTAATATCAATTGACAATTCCCCTCAATTATTCTATGTTATTGATTTTACATTGTGATGTCGTATGTTACCGCTTTTACATATATGCATCTATTGTAATTTTCGTTCTGGTACAATTTCTTATGTACCTTTTGTTTCTTTCTTTTTGAAGAATCATGCCGCCCAAGAAGAAAAGTTACAGTGATGCGGAAATCAATGCTATCGTTTCTCGGGCTGTGGCCGATGCCTTGGCTGCTCGGGACTCGCCTAGAAACTCCCGAAATACTGGTGAAGCTCCCAGTAATACCCCTGTCATCAAGCCTTGTTCTTACAAGGATTTTCTCAGCTGTAAACCACTCTACTTCAAGGGCACGGAAGGTGCCATTGGACTGGTCCGTTGGATAGAACGGATGGAATCTGTTTTCAACCTCTGTAACTGTGCGGAGGATAACAAGGTCAAATTCTCTGCTTACACCTTTCAAGAAGGTGCACTTACATGGTGGAATACCCACGCCAACTCCGTAGGTCTTGAGATAGCTAATCAACTACCTTGTGCCGAGCTGAAGAAGAAGTTGAGGGAGAAGTACTATCCCGAAGAAGAACTGCACCGTCTAGAGGAAGAGTTCTGGCATTTGACGGTGCAGGGAACTGACATTGCTGGGTATACCACCAAATTCCAGCAATTTGCGTTGTTATGCCCGGGTTTAGTTGATCCGGAGGAGAAGAGCATCAAAAGATATATCCGCGGCCTCCCTGAGAGCATTCAGGGGAACGTCGCTTCATCTAAGCCAACCACTACTGAAAGTGCTATCCGGCTAGCACACGAGCTTATGGCTCTAGTTGTCAGCCGTGGAACACCAAACACCTCCTCCAACAACAAACGTAAATCCTTCGAACACCACGACAACCACCAGAACAAAAAGCCCAACGCCATCCAAGTTTACAATACCAATACTGAAACCAAACGTAGCTACACTGGAGACAGACCATACTGTTCCAAGTGTAACTACCACCATGACGGTCCATGCAGTACTCCCCGCAACAACTGCAGGAGGTACGGGCATTTGACCAAAGACTGCCGAGCCCCCAAGTCCAACAACAACGTCTCCAACAACAATACCCAACAACCCAAATCCTGCTATGGATACGGAGAAACGGGACATTTCAGAGATGCATGTCCCAAACGAAAGAACAAGGGCAACAACAACAACAATGCCAAGGGAAGAGCATTCGTTCTCAACTCCGGGGATGCCCGTCAGGACCCGAACGTGGTCACGGGTATGTTCCTCCTCAACAACTTAACTGCTTCTGTTCTTTTTGATACTGGTGCTGATAGAAGCTTTATATCTGATGAGTTTTGCCCACTGCTTGACATCACTCCCGTTGCATTAGATGTTAAGTACATCGTAGAACTTGCAAATGGTAAACTCATAGAAACCGATAGTGTGATACCTAATTGCACTCTAAACCTAGCCGATGAAATCTTCTCAATTGATCTGATGCCCGTTAAAATAGGAAGTTTTGATGTCATTATCGGTATGGACTGGTTGTCCAAACATCGCGCTGAAATCGTTTGCTATGACAAGGTCGTTCGAATCCCTCTCGCCGCCGGTAGAACTTTGGTCATACAGGGGGAGACCGGTGGGACGAGACTAAACATCATCTCTTGTTTGAAAACCCGAAAATTTCTGAGAAAGGGTTACCCAGCAATCCTCGCACACATCCTGGAGAGAAAGTCGGAGGAGAAGCGACTCGAGGATGTACCAATCGTTCGAGACTTTCCAGAAGTCTTTCCCGAAGAACTGCCTGGTCTACCACCGCCAAGACAGGTTGAATTCTCAATCGATCTCGTGCCTGGTGCTGCACCTGTGGCCCGAGCACCATACCGTTTAGCACCATCTGAACTTCAGGAGTTGTCCACCCAATTACAAGAACTTCTGGAAAGGGGATTCATTAGGCCGAGTTCCTCACCTTGGGGTGCTCCGGTCCTATTCGTCAAAAAGAAAGATGGTTCTTTCAGAATGTGCATCGACTATCGAGAGTTAAACAAATTGACCGTCAAGAACCGTTATCCACTTCCTCGAATCGATGACCTGTTCGATCAACTTCAAGGGTCGAGTTTTTATTCAAAAATCGATCATCGGTCAGGTTATCATCAACTACATGTTCGCGACACCGATATCCCGAAACTGCCTTCAGAACCCGTTATGGACATTATGAATTCCCAGTGATGCCATTCGGCCTAACCAACGCACCGGCCATATTCATGGACCTCATGAATCGGGTGTGCAAACCTTACCTTGACAAGTTTGTCATTGTATTCATCGATGACATCCTCATATATTCGAGAAACGAACAAGATCACGCACAACATCTTCAAACCATCCTTGAACTACTTAAGCACGAGAAGCTGTACGCCAAATTCTCTAAGTGTGAGTTCTGGATACAAACCGTTCAATTCCTTGGGCACGTTATCGACAGTCAAGGAATTCATGTAGATCCTTCAAAAATCGAGGCTATCAAAAATTGACAATATCTGACAACTCCAACAGAAGTGCGGCAGTTTTTAGGACTATCCGGGTACTATCGACGATTCATCGAGAACTTCTCAAAAATAGCCTTGCCACTCACGACACTGACTCAGAAAGACAAAAAGTTCGACTGGGCTGAAAAACAAGAGTCAGCATTTCAACTTCTGAAACAAAAGCTTTGCAGTGCTCCAATCTTATCCCTACCCGAAGGCACCAATGACTTCGTGGTATACTGCGATGCTTCCCATCAAGGTCTCGGTTGCGTGCTGATGCAACGAGACAAGGTCATTGCTTACGCCTCATGACAACTCAAAATCCACGAAAAGAACTACACTACTCACGACCTCGAGCTTGGAGCTGTCGTGTTCGCTCTCAAAATCTGGAGACATTACCTCTATGGCACTAAGTGCACAATCTTCACCGACCACAAAAGTCTCCAACACATATTCGATCAAAAGGATCTCAACATGAGGCAACGTCGATGGGTCGAGTTGCTTACCGACTACGACTGTGAAATCAAATACCATCCAGGGAAGGCAAATGTTGTTGCCGATGCCCTCAGTCGAAAGGAACGATCGAAACCACTTCGAGTCCGAGCCCTCAGTATGACTATTCACAATGATCTAAACCTTCATATCCTCGCTGCTCAACTCGAAGCCTTGAAAACCGATAACATCAAAAACGAAGCCTTGCGAGGCATGGAGAAACAATTCGAAATCAAGCCTAATGGAATTAGGTATTTCTCAAATCGAATCTGGTTGCCTAGTTTTGGGAACCTGCGAGACTTGGTGATGGATGAAGCTCACAAGTAAAAATACTCTATTCATCCGGGATCCGATAAAATGTATCACGGCATCAAGGATTTCTATTGGTGGCTGAACATGAAAGCCGAGATCGCTATCTATGTTAGCAAGTGCCTTACTTGCTCAAAAGCCAAAGCCGAGTATCAAAAACCTTCTGGTTTGCTTCAACAACCCGACATTCCTGAATGGAAATGGGAACAAATCGCCATGGATTTCATAACCAAGCTACCAAAGTCATCGAGCGGTTGCGATACCATTTGGGTGATCGTCGACCGTCTCACCAAGTCTGCTCACTTCCTGGCGATCAAAGAAACCGACAAGATGGAACGCCTTACCCGAATTTATCTGAAAGAAATTGTAACCCGACACGGTGTTCCAATCTCGATTATCTCCGACAGGGATAGTCGTTTCACATCTCAATTTTGGCAGTCACTTCAAAAATCATTGGGTACCCGTCTTGATATGAGTACCACATACCATCCTCAAACCGACGGCCAAAGTGAACGAACAATTCAAACACTTGAAGACATGCTACGTGCCTGCGTAGTTGACTTCGGTGTAAACTGGGAACAACATCTACCGTTGTGCGAGTTCTCGTACAACAACAGTTATCACTCTAGCATCAAGGCTGCACCATTCGAGGCACTGTACGGTCGTAAGTGCCGGTCACCTATCTGTTGGACCGAAGTTGGGGATAGCAAACTCACGGGTCCGGAAATCATTTACGAAACAACCAAGAAAATCTCCGAGATTCAAAACAAGCTCAAAGCCGCGCGTGATCGTCAGAAAAGTTATGCTGACGTGAGACGCAAACCACTCGAGTTCCAGGTTGGGGACCGAGTACTACTCAAGGTATCGCCTTGGAAAGGCGTAATTCGATTTGGCAAACGAGGGAAGTTAAATCCCAGATACATTGGACCATTCGAGATCCTCGAGAGGATTGGTCCAGTGGCATATCGATTGCAGCTGCCGGCCGAGCTCAGCAGTGTGCACCCCCCTTTTCACATTTCAAATTTGAAGAAGTGTCTGTCTGATGAGACACTTATCATTCCACTCGATGAGATTCGAGTTGATGACAAGCTTCACTTCGTTGAAGAACCCGCCGAAATTATGGACCGTGAGGTCAAACAACTCAAACAAAGTCGTATTCTCATTGTCAAAGTCAGGTGGAATTCGCGGCGTGGTCCGGAATTCACCTGGGAATGGGAGGACCAAATGCGACTCAAGTATCCTCAACTCTTCACTGATTCAACAACAAACACGACTTCGACTTAAATTTCGGGACGAAATTCTTCTAACAGGGGGAGAATGTGACACCCGTCAAATTAGGACTAGAAATTAGTGCCTAATCAAGTTTTAATACATGTAATTAGTTCTGTGTTAGGCTAATTAGTGTATCAATTTTATATATTATTGAATATATACAAGTATACGATTTGATTAAATCGTACAAGTTTCAAATATAATGTAATTCGGTTCCGGTTAATACGGACGTTGGTGAACAATTTAATTAAATAATATAAACATTATTTAATAACACAATTATATCCAAAAATATTATTTTTATTATATTTAGTATTCACTTCGAATCATACAATCAATGGTTACGCGATTAAAATAATAAACGCGCAAACAAACAAAACCAGTTAACGTTATATTTTATAACGCAATTATTAAGTATTTGGTAAAATACTTTGACAAAAATATTGAATAATTTTTCGTATTTCAAAACGCATAATTAAACGTTTAAACGATCGGGAAAACGAACACCGCACGGAGCACAAACACGGAACGAATAAAGTGGAGACCCACACCTCGGTGGGCCCCACCGTGATCAGCCAACAAAAGGGGGAAAAGTCCCACCCTTTCCTCATTCACACCTTCCACTCTCTCTCTCTTCTTTTCTTTTTCTCTCAAAAACCAAAAACCAAACCATCACCTTAATCATCAAAATAACACCATCATACTACCTCAAATCGTCGAAATAATCAAAGAAACGGAATCACCACGCAACGATCTACACTTACATCTTTTCGGATTTTCAATCCGACACCGCGTAAGTTTCCGACAAATTCCCGAAACTTCTCGTTTTAGCTTATTTTTACATATTTATGGGTTATTCAAGCGTATATATGCCTATTAAACAAGAGAAACACGATTTTATAGCTTAAAAATGGGTTAGATTTGAGTTTTGGGTCAAAAAATATCGACAGTCGCTGGGTTCTGTTTTGGTGTTCATCTTTGCGACACAAGCCTTGTGTCGCAGGTTGTGTCGCATAAAACCCTTGTGTCGTATTTTGTGTCGTAAAAACTCAGTTATGTCGGACCTTTTGCGACACAATATTGTGTCGTACCTTATGTCGCAAATACCATGCGACACAATCGCTATGTCGCTGTTGAATCAGCATTGTACGCTTATGCGACACAACCCTTGTGTCGCTAAGCTCTTGTGTCGCACTTCTATGCGACACAACCCTTGTGTCGCATAACAAATTATTATGTCGCATATTATGTCGCATAAAACAGAATATTTACAACTTTTTACTAAGTGTCGAGACCTAAATTTTATCACTTGATTTCACCCAAATTCAAGTCCAGATGCATTTTTCACCAAAGCAATTTAATAGAAATAAAAAATTTTCGCGCTGACCTGGCATCTCGACCCCAGCCAGGGGCCAGCCCCTTGGACCCCGCCAGGGGTTGCCACCCCTGGAACCCCGCTAACCAGGGGCGCTGCCCCCGGACCCCCGTACTTAGATTCCGTAAGCACATTTCTCACCAAGTGTCAAAATTGAACAACTTCAAAACGCTTATACGATACAACTTTTCAAACATAATGGAATTTGCTTTTCAAGTATAACGCTTCGAAATCAATGTGATAACATCAAGACTATTATTACAATTAATCACCAACGGGCCGTACACGTTTTCAAACATACAAGTCAATCAACCAAATCAGAGTAATTTGGACAAACAACTACAAAGGTAGTCTTTCGAGATGCCTAAACAATTAATAACCATCGTGTGTCATGGACACCTTCAGGTTACAAGTCTTCGGACCACACTTCAAGGCAAATCAATTCAAGTTATTAATTCAAACTTTCAAAACTCAGGTGAGTCTCATGGCCCCTATTTTACTGCTTTTCAATCAGGGGTGTGATATTATTGCTTATTTTGTTTTACAAGTTGAACGCAAGTACAAATCAAATCAAATACTACATGAGTTTCAAGCTAATCAATTTAAAGCCCTCCATAGCATAGTCTGGTAATACGTAGTAGCGTGAATGTTAGTATATGATATCATATAGGATTGACAATCCTCGTCCGGGTTAGCACGCACTAACTGGTCAAACGGACGTATTAGCATTTGGGAAGACGAGTGTGGATTAGGCACTCGTAGGAGGCATTTCAAGTTAGGTTTCCTTAAGTGGGCCTGACAACTCAAGTTAAGCTTAGACTATGTGCTCATGGCTGTATAACTTTTATTTTGCTTAATTGCTTTATAAATTCAATTATAAATCTTGCGGTTCATACAAATATGTGTTGACATACAAACCTGTGAGCTCACCAGCGTTTCACTGACCAATTTTAGCATGTATCACAGGTGACCAGCAGTAGGTTGGACTGCTCAAGTAAGGATCAATTAGCTCGAGTCATCATGCAAACAATCAGAGATTTAGCTGCATTATTATATTTTGTATAGATTAATTATGTACTTAAATCTCTCAATTTCAAGCTGAGCTAATGTAAACAATATTTTTGATGTAAACTTTTGGTTTTATCAATACAAGTCCAAAACGAGGCATATAGTGGTCGTTCATTATATATCTTTGTGCTGTGATTATTGATTCGTAACACCCAAATCGTGCTTCCGCTAAACAATAAATTTGGGGGTGTTACAGATTGGTATCAGAGCCTAAGGTTATAGTGAACCAGGTTGCATTTAGTGGGCCTAGACTATGACCGTTAGGCAGTATTTCCTTAATAGGCATGACTGGTTCAGGAATTACAACATACGACTTTAATTTAACATAGCCTGATCAACTATGTACAATTAAGGAAATATGATGTAAGGTCTGAAACGATTATGTTGAACAGGAATACACTAGTTGACTCTGACCTCGAGAGAACCGAGACTCAAAAAAGTCTGTGCTAGACACCCAATAGGCTATTATGTGATACTAAGTATACATAGATAGGCCTCGTTACAATCTTAGGCTATATTATATAAGTTATTATATGGATATAGGCCTCATTCTTCATAATGCTTTGTCTCAGAATGGCAAACACACCACCAAGTTCATCACGCTCTTATCCACATGAATCATGAAATTCAAGGGTAGCTAGGAGGGACACCAGGTTGCCTCGAGCTAGCCCATATCCAACTCACCCCACCCTACCGGACTTAACCGCTAGGGTACATCACCACGAACAACGACTTAACGCTATGGATATCGAACTCTAAGAGACTCGTGAAAACTGGAGACTCACAGC
This sequence comes from Helichrysum umbraculigerum, assembly GCA_949592205.1. Lineage (NCBI taxonomy): Eukaryota > Viridiplantae > Streptophyta > Magnoliopsida > Asterales > Asteraceae > Helichrysum > Helichrysum umbraculigerum. The sequence continues at coordinate 326,051,220 of CATIUR010000001.1, read as the reverse complement.
TATGGAACGAATCGAGCAAGTCTCTGAAGATCACGAGCACACTGTCAACACCATGAACACTCTTCAAAATCAAGTGGAAGAAACAGTCGAAACCATGGAGGTTGTCCACAACCAAGTGATTGGCAACCGAAATGAAATCTCGGTCCTACAATCAAGGCTACATCAGTGCGAGACACGTCTAAGGAAAACCGAGGACGCCCTCCGAACTGCCAACAGACTTGCAGAGTCTGTGAATCATCTCACTGCACTGCTGCCACAACTCAACTTACGTCAGAATTAGCCTAGGCTAAATCTGTACCCTAATATGCTTTCGTAGGACCTATGTAATTCAACCGGAAGTAACAATTCCCGGTACTCTTGTAAAACATCTAATCCTGTAACTTTTGGAACTCGTAATTTGGAATTGTCTATCATCTTTTGAACTCGTAATATCAATTGACAATTCCCCTCAATTATTCTATATTATTGATTTTACATTGTGATGTCGTATGTTACCACTTTTACATATATGCATCTATTGTAATTTTCATTCTGGTACAATTTCTTATGTACCTTTTGTTTCTTTCTTTTTGAAGAATCATGCCGCCCAAGAAGAAAAGTTACAGTGATGCGGAAATCAATGCTATCGTTTCTCGGGCTGTGGCCGATGCCTTGGCTGCTCGGGACTCGCCTAGAAACTCCCGAAATACTGGTGAAGCTCCCAGTAATACCCCTGTCATCAAGCCTTGTTCTTACAAGGATTTTCTCAGCTGTAAACCACTCTACTTCAAGGGCACGGAAGGTGCCATTGGACTGGTCCGTTGGATAGAACGGATGGAATCTGTTTTCAACCTCTGCAACTGTGCGGAGGATAACAAGGTAAAATTCTCTGCTTACACCTTTCAAGAAGGTGCACTTACATGGTGGAATACCCACGCCAACTCCGTAGGTCTTGAGATAGCTAATCAGCTACCTTGGGCCGAGCTGAAGAAGAAGTTGAGGGAGAAGTACTATCCCGAAGAAGAACTGCACCGTCTAGAGGAAGAGTTCTGGCATTTGACGGTGCAGGGAACTGACATTGCTGGGTATACCACCAAATTCCAGCAATTTGCGTTGTTATGCCCGGGTTTATTTGATCCGGAGGAGAAGAGCATCAAAAGATATATCCGCGGCCTCCCTGAGAACATTCAGGGGAACGTCGCTTCATCTAAGCCAACCACTACTGAAAGTGCTATCCGGCTAGCACACGAGCTTATGGCTCTAGTTGTCAGCCGTGGAACACCAAACACCTCCTCCAACAACAAACGTAAATCCTTCGAACACCACGACAACCACCAGAACAAAAAGCCCAACGCCATCCAAGTTTACAATACCAATACTGAAACCAAACGTAGCTACACTGGAGACAGACCATACTGTTCCAAGTGTAACTACCACCATGACGGTCCATGCAGTACTCCCTGCAACAACTGCAGGAGGTACGGGCATTTGACCAAAGACTGCCGAGCCCCCAAGTCCAACAACAACGTCTCCAACAACAATACCCAACAACCCAAATCCTGCTATGGATGCGGAGAAACGGGACATTTCAGAGATGCATGTCCCAAACGAAAGAACAAGGGCAACAACAACAACAATGCCAAGGGAAGAGCATTCGTTCTCAACTCCGGGGATGCCCGTCAGGACCCGAACGTGGTCACGGGTATGTTCCTCCTCAACAACTTAACTGCTTCTGTTCTTTTTGATACTGGTGCTGATAGAAGCTTTATATCTGATGAGTTTTGCCCACTGCTTGACATCACTCCCGTTGCATTAGATGTTAAGTACATCGTAGAACTTGCAAATGGTAAACTCATAGAAACCGATAGTGTGATACCTAATTGCACTCTAAACCTAGCCGATGAAATCTTCTCAATTGATCTGATGCCCATTAAAATAGAAAGTTTTGATGTCATTATCGGTATGGACTGGTTGTCCAAACATCGCGCTGAAATCGTTTGCTACGACAAGGTCGTTCGAATCCCTCTCGCCGCCGGTAGAACTTTGGTCATACAGGGGGAGACCGGTGGGACGAGACTAAACATCATCTCTTGTTTGAAAACCCGAAAATTTCTGAGAAAGGGTTACCCAGCAATCGTCGCACACATCCTGGTGAAAAAGTCGGAGGAGAAGCGACTCGAGGATGTACCAATCGTTCGAGACTTTCCAGAAGTCTTTCCCGAAGAACTGCCTGGTCTACCACCGCTAAGACAGTTTGAATTCTCAATCGATCTCGTGCCTGGTCCTGTACCTGTGGCCCGAGCACCATACCGTTTAGCACCATCTGAACTTCAGGAGTTGTCCACCCAATTACAGGAACTCCTGGAAAGGGATTCATTAGGCCGAGTTCCTCACCTTGGGGTGCTCCGGTCCTATTCGTCAAAAAGAAAAATGGTTCTTTCAGAATGTGCATCGACTATCGAGAGTTAAACAAATTGACCGTCAAGAACCGTTATCCACTTCCTCGAATCGATGACCTGTTCGATCAACTTCAAGGGTCGAGTTTTTATTCAAAAATCGATCATCGGTCAGGTTATCATCAACTACGTGTTCGCGACACCGATATCCCGAAACTGCCTTCAGAACTCGTTATGGGCATTACGAATTCCAAGTGATGCCATTCGGCCTAACCAACGCACCGGCCATATTCATGGACCTCATGAATCGGGTGTGCAAACCTTACCTTGACAAGTTTGTCATTGTATTCATCGATGACATCCTCATATATTCGCAAAACGAACAAGATCACGCACAACATCTTCAAACCATCCTTGAACTACTTAAGCACGAGGAGCTGTACGCCAAATTCTCTAAGTGTGAGTTCTGGATACAAACCGTTCAATTCCTTGGGCACGTTATTGATAGTCAAGGAATTCATGTAGATCCTTAAAAAATCGAGGCTATCAAAAATTGGCAATATCTGACAACTCCAACAAAAGTGCGGCAGTTTTTAGGACTGGCCGGGTACTATCGATGATTCATCGAGAACTTCTCAAAAATAGCCTTGCCACTCACGACACTGACTCAGAAAGACAAAAAGTTCGACTGGGCTGAAAAACAAGAGTCAGCATTTCAACTTCTGAAACAAAAGCTTTGCACTGCTCCAATCTTATCCCTACCCGAAGGCACCAATGACTTCGTGGTATACTGCGATGCTTCCCATCAAGGTCTCGGTTACGTGCTGATGCAACGAGACAAGGTCATTGCTTACGCCTCACGACAACTCAAAATCCACGAAAAGAACTACACAACTCACGACCTCGAGCTTGGAGCTGTCGTGTTCGCTCTTAAAATTTGGAGACATTACCTCTATGGCACTAAGTGCACAATCTTCACCTACCACAAAAGTCTCCAACACATATTCGATCAAAAGGATCTCAACATGAGGCAACGTCGATGGGTCGAGTTGCTTACCGACTACGACTGTGAAATCAAATACCATCCAGGGAAGGCAAATGTTGTTGCCGATGCCCTCAGTCGAAAGGAACGATCGAAACCACTTCGAGTCCGAGCCCTCAGTATGACTATTCACAATGATCTAAACCTTCAGATCCTCGCTGCTCAACTCGAAGCCTTGAAAACCGATAACATCAAAAACGAAGCCTTGCGAGGCATGGAGAAACAATTCGAAATCAAGCCTAATGGAATTAGGTATTTCTCAAATCGAATCTGGTTGCCTAGTTTTGGGAACCTGCGAGACTTGGTGATGGATGAAGCTCACAAGTCAAAATACTCTATTCATCCGGGATCCGATAAAATGTATCACGGCATCAAGGATTTCTATTGTTGGCCGAACATGAAAGCCGAGATCGCTATCTATGTTAGCAAGTGCCTTACTTGCTCAAAAGTCAAAGTCGAGTATCAAAAACCTTCTGGTTTGCTTCAACAACCCGACATTCCTGAATGGAAATGGGAACAAATCGCCATGGATTTCATAACCAAGCTACCAAAGTCATCGAGCGGTTGCGATACCATTTGGGTGATCGTCGACCGTCTCACCAAGTCTGCTCACTTCCTGGCGATCAAAGAAACCGACAAGATGGAACGCCTTACCCGAATTTATCTGAAAGAAATTGTAACCCGACACGGTGTTCCAATCTCGATTATCTACGACAGGGATAGTCGTTTCACATCTCAATTTTGGCAGTCACTTCAAAAATCATTGGGTACCCATCTTGATATGAGTACCGCATACCATCCTCAAACCGACGGCCAAAGTGAACGAACAATTCAAACACTTGAAGACATGCTACGTGCCTGCGTAGTTGACTTCGGTGTAAACTGGGAACAACATCTACCGTTGTGCGAGTTCTCATACAACAACAGTTATCACTCTAGCATCAAGGCTGCACCATTCGAGGCACTGTACGGTCGTAAGTGCCGGTCACCTATCTGTTGGACCGAAGTTGGGGATAGCCAACTCACGGGTCCGGAAATCATTTACGAAACAACCGAGAAAATCTTCGAGATTCAAAACAAGCTCAAAGCCGCGCGTGATCGTCAGAAAAGTTATGCTGACGTGAGACGCAAACCACTCGAGTTCCAAGTTGGGGACCGAGTACTACTCAAGGTATCGCCTTGGAAAGGCGTAATTCGATTTGGCAAACGAGGGAAGTTAAATCCCAGATACATTGGACCATTCGAGATCCTCAAGAGGATTGGTCCAGTGGCATATCGATTGCAGCTGCCGGCCGAGCTCAGCAGTGTGCATCCCACTTTTCAAACATACAAGTCAATCAACCAAATCAGAGTAATTAATCAAGACTATTAATCACCAACGGGCCGTACACGTTTTCAAACATACAATTCAATCAACCAAATCAGAGTAATTTGGACAAACAACTACAAAGGTAGTCTTTCGAGATGCCTAAACAATTAATAACCATCGTGTATCATGGACACCTTCAGGTTACCAGTCTTCGGACCACACTTCAAGGCAAATCAATTCAAGTTATTAATTCAAACTTTCAAAACTCAGGTGAGTCTCATGGCCCCTATTTTACTGCTTTTCAATCAGGGGTGTGATATTATTGCTTATTTTGTTTTACAAGTTGAACGCAAGTACAAATCAAATCAAATACTACATGAGTTTCAAGCTAATCAATTTAAAGCCCTCCATAGCATAGTCTGGTAATACGTAGTAGCGTGAATGTTAGTGATGTGACGCAAAAAGTCATGTTTTTAAGTATGATATTCCACACTTTTTGGACACATCTTTAGTGAAAACATTCCAAAACAATCTTTTTTTACTAAAATTCACTAAAGTGCTCCAAATATAGGCGTTGCTACAAAAATCACTAAAAACGTCCAAATAACGAGCAAAACAGAGCGAATAAACAACAACCAATTCTCACACCCTCATTTACCTTATGTTAAGCACATTCTAACCTTAAGGTATGTTGTAATAGGTAAAAACGAGACGGTAGAATCAAGAATCATGCAAATTGGGTGAAGAACGGAAGAGATACGGCTTCTACAGATCGTTAAAAGGCATTCCAAACATGCTTAAGCTACACACATCCAATTTCTATGAGATTGATACCATTAGAAGCGTAACGGAATTACGAAGTCGTGAGCGAAAGAATCGGGTCAAACGGACGTATAACGAAGGAGATATGGTCGTTTTAAGCAACGCAGAAAAGCCGAAACACCACGTATACGGCCTTGGCAAGCCGTATACGGCCTTTACACACCGTATACGGCCTTGGCAAGCCGTATACGGCCCCCTATACCCCATATACGGTTTTTGGTGGTCTAGGGGTGGCTTGGTTGGCTTCCTTCATGCTTGGTTTGCTTGTACGATGCGTTTCGGTGCTTGTACGTATCAATTCCTTTGGCTCCAAGTTTGGCTTCAACTTTGGCTCCAAGATTGGCTCCATGGCTCATTACTTTGGCTCCAAGTTGATCTTCACCTATAAATAGATGGCCTCCTCCACCATTTCATTCACACCTCACACCATTCTCATTTCTCATTTCTCATTTCTCACTTTCTCTCTCACACATTCTCTCTCTAGCACTACTCTTAGGAGTTAGAGGAGAATTATTCTTGTAGTTAGTTCCTCTCTCTAGTTTCTCTCTCTAGCACTACTCTTAGGAGTTAGAGGAGAACTAGAGAGAGATTAGTTATGTAGTTAATTAGTAGAAGCTAGCATTGTAATACTTGGATATTGTACGAAGAAATACAAGTTGTTATTCTGCTCGCAATTCGTATCGGTATTATCTATCCTTTCTATTATTAATTTGTCATATTGTTCTTGTTTGATGTATGTGATTTATTAATATTAGAAATGTTTATTGTTATGCATTGTGAGTAGTGTGCTTGTATGTTTGTCATGATTTAACTAGTAGTGATGATGTTACTGCAAATATATGATATTGGGATAATATCATTATGAAACAACGGAGGTAACGTTATACGACTTTCATTTGTATAGCGCCGGAAACATCACGAATGTGTGGAGTACAGAACGTGGAAGCTATGAAAGTCGTGGGCACAATCCGTTGGGAAATAATGTCCCGATTATTATATAATTGGGAGTTGTTATACTTTGTTATCTGTCTAAACTTATCCTGAATATAGATCTAGTGTCTCTTACCCTTTCCAGACTTTCACGTGACTGTTGCCCTTAGGATAGGACTTTGCAAACCCTAATACTACATAAATACAGTTATCTCCAGTTACAGTATGAAGCTATGAACTTTCCATAAAACGGCACAGTACTTCGTATAGCGTTGGAAACACCACTAGTGGAGTACAAATACGTGGAAGCTAAGGAAATGCCGTAGGACTGTTTCATCGTGGATTACCTAAAAGTGACCCTTCTAGAACTCGGGTCTAGGAATTAAAGCTGTGGAAATGCTCGTTGCCCTGTACACCGTTATTACACCTAAGATCTGGAAAACTGTGGAAATGCTTAAATGCCCGGTACACCATTAGTACATCTAGGATTTGGAACACTGTGGAAATGCCTAATTGCCTTGTACACCGTGATTATTCCTAGGGATGAACGCCTGCATGTAAAGGAGGGTCTATGTTTATGACGGTAGAATATATGATTCAATGAATGAATACAGAGTTCTGTTAAGAGGGCTTAATGCTCAATAAACATTGCTTAACTCTACAATACCGATAGTTTAGAATAACAACAGTTAACAACCAGTACACAGTTAGATAATAACAAATAGACTTAGGGGTTAAGAAAGGTCAGTAAATACAATTGCGGCCTGTTGCCTTATGCCTGCTCCCTAGATAAATCAAGGGTGACTTTGTCTTATTCAAGCAAAAGTTCAGGGGGGTTTGAAAACAGTCTGATCTGATCAGGGTTCATGATAGCCTAGGTACTCAGTGACATACGTATTTAGATCCGGAACTAAATAAGTAGGGTCCTAGTGTTTACAACTAAGTTTATCTGTCTGTTAAATGACTGTGTCCCCAATAAGCATCATCCTAACTGTATGCTATCCTAAATCATGGTGAACCACGTCTTTGTTATGTTTAAGTGTTACATATATGCTAGCTTCCCTTTACTTTTATGCTTTATTAGTTTAGTAGTTTTAATTAAATGAAAACCCAAAAACAATCACCTATCCACTTATCCAAAACCCTAGCTTGATTACTAAGTTATCCGAACTAGCTCTGTTTCAATTCTGCCGTCGTGAGGAACGACCCTGGATCATCCTTACCATATACTAGTATCAGGTATTCGTACCAAGTACCAGTAGATAGTACGGAGGATTAGGCTCCCCCGACAAAATATAAAATTAAAACTACTCACTGACGCCGTGCCCAGCGGAAAGGTCTACAACGACGGGAAGTGATTCCTGATCCGACCGTTGGACGCGCGTCAGTTAGTATATGATATCATATAGGATTGACAATCCTCGTCCTGGTTAGCACGCACTAACTAGTCAAACGGACGTATTAGCATTTGGGAAGACGAGTGTGGATTAGGCACTCGTAGGAGGCATTTCAAGTTAGGTTTCCTTAAGTGGGGCTGACAACTCAAGTTAAGCTCAGACTATGTGCTCATGGCTGTATAACTTTTATTTTGCTTAATTGCTTTATAAATTCAATTATAAATCTTGCGGTTCATACAAATATGTGTTGACATACAAACCTGTGAGCTCACCAGCGTTTCGCTGACCAATTTTAGCATGTATCACAGGTGACCAGCAGTAGGTTGGACTGCTCAAGTAAGGATCAATTAGCTCGAGTCATCATGCAAACAATCAGAGATTTAGCTGCATTATTATATTTTGTATAGATTAATTATGTACTTAAATCTCTCAATTTCAAGCTGAGCTAATGTAAACAATATTTTTGATGTAAACTTTTGGTTTTATCAATACAAGTCCAAAACGACGCATATAGTGGTCGTTCATTATATATCTTTGTGCTGTGATTATTGATTCGTAACACCCAAATCGTGCTTCCGCTAAACAATAAATTTGGGGGTGTTACAGATTGGTATCAGAGCCTAAGGTTAGAGTGAACCAGGTTGCATTTAGTGGGCCTAGACTATGACCGTTAGGCAGTATTTCCTTAATAGGCATGACTGGTTCAGGAATTACAACATACGACTTTAATTTAACATAGCCTGATCAACTATGTACAATTAAGGAAATATGATGTAAGGTCTGAAACGATTATGTTGAACAGGAATACACTAGTTGACTCTGACCTCGAGAGAACCGAGACTCAAAAAAGTCTGTGCTAGACACCCAATAGGCTATTATGTGATACTAAGTATACATAGATAGGCCTCGTTACAATCTTAGGCTATATCATATAAGTTATTATATGGATATAGGCCTCATTCTTCCTAACGCTTTGTCTCAGAATGGCAAACACACCACCAAGTTCATCACGCTCTTATCCACATGAATCACGAAATTCAAGGGTAGCTAGGAGGGACACCAGGTTGCCTCGAGCTAGCCCATATCCAACTCACCCCACCCTACCGGACTTAACCGCTAGGGTACATCACCACGAACAACGACTTAACGCTATGGATATCGAACTCCAAGAGACTCGTGAAAACTGGAGACTCACAGCTATGGAACGAATCGAGCAAGTCTCTGAAGATCACGAGCACACTGTCAACACCATGAACACTCTTCAAAATCAAGTGGAAGAAACAGTCGAAACCATGGAGGTTATCCACAACCAAGTGATTGGCAACCGAAATGAAATCTCGGTCCTACAATCAAGGCTACATCAGTGCGAGACACATCTAAGGGAAACCGAGGACGCCCTCCGAACTGCCAACAGACTTGCAGAGTCTGTGAATCATCTAACTGCACTGCTGCCACAACTCAACTTACGTCAGAATTAGCCTAGGCTGAATATGTACCCTAATATGCTTTCGTAGGACCTATGTAATTCAACCGGAAGTAACAATTCCCGGTACTCTTGTAAAACATCTAATCCTGTAACTTTTGGAACTCGTAATTTGGAATTGTCTATCATCTTTTGAACTCGTAATATCAATTGACAATTCCCCTCAATTATTCTATACTATTGATTTTACATTGTGATGTCATATGTTATCGCTTTTACATATATGCATCTATTGTAATTTTCGTTCTGGTACAATTTCTTATGTACCTTTTGTTTCTTTCTTTCTTGAAGAATCATGCCGCCCAAGAAGAAAAGTTACAGTGATGCGGAAATCAATGCTATCGTTTCTCGGGCTGTGGCCGATGCCTTGGCTGCTCGGGACTCGCCTAGAAACTCCCGAAATACTGTTGAAGCTCCCAGTAATACCCCTGTCATCAAGCCTTGTTCTTACAAGGATTTTCTCAGCTGTAAACCACTCTACTTCAAGGGCACGGAAGGTGCCATTGGACTGGTCCGTTGGATAGAACGGATGGAATCTGTTTTCAACCTCTGCAATTGTGCGGAGGATAACAAGGTCAAATTCTCTGCTTACACCTTTCAAGAAGGTGCACTTACGTGGTGGAATACCCACGCCAACTCCGTAGGTCTTGAGATAGCTAATCAGCTACCTTGGGCCGAGCTGAAGAAGAAGTTGAGGGAGAAGTACTATCCCGAAGAAGAACTGCACCGTCTAGAGGAAGAGTTCTGGCATTTGACGGTGCAGGGAACTGACATTGCTGGGTATACCACCAAATTCCAGCAATTTGCGTTCTTATGCCCGGGTTTAGTTGATCCGGAGGAGAAGAGCATCAAAAGATATATCCGCGGCCTCCCTGAGAGCATTCAGGGGAACGTCGCTTCATCTAAGCCAACCACTACTGAAAGTGCTATCCGGCTAGCACACGAGCTTATGGCTCTAGTTGTCAGCCGTGGAACACCAAACACCTCCTCCAATAACAAACGTAAATCCTCCGAACACCACGACAACCACCAGAACAAAAAGCCCAACGCCATCCAAGTTTACAATACCAATACTGAAACCAAACGTAGCTACACTGGAGACAGACCATACTGTTCCAAGTGTAACTACCACCATGACGGTCCATGCAGTACTCCCTGCAACAACTGCAGGAGGTACGGGCATTTGACCAAAGACTGCCGAGCCCCCAAGTCCAACAACAACGTCTCCAACAACAATACCCAACAACCCAAATCCTGCTAAGGATGTGGAGAAACGGGACATTTCAGAGATGCATGTCGCAAACGAAAGAACAAGGGCAACAACAACAACAATGCCAAGGGAAGAGCATTCGTTCTCAACTCCGGGGATGCCCGTCAGGACCCGAACGTGGTCACGGGTATGTTCCTCCTCAACAACCTAACTGCTTCTGTTCTTTTTGATACTGGTGCTGATAGAAGCTTTATATCTGATGAGTTTTGCCCACTGCTTGACATCACTCCCGTTGCCTTAGATGTTAAGTACATCGTAGAACTTGCAAATGGTAAACTCATAGAAACCGATAGTGTGATACCTAATTGCACTCTAAACCTGGCCGATGAAATCTTCTCAATTGATCTGATGCCCGTTAAAATAGGAAGTTTTGATGTCATTATCGGTATGGATTGGTTGTCCAAACATCGCGCTGAAATCGTTTGCTACGACAAGGTCGTTCGAATCCCTCTCGCCGCCGGTAGAACTTTGGTCATACAAGGGGAGACCGGTGGGACGAGACTAAACATCATCTCTTGTCTGAAAACCCGAAAATTTCTGAGAAAGGGTTACCCAGCAATCCTCGCACACATCCTGGAGAAAAAGTCGGAGGAGAAGCGACTCGAGGATGTACCAATCATTCGAGACATTCCAGAAGTCTTTCCCGAAGAACTGCCTGGTCTACCACCGCCAAGACAGGTTGAATTCTCAATCGATCTCGTGCCTGGTGCTGCACCTGTGGCCCGAGCACCATACCGTTTAGCACCATCTGAACTTCAGGAGTTGTCCACCCAATTACAGGAACTCCTGGAAAGGGGATTCATTAGGCAGAGTTCCTCACCTTGGGGTGCTCCGGTCCTATTCGTCAAAAAGAAAGATGGTTCTTTCAGAATGTGCATCGACTATCGAGAGTTAAACAAATTGACCGTCAAGAACCGTTATCCACTTCCTCGAATCGATGACCTGTTCGATCAACTTCAAGGGTCGAGTTTTTATTCAAAAATCGATCTTCGGTCAGGTTATCATCAACTACGTGTTCGCGACACCGATATCCCGAAACTGCCTTCAGAACCCGTTATGGGCATTACGAATTCCAAGTGATGCCATTCGTCCTAACCAACGCACCGGCCATATTCATGGACCTCATGAATCGGGTGTGCAAACCTTACCTTGACAAGTTTGTCATTGTATTCATCGATGACATCCTCATATATTCGCGAAACGAACAAGATCACGCACAACATCTTCAAACCATCCTTGAACTACTTAAGCACGAGGAGCTGTACGCCAAATTCTCTAAGTGTGAGTTCTGGATACAAACCGTTCAATTCCTTGGGCACGTTATCGATAGTCAAGGAATTCATGTAGATCCTTCAAAAATCGAGGCTATCAAAAATTGGCAATATCTGACAACTCCAACAGAAGTGCGGCAGTTTTTAGGACTGGCCGGGTACTATCGACGATTCATCGAGAACTTCTCAAAAATAGCCTTGCCACTCACGACACTGACTCAGAAAGACAAAAAGTTCGACTGGGCTGAAAAACAAGAGTCAGCATTTCAACTTCTGAAACAAAAGCTTTGCAGTGCTCCAATCTTATCCCGACCCGAAGGCACCAATGACTTCGTGGTATACTGCGATGCTTCCCATCAAGGTCTCGGTTGCATGCTGATGCAACGAGACAAGGTCATTGCTTACGCCTCACGACAACTCAAAATCCACGAAAAGAACTACACTACTCAATACCTCGAGCTTGGAGCTGTCGTGTTCGCTCTTAAAATTTGGAGACATTACCTCTATGGCACTAAGTGCACAATCTTCACCGACCACAAAAGTCTCCAACACATATTCAATCAAAAGGATCTCAACATGAGGCAACGTCGATGGGTCGAGTTGCTTACCGACTACGACTGTGAAATCAAATACCATCCAGGGAAGGCAAATGTTGTTGCCGATGCCCTCAGTCGAAAGGAACTATCGAAACTACTTCGAGTCCGAGCCCTCAGTATGACTATTCACAATGATCTAAACCTTCAGATCCTCGCTGCTCAACTCGAAGCCTTGAAAACCGATAACATCAAAAACGAAGCCTTGCGAGGCATGGAGAAACAATTCGAAATCAAGCCTAATGGAATTAGGTATTTCTCAAATCGAATCTGGTTGCCTAGTTTTGGGAACCTGCGAGACTTGGTGATGGATGAAGCTCACAAGTCAAAATACTCTATTCATCCGGGATCCGATAAAATGTATCACGGCATCAAGGATTTCTATTGGTGGCCGAACATGAAAGCCGAGATCGCTATCTATGTTAGCAAGTGCCTTACTTGCTCAAAAGTCAAAGCCGAGTATCAAAAACCTTCTGGTTTGCTTCAACAACCCGACATTCCTGAATGGAAATGGGAACAAATCGCCATGGATTTCATAACCAAGCTACCAAAGTCATCGAGCGGTTGCGATACCATTTGGGTGATCGTCGACCGTTTCACCAAGTCTGCTCACTTCCTGGCGATCAAAGAAACCGACAAGATGGAACGCCTTACCCGAATTTATCTGAAAGAAATTGTAACCCGACACGGTGTTCCAATCTCGATTATCTCCGACAGGGATAGTCGTTTCACATCTCAATTTTGGCAGTCACTTCAAAAATCATTGGGTACCCGTCTTGATATGAGTACCGCATACCATCCTCAAACCGACGACCAAAGTGAACGAACAATTCAAACACTTGAAGACATGCTACGTGCCTGCGTAGTTGACTTCGGTGTAAACTGGGAACAACATCTACCGTTGTGCGAGTTCTCATACAACAACAGTTATCACTCTAGCATCAAGGCTGCACCATTCGAGGCACTGTACGGTCGTAAGTGCCGGTCACCTATCTGTTGGACCGAAGTTGGGGATAGCCAACTCACGGGTCCGGAAATCATTTACGAAACAACCGAGAAAATCTTCGAGATTCAAAACAAGCTCAAAGCCGCGCGTGATCGTCAGAAAAGTTATGCTGACGTGAGACGCAAACCACTCGAGTTCCAGGTTGGGGACCGAGTACTACTCAAGGTATCGCCTTGGAAAGGCGTAATTCGATTTGGCAAACGAGGGAAGTTAAATCCCAGATACATTGGACCATTCGAGATCCTCGAGAGGATTGGTCCAGTGGCATATCGATTGCAGCTGCCGGCCGAGCTCAGCAGTGTGCATCCCACTTTTCAAACATACAAGTCAATCAACCAAATCAGAGTAATTAATCAAGACTATTAATCACCAACGGGCCGTACACGTTTTCAAACATACAAGTCAATCAACCAAATCAGAGTAATTTGGACAAACAACTACAAAGGTAGTCTTTCGAGATGCCTAAACAATTAATAACCATCGTGTGTCATGGACACCTTCAGGTTACAAGTCTTCGGACCACACTTCAAGGCAAATCAATTCAAGTTATTAATTCAAACTTTCAAAACTCAGGTGAGTCTCATGGCCCCTATTTTACTGCTTTTCAATCAGGGGTGTGATATTATTGCTTATTTTGTTTTACAAGTTGAAGGCAAGTACAAATCAAATCAAGTACTACATGAGTTTCAAGCTAATCAATTTAAAGCCCTCCATAGCATAGTCTGGTAATACGTAGTAGCGTGAATGTTAGTGATGTGACGCAAAAAGTCATGTTTTTAAGTATGATATTCCACACTTTTTGGACACATCTTTAGTGAAAACATTCCAAAACAATCTTTATTTACTAAAATTCACTAAAGTGCTCCAAATATAGGCGTTGCTACAAAAATCACTAAAAACGTCCAAATAACGAGCAAAACAGAGCGAATAAACAACAACCAATTCTCACACCCTCATTTACCTTATGTTAAGCACATTCTAACCTTAAGGTATGTTGTAATAGGTAAAAACGAGACGGTAGAATCAAGAATCATGCAAATTGGGTGAAGAACGGAAGAGATACGGCTTCTACAGATCGTTAAAAGGCATTCCAAACATGCTTAAGCTACACACATCCAATTTCTATGAGATTGGTACCATTAGAAGCGTAACGGAATTACGAAGTCGTGAGCGAAAGAATCGAGTCAAACGGACGTATAACGAAGGAGATATGGTCGTTTTAAGCAACGCAGAAAAGCCGAAACACCACGTATATGGCCTTGGCAAGCCGTATACGGCCTTTACACACCGTATACGGCCTTGGCAAGCCGTATACGGCCCCCTATACCCCATATACGGTTTTTGGTGGTCTAGGGGTGGCTTGGTTGGCTTCCTTCATGCTTGGTTTGCTTGTACGATGCGTTTCGGTGCTTGTACGTATCAATTCCTTTGGCTCCAAGTTTGGCTTCAACTTTGGCTCCAAGATTGGCTCCATGGCTCATTACTTTGGCTCCAAGTTGATCTTCACCTATAAATAGATGGCCTCCTCCACCATTTCATTCACACCTCACACCATTCTCATTTCTCATTTCTCACTTTCTCTCTCACACATTCTCTCTCTAGCACTACTCTTAGGAGTTAAAGGAGAATTATTCTTGTAGTTAGTTCCTCTCTCTAGTTTCTCTCTCTAGCACTACTCTTAGGAGTTAGAGGAGAACTAGAGAGAGATTAGTTATGTAGTTAATTAGTAGAAGCTAGCATTGTAATACTTGGATATTGTACGAAGAAATACAAGTTGTTATTCTGCTCGCAATTCGTATTGGTATTATCTATCCTTTCTATTATTAATTTGTCATATTGTTCTTGTTTGATGTATGTGATTTATTAATATTAGAAATGTTTATTGTTATGCATTGTGAGTAGTGTGCTTGTATGTTTGTCATGATTTAAATAGTAGTGATGATGTTACTGCAAATATATGATATTGGGATAATATCATTATGAAATAACGGAGGTAACGTTATACGACTTTCATTTGTATAGCGCCGGAAACATCACGAATGTGTGGAGTACGGAACGTGGAAGCTATGAAAGTCGTGGGCACAATCCGTTGGGAAATAATGTCCCGATTATTATATAATTGGGAGTTGTTATACTTTGTTATCTGTCTAAACTTATCCTGAATATAGATCTAGTGTCTCTTACCCTTTCCAGACTTTCACGTGACTGTTGCCCTTAGGATAGGACTTTGCAAACCCTAATACTACGTAAATACAGTTATCTCCAGTTACAGTATGAAGCTATGAACTTTCCATAAAACGGCACAGTACTTCGCATATCGTTGGAAACACCACTAGTGGAGTACAAATACGTGGAAGCTAAGGAAATGCCGTAGGACTGTTTCATCGTGGATTACCTAGAAGTGACCCTTCTAGAACTCGGGTCTAGGAATTAAAGCTGTGGAAATGCTCGTTGCCCTGTACACCGTTATTACACCTAAGATCTGGAAAACTGTGGAAATGCTTAAATGCCCGGTACACCGTTAGTACATCTAGGATTTGGAACACTGTGGAAATGCCTAATTGCCTTGTACACCGTGATTATTCCTAGGGATGAACACCTGCATGTAAAGGAGGGTCTATGTTTATGACGGTAGAATATATGCTTCAATGAATGAATACAGAGTTCTGTCAAGAGGGCTTAATGCTCCATAAACATTGCTTAACTCTACAATACCGATAGTTTAGAATAACAACAGTTAACAACCAGTACACAGTTAGATAATAACAAATAGACTTAGGGGTTAAGAAAGGTCAGTAAATACAATTGCGGCCTGTTGCCTTATGCCTGCTCCCTAGATAAATCAAGGGTGACTTTGTCTTATTCAAGCAAAAGTTCAGGGGGGGTTTGAAAACAGTCTGATCTGATCAGGGTTCATGATAGCCTAGGTACTCAGTGACATACGTATTTAGATCCGGAACTAAATAAGTAGGGTCCTAGTGTTTACAACTAAGTTTATCTGTCTGTTAAATGACTGTGTCCCCAATAAGCATCATCCTAACTGTATGCTATCCTAAATCATGGTGAACCACGTCTTTGTTATGTTTAAGTGTTACATATATGCTAGCTTCCCTTTACTTTTATGCTTTATTAGTTTAGTAGTTTTAATTAAATGAAAACCCAAAAACAATCACCTATCCACTTATCCAAAACCCTAGCTTGATTACTAAGTTATCCGAACTAGCTCTGTTTCAATTCTGCCGTCGTGAGGAACGACCCTGGATCATCCTTACCATATACTAGTATCAGGTATTCGTACCAAGTACCAGTAGATAGTACGGAGGATTAGGCTCCCCCGACAAAATATAAAATTAAAACTACTCACTGACGCCGTGCCCAACGGAAAGGTCTACAACGACGGGAAGTGATTCCTGATCCGACCGTTGGACGCGCGTCAGTTAGTATATGATATCATATAGGATTGACAATCCTCGTCCGGGTTAGCACGCACTAACTGGTCAAACGGACGTATTAGCATTTGGGAAGACGAGTGTGGATTAGGCACTCGTAGGAGGCATTTCAAGTTAGGTTTCCTTAAGTGGGCCTGACAACTCAAGTTAAGCTCAGACTATGTGCTCATGGCTATATAACTTTTATTTTGCTTAATTGCTTTATAAATTCAATTATAAATCTTGCGGTTCATACAAATATGTGTTGACATACAAACCTGTGAGCTCACCAGCGTTTCGCTGACCAATTTTAGCATGTATCACAGGTGACCAGCAGTAGGTTGGACTGCTCAAGTAAGGATCAATTAGCTCGAGTCATCATGCAAACAATCAGAGATTTAGCTGCATTATTATATTTTGTATAGATTAATTATGTACTTAAATCTCTCAATTTCAAGCTGAGCTAATGTAAACAATATTTTTGATGTAAACTTTTGGTTTTATCAATACAAGTCCAAAACGACGCATATAGTGGTCGTTCATTATATATCTTTGTGCTGTGATTATTGATTCGTAACACCCAAATCGTGCTTCCGCTAAACAATAAATTTGGGGGTGTTACAGATTGGTATCAGAGCCTAAGGTTAGAGTGAACCAGGTTGCATTTAGTGGGCCTAGACTATGACCGTTAGGCAGTATTTCCTTAATAGGCATGACTGGTTCAGGAATTACAACATACGACTTTAATTTAACATAGCCTGATCAACTATGTACAATTAAGGAAATATGATGTAAGGTCTGAAACGATTATGTTGAACAGGAATACACTAGTTGACTCTGACCTCGAGAGAACCGAGACTCAAAAAAGTCTGTGCTAGACACCCAATAGGCTATTATGTGATACTAAGTATACATAGATAGGCCTCGTTACAATCTTAGGCTATATTATATAAGTTATTATATGGATATAGGCCTCATTCTTCCTAACGCTTTGTCTCAGAATGGCAAACACACCACCAAGTTCATCACGCTCTTATCCACATGAATCACGAAATTCAAGGGTAGCTAGGAGGGACACCAGGTTGCCTCGAGCTAGCCCATATCCAACTCACCCCACCCTACCGGACTTAACCGCTAGGGTACATCACCACGAACAACGACTTAACGCTATGGATATCGAACTCCAAGAGACTCGTGAAAACTGGAGACTCACAGCTATGGAACGAATCGAGCAAGTCTCTGAAGATCACGAGCACACTGTCAACACCATGAACACTCTTCAAAATCAAGTGGAAGAAACAGTCGAAACCATGGAGGTTGTCCACAACCAAGTGATTGGCAACCGAAATGAAATCTCGGTCCTACAATCAAGGCTACATCAGTGCGAGACACGTCTAAGGGAAACCGAGGACGTCCTCCGAACTGCCAACAGACTTGCAGAGTCTGTGAATCATCTAACTGCACTGCTGCCACAACTCAACTTACGTCAGAATTAGCCTAGGCTGAATCTGTACCCTAATATGCTTTCGTAGGACCTATGTAATTCAACCGGAAGTAACAATTCCCGGTACTCTTGTAAAACATCTAATCCTGTAACTTTTGGAACTCGTAATTTGGAATTGTCTATCATCTTTTAAACTCGTAATATCAATTGACAATTCCCCTCAATTATTCTATATTATTGATTTTACATTGTGATGTCATATGTTACCGCTTTTACATATATGCATCTATTGTAATTTTCGTTCTGGTACAATTTCTTATGTACCTTTTGTTTCTTTCTTTCTTGAAGAATCATGCCGCCCAAGAAGAAAAGTTACAGTGATGCGGAAATCAATGCTATCGTTTCTCGGGCTGTGGCCGATGCCTTGGCTGCTCGGGACTCGCCTAGAAACTCCCGAAATACTGGTGAAGCTCCCAGTAATACCCCTGTCATCAAGCCTTGTTCTTACAAGGATTTTCTCAGCTGTAAACCACTCTACTTCAAGGGCACGGAAGGTGCCATTGGACTGGTCCGTTGGATAGAACGGATGGAATCTGTTTTCAACCTCTACAACTGTGCGGAGGATAACAAGGTCAAATTCTCTGCTTACACCTTTCAAGAAGGTGCACTTACGTGGTGGAATACCCACGCCAACTCCGTAGGTCTTGAGATAGCTAATCAGCTACCTTGGGCCGAGCTGAAGAAGAAGTTGAGGGAGAAGTACTATCCCGAAGAAGAACTGCACCGTCTAGAGGAAGAGTTCTGGCATTTGACGGTGCAGGGAACTCACATTGCTGGGTATACCACCAAATTCCAGCAATTTGCGTTGTTATGCCCGGTTTTAGTTGATCCGGAGGAGAAGAGCATCAAAAGATATATCCGCGGCCTCCCTGAGAGCATTCAGGGGAACGTCGCTTCATCTAAGCCAACCACTACTGAAAGTGCTATCCGGCTAGCACACGAGCTTATGGCTCTAGTTGTCAGCCGTGGAACACCAAACACCTCCTCCAATAACAAACGTAAATCCTCCGAACACCACGACAACCACCAGAACAAAAAGCCCAACGCCATCCAAGTTTACAATACCAATACTGAAACCAAACGTAGCTACACTGGAGACAGACCATACTGTTCCAAGTGTAACTACCACCGTGACGGTCCATGCAGTACTCCCTGCAACAACTGCAGGAGGTACGGGCATTTGACCAAAGACTGCCGAGCCCCCAAGTCCAACAACAACGTCTCCAACAACAATACCCAACAACCCAAATCCTGCTATGGATGCGGAGAAACGGGACATTTCAGAGATGCATGTCCCAAACGAAAGAACAAGGGCAACAACAACAACAATGCCAAGGGAAGAGCATTCGTTCTCAACTCCGGGGATGCCCGTCAGGACCCGAACGTGGTCACGGGTATGTTCCTCCTCAACAACTTAACTGCTTCTGTTCTTTTTGATACTGGTGCTGATAGAAGCTTTATATCTGATGAGTTTTGCCCACTGCTTGACATCACTCCCGTTGCCTTAGATGTTAAGTACATCGTAGAACTTGCAAATGGTAAACTCATAGAAACCGATAGTGTGATACCTAATTGCACTCTAAACCTAGCCGATGAAATCTTCTCAATTGATCTGATGCCCGTTAAAATAGGAAGTTTTGATGTCATTATCGGTATGGACTGGTTGTCCAAACATCGCGCTGAAATCGTTTGCTACGACAAGGTCGTTCGAATCCCTCTCGCCGCCGGTAGAACTTTGGTCATACAGGGGAGACCGGTGGGACGAGACTAAACATCATCTCTTGTTTGAAAACCTGAAAATTTCTGAGAAAGGGTTACCCAGCAATCCTCGCACACATCCTGGAGAAAAAGTCGGAGGAGAAGCGACTCGAGGATGTACCAATCGTTCGAGACTTTCCAGAAGTCTTTCCCGAAGAACTACCTGGTCTACCACCGCCAAGACAGGTTGAATTCTCAATCGATCTCGTGCCTGGTGCTGCACCTGTGGCCCGAGCACCATACCGTTTAGCACCATCTGAACTTCAGGAGTTGTCCACCCAATTACAGGAACTCCTGGAAAGGGGATTCATTAGGCCGAGTTCCTCACCTTGGGGTGCTCTGGTCCTATTCGTCAAAAAGAAAAATGGTTCTTTCAGAATGTGCATCGACTATCGAGAGTTAAACAAATTGACCGTCAAGAACCGTTATCCACTTCCTCGAATCGATGACCTGTTCGATCAACTTCAAGGGTCGAGTTTTTATTCAAAAATCGATCATCGGTCAGGTTATCATCAACTACGTGTTCGCGACACCGATATCCCGAAACTGCCTTCAGAACCCGTTATGGGCATTACGAATTCCAAGTGATGCCATTCGGCCTAACCAACGCACCGGCCATATTCATGGACCTCATGAATCGGGTGTGCAAACCTTACCTTGACAAGTTTGTCATTGTATTCATCGATGACATCCTCATATATTCGCAAAACGAACAAGATCACGCACAACATCTCCAAACCATCCTTGAACTACTTAAGCACGAGGAGCTGTACGCCAAATTCTCTAAGTGTGAGTTCTGGATACAAACCGTTCAATTCCTTGGGCACGTTATCGATAGTCAAGGAATTCATGTAGATCCTTCAAAAATCGAGGCTATCAAAAATTGGCAATATCTGACAACTCCAACAGAAGTGCGGCAGTTTTTAGGACTGGCCGGGTACTATCGACGATTCATCGAGAACTTCTCAAAAATAGCCTTGCCACTCACGACACTGACTCAGAAAGACAAAAAGTTCGACTGGGCTGAAAAACAAGAGTCAGCATTTCAACTTCTGAAACAAAAGCTTCGCAGTGCTCCAATCTTATCCCTACCCGAAGGCACCAATGACTTCGTGGTATACTGCGATGCTTCCCATCAAGGTCTCGGTTGCGTGCTGATGCAACGAGACAAGGTCATTGCTTACGCCTCACGAGAACTCAAAATCCACGAAAAGAACTACACTACTCATGACCTCGAGCTTGGAGCTGTCGTGTTCGCTCTTAAAATTTGGAGACATTACCTCTATGGCACTAAGTGCACAATCTTCACCGACCACAAAAGTCTCCAACACATATTCAATCAAAAGGATCTCAACATGAGGCAACGTCGATGGGTCGAGTTGCTTACCGACTACGACTGTGAAATCAAATACCATCCAGGGAAGGCAAATGTTGTTGCCGATGCCCTCAGTCAAAAGGAACGATCGAAACCACTTCGAGTCCGAGCCCTCAGTATGACTATTCACAATGATCTAAACCTTCAGATCCTCGCTGCTCAACTCGAAGCCTTGAAAACCGATAACATCAAAAACGAAGCCTTGCGAGGCATGGAGAAACAATTCGAAATCAAGCCTAATGGAATTAGGTATTTCTCAAATCGAATCTGGTTGCCTAGTTTTGGGAACCTGCGAGACTTGGTGATGGATGAAGCTCACAAGTCAAAATACTCTATTCATCCGGGATCCGATAAAATGTATCACGGCATCAAGGATTTCTATTGGTGGCCGAACATGAAAGCCGAGATCGCTATCTATGTTAGCAAGTGCCTTACTTGCTTAAAAGTCAAAGCCGAGTATCAAAAACCTTCTGGTTTGCTTCAACAACCCGACATTCCTGAATGGAAATGGGAACAAATCGCCATGGATTTCATAACCAAGCTACCAAAGTCATCGAGCGGTTGCGATACCATTTGGGTGATCGTCGACCGTCTCACCAAGTCTGCTCACTTCCTGGCGATCAAAGAAACCGACAAGATGGAACGCCTTACCCGAATTTATCTGAAAGAAATTGTAACCCGACACGGTGTTCCAATCTCGATTATCTCCGACAGGGATAGTCGTTTCACATCTCAATTTTGGCAGTCACTTCAAAAATCATTGGGTACCCGTCTTGATATGAGTACCGCATACCATCCTCAAACCGACGGCCAAAGTGAACGAACAATTCAAACACTTGAAGACATGCTACGTGCCTGCGTAGTTGACTTCGGTGTAAACTGGGAACAACATCTACCGTTGTGCGAGTTCTCATACAACAACAGTTATCACTCTAGCATCAAGGCTGCACCATTCGAGGCACTGTACGGTCGTAAGTGCCGGTACCTATCTGTTGGACCGAAGTTGGGGATAGCCAACTCACGGGTCCGGAAATCATTTACGAAACAACCGAGAAAATCTTCGAGATTCAAAACAAGCTCAAAGCCGCGTGTGATCGTCAGAAAAGTTATGCTGACGTGAGACGCAAACCACTCGAGTTCCAGGTTGGGGACCGAGTACTACTCAAGGTATCGCCTTGGAAAGGCGTAATTCGATTTGGCAAACGAGGGAAGTTAAATCCCAGATACATTGGACCATTCGAGATCCTCGAGAGGATTGGTCCAGTGGCATATCGATTGCAGCTGCCGGCCGAGCTCAGCAGTGTGCATCCCACTTTTCAAACATACAAGTCAATCAACCAAATCAGAGTAATTAATCAAGACTATTAATCACCAACGGGCCGTACACGTTTTCAAACATACAAGTCAATCAACCAAATCAGAGTAATTTGGACAAACAACTACAAAGGTAGTCTTTCGAGATGCCTAAACAATTAATAACCATCGTGTGTCATGGACACCTTCAGGTTACAAGTCTTCGGACCACACTTCAAGGCAAATCAATTCAAGTTATTAATTCAAACTTTCAAAACTCAGGTGAGTCTCATGGCCCCTATTTTACTGCTTTTCAATCAGGGGTGTGATATTATTGCTTATTTTGTTTTACAAGTTGAACGCAAGTACAAATCAAATCAAATACTACATGAGTTTCAAGCTAATCAATTTAAAGCCCTCCATAGCATAGTCTGGTAATACGTAGTAGCGTGAATGTTAGTATATGATATCATATAGGATTGACAATCCTCCTCCGGGTTAGCACGCACTAACTGGTCAAACGGACGTATTAGCATTTGGGAAGACGAGTGTGGATTAGGCACTCGTAGGAGGCATTTCAAGTTAGGTTTCCTTAAGTGGGCCTGACAACTCAAGTTAAGCTCAGACTATGTGCTCATGGCTGTATAACTTTTATTTTGCTTAATTGCTTTATAAATTCAATTATAAATCTTGCGGTTCATACAAATATGTGTTGACATACAAACCTGTGAGCTCACCAGCGTTTCGCTGACCAATTTTAGCATGTATCACAGGTGACCAGCAGTAGGTTGGACTGCTCAAGTAAGGATCAATTAGCTCGAGTCATCATGCAAACAATCAGAGATTTAGCTGCATTATTATATTTTGTATAGATTAATTATGTACTTAAATCTCTCAATTTCAAGCTGAGCTAATGTAAACAATATTTTTGATGTAAACTTTTGGTTTTATCAATACAAGTCCAAAACGACGCATATAGTGGTCGTTCATTATATATCTTTGTGCTGTGATTATTGATTCGTAACACCCAAATCGTGCTTCCGCTAAACAATAAATTTGGGGGTGTTACAGATTGGTATCAGAGCCTAAGGTTATAGTGAACCAGGTTGCATTTAGTGGGCCTAGACTATGACCGTTAGGCAGTATTTCCTTAATAGGCATGACTGGTTCAGGAATTACAACATACGACTTTAATTTAACATAGCCTGATCAACTATGTACAATTAAGGAAATATGATGTAAGGTCTGAAACGATTATGTTGAACAGGAATACACTAGTTGACTCTGACCTCGAGAGAACCGAGACTCAAACAAGTCTGTGCTAGACACCCAATAGGCTATTATGTGATACTAAGTATACATAGATAGGCCTCGTTACAATCTTAGGCTATATTATATAAGTTATTATATGGATATAGGCCTCATTCTTCCTAACGCTTTGTCTCAGAATGGCAAACACACCACCAAGTTCATCACGCTCTTATCCACATGAATCACGAAATTCAAGGGTAGCTAGGAGGGACACCAGGTTGCCTCGAGCTAGCCCATATCCAACTCACCCCACCCTACCGGACTTAACCGCTAGGGTACATCACCACGAACAACGACTTAACGCTATGGATATCGAACTCCAAGAGACTCGTGAAAACTGGAGACTCACAACTATGGAACGAATCGAGCAAGTCTCTGAAGATCACGAGCACACTGTCAACACCATGAACACTCTTCAAAATCAAGTGGAAGAAACAGTCGAAACCATGGAGGTTGTCCACAACCAAGTGATTGGCAACCGAAATGAAATCTCGGTCCAACAATCAAGGCTACATCAGTGTGAGACACGTCTAAGGGAAACCGAGGACGCCCTCCGAACTGCCAACAGACTTGCAGAGTCTGTGAATCATCTAACTGCACTGCTGCCACAACTCAACTTACGTCAGAATTAGCCTAGGCTGAATCTGTACCCTAATATGCTTTCGTAGGACCTATGTAATTCAACCGGAAGTAACAATTCCCGGTACTCTTGTAAAACATCTAATCCTGTAACTTTTGGAACTCGTAATTTGGAATTGTCTATCATCTTTTGAACTCGTAATATCAATTGACAATTCCCCTCAATTATTCTATACTATTGATTTTACATTGTGATGTCATATGTTACCGCTTTTACATATATGCATCTATTGTAATTTTCATTCTGGTACAATTTCTTATGTACCTTTTGTTTCTTTCTTTCTTGAAGAATCATGCCGCCCAAGAAGAAAAGTTACAGTGATGCGGAAATCAATGCTATCGTTTCTCGGGCTGTGGTCGATGCCTTGGCTGCTCAGGACTCGCCTAGAAACTCCCGAAATACTGGCGAAGCTCCCAGTAATACCCCTGTAATCAAGCCTTGTTCTTACAAGGATTTTCTCAGCTGTAAACCACTCTACTTCAAGGGCACGGAAGGTGCCATTGGACTGGTCCGTTGGATAGAACGGATGGAATCTGTTTTCAACCTCTGCAACTGTGCGGAGGATAACAAGGTCAAATTCTCTGCTTACACCTTTCAAGAAGGTGCACTTACGTGGTGGAATACCCACGCCAACTCCGTAGGTCTTGAGATAGCTAATCAGCTACCTTGGGCCGAGCTGAAGAAGAAGTTGAGGGAGAAGTACTATCCCGAAGAAGAACTGCACCGTCTAGAGGAAGAGTTCTGGCATTTGACGGTGCAGGGAACTGACATTGCTGGGTATACCACCAAATTCCAGCAATTTTCGTTGTTATGCCCGGGTTTAGTTGATCCGGAGGAGAAGAGCATCAAAAGATATATCCGCGGCCTCCCTGAGAGCATTCAGGGGAACGTCGCTTCATCTAAGCCAACCACTACTGAAAGTGCTATCCGGCTAGCACACGAGCTTATGGCTCTAGTTGTCAGCCGTGGAACACCAAACACCTCCTCCAATAACAAACGTAAATCCTCCGAACACCACGACAACCACCAGAACAAAAAGCCCAACGCCATCCAAGTTTATAATACCAATACTGAAACCAAACGTAGCTACACTGGAGACAGACCATACTGTTCTAAGTGTAACTTCCACCATGACGGTCCATGCAGTACTCCCTGCAACAACTGCAGGAGGTACGGGCATTTGACCAAAGACTGCCGAGCCCCCAAGTCCAACAACAACGTCTCCAACAACAATACTCAACAACCCAAATCCTGCTATGGATGCGGAGAAACGGGACATTTCAGAGATGCATGTCCCAAACGAAAGAACAAGGGCAACAACAACAACAATGCCAAGGGAAGAGCATTCGTTCTCAACTCCGGGGATGCCCGTCAGGACCCGAACGTGGTCACGGGTATGTTCCTCCTCAACAACTTAACTGCTTCTGTTCTTTTTGATACTGGTGCTGATAGAAGCTTTATATCTGATGAGTTTTGCCCACTGCTTGACATCACTCCCGTTGCCTTAGATGTTAAGTACATCGTAGAACTTGCAAATGGTAAACTCATAGAAACCGATAGTGTGATACCTAATTGCACTCTAAACCTGGCCGATGAAATCTTCTCAATTGATCTGATGCCCGTTAAAATAGGAAGTTTTGATGTCATTATCGGTATGGATTGGTTGTCCAAACATCGCGCTGAAATCGTTTGCTACGACAAGGTCGTTCGAATCCCTCTCGCCGCCGGTAGAACTTTGGTCATACAGGGGAGACCGGTGGGACGAGACTAAACATCATCTCTTGTTTGAAAACCCGAAAATTTCTGAGAAAGGGTTACCCAGCAATCCTCGCACACATCCTGGAGAAAAAGTCGGAGGAGAAGCGACTCGAGGATGTACCAATCGTTCGAGACTTTCCAGAAGTCTTTCCCGAAGAACTGCCTGGTCTACCACCGCCAAGACAGGTTGAATTCTCAATCGATCTCGTGCCTGGTGCTGCACCTGTGGCCCGAGCACCATACCGTTTAGCACCATCTGAACTTCAGGAGTTGTCCACCCAATTACAGGAACTCCTGGAAAGGGGATTCATTAGGCCGAGTTCTCACCTTGGGGTGCTCTGGTCCTATTCGTCAAAAAGAAAAATGGTTCTTTCAGAATGTGCATCGACTATCGAGAGTTAAACAAATTGACCATCAAGAACCGTTATCCACTTCCTCGAATCGATGACCTGTTCGATCAACTTCAAGGGTCGAGTTTTTATTCAAAAATCGATCATCGGTCAGGTTATCATCAACTACATGTTCGCGACACCGATATCCCGAAACTGCCTTCAGAACCCGTTATGGGCATTACGAATTCCAAGTGATGCCATTCGGCCTAACCAACGCACCGGCCATATTCATGGACCTCATGAATCGGGTGTGCAAACCTTACCTTGACAAGTTTGTCATTGTATTCATCGATGACATCCTCATATATTCGCGAAACGAACAAGATCACGCACAACATCTTCAAACCATCCTTGAACTACTTAAGCACGAGGAGCTGTACGCCAAATTCTCTAAGTGTGAGTTCTGGATACAAACCGTTCAATTCCTTGGGCACGTTATCGATAGTCAAGGAATTCATGTAGATCCTTCAAAAATCGAGGCTATCAAAAATTGGCAATATCTGACAACTCCAACAGAAGTGCGGCAGTTTTTAGGACTGGCCGGGTACTATCGACGATTCATCGAGAACTTCTAAATAATAGCCTTGCCACTCACGACACTGACTCAGAAAGACAAAAAGTTCGACTGGGCTGAAAAACAAGAGTCAGCATTTCAACTTCTGAAACAAAAGCTTTGCAGTGCTCCAATCTTATCCCGACCCGAAGGCACCAATGACTTCGTGGTATACTGCGATGCTTCCCATCAAGGTCTCGGTTGTATGCTGATGCAACGAGACAAGGTCATTGCTTACGCCTCACGACAACTCAAAATCCACGAAAAGAACTACACTACTCAATACCTCGAGCTTGGAGCTGTCGTGTTCGCTCTCAAAATTTGGAGACATTACCTCTATGGCACTAAGTGCACAATCTTCACCGACCACAAAAGTCTCCAACACATATTCGATCAAAAGGATCTCAACATGAGGCAACGTCGATGGGTCGAGTTGCTTACCGACTACGACTGTGAAATCAAATGCCATCCAGGGAAGGCAAATGTTGTTGCCGATGCCCTCAGTCGAAAGGAACGATCGAAACCACTTCGAGTCCGAGCCCTTAGTATGACTATTCACAATGATCTAAACCTTCAGATCCTCGCTGCTCAACTCGAAGCCTTGAAAACCGATAACATCAAAAACGAAGCCTTGCGAGGCATGGAGAAACAATTCGAAATCAAGCCTAATGGAATTAGGTATTTCTTAAATCGAATCTGGTTGCCTAGTTTTGGGAACCTGCGAGACTTGGTGATGGATGAAGCTCACAAGTCAAAATACTCTATTCATCCGGGATCCGATAAAATGTATCACGGCATCAAGGATTTCTATTGGTGGCCGAACATGAAAGCCGAGATCGCTATCTATGTTAGCAAGTGCCTTACTTGCTCAAAAGTCAAAGCCGAGTATCAAAAACCTTCTGGTTTGCTTCAACAACCCGACATTCCTGAATGGAAATGGGAACAAATCGCCATGGATTTCATAACCAAGCTACCAAAGTCATCGAGCGGTTGCGATACCATTTGGGTGATCGTCGACCGTTTCACCAAGTCTGCTCACTTCCTGGCGATCAAAGAAACCGACAAGATGGAACGCCTTACCCGAATTTATCTGAAAGAAATTGTAACCCGACACGGTGTTCCAATCTCGATTATCTCCGACAGGGATAGTCGTTTCGCATCTCAATTTTGGCAGTCACTTCAAAAATCATTGGGTACCCATCTTGATATGAGTACCGCATACCATCCTCAAACCGACGGCCAAAGTGAACGAACAATTCAAACACTTGAAGACATGCTACGTGCCTGCGTAGTTGACTTCGGTGTAAACTGGGAACAACATCTACCGTTGTGCGAGTTCTCATACAACAACAGTTATCACTCTAGCATCAAGGCTGCACCATTCGAGGCACTGTACGGTCGTAAGTGCCGGTCACCTATCTGTTGGACCGAAGTTGGGGATAGCCAACTCACGGGTCCGGAAATCATTTACGAAACAACCGAGAAAATCTTCGAGATTCAAAACAAGCTCAAAGCCGCGCGTGATCGTCAGAAAAGTTATGCTGACGTGAGACGCAAACCACTCGAGTTCCAGGTTGGGGACCGAGTACTACTCAAGGTATCGCCTTGGAAAGGCGTAATTCGATTTGGCAAACGAGGGAAGTTAAATCCCAGATACATTGGACCATTCGAGATCCTCGAGAGGATTGGTCCAGTGGCATATCGATTGCAGCTGCCGGCCGAGCTCAGCAGTGTGCATCCCACTTTTCAAACATACAAGTCAATCAACCAAATCAGAGTAATTAATCAAGACTATTAATCACCAACGGGCCGTACACGTTTTCAAACATACAAGTCAATCAACCAAATCAGAGTAATTTGGACAAACAACTACAAAGGTAGTCTTTCGAGATGCCTAAACAATTAATAACCATCGTGTGTCATGGACACCTTCAGGTTACAAGTCTTCGGACCACACTTCAAGGCAAATCAATTCAAGTTATTAATTCAAACTTTCAAAACTCAGGTGAGTCTCATGGCCCCTATTTTACTGCTTTTCAATCAGGGGTGTGATATTATTGCTTATTTTGTTTTACAAGTTGAAGGCAAGTACAAATCAAATCAAGTACTACATGAGTTTCAAGCTAATCAATTTAAAGCCCTCCATAGCATAGTCTGGTAATACGTAGTAGCGTGAATGTTAGTGATGTGACGCAAAAAGTCATGTTTTTAAGTATGATATTCCACACTTTTTGGACACATCTTTAGTGAAAACATTCCAAAACAATCTTTATTTACTAAAATTCACTAAAGTGCTCCAAATATAGGCGTTGCTACAAAAATCACTAAAAACGTCCAAATAACGAGCAAAACAGAGCGAATAAACAACAACCAATTCTCACACCCTCATTTACCTTATGTTAAGCACATTCTAACCTTAAGGTATGTTGTAATAGGTAAAAACGAGACGGTAGAATCAAGAATCATGCAAATTGGGTGAAGAACGGAAGAGATACGGCTTCTACAGATCGTTAAAAGGCATTCCAAACATGCTTAAGCTACACACATCCAATTTCTATGAGATTGGTACCATTAGAAGCGTAACGGAATTACGAAGCCGTGAGCGAAAGAATCGGGTCAAATGGACGTATAACGAAGGAGATATGGTCATTTTAAGCAACGCAGAAAAGCCGAAACACCACGTATACGGCCTTGGCAAGCCGTATACGGCCTTTACACACCGTATACGGCCTTGGCAAGCCGTATACGGCCCCCTATACCCCATATACGGTTTTTGGTGGTCTAGGGGTGGCTTGGTTGGCTTCCTTCATGCTTGGTTTGCTTGTACGATGCGTTTCGGTGCTTGTACGTATCAATTCCTTTGGCTCCAAGTTTGGCTTCAACTTTGGCTCCAAGATTGGCTCCATGGCTCATTACTTTGGCTCCAAGTTGATCTTCACCTATAAATAGATGGCCTCCTCCACCATTTCATTCACACCTCACACCATTCTCATTTCTCATTTCTCACTTTCTCTCTCACACATTCTCTCTCTAGCACTACTCTTAGGAGTTAGAGGAGAATTATTCTTGTAGTTAGTTCCTCTCTCTAGTTTCTCTCTCTAGCACTACTCTTAGGAGTTAGAGAAGAACTAGAGAGAGATTAGTTATGTAGTTAATTAGTAGAAGCTAGCATTGTAATACTTGGATATTGTACGAAGAAATACAAGTTGTTATTCTGCTCGCAATTCGTATCGGTATTATCTATCCTTTCTATTATTAATTTGTCATATTATTTTTGTTTGATGTATGTGATTTATTAATATTAGAAATGTTTATTGTTATGCATTGTGAGTAGTGTGCTTGTATGTTTGTCATGATTTAAATAGTAGTGATGATGTTACTGCAAATATATGATATTGGGATAATATCATTATGAAATAACGGAGGTAACGTTATACGGCTTTCATTTGTATAGCGCCGGAAACATCACGAATGTGTAGAGTACGGAACGTGGAAGCTATGAAAGTCGTGGGCACAATCCGTTGGGAAATAATGTCCCGATTATTATATAATTGGGAGTTGTTATACTTTGTTATCTGTCTAAACTTATCCTGAATATAGATCTAGTGTCTCTTACCCTTTCCAGACTTTCACGTGACTGTTGCCCTTAGGATAGGACTTTGCAAACCCTAATACTACGTAAATACAGTTATCTCCAGTTACAGTATGAAGCTATGAACTTTCCATAAAACGGCACAGTACTTCGTATAGCGTTGGAAACACCACTAGTGGAGTACAAATACGTGGAAGCTAAGGAAATGCCGTAGGACTGTTTCATCGTGGATTACCTAAAAGTGACCCTTCTAGAACTCGGGTCTAGGAATTAAAGCTGTGGAAATGCTCGTTGCCCTGTACACCGTTATTACACCTAAGATCTGGAAAACTGTGGAAATGCTTAAATGCCCGGTACACCATTAGTACATCTAGGATTTGGAACACTGTGGAAATGCCTAATTGCCTTGTACACCGTGATTATTCCTAGGGATGAACGCCTGCATGTAAAGGAGGGTCTATGTTTATGACGGTAGAATATATGATTCAATGAATGAATACAGAGTTCTGTTAAGAGGGCTTAATGCTCCATAAACATTGCTTAACTCTACAATACCGATAGTTTAGAATAACAACAGTTAACAACCAGTACACAGTTAGATAATAACGAATAGACTTAGGGGTTAAGAAAGGTCAGTAAATACAATTGAGGCCTGTTGCCTTATGCCTGCTCCCTAGATAAATCAAGGGTGACTTTGTCTTATTCAAGCAAAAGTTCAGGGGGGTTTGAAAACAGTCTGATCTGATCAGGGTTCATGATAGCCTAGGTACTCAGTGACATACGTATTTAGATCCGGAACTAAATAAGTAGGGTCCTAGTGTTTACAACTAAGTTTATCTGTCTGTTAAATGACTGTGTCCCCAATAAGCATCATCCTAACTGTATGCTATCCTAAATCATGGTGAACCACGTCTTTGTTATGTTTAAGTGTTACATATATGCTAGCTTCCCTTTACTTTTATGCTTTATTAGTTTAGTAGTTTTAATTAAATGAAAACCCAAAAACAATCACCTATCCACTTATCCAAAACCCTAGCTTGATTACTAAGTTATCCGAACTAGCTCTGTTTCAATTCTGCCATCGTGAGGAACGACCCTGGATCATCCTTACCATATACTAGTATCAGCTATTCGTACCAAGTACCAGTAGATAGTACGGAGGATTAGGCTCCCCCGACAAAATATAAAATTAAAACTACTCACTGACGCCGTGCCCAGCAGAAAGGTCTACAACGACGGGAAGTGATTCCTGATCTGACCGTTGGACGCGCGTCAGTTAGTATATGATATCATATAGGATTGACAATCCTCGTCCGGGTTAGCACGCACTAACTGGTCAAACGGACGTATTAGCATTTGGGAAGACGAGTGTGGATTAGGCACTCGTAGGAGGCATTTTAAGTTAGGTTTCCTTAAGTGGGCCTGACAACTCAAGTTAAGCTCAGACTATGTGCTCATGGCTGTATAACTTTTATTTTGCTTAATTGCTTTATAAATTCAATTATAAATCTTGCGGTTCATACAAATATGTGTTGACATACAAACCTGTGAGCTCACTAGCGTTTCGCTGACCAATTTTAGCATGTATCACAGGTGACCAGCAGTAGGTTGGACTGCTCAAGTAAGGATCAATTAGCTCGAGTCATCATGCAAACAATCAGAGATTTAGCTGCATTATTATATTTTGTATAGATTAATTATGTACTTAAATCTCTCAATTTCAAGCTGAGCTAATGTAAACAATATTTTTGATGTAAACTTTTGGTTTTATCAATACAAGTCCAAAACGACGCATATAGTGGTCGTTCATTATATATCTTTGTGCTGTGATTATTGATTCATAACACCCAAATCGTGCTTCCGCTAAACAATAAATTTGGGGGTGTTACAGATTGGTATCAGAGCCTAAAGTTATAGTGAACCAGGTTGCATTTAGTGGGCCTAGACTATGACCGTTAGGCAGTATTTCCTTAATAGGCATGACTGGTTCAGGAATTACAACATACGACTTTAATTTAACATAGCCTGATCAACTATGTATAATTAAGGAAATATGATGTAAGGTCTGAAACGATTATGTTGAACAGGAATACACTAGTTGACTCTGACCTCGAGAGAACCGAGACTCAAACAAGTCTGTGCTAGACACCCAATAGGCTATTATGTGATACTAAGTATACATAGATAGGCCTCGTTACAATCTTAGGCTATATTATATAAGTTATTATATGGATATAGGCCTCATTCTTCCTAACGCTTTGTCTCAGAATGGCAAACACACCACCAAGTTCATCACGCTCTTATCCACATGAATCACGAAATTCAAGGGTAGCTAGGAGGGACACCAGGTTGCCTCGAGCTAGCCCATATCCAACTCACCCCACCCTACCGGACTTAACCGCTAGGGTACATCACCACGAACAACGACTTAACGCTATGGATATCGAACTCCAAGAGACTCGTGAAAACTGGAGACTCACAGCTATGGAACGAATCGAGCAAGTCTCTGAAGATCACGAGCACACTGTCAACACCATGAACACTCTTCAAAATCAAGTGGAAGAAACAGTCGAAACCATGGAGGTTGTCCACAACCAAGTGATTGGCAACCGAAATGAAATCTCGGTCCTACAATCAAGGCTACATCAGTGCGAGACACGTCTAAGGGAAACCGAGGACGTCCTCCGAACTGCCAACAGACTTGCAGAGTCTGTGAATCATCTAACTGCACTGCTGCCACAACTCAACTTACGTCAGAATTAGCCTAGGCTGAATCTGTACCCTAATATGCTTTCGTAGGACCTATGTAATTCAACCGGAAGTAACAATTCCCGGTACTCTTGTAAAACATCTAATCCTGTAACTTTTGGAACTCGTAATTTGGAATTGTCTATCATCTTTTGAACTCGTAATATCAATTGACAATTCCCCTCAATTATTCTATATTATTGATTTTACATTGTGATGTCATATGTTACCGCTTTTACATATATGCATCTATTGTAATTTTCGTTCTGGCACAATTTCTTATGTACCTTTTGTTTCTTTCTTTCTTGAAGAATCATGCCGCCCAAGAAGAAAAGTTACAGTGATGCAGAAATCAATGCTATCGGTTCTCGGGCTGTGGCCGATGCCTTGGCTGCTCGGGACTCGCCTAGAAACTCCCGAAATACTGGTGAAGCTCCCAGTAATACCCCTGTCATCAAGCCTTGTTCTTACAAGGATTTTCTCAGCTGCAAACCACTCTACTTCAAGGGCACGGAAGGTGCCATTGGACTGGTCCGTTGGATAGAACGGATGGAATCTGTTTTCAACCTCTGCAACTGTGCGGAGGATAACAAGGTCAAATTCTCTGCTTACACCTTTCAAGAAGGTGCACTTACGTGGTGGAATACCCACGCCAACTCCGTAGGTCCTGAGATAGCTAATCAGCTACCTTGGGCCGAGCTGAAGAAGAAGTTGAGGGAGAAGTACTATCCCGAAGAAGAACTGCACCGTCTAGAGGAAGAGTTCTGGCATTTGACGGTGCAGGGAACTGACATTGCTGGGTATACCACCAAATTCCAGCAATTTGCGTTGTTATGCCCGGGTTTAGTTGATCCGGAGGAGAAGAGCATCAAAAGATATATCCGCGGCCTCCCTGAGAGCATTCATGGGAACGTCGCTTCATCTAAGCCAACCACTACTGAAAGTGCTATCCGGCTAGCACACGAGCTTATGGCTCTAGTTGTCAGCCGTGGAACACCAAACACCTCCTCCAATAACAAACGTAAATCCTCCGAACACCACGACAACCACCAGAACAAAAAGCCCAACGCCATCCAAGTTTACAATACCAATACTGAAACCAAACGTAGCTACACTGGAGACAGACCATACTGTTCCAAGTGTAACTACCACCATGACGGCCCATGCAGTACTCCCTGCAACAACTGCAGGAGGTACGGGCATTTGACCAAAGACTGCCGAGCCCCCAAGTCCAACAACAACGTCTCCAACAACAATACCCAACAACCCAAATCCTGCTATGGATGCGGAGAAATAGGACATTTCAGAGATGCATGTCCCAAACGAAAGAACAAGGGCAACAACAACAACAATGCCAAGGGAAAAGCATTCGTTCTCAACTCCGGGGATGCCCGTTAGGACCCGAACGTGGTCACGGGTATGTTCCTCCTCAACAACTTAACTGCTTCTGTTCTTTTTGATACTGGTGCTGATAGAAGCTTTATATCTGATGAGTTTTGCCCACTGCTTGACATCACTCCCGTTGCCTTAGATGTTAAGTACATCGTAGAACTTGCAAATGGTAAACTCATAGAAACCGATAGTGTGATACCTAATTGCACTCTAAACCTAGCCGATGAAATCTTCTCAATTGATCTGATGCCCGTTAAAATAGGAAGTTTTGATGTCATTATCGGTATGGACTGGTTGTCCAAACATCGCGCTGAAATCGTTTGCTACGACAAGGTCGTTCGAATCCCTCTCGCCGCCGGTAGAACTTTGGTCATACAGGGGGAGACCGGTGGGACGAGACTAAACATCATCTCTTGTTTGAAAACCCGAAAATTTCTGAGAAAGGGTTACCCAGCAATCCTCGCACACATCCTGGAGAAAAAGTCGGAGGAGAAGCGACTCAAGGATGTACCAATCGTTCGAGACTTTCCAGAAGTCTTTCTCGAAGAACTGCCTGGTCTACCACCGCCAAGACAGGTTGAATTCTCAATCGATCTCGTGCCTGGTGCTGCACCTGTGGCCCGAGCACCATACCGTTTAGCACCATCTGAACTTCAGGAGTTGTCCACCCAATTACAGGAACTCCTGGAAAGGGGATTCATTAGGCCGAGTTCCTCACCTTGGGGTGCTCTGGTCCTATTCGTCAAAAAGAAAAATGGTTCTTTCAGAATGTGCATCGACTATCGAGAGTTAAACAAATTGACCGTCAAGAACCGTTATCCACTTCCTCGAATCGATGACCTGTTCGATCAACTTCAAGGGTCGAGTTTTTATTCAAAAATCGATCATCGGTCAGGTTATCATCAACTACGTGTTCGCGACACCGATATCCCGAAACTGCCTTCAGAACCCGTTATGGGCATTATGAATTCCAAGTGATGTCATTCGGCCTAACCAACGCACCGGCCATATTCATGGACCTCATGAATCGGGTGTGCAAACCTTACCTTGACAAGTTTGTCATTGTATTCATCGATGACATCCTCATATATTCGCAAAACGAACAAGATCACGCACAACATCTTCAAACCATCCTTGAACTACTTAAGCACGAGGAGTTGTACGCCAAATTCTCTAAGTGTGAGTTCTAGATACAAACCGTTCAATTCCTTGGGCACGTTATCGATAGTCAAGGAATTCATGTAGATCCTTCAAAAATCGAGGCTATCAAAAATTGGCAATATCTGACAACTCCAACAGAAGTGCGGCAGTTTTTAGGACTAGCCGGGTACTATCGACGATTCATCGAGAACTTCTCAAAAATAGCCGTGCCACTCACGACACTGACTCAGAAAGACAAAAAGTTCGACTGGGCTGAAAAACAAGAGTCAGCATTTCAACTTCTGAAACAAAAGCTTTGCAGTGCTCCAATCTTATCCCTACCCGAAGGCACCAATGACTTCGTGGTATACTGCGATGCTTCCCATCAAGGTCTCGGTTGCGTGCTGATGCAACGAGACAAGGTCATTGCTTACGCCTCACGACAACTCAAAATCCACGAAAAGAACTACACTACTCACGACCTCGAGCTTGGAGCTGTCGTGTTCGCTCTTAAAATTTGGAGACATTACCTCTATGGCACTAAGTGCACAATCTTCACCTACCACAAAAGTCTCCAACACATATTCGATCAAAAGGATCTTAACATGAGGCAACGTCGATGGGTTGAGTTGCTTACCGACTACGACTGTGAAATCAAATACCATCCAGGGAAGGCAAATGTTGTTGCCGATGCCCTCAGTCGAAAGGAACGATCGAAACCACTTCGAGTCCGAGCCCTCAGTATGACTATTCACAATGATCTAAACCTTCAGATCCTCGCTGCTCAACTCGAAGCCTTGAAAACCGATAACATCAAAAACGAAGCCTTGCTAGGCATGGAGAAACAATTCGAAATCAAGCCTAATGGAATTAGGTATTTCTCAAATCGAATCTGGTTGCCTAGTTTTGGGAACCTGCGAGACTTGGTGATGGATGAAGCTCACAAGTCAAAATACTCTATTCATCCGGGATCCGATAAAATGTATCACGGCATCAAGGATTTCTATTGGTGGCCGAACTTGAAAGCCGAGATCGCTATCTATGTTAGCAAGTGCCTTACTTGCTCAAAAGTCAAAGCCGAGTATCAAAAACCTTCTGGTTTGCTTCAACAACCCGACATTCCTGAATGGAAATGGGAACAAATCGCCATGGATTTCATAACCAAGCTACCAAAGTCATCGAGCGGTTGCGATACCATTTGGGTGATCGTCGACCGTCTCACCAAGTCTGCTCACTTCCTGGCGATCAAAGAAACCGACAAGATGGAACGCCTTACCCGAATTTATCTGAAAGAAATTGTAACCCGACACGGTGTTCCAATCTCGATTATCTCCGACAGGGATAGTCGTTTCACATCTCAATTTTGGCAGTCACTTCAAAAATCATTGGGTACCCGTCTTGATATGAGTACCGCATACCATCCTCAAACCGACGGCCAAAGTGAACGAACAATTCAAACACTTGAAGACATGCTACGTGCCTGCGTAGTTGACTTCGGTGTAAACTGGGAACAACATCTACCGTTGTGCGAGTTCTCATATAACAACAGTTATCACTCTAGCATCAAGGCTGCACCATTCGAGGCACTGTACGGTCGTAAGTGCCGGTACCTATCTGTTGGACCGAAGTTGGGGATAGCCAACTCACGGCTCCGGAAATCATTTACGAAACAACCGAGAAAATCTTCGAGATTCAAAACAAGCTCAAAGCCGCGCGTGATCGTCAGAAAAGTTATGCTGACGTAACCACTCGAGTTCCAGGTTGGGGACCGAGTACTACTCAAGGTATCGCCTTGGAAAGGCGTAATTCGATTTGGCAAACGAGGGAAGTTAAATCCCAGATACATTGGACCATTCGAGATCCTCGAGAGGATTGGTCCAGTGGCATATCGATTGCAGCTGCCGGCCGAGCTCAGCAGTGTGCATCCCACTTTTCAAACATACAAGTCAATCAACCAAATCAGAGTAATTAATCAAGACTATTAATCACCAACGGGCCGTACACGTTTTCAAACATACAAGTCAATCAACCAAATCAGAGTAATTTGGACAAACAACTACAAAGGTAGTCTTTCGAGATGCCTAAACAATTAATAACCATCGTGTGTCATGGACACCTTCAGGTTACAAGTCTTCGGACCACACTTCAAGGCAAATCAATTCAAGTTATTAATTCAAACTTTCAAAACTCAGGTGAGTCTCATGGCCCCTATTTTACTGCTTTTCAATCAGGGGTGTGATATTATTGCTTATTTTGTTTTACAAGTTGAACGCAAGTACAAATCAAATCAAATACTACATGAGTTTCAAGCTAATCAATTTAAAGCCCTCCATAGCATAGTCTGGTAATACGTAGTAGCGTGAATGTTAGTATATGATATCATATAGGATTGACAATCCTCGTCCGGGTTAGCACGCACTAACTGGTCAAACGGACGTATTAGCATTTGGGAAGACGAGTGTGGATTAGGCACTCGTAGGAGGCATTTCAAGTTAGGTTTCCTTAAGTGGGCCTGACAACTCAAGTTAAGCTCAGACTATGTGCTCATGGCTGTATAACTTTTATTTTGCTTAATTGCTTTATAAATTCAATTATAAATCTTGCGGTTCATACAAATATGTGTTGACATACAAACCTGTGAGCTCACCAGCGTTTCGCTGACCAATTTTAGCATATATCACAGGTGACCAGCAGTAGGTTGGACTGCTCAAGTAAGGATCAATTAGCTCGAGTCATCATGCAAACAATCAGAGATTTAGCTGCATTATTATATTTTGTATAGATTAATTATGTACTTAAATCTCTCAATTTCAAGCTGAGCTAATGTAAACAATATTTTTGATGTAAACTTTTGGTTTTATCAATACAAGTCCAAAACGACGCATATAGTGGTCGTTCATTATATATCTTTGTGCTGTGATTATTGATTCGTAACACCCAAATCGTGCTTCCGCTAAACAATAAATTTGGGGGTGTTACAGATTGGTATCAGAGCATAAGGTTATAGTGAACCAGGTTGCATTTAGTGGGCCTAGACTATGACCGTTAGGCAGTATTTCCTTAATAGGAATGACTGGTTCAGGAATTACAACATACGACTTTAATTTAACATAGCCTGATCAACTATGTATAATTAAGGAAATATGATGTAAGGTCTGAAACGATTATGTTGAACAGGAATACACTAGTTGACTCTGACCTCGAGAGAACCGAGACTCAAACAAGTCTGTGCTAGACACCCAATAGGCTATTATGTGATACTAAGTATACATAGATAGGCCTCGTTACAATCTTAGGCTATATTATATAAGTTATTATATGGATATAGGCCTCATTCTTCCTAACGCTTTGTCTCAGAATGGCAAACACACCACCAAGTTCATCACGCTCTTATCCACATGAATCACGAAATTCAAGGGTAGCTAGGAGGGACACCAGGTTGCCTCGAGCTAGCCCATATCCAACTCACCCCACCCTACCGGACTTAACCGCTAGGGTACATCACCACGAACAACGACTTAACGCTATGGATATCGAACTCCAAGAGACTCGTGAAAACTGGAGACTCACAGCTATGGAACGAATCGAGCAAGTCTCTGAAGATCACGAGCACACTTTCAACACCATGAACACTCTTCAAAATCAAGTGGAAGAAACAGTCGAAACCATGGAGGTTGTCCACAACCAAGTGATTAGCAACCAAAATGAAATCTCGGTCCTACAATCAAGGCTACATCAGTGCGAGACACGTCTAAGGGAAACCGAGGACGCCCTCCGAACTGCCAACAGACTTGCAGAGTCTGTGAATCATCTAACTGCACTGCTGCCAAAACTCAACTTACGTCAGAATTAGCCTAGGCTGAATCTGTACCCTAATATGCTTTCGTAGGACCTATGTAATTCAACCGAAAGTAACAATTCCCGGTACTCTTGTAAAACATCTAATCCTGTAACTTTTGGAACTCGTAATTTGGAATTGTCTATCATCTTTTGAACTCGTAATATCAATTGACAATTCCCCTCAATTATTCTATATAATTGATTTTACATTGTGATGTCGTATGTTACCGCTTTTACATATATGCATCTATTGTAATTTTAGTTCTGGTACAATTTCTTATGTATGCCTATTAAACAAGAGAAACACGATTTTATAGTTTAAAAATGGGTTAGATTTGAGTTTTGGTTCAAAAAATATCGACAGTTGCTGGGTTCTGTTTTGGTGTTCATCTTTGCGACACAAGCCTTGTGTCGCAGGTTGTGTCGCATAAAACCCTTGTGTCGTATTTTGTGTCGTAAAAACTCAGTTATGTCGGACCTTTTGCGACACAATATTGTGTCGTACCTTATGTCGCAAATGCCATGCGACACAATTGCTATGTCGCTGTTGAATCAGCATTGTACGCTTATACGACACAACCCTTGTGTCGCAAAGCTCTTGTGTCGCACTTCTATGCGACACAACCCTTGTGTCGCATAACAAATTATTATGTCGCATATTATGTCGTATAAAACAGAATATTTACAACTTTTTACTAAGTGTCGAGACCTAAATTTTATCACTTGATTTCACTCAAATTCAAGTCCAGATGCATTTTTCACCAAAGCAATTTAATAGAAATAAAAATTTTTCGAGCTGACCTGGCATCTCGACCCGAGCCAGGGGCCAGCCCCTTGGACCCCACCAGGGGTTGCCACTCCTGGAACCCCGCTAACCAGGGGCGCTGCCCCCGGACCCCCGTACTTAGATTCCGTAAGCACATTTCTCACCAAGTGTCAAAATTGAACAACTTCAAAACGCTTATACGATACAACTTTTCAAACATAATGGAATTTGCTTTTCAAGTATAACGCTTCGAAATCAATGTGATAACATCAAGACTATTATTACAATTAATCACCAACGGGCCGTACACGTTTTCAAACATACAAGTCAATTAACCAAATCAAAGTAATTTGGACAAACAACTACAAAGGTAGTCTTTCGAGATGCCTAAACAATTAATAACCATCGCGTGTCATGGACACCTTCAGGTTACAAGTCTTCGGACCACACTTCAAGGCAAATCAATTCAAGTTATTAATTCAAACTTTCAAAACTCAGGTGAGTCTCATGGCCCCTATTTTACTGCTTTTCAATCAGGGGTGTTGATGAACGCCAAAATGTGCTATTTTATAGTACTAATTACCCCTTGGTTTGATTAATTTCTTATGCATTTGATTTGAATTCGATACTCATTTCGTTCATATTTGCATTTAGGAATTTTCTGGAGCATGAATCGTAAAAGAATCTGAAAACGTGCAAGAATTGAAGAAAAGGAGTTAAAAATAAGAAAATTTGAAGAATGGTGGTCGATGGTGAAAAAGCTGAAGAATAGCATCCATACGGTGTATGGAATCCATATGGCGTATGGATGAAGTGAGCCGGGCCGCCAGAAGACGCGGGTCAGATCCATGGGCTTTGTGATCCATACGGCGTATGGATCGCCTCGACAGAAAACCTAAAAAGCTCATTTTGCCTCATTTTTTGCACACACTTCACCACATTATTCCAGACGAATTCTCTGCTGCAAAACCCTAAATCCAGAGGTTGTTGAAGGGATTGAAGCTTGAGGAATCAAGGGCTTACGTTCGTTAAATCGTTATTTCATTATTTCGGTCCGAATTCATTCATTTCTTTCATTCGATTATGATTATGATGTTGAGTTTGAATCTGATTTTCTGTGATAATATGAGTAGCAAAGTTTTATATACAATTGTTTAGATGAATATACTCAGATGATGATTTGATTATTGAATTGCGGATTGTTTTGGTTTTTATGAATGTTTATATGTTTATTCGAAGATCCATATTTAATTGTTAAATCTCGATGATAACCTAGCGTGATAATCTATTGATTTATGATTGAGTTCTTTATTGATTGGTTATTATTGATGATTGTTGGTTTTAATTGATGATTATCACTAAATAGATTGAGTTTGATAGGCTAGGATCGATTATCATCGAGAATTGGGAATGAATGTGATAACTAGTAATAGTTATAAACTTTGTTGATTCAAGTTATAAGGGTAAATCATATAAACGGTGTAGTTTTAATCCATAACACAATTCGGTGGATAACGTTAAATTGAACTGTTAGCGGGTTGAAAACAACTTCATATCTTTCTTGATTGTGTTTAATCAATTAATCTTGTAAGGATAATTGGTATATTTGTCATGTCACAATAAGATCCACATATCTGCAATTCAATAAAGTGATAATCAGATTCTAAGGAAACTAGTCTAAGCAATTGTACTTCTTTTATTATTTGAATTAAATCTTTTAATTAAGTTATTTTATTATTTCCTTATTTTAATAATTTAGTTTTATTCAATAAATCATTTCTTTTATAATTGTTACTCATTTGTTCGACCGGAACAAAAACGTCCCCACTTTTACTGCTTAAATTAATTGTAGCAATTTCCAATTTGTTGATATTGACATCCGTTCCCTGTGTTCGACTCGGACTTACTGAGCTATACTATATATGATCAGGTATTCTTGCCTGTGTTGTGTATAGTAAGTTAGGTATTTTCTATTTTAAAAATAAACCCCGTTTACACGACATCAAGTTTTTGGAGCCGCTGCCGGGGAGCGGTTTGCTTTAATTTGACAAATTGGAATTTGATCTGTGTATATTGTTATTTAAGTTCAGTTCTGCTCTATTTATTTTTCGAATTATATTTTTGTGTTTAGGATTGTTTAGTAAATAATTCAATTAGGGTCTTGTTCTACTGATTCGG
This sequence comes from Helichrysum umbraculigerum, assembly GCA_949592205.1. Taxonomy (NCBI): domain Eukaryota; kingdom Viridiplantae; phylum Streptophyta; class Magnoliopsida; order Asterales; family Asteraceae; genus Helichrysum; species Helichrysum umbraculigerum. The sequence goes on along the minus strand of CATIUR010000001.1, from coordinate 326,008,054 downwards.
GAATTATATCACAGGAAGTTTATGACACGATCAAGGAATCCTCATCTCGCTGATCCTTTTGAAGATCCTGAAAGAGTTTTTCGTCAGAGAAGACGGTTTGCTTCTGTACCACCCAACTCAATTTTACACCACAACCTTCCGTCGTATTTAGAGGGGGATTTTGGAGAGTATCTTCGGTCCTTATTCGAACCTCTGATCAATCAGGCAGACCCAAGAGACGCAATGGCAGAAGATATCGCCAACATAACGCTCGAAGAGTATTCGAGTCGGATGCGTAATGACCGTGGCACTGGAGTAGTAAGGCCAGCGATTGCACAAGATGTGGAGTTCGAAATCAAGGGACAGTTCCTCAAGGAGCTTAGGGAGAATCCTTTCCGAGGAGAAGAAAGGGAGGATGCTAATGATCATGTGGAGAAAATCGTTGAGATAGCCGATATATTCAACGTTCCTAACATCACACGCGATCAAGTTATGCTCAGGGTATTCCCAATCACACTCAAGGGAGCTGCTAAGAGATGGATTCAAAACGAGCCAGCTGGATCCATAACCACATGGGAAGACCTTCGCACGAAGTTTCTGAAGATGTATTGTCCTCCTTCCAAGACTTCAAAGATGATTGACGAGATCAGAAATTTCAAGTAGGAAATGGATGAGTCGCTACACCAAGCTTGGGAGAGATATAAGGACTTGATGCATAAGTGCCCGCAGCACGACCTGAACGATCAGCAAGTCGTGAGTATTTTCTATAAAGGAGTGGATCGCGCTACGAGACAGCAACTGGATTCCCAAGGGCCTATTCCCAAGAAGGTCCCTAATGATGCTTTGACTGCCATTCGCGACCAGGCGAAACACTCTCAGTTATGGGATGATGGCACTTCTAGAAGGAAGAGGTCTGTGAATGATGACGATGGATTTGCAGCCATCACCGCTAAGCTAGACAACATGGGCAGAGATATCAAGAAGGTTACTGAGACTGTCCATGCTATCCAAGTGGGATGCGACAGTTGTGGAGGAAGCCATTTAGTAAAGGATTGCCCCGAGATGCGAACGGGAGAACAGACTGAAGAAGTCAAGTATGGAGAAGCTCAAGCACCATATCGTCAGGGCGGTGGAAACTTCTTCAGAAGACCATACCAAGATGGAGGCCGACCGTTTCGCCAAACTCAACCTGGATTTTTCACCAAGGAGCAGCCAGGTGCCTCATCTTCAGACAAGCAAGCTAATTTAGAAGAAATGATGGGTAAGTTTCTCACTTCTAATGAGAAATTCATTACGAGCTCTGGACAAAGAATGGATGCCACCGACGCTGCATTGAGAAACCAAGGAGCTGCGATTAAGCAAATTGAAGGTAATGTGTCCAACATAGCCAAAGTTCTTCAAGAAAGATTCCCTAGGACCCTACCTGGATACACTGAAACCAATCCACTGGATCAGGCGAAAGCAGTGATCACCCGGAGTGGAAAGGGTTTTGAAGACCCCATTCCAAAGAAGAAACCTGTTTCTCAACCCCTACCGCAGAAAGAGAAGGAAGTAGAAGTTGTGGAAAGTCCCAAGGTGGACACTGATGCTGAACAAATTGCAAGAGATAAGCAATATGCTAAGGATCATGCACCGACACCACCTTATCCTGCAGCTTTGAGAAGAGGGAAAGATGATGCTCAATACCACCAATTTCTAGAGAATTTGAAACAACTGCACATTAACATCCCATTTGTGGAAGCCATTGCTCAAATGCCAAAGTATGCAAAATATCTGAATGAACTTTTAACTAATAAGAGCAAACTGATGGAGGCAACCACGGTGACAATGAATGAGAGATGTTCAGCAGTTATGCAAAATAAACTTCCACCGAAAATGAAAGACCCTGGGAGTATTACCCTTCCGTGTCTGATTGGAAGTTTAGACCTTACTCATGCATTGGCTGACTTGGGGGCAAGCATATCAATAATGCCTTATACAATGTATGCCAGACTTAAGTTGGGGGAACCGAAACCAATTAGAATGTGCATTGAGTTAGCAGATCGTTCAGTTCAATATCCTAGGGGTATGGTAGAGAATGTGCTAGTTAAAGTGGATCGGTTTGTTTTTCCGTGTGATTTCATCATTCTGGACATGGTTGAAGATAAAAAGGTACCTATCATTTTGGGAAGACCTTTTCTAGCTACTGCAAGGGCATTGATTGATGTTCATGATAGAAAAATCACTCTTAGGTTAGGAGAAGATGAAGTAGTATTTGATGTCAACAAATCAATGCGATATCCTGCTGCAGTTGATGATACGTGCTACTTTGTGAGTGCAAGAGAAATGACTGATGATGAAGAGTTCCTTCAAGGTCTTATGGAAGATGAAGATCTAGATCCCATGATTCTGGAAGGATGGACGGGAAGCATAGAAGCAATTAGAGATATTGAAGAATTCGATAAAATGCTTGAGGAGTTATAGTTCGAGAGTGATGAGGAAGTAGAAGGTGATCAGCCGACTGAGAATGAAGAATCGGTTGAGACTAATGGTATTTTAGTCAAGAAAGAGACTCGCATCACTATGCATGGGATTCCCTGTTCACGAGAAGAGGTGTTGGCATGTAAATCTTCTTTTGAAGAACCACCAAGGTTAGAACTGAAAGATTTGCTGACCCATTTGGAATATGCATACCTACAAGGAGAGTCGGATTTGCCAGTTATCATTTCATCCAAGCTATCAGCAAACGAGAAAAAAGTCTGCTAAAAGTTCTGAAGGAACATAAGCATGCTATAGCATGGACGATCAGTGACATCAAGGGAATTAGCCCATCGTATTGTACGCACAAGATCCTTATGGAGTCTGATTTCAAACCAGTTGTGCAACCATTAAGACGATTAAATCCTAAGGTTACGGATGTTGTGAGGAAGGAAATCATTAAATTGCTTGACTCTGGATTGATATACCCGATTTCTGTATGTCCATGGGTAAGCCCCATTCATGTTGTGCCTAAGAAAGGAGGTATGACAGTGGTTGCAAATGAGAAGAATGAGTTAATTCCCACAAGAACCGTTACTGGATGGAGGGTCTGTATAGATTATAGAAAGCTGAATGATGCGACACGCAAGGATCACTTTCCTTTGCCATTCATTGATCAGATGCTGGAACGTCTAGCTGGAAAAGAGTATTATTGCTTTCTAGACGGATTCTCCGGGTATTTCCAAATCCCAATTGATACAAATGATCAAGATAAGACTACTTTCACCTGCCCATTCAGAACTTTCGCTTATCGGAGAATGCCTTTCGGTCTATGTAACGCACCCGCCACATTTCAACGGTGCATGATGGCAATATTCCATGATATGGTAGAAGACAGCATGGAAATATTCATGGATGACTTCTCTGTGTTTGGAGATTCTTTTGATAAGTGTCTGATGAATCTAAAGAGGATGTTGCAAAGGTGTGTGAGTTCCAATCTCGTTTTAAATTGGGAAAAGTGTCATTTCATGGTACGAGAAGGAGTTGTGTTGGGGCATAAAATTTCGAGAGCTGGTATTGAAGTTGATCAAGCGAAGATTGAGGCGATAGCAAAGTTACCTCATCCAACAAATGTTAAAGGAATACGAAGTTTCTTAGGACATGCTGGATTCTACAGAAGATTCATCAAGGATTTTTCAAAGATAGCACGTCCTATGAACAAGTTGTTGGAAAAGGAAGCTAAGTTCGAGTTTTCAAAGGAGTGCCAAGATGCGTTCAAGATTTTAAAGGAGAAATTGGTATCTGCACCAATTATGATAAGTCCGAATTGGGATCTTCCATTTGAATTGATGTGTGACGCCAGTGATTACGCTGTGGGAGCAGTTTTAGGTCAGAGGGTTGATAAGAAGTTTCAACCTGTTTACTACGCAAGCAAGACTTTGACGAGTGCACAGGAGAATTACACTACGACTGAGAAGGAACTGCTTGCTGTTGTTTTTGCATTTGATAAGTTTCGCTCTTACCTTGTCCTGTCAAAAACGGTTGTTTTTACCGATCACTCTGCATTAAGATACTTGTTTGGGAAACAAGATGCAAAACCAAGGTTGTTGCGATGGATTTTGTTATTGCAGGAGTTTGACATTGAGATTCGTGATAAGAGGGGAGCGGCAAATCTGGCTGCAGATCATCTGTCAAGACTGGAAAATCCAGAATTGGATAAGTTGGATGAAACGGAAATTTGAGATAAGTTTCCCAATGAAAGCTTGTTGAAAGCAATTCTGAATGAATTTCCATGGTTCGCTGATATTGCAAACTTTCTAGTTACAAAGACTATGCCATCCGGATTAGACTTCAACCAAAGAAAAAGAGGTTTTTCTCATCTTTACAGTATTACTTTTGGGAAGATCCATATCTGTTCAGATAGTGTGCTGATGGAATTGTCCGACGATGTGTAGCTGGAGAGGAATGTGATATTATCTTAGAGCACTGTCATGATGGTCCGGCGGGAGGACATCATGGTCCAAACTACACTGCAAGGAAAGTGTTTGAGGCAGGTTTTTATTGGCCAACAGTTTATAAGGATGCATTCAAGTATGTGAAGGAATGCGATGCCTGCCAACGTACTGGGAGAATTTCAAATAAGGATGAAATGTTGCAAAATCCAATTATGGTAAGCGAGATTTTTGATGTCTGGGGTATAGACTTTATGGGCCCGTTTCCACCTAGCAATGGAAACAAATACATCATTGTGGCTATGGATTATGTCTCTAAGTGGGCCGAAGCAAAGGCATTACCCACGAATGATGCTCGCGTTGTGGTAAATTTTCTTAAGCAGTTATTTTCGCTTTTTGGAGCACCAAAAGCTTTAATTAGTGATCGAGAAACACATTTCACAAATCTGCAATTGGAAAAAGTGATGCGCAAATACGGAGTTAGACATAAGTTTTCAACTGCTTATCATCCACAGACGAGTGGTCAAGTGGAAGTGACTAATAGAGGGTTGAAGCGTATTTTAGAACGTTCAGTTGAAGGAAACCCTAAGAATTTGTCATACAAGTTGGATGATGCATTATGGGCGGCACGAACAGCATTTAAATCGTCAGTTGGAACAACACCTTATCGCCTTGTTTATGGAAAAGCTTGTCATTTACCTTTTAAGTTAGAGCATAAAGCATACTGGGCTTTACAGAAGTGCAATCTTGATGAGAAGTTAGCTGGAAAGGAAAGAATGGAACAGTTGAATGAGTTAGATGAATTAAGAATAACTGCTTATGACAATTCGAGATTGTTCAAGGAGCGAACTAAGAAATGGCATGATGCTCGTCTTAAGTCGAACCATACATTCGAGAAGGGTGATAAAGTTCTGTTGTATAATTCTAGACTGCATCTGTTTCCAGGAAAGTTAAAGACACGCTGGACTGGCCCATTTGTTGTTGACAAGGTTTATCCGTTTGGAGCTGTTGATTTGCAAGGACATTCTGGAAAAACTTTCAAAGTCAATGGAAGTAGAGTGAAGAAGTACTATGGTGATATAAGGGACTCCAAGCGTGATTTGGAGATGGATTTGAATTAAGTAGTGAAGCAAGATGTCGAGCTTACCGACGTGATAAACAAAAGCGCTTTCGGGAGACAACCCGTTATTTTGTTAATTTGTATTTTGTTTTATTGTTTTTGTTTGCAGGTTTGAACTTTGTGGGTGTGTTCTCTGGAAACCCTCACGAGACTACAACTCGTCCACTCGGGATACCGAGGGGTTTAAAGGCTTATTGCATGTGCTAAATGCAATCGTGTTGCCTACGGAAGTGTGCTATTGTATTTTATTTCTGAACGAAGTCCTTCAAGCAAATTGCCTTCAAATCAGGGGAGTTTTCTGTTTCACTTCTTTTCTATTCCCTTTATTTTTATTTTCTTTTGCAATGAGGACATTGCATGTTTCTAAGTGGGGGATGGGGGAAAAGAAGTTTAATTGTCCTTAACTTATGAATGGTAGCTATTGAAAAATATTGAGGTTAAGAGGCATTCTACATGTTAGTCATTTTTCAGCCCAAATTTTTGTTTTAAAATTGTTTTCTTTGTAAAATTTAGCAATCTTGTAACACAGTTTGGGAATGCAAAGAATGAAATAAATTTAATTTTTAAATATTAGATAGTTCATCGTATGATGTACCGATAGGCAATCTATATGAAGGGTATTGAGCTAGTAAGAAATTTAATGAATTAAGTAGGGATTTATCCTATGAGGATCTTTTAGCAAGGTATGACCTTAGTCTTAATTCTTGTTTGATAGCGTGTTATAATCCATAATTTTGGGATCCTAATAATCATCATTTGGGAATATACTGGGTGTTGTCTCCTCTGTTGTACGAAAGTACAGACCTGGTTTCCGTCAGTATATTTGATATCAAAATAGATAAAAATAAATGAGTACAAAAGACTCATTAATTGAAAAACCAAAGCCAAGTTATGTCGCTCTGTTGTACTAAGGTACAGACCTGTCACCAATGTCTTGGTTTGAAAAATGATTGATTTATTTGGATGTTCATTATATGGAGAATTGTGACACGTTATCTATATGAGAGTATTTTGCTATTGAAAATTAAGGGTAAGGCCTGCTAGAATAATAATAAGTTAAGCTCAATCTCTGAAATTTAGATTGTTTAAGTGGACAACAATATCAGTAATCTGAGTGAATTATCTTTTATGAGTAATAATAATAGAATGGCTTCCCATGTAGAGTTTCCTGATTGATGAGTTTTAAGGAAGAATCGATTTTAAGATGAAAATTTGGTTTGTCGAATGCTGTGTAGTTTGTAAGTCCTTTTATGCATGGTTTGCCGTTCATATTTAAAGTTTTGAATTTTTGAATTTCTAGTCTACTTGAGGACAAGTAGGATTCAAGTGGGGGATGTTTGATGAACGCCAAAATGTGCTATTTTATAGTACTAATTACCCCTTGGTTTGATTAATTTCTTATGCATTTGATTTGAATTCGATACTCATTTCGTTCATATTTGCATTTAGGAATTTTCTGGAGCATGAATCGGAAAAGAATCTGAAAACGTGCGAGAATTGAAGAAAAGGAGTTAAAAATAAGAAAGTTTGAAGAATGGTGGTCGATGGTGAAAAAGCTTAATAATAGCATCCATACGGCGTATGGAATCCATACGGCATATGGATGAAGTGAGCCGGGCCGCCAGAAGACGCGGGTCAGATCCATGGGCTTTGTGATCCATACGGCGTATGGATCGCCTCGACAGAAAACCTAAAAAGCTCATTTTGCCTCATTTTTTGCACACACTTCACCACATTATTCCAGACAAATTCTCTGCTGCAAAACCCTAAATCCAGAGGTTGTTGAAGGGATTGAAGCTTGAGGAATCAAGGGCTTACGTTCGTTAAATCGTTATTTCATTATTTCGGTCCGAATTCATTCATTTCTTTCATTCGATTATGATTATGATGTTGAGTTTGAATCTGATTTTCTGTGATAATATGAGTAGCTAAGTTTTATATACAATTGTTTAGATGAATATACTTAGATGATGATTTGATTATTGAATTGCGGATTGTTTTGGTTTTTATGAATGTTTATATGTTTATTCGAAGATCCATATTTAATTGTTAAATCTCGATGATAACCTAGCGTGATAATCTATTGATTTATGATTGAGTTCTTTATTGATTGGTTATTATTGATGATTGTTGGTTTTAATTGATGATTATCACTAAATAGATTGAGTTTGATAGGCTAGGATCGATTATCATCGAGAATTGGGAATGAATGTGATAACTAGTAATAGTTATAAACTTTGTTGATTCAAGTTATAAGGGTAAATCATATAAACGGTGTAGTTTTACTCCATAACACAATTCGGTGGATAACGTTAAATTGAACTGTTAGCGGGTTGAAAACAACTTCATATCTTTCTTGATTGTGTTTAATCAATTAACCTTGTAATGATAATTGGTATATTTGTCATGTCACAATAAGATCCACATATCTGCAATTCAATAAAGTGATAATCAGATTCTGAGGATACTAGTCTAAGCAATTGTACTTCTTTTATTATTTGAATTAAATCTTTTAATTAAGTTATTTTATTATTTCCTTATTTTAATAATTTAGTTTTATTCAATAAATCATTTCTTTTATAATTGTTACTCATTTGTTCGACTGGAACTAAAACGTCCCCACTTTTACTGCTCAAATTAATTGTAGCAATTTCCAATTTGTTGATATTGACATCCGTTCCCTGTGTTCGACTCGGACTTACTGAGTTATACTATATATGATCAGGTATTCTTGCCTGTGTTGTGTATAGTAAGTTAGGTATTTTCCATTTTAAAGTTAAACCCCGTTTACACGACATCAGGTGTGATATTATTGCTTATTTTGTTTTACAAGTTGAACGCAAGTACAAATCAAATCAAATACTACATGAGTTTCAAGCTAATCAATTTAAAGCCCTCCATAGCATAGTCTGGTAATACGTAGTAGCGTGAATGTTAGTATATGATATCATATAGGATTGACAATCCTCGTTCGGGTTAGCACGCACTAACTGGTCAAACGGACGTATTAACATTTGGGAAGACGAGTGTGGATTAGGCACTCGTAGGAGGCATTTCAAGTTAGGTTTCCTTAAGTGGGCCTGACAACTCAAGTTAAGCTCAGACTATGTGCTCATGGCTGTATAACTTTTATTTTGCTTAATTGCTTTATAAATTCAATTATAAATCTTGCGGTTCATACAAATATGTGTTGACATACAAACCTGTGAGCTCACCAGCATTTCGCTGACCAATTTTAGCATGTATCACAGGTGACCAGCAGTAGGTTGGACTGCTCAAGTAAGGATCAATTAGCTCGAGTCATCATGCAAACAATCAGAGATTTAGCTGCATTATTATATTTTGTATAGATTAATTATGTACTTAAATCTCTCAATTTCAAGCTGAGCTAATGTAAACAATATTTTTGATGTAAACTTTTGGTTTTATCAATACAAGTCCAAAACGACGCATATAGTGGTCGTTCATTATATATCTTTGTGCTGTGATTATTGATTCGTAACACCCAAATCGTGCTTCCGCTAAACAATAAATTTGGGGGTGTTACACTAATGTACTTAAGGAGTACAAGATTAATATCCTAGGTAAAATTCTAATGTCCTATTAATTACTTTTACGAATCCTAAGTATATTTATTGTAACTAGCTACTTGTCAGTTTTTCGTTACGTTATAAACAATTTAGGAAACGCGCAAATTTTTACAGGACAATTATAATCAACCTAAAATAGTAAACTTAGCATATTTTTGGGTGTTTTTAAAAATTATTTGTCTGACGTGGACTTGCTGAAAGTACATGTTTCGGCTAAAAGCTTAACTTTGTACGTACTTTCCATCGGGCACGTGTTTTTAGGCAAAAACTTTTAAAAACATTTTTCTTTTAAAGGAGACTTCCAAAATTTTATTATATTACTATATTCATACTAAAATTCGCTCATTTAAAGTCGCGAGCCTTAACCTTTTTCGGAAGGAATTGTTTTAAGATTCGTTCCGATCCCTCCATAGGGAAAGGGTCGAGATTTGCTCCCTTAAGCGAACGTTTTTTCGCACAAAACATTTTGAAAGTTCCAAAATGACGTTATAAACTAAATAGTAATGACGATTCTCTAATCCCCCTAGGACTTTTCGTTCTTCGTATCCTAAATCGATAAGATCACTAATTAACTTATTATAAGCCTTCCTTATCTTTTTAGGGTTTGACAAACCGACGCGTGGTCCTTGGTCTTTGTAATTCAGATCGTGAGTGAGTTTATTCATGACTTCCAGAAACACGTTCTCTTCCTGTGAATCAGGTTCTCCGGTTGTAGATTTAACTATCCTAACGAGGTCACTGATTTTGTATTTTTGTGCGGAAGTGAAGGGGTATTTGGTAAAGGCAAAGATTCGAACAAGCTTCACGTGAAGGTCTTTTCTTTTAGCGAAGAGGGATGTGTCGATTCTATCCTTGGCGGAATCAGGAAAAACGTCTCGCAATTTTGAGATCAAGTAACAGGCAGGGTCAACAAAGAATGGAATTTTACCAGGAATGACGATAGAAATCATCGGGTCTCTTTCTACCCAGAACTCAAGTTTGTTGATCATTGCAGCAACATTGTGATGGATTAATACCATAGATATTGGGAGAAAATCCATGTCGGCAAATGATTCAAAGAGTAGATCTAAATCTGCTATAAACTTTAGTTCTTGGTCTCTGAAATTTGTGGAAGGGATTTCGCATTCTTGACTTGACAGGCGAAGCAGGAATTCTACTTGTTTCTCTAATTTGGCAATCGTTTCTCGTTGTTCGTAAGAAAACGGGAGGTCGGCATAGGTTAATTGCCTGACGAATGCTTTATAGACGTCTACCCTACGGGAAGGATCGAAAGAAGCACCGAGGTGGCGTTCTTCAAAACAAGGTTGCTCTGACTTGATTGATGGAACCTTATCCACCACTCGATAAATGGTGTATTTGGGTTCGTGTGACAGGAATGGAAAGATGCCGTCATTACGAGAATCGGACGTGGTTTGGGTATACACTGATGTTTCAGGAATGAGGGTGATTAAGTCACGAAATTTCGGAGGTTTTACTTCATTTTCGGGAAGATGATTGAAGTTGACAGAATTTGGTAAACCATGTAAATGCAAAGTTGGAGAGTGATCTTCTGGAGATGACGCAAGGTCAGGTAACTGATCCGTGTTATCAAAATCCAGGCAATGTTTTGGAATGGAAAGTGGGGTCCTAAATTCTTCTTGGGTGTCGGAGGTTTCCTTAGTTTTAGAAGGTGAAAAGAAATCAGATCCTATCTCTTTTTCTAAGTAGTTAAAGAATTCCGTATCATCCATTGCCTTAAACTCATCCATTGAAATGAGGCAAGAAGTGAGTTTTCGAGTTGTCATTTTTGAAATAATACTTATCCTAATTAACTAATACTAAATTAACAGTAAACTAATAATTAATACAAAATTACTTAAATTAACTTTCGAAAGATATCTGAGAAGATTTCAATCGGAAGGATCTCCTAAATACTACTACTTAAGGCGGCTCTGAATCATACGTTTGTGATTCCCCAGCAGCGGCGCCAAAAACTTGTTGCACCCGCAACCGGTCGTTGAGATTTTTGATGGTGATGCGGGCGCAGCAGGGGTTTTAAATTTTATAATTAGCTGGGCTTAAATTATACGTACTACCTACTCTGGTTAGCAAGCGGTAAGTATGACCTAAGATCGTTCTATGAATCCAAACGTGTGGGTGATTAAAGTTGGTGCTTTTGGTAGGGAGGTATTTAGGATGGGAAAAAGTAGGTAGGTTTGGGGGTTTTTAAACCAAAGACTAATAATTAAAATGCAGGAAAGTAAATTGCAGGAAATTAAAATACAGGAAAGCAGATAAAGATAAATATGTGATTGCTGAGACTTTGATAATTATTGTTTCAGGATAACAGAATAAATAGGGGGAATACTTAATATAATAATTAAACTATCAGGTATAGACTCTAGAACCCTACCAACTAAATTTCCCATTGGCATGTCACTAGGAACTAGGTTATCGTGATTCTGATCGGAGCAATACGCAAACTTTCAATACTTATCTAGTTGAAAGATAAGCAACATATCTTGGCTTAATACCGAGGTGCATGAATTAGTAGCGTATCGTCTCATAGGTCCGACCGTTCTTAACCCCTAAAATAGTTTACTATTCTATTAGCATGCAGATTAATAACTTTGTATGCTTAGACCGTTGATTATGTAAGACTTAGTGTTTTAAGGATTCTAGGTCACTGGGACTTTACTCTTATTCCTGAGTCTTGTTTTGTGTATTAAAGCTTGGTTACTTCAACTTATGACTTAAGTTCTCCTTTTCAAACAGTTATAGATCCCTGGATTATTCGCAGTTTATAATAACGTGTTTCATATGCAGACCATGCCTTTCTGTAATCGGACAGTGTACTTTACATAGTAAGTTCACGGCTTCTTACATCCAACATGCGGTCAAAAGTAATTGACAGTGAAAGTGACACTCTATCTAATTAAATGTAAAGCAAAGCATAAATGTAAACCAAATATATACAACGAGTAGTTTCAGTGTGTCTTACTTATTGCATGTCATGGGCACAGATAACTACTTACCATAATTAAGGTTGATCAAGTCCTAATTACTAGGTTGCAGTCACGTGGATAACCAGAAAGGGTACTCCATAAATTAAACTCAAGTTCATAAAGTCTTAACAGTACAAAGGTTACTAATTCCTATTTTATCTGAACGTGTTTTACAAACATCATTTTATTGTGCATTGACTCTCGTAGGATATACCGGTTAGTTGTGAAGTTGTATTATCCTTTCGGAATCCCAACTTTCGCAAGCAGTTCACACTACTTACGGAAACCCTGATTCTCCTGAGGAAACAGAATTTGTGAATTTTCTATCAAAACTGCTCTACGATCTGTCTTATTTAGATTCAGGATTCAGGGATGGCATTTCAAACCAGAAAAGGTGAAACGAGAGTTTAACCATTTCGTTGATGCATTATTGCAACTCAGCCAGGAAGAGCGAGAATTCTTAACAGAATTTGAACGGTATTACATAAATCCTGCTGATTTAGTTTACTATGTCATCCGAGCTCTCCAATGTACGTTTATTTCTCGCTATACCTTGTCTCTGTCTAAAGCATCAACCGTACCTAATAACATCAAATAATGCTATATTTATATACTAATAATCTTTACATTTTATATGTCTTTTATTGCATTTATGTTGATTTAGATACTTAATTTGTTTATATTTGCAATATAGGTATAAAAGTATTTAAATGAAGAAAGAACGAGAAAAGAGCTTTAAAAACATGAAAATGAAGAAAAGACTGAAGATTGAAGATATTTGGACCAGAGTTAAAAACTAAACCCAAAGAATAAAGTTAATTGGGCCTTGAGAATGAAGAAAAACAGATTAAGAAGATTAAAAGCCCAAAAGTGAAGCCTGGCCCGACTTTGGAATATTCTGGAAAGAGGACACAACCGGTGGCTGAGGTATTCAACCGGCGGTTGAATATAATATTCTAATGCGGTGCAGATCGCGGACTTTGACTTGGAGAGCAAGTACTCTAACCGGCGGTTGAAGACTCCAACCGGTGGTTTGACTGGCGGTTCAGAAAAACTATAAATAGAGGCTTCGACCAAACGATACCATATACGAATTTGAAGTGCAAAAGTCGATTGTAATGGTTAAGGAACGACTTTAGGTCGAATTTGGAGGCTACGAGGCTAGGGATTGAGGACTTGCAACCCTAACGAAGAATAATTCAGTTTTCTTAGTTCGATTCTAGATCTTTTATTTATGTTTATGTTTAGATCTTGATTTCTTATTGAATATTGATTGTTCTTTAACATATTTGTTTAAATGAATAATGTTTATATGATAATTTGATTATATGTTTATGTTGATTGATTTTATGAATGTTGTTAAGGTTATATCTATATTGATTATATGATTATGAGATCATATGGAAGTGAGTACTTGTATGCATTGATTAATAATTTAGGTTTATGTTTTGATTATAACTTAAATACCCTGACTGCGTGATAGGTTATAATTATTACTGGATTAAACTATAATTGATTAGATAATAACATTCGAGACCCCGAAGTTAGTTAACCTTAATATACGTTTAAGAGCTTCATAAAGGATACTTAAACCCGACCATAGGAGGCTATCCAGGATACTTAAACCCGACCAAGGAGGATATCCACTTTTATATTTCAACATAGAATCAATTAGCTGATAAAAGTAAACATATAAGAGAATTTGAATATAACATGGCTAGTTTAGATAAAACATATCTCCAATCTACCTAATTTACCTTAGTTGTCTCTTAATTACTTCAATTACTTTAGTTATCTTAAATCTGTATCAAAATAAATATAAGTTCACATGGAACTAAAACGTACCCCCTTTTATCTGTAATATTAATTGTAAATAATTAGGAATATTGTAAAATTAGTTTAGGGATTAATTTAAAGATTCCACCTTCCCTGTGTTCGATACCTGGACTTACTTATACAGCTATATTATAGGAACGGGTTATTCTTGCATGTATTATGTGATAGTATTATTTATTATTTCCTTATTTTAAAACTTGTTATTATTTTTAATTGCCTACTCAACACACATCAGTACCCAAAAGTGTCATCTCGGGACACTGGCAGGTATAGCCGAAGGTCTGATATGGACGAGCTCTCGTCTTTAACAGAGCGCTCTTGGGAGGCACCCCAAGCTTATCTAGTTAAGTAGTATTAATTAGTTTAATTTTTAGTTAATAATTATTTTTCGTTTTAGAGCATTCGTTTAAAAATAGAAGAAAACGTTCTTTTAAGCTTTAATTCGCGCGATTCGCGTATGTTCGAAATTTTCAGAAAATTTATCAAGGTTTTATTTTAAAATTATGGTAAATTAATTTTGAACTTGTTTTAAAGGTTGAAGAACACAAAAATATTATTTTCGTTTTAAATAAACTCGTTTAATTTAATCGCAAGAGACTTTTCGCGCGCAATTAAAAAATACAATTTTAATTCGCGAAAGTTTTTATAAAGTTACGTATTTACTTTTGGTTACTTTATTAAAAATCTTAAAACCTTTAGAAAACAAATCGTACGTATCGTATCTTTCGCATTTTAAACCGAACTGTATTTAAACCGAAGAGGAGTCTTCACATACAAACAAAAGGTCAAAAAGTCAAAACTTCTCCTCCCCTTTTATTCTCCAAACCGACGGCACCACCACCCCCTCTCCATTTCTTCAATTTTCCACCATTTTTGATGATTTCAAGCTTCTCATTCTTCATTTAATCATCTCTCTTGCATACATAACATCATTTTACCATGAAATTCATGGTGAAAACTTGTGTTTTATGGTTCAAATGTATAACACCCCTCATTTTACCATCATTTAAATATAACAAATCGGAAGTGTTAGTCCAACTTTAAACAATACCAAATTACATTACAAATTCAACCTAATTTAAAACATCATTTGTCAACATGGGTGTTATTTCAAAACCAATAATTTATACAATCAAATATCAGAGTAACGCCTCGCTGTCAAACATTCCTTCTCATCCGACTTCTTGCCCACCCATATTATATCCATAACCTGCAAGAAGTGTTAATGTGAGGGATTAGCATAACGCTAAGTGAGTAGACAATTAATCAACAGTCTAACTTAGCAACAACAACTTTGTTTACACCAAATAACCGTAAACACATAATACACAATACAACAATTCAACTGGTCAACTATTCAACTAGTCAACAGTTCAACTGGTCTCACAATTCCATAATGATGATCGGTGGTTCTTGAGAAACCCTACAGCCGCGATGGCTCTCAAAGAACACTTATCCAACCATATCCGTATGGCCATAACGGACGAGACCGATAGCTAGTGGTTATTATCCTCAAACACAAGTTCTACACACAACAAATGAAGTAAAACCTTGCGTAATTCACATAATAACTGACTAGCCCAACCAACCATATCAACTTGTTGACCTCATTAACAACTGATGCCCGAAGGCCAATAATAACAACTAATAACAAGAGGTCAACTTTCCTCAGTGATCACATATTCATCAAGTCATCAGGTCACACATCAGACTAAGCAACATATCAACAGTATTATTACTAGTAAACTGAAATCATCATGGCACCAAAAGAAGTAATAATACGTTTACCCGTTGTAACCAAACCTGTTACAACTAAATCACACTAAGGATTAATATCCACTCACCGAATACCTCAGTCATCCACTCAGTAGTCTAATATCACTGAGTCTTCTCCACATCTGAGAATACAACAGAATAACACAAGTTAGTCACTTGTCTCAATATTGTTATAACATCCTACAATTGTAATTACATCAAACAACTTATCACTAACTTGTATTAATTCGACATTCATTATTTCAAGATTATGAATAACCACTTTAAACATCAGAACTTCATAATCATTTATCACTCTATGATCATTAGGATCACCTCACCATATTAATCTACCTCAATCATAGTTAATTAGCATAATCGAATCATTAACTTCACATATTAATAATTCCCAATTCATCACATCCATTAATTCATTAATAACCCATGATCATCCTCATGCTCATCTTAGTTTCAATGAATAACAACTTGGTTTACTGACTCACTTTTCAATAATAACACTATAACAACATATCTTGTTACCAATTAAGGTGAATTAACACCTAATCATCACACTTTTCACAAAACCCACTTGGATTACAATTCATACAACTTGATTAATCCACTTTTAGGTTAGCTTAAAGTTACTAACCATCTTAGTTACAATTCTTATCACTATTTTAACTAACATCAATCTTTAATTTCGGATTAAACCATTAATCCATCAAAAACCCTATGAACTCATCATAATCATCAATTTCCCAAGAACACCTAATCAAATTCAAAACCCTTAGCTTAATTAATGTTAAACATCACCATAATTAAGCTTAAGTAACATCAATTTAACAATTCCAACCTTGAATTCGAATTTTAACCCATCTATTAGCTAAAACCCAAAATTTCATTTCTAGGTTAAAGTAAATGAAGAACATAACTTACTTGACGATATAGAGCATTGAGAGGTGATTAAGGAAGTGATTTCATCTTCAATTTCATGCTTACAATTGATTTTAAACCAAACCCTAGCTCATGTGTTTTCCTTCCTGTGTTTAAATCCTTCAGTACGTATGTATGTATATGTGGGGATATAATTGAACAAACCGACTTATACACAAAAGTGTATACTAGAAGTGTTTAATTTCATTCCCCGTACTTATCATTGCCTTGAACTTAAAAACCATTTGCGGGGAAATATTATTTTATTTTACCGTCAACTGAGTTAATTTAAAACAATCAATAATTTATTAGTCACAATAAATTATTCGACTCTTTTCTCCTCTTATTTTAAATTAACACAACACACTTATTTTTTGACACATTAAATAATAGTTCACTATCAGAAAATATTAAAATACTACTAGACCCGAAGACTGGGTGTTACAAATCTCTCCCCCTTAAAGAGATTTCGTCCTTGAAATCTAATCACACTTAATCACTCTAGTGAAATAAAATCACACATAACATTTCACTAATACTATATATATCTCATACACCCACCTCTAGCCACATATTTATTCATTACTATATGTACACGAGATGTGGTTATAATTCAATTCACTTATGCACATCATCTTTATGTATATTTTTAATTACCTCAACATCAACTGTACTTGCATATATTTAACCACTTAAACACAAAATGTGCATACATCTTATCAACTTACACACCACCAGTGTGTATTTCAACTAAATTCACCGAAACACATAAGTTGTGCTTTGTACTCTACTTAGTTTGCTAACGCAAGATGCAATATTCATCAAAAATATAGCATCTTCAACTATTTAACCACAAATACACACATCAAACGTTACTCCCGTGAGCAACTTATAAATACAGGTACACATTTTCAATTCTTTCCACATTCACATATCCAAATGAACATTTCAACTTTACATCAATCACAACAATAACAACTAGTGGTAGTGAATACCACAACACACATTGGCCATAACAATTTTAACTCCATTCACAACTAGCAATTTAGCTAACAACTATGTATTTCTTTAGCTAACAACTTGCTAGAAATTTTTACTTTTGCAACTATTTAATTACCACTTTACAACTTGTAATTATTAACACAACTAGGTTATATGAAACTCTTTATTCTAAGGGAATCAAAATCATATAACCCTCAACACATACGAATCATCCATAAGCACTATGTTGAGGTCAAATCTTATGGGTAAAACCATTATCACCTAATCAATTAGCATCCTATCACATCAACTTGAATGCTAATTCAACACCTGTTAATACCATGCACCATCAGCATAGGTATTTCAACAACACAAGGTGCTATCATAATTCACATATTCAACAATATCATCACAATGCAATTCACAGTCAAATGACCTCTACTTTGCTTAAATCATCTTTTAATTATTACTAGTTGCAATTCATCACACATACACATCTCTTGTACCATATGTACCACAATAACAACCAATTTATGGTTTACTACTCTTTTATTTCAGTCAATCATTGACTATTTCTCAATTACAGGTCAACATATCTTACCTGTTATTTTAAATCACATTAACTTTATCTGGTACTTAGTAACCTCAACCATTCCATGTAAAATGGCATAATATAAATACGTTGGCCAGACGTCGTCATATTATGTCAGTCACACTTCATTCTCAGGCCACTTCATACCATCCATCTTCAAAGTTATTACTCTTTACTCTTACATATATCACAACAATGATATCAACCATTTGCACAATTATAACAACCCGTAGTAGCAGGTATATCACCAATTATTAACTTGCTACCATTTTCGACTTATCACCTTGAATATGAAACTACTCATATCATCAGGTATGTATAAACAACACATACATTCAACATCGTTTTCACTATATTATTAACACAGGCGTAATGTCTAACACAATTACTTCAATCAACCTCTTTATTACCTGATTCAATATTAATTACTAGTTACATCTCATATAGTACATTTAGTACCAAACGCTTTGTCAACACTATGTGTAATATTCAACACATATTCATCAATCTAGACACCTTTAGTTGAATTATAATTAAGCATTTCATGTTCAATTAATTCACATATATGATCCACATAATTCCATACTCAATATTTACTAACCCTAGTTAGCAACAATCAACAATACCAGTTGCTACTCGATTTTGCAGTTAATTAAACCACCTGAGAACAACTCATACACAATAACATATGTGGACCTCTTAAAACAAGTTTCAATATTGCACATATACACAGGAATGCTCCCTGGGCTCAAAGAAACAAAAGCCCAATACAAAACGTAAGTCAAAAGTCCAAAATAAGGTCCGAAAAACAGTAAAATGCCATTTTCGGGCCCCAAACGACCCCGAACTGCCCAAAACTGCCAGGGCTCATGGCAAAGCGAATAGCTTTGACCGTTGGGCCGTTTTTGAGTGGACATGTAAATTTCGTCTTATTCTGACACCGAAATTTTCTAACGGAAAATTCTACGTCAAACGTCGAAAAACTAAAAATTTTATTTTTCTTACCTGAAAAGACCCCCAAGCCGCCGGCTTCTATAGGGGAGCCGCCGGGTTCTAAGGTCAAGCAGCCGGGTCCTAATACCCAGCAGCCGGGTGAATTAAGTTTTGGCCAAACAGAAACATTTTGCCGTATTTGGGCTGGAGGAGCAGCTGGGTTTAAGTACTACCAGCCGGGTCACTACTCTACCCGCCGGGTTCCCTTTGGAACCGCCGGGTCCCATGCCTGTACAGCAGACCCTGCACCAGCAAACCTTAATGCAAATTTCTGAAATTCAAACGCGCATATCTCACAAACCGTAAAGAGTTAGGGTCTGAAATTTTGCAAGCACCTTCATATAATCAAAATGCAACTTTCCATTTTTCCACTTTTTCAAAATTCACGTTTATCGAGAAAACGAATGTACGACTTATTTTGGACCATTTTTAACCATTTTCGTTGACACGCCATATTCTAAATGGCTAGGTTTCTGACTTCAACCCTTTGTCAACATATTCCTATATGCATTTGTGACATGTGAACATATTCATCACCCTCATATCCCCATTCCATCATGTTTTAACTCGTTGACCCGTTTAGGGGTCTAATTGGACACTTTTACCAATTTCAATCACATTGACTATATTAACACTTTCAACACACATTCCTACTATATGTAGGACTTAAAGTCACTATTACATTGGTTATAACCAAACCAGTACTCATTTTAACCATTTAACCATCAAGTGACCCATTTGGGCACTTTAACAACCCATTTGGGTTTCAATCCACATGATTACTATTCTAACAACCATTTCATACTTCTTTGATTATTTTAAGTCAAACAAAACTGTTTTCACTATTGGTATTATATTATGACCTTACAACAACAAGTTCACATACAATTCACCATATTTACACCAATTACAACAAGTTTTCAACTTTGACATTTTACAAACTTGTCAACGCATGTAAAGATGGGTTAACCACTTTGACTTCCTACTTTACCACTTTTAATACCTAGATCATAATTCAACCACAATCATGATCAAGGCAAAACACATAAACATCTAACCACCTTTATCACTCTAAAACATAGCAATTATCAAGTTCGACACGACCACATTCAACTTTGACTTTTCTAAGTCAACAACACACATTGCAACAACTAGACACTTTCCCTTTTTAAACAACCACATGACTCCAAACCTATTATTTGAGATATACCAACATCTCATTAATTTCACTACTTGGAGTCATATCAACTTGGTTCATCAAGATTTACTACTACACTTAATCATATTACTCCCAAAATTATTATTTCACAAGAGCAAGTAATTCCACATACACAATTCATATTTTAATTTCATATTGTAGACACAATTAAATCCACATAATACAACTATTACACCTTATTCAACAATGTGTCTACTCAATTCAACAATGTATTACACCTTCCCCATGACACTAAACATCTCATTTAATACTCTTATCATCACACTAATAAGCAACAATCATCAAAGACTCATCACTGGGGAATCATATTAGTTTGATTCGATCTACTTTACTACTAATCATAATCATCTTAGTAAAGTAAACAATTCAAGCTTATTTAAAATACACCAAGCTTATCGAAAAGTACCTGATGCACTTAGGCCCACGAGTATTGAGGAATCATTGAGAATACCATTCGGTTCATCATATTCCTCCGTCTCTGCAACCAAAACAACAATCTCGAATCTTGTTATAGGTTAGTACATATTCGACTAACTAAATTCTCATACAACTACTAATCCCACACCCTGGAATGTTTGACATGACACAATTCTAAGTTTGGGATTGAACATCTTATAATGCACAATTCACCCAAACTCATGCTCTGATACCAACTTATAACACCCCTCATTTTACCATCATATAAATATAACAAATCGGAAGCGTTAGTCCAACTTTCAACAATACCAAATTACATTACAAATTCAACCTAATTTAAAACATCATTTGTCAACATGGGTGTTATTTCAAAACCAATAATTTATACAATCAAATATCAGAGTAACGCCTCGCTGTCAAACATTCATTCCCATCCGACTTCTTGCCCACCCATATTATATCCATAACCTGCAAGAAGTATTAATGTGAGGGATTAGCATAACGCTAAGTGAGTAGACAATTAATCAACAGTCTAACTTAGCAACAACAACTTTGTTTACACCAAATAACCATAAACACATAATACACAATACAACAATTCAACTGGTCAACTATTCAACTAGTCAACAGTTCAACTGGTCTCACAATTCAATAATGATGATCGGTGGTTCTTGAGAAACCCTACAGCCGCGGTGGCTCTCAAAGAACACTTATCCAACCATATCCGTATGGCCATAACGGACGAGACCGATAGCTAGTGGTCATTATCCTCAAACACAGGTCCCACACACAACAAATGAAGTAAAATCTTGCGTAATTCACATAATAATTGACTAGCCCAACCAACCATATCAACTTGTTGACCTCATTAACAACAGATGCCCGAAGGCCAATAATAACAACTAATAACAAGAGGTCAACTTTCCTCAGTGATCACATATTCATCAAGTCATCAGGTCACACATCAGACTAAGCAACATATCAACAGTATTATTACTAGTAAACTGAAATCATCATGGTAACAAAAGCAGTAATAATACGTTTACCTGTTGTAACCAAACCTGTTACAACTAAATCACACTAAGGATTAATATCCACTCACCGAATACCTAAGTCATCCACTCAGTAGTCTAATATCACTGAGTCTTCTCCACATCTGAGAATACAACAGAATAACACAAGTTAGTCACTTGTCTCAATATAGATATAACATCCAACAATTGTAATTACATCAAACAACTTATCACTAACTTGTATTAATTCGACATTCATTATTTCAAGATTATGAATAACCACTTTAAACATAAGAATTTCATAATCATTTATCACTCTATGATCATTAGGATCACCTCACCATATTAATCCACCTCAATCATAGTTAATTAACATAATCGAATCATTAACTTCACATATTAATAATTCCCAATTCATCACATCCATTAATTCATTAATAACCCATAATCATCCTCATGCTCATCTTAGTTTCAATGAATAACAACTTGGTTTACTAACTCACTTTTCAATAATAACACTATAACAACATATCTTGTTACCAATTAAGGTGAATTAACACCTAATCATCACACTTTTCACAAAACCCACTTGGATTACAATTCATACAACTTGATTAATCCACTTTTAGGTTAGATTAAAGTTACTAACCATCTTAGTTACAATTCTTATCACTATTTTAACTAACATCAATCTTTAATTTCGGATTAAACCATTAATCCATCAAAAACCCTATGAACTCATCATAATCATCAATTTCCCAAGAACACCTAATCAAATTCAAAACCCTTAGCTTAATTAATGTTAAACATCACCATAATTAAGCTTAAGTAACATCAATTTAACAATTCCAACCCTGAATTCGGATTTTAACCCATCTATTAGCTAAAACCTAAAATTTCATTTCTAGGTTAAAGTAAATGAAGAACATAACTTACTTGACGATGTAGAGCATTGAGAGGTGATTAAGGAAGTGATTTCATCTTCAATTTCATGCTTACAATTGATTTTAAATCAAACCCTAGCTCATGTGTTTTCCTTCCTGTGTTTAAATCCTTCAGTACGTATGTATGTATATGTGGGGATATAATTGAACAAACCGACTTATACACATAAGTGTATACTAGAAGTGTTTAATTTCATTCCCCGTACTTATCATTGCCTGGAACTTAAAAACCATTTGCGGGGAAACATTATTTTATTTTACCGTCAACTGAGTTAATTTAAAATAATCAATAATTTATTAGTCACAATAAATTATTCGACTCTTTTCTCCTCTTATTTTAAATTAACACAACACACTTATTTTCTGACACATTAAATAATAGTTCACTATCAGAAAATATTAAAATACTACTAGACCCGAAGACTGGGTGTTACAAAATGTGTTCTTGCATAGTTGCTTAATATGATTACATGCTTGATTGACTAGATTACTTGATGGTTTGTGATTTTGATCTTCAAGTGTTGACTTTAGTGGTCAAAGTTGCTTGAAATGTTGACTTTTGATATTAAGTAGCTTATATTGACTTGTGTTGATTAATTCATGCTTTGTATGATTAGTTAAACATAATTATATTAGTTGCTAGCATTATATGAATGGTTTAGGCATCCGTTGAAAATTAAAGTAAGCTATTTTTCAAAAAACTCAATATTTTTTGCGTTTAGCTAAAAACTATTTTCTTAAAACCTTTTCACGCTTAGCTAAAATACTACAACCTTACAATATTTTCGATAAGATGTTAGTTAGTTTTTGGTCCTTTAGCGTTTTAATTATCACCACTTTAATTAATAAAGTGATTGAGACTTTAAACGTGACCATCACATTTAAGCTACCGCCATTCATTAATCAAAGTCATTGAGTCTTGAAAAATTATTATAAGTAACCGAATAAGTCTACACGTGTCTTTAATCATATGGTGATTGCATGAATATTTGTTTATGCCCGTTTATTGTTGACTTGATATATTTGAGGTAATTACATGGTTTTTATAAACCTCATGCTCACTTAGATTAGGTTGCCATAAACGAAAGTGTGAATAATTGCTAACTGTTTTAAAGTGACAAGTTTACTTGGATTAAAATGCTAGTATTATTTATGCCTTATTACCCTTGGAATAGATTAGGCCCAAATGGAATTGAGAATTGCATTGGTTATGCCATAGGTTTAGTCTTGATAATTTGAGGATATATCCATATTCTAAAGACTACATTTCCAATTTTTGTTTAAAATTTGGAAATGACTTAGAAAATTATTGTAACTTATGCTTCTCATTTATTGTTTCTGATGAATCTACAGCACCCTTCGCTTAAGAAACTTGCTGCATCCCCAGAAAACATTGAAGAAATTGAAGCAAGGATGTCATAGTTTTTGGGTAGTAATAGGGTGATCATTTGGCAAGACATGAGAAGATTGGGAATCAAGGATGAGTTGGAAAGTTTATTGAAGTATGAGACAAATGGTCAAGAGCACACTGCATTCTTCAATCTTTTTAGTATAGACGAGGCTATTTACCGAGAGGTTGTCATGGAGTTCATGATGAACTACGTGTTCCGAGAGAGACTAGATATCACAGACAGAAAGAAAATCTATTTTAGGTACCGTGGGAAGAAGCATTACATGTCCGTTGGCGAGTTCGGGATGTACCTTGGTCTTTACACTCAGTCTCATGTGCAATCTGAGTGGTTTACAAAGAGCTTCCAGTCTATCTCCAGCCTACCATCACAGGGAAATAGGGAGATTTGGAGAGAGTTAGCCAGTACAGAGTTTAGGAGTTGTATCAAAGCCTCTACTATGTCCCGGCCAGCTCATCACACCCTCCATAAGCTCCTATGTTGTACTATCTTCGGAAAAACAGAAAGCGGAGACGGCATTGCAGAAGAACTGAAGTTTATAGATGCTATCATAGGGAGAAGAAACCTGAATGTAGCATACATCCTAGCAGAGAGACTGGTTAAGGAGAAGGAGGGAACTAAGTCAGTGTTTATGGGAGCAATTATCACGAAGTTATTAGTTGGTATGGGGATTCTCACTGATAGTCATCGGGATGAGTATACACATCATGCTAGTTCGCAGCCGTTTGATCTTGATTACTGCAAGCTCATTCACATAATTGATTATAATGATGATGGGCAGTGCATATGGTATCATACTCGGCAGCGTATTCCTGGATGTTTCAGAAGACGCAGAGATGCATCGGTTAGAGATGTAGATCCGAGATCCGAGGCACCTACAGCAGATGCAGCAGAGACAGGTGAGGTTCGAGAGAGAGGAGCATGCACTTCAGTCCCGCCTACACAGGTCGTGGTTCACCACACGAACCCGGTGACCCCACTCACCCAGTATTATCTTTTACATGCTTTGCAGGTTACTTGTGAGCACCAGGCCATGATGGCTCAGAGATTCGGTATGCCAGAACCGGAGCACTTTCTGTACCGATGTGGACCACCACCATCACCCACTACTCGCCCACATACCACTACCCATCCACGACCACCATCATACAGACGCCCCCGCACACCTACCACATACTCCGCTCCATTACCCACCTACCGTCCCACATTCAATACTGAGAGAGTCTATTCAGTCCATACCTCGAGTCTAGCTCATAGGCAGGCATCATTGCCTCAACCAGCCACATCATCTCATGCACCTGATCAGCGTCCAGCAGCTAGCACATCTTACAGGCCGAACCTGCTCTAACTAAGCACCGACAGCACTGGCCCTTGGTTGGATTTGGGTCTCATTCCTTCGGACCAGGTCCCCACCAAGAGCATGCTCCGGCAGACATACCTTGGTATGTTAGAGGCTGCTCGTGTTACTACCCAGGACATGCTTGATCTTGGATATGATGATGTGATGTCCATTCCAGCGATTACTCTCCGACAGATATTGATTCAGAAGGGACTACTTCCTGAGGATGAGCAGAGAGTATCGAGTGGTCAGCAGTCAGTCGTTGGACCGTTTAATCCATTCGCCCTATATGACGATGCACCTGTCCAGGATCCACCTATCTAGACCACTCCCTTATCTCGATCTATGTTTTAGATTAGTGATTTTGTATTATGGATTATTGTGATTTTTCTGACTTGTGGTTTACTTTTTGGGATATTGCTCGGCCTTTATATGGTTGAGCTTTATTATTATATTATTATCGTTATCGTAGTTACTTATTATGTTTATTTCTATGTATTGAATAAGTGATTGAATGTGTTGTGGTGAATGAGCAAGAAGCCTTAGAGATGACGAGCATTCAAGGAAGAAACAGTGGCCGAAGGCAGACACACAACGCTTACACAACTAAAGACTGTGAAACACATCTCTGGAAGGAGCGTGGACTATCTTCTTCCGAAGCTCGTGCATGCTAAAGATCTAAGTGTGGGATCTCAACCCACACCGCAACCACTCGGCAAGAATCGCCTCCAAATCTTTAAAAATCAAAGTGTGGGATTCACCAATAAGAATCTCCACTTACATGATGGAACGATTCTCTGCTGAGTGCGGATACTAGGCATTGTGCACCAGTTTGACACATCCAAGGCTGAACCATTCTTCGGAGGATCAAAGTTACACTTCGTCTCCTCTAATTTACTGAGCTCAGCTTCATAATGACAATCGTCATCTGGGAGTTTCTTAACCTTCACTCCACTTTCATGATTTTATTTCGCCTTGTTAGCTCTAAAGTAATCTATACTCTATCCTAAACTTATCACTAAGTGTGGGATTCCAGCCCAAACCAAACACTTGAAAAACATTTTCTATATGTTCAAACTCTAAGTGTGGGATTGTACTTGCAATACAATCTCAACTCAAGAGAACATTACGGACAATGTTCCTTTAAGTGTGGGATAGCAGGTATAGAATATCTTGGATTGGATGTTTAAGATTTTTATATCCAATATAGCTCAACTCATGAAATGTTCCTAAAAATTTTCAAACTTTTAAAAAATTTTAAACTAAAAATAATAAAGTATGAGCCAAATCATCCGATTAGCTCTACTAGTTTTGAGTTATAATATCTTTCAAGAGGAACCATTTCCAATATTAGTGTAAGACCCTCCGTTTTATACAAACATATTATTATATTTCAACTCAGGAAGCGGGTCCCAACCAAAACAAACCGAATTCATAATATAAAAACGTGTAACTTTTCAAAACCTCCTTATTACAAACATACATTTTTAACAAACCATCTAAGTTAAATTGAATGTTATTTATAACTTCAAAACCATTACTTCTAATTTCCAACAATATCAGAGTATCCGCAGCAATAGTCAAACATTCCATTCCAGAATCCCAAATCCCGAACCATATCCCAATCATATCTCTGCAAAATGTTCAACAACGAGGGGTTAGCTTATTGCTAAGTGAGTGACATTACAATCTACAATTCAAACCAGAAATAACAAACCAATTACAACAACTGAACACATACTCAAATCAAACTGATGTTCTTGGTATACTATCACAAGAACATCCAAATCACATAAGCACATAAGTACATGAGGACCGGCGGTTCCTGTATGCTATTCTCAGGAACCACGACCACTGTATGTTATTCTCAGTGATCTACCGATAGTCTGATTACTACCTTCACTAAATAGGTTAATCTTCAACAATGTGTATCCAAGAAACCTAGACAGCTACACAGTAGTAACCAAACCCAACCATTGTTGACCTCACTCCGAATCATGTCATCAACTAGTCACATAAATGCATATCATATGCAGTTATGGAATATCAACTGAACAACTGGCACAACTGGTTCAACTAAACTCAAAGAACAATTTAATCAACTACAATAATAATCATATCAATAACTCATCATCCCGCAAATATCTTATTCAACTCAAACCCACTTCAATATTAATATGTCTCATTTACCCAACCCAATCATTATATCAACTTTAATAACCCAATCCCATTTTCTCATATAACTAATCAATCAATAATCATAGCAACAACTAACAACAATCAACAACCAATAACCACAACTGTCACCCGTTGTAACTGAGCCTGTTACAACTGGGTTGAACTGAGGATCATAATCCCACTCACCGAATTCCCATCTCTACACTCAGTGGTCTAATATTACTGAGTGTCTTCTGCCCAATCTGTAATTACAATAAAACAATTCAAGTCAGTAACTTGTCCCATAATCATCATCATAGCATATTTATCCAATCAAATAATTTTTGAAGTCTAGGCAAACAATAGTTCAATCAGATAAGAAATCAAAAAATCCCGAAATGACGTTTAAAAACAGTAAAATGCCATTTTCGACCCCTAGATGACCCCGAATGGTCAAAAACTGCCTAGGCTATTAGAATATAGCTTTGATCATTAGGCTGTTTCCGAGTAACCATGCGAATTTCAATCAAATCCGAGTTAATAAATTTGTCACTTACTCGCTACCCTAAAAAGACTTACGCATTTTTATAATTTGCAAAACGAAAACTTTTAAAATCTCGATTCGCAGTGATCTGGATTCGCAGGTCAACTCGGCTCGCAGAATCAACTCGATTCGCATAGGGAAACTCGACTTGCAGAACTATGAAACTCGGTTCGCACAGCCATCTCGACTCGCAGAACTCAACTCGACTCGCTGAACTCAACTCGACTCGCTGGACGAACTGGGTTCAGCGAGTTTCGCTGCTGATACGATTTTTTCCGACTCAAATCTCACCAAAACTCAAGAAACTCGATTTCTAAGGTTTCTAATACTTCAACTAACATATATTAACACCAAGTAGCAACATAACAAGCTTTAATTTCATTCAATCACTCAATTTCTCTAAAAACCCAATTTTATAGACTAAAGAATCACTCACCTCTTTGATGAAATTGAAGAGAAACAAGATGGATAAAGAAGATGATGATGAAACTGATGATAATTTGATGTCCTTAAACTTGAATCCACACAAGTTAGTTGTTAATTTCCTTTGATTTCATAGGTAATTTGGTTATGAAACTTTGAGAGAGTTTAGAACATTTGAGAGAAATAGAAAAGTTAGCTGGATGAAAGAAATGATCGACTCACACCACCGCCCCAATTTAATTAATGTAATATTTTACCCCCTTCTAAGCCTATTGTCTGGAACCCGAAAATACTCATGAGACAAAATATTTTATTTTACCGTCAACTTCAACTTTTTTAAAACAAATACAATTTTATTAGTCACAATAAAACCTGAGACTCTTTTACTTGTTTATTTTCAATTAAACCATTTTAAAACTTACTAAAATACTATTTAATTGCAGACCCGAAAACTGGGTGTTACAATTAGTCAGTTATTCTGAAATACTAGGGAAATAAAGGTAGAAATTTCTTAAATAAGAATTGATAATCTAAAAGGGACATGGCTAATCACATACAACCCTATTTGCAGTGAGGTATCTTGAGCCTTAAAATCATTCATCTTAAATGCTACATTGTTCATTTCTTGTGTGTGTCGATGCTAGTATCTCTGAATTAGAACTTGCTCATGACATACGCTTCGAGACCACATTGGTGAGTACCGTACGCGGTATAGGTGCAATTAGATGACCTTGACATTCCCTAGGATTTAACCCACGTCTCAAATATCTCTTCAAGCCCAAAACCCTTCCGATACTCAATTTTAGTATCGATGATCTACTTAGAAAACCTTGTTGAGCCTAAACCTTTCATTTATTTAAAACCCTAATATTAAAACCCTACTTCCCCAAATTCCCAAACCTTATCTTAGAATTTCTGAGGTTATGAAAAACATCTTGAAGAATCTCCTTCTGTATAATCCTACTCCTTCGTGATCACCGAAAAGTCATATCCAGTGAAGAATCTGTGTGCGAAAAATTGGCACCAAAGAAAAAGACTCGAAGAAGTTCAGATAAGAAAGAAAAGATTTCCGAAAGAAAGCAAAAATATCCTTGGAAGTTCTCAAGCAAAGAAATTATGAAGAAGAAAAAGAAAATAAAAAGCAGAAAAACAAAGAAAAGAAAAAGAAAATAGAATAAAGCTAAGTGCTTCAAAGTATCAACCGTTCAAAGAAAGATCCGATAAAAGAAGACAAGTAGCTATCATTTCCGTTCTCAATAAGTTTTTCATGATCTTAGGATGCCTAAGATAAGCAACCCTTACAACCAAATCACCACTATCCATACCCCCTAACCCTCACAAACATTATAACCCTCAGGAATGTCTTGGGATAATTAGCACCGTTCTCATCCTAAGTGGTGGAGATCTGATTCTCGATCAAGCTTATGATGACGAGTGCTACATGACTAACTTACTGAGCGATTACAATTGTTCTATAATGATAGGAAACCCGATACAGTTTGAGTGAATTGAGTGACCACTTTTGTGAGATCGCCTAGTCATGTATACTCCAAGATCATGAGATTTGGAAGTATGCCTCCGAAAGTCAAATACTTATTTCTTAAAGGAATCATCTTAACTTTCCCTATGTTTTCAAAATAATTTTCTAATATGAAGAAGTGGTGAATCTTTAGAAATGTTTTAACTCACCTAACCAAACTTAAAAATGTTTTTCATGGAATACAAGTGAGTTGTTGCTTGAGGACAAGCAACGTCTAAGTGTGGGATACTTGATGTAACGTAAAAAGTCATGTTTTTACATACATAATTCCGCACTTTTTGGACTTAATCTTGGTGAAAACATTTCTAAACACTCATTTATTATCAAAAATCACCAAGGTGGTCCATTTATAGGCGTTGCAATAAAAATCAATAAAAATGTCCAATTATCGAGCAAAACAAGCTAATTATACCACTCCGGTTTCTACTCAATATTGCTCACCCTATGGAAACAAATCTTAATTCATATATTATGATTCCATAGGAAAATACAAGACCGGTGGTTCAAGAATCATGGAAAACGGGTGAAGAACGAAGAAGATAAAGTGTTTGGTGTATAACCGATCGTATTCCGGAACACGCAAAAGCTATACACTTCCAAATTTTTCAAACTTAGTGTCATTAAAAATGTAATGGAATTATGAATCCAACGGCACAAGAATCAAGCAAATCGAACTCCAAACGAAGAAGATACGGGCTAAACAAGCAAACGAAACAGGAGCGCGGATCAAGAGGCAAAAATAATTGGTACCCACCCAACCCCCCCCCCCCCTAGAGGGCCGTATATGGAACTTAAGGTGCCAATTGTTAGGATTTTGCCTTGATATTTGGCACCCATTTGGCTTTTCACCCCCCTGTGTTTGTGATTCCCTAGTCGCACTTTGAAGCTTGTACCTCATGCTTTGTGACTTGTACCAAACTTTCACCTCCTCCACTATAAATACCTCCTCACCTCTTCATTCTTTCACACTCTTCTCTCTCTCTCTCTAGAATTTTCTCTCTCTAGATTTTCTCTTTTTAGTTTTGTAGTTAATTTAGCTTAGAGTAGTTAATCTCTCTAGTTTCTCTCTCTAGAGAACTAGAGAGAAATAAGTAGTGGTTCGAGCTAGAGGAAGTTTTGTAGCTTGGTAATGTCTATGTAATCAAGTTCAGAACGTTGTAATCCTCTGTATTACTCTACTAATCTGGTATTACTATCTATCTCTCTCTTACTGTTATAATGTTTGCTTTGCATATTATTGCGGTACGATTTGTGATTGTTGCCATGATGATTATGTAGATTAATATGTGATTGTTGGATTATAAATGTTAGGATTAGGGATGATGTTTGATTAATATTATATACGATTGGAAGTTGTTATGCTGTGTACATGTTTTAAGCTTATCCTGAATATAGACTTAATTAATCACCCTTTTCGGTCTCTCACGTGACTATTGACTTAGGATAGGATCTGATCAACCCTAACTACGAATATATAGTTATCTCCTGTACTGTATGAAGCTGTGGGATCGCCGTAAAACGTCAGACTACTCGGTATAGTACTGGAACAACCACTGGTGTAGTACAAATGTATGAAAGCCGAGGAAATGCCGATGGTCTATCTCACCGTGGATTACCTGGAAGTCACCCTTCCAGACACGGGTCTAGGTCTTGTCAAGCCGTGAAAATGCTGTAGTACACCGTTAAACTACCTCTGGTTATAAAGCTGTGTAAAGACTTATACGAACTTTAAAACACCGTAGATATACCTAGGGTTAGAATACTGTGGAAAATAAACGCACTATACACTGCACACATGCCTAAGGATGAACGACCGAGGGCAAAGGAGGGTCTAATTCATGATGGAAGTATTAGCACTTAATCAGATACAATATGAGTTTTGAAAATAAAGTAAGGATGCCGGCTGTGCTCCCGGATGCTTAAACCCCTTAACTCTACTTAACCGATAGTTTAACTTGCATAGCATACAACTAGCATTATCCTGTTAAAATCAAATAGACATAGGTGTTTAGAAAGGTCCGTAAAATTGGAATGTCGCTGATGTGTAAAATCTAGTTATAAAAATAAACAAAGAAATACTGATCGTTAACTATTACACAACTGAGGTAAGTATACCCTATCGTGTATAGTATAGCTATAGTAAGTCCAAGTTCGTTCCACGGGGATTGTGAATTTAAGAATTAAAACTAAATATGTAATTAACTTAGTACAGAAAAGACTTGGGTTTGTTGTGACCGAATTGTCACGTTGCTTAACAACTAAATTTAATAAACTAAAGCAAGTAGACTCAGGAAGAGTCAAAATGATTAATTGAACTTTATCAGATATTAAAAATGACACTTACTTGAACTAGCTCACTAATGATTTCGGGTTGTATAATAAAAACCAGGTTATCTAACAATCAATGCTCATCTTAATTTAGATCAGGTTTACCGTTCGCCATGACCTTCACATAAATCTTGATTAACTAATTAATAATTTAATTTAATGAAAGACATTCGCCAATATCATCACCTTATACATTTAAGTTTAATTATCTAACTTGTACCAAATCTGCGTCCGCTATCATTGGATTAATCATACATAGACATATAATTAAATAATGAAATAACTTTGTGACAAACGTTCGCTATAGCCACTAATTAAATCATTAACAAGCTTCAATAATATGTAAAACTTAAACACATAATAGTTTCAATTAAACATTAATTAAATTGCAATAGATAGTTTATTCATGTTGAATATATGAATCTTAATTAAACTAAGATTAGTGCGTCCACTTAACCTACACCTTAATTTCGATTCAATAATTTAAGATTTAATCTAGTGAATAACTTCCGTCAACTTCACCTACTTACACATTCATGTTTAAACGATTATCTTGTTTAATATCTGCTTCCGCAATCAATTAACAATTATTCATAGACAAATAATTATAATAAACTATTATATGAAAAAGCTCCCGCTAAATTGATCATATAATATTTTACCAACAAGATAAATCAATTAATATAAACTCGAATACATAAGGTTCACGATTAAACAAAAATAATTCAACATAAATATTAAAAGATAACAACCCTAATCATTAGATCACATCATTCAAGTAAGTGTAAAAGGATTTAGCTACTCATAATCATTATAAAACAAACACAAATAATAATTATAAATAAAGTAAACATCATTATTAAAATAAATAAAATAATGCAAACCAAATAAATATTGTGCTCTTACAATGATTGTGTGTAACCCTAACTTCTCTTGCTCCGAAAGCACGCTCCTAAACCCTTAGAAAAACTCTAAAATTCGAATTTAAGGTTAAAAACCCTAAAATTCGTATTTATATTCGTAAACTAAATTTTTCGTAGCTGAAAAGTGTCTCCAATTCGTATGGGTAAAGGCTGTATTTATAGTTGCTGAGGGACCAATTTAGCCGGCGGCTAAGTAGTATGACCGGCGGTCAAAGTGATGTAGGCGTATGCTCCAAGAAAAGGCTTGCCGCCTCACTTTTGCTTCTCTTTTTTTTTTTCTCGAATCTTCGAAGACACACACATGCATCTGATCTTTAATCCCTTATGAACAATCCATATTAATTTATTTTGGGCCCAACTTCTTTTCAATTAACACATAGCCCAAAATTGTTTCTCTGCTGCCACGTTCACGCCATTCATGTGATCTGCCACAAGACATGAAGACATATTAATCATCATTAGTAGTTATTATTTATTTATTAATATTATTATTATATAAAGTTAATATTTGTTATTACTAACTAATATTTTATTATTATTACTAACATTTCTACGTGAGTATGATATATACATATATATTATTATATACTAATTATTACAAATATTATATAATTATTATTTAGCCCAAATAATTATTTGGTCCAACTCATAAACTCTAATAAATATACAATCTAATTATTTTCACTCAATCCATTTAACTTTTCGAACTCAACTATTCACAAACTTTATCTATTTTTATCTCTCTTTTAACCACTTTGTCCCAACTAAATTTAGGTCAAACTAACTTTTATACAAAAACTACTTTATTTGACATGTTTTTCATTCATTTCTAATTCAAGCTCTATTTCAACCTATTTTATAAATATGAACAAAATAATTATCTTTTATTAAATAAATACAATATAAAAGTATACAAAAACTATGAAATATTAGTATACAAATATAACATTATTCAATGTTATCAGTCGCCCTTTTCCTGCACCCCATTTAGAGGGTCACTTGATCTCCGAAAGAGACAGTATGGGGGGTCTTAAGACAGTCTCAGCTGATCAGAATCACGATAACCTAGGATTCAGTGACATATGCTTTTAGGGTTACACCTAGAACGTAGGGTCCTAGTGTTTACACCAACCGTTTAGATGATTCTTAATTAGGTTAATCTCCAATCAATTATATACTATCATCCCGAAACCCTAATATTAGAGTTCCGGCAATCACTCTCTACCTGCTACTTATTATCTCATTTACTTTTCTGTCATTTACTTTCTGTCAGTAGTTTAGATAAAAACCAAAACCTACCTACCTTGTTTAAAACCCATCCTATTGCGAAAATATTTTGGTAGATAAAAATTCAATTCAATTCGTTCCGATTTTGACGACACTCGAGTTATACTTGCCACCTTACCCACAAGGTAGGTAGCACGGGTAATTTGAGCCCCGCAAATAAAATTTTTAAAACTTGACACACTGTTCGTTACCTCTATTGCAGTCGGATCGACAACTCGGGGTGAAACCCGACCGACGGATAGGGGCAACGACAATACCTTTATCCACATAGTATAATTTAGAAAACATATTATTCACAAGAGTGAATATTTTTCATTATAGACAGTTCAAGACGATTACCGATATTATGATCCACATAAACAAATTATACTCGAATTTCTAAGCAAACTTATTATTGTTAGTATGAATATTATCTAGTGTTTTCTATTATATGACATACCGAAGAATTCAAGTAAAACATATAACACTGTTTTTAGAGACAATGTAGAGGTTAAACAAACATACACTTGAATTTTAAATTTAGAGAAATATCAAACGTACATTGAAGATACTAGTGGCCCAGATCTGTACTTAGTACAATAGAGAAACCTTTAGTATAAACAAAATACATTTGAGAATATTGTCCTAACTAATGGCTTCAGGTCTGTACTTAGTACAACAAAGTCACCAGTAGTTAAGCTAATACCCATATTACTATTATTTGTCCTTTTTATAACTTTATGAATAAGTGTATGTTAATACTATCATTCAACAATTAAGACTTATGTCGTACACCATATAATAGTCACACCAGATAATAAACAAATACATTAGTAGTTCTTAAATGCTTAGAAATTTTTATATAATTTGCCTACCAGTACATTATATGATGAAACTGCCTATTCTTTAAACAAAACAAACAAATTATAACTTGTGGAAAAAGGTGTATAATAAAATAAATATAAATGAATACCTGATAAAATAGCTGTAGTCTTAATGTAACTTTAAATGAACCTACTAACGCATCAAACTTAGGACTTAAGCTTGTTATTATAAAACTTATTCTCCTAATGTACTATCATCTCCCCAGTTTAGCAGACAAAAACTTAAACAATTTTGATTTTTTATTTTGCATATTTTAATGGAGGCGATTCCCCTTAGGTAACAAGCAAATGAATGCCATACGCCCCCACTTTTTTTTTAATAATAATAACTACTAACTATTACAAAGTACCCTTGGAAGACTAATGACTCTGGATTTCTCATTCCGTTCAGTTGAACCAACGTCTCAAATCGAGCCCTGTCGAACGCCTTGGTGTAAAGGTCTGCTAAGTTATCTGCAAAGGGAACCTTAACTAACCGTATCAGTTTCTTTTCAGCACAGTCTCTAATGAAATGATGTCTAATATCAATGTGCTTCGTCTTGCTGTGCTTCACCGGATTATTTGTTATCGACATTGTTGATTCATTTTCAATCATCATAAGAGTATTGGTTATGTTTAACCCGTAATCCCTCAGTTGCTGTTGTATCCATAAGACTTGAGAACAACAGCTGCCAGCTGCAACATACTCAGCTTCACACGTGGAAATGGCTACTGAGGTTTTCTTCTTGCACTGCTAAGACATGAGTCTTCCTCCTAAGAATTGACAACCTCCGGTTGTAGACTTCCTATTATGGTTGCATCCTCCATAATCAGAATCCGTGTAAGCAACGAAATCTAAGTCTCCATCATTCGGATACCAAAGTCCCAGCTTCGGCTTCCCCTTTAGGTAACGAAAGATTCGTTTAACAGCTTGCATGTGAGACTCTTTAGGAGTAGCCTGATATCTTGCATAGACACATACAGTGAACATTATATCAGGTCTTGATGCAGTAAGATACATTAGTGATCCGATCATGGCCCTATAAAGAGTAGGATCCACATCTTTATCACTCGATGTATCCGAACCAAGTCCATGATTTTCTGGAATAGGAGTATGATAAATCTGTGTTTCATCCATCTTGAATCGCTCTAACAACTCAGCAATGTACTTAGTTTGATGAATGAAGAACCCATCTTTCTTTTGATCAACTTGTAATCCTAAGAAGAAATTCAACTCTCCCATCGTAGACATCTCGAACTTGCTTTTCATAACTTGTTCAAAATCACTACACATACTTTCGCCAGATGACCCAAAGATGATATCATCAACATATACTTGAACAAGTAGAAAATCTTTCTTCTTCCATTTAACAAAGAGTGTACTATCAATCTTTCCTCTTGTAAAGCCATTCTCAAGAAGATGAGTTGATAGTGTTTCATACCACGCCCTAGGTGCCTGATGTAATCCATAGAGAGCCTTATCTAAATGATATACTCTATCAGGATAGCTTGGATCAGCGAACCCTGGCAGTTGTGAAACAAAAACCAGTTCCTTGACTTTGCCATACAAAAAGGCACTCTTAACATCCAACTGTGTAACACCCTGAATTTTAGGAAATTATTTTCGTACGCGGATATATTTTTATTACGAAATATTATTGTATAAATAATAAGATATAAAATAAAACATAAACTAAGTATCAGTTCCAGACTGTAAAATAATAGGGGTTTAAAATAATAAGCAGATAAAGACAAGGAGAGTCTGTAGTATTCTTGTAAACTCTCAAATTTTCTACGACCTTTCTCTAGAGCTGAGAAAAATCGCAGAAGGCTTCAACCATGGCAAATCATCACTTTCAAAACTCAATTCAAGCTTAAGTAACCTAGTTTCTTCCTTCTTGATTATCTCTAACAGAGTGTAAGTCTAATTCTTCATGATCTTTTAATTGTTTTGACCTAATTTTTGGGGTTTTATGGGATTTCATGAAATTGATTGAATTGAAGCGAAATTAGGGTTTCAAATTGTTAGACTTGTTGTTAGAAAGTGAACTAGTGATGATTTCTAATCATATTACATGATGAAAGTGATTAATTTGTAATTAGTGTTCTTGATTACATATGAGGGTTTTTAATAAAAGTGATTAGTGATGCTAAAAGAGTATTATAATAATGATTATTAAAAGTTTCATGTAATCAAGTGTTAAAGTATGTACGTTCATAAGAAATAAGGATTATGATTATGATTATAATTATAAGTAATAGTGATACTAGTTAAAATAAGTGAGTCATGAATAATCCTAAGTGGGGGAGGGTCAATATTAAAGGATGTTTAATTATGATGATTAGTAGTG
Organism: Helichrysum umbraculigerum; assembly: GCA_949592205.1. NCBI lineage: Eukaryota > Viridiplantae > Streptophyta > Magnoliopsida > Asterales > Asteraceae > Helichrysum > Helichrysum umbraculigerum. The sequence continues at coordinate 325,970,146 of CATIUR010000001.1, read as the reverse complement.
TTAAAACGTGTTGTTTGTATATGGATTATTGATAGGTGCTAACGTGTTGGAAATAACATCATTGACTACGTGTGGTTAATCCTCGGTTGAAGAACAAGGTGAGTATATGGGGGCTAATTGAGTAATGGTTGTATGTGTTTCCAGATTGCTTCCGAGCAAGAGGATCATACAACCATGTAGATGTTATTTGTAATTATGTGTTTTAATTGGTTAATTGTTAATGCGAAATGTTACTTGTTTCTTATACATGTTTCAATAGTCTTGTTTCATATATTTGTATCATGACTTGTTTCTACACGTGGATTATATGATGATGATATGATGGAGAATATGAATGATTGTATGTGTTTCCGGATTGCTTCCGAGCAAGAGGATCATACAATCCAGTGTTGACCAGAGAGCTAACTGCGGTTAGCATAGTATTTACGAATACGTGCTTGCACGTTATGTTGATTAGCTAGCGTTGCTAGCATAGCCTTGTTTCTTACGAAGTCTTGTTTCTTATGAATCCTTGTTTCTTACGAAGCCTTGTTTCTTATGTGGTGTAATGATGGTTTTGAGTAAGATATATGTTGTTTATAATATGATTAAAGTTTTTGTTATATGTTGTGGTGAAGGCTTAATTAGTACTTATATGCTCACTAAACGGTGGTTGCTTACCCCATTCAAGTTTTATGCTTTAGGTAAATCGGATCAAAGAGAAAAGAAAGAGATTAAGAAGGATTAGCGTGGATGGCTTGCTTGTAGTGAGTTGCAAGTTTCTCTTCTTTAATTATCGTTTTGTATATAGCTTGTGTAATACGCCCATAAGTCAAAGTGTAGTCAATTGGGTTGAAAGAGTCAAACATGATTAGGATTGGTTGAAGTTTTAGTCAGAATATGGTCATCTAGTTAAACGGGTCAAATGGTGTCTACTTGGGTCAAAGAAGCGTTTAAGTAGTATGTTTGAATAAAATGGCGTTATAGCATTTTGGATTAATGTTCTAAGTTGGTTTTGACATAATAATGCAGTGTATAAAGGGTCTTAACCAGATTGTAAGTGGTGTGCATTTAGGTTTGTCAAATTAAAGTGGCGTTTTGGGTCAAAACTGGTCGTAGGTCCAGATTTGTTGTTTTTGGTAAATCTGAAAGTGAACTAAAACAGCCTTGTTCTATCTACTAAAACAACCTTGTTCTAGCTAAAATAGTATTGTTCTACTTAAACAATCTTGTTTTACTTGCCAATTTTCTTGACTCTTTCGTTTTGAGACAATTCGATTATATACATTTCACAATGGGTTTAAATTGTTGGGGCATTATTATATAAGTTTTGAGACAAGTAATACAAAAAAAATTGGGCGTTTCAAACTGATAGACCTTCATTTCCTTGAATGATGCAAACGCTAAGAATATCCGAATCGCCTCAAGCCTAGCCACTGGTGCAAACACTTCGCTGTAGTCAATACCTTCTTGTTGATTGAAACCTTGAACAAACAGACGAGCTTTATTACGAGTCACGATTCCCCGATCATCTCTTTTGCACTTAAACACCCATCTAGTTCCAATTGGATATTCTTCCTTTGGAAGGTCAACCAACTCTCAAACTTGTAATTTGGAGAACTGAGTTAACTCCTCTTGCATTGCTTCCACCCACAAACTATCTTTCAGAGCCATTTGAACATTCTTAGGCTCTACTTGTGAAATAAAGCATGAATATAGACATTGATTTGTGATCTCAGTCTCTTTCATTGCAACATACAAGCTGGAGTAATCAGAAGTACTAGCCTTAGCTTGACTCCTGGTTAACATAGGAATTTCTGGATCACCTATAATGTTTTCTACTGGATGATTATTACTAGTTCGTGTCACAGTTATTGGTTCAACCGGTATATTATTCTCTAGATTAGTACCAATTTCCTCATCAATATTGTATTCCTCTTGAGGTACATCTTCCAACTGTGGTACTCCCTCTCTAGAAAGATTCAAGTTATCAATATCCATAGATATTCTTAACTTTATTAATGGAATAAGAATTTCATCCACTAATTTTTGTGACATTTCTTCATTGTCGAGAGAGGTGTCCACTGAGGGTTGTTGTGATTGACTAGTAGACGCTCCAGTAGGATCCACAGTAGTCTTGAATTCTGAAGTTAGAGCATTCCATGTTGGAGTGTGGCCAGTATCCTCATCTCCATACAATAAATGATCAGGAACTTCCGAATCAACTGAATAGTCACTTAGAGGGACTTTAAATGACTTAAAGAGATTTGAATAGTCAAATTGCCAATCTAATCCCTTATGTGAGTCATGTGTGTAGCTCGTAACTTCAATGTTATAAATAGTCTGCACACGTCCCGTGACTTTATTGAAGACACGTTTGTTTGGTGAATTAGGAATATAACCTAGGAAGTATCCTTCGTCAGCCTTTTCACCAAATTTCGGTTGATTACTGGTCTTCAGTAGAGTGCATGAAACTCCAAAGGGTTCAAATCCCTTCAAGTTAGGTTTCTTTTTGTTCAAAAGTACATAACAAGTCTTGTTATGCTTTTTAACATTCAGAACCATATTTAGAACATGACATTCTGTATTCACTGCTTCTGCCCAAAAAATGACCGGAAGCTTTGAATCTGCAAGCATTGTTCTTGCTGCTTCAATCAACGTTCTATTCTTCCTTTCAGCAACACCATTTTGTTGAGGTTCATAAGGTGCACTGAATTAATGTTGAATTCCTTTGCTTAAGCAATAGACATTGAACGTTGAATTCTTGAACTCTGTTCCATTGTCACTACGAATACGCTTAACTCGTCTTCTATAAGTATTCTCTACTAAATCTAAGAACTCCATAAGTAGTCTTGGAGTTTCATCCTTAGATCCCAAAAAGAATACCCAAGAGAATATAGAGTAATCATCTGTGACAACTAAACAATACCACTTGCCACATATGCTTCTCTTGCTTATTGGGCCAAAGAGATCCATATGTAGCAATTCAAATGGCGAGGAGATGGAGTTTTCAGTTTTAGACCTGTGTGGCTTTTTATGCTGCTTTCCTTTCATCCAAAGAACACACTTGTCTTCAAACTCGAAACGTTTTTGTGGAACACCCAGAACTAAACCATTTTTGGTTATAAAATTCATCTTGCGAAAGTTCAAGTGTGTCATTCTTCTATGCCATAGTAACGAGTCTGCATCAGAAGCCTTGGTTAATAGACATGTCGACGCCATTGAAGAGATAGGAACACCTATGTTTATGGCATAGATGTTCTTCTTCCTTGGTGCCCTCATTAATATCCATTCTTCAGGGATTACAAATCCCGGCTTCGGAACTAAAGCCTCATTTTCATTGAAATGAACGGGATGACCTTTATCACAGACTTGGGAAACACTCACAAGGTTGTGCGTTAGTTGTTCAACATAATTCACATCCTCAAGAGTCAAAGCTCCATTTGAAACTTTTCCTTTCCCAATAATAATTCCTCCTTTGTCACCAGCGAAATTGACTCGCTGTTTCAATCCACCTTTGAAGTCCTTCAGTAGACTTCTTTCTCCTGTCATGTGTCTTGAGCAACCACTGTCTACGTATCACCAGCTATCTTCGTTCACAGTCTGCTCTTGCACATAACAAGTTTTACACAATTAGTTCTCAAGAGGGACCCAAGCCATTACGGTCTTGGATTGTCCCTTATCATCAACAATCTTAACCTCTTTAAAGTAACCATAACTATTTCCATCATGAGTTTTGGATACTTTCAAAGTAGTTTCAGGTTGTTGACGATTTGCAGTCTTAAGAGGAGAATTAGAGGAAAACCTCCTAGACACGGAACTTTGGGTTCTATTTCCTAAATGTTGGTTATTATTATATCCAGAATTAAACCCATGTGTACGAGAAGTAGAACCATTCTCATATTGACTATGATATCTACTTGGAGTTCTAAACCTTGACGGTGTCTTATCTCTAGATTTATTGAAAGTATTGTCATTTTGAGTATAAGGTCGTCTAGGTTTAGGTGGTGAGACACAATGAGTACCGTCTCTCTTAAGAATGTTCACAGGTTTGCTACCCAATCCCGATTTGGTACCTAACCTGTCTACACTCGAACTAGAGACGTTTGGCGTCTTATTGTTATTCACAAACTTATGTGGTGCCTCCAACTTCTTGTTAGGACAACAAGAAGCCACATGCCCCTTTTGGTGGCACTTGAAGCAGGACATCTGCTTACGTGACTTAACAACTTTTGCTTTATCAGTCTGAGTTTCAGACACTAAAGGATTATTATTTTGTTCCTTAATAATCTCATCATTTATATCAGTATCAACCATCATTCCACTTGAGACAAACTGTACTTTAGGGTATGATGTATTCTTACTAGCATCAGATGATGGATCTTTATGAACATCCTTCTGTGTCTCAGACACTTCAGATTTTTCAGTTACCTTGTCATCAGGCTTAGGAGTCGCTTCAGACATTTCTAAATCAATAGAATTACTAGTGTAATTAGAATTAAAAGGAGGGAGTACATCACTGTAACCTAAACCAGTCACATCATTTACACTACATTGAGAACCAATTATATGTTCTAAAGTCAAAGAAGATGTTCTATCACTTTCAAACTTACAATTCATCTCAACTAACTTCAACTTAGACTCAGCCAACTCCTTGTCTTTGCTAGCAATATTTTGATTTAAGTCTCTTAAGTTCAAATACAGACCATCTATGCTAACAGATTGTTCATTAATAGTATCTCTAAGAGAGGTCTTATCTGCCATATTAGACTTAATCTTTTATTTAAGATCTAGCTTATCCTCACTTAACCTACGTACATTACTTTTAGCTATTTCTAGTTCAGATTTCAAAGTACTATGTGATTTTGCATATACATTAACCTGGGACTGTAAACTAGTAACTAAGTGACATACATCAGCAAGAGTAAGAATATCAAGGCATACCCATTTCTTATTGGTTTCAAGTTCAGCCATTTGAGCTATGAAATCTTCAGGACATAGATCTTCAGTTGATCCGAAGTCCAACACATCATCATCAACTGCAGTAACCTTCGTTTCTGGTATATTCACTTGATATTCTTCAGCAGTTGGCATGTACGATGGTGTCTCAGCAGTCTTATCTTGATCTTCTATCTCAGCCATTAATGCCTCTTCAGATTGAGCACTCCAGTCATATGAACCATCAAGTTGTTGGACAACTAAGGCTTTGGAAGCTAAAGTACTTCCCGAGCCTTGTCTACCTAAGCTGGTATCAACCTTTGCTCGTTGACATTCCCGAGCAAAATGTCCATAACCTTGACAGTTAAAACATTTTACTTTGGATTTATCGAACCCAGGTTTATTACCTACTACCTTCCTACCAGTACGCTTTAAGAAATTTTTGACTCTCCTTGACACCATAGCTAGTTGCCACTGGAGATCCATTTCTTCTAGGTCATCAGGGTCAATCTGATCATAATCTTCATCAAATACAACATGATCATTGATCATTCCCTGAATGTAATTCTCATAGGAAGCAACAAAGGAATCAAGAACAGACAGTTGCTGTTCAGTGGATTTCACACTCATAGGCATTTTGTAATGCACTTGAGTAGACTTCCCAGTAGTAGTACTCTTGCTTCGATCTTTACTTCCAGATGAAGTCAGAAAACACAAATCCTCAGTTATCATTTCACCATTTTCATCAGTATCACCAACTAGTAAAGCAGTGGTCGAACTAGATGAAGCATTCGAGACAATAGATTTACCATGATATAACCCAGGATTTTGAACCTGATCAGAATCTGTATCTCTCGATTTCTTTGTGAAATCATAATGTAAGGCCCGTTCCTTACGCAAACCAAAACATATCTTTTTAATATTATAAAACAAGTGGAAGCGCGTCCCCAAAATATACTATCCGTTAATTACATCAAAATCGCCAATTGAACACGTCAAAGGCCTTTTTCTAAAGTTATAATGTTGCCAAGTTTAACGACGACCAAAATATGACAACATTAGTTTAGATTTACAACCATATTAACTACAACACATATTAACACAAAACGGGTCTTATACAAAATGTTTCCAAAAGACATCTACAAAAGATCAGAGTTACGCCAAGCTTTAGTCAAACTTCCAGTCAACATCTACAACCCGAACATCTACATCAACTAACCACAGTCTGCAAAACATTAAACAACGAGGGATTAGCCAATGCTAAGTGAATGGAACCGTAACCGACGGTTCAACCCACTCATAACAAGTCTTACAACTAAGCAACAACAACAATTAAACACATAAGCACATAATGTCAAGAGGACCGGCGGTTCCTGGTATCCACCCAACCCAGAAACCACGACTACTGGGCGCAACGCCATTCCCAATAATCAACCGATAGCTTGAGTACTACCTTCACTGACTAGGCTTGTTCTCAACTATGTGTCTCAAAGAAACCTCGACAACTACACAGTAGTACCCAAACCCAACCAACAACAGTTGACCTCTGAAAACAACCATATTGCATTCACAATGCAAAAGCACACAACAACAAGCAACAGTTCACAACTGTTATCAACTAAACCACAATTCAACAACAATCACACAACAACACATATATTCAGTAATATAAACAAACAGACAAGACTGGTACCGGTACGACCAATAACAACAACCTACTGATATAAACAATCCTGGTTACCCGTTGTAACCGAACCCGTTACAACTGGGTGAAACCGAGGACTACAATTCCACTCACCGATAGTCAAGATCTTCAACTCAGTGGTCTTATATTACTGAGTTGCCGCCCGCTTATCTGAATAAACAAATAATAACCAAGTCAGTATCTCGCCTCATCAATGTATATCTTATACCAATACAAATTCATATATTTCAAAACATATATTTCTAAGCATAAAGTGCCACTAAAATGTCACGGAAGTGCCACTAAAGCAATATCATATACAATACCCAATTGACTTTAAACTCTTTCATTAAGCCCCGAAACCCCTTAAAATCGTTCACATTATTATGTATTTCTTTTAATAAAAAGTGCCACTAAATTACCGTTTAAGTGCCACAAAAGGAATGTCAACCATAAGTGCCACTAAAAACACCATCTTCTAAACACTTATGCATTTTCAAAATTTACAAAATCCGTCAAAATTATTCATGCGAACGCGATCCGGATCAAGGTGGCTGGATCGCGTTCACCTTTAGAAAAAGTTCTGTCACCGAAATACACTTGGCAACGCGATCCGGAACAAAGGGCTGGATCGCGTTCGTATGACCAAAACTCGACTATATTAAATTATAACTAAGGAACGCGATCCTGGTTCAAGGCTGGGATCGCGTTTGACACTTTTTCAGCAACAAAACTCAGGCATACAACACTTTTCGGCTCGAGCCAAACCCCCAAAATTCACCAAATCAGTTTATAAACACGAATTTACCCAAAAAATGACCATAACTTCGACCATAAACATGTAATAACAACAACAAACACTTTCTAACAACAATCTAACTCATGCATCACTATCAAACCAATCAAAATCATCAAACCCTAACCTATGAACTAAATGAAGAACACTAACCATTTCTAGCATTCAATCATCATATGATCATGTAAAATCGTTACCTAATCATGTTGTAACTAATATCTAGCATCAATTTCACATAATCACATATGTTCATCATTTTCCCAATTCCTACAAAATGAACTCAAGAACACTAGAATTACTTACAATCAATGGGGAAGATGATATGGATGATGATGAAACTCAGATTCCTTTTAGCTAGATTCAATCTCAAGATTTTGTGTTCTTGGTTTTTCTTTGAATTAGAGAGTTTAGAAGATTTAGGTGAAATGAAGAACAAATGATGAAATGGTAGATAAGAAATGATCCAGAGAATTCCACCGCCCCATCTTTTATTAAGTATAAATTATACCCGTTCTTAACCTATTGTCTGGAACCCGAAAATACCCGTAAGTCAAAGTACTTTTATTTTACCATCAACTTTAACTTTTTAAAACAAACAATATTTTACTTGTCACAATTAAAACTGAGGCTCTTTTACTTGTTTATTTTCAAATAAACTAACCAAACTTATAAAAATACAATTTATTTCCAGGCCCAGAAACAGGATGTTACACATAACCTTGGAGCTTGTCTATAGCCTACTCCAGAGTCATTGTAGCATACCGCTCATCATTATCTTTGAGCATTACTCCATGCATTTCCCATTTAGAAGGTAGACCCTCAATAAACTTGTCGGTCTTCTCCGCGTCAGTATAGACAATCTCATGGTCATCTAGCTCACTCAGGAAATGGTAGTACCTAGTGGTGTAAGCGTCAAGATCTTCTCCTTTCAAAGTCTTAAACACAGTAAACTGCTTCTTCAGGAGATTCTTCATACCAGCCTTAACTTGCGGACTTTCCTCACATCTTTTCTCAAGAGCTACCCATAGAGCTCTAGCAGTATGAAAAGATTTTAACTGATGATTGATCTCTCTTGGAAGACTCATCTTTATTGACGAATGAGATTTGTTCTCAATTTCATAGTCCTTTTTCTGTTGATCACTCATCCGGTTATAAGGGATGGCCACAATCACATTCTCAACAACAGCAGTAGGTGCAGTATATCCATTCTTAATGCAAATCCAAATGGACAGATCATGGAACCGACAGTATGATTCAAACCTGTCTTTCCATCCATAGTAGTCCTCAAGTCGAAGCAATTTAGGTGGAACATTATACTTTCCAACCTCGTGTTCCATCTCAATCATTTTACTTAAGTCAGACATTTTTGCAAATCTCAAAAATTAGAAAATCAGAAGATTCAGTTCGCTGGAATTCAGTTCGCAGATACTCAATTTGCAGAAACTCAACTCGCAAGAACTCAGTTTGCAGAACTCAACTCAGTTCACAAATCTCAGTTCGCCAAACTCAGTTCGGTTCGCGAGTCAATTCGGTTCGCAAGTTTACTTCGCTTCGCAACTCACTTCGCAGAATTGGCTGAAAACCCCAAAAACGAAAATTTTAGATTTATGAAAGTCTAAACCCTAAGATTTCGAACGTAAACGAACCTAAAAACTTCCAGAGACTGATTTTGATCGTTTTTACACACTAAAGCACGTAAAAACAACCCTAAATCTTCCGTTATTAACCCGAATAACCTCGAACCTACACGTATTTAGCCGAAAGCTCTGATGCCAATTGTAAGTCCCTAGTTCTTGGATCGATAACGAGGTTATCTTTAGGTATTAAGGTGCGGAATCCCTGTTGGTACATCATTGTGTGTCTGTCAGTTGGTCTCAGTCTGTAATCGTGTCGGAATTGTAATTACGTATTGAATAGTTTTAGTTCTAATTTAATTACAATTTTTGTATGTCATGCGACACAAGCAATGTGTCGCAGAAGGATTCTATGCGACACAAGCATTGTGTCGCAGAAGCAATCTATGCGACACAAGGACTGTGTCGCATGAACATTCTATGCGACACATTTAACACCCCTTCATTTATATATAAACAAACAATATAATAATGGCGACGCGGAAGCTTATATTTTCAAAACATTACAACCAATGTTACATGTTACCCAAAATGTCAATAAACTTTTTCAATTCAAAGTACAAGACATTTCAACGCACTGGGTGTTATTAAAAACATTTCTATAATTATCAAAATAACATCAGAGTTACAGCCTGTCAAACATTCCATCAATTCCAAACACTTCCTGCCCTGCCCAATATGTCCCATCTATTTCAACCTGCAGGAAGAACTGTGGTGGGGTTAGCATAAAGCTAAGTGAATGAAACTATAAGCATCAGTACAACCTAGCATAACAATCTGTTTACATCAAATAACAATAAACAGAAAATCAATCAATCACTCGACATCCAATCAATGTCAAGCTACTCACATCAAACATTATCAATCGTCATGAGGACCGGTGGCTCCTGAGATACCCTAATACCGGTTTGGTACTCAGGGAACCCTTATCAATCATCTGTATTGGCCTATACAGAATTACCGGTAACCAGTTGTTAATCACACACGACCTAGATCTCTAAACCAACATTTCAAGTTTCAAGATCTCCTGTCGTCTACAATAACAACCAAGTCCAACTGTCAAGTCAAGTTGACCTCAGAATCTTACATACTAGCTCAAACAGCCAAGTAAGCAAACCACCTAACTAACATGGCAAGTTATCTCAACAGATGCATCATATCAAAGTAATACTATAAATTACTTATTGTAAATCAAATCATTACAACTAAATCACACTGAGGTTACAGATCCACTCACCGACTACCTCAGGCCTCCACTCAGTAGTCTAATATCACTGAGCCTTCTCCACATCTGAGAATCAATATCAAATATAAGTTAGTAATCCAGATCATCAATACATAACTTATATCAATCTTTGACATTTAGGAACTTAACATAATTAACATTACAATTACTAGTTCCTAATTGTGTATTAATGATTTACAATATAATCATTAACATATATTATCCTATAACATATATCAAGCACATTACTATCGAAGTCAAACAAGTAATGCTGAAACAGCCCTTCAAGCCGCCGGCTTCCTCCTAGAAGCCGCCGGCTTCCTATCCTCACCCGCCGGCTTTACTTCCACAACCGCCGGGTAATTTACCAAATGTGGTAACAGAACCAAAACATGTTTTAAAGCTTCTACCAGCCGCCGGGTCGGGTTTATGCCCGCCGGTTTCCTACCAAGCAACACAAGCCGCCGGCTACCCCTATGAAGCCGCCGGCTTCGGCTAACAAGAACAAGCCGCCGGTTTGGCCAAAGAAGCCGCCGGCTTCTGGCCTCGTCCCAGCCCAGCACGAACAGCAGAAACCCTAACTCACGGGTTTAATCCCCAAAACACCAAAAACTCGTTTTTAAACGGTTATAAACCTCAAATATCATCACATAATCAATATGTAACACTTATAACCTGTTTCTAACATCCAAATCTCTCAAATCATCAATTTACCCAAATTCAATCAAAAATCAAATTCTTAAATACTCAAGAATACTTACTGATTGAAGAATCTAACGATGGTAATCTGATGATTAGGAAGTTTCACGAGAATCACCACTTCCTGCTTTGATTTCTGGATTGATTTGGAGGTTTTCAGAGAGTTTCTGTGAGTTTTGGAATAAAAATGAATAACTTTCCTAAATAGGAAAGGATATATATAAGTCGGCTCATCCAACCGCCTTCAATATACGGGTATAATTTAATACCCCATCTCAATCTATTGTCTGGAACCCGAAAACCATTTGCGAGTCCAAACATTTTATTGCACCGTCAACTATATTAATTTACAACAATTAATAATTTCCTTATCACATTGGAATATTCGACTCCTATTCCAATTATTTCAACTATTTCAAACAATATTATTTCCAAACACATTTAAATCAAGAAATAATATAAAACAACTAGGTCCAATTCGAGGATGTTACAACTCTCCCCCCCTTAGAGAGATTTCGTCCCCGAAATCTAACCTCATTCAATCTGTCTAATGTGATATAATCACATATATCTTAACATACATTTGTCCTCAATAGCAACTTACAACTATACTTAGACTGTTTGAATTCTTTCCACATGCACATATCCAAATGTACATGCTTCTATCTTTTCCTATGCACACTTACAGTGCACCAAATCAATATCATCAATCAGATATATCTTATAAACAAACACCTACTTTAACAAGTGAATCCTACAATCACTTAAACAACAAGTGAAACCTAACATCACTTAATAGGTCTATACAACCAGAAATTAGCAATGTGCTAAAATCTTTAACCTATTCTCACTATTCATTTCTGTTAACAATAAAACAGCAGCAACAATATCACAACAGTGGTTATCAAACCACAATGTTCCTAGCAACATTGAAATAAAATTCAACTCACGACTTACAACCAGCCTAATATACAGATAACAATTTCAAATCTCTACTATCAAAGATTTAAAATCCAATTCTAGGTCAACTTTTCATCCCGAAAGTTTCATACCTATACTATTGTGAATAACCAATCATATTCACATATCATTACAATCATATGAAATCTTTTACTTAAAAGTAATCCAGATTCATATCACCTTAATAAGCAAAGCAGAGGTCACACTCAGTAGGTAAAACTACAATCAACAATTACTTTGCTCAATCAACAAAAGTACCACAATCAATCTTACCTACAATCAACCAACCTCTACATTGACTTATTTCCATTTGTAACTCCTTTCATTACAACCTATCAATTGTTAACAACAACAATAACACTTCCAATAATCACAACACTAATGATTATACAGTTCAGTACATCTATCAATACTCACTATATATCTCCAAAGTTTTAACTAACCATCAAGTTAGAATTTGTATATTACTTAAACTGGTAAGACATCAAAATCTATTCTTAGCAACCAGTTATTTCAACTCAACCTTACAATCATAAACTACTAATCACAAGCAATTAGAAGTTATACAACTTTAATCACATAATCACTTAGTACCACATTCCATCAATCTAGCAACTAAGTCAATCCTAATCAACATTATGATACCACAATTCAAGTATCACAATATCACAATGTGCTACTCTACAACACATTTCAACAAAATCTACATCCAGTTAATCACAATTAACTAACCTCCACATGTCTTATGGCACATTTTAATTCAATCTATTAAAACTTATCATGCCATTTATTATCATGTATACTACACATATATACTTACACAATTTCAGGTACTCTCTTAAATGGACACGTACATCCCAATTCCATTTAATCCTATACACTAGGCCATTCAGACTGTTAAAATCTTTACCAAGCCTTCTCAGTACTACTAGTCATCACATATCCATACCACAGGACATGGAACAATTACCAATCAGCAATTCTATGTTTCACTTATATACATACCACTTAGTATATAACTTAAACAATTTAGTCCAAACTTACAAGAAAGTTTGGTGAATACAATCATCACCTACCAATTTCAAGGTTTCCCTTACTTCTTAACACTTACAATTATATATACAAAATTTCTTAAAACATGAACAACCTTCAATTCATATTCTCTCATTTTATCCAACAACGATCAACTAAACCTTTAACACAATCCAACTCCAGGTATACTTTCATATCATACCTTACTTGGATCTAATCCCAATTTTCTACTTCATCACTTACTTCATTTGTATAAAATCAACAAATAACTAAAGAATCCATTCAATTCTTTCAATGTCTAAGTAACTCACCATGAGGTACCAATCAACCTAGGCAACTAATAATAATAACCTTCAATTATTCATCATCTCACAGTCTTACCCAATCAAAGCAATCATCACAAGCCTCATACACTGGTAAGACTTTCTTATCACAATCCTAATCAATGTGATTTAACTTACATCATTCAACAATTTATAACTGTCATATCATTCAATGACTTCATATCTGTATAATTTTCTAACACATATTCAGTTCAAATATCATATATTTCCTAACTGAATACTTAATTATACTTAACACTATTTCAATTACTTAATACTAGCTTTAAGTAATTACTCAAGTTTTCACAACTTAATACAATTTAGGAATTCAATCATATTCCACACAATCATAACATTACAATCTATGTTATACTATTTCACACACACAATTAACTACATGTCAACTCTGGTTTCAATCAACCAATCAATAAAATTCTCTAATTGCTTTTATCAAGCTTGACCCAAACTCAAACCAATCACAAGCAATTAATTTTATACACAATTCTCTATTCATGGTTTGACTTTCAAAGTTAACATACTATCAATATTAACTCATAACAAACCATATCATCTTATATGTTCACTTTCAAACATATATTTCAAATTATTACTTTCAATAATCTTATCAATCCTTCACAAGGACAAAGTCAACCTACATCAATTTTGGCTCCATACAATCCATTTCATATTTTATGTTTACTATCGAACATAAACTTCAAATTATTACATTCATAATTATTAGTAATTCCTCAAACAAGACAATATCAACCTATTTCAACTTTGGCTTCATACAAGCCAAGTACAAAATAGTGACTCATTTAAACACTATCAAATTCGCCTACATGTAATCTATCACAATCAATCACAATTACATATTTAACACAATCAAATTAATCACTTAGGTTTATCATCAAAACCTCTATCAATGACAACTATCATTTACACTCTCACCTTTACAGTCTAAAGGTCACAGTTCTATCAACTGATTATTTGCTTATCAAAACAACTATTAAACAACTTAGCATACTATCATGCTCCATTTCCAAAATCACATTACATTTCTTTTATACCAAGTAGCCTCAACAAGTTCATGTGACCCAACATAATATAACAACGGTGATCAGGCGTTGCAAGATTATGCTCTTCACAATCCATTCTCAGGCTACTCTACATTATAATTATCAATGTGATCTATTCTCACCTCATACGTATTAAATACTTCATGATTTCAAATCAATCATACTTCATTTAATAGTTTCTATCAGCTGATACACACTCAAAATCAGCTTACTACTTACATATTCAACCCTACATATGCAAGTCATCTCACATACACACAATGTTCTAATTTTCAATAACTGAATTACTCAGTATATCATTTATCTGAAACTTCAAACACATGATAACTCATCATCATAGTTTCAATACTTAACACTAATCAATGTCCCTATTTACCTCAAAATTCAGGACACATCTTAATTAATTATCATCACTTTGACATATGCCATCATATCAAGCATCACTGTCACAACAAGTCTACTTAATCATGTTACTATCAAACATTTCATTTATTAATTTCACAATTGACCAGAAAGATCTATCACTTCCCAATCAATTTCACATTATTACACTCTACATTTCTCTTAAACCTATCAGTCATGGTTTATATCAAGTGTTTAACTATAGTCAACACATATCATACAGTCACATAAACACATATTTTCTCAAATAGCAGTCATTATCAATTCAATGACACAACCTTCCTTAACAAGGATTTAGATCACACCTTGTGATTAATCCATTATCATAATACTATCAATTATCTCGTCTCACCAATAAAGACACTCCTTAGGTTCTAACATCAATCTTGCTAAAACCTTAATCAACTCTCTATCTACTTAAACATATTTCTGCATTTACAATTCAATCAGAAATAACCACAACAATGAACAACAATGAGCATCTCATTCAATACCTCTATCCTCATGTCAACCTATAGCAATCAATAGTTGACTCAAAACTGGGGAATCATATCAGTCTGACTCAATTAACTTCATAACAAGGCTTACTCAACATATCAGAGTAAACAATTCAAGTCAATTTAAATTAACACAGGCTTATCAAAGATTACCTGACAATCTTAAGCCCACGAGCGTTGAGGAAACATGAAATAAACCAATCAGTTACTCATGTTCCTCCGTCTCTGCATCAAATAACACTTTGCAACTTGTTAAGGGTTAGTACATACTCAACTAATCACTTTCTCACACATTCACTAATCAACTAAACCCGCACCCACTGGAATGTTTGACTCAACTCAATCAAAGTTTAGGATTGAACATTCTATCATGCTCAATTCACCCAAACTATGGCTCTGATACCAACTTTTAACACCCCTTCATTTATATATAAACAAACAATATAATAATGGCGACGCGGAAGCTTATATTTTCAAAACATTACAACCAATGTTACATGTTACCCAAAATGTCAATAAACTTTTTCAATTCAAAGTACAAGACATTTCAACGCACTGGGTGTTATTAAAAACATTTCTATAATTATCAAAATAACATCAGAGTTACAGCCTGTCAAACATTCCATCAATTCCAAACACTTCCTGCCCTGCCTAATATGTCCCATCTATTTCAACCTGCAGGAAGAACTGTGGTGGGGTTAGCATAAAGCTAAGTGAATGAAACTATAAGCATCAGTACAACCTAGCATAACAATCTGTTTACATCAAATAACAATAAACAGAAAATCAATCAATCACTCGACATCCAATCAATGTCAAGCTACTCACATCAAACATTATCAATCGTCATGAGGACCGGTGGCTCCTGAGATACCCTAATACCGGTTTGGTACTCAGGGAACCCTTATCAATCATCTGTATTGGCCTATACAGAATTACCGGTAACCAGTTGTTAATCACACACGACCTAGATCTCTAAACCAACATTTCAAGTTTCAAGATCTCCTGTCGTCTACAATAACAACCAAGTCCAACTGTCAAGTCAAGTTGACCTCAGAATCTTACATACTAGCTCAAACAGCCAAGTAAGCAAACCACCTAACTAACATGGCAAGTTATCTCAACAGATGCATCATATCAAAGTAATACTATAAATTACTTATTGTAAATCAAATCATTACAACTAAATCACACTGAGGTTACAGATCCACTCACCGACTACCTCAGGCCTCCACTCAGTAGTCTAATATCACTGAGCCTTCTCCACATCTGAGAATCAATATCAAATATAAGTTAGTAATCCAGATCATCAATACATAACTTATATCAATCTTTGACATTTAGGAACTTAACATAATTAACATTACAATTACTAGTTCCTAATTGTGTATTAATGATTTACAATATAATCATTAACATATATTATCCTATAACATATATCAAGCACATTACTATCGAAGTCAAACAAGTAATGCTGAAACAGCCCTTCAAGCCGCCGGCTTCCTCCTAGAAGCCGCCGGCTTCCTATCCTCACCCGCCGGCTTTACTTCCATAACCGCCGGGTAATTTACCAAATGTGGTAACAGAACCAAAACATGTTTTAAAGCTTCTACCAGCCGCCGGGTCGGGTTTATGCCCGCCGGTTTCCTACCAAGCAACACAAGCCGCCGGCTACCCCTATGAAGCCGCCGGCTTCGGCTAACAAGAACAAGCCGCCGGTTTGGCCAAAGAAGCCGCCGGCTTCTGGCCTCGTCCCAGCCCAGCACGAACAGCAGAAACCCTAACTCACGGGTTTAATCCCCAAAACACCAAAAACTCGTTTTTAAACGGTTATAAACCTCAAATATCATCACATAATCAATATGTAACACTTATAACCTGTTTCTAACATCCAAATCTCTCAAATCATCAATTTACCCAAATTCAATCAAAAATCAAATTCTTAAATACTCAAGAATACTTACTGATTGAAGAATCTAACGATGGTAATCTGATGATTAGGAAGTTTCACGAGAATCACCACTTCCTGCTTTGATTTCTGGATTGATTTGGAGGTTTTCAGAGAGTTTCTGTGAGTTTTGGAATAAAAATGAATAACTTTCCTAAATAGGAAAGGATATATATAAGTCGGCTCATCCAACCGCCTTCAATATACGGGTATAATTTAATACCCCATCTCAATCTATTGTCTGGAACCCGAAAACCATTTGCGAGTCCAAACATTTTATTGCACCGTCAACTATATTAATTTACAACAATTAATAATTTCCTTATCACATTGGAATATTCGACTCCTATTCCAATTATTTCAACTATTTCAAACAATATTATTTCCAAACACATTTAAATCAAGAAATAATATAAAACAACTAGGTCCAATTCGAGGATGTTACAACATAAAGCTTGTGTCGCATACAGTTTGGTCCAGACTATAAATAGAAGCTCGCCAGTTTCTGTTTGGTGGGCCAAAAACACAAAACACACACATATCACCACGAAAATCACAGAAGAAAAACTCTATTATTGTGTTATTTTGATCTTTGTGTGTCTAGTTCAAAGTGTGTGTAATCTTCCTTGTTGATTATATATAAACTCACACTTTGTGTTTTGGTCATTTACTTGTGAACATCTAGCATATCTTGTGTATTTAATTTCCGCTTCTATATACAAGTTCAAGCTACTCGATTTGGTCCGTATATGGAACCTACAATTGGTATCAGAGCCGCATACTCTTGAGTTGCGGTTTCGAGTTAGTTTGGTGCTAGATTTTGGTCCAAAAACATTATTTTTATAATTTATATTTTTAAGTGTTCTTGGTGTTCTTGGTCAAAAGTGCTAGTTTAATCCATCTTGTTGCTTGATCTTCAAAGAAAAGTTGTTAGTCTAACTTTTTGGATTTGGTTGGTAAAAGTTGATGATTATTTTGCTTCCAAAGCTGGTTTTTCGTCTGCAGAAAAGTATGGGTTGTAGGTTATGATTTACTTTGAAAGTTGAAATTTTTGTGGGCTCAAAAACTGTCTGCACGTGCACTTTTGCGACACAAGGCTTGTGTCGTATCACTGTTCATACGACACACCAATACGACATTAACTTGTCTGCGACATATCGTGCGACATAATGTGCGACACCGTATACGACATAAGCCTACGACACAATTATTTTGACCTTGACTGGTCTGCGACACACTTTGCGACATAACATACGACATAACAGTTGTGTCGCATTTTTGTCTTCTGTCTGATTAACTTCAGCGACACAACACCTGTGTCGTATTGCTTCTCTGCGACATAACCACTGTGTCGTATTGATACTTTGCGACATAACACTGTGTCGCATAATTCCAGACTTAGACAAAAATCAGTTTGTTTGTTGTGTATTTTCTGATTTGTTTTGCAGATTTTCATCATGTCTCTTCAAAGCGTTGATGCAGTTTTACAACATAATGCTACGATTGGTAGTGCAAATAAACCTCCTTATTTTGCACCGGGTTTGCCATTTCGAGCATGGAAACAACGGTTCATATCGTTTGTTTTATTCACCGATCCTGATATGGAGTTGGCCCTTCTTGAACGATATGTTCCGCCTGTTGCCCTTGGAGAACACATGGGTGTTCCTCCACCCAAACCCATTCGCTCATACACTCCCGAAGAACGTAAAGCATGGGAAATTGAGCGGAAGACTCATTCTGCTATTACTATGTCGCTTCCAACAGACGTTTTGGATATGTTTCCACAAACTATTGCTTATGATCTTTGGACTGCAATTGAAAAGAGATTTTGTGGCAACACTGAGTACATCGAAAGCAAATTGGAATTAGTCAAAACTCAGTTTGATTATTTCTATATCCAGAAGAATGAAACTGTCAGAGACATGCTTTGCAGATTTACCCGCACAGTAAATGAACTGCAAGCTGGCGGATATAATCTCAAAAATTCTGAGATTAACAAAAAGGCTTTAGCTGCTCTGCCATCAAGTTGGGAAACACGAGTTTTGTTATTAGAAAGCGATCCAAAAACAAAGCAATTGTCTCTGGATGATCTTATTGGAAAACTTGAAGCTGGGGCATTGGATATTGAAAAGAAGGAAACAAGATCTACTGCTCGTGCATCAGAATCAAGTCATGGTGGAACAGCTTTCATCTCAGCTGAGACAAATTCTCAGAGATTCTCTTCTTACAGTAATCCTACTGTAGGAACATTTTCAGCCCTACCAGCTTATAATGCTTCTTCAAGCAGTACATGTTCATCACCATCTGTTCCTACTTCAGCAACCACTGATGAACATGCAGCCATGTTTACTGCTTTCTTGTCATCATATGAAGACTTTCTTTCTAAAAGAGTCAGTACATTGGAACTGACTGATGAAGACTTCAATCAAGTTGATCCCGATGAGTTAGAAAGGATCGACATTAGATGGAATATGGCTATGCTCACTCGTAGAGCCAAAAACTATCTAAGACGAACTGGAAAGAGATCTCTTGAAGATGCAGCTGACCGAACACCAACGGGATTCGATAAAAGCAAAATCAAGTGTTATAAGTGTCAGAATCTTGGACACTTTGCCCGTGAATGTGAGAAAGGACGACAGCCTGCTTCGGGTTTCACTAAACCATCTGTTGTTCCAAAACAGATTGAGCATACTACTGCTAAGGCTGCATTGTTGATTGAGGATGGAGATGCTTATGATTTTTCTGCTCATGAAACTCAAGAGCAATGTTTCATGGCTATCAACAATGAGGTACCATTTGCTAAATTTACTTGTGATTCATGTATTAGTTTAACTGGTAAAGTAAATGGGCTTATGGAACATAATGACAACTTGAAGTCAGATATCTTGAATTTGATGGAAGCAAACAAAGTTTTAAAAAATAATGAGAAACACTTTGAAAGTAACATTAATCAACTTATTGAAGATAAAAAGCAGCTAAAAGCTCTAATTTTCAGTAATCAAGATGAAATTGACAGTTACTTAAAAATGATTGCTCATTTGAAAAAGGAATTGGCTGACTCTCAAGCCAAAGCTGTTGATTTGCAACGAAAACTCAAGAATATCAACACTTCAGCCTTGGTCTTTACTGATATCCTGCAGACGGGTAGAACTAGTTCTAAAGATAAGTCCGGTTATGGTTATCATAATCAACCGCCTCCGTCTTTAGATGTGAATTTGTGTAGACCGTCTAAGGATGAAATTAAAGATTTTGTGCCTACTGCTTTAGTAGATGCAAAGCCCATTGAAATATCAGTTAATGAACCTGTTGTTAAGAAAGTAGCTATGCCTGTATGTGAACCTGTTAGTTTGAATCCGTTTAAGTTGCCTGAATTCTATAAAGCCAACATAGAAGTTAACCATGATAAGAAGAAACCTAAGACAATTAAGGCTGAACCTGTGAAGCCTTTTGAACCTGTTAGGTTTACCCCCTCAGGAACCGTCAAGTTTACCCCCTTTGGTAGTTTTTCGCCTGCTCCCTTAAAAACTATTGAAGAAAAGGTCGAAGTTGAGGATGTTCCCTGTAAGTTTGTGCCTCAATGTGAAAAGAAAAACATTAAGCCTGAACATCACATTCTCACTACTGAATCAGATGATGAAACTTTTCCAATGAATACTAAGGTTAAGGCTGAACATAAAAGGAAAGATATACAGAATATTAATGACAAATCACTTAAGAACTCTGTTAAACTTTCTGTTTCACATTCTGGGGCATCCACTTCAACGTGCTCACATAAGTTACCTGTCTCACCTCAATTTTTAGGCAGTAACGACCGAACCTTTAGGGGAAGACGATCATGTTTCTACTGCAAGAAACAAGGTCACTTGATTAGTCAATGCCCGTTGCTTTTGAGAAAGAAGTTTTCAAAAGGTGTTCCCAGAAATTCTGTTTACAAAAATTCATCTGTTAAATCTTTTTCAAAGAAGGGTTCACTCTCTCATACTTCTATCCCGAAAGTTAATGCTGCTAGGCCTAGTAAACCTCTGGTTAAACAGCCTGACAATGTTAACAAGCAACCCAATATTGTTCCTGTGAAAATTTGGAGACCAAAAGAGTCGTTAAATGACTCATCATCAAGTAATACTACATCAGGAATTGCACCTGATTTATTGAAAAATAAAGTTTTAACTGATGTAGTTATTATTGATGAGGTCTCTAGAGTACCCAAGTCTGTAAAGGCCTGGGTCTCCATTTCTAACTAACTTTCTCTCTATGTTGTGCTGTAGCAGTCAGATCAAATACAAAGAAGTAAATGGTATGTGGATAGTGGCTGCTCATGGCACATGACTGGTGACATGTCCCTTCTGTCTGATGTGAAACCATATCGAGGAGGACATGTTGCTTTTGCGGGAGATACAGGTGGTAACATCACGGGTTAGGGTACTCTTTCTAATGGGCAAGTAAGTTTTGATAAAGTGAACTATGTCGAGGAACTGCAACACAATCTGATCAATGTTTCTCAAGTCTGCGACAAGAAGTTCACTACCGCATTTACAGATGTTGAATGTTTAATTTTGAAACCGGGATTTGTTATTCCCGAGGAATGGGTGTTACTGAGAGCACCCCGTGTACACAACTCGTACATTTTGGATATGCAAACTGTGATTACCAAGGAGCATACTTGTTTGCTATCAAAAGCATCTTCTAAAGATTCACTGCTTTGGCACAGACGAATGGGACATATTCATTTTCGCAGAATGAATTATCTTGTTAATAATGATCTTGTGTTAGGTGTGCCCAAAAAGTCATTCGTAACAGATGATGAATGTGTTTCCTGTCTCAAAGGGAAACAACACAAGAAGTTCCATAAGTCTAAGCAGGTGAACTCTATTGAATCTCCATTGGAGCTGCTTCACATGGATCTGTTCGGTCCTGTGAATAAGAAAGTATTGGAGGAAAATCATACTGTCTGGTTGTTACTGATGATTACTCAAGGTTTTCTTGGGTATATTTCTTGGCTGGAAAGGATGAAACAGCTGATACTTTAACTTACTTATTCGACAGACTGGAAAATTTGTGTAATCTGAAAATCAAGAAACTGCGCAGTGATAATGGAACAGAATTCAAGAACAGAACTTTGGAAATGTATTGTCTTCGAAAAGGAATCTTTCATCAGTTTAGTGCTGCTCGTACTCCTCAGCAAAATGGAGTAGCTGAAAGAAAGAATAGGACAATCATTGAGGCAGCAAGAACCATGTTGTCTGATGCGCATCTGCCAACCACTTTTTGGGCAGAAGCTGTTAACACTGCCTGCTATGTGTTAAATAGGGTTTCGATTGTTAAAAAGCGAAAGAAAACATGTTACGAATTGCTGAATAATCGCAAACCAAATTTGAAGTTTCTTGAGCCTTTCGGGTGTCCTTGCACAATTTTAATTACCAAGGACTCGGTAGGCAAATTTGATGAAAAAGCAGTCGATGGGTTATTTTTGGGATATTCTGTGAACTCTCCAAATAAAAGAGTTTTCAACAAGTCTACTGGGAGAATAGAAGAACATTTTGAAGTAAGGTTTATGAAATATACTGATTCTCCAAAAGGCAAGGGACCTGATTCCTTGTTTGAGTATGATAAGTTGGTGGACTCTTTCAATCTTCCCAAATTTAGTGAAGAAGAACAGGTGGTGTCTCTACTTCATGGATTGGATCTTACTTCTGACGACTCAATCTCCAATTCTAGAGTAGTACCTCCTGAGAATATTGTCAATGATGACGATCCATCCGATGTTGATCAACTGGCTTCTGACTCAAATCCTCAAACTGAAACCGATATTGTCACACCAATTGACAATGAGGATACTGCCACTAATAGCTCAGTTGAAATTGAAAATCCTGGAGGTGATCTGTCAAATTTGGATTCGATCATTGTGCCTGATCCGATTCCTCAGCTTAGAATTCATTCTACTCACCCCACTGAAAACATCATTGGTGATCTTCAACAAGGTGTCTTAACTAGGCATCAATCTGCTGCTAATGAAGTCCGTGAAGAATCTTCATCTGCCAATTTTGCCTGTGTTGAAGAAGAATTGGAAGAATGCTTCTTGTCTCAGCATGAACCAAAGAAAATTGCTGAAGCTTTGAAAGATCCATACTGGGTTGAGGCTATGCAGGAAGAATTGAATCAATTCAAAAAGCTTGATGTCTGGGAGTTGGTTCCGTTACCAATGGATGTCGATCCAATTGGAACTCGCTGGGTTTATCGCGTGAAGAAAGATGACAGAGGCGTAGTTATTCGGAATAAGGCTCGGCTGGTTGTTCAAGGTTTTACTCAGATTGAGGGTTTAGACTATGATGATGTGTTTGCTCCAGTTGCAAGATTGGAGTCCATTCGCATTTTTCTGGCCTATGCGACATTTAAAGGTTTTCGCGTTTATCAACTCGATGTCAAGAGCGCATTTCTGTATGGAGAGGTTTTGAAGGATGTGTATGTCTTGCAACCTCCTGGTTTTGAAGATCCAAACCATCCTGATTATGTGTGCAAGTTAGGCAAGGCATTATATGGTCTTCATCAAGCTCCAAGAGCTTGGTATGCGAGGTTGGCAAATCATCTCACGAGAAATGGCTTCTCACGAGGCCAAATTGATAGCACTCTCTTCATAAAAAGGGTTGGAAAAGATTTGTTACTTGTGCAGGTTTACGTGGACGACATCATATTTGGTTCAACAAATGATTCTTTGTGCAGAGACTTCGAGAAGATTATGAAGTCCGAGTTTGAGATGAGTGCCATGGGAGAACTTAAGTTCTTTCTAGGTGTACAGGTTGAGCAGTCTGACAAGGGTTTCTACATTCATCAGTCCAAATATGTCAATGACATGTTGACTCGGTATGAACTCCATGACTGTAAGCCATATGGTACTCCCATTGAAACTGATCACAAACTCGGACCCGCTGAACACGAAGAAGATTGCAAGGAGCGGGACTATCGTTCTATGATAGGATCATTGATGTATCTCACTGCATCCAGACCAGATATTGTGTTTGCTGTGTCTATCTGTTCCAGATATCAATCAAAGCCCAAGGTTTCTCACATGAAGGCTGTGAAGCGAATTTTTGGCTACCTCAAATATAGACCATCACTTGGTCTATGGTACTCAAATGAGAAAAATTTCGCTCTTACCGCCTATTCTGATTCTGATTATGGCGGCTGCAATTCGGATAAAAAGTCAACTACAGGAGGATGCCAATACCTCGGTTCTCGACTGGTGTCTTGGCAGTGTAAGAAGCAAACCACAGTTTCCACCTCAACAGCGGAAGCTGAATACATTGCTGCTGCAAGCTGTTGTTCACAGATTTTGTGGATTCAACATCAATTGCGTGACTATGGGTTACTTCTTACTTTGACTCCTATTCATATTGATAATACTGCTGCTATATCTATTATTCGCAATCCCGTTCAACACTCTAAGACCAAGCACATAGAGATTAGGTTTCACTTCATACGAGATTGCTATGAGAAACATTTAATTGACCTCTTTCACATAGATACCCTTAAGCAAAAGGCCGACTTATTCACTAAAGCTTTTTCGCGTGCTCGTTTTGACGAACTTGTGGATATGATAGGGATGATTTCCCTTGATCTCAAGAAATGATTTGTGACTTATTTTCTGTACAGTTTATTTGCTTTTCTTGTGTGTAAAAAAAAAAAAAAAAAAAAAAAAAAAAAAAAAAAAAAAAAGGCAACCGCCACTCTTTATACTTGTTAGTATCAAGGAAATGCAATGGTTGCTACATTTTTAAAATAGACGTTGAGTTGAGTCTGTAAACAACTTGGGATATGATAGTACATCGAGTGACATGCACAAAATGGAATTTTAAGTTTTATATTTGATGTGTCAGTAGGTTTATCTGACACACTTAAAACCGTTTTTATGAAAATTGTCTTCATCATGCGATGTACCGGTAGGCATGATACACACCTGTCTCTGGGTTATTAAGAAATCATTTAAATATGTGTCTATTATCTTGTGGTAAACTCCGTATGATGTACGACTCAATGTCTTAATTCCTTAACGTAGCTTAACATATTTCTATCTTTGGAACTTTTATCTGAAATCATTTGGGAGTTTATGCTGGTTGTTGCCTCTGTTGTACGAAAGTACAGAACTGGTAACAGTTACTATAAACTTGGGGTTAAGCAATTACAGGTCAATGCACTTAAAAAATCTTAATGATACTGAACAAGGTCGCTGTTTGGGAAACTCCAAATTCAGTTTGACTGCGATCGGTTTTGCTTAATCCTAAATCATACTTACCAAGGTCGCTGTTTGGGAAACTCCAACTTCAGTTTGACTGCGATTGGTTTTGATTATACTTGAATCACGTTAGGTTGCTTTGCTGTACTTCTGTACTGACCTGTCAACTCTAGCCTGATTCTTAAAAATGATCTTTCTTTATTCTTTCTAAATATGGAAACTATGTTTTTGTCTAGAGTATAGGGGTATATCAATGGTGGGTGCCATAGAGACTTATACATTCTAACAATAAAAGGTTAACTCCACAAACTCGGTTGTAACATGCTTAAGTGGTCAAACAATATCGATAATCGTCTTGAAATAATTTTTATAAAACGTGTTTTAGATGTGCCACGTAAATTTAAAGTGGACAAATATACTGATAATCGAAATAACACTTTCTATTCCTAATAATTGCATGTTATTTCGGTATGATCCCTAACCAGTATCTCAACTCCGTCACCAAAACGATTTTATAAATTTCTCGCTTTTAGTTGTATTTGTGTCTTATCTTTTATGTTTATATTTAGTTTTATCTCTTTAATATTCTTTAAATTGTATTTTTCCTTTTTATTTTTTTTTAGTCACAAATCATCTTCTTTGCGAAAATTCTAAAATCAAAATCCGAATCGGCATCGAAATTAAATTTTTTAAAATCTTCAAATTCTGCTTTGTGTCCCGTGCGACACAACCACTGTGTCGTACTACTGTTATACGACACAACGCCTGTGTCGTATTTGTCAGTTATGTTTGTGTCGTATTCTATGTCGTATGCGGGTCACGGGTTAACTATTCACATCATACGACATAATCATTTACGTTTTCAAAACTTACACGACACAAATTATACGACATAAAGGCGATTTTGCGACACAAGCGTTTTTCGATCGGATTCGTGATTTTGAAGGCTTTTCTTCGCGTTTTGTTGCTCGATTCTTGTTCATCATCTGTTTGCGCATCTTTAGGTATAATTCTTTCGTGTTTTTATCGCGTATTATGTTCGGAATTCGATCGACCCGTATTACGTTTTTAGGGTTTCGGTTTTTCGTTAAATTATTTAGGGTTTAGGGGTTATTAGGGTTAGATAAATACATTTTATTGATCCCCTGTTGTGTACGACCCTAGGGTATGTCTGGATTTTGAAAACCCCAAAATGTTTCATCGATCGAATCTGGGTTTGCTTTGATGTTCATCTTTGCGACATAACATACGACATAGTCGTTATGTCGCATAGATTCTTCGTTTTTATGTCGTATTGATAACCGGTCCTTATGTCGTATCTTTATACGACACAAACGTTATGTCGTACCCACTTTATACGACACACCATACGACACAGCGACTATGTCGCATTCGAGATTAATTTCTCAATTATTGCTAAATGCAAGGGAAATGCTGTCCGCGTGACACGTGTCATACGACACAAGGCTTGTGTCGTATTATTCTTATACGACACAGTCCTTATGTCGTATGAACCTCATGCGACACAACTGATGTGTCGCAGAACTTTTGTAAAAATAAAACGCGAATTATTTTTTGGTACTAACGCTAACGCATTTCGAGTTTTGGCTGTGTTACTGTTATTTTTGTAGAAATGGCTGAACAACCTGCTCAAGCTGCTCCAGCTGCTCCAGCACTCCCAGAGATCGACATCTCTAAATACTTCTGGGAGCCACGTCACAACATTGTGGCGTTCATGAATACAACGGTCGAGACTTCCCGCCCGTATCGCCCAATGATCGCATTTCTTCAACGCTCGCGTATTTACAAAGCTATCACTGCAGATACTCGGATCCTGACAAATCACATTACCGAGTTTTGGGATAATGCGGTGGTCAACTATGATGAAGCTGATACTAGGATCATTTCTGCTGTCCGCGGCCGCCAAGTTATCTTTTCTGAGCAGCTTATTCGAGATTTCTTCGAATTCGGTGATAATTCTGACATGATCACCCAGTTTTCTTCAGCTGCTATTGCTCAGGGCATGCGATCGATTGGTTATCAAGATATTCCAATTGATCAGTACAAGAAAACCTTCATGACAAAGGTCTGGAGATATCTAGCTCACATTGTCATAGTGTGCTTATCCAGTCGCAAGGCAGGTCTCGAAGGGATGAAATTTGCGACTGCCTCTGCTATTCTTGCCCTGATATACAACAAGCCCTTCAACTTCTCAGGCTATATCTTCAGGGGTTTTGTGAACAACGCTTTGGATAATAAAGACAAATGGGCGTTGTATCCCCGATTCACTCAGCTGTTACTCAACCATTTGCACCCGAATCTTCCAGTGATCAACTCTTTTACCTACGCGCAAACGCCGATGAATACCAGAATTTATACTGCTTGTACAAAGTTTGCGAAGTCAGGCGAAGCACCGGAACGTGAGGTTGCGTTGTTCGGTCACATTGTGGATCCTGATTATGTACCTCCTCCAGGCGAACAATTTAATGATCCACCTGCTCCGCAACCTCAAATCCCGAGGCCCCTAGTACAACAGCCTCCGGTTCAGCAGCCACCCGTTCAACAGCCTCCCGTTCAGCAGCCTCCGGTTCAACAACCTCCAGCTCAACAACCGCCAGTTCAGCCTGTTGTAGCTGATCCAGAGTTGGTAGATCTCGATCTTGAGATCGATAATTATCAGCCTTCTTCTCCACGCCCTGAATCTTCTACCCGAGGAAAAAGGCCTCGAGATGTTTCTGACATTGCTAATTTGAATCCTCTGGTCAGACGTTCCCGTACTTCCACTTCCACATCTTCTGAGCCCCTAAGGACTGAAACTCCAATCACTCCTCATCCAGCTGTCATTCAGGAGCTCCTGTCAAAGATTGAAAAGATGCAGCAGACTATGGAAGCTCAAGCATCAGTTACTGAAGCTCAGGATGCTAGGATCTCTCGCTTGGAGAAAGAGAATGAAGAATTGAAGACAAAGGTTCTGCAGCTGGAAACCCAAGCTATAG
Source organism: Helichrysum umbraculigerum (assembly GCA_949592205.1). Classification (NCBI taxonomy): domain Eukaryota; kingdom Viridiplantae; phylum Streptophyta; class Magnoliopsida; order Asterales; family Asteraceae; genus Helichrysum; species Helichrysum umbraculigerum. Next base: position 325,941,727 of record CATIUR010000001.1, on the reverse strand, counting down.
CTTCGGGGGAGACAGCCCAACCGGCCTTAGAATCAATTCCTAGGGTTTCCGCCGAAGGCGAAGAAAATGTAAATCCTGAAAATGTAAATGCTTCTGATATTAATGAAACAACTCTTATTCTTGAGTATATTATTGAGCAACCAGGGCAACCAAAACCGTTAGCTGTAGATTACACGTATTGTAATCTGACTTACTTTCAATCTGCGGTTGACGATAACGATCGTGCGCCTGAAGAACCTTTTGACTTCAACTCCGCTGATAATGACGATGATGTTGATGTTGAACAAGAAGAGCTTAATCCTGATGAAGAATATTCTGATTGTCCAGCCTATCCTCAAGAGGGTGTTGTATTATCGGATTCTTCAGACGATGAGTCAGGGCCAGCGTTCAATTACGTTCCAGGATCTTCTTCTCAACCTGGTCCTGCTCAAGAATCTTCTGCACCCTCCAGTTCTTCACAAGCACAACCAGTCCCTGTTCGAGAAACGACAAATTACAATGACATTTTCCCTCTTGATACATCTGAATGTGTATCTTTTGACAAGGAAATGCCCATCAGAGAAAGGGATAACTGGTTTCCAAAAGGTAAAAATCCAGAACCTGCTCCAGTTACATGCAAGAAATATCAGGTTGGTGGTGATTATACAGGCCTGATAAAAAGCTGGAAGGTGAGCAAAGGAAGGTTGATGATTAAAAGACTTGACGGTATCCAGTACTTTCGTCGATCACTGAGGATATTGAGTACATTGCCAAAGCATGACATCGTTCGTCTTACTCAGCTTCAGTTGATAAATCCTTACGATGATGGAGTTGCAGATGTTATTCAAAAGGTCATGCGTGAGGAAATTAAACGAAAGAAATATCATTATGTCAAACCAGTACTGGGTACAAGGTACACGTTCAAGAAGAAGCTCGATCCAAAGACCAAGCAGCCAATTGTAAAAGTTCACTATCCGCCTGCTAAATGTCTGACTGAAATAGCTCTGGAAACAGTTCCATTCAATCTACTGAAACGTTTTCATTACTGGGAACTGGATGCTCACACTGGCGAAGCCGTCTTAGTTTTTGTACCAGATTCAGAGCCTCAGATAGGATCTTTGTGGGGTCTACGAAAAGCTAACTTCAGAATATTTGACCCAATGAGCTTGATTAATCTGTCAAGAGATGACATGAAGAAGCTATTCGACAATCGGATTCGCTACAATCCAGGAAACGAGTTCAACTCTGTTTTAGCGAAACGATTTCAGAAAATTGTTGATATATGCTTCACCTACGGCATACACGCTGGTGGAAACTTTCCACCTGGATGGGTTTGAAGACCAGACATCTGAAGACTGAAGAAAATTGAAGGATTTTTCGAAGACCAAGCTGAAGACACGGGGGAGTTTGTTGGTACATCATTGTGTGTCTGTCAGTTGGTCTCAGTCTGTAATCGTGTCGGAATTGTAATTACGTATTGAATAGTTTTAGTTCTAATTTAATTACAATTTTTGTATGTCATGCGACACAAGCAATGTGTCGCAGAAGGATTCTATGCGACACAAGCATTGTGTCGCAGAAGCAATCTATGCGACACAAGGACTGTGTCGCATGAACATTCTATGCGACACAAAGCTTGTGTCGCATACAGTTTGGTCCAGACTATAAATAGAAGCTCACCAGTTTCTGTTTGGTGGGCCAAAAACACAAAACACACACATATCACCACGAAAATCACAGAAGAAAAACTCTATTATTGTGTTATTTTGATCTTTGTGTGTCTAGTTCAAAGTGTTTGTAATCTTCCTTGTTGATTATATATAAACTCACACTTTGTGTTTTGGTCATTTACTTGTGAACATCTAGCATATCTTGTGTATTTAATTTCCGCTTCTATATACAAGTTCAAGCTACTCGATTTGGTCCGTATATGGAACCTACAATCCCTCAATACAAGTTTACAGATTTGTGACAACCGTCAAATTAGGACTAGTGATTAGTACCTAATCAACTGTTAATACATGTAATTAGTTTTGGTGTTAGGCTAATTAATGTATCAATCAATATATATATTGTTGAATATATACAAGTATTATGCGATTTGATTAAATCGTACAAGTTTCAAATCGAATGGATTTCGATTCAATTAAATACGGACGTTGGTGAACAATTTAAATTAAATAATATAACATTATTTAATAACACAATTATTATATCCAGAATATCATGTTGGTAATATTTCGTATTTATTTCGTATCGTACAACAACGCGCAAAACAGTTAAAATAAAGTTAAGATTTATTTATAACGCAAATATTAAATACTTGATGGAATACCCCAACAAAAATACCAAACATCTATTCGTATTTTATAAATGTATATTTAGACACATAAAATAATCATTTAACGTTTAAATGATCGGGAAAACGAATACCGCAAGGAGCGCAACGCGGGAGCTGAAAAAGGAGGAGGCTCACCAAAACCCCCTCCCTCCTCACATCTTTCTCATTTCACCATCACTTTTCCTCTCTCTTTCTTTTTTTTCTCTCAAACAGCCACACCACACCACCACCTAAAATCACACAAAACTACCACCAAACGGTACCGAAATTCAAGACTCGTTTAGAAGGAAACGACCACCTCATCGCGATCTACAACCTCATCTTTCCGGAATTTCATTTCGGCACTTTGTAAGTTTCCGACAAAATCTCGAAACCTTTCATTTTTGATTATTTTCGACATATTATTGTTTATCTAAGCTTAGAATGCCCAAATATGGGTTGGGTAAAAGATTTGGACCGAACGGAAACCGGAAAACTCGTTTTCGACACATTTTCCGGCCATCAGACTGTAACGTCGCTTTTGGACCCAGATTTATGCGACGTCAGCTTCAACGTCGCAAAACCCCTCGTGACGTCGCATGATGCGACGTCAGTCACAAAGTCGCATTAAATTGCGACGTCGCATATGGCGACATCAATCTTAACGTCGCTAATACCTCACAACGTCGCACTTAGCGACGCAAGCCCTTACGTCGCAAAAATCAACAACGTCGCATATAGCGACGCCACCAACAACGTCGCATTAAATTGCGAAAGTCGCACATAGCGACGCCATGCTCAACGTCGCAGTCAGGACCTGCGACGTCGCACCCAACGTCGCACAAACCAGAAAACACAGACTTTCACTAAGTGTCGAGACCCTAAATTTTATCACTTGATTTCACCCAATTTCAAGTCCAGATGCGTTTTTCACCAAAGCAATATAGTAGAAATAAAAATTTTCCAAGCTGACTTGGCAGCTCGACCCCAACCAGGGGCTCTGTCCCTTGGACCCCGCCAGGGGCTGCCGCCCCTTGGACCCTGCTACCAGGGGCGCTGCCCCCGGACCCCCGTACTTAGATTCCGTAAGCATATTTCTCACCAAGTGTTTAACTTGCACAATTTCAAATACTCGTGTGATACGACTTCTAAAACACATTGAAACATACTATTCAAGAATAACGTTTCGAGACCAAAATTTTAATGATGGGATTATTATTACAAACCGTCACCAACGGGCCGTTCATGTTTTCAAAAAGCAAACAAACAAACAATCAAACCAAATGTAATTTGGACATTCTAATTGGACAGACAACTACAAGGTAGTCTTGATAGATACCTACTCACATTTATAACCATCGCGTGTCGTGGACACCCTCAGGTTACAAGTCTTTGGACTTCATTACTCGGCTAATCAATCAAAGTTTGTTAAGTTAAACTCGCTAGACTCGGGTGAGTCTCATAGCCCCTCTTTTTACTGTTTTACTCAGGGGTGTGATACAATGCTTATTTTTAACATGTGAACGCAAGTACAACTTTTTATATACTACATGAGTTTTACACACTAATCATTCAAAGTCCTCCGTCAGCATAGTTGTTAAAACGTTGTAGCGTGAATATTAGTATATGGTACCATATAGGATTGACCCACCTCATCCGGGTTAGCAAGCACTAACCGGGTAAACGGATGTACTAATATTTGGGAAGATGAGTGTTGATTAGGCACTCGTGGAGGCAAAAACGCTCGGGCTGTGATCCTGACCTTCGAGTTAAGCTCAACTATGCGCTCATGGCTGTATACACTTACATTATCAATTGTTGGATGCAATTCAATTACCTAAATCTTGCGGTTCATACGATATTATCTGATTTCAAACCTGTGAGTTCACCAGCTTTTAGCTGACCCATTTAGCATGTATCGCAGGTACCCAGCAGTAGATTGGACTGCCTCGGGAATTCTATAGCTTGAGTCAGCATGCAGACATTAGAGATTTTCTTGCATTAGTATATTTTGTACAAGTACTTATGTACTGAAATCTCTCATTTTATTGAACACGAGCTATGTACAGCTTCAAATGTTGTAAACATTTCTTATATTAATATATTTTGTTAAAACGACGCATATAGAGTCGTTTACTATACATCTTTGTGCTTTGATTATTGATTAGTAACACCCAAAGTATGCTTCCGCTAAACAGTAAATTTGGGGGTGTTACAAGATTGTAAATGGTTTGTTTCACGATATATTAGTAAATCGGATTACTAATATGCTTTGTATCGATTATAACGGATGTTAATCAATCAATACCTAGCCTTTAGAATAGGTGAAAAACTCTGGAAACCTTAATTCGTACGGACTGACTACATGGAAAAAGTTAATTAGGTTTAAAACCTAATTTACATATATACTCGTCTCGGTTCACATATTCTGGGCTCTGCGGACCGACTCAGTTCGCAGCCCAGCTTGGTCCAGCGAAACCAGTCAGTTTGCTAGCAACCTTGCGAACCCAACTCATCTCGCATCGCAGTCTCAGCTGCAATTTGAGATCTTAGTTCGCATAGTTCGACTTTAGTTCGCAATCTATATTTGTCAAATACTTTATCATAACAATATATTTAACAAATATTAATATCAAACTAATATCTTTTATTTACAAATCTAAACCAATGTACACACTTGATTACAATAACACTAGTCCTATTACAAGCTAGATCTGTTGTCACAAAAACATGACCCAACAATAGTTAAATAAAACCTTATATGTAACCCATATTCTTTAAGTTTCAATTTATTTGAAACTATGTATGGTTCTTAGGTTTTACCATTTTAGATTGGTGATCGATACATATTAATAGTTATAAAGCTCATTTTTTGCCCGCCAACTGTTCGTCGAAATGCTTAATGACAAAATAAACTAGATGGATTCATTTGGTAGAGTGAAATTGTGTTGATCATCCTAATAATGAGAGGTGAAGTAAGTCATATGATTATAATTAAAGAACAACTTTAATGAATAGAACATATAATCACTTATAGGGATCAAAACATATTGCTGATGCTCTACCATCCTAAGTTACTACTCTGTATCTGATATGATATGTGTTATAAATAGGGCTTATTGTACAAGACGAAAATGACATAGGTACTCAGTGAACCTTGTTTCTTAAATCTTATTTTGTTGCTAAAAGTATTGAATTGAGCAATAAAGGATAACTGAAATATGTGTTCTTTGTTATTATTGTTACTTTTACTATGTTCAAGTGGATGCTAATTTACTTTTTTTTAATAGCAGTCAGTTTGGGTCACATAAGGGTCCATGTGTTTGGATTTAAATGCATGCTACTAACTCTCTTAACCACAAGGAGGCAACAAGATGTAACAAATTTGACTAAAAAATGGAAGATGTTCTTCTTTCCCGGGTGGTACAGTGGTACACCTATCGCTCTTTATATACCAATGTAAGCAAGATTATAGTATGATCAATGGAGAAATCATATTGGTGCAGCTTCGCCTACTAACTAGAAAACTGGTGGTATTGAATGTTTCTTGATTAGATAAGAAATACTTAATGACAAAATAAACTAGATGGATTCATTTGATAGAGTGAAGCTGTGTTGATCATCATAATAATGAGAGGTGAAGTAAGTCATATGATTATAATTAAAGAACAACTTTAATGAATAGAACATATAATCACTTATAGGGATCAAAACATATTACTGATGCTCTACCATCCTAAGTTACTACTCTGTAGCTGATATGATATGTGTTATAAATAGGGCTTATTGTACAAGATGAAAATGACATAGGTACTCAGTGAACCTTGTTTCTTAAATCTTAATTTGTTGCTAAAAGTATTGAATTGAGCAATCAAGTATAACTGAAATATGTGTTCTTTGTTATTATTGTTACTTTTACAATGTTCAAGTTGATGCTAATTTTTTTTTTTTTTAATAGCAGTCGGTTTGGGTAACTTAAAGGTCCATGTGTTGGATTTAAATGCATGCTACTAACTCTTTTAACCACAAGGAGGTAACAAGATGTAACAAATTTGACTAAAAAAAGGAAGATGTTCTTCTTTCCCGGGTGGTAAAGTGGTACACGTATCGCTCTTTATATACCAATGTAAGCAAGATTATAGTATGAGCAATGGAGAAATCATATTGGTGCAGCTTCGCCAACTAACTAGAAAACAGGTAGTATTGAATCTTCTTGAGTAGATAAGAAATGCTTAATGACAAAATAAACTAGATGGATTCATTTGGTAGCATGAAGCTGTGTTGATCATCATAATAATGAAAGGTGAAGTAAGTCATATGATCATAATTAAATAACAACTTTAATGAATAGAACATATAATCACTTATAGGGATCAAAACATATTGCTGATGCTCTACCATCCTAACTACTTTGTAGCTGATATGAAATGTGTTATAAATAGGGCTTATTGTACAAGATGAAAATGACATAGGTACTCAGTGAACCTTGTTTCTTAAATCTTAATTTGTTGCTAAAAGTATTGAATTGAGCAATCAAGGATAACTGAAATATGTGTTATTTTTTATTATTGTTACTTTAACTATGTTCAAGTTGATGTTAATTTACTTTTTTTTTAATAGCAGTCGGTTTGGGTCACTTAAGGGTCCCATGTGTTTGGATTTAAATGCATGCTACTAACTCTCTTAACCACAAGGAGGCAATAAGATGTAACAAATTTGACTAAAAAATGGAAGATGTTCTTCTTTCCCGGGTGGTACAGTGGTACACCTATCGCTCTTTATATACCAATGTAAGCAAGATTATATTATGATCAATGGAGGAATCATATTGGTGCAGCTTCGCCTACTAACTAATAAACAGGTAGTATTGAATGTTTCTTGATTAGATAAGAAATGCTTAATGACAAAATAAACAACATGGATTCATTTTGTAGAGTGAAGCTGTGTTGTTCATCATAATAATGAGAGGTGAAGTAAGTCATATGATTATAATTAAAGAACAACTTTAATGAATAGAACATATAATCACTTATAGGGATCAAAACATACTGTTGATGCTCTACCATCCTAAGTTACTACTCTGTAGCTGATATGATATGTGTTATAAATAGGGCTTATTGTACAAGACAAAAATGACATAGGTACTCAGTGAACTTTGTTTCTTAAATCTTATTTTGTTGCTAAAAGTATTGAATTGAGCAATCAAGGATAACTGAAATATGTGTTCTTTGTTATTATTGTTACTTTTACCATGTTCAAGTTGATGTTAATTTACTTTTTTTTTAATAGCAGTCGGTTTTGGTCACTTAAGGGTCCATGTGTTTGGATTTAAATGCATGTTACTAACTCTCTTAACCACAAGGAGGCAACAAGATGTAACAAATTTGACTAAAAAATGGAAGATGTTCTTCTTTCCTGGGTGATACAGTGGTACACCTATCGCTCTTTATATACCAATGTAAGCAAGATTATAGTATGTTCAATGGAGGAATCATATTGGTGCAGCTTCGCCTACTAACTAGAAAACAGGTAGTATTGAATGTTTCTTGATTAGATAAGAAATGCTTAATGACAAAATAAACTAGATGGATTCATTTGGTAGAGTGAAGCTGTGTTGATCATCATAATAATGAGAGGCGATGTAAGTCATATGATTATAATTAAAGAACAACTTTAATGAATAGAACATATGTGCACTTATAGGGATCAAAACATATTGCTAATACTCTACCATCCTAAGTTACTACTCCGTAGCTTATATGATATGTATTATAAATAGGGCTTATTGTACAAGATGAAAATGACATAGGTACTCAGTGAACCTTGTTTCTTAAATCTTAATTTGTTGTTAAAAGTATTATATTGAGCAATCAAGGATAACTGAAATATGTGTTCTTTGTTATTATTGTTACTTTTACTATGTTCAAGTTGATGCTAATTTACTTTTTTTTAATAGCAGTCGATTTGGGTCACTTAAGGGTCCATGTGCTTAGATTTAAATGCATGTTACTAACTCTCTTAACCACAAGGGGCAACAAGATGTAACAAATTTGACTAAACAATTGAAGATGTTCTTCTTTCCCGGGTGGTACAGTGGTACAGCTATCGTTCTTTATATACCAATGTAAGCAAGATTATAGTATGATCAACGGAGGAATCATATTGCTGCAGCTTCGCCTACTAACTAGAAAATAGGTAGTATTGAATGTTTCTTTATTAGATAAGTATGTCACTATAATTGTGTTATCAGCTTATTGTTCATACTTGGTAATAATGGAGTCCAATATTCATTTTATTGTCTTTTAATATAAAAGCGACAACGATTTAAGATAGATATGTATAAAAATAACATATTTCAATAACGTTTCATGTTAAATTTAAATAGAGTTGCGTACAAATTATGTTTCTAAATAAATCATCATGGAAAGGGGTTAGTGTATTTCCATACGTTGTATTGTGATCATATTCAGTTGTATTAGCGAACATCAAAGAGTTAATATTATTAATATAGATAAAGATAATAAACTCTACATGCCTACTTGTATAAATCCAGAAGTGTAATTTTAAACGGACAAACAAACTAAAGGGATTAAATTGTGGTCAAACTATAAGTTGGAGTGTTAAAACGTTAAAAAAGAAGTTGAGGTGTTAAAACGAAAAAAATTTGAAAGTTTGGGTATTAAGTTTTGGTCAAACTATAAGTTGGAGTGTTAAAACGTTAAAAAAAAAAAAAAAGTTGAAGTGTTAAAACGAAAAAAAGTTGAAAGTTTGGGTATTAAACCATTATTAACCTTAAAATCATTGTACAATACTAAGATTTATGATAACCTAGAACTGTAACACAATAAGGGAGCTGCCTTTTGTGTTATTTTTTATGTATGTTTTTTATTTCATAGTGATATATTGATATATGGAGTGAACCAGAGGCGAATCTACAGCTACTGAAGGGGGGTCATTTGACCCACCTTAGATTTCAAAATGATTTGTAGAATATGAAGTATTTTTGCAATGACCCACCTAATTATTATACTTTGACCCCTGTTAGTTTTTGGATTTGAAGGAGATGAGAACTCTAATGTGTTATTTTAATTCAAACATCACTGTATTGTTATTCAATATTCATGGCTATGGCTGCGTTTGACCTTATCAATTGAAGAAGACGAAGTTGACAAATCAGGTAGTAATGTTTAATAGTCTAGGGCTCTGGACCCATGTATTTTGGGCTTCTAAATTTAATACTATGGGCCCAATTTGTTTTCATCTTTAAGTTTAAGAGTGTTTTGGAGTATAAACGACAAGCACATAATTTATACCTTATATTATGTTAAGCATATACTCCGTAATTTAGTTTAATTGTTTAATAAATTTACATTTGCTTAAATAAATTGTTTTCTTCAATTTTTTGAGTTAAAATGTTAAGATATTATGAGCTAGAATCCGATATAAAATACTAGATCAATTAACTACATATCCTATATAAATAACAATGATTTCGTAAATATTGGATTCATATGAGACAATTAACTACATATCCCATATCAATTAACTACATATCCTACATATCCTATTGTTTAATAAAGTTTTAACACTAGATCATATGAGATAATCGATCATTTCGATGTAAGTATATGATCAATCTAATTAAGTTAACATGATATTAGTTGGTTTTATGGGTTTTTTTTTAGCTCAAGTGATATTTGACGTGATAATACTAATCAAATGTATTTAACCCAACCCGACCCGACCCAATTCCCAACCCCATTTGATTACCTCTGACCCGTTACCAACCCATCTGATTTGCGAATTCGTTCGCCTCAGGTAAAAATCGACCCACCTGAATATCTATCCTAGAATCGCCACTGGAGTGAACCCGAGATGGCCTAATTGAAAAACAGGCTGAAGGTGGAATGGCTTGGTTAGAAGACTCTTTGTGCTTGATATAATCGAGCACAGTAAAGTATTGAATGTATTTTCATAAGAGTATTAGTTATTGTTTTATCATTCATCCGTTGGATGTGCATGAAACATTTTACATGCACAACTTATTAATACTTTATGTTAATGTATAGTCGATTGTAAAGATTGACTTTGTCGTCCAATATTAGCATTAGGGTGATGTTGTATGATACCAGTCGTTGTACTACTTACCAAAATTATGTACTTTTACATTGCATTGCGCGGTCAGTTGTAAACATCGACTTTGTAGTCCCAAACTAGCGATAGGCCGATGTTTACGATACCCGTCGTAATAATCAATATTGTATCTTTTTACATCCCGCTGCAAAACGCGGGTAACCGACTAGTATCTTACATGTGTGTTTCGATGTCTACAAAATATCTAATTTGTGACAATTTAGTAAAATAGTTATAGTTCCACATTACATTATATATTATATACAAATGAAAATAGTGTAATACTCTATCTTGAAATTAAGTTAATAGTATTAACTTTACCATTTCACTCTCAATATATTTATTTTCAATATAAATATATTAAAATCTGTGCAAGAAGCAATGTGGTAAAAATGTCATCTTCATTAGTAACTAATATAATTTCTTAAACTTCGTACAAATGTACAAACGTATTATAAGACGAAGGGAGTAATTAACAATAATTTAACAATGAGTAGTATTTTAGAATCCCAATAATCGAGTCAATAACAGCAGATGGAACATCCTAAATCTTATTAAATGTATAGCTGGGTTGCAGAAGATATAAAGAGATTATACGACCAGTCAAACACACTTTTTTAATTTCGTGTCCTCGAAATATACAAATCATATCAAATGTGGGACCCGACACACCTAAAATCTTCACCTTTCCCCACCATACATCACATGGACATGGAACCTCACCCACTCAAGCCGACTACCTTCACGCGCCCACCACAAAGACCACTTCATCATCTGTTATCCGCAACTCTCATGCCTTCCTTTCGTAAGAGTAGTAGTTGAGACACCACCAAAAATTTAAACGAACATTATTATCTTTGTTCTATGGTACCAGAAAGTATAACAACATAAAACACAGTTAGTAGTGTACGAATTTTTTTTAATGATATACGAATCATCACTTTTTTGATAATCTACGGTTTCGAAAACATGGACAACTTAATTGATTAAGTGTTTATATTAAGTGGGAATTAGACAATATTATACCTTTATAATTTAATTAAAAGATTTACTTAGACACACCTTCATGTTTATAGTTTTAGCACATTAAGTTTCTTAATTTTTTGTCTAAAAATATAATAACTAAATGGATTATACTAAATCAAAAGATTCAGAACAATAAAGACAGCATCCAACATCGCGACCACTACATGGTCACTATGATAGTAGCATTAGAGTTCCCAGGTTCATTTTAACCCCTTGCTGACTGCTGTCATTAAACATTGCTGTCATTTTGTCGTGGGCCCCACATTACTGATCACCAGCTACTCCAATTTTTGTAGTTATGAGCGGGGTATGAGTATGATTAGGGTGATGATTCGTAGATCATCATTTTTTTCTTCGAACACTTCTAAATGTGCTTTAATCTGTTGTACAATATAACAACTTATAGCATCTTTAGTACGTAGTAGTATACAGAGAAATTTGTAATATATGAATCACTAGCCTTGTGACTAACCTCTTTCCTTTTTTGCAAAGGCTCATATGTATCAGTTATAAGAAAAAATATATCAAGTATAGAATAGTAAAGTTAATATATTACTATTGAAAGTTGACATACTAAATTGAAAAGGTAAATACTTATTTTGAGACGGAGAGAGTATTACTTTACACTCTCAACCATATGATAGATGTTCACAATCAAAACATAATTATTATATTGTGTAATAGATATAATTATATGACAATTTCACGTATTCTTGTTTTTGAACACACTACTATGAATCAGTTTTGAATAGAATACGTTGAAGTAAATTGGTAAAGTTAGGGTGTGTTTGAATGACAAGCTTCTAGGAGCTTAAGCTTATTTTTTTCATAAATTGAAGCTCCAAGCTTTGTTCGGTAAACAAAAATATTAGAGCTTATAGAAAAAATAAACTCTTAAAAATTAAGCTACTCCAACTAGCTTTTAAAATAAGCTACAACCCCTTGTAGAATGTGAAATTACATAAGTACCCCTCTCTACATATCTTTGTGTTTTACTTTTTGTCCTTTCAAGTCTATTCACATATTAAGCTCCAGTTATAGCTACTTTACCAAACATTTCTAAAAAAAATATATAAGCTCCAGCTTCCAGCTCCAAAATAAGCTTCAGCTACAAGCTTCCAGCTACCACCTAGTTACGCCAAACACACCCTTAATATATTTTTTAAGTGAATTTTTTTTTTCATACAAACCAAAATAAAAGGTGGATCGGTTATTTTGGACTCAATAAGCTATTTTTTTATCTTCGATCGGCCAAAATCAAGATCAACGCACAAACATTTTCTTTTAACTCTTGTCAGAGTGTCAAAGGTCACTATATTACTCGATTTGTTATGTTGAAAGGGCTTTCTGAAGTCATTTTATTATCTTTAGTTTGTACGCAGGATTCTACTATTCTATTTATTATTAATTATTATTATTAATTATTATTATATAAATAAATGAAGATTGATATATAGTGATACCAAACTACTATATACGGTGTAATAAATGGAGATAACTTATGTAGGTAGACGGGGGCCATTGATGGATGTTTTTCGGTTTTGATGACTCTTTATGTTCGGGTTTGACCCGATTATGTTTCAATTTTACCAGTTTTAGTTTATGTGTTATTATTTACTAACTGCACCTTCTATATAATATTGATTATAAGCGTTTAATCAACAATTTTGCTTAAAAGAATGCTCAAAGAATAACTCGTTTTAGTAAAGAATGAAAAGTGTTAGTTTTTTCAAATTGATAAGTAATGACGTCATATTAATGTTTTTTTATATACTTATCGTAATATTAATGCATTTTTTCTATATGTATATTTGAACAAAGTCTCCTGAATTGATTTGCCGGTCTTGATCTTGAGCCTCCCACATCGTCAACCCAGCAGCAAGAGAATGCGAAAAAAGTGCGGAAGAAAGTTCCATAATGCATGAGGTCTCCTAGAATAAATGCTAGTACAAAGTACCTTAACATTACTCCTTAAGAACAATATGAGACAACTAATGGATATACATATAGGGTAGGGTTCAAATGAGAATAGGAATTTGTGTGAGAATAAGGGAACCAATGATATCAAGCCATGTGTACAAAGAGAATGTTCCACATGTACAAAACCCATTTACCCCCAACATCAATTATCTCACAAACGACAAATCGAAAAATTATAAAAATTGCACCATTAAATTCGTCGTTTTCTCCTCTTCGATTTGCCGTCCCTCAAGACATACTTTCGAAAAGTTTTTTTTTTCCATTTTTTTGGTGGGTTTCACATTTACTAACACATGTGTTAAAGTGTTGTGTTTAGGGTTTAGGGTTTGTGGTTTAGGGGTTAGGGTTTAGGGTTTGAGGTTTGGGGTTTCGGGGCGAAACCCCAAACCTCAAACCCTAAACCCTAAACCCTAACCCCTAAACCCCAAACCCTAAACCCTAAACGCTTTACAAAACGCTAAACCCTAAATCTTTCTAAACCCTAAACCTTGAACCCCTTCTAAACCCGAAACCCTTATAAACCCTAAACCATAAACCCTACTAAACCCTAAACCTAACCCTAAACCCTAACCTTAACCACAAATTAAATGTACAACTAATTACTAACACATGTGTTACTAATTTGTGAAACCCACCAAAAAATGAGAAAAAAAAAAGTTGTCAAAAGTATGCCTTGAGGGACGGCAAATCGAAGAGGAGAAAACGCTGAATTTTATGGTGCAATTTTCATGATTTTTCGACTTACCGTTTGTGAGATATTTAATTTTTAAAAATGTGGAGGAGAGAGAATAAAGTGACACATGGCAAAAATCTGTTGGTTCCCTCATTTCCACTCAAAATTGATGTACTCATTTGAACTTTACGCTATACATGTATAAGTGTTGGTTATTGTGAAATAAAATATGTATCCACCTGTTGATCATTCGGAACCACATAAAGTCATAAACTATGCTTCCAAGTGTTGACACAATTAGTATGTGGGATTTTACTGTTTCCACAACAAATTCGTAACTGTTCAACTATTAATGTTTTGAAAAAGAATCAAGTTAGCAAGTTAATAACGTTTTTAACAATTACTTTTACGGAAACATTAAAAAGGAAAATCTAACGTGTACCCTTCAAAAATATCTAATGAAGTTGAATTTGTTATTAATAATATATATTGTAATTAATAAAAATTTATAATTAGAAATTAGTTAGTTTAATATATATATTTTATGATATATTTAGGAAGCTGTAGTGCATTTAACAAGGCTTAGCTTGTCTAAGGGCACAAATTAGTAAAAAAAAAAAAAAAAATAGCTTTGGTAGCCGGGAGACAAAATAAAGGGGCCACAATTTGCAATGAGAATTTAAGAGGGGGACAAAACGATCAACGATTATAGTTGAGGCAGTAAAGAATAAACTGAGGCACGTTGCATGATCATAGGCGTGATTGCGTTAATGCTTTTGTAGAGACACGCATTTACAGCTAATCGGACATTCTCCAAAACTCAGACTTGACAACTCTTTCCCAAAACTCAGACTCAGACTTGACAACTCTTTCCCATTTTAATCTACTCATCGTACCATTAACTTTGGTATGGTGAATAGATTAGTGTACTTGACTCTCGAATATTGTTCAGAACACTGTCCATCACACCATAAATTCTTCAACAACATTCTTTTAAAACACTGTAATTATAAAAGCACTGCACCATATGCTTTAAATACTGTCTAGAACACTGTCTAAAAAGAAAATAAATGGTATATTTAGTAGGTCCATAAACTTAATAAAATTGTTATGGTGAAGTCAAACACTCAAACTTAATAACAAAATAAATAAAAATTCTACAGCCAGGGTTCGAACCAGGGTCTCGTGGGTGTAAGCCAGCGTCTTTTCTTCGGGACTACTATTCCTTTCGTAGTTTATTATAGTTCTAATAAATCGTTCGATCTCATAATTACTCTTGAATATTTAATAAATCGTTCGATCTCATAATTCAATAAATATTTTAATTAAAGTTTTAAATTAATCTTTTTACTACTGTAATCTAATCTAACATAGGGCAATCGCTCTCCTTTTTACATATATAACTATATAGCACTTTACCCCCGCAATACAGCGGCGACAAAAGATTTTGTTCATAGTAGGTTTGTTTAATGGCATGACGTACTTGAGTTAAGGGTAAGACAATACATTATTTTATATGCATTATATTTCATATGAATCTACACGGTGATGATAATTCTCGACACAACATGAAATTTAACACGGAAATGAATGAGGAATAGTTGTATTGTCAAGTCTCAACCTATGACTCGTTTAATTTATCTTAATGGTTTGGATTAAAGTCTAGGTCAACGGGTTGACCGGCCAACCAGCACAATGCAGGTCGTATCTGGGTTGGTTACTTTTGACTCGTTAACCCGTTTATCAAATTATTTTTAGGTTTAGATTGTAAACTTTAGACCCGCAAACCTAACTCAACCCACATCAAAATCCCTAATTATAATATTATGCTTTCAGTTATGCATGTAGCGTTGTATAAACTAATATAATAAATTATACTTCTTTCAAATTAAATGGTTAATCCTTTATATTGCAGCGGTATATTAACTTTTATAATACTTGGATTCACTTTAAATGTTTAAGTGTTGAATAACATATTTAACTGATATATTAAATAAATTTGATGTATTCTTTGTTATGTTATGGTGACATATTCTTTATATATTACTTCCTCCGTCCCAGTTTTATTGTCCACTTTTGACTTTTGAAGTCTTTCTTTGACAACTTTGACCTTGAATATTTTTATTTGTGTTATATAATACTTGATGCAAATTATACCAATGAAAATACATTCAAAACCCAATCCATTCATATATTTTGCATCAAATATTATATAACACAAACGAAAATATTTAAGGTCAAATTTGAAAAAGAAATACTTCAAAAGTCAAAACAGGACAATAGATTTGGGACGGAGGGAGTAGTATAAAAGATAAAATATATAGAAAATAAAAGTGAGTTATAATTTGTAAACAGTATATGATTTTTCATTAATACTTATATTAAAACAAGCTCGATATGCATTTAAACATTCATTAATGTTTATATAAGTTATTGAAAAGACAAATATTAATGATTTTATATTTGTAACCACAAGATAATTATTAGATATTAAATTTTATAATAAATTGCATTTAATTAAATGTTTAAAAGTTGAGTATAATAGTAAAAAGGGTAGAATAGTAATTTACTATTACTACCTTTAAGATTATACCTCAAATACATTATAATATAGTATAGAAGTATAGATATAGATAAGCGTTCTCCTTTTGATATATAAGACCATTCGTAACGCAGCGTTCTGGAGCATTTTTCTAAGTGAGAACGCCCCACAATGTCCGCAATGGGGCGTTCTGAAGAGGCGTTGTGTAGCCCAAACGGACAAAAATTGGGCGTTCGTGCGGAACCCACAACCTTTTCCAATTTCTTTTTTGTTTTTTTCCCTTGTTTTAATTCAAAATAAATGGTGTTGTGCGACCTAGGGGCAAAAAAGGGGACGTTCTGGTGTTACGATTGCTAGTGGTAAAAATTGTGTTGTGGTGTTATGCTAACGTGGCGCGTGAACAATGGACGTTCTGGTGTTACGACTGTGAATGAAACGTTTTACTTATGTGTAAATAAAAAGATTTTTCAAAAACTTTACACCGCCACCTCATCATCCAATTCACAGAATTAAAATTTCACATTGCATATCATATTTTAAAACCCCGTTCCATATCAAAACAATTATACTAGCTTATAATTCGCGGAATCGCAGGATGATCCAAATATATTGGATTTTAAGGCGTTTTTATATCCAATCTAAACGGCAACAACTAAAGACGAACTGTACAAATGCAAAAATTGTTTGAATTTTAAACAAGAAATAATGGGATTGCGACTCGATTATGTTGTTTTTGAAATTAAGTTTCAATAGTGAGCCAGATTGTGTGACCCCCTATTAGATCAATAAACTTATTATAGATTGTAATCCCTAAATCTAGGGTTTTAATAATATTTCTATGTAGTTTGATCGTGGATAAACCGATTGCATAAATTGAATATGACCCTCTTCTAAAACTCAAACGTTCCAAGAAGTTGTAACATTCTTTCAAGATAAAGTCAAGTATCAATTTCTGTGAATCTGAGTTGCATAACATGTTTAACTATAAAAGCCAAAACAAAAATGTCCCAATTGCGTGTTCGTATACGGAATCACGACTCTCCAACATTATATACACACAAATAGACAAATGCAAAGGCCTACTTATAAGAATCTTTGACGTAAAGTTGAAAACCTTTACACATTTGTTTCTTATGATCTACACAATTAAATTATGCTTATGCTAAACAATATGATGAGGACAAATTAAATGTATTTGAATTGTTAATAGTCAGTGCATTGTAAACCTAGTCAATACCGTCCTCTTTTCACATCATTTACAACAACGAGTCGATGACAACGGTTGTGTCTTTCATACTCTGCGTAAATAATCACCGTTTTGTAAGAACGATTTAGTTGTACGTATCGTTTTTCATTGTCGAATTCTAAAAATTATTATTACCAAATTCCGCTCGATCTACACCACAAATATTTTTAGGGAGTATTAGATTAATTATTTTACAAAGCTTATAATAATCGAATTAAGCAACTAAGTAATATAATCATGAATAAACAACATTGAAAGACGGTTTTGTGTGTATTATATATTTGTCTAGTTGAATTGGTGTGATAAGGACGAAAGACAAGTACGAAAACAAACGGTTCGGCCGGGTTCCAAGAAAACTAAAAGTAGAAAGTCTTGGAAAGCATCTTCTACTTCCAAAACGAAATAAGACACATCTAACAACACTTTTCTTTAATCAAAAAAGGCTATTTTGGCTCTATACATACCATGAATCAGATAAGTTTAAGTTTTTAAATAAAACGATTCCCCAACTTATCAGAGTTTTGTTATTGGAGACTCGTAAATTTATTGACTCGATCGAGCCGGATGACTTGATTTTCATACAAGGTTTTTGAAACTATATGAATCTAAACGTTTGATTCGTGTATGTCTGATTCGGCGATATGGATAACAAAGGAGAGGAGATTATAACGCACGTCGTCAATAGTATTTTTCTTCACATTATTCCTTTGATTTTAATGTGTGTTAACATATTTGTGTGCATCATATTAGTTCCAAACATCCAATACTACAGTAACGATAGATAACCTTACAATTCTTCAATATTTTCATGTCAATTTAGTTAGTATAGGTGAAGACCCGCGACAGCGCGGACGACTAAATCGAAATTGTTATAGATTTGAAGTTTTATTTTTAATTTTTTAATTCGATAAATTAGTATTTGTATATATGTTAGTGTGTTAAACATAAAATGTTATAATTCGTATATGTATAGCATTAAGACTCGTGACAACACGAACGACTAAATTGAAATTGTATTCATTGTTGTAGATTAGAAATGTCATATATAAAAAAAAATCAATTTAAAAATGCATACATCATATCTTCTAATTTTTTAAACTTTTGGGATAGTGAACAAACAGTTGTTTTTGATCGGATGGAAGTTCAACCATACTTGATTTTTGGGATGAACAATTTTTTGAAAGATGTTGAGATCTTTGTAGATCCACTGATATCAATATGAGGGAAAACGTAGAAAGTGATGGATCATATATATAGGGTTAGAATAAAGAATTACAATTAAGAAAAAAAAAATTGAATGGAATATCTTGTTATTTTAAATAGTAATGATTTTGCTTATATATATTGAGAATATGTTGTGAAAGTTGTGTTCGTTTATATTTTTTGTATTATTTTATTTTATTTAATAGTATTGTAAGCCAAATTTTTTATTACTATATTTAAATAATATTTAATATTTAAAAGTTTATTAAAAGATAGTTTCTTATTTAGTGAGGGTAAAGTGTAACATTATTATTTATACTCTAATTTAATTATATATCATTGGATCAAATTGAAAAACTCCATCGAAAGATCCAGATTTCTATGTGGTGTTTTGGTTTAATTATATGTATATAAGAAATGTTAGCAATAGTCTACAAATTTGGTAGTATAGTTCACTTGCTTGTGAATAAACAAGTGGTTGTTTGTTATGTTTTAGTGGGGGAGCCTTCAGGTTTGTGCCTTTAGTGGTTCTTACAGTTCTACAGACTTGCAAGGTATATGTTGAGTTATTATATGTATTTGTCATCAAGTCAATAAAGTGGTTACCAATATAAATAAAAATAAAACATTGATGAATGATTGAATGATTTGGTAATAAGAGAATTGGTTATAAAATTAAGCACTTATTGTTAGAACTTAAAAATAGATTGAAAAAGTTAAGGTAGTAGATTTGGTAGTTGAACAAACAGGACAATAACGTTTGACATAGATTTTGGGGTGCTTTTCATTCTCCTTCATATATTACCACAACACTTTCCCCAAAACAAACCTTATTTTTGTGTATAATTTAGTTTTTAGTACCTAACCAATCTAATTGTGTGACAATGTTTCGAACTTACCGCGAAATCCTTTTGTATGTATTGAACTTATAAATCTTTTAAGTATGTTATTATGTGTATTCATGTTAGTAATCCGTCCTATTGTAATGTAATAATCAACTTAGCTTGAGGCAAAGAGCAACCTTTATTTTCAATACATTTTTTGGTTCGGATATTAGGTTTTCTGGATCGCTTTGGTTCAAAACCGGATAATCATTTTGATTTTTGGAATGGTTTTGATTCTTACCGGAAAAATCGAAATAGTCCAAATAAATTGAATAATAATAGATTTTTGCTTATGTTTATCTAAATGTCTACACATACATAATACATTAAGTTACTCACCACACATCTTAATAAATATAATATATGATTCACCTTTATGACATCATCATCTAAATCAAATTGAATTAATCAATGATGCCCCTCTACTTTTTTTTTTTTCATCATTAAGAGTTTATATAATTAGAAGTAACAATATAGATACTTAAACGTGAATAGTAAATTATTCGCAATCTTATACTCACGTATCCATATATATAACATAATTTAAATTAAAATTAAAGTACTACTGATAATTTATTAAAGTACATATATAAATAATAATAAGCTTATATATAATAATAAATATGATACAGGAAGCAGAGTTAAAACATCATTAATCAAAATCAGAGTAATCAATTAGATTCCTCCATTTTAATCAAATTATGAATTATAACTTATATTAATTAAAGAATCAACACCACGTGTGTATACACGGGTTTAAGATCTATATTTTATATAAACGTGATGCCAGTATTAACTTTTTATATTTGTCACCATTATACGTTAGTCTTACTTTACAATACAATAAGATTTTGAGTAAAGTTCGATACACGTACAAATTGAAACACAAATTTTTACAACACAGGATCCGTTATTTTGTAAATTTGGTTTTTTGAAAAAGAACTAGTTTAGCAAGTGGTACAAGTTACATAACTAGACATGACTAATATGAATACAAGGCAAAGATTGAAAGTTCATAGTGTTTAGTTTTTCTATATAAAAAGTTGTCAAAAATAACTAGCAAGTTGTAACCTATTATTACTGCTCCCGGTCCCACTTTAAATGTCCTTTACATTTTTTTTATTTAAAATAGATTGGATTAATTTCAGTTTTACTCATATACTCCGTATTTAAGATAAGTTTGACTGAAATTTTTAAAAAAATTCATGATCGTGATTAATAAATGAAGGTAAAATTTGAAGTTTAATGGTTATTGATAGTTATTTTATGTAAGTGGATAATTTTTTTAAAACATATATAAATAGTAATGTGAACATTTATAATGAAATAAAGGGAATAATAATTATTGATTTCGTATAATCAGTCAATCAGCAAAGACAAACGTCCAACTAAAACACACGTTACACGTATTACAATTGCATTGTGCACGACTCTACCAAATTAGTAAGTAATCCACTAATCCCTACAGATAGATTAAGCCAAAAGAAATTCCATATTGTTAATCAGTTACTCGACATTCACCTAATAACCAGATTCCATCAATAACAACCTAACAAGTGTCTTTCAAGAAAAATATTGACTATGTCTAATCTTATAAGCATTAAGTATACACCCAAAGATTGATGGACATAAATGACAGATGACTTAATGATTAAATTTGTCTATCATACTATTTTGAACTGTCACAAAATAATTGTCCACTATTAAACATTAATATGCATTAATGATTAAATTTATCGTATTATCTTTAATTTTAAAACTACACAAACATCGAATAAAACATTTAATTAATGACTGAGAATTAAAACCATCCTTATAATAAAATTAAATTTGTAATTAATCCACTTTTCTTACTCCCTCCGTTCCAAAATAAATCTCTCCTTTCAGTTTTCACGAAGTTTAAGAAATTACATTGTCTGGTAGTGAAGATGACACATTGACCTTTACTTTTTGCATAGACTCCCAGCCTCCCAGGTATCAATTTTGTTAAAAAAACTATATTGAGTGTTAAATGGTAAATTTAATATGTCATTTTTGGAATTGAACACTTATTTTGTAACATATTAAATGGAAATGTGGACCTTCATTTTGAGACCATGATATATATGTGTTATTTGAACACTAATTTGATATGGATGTAATATTAGTGAATATGAAGAATTAAAAATAAGTGGAATCAGGTAACACTCGCAAAATTAAAACAACATTGCAACCTTCTTGACCTAACCTAATAAATCATAGGAACTTTAATTCCCGGTTCCTGCTTGGTCTAATGTCCGAGTGGGTACGGGTGTGTATAAAAGATTCAAAACCGTACTAAAACATTGTAAATTCCAGTAGAAGATTAATGAACAAATATAAATTAGCAACGACATAAGTAACACATTACAGTTTATATGCATCTTTCAGTAACTCATGTCAAATATAAACAAAACGCACAAAGCACAGATACGAGTAAACAAATCTTTGCTGTCAAAAAACCAAACAAAACATGATCAAAAGCACTAATGCAGTTAAAAACTGTCACAAAAATAGCAGTTACACAAGTTCTCCTTCTAACCCAAAACTGTCACAAAAATGTATTAAATTCTAGTTTAATTCTTCACCATTATAATCTTTGTTACTTATTATTCATTTCATTCCCTAAAAACAGCCAAATTAAGACCAAAAACCCAACACAAGTTCTCCTTCTAACCCAAAACAGAGAATCTTGCTGCTGGTAATCACCAAATTTCTTTATTCTTCATCCCCATTCATCAACACTAAAATAGTAAAAAAACCAAACCAAAAACCACTTTTAAAAATCATCATCTTCATCATCATCATCATATTCTATACTACTACTACTACTACTATATCCTATTTCCCCTAAAATCCCTAATATCATTTTTGCATACTTCCTTCAGTAAGTCCATTCTTGCGGTAGCCGGAACTCCGCCGGTTGCTGCCGGTGGTTGTTTCGCCTTTGCTGACCCATCATCACACTATTCTTAAACATCATCTCCGCTTCTGCCACGTCAGCAACTTCCATTGATTTCAAGTTCAGGTTTAAAGCTTGTACCACTCTATCCGGTAGTAAAACAGTTGAACAACCTACAAAATTAATGATAAAAAAACAAATTAAGTCAGATCTAGAAACAATGATTCAATATTTTACTACTCGTAAAATAAAATAATAAAGGTAAAGTGAAAAAGTAATAAAAAGTAAAAGAATAAAGTAGTATTGTACCTCTTTTTTTGATGGGTTCAGCCGGGGCTCCGATTTGACGAGGCAAGAACACACCCGTACCCGTGGACTCTCGTTTAGCAGCGTTAGGGTTTCCTAAAAACACAGCCCGCATACCCGACCCGGGTGCTCTTAAACCCGATTGCTGCTGAGTTGGCCAAGCGGGTAACGCCCGACCGTTACCGTTTTCATTCCTTGTTCGGTTTTGTTGTTGAATCATTTGCAAATACTGCTGTTGTTTCGCCATTTGTTGCTGCTTCAACTGCTGAAACTATTTATATTTTAAAAAATTACTCTATAAAAATAACATACAGTAACATATTTTTTTAATTTTTAAAGAGCTTTAATTAATGAAAATAAATGGCTATTACTACGTATTACTTACTTGAGCAACTTGGAGTTGTTGGTAACGGAGGTTAGGGTTTGAGGTAGTTTTACGCTGTGGTTGTGAATTTAAGTAGTAACGAGCAGCGGCTTCTTCAACCATTCTCATCCGAGCAACTTCACCTGCAGCAGCGTACAACAGATCCCACGACGGTTCCTTACGGTTAACTTCCGGCGCCGTTAACGGCGGTGAAACACATTTAGGACTTCCCCTGCTACTTGAACCTTGTTTACATCCACACAAAGTTGACTGTGGCGAACCGGCCATCATCCTCGCTGCCGACTGTTCATCATTATAACAACAAAAAAAAATCCAAAATAAGTAAGAAAAAAAAATCAAACAAAAAAAGAAGTATAAAAGGGAAATAAAATGTTACCTTTGAGTGGTGGTGACTTTCAAAGGTGAAATTAATGAAATCATTGTGAAGAGTGGTGTTGGTTAACTTTCGGGTTAACCCGTTAAGATACTCATCTTCATCACTTTCGGTTTCGGTAGAGCCCAACAGAGACTCCACCGGAGAACTCAGATCCGACTTTGACCCGAATGAGTCAAACCCGTAAAAACCAGAAGAGCTTTTGTTGTTTCCGGAGATGGGTTTTCCGGGAATGAAGTCCATGAGTATGTCTTCGTCGTTAAGAAACTCCGGTGGTAACCAAAACTCGCCGTCGGCTAGTTCTTGAGCCATTGAGAAGTGATTTCACCGGAAAATTATTATTATGGTGGGTTTAAAAGGGGGTTGCAATTATGGGTTCACGCCGTCCGTCAAGATATAGACAGAGAGAGAAAGAGATATTTAATGGGGGGAAGAAGGTGTGAAGTGTTGGGGGTATATAAATATGGAGGATAGTGGTAGTGGATGGGAGAGTGAGCGGCACGCGCGTATTGATGAAAGTGAGGGAACAAGAGGGTTTTTTCTTTTTGCTTTTGGTCAGGGTATTGTATGCAGGTTAAAGACCATTGGATATACGGGTCGGGTGGGTGGGTGCTGTATTTCTTGGGTCCCATTATGTGAATACTCTCACCCTACTTCCCATGTGAAATCACCAAATAAACATATACTCACCTTATTATTATAGATTTAAGCTAATAGATTCATGTGTATTGGAGTAACTTTTAGTGTGTCTTATACTGGTTAATTGTGTACTTTTGTAAAAGTAGTTGTGATTTTTGTTAAAAAAACAAATATGATTTATATTTAATTTGATTAATGTAAAAAAATAAAATTGTGTTTTTAAGATGCAAATGGATATAAAGGAGTTGGATGGAAGGGGGGTGGGGGGGGGGGGGGGGGGGTTTTTGTGGGACCCATATTCCCGGTTTTTATGGTTGTACGGCCGTTATTTAGCAAGGGATCGTGAGTTGAAGAGGCGGGAGAATGGAAGGCAAGTGGGCCCCACGTCGCCGCTTCCGTTTCTGCACTTGTTGTTGGACTGCCTCGCCACACTCTTGTACACGTGGCAGTTATGCTTTGCATGTAAGCAACTGGGGCTTTGTTTCACTTTCACCCCTCGTACTTCAATTAAAATCATTAAAGCCACCATAAACGTTTTTAACCTAATCTTGATTTTCTTTTTCAGTTTTTTTAGATTTAAACTAAAATTACCATTTCATTTCTTATATTGAAAACACATACTTTTTAAATTATATTTTTACAAATAATAGCGACTAATCAGCTAATCATAGTTGGCATGAGATTGGAAAGTAAGAAAACGGGCATTTCTTGTAAAGTTGGAATTCTTAAAGGGGTTAGTCTGTAAATACTAGGCTCTCTTGGGTTGAAATGGAAATAGTGGAAAGTAAGTGGGGGTGTGAAGTGCGAGATTTGTGGTTGACGGTTATACCCTCATGAGAGGAGGTGGAAAAGACATAAATACCCTTGTGGGGAAATAATTCTGACAGGTGTTAGGGATAGAAGTGTGAGTGCGGCGGGTTACGGTCATGTGCAGTGCAGACTCTGATATTTTTTGGTTTTGATCTTTAATTGTTTTGATTATGATATGAGATTGGTGGTGAGGAGAAGTGGGGATGGAGATCTGTTTTCGTCTGCCAAATACAACATTTTTCTCCACTTTTATCACTGTCATAACAAAGACATGGGAAGCAATGGCAATTACCTTACTATTTAATTACGAGTATTTAAAGTTATCGTAAGTTTCAGAGGATTGAAATATTAATTTTAATATTTCGTAACCCTTCCGTAACTTGAAATGAAATATTTAAGGATTGTTGGAAAAGAATCCTCTAAAATCCATTGGAACATATATTTTTTCAAATAAAAATGGCGATCGTACCAGAACCAGATGTTACTAAATTATACTATAAATATTTAATCACTAGTTGATTGTAACATCCAAGTATGTTTTACAGTACTTAATTTGTTAAAAGTTTCTTCTTTTGGATAATAAATATATTAATTGTGTAATTTGTTTTCGCACGTCTATTGACCTTGTTTGTCATTTATGGGAAAAGGAAAACACCACATATGGTTTTTATTGTGTTGAGGACCTAATTCCTTTCATGTTAATTGGATTCTTTCTCTACATAACCAAATCTAAAACATGTCGCAGAAGAGGAGGTTGCGACATCTCTTGATCAATATCTTCCCATCATACAACGAGAATAACCAAAGACATTCAATTATGAATGGCAACTGGTCGATAATTTCGACGGTTTTTCTAAGGTTTAGTACAACAATTATACAAGTCTGTTGTTATGTTGTTATATACTGTAATTGATAGTATTTTCATTTCATCATTCAAGTCTACTTATCAAAGAGTCATTGGTCTAGCTGTATTGTGGTAACCCTGCAACCATGAACTTGAGTGGATAAACATATATGTTTGTGGGGAAAATGAAAATATTTGTGATGGGTGTCTGAGTAATATTGTCGTTGTAAAAAAAAAATCTAGGTCTGTCTAATCATATACTGAGTATGCAATAACATATATCCAAGAGGATCGATATATATCATGGTGATGCCATCAAATTGTCGCAACCATGAATGATGCATACGAGATAGGATCTAGGACTAGTGATGTAAGCATAGGACACGCACTAATTTGATGATATCTACGCTATAGACACATGGAGTTACGGGAGTCTTTCTTTAATTATTGTGTCACCATATATATATATAGTGTGACACCCGTCAAATTAATACTAGTAATTAGTGCCTAATCGTCTCTGATACATGTAATTAGTTCGGTGTTAGGCTAATTTATGTATCAATATATATATTGTTGAATATATATAATTATGCGATTTGATTAAATCGACCGCAATTTAAAACGAATGTACTTCGTTTTAATTAATACGTACGTTGGTGAACAATTTTATTAAGTAATATAATATTATTTTATAACACAATTATATCCAAAAATTATTTTGATAATATTCCGTATCTATTTCGTATCGTACAATTAACAATTTCGCGATTAAATTAATAAACGTGCAAACAGTTGAAATAAAACTAAGTTATATTTTATAACTCAAGTATTAAATATCTGGTGAAATAATTCAACAAAAATATCGAATAAATATTCGCATTTCAAAACTTACAATTAAACGCGTATTAAATTATTTAAACGATTAAACGATCGGGAAAGCGAACACCGCACGTGTAACAACCGCCAAATTAGGACTAGTAATTAGTGCCTAATTCTCTGTAAATACATGTAATTAGTTTTGTGTTAGGCTAATTAATGTAACAAAATATATATTGGTGAGTATATACGAATACGCGATTTGATTTAATCGTACACAGTTTTAAATCGAATGTAATTCGATTTGGTAAATACGGACGTTGGTGAGACATTTTAATTTAAGCATAAAACATTATTTAAAAACATCATAACATTGTGAATAGCATCTTAATAATACTTCCAAATTATCCTATTTAGTACAACTAAAACTACGCGACTTGAAAACAAATTACACAAACTTATTTAAAGATTAGAAAAATAATCCAATTAAATTATTTAACAAAATTTACCTTTTTAAATGAATAATTAACGTGCGGAATAAATATTTTACGCTTAAACGACGGAGGAAACGAACACCGCACGGAGCGCGGAGACGCGGACTGAAAATGGGGGCTTTCACACAAAACCCTCACCTCCTTCCTTTTCCCTTCCATTTCTCACCTCTCTCTTCTCTTTCCTCTTTTCTTTTTCTCTCAATCACCAACTTCACCATCACCACCACCATCTTACAATTTCACAAAATAACCACACTAAACTACACCGGATTATACCCTCCGTTTGGAAGAAAAGCATCACCTCGCAACGATCTATATTCCTATCTTTTCGGATTTCTCATCCGAAAATTTTGTAAGTTTCCGACAAAACCCGAAACTCTCCGTTTTTACTCATTTTTACGTTTGTATGGTTTATATATGCTTAAAATGTCCAAATATGGGTTGGGTAAAAGTTTTGTACCGAACGGTGGCCGGAAAACTCGTTTTCGACACAAACTCCGGCCAACAGACCGCAACGTCGCAGTTGGCCCAGACATATTGCGACGTCAGCTGCGACGTCGCAATACTAATCACCACGTCGCATAAAGCGACATCATCCTCAACGTCGTCCTAACTGGCGGACGTCGCACTTAGCGACGCAAACCCTTACGTCGCAGAAATCAACAGCGTCGCATATAGCGACGCCACGTACAACGTCGCATTAAATTGCGAAAGTCGCACATAGCGACGTCATGCTCAACGTCGCAGTCAGGATCTGCGACGTCGCACCCAACGTCGCTCAAACCAGAACCTCAAAAACACATATTTTTACTAAGTGTCGAGACTCGAAATTTATCACTCGATTTTACCCAAATTCAGATCCTAGATGCGTTTTTCACCAAAGCAATATAGTAGAAATAAAAATTTTTCGAGCTGACCTGGCATCTCGACCCCAGCCAGGGGCCAGCCCCTTGGACCCCGCCAGGGGCGCTGCCCCCGGACCCCCGTACTTAGATTCCGTAAGCACATTTCTCACCAAGTGTCAAACTTGTACCACTTCGAAACGCTTATATGATACAACTTTTCAAACGTAATGGAATATACTTTTCAAGTATAACACTTCAAAATCAATGTGATAACATCAAGACTATTAATACAAACCGTCACCAACGGGCCAACCATGTTTTCTAAGAACAAACAATAACGAAACAACATTGGACATAACGAGTTGTGTAGACAACTAGACTAGATGGTCTTGCGAGACATCTACTTACTTGACTTTATATGTTTAGGCATTTAAAGGTTACGGGTTCGGAGAACCTACTCACTACTTACTGATTTCCACCGCTTACTACTCGACTCAGGTGAGTCTTACAGCCCCACTTTTACTGTTTTACATACGGGGTGAGATACATTGCTTACTTTTCTTGAACACAAGTACTAAACTACTTACTATACCAAACGGAATTGCATGAGTTATTTACTACTTACAGAAGTCTCTCCATCATATATCGTTAGTTATGGACTTAAGCGCCAACACTAGTTAATGGATCCATTAGGGAAATGACCCTCCCCGCCCGGGGTAGTAGCGCTACCACGAACCGTTCTGTATAAACGGGCGACTATTATTCGTTACTTATGCTTGCTCAGTTACGAGCATGTCACGGGAGCAAATCATTACTTACGGGTTAAGCTTCGATTATGAGCCTCATGGCAACGGTATAACTTATTTACTTTACATTTGCTGGATTTGCAAATACTTGATTTACGCCTGCGGGCACTACTGATGAAACCTTGTGTTCAAAACTGATATTACTTACAAACCTGTGAGATTCACCAACATTCGTGTTGACCTTTTAGCATGTATTCTCAGGTACTCATATGGAGTAGGATTTCTCCAGGACATAGCCAGAGTCGCATGATTTCAACTAAACTGCATTAACGGAGATTCTCAGCATTATCTTTTGTACATTTTGATTATGTAATAGAATCTCCCGCCATACGCGTGGACTCTAGGGAACTAATTTTGTATACGAAAACATTAAGTTTTCAAACATATATTTCTATGAAATCGTTTTACAACGTCTCATTTAGAGGTCGTTTACTGTATATCTTGTGCTTTGTATATTGATTAGTAACACCCAAGTATGCTTCCGCAAATCATTAAATTTGGGGGTGTTACAGCACGGAGCACAAACGCAAGGGAGCAAAATTTGGTGAAGTCCACACATTGTGGACCCCACCAAAACCGGCCAAAAGAGGGGGGAATCCCCTCCCCACTCCTCATTCCATTCAACACACACACACACTCTCTAATCTCTCTCTCTCTTCTCTTTCTTCTTTCAAACACCACCATCCTACCACCACCACTAAACCACCAAAAACTACCTCAAAACCACCTCAAATATCATAGCTCATTTGGAGAAAAAGAATCACGACATCACGATCTACATTTCTACCTTTTCTATTTCTCCCGGCGTTAACTTGTAAGATTCCCGACAAATCCCGAAAACTCTTAAATTTCATTTATTTTACTTGAAAGTTGTTTATTTAAGCTTGAAATGTCCAAATATGTGTTGGGTAAAAGTTTCGGGCGTAACGAAAACCGAAAAACTCATTTTTGAACTCAAAATTTCCGATCAGAAATAAGTGTCGCACGGACCAAAGCAGTGATGCGTCACTTCCTTGAGTGACGCTTTAAGTGTCGCTAAAAGCTCTAATTTTGCATCACTTGCCTAAGTGCCGCAAAAAGCCCTCTTTTCCCGTCACTGCCTAAGTGACGCAAATTCAATACCCGACACTCCTAACCGGCATTTTAGCGGCACTTGTTTAAGTGTCGCCTATAATTAAAATCCGATTTCATACGACACTAGCCCTAATGACGCATGACCCTGATACCGACAATGACACCCGACACTTCCTTAAGTGTCGCCCTCTATGCGTTACTTCTACAAGTTACGCCAATAAGTCAGAATTTACCATTTTATGCGACACTTCCTGAGTGTCGCCTAAACCCTAAGTGTTGCTATAAGTGACGCTAAAAACAGAAAGTTGCAAACTATTTTTATACTAAGTGTCGAACTTGTACAACATCAAACCTTTATACGATACGACTTCTAAAACACATTGGAACATACTTTTAAGTATAACACTTCGAAATCATAATGATAATGTCGAGTCTATTATCACAAACAATCACCAACGGGCCGTACACGTTTTACAAATAATCAAACAATCAACCAAATCGTAGTAATTTAGACATTCTAGTTGGACGAACAACTACAAAGGTAGTCTTATAGATACATACTCACGTTTATAACCATCGCGTGTCGTGGACACCCTCAGGTTACAGTCTTCGGACATCTCTGATTGGTTAAGCAACTCACGTTTATAGAGATAAGCGCACTCAGACTCAGGTGAGTCTCATGGCCCCTCTTTTACTGTTTTCTTAGGGGTGTGATATACTGCTCGTCTTATTTTACAATATGAACGCAAGTACAAACTTTTCATATACTACATGAGTTATTTTCACTAATCATTTTAAAGCCCTCCATCAGCATAGTTTGGTAATACGTTGTAGCGTGAATATTAGTATATGGTACCATATAGGATTGACCATTCTCGTCCGGGTTAGCATGCACTAACTGGTTAAACGGATTTACTAATATTTGTTCAAACGAGTGTAGATTAGGCACTCGTGGAGGCACCTCGATCAGGTCCTTGAATGTGGATCCTGACCCCTCGAGTTAAGCTTAGGCTATGTGCTCATGGCTGTATACATCATTATTTGCTTGGTTGCAAATCAGTATTTAAATTTTGCGGTTCATACTATATTATTTGATATACAAACCTGTGAGCTCACCAACGTTTCGCTGACCCATTTTAGCATGTATCACAGGTACTCAGCAGTAGGATTGGACTGCCCTCGGGATCACAATAGCTCGAGTCAGCATGCAGACATTAGATATTTCCTTGCATTAATATATTTTGTAAAAGTATTTATTGATGCTGTGTAAACGGGGTTTTAGTTTTAAAAATGGAAATACCTAACTTACTACACACAACACAGGCAAGAATACCTGGTCAGAATATAGTATAGCTTAGTAAGTCCGAGTCGAACACAGGGAATGGATGTCAACTTCTAACAAATTGGAAATTATTAAAATTAATTAAAGCAGTAATAAGTGGGGACGTTTTAGTTCCGATCAAACAATTGACAAACAATTATGATAAATGGTTTACTAATTAAAACTTAATTAGAAAATAAAAAAAATAATAAAATAATTACTTAAATAAAAGATTTAATTTAAATGATAAAAGAGATACAATTATTTAGACTATTTTCCTCAGATTCTGATTATCACTTTATTGAATTACAAATATATGGTTCTTATTGTGACATGCCAAATATACCAGTTATCCTTACAAGATTAACTGATTAAACACAATCAAGAAAGATATAAAGTTGTTTTCAACTCGCTAACAGTTCAATTTAACGTTATCCACCGAATTACGTTATAGATTAAAACTACATCGTCTATATGATTTACTTTTGCAACCTGAATCAACAAAGTTTATAACTAATAATTAGTTATCATGTTCATTACCAATCATCAATCATAAGTAACCCTAGCCTATCAAACTTAATCTATTTAGTGATAATTATCAATTAAAATCAACAATCATCAATAATTCTATAATCAAAAGGAACTCAATCGCAATTAATCATAATATCACGCGAGGTTATCACCAACAATCAATAATTAAACATGGATCATCAAGTAAACATACAAACATTCATAAAAACCGATATAAATCCGCAATTCAATAATCAAATCATCATCTGAGTATTATCATCTAAACAATTGTATTAAAAACTGATAACACGTAAAAAGTCATGTTTTTACGTACGTTATCTTCCGCATTTTAGGCACAAAGTTAACATTAACATACTTAAAAGGACATTATTCATAAAGTTTTGTTAACTAAGTCAAAACGGAGTCGATGTTTGTAAAATCACTAAAAATGGCATGAAAAACGTAAGAAACAGGGCAAAACTGCTTCACCGTACCTCCGTTCATTCATTTCAATACATTTTAAGCTACGCTCCGAGTTAGGACCTCTAACTTATGTCATTTTCTTCGTTAGGAAATTACGAAACCGTGAGCATGAGAATCACTCAAAACGGATAAACGACGAAGAAGTTACGCCAAATCGAAGAAACGGAGAACCAACGGACCGAATACGGCTGGACACAGACCGTATACGGCTGAGCCAGACCGTATACGGCTGGACACATACCGTATACGGCCTGTGCTCAGCCGTATACGGGCCAGCTCAGCCATATTCACCGTATGCACAGCCGTATACGGTCCAGTTCAACCATATTCACCCTAGCTCAGCCGTATCGTTCGTTTGGGTGATAAAAATCAGGTTTTTATTCACCTTTGCAATACGGTTGTGCGTTTCATGGTTAGGATACGGTCTACG
Source organism: Helichrysum umbraculigerum (assembly GCA_949592205.1). Taxonomy (NCBI): domain Eukaryota; kingdom Viridiplantae; phylum Streptophyta; class Magnoliopsida; order Asterales; family Asteraceae; genus Helichrysum; species Helichrysum umbraculigerum. The sequence goes on along the minus strand of CATIUR010000001.1, from coordinate 325,908,685 downwards.
GATACGGCTGTGCGATCTCTATATATAGAAGCCTCATTTCATCATTTCAAGCATCCATCATTCCACCAACATCTCTCATCACTTCACACACACACTTTATTCTTCGTTTTTACATTTTTATACGTTTACTCTCTCTAGGTTAGTTTAGTTAGATAGTTTCTCTCTCTAGATTTTTCTCTCTCTAGAGAGATAGATAGTTAGTTGGTTAGCAGTAGAGAGAGAAGGAAGCTGGTATTGTAATCACGGTGTAATAAGAGCATTCTTGGTGCAACACTCTGCCTTTCTTTTCAGCCGTTACGCTGCTCAATTTACTGGTTATATCTATCTTTTCATACTTATACTATGTCCGAATTATTTCTGCCTGCTTGTATGATGTATGTTACTGTTATTGCCATGCTTATTGAGTAGTGTGCTATTGCGGTTGTTGAAATGTAGATAATTAGACGTAGGGATGATGTTGAATTAATCTTTAAAACCATATAATTGGGAATTGTTATTTTTGTTATGTCTAAAACTTATCATGCAACTAGATTTAGTTATGGATCACCCTTTCCAGTCATTCGCGTGATTACTACTTTAGGCTTAGAACCTGATCACCTCTAGGTACAGTAGGAAGTTATCTGTGTTATAGTACGAAGCCGTGTCTGTCACTATAAATCGGCTGAAGTACTGGGTATAGCTTTGGAAACACCACTGGTGGAGTACAACGTGGAAGCCCCGGAAAAAGCAGTATGTGCCAACACTGTGGATTACCTAGAGACCCTAGAATATGGCCTAGGAACCAATATAGCTGTGGAAATGTTACAGTACACCGTCTGTCCACCCCTGGAACTGAAGCTATGGAAACATTTCAACATAGTACACCGTACCTGTACCTAGGGATAGAAGCTACAACATATTCCTGGTTACGAGGGTCTGTGGAACTGTTTAAGTGCAGTACATCGTGAACGGTGCCTAGTGTGGTACGCTGTGGAATGAGTATGCATTGTACACCGTTGGTGTTCCTAGGGCTGAATGACTGATTGCAAAGGAGAGTCTAGATCATGACAGAAGTAATTGAACTAATCAAACGTAAGGAATGAGTCTAGAGATGAAAGTCAAGCCCAGCAGTGGTTCAGGATTCTTAAAACCCCTAGACTCTACAAAACTGATAGTTTAGAATAACAAAATAATAATCTGAGCATATTTAGGAGATGGCATTTAAATTTAGGTGTTAAGAACGGTCAGAATTACCAGTATGACAGTCTGTTACCTTATTCCTACACCCCTCGAGGGTCCCTTGTCCACAAAGACAGTGTGGGGGGTTGAGCAGCCTGTTCTGATCAGAATCACGATAGCCTAGGTCTCGTGACATACTAATTCTGGTAAATAACTAGAATTAGTAGGGTCCTAGTGTTTACACCCGTAATGCACTTGTCTATTAACTAAAAATGCCCCCAATTATCTTTATAATAAGCATCATCCCGACAACTGATTATCGAAGTTTCAATCGCCGCAATTCTCTATCTATCTACCTAGCTACCGATTCTTCTCTATCTTTATTTTCCTGCATTTAGTTAATTAATTAATTAGAAAACTAACACACCAAAACCTACATACTTGCACAAACCCTATCCTAAAAGTGAACCCTATCTTTGGCATCGATTCGTTTCAATTCGCTCCGATTTAAGAACGACCTCGAGTTATACTTACTGCTTACTCACCCTGTGTAGTAGGTAGTATTTATAAGTTGAGCCCCAGCTCTTTATAAATTTAAAACCCTCTGATCCAGCCAAGCGGGAGGCTCGCAACGACAGGAAGCGATTCCTAAAATCCGACCGTTCGGCTGGCATCAAGTTTTTGGCGCCGCTGTCGGGGATCGTAGAGCGTTACGATTCTGAAGTCGCCTTAGATAGAATAAGCCTTTAGGAGATCCTTTTCGTATAGGTTGTCCTCAACTTACCCGAAAGTTACTTTCTTTAGAATAAATTAGCTTAATTTAGAATAAAATAAAAAAATCCAAAAATATCTTTCTACGATTCGCCGCCTTCCTATCCCATTTCTCCATCCGCCAGCAAAACGACTGAAGAAATGACGACTATGGACGATGCTGAGTTCTTCAACCACTTGGAACAAGAGTTGAAATCCAACTTTCACTCATCACCGGAAGAAGCCTCCGCTGGACCAGACGACGATTCTAGAACCTTAGGGAAACTCTTAGATCTTGACCTAGGAATCCATAAATCTCAACAGAAGATCTCAACTTCTGCTTCTAGCATTCCAAGCTATCAGGTTTTGCCTGCGCCTGAGATTAAACATTCCTTAGAAAAAATCCATAGATTCCCTGATTTTGTCGATAATGTTCACGGAAACCCTCAACCCTTTCATTCCTCATTCAATGAAGAACGAATCCCCATAAGGAATGAGGATATTCATGAGCATCTTCCAAAATCACCAATTTTTGTATACCTCGTACCGGAACCTTCGTACACCATTTATCGTGTTGTAGATAAGGAAATACCGAAAGATTCAGATAGTGATGAAATCCGAAACGTTGGTCACTCTTTTGATCCTGGTAATAGATTGGATGTATGTAAAGCATTTGCCTTACACTTAAATATGTCTGATTTTCCTTACTCAGTCGAGCAAAGAGAAACCATCTTAAGGATAGACATACTCGTAGGTATTCTCCACTGTCTTCCGACCCAAAAGGAAGATGGTATCTTCACACGATATCGAGAGCAAGAGCGAAAGCTTTTATCAGAAATAGATCACCTCATGGATCTATTTGCTTACACCGATTATCAACCGGTTTCTCAAACCATGGTTAATCGTTATGTTGCAGCTATGATAAAAGAGCTTGAGCTATTAACTTCTAAAGATCCCGCGATCACTCTCATCATTTCTGGAAAAATTCCATTTTTCGTAGATCCTGCCGCCTATATAATCGCCAAGTTGCAAGAAATATTTCCTGGAGCAGACGACAACAAGATAGAAGCCGTTTTCTTTGCTGAAAGAAAAGATATCCTCGTTAAACTCGCTTCGTTGTTCGATCAATCCAAATTCCCTTTTACCCTTTCTCAAAGATCTCTAATTTTGGATACTGCCATTGTTGTGCAAACTACAAATGGTAATCCCGATTCAACAAAGGAATTTAGGTTTCAGAGAATTTTAGGAAATCTTCTTCACAATCTTAATAATATAGACCGCGGTGTGCGAAAAGGAATTTCAAGTAAAAAGAAAGTTAGAAAGGAATTTAATAAGTTTGTTAATAATCTGCTAGAATTAGGTCGGAAGGAACGTAGGATTCTTAGCGAATTCAAAAATTATTCATCACATCCTGCCGAGCTAGTTGATTATGTCATTAACATATTAAACTGTGATTTTATTCCTCGCTATACTTTCCAAGGGAATCAGGATTGCTTCCAAGCAATTCCCCTTAAATAGATTTGGACCAATAGTCGAACTACAGACTTAAACCAAGCGCTTTTTGGGAGGCAACCCAAATTTTTAATTAGGTCTTTAAAATAATTTTCTTAGGTTAAAAATAAGTTAGTTTAATTAGTAGTTAAATTTGTTTCTTAAGAAAAAGTCAAAAAAGCTTTTAAAATCTGTCTCCACAAAATATGCGCAGTTTCTAAAAACTTGAAAATCTTAAATTAAAATATTTTTAGAAAGTTTAAAAAAAATTGTTTGGATTTTTTTAAACGGGTCAAGATTTTAATCGAAAAAAAATATCGTTTGTTTTATTAGTTAAGTAATTTTCCTTTCCGTCTTAAATAAAACCAATCTTTTTGCTGCGCAGTTTACTACAGGATTTTCAAACTTTTGCTAAAATATTTGGCTAAGTTTTTTTAATTACCCAAAATACTTAGTAATCACATTTAAAATGTTATCTAATCACAAATGGTAAAAAGGAGGAGAAGTTAAAGAGGGAAAATGAGTCAAACCAAGTCAAAACAACATATAAAATTCATTTTTTTTCCTTCCCTCTTCCCCTTGGCCGACGGCACCATCACCCCACACCAAAACCTCCATTTTTCACCATTTTAGCTGAAATCAAGCTTCATCTCTTCATCTCTAGGTCGTTTTTGAGTTTCTAAACATCATTGCATCTTCATTAAGGTATGATCCAAGCTTGAAATACCAAAATTCTCTAACTTTGTTAACTTAGGGTTTCAAGTTAGTTTTTGATGATTTGTGCTTTACATTGCGAAAATGAGCTTTGATTCTTGCTTAGTGATGATATAGGATGATGTAGGAACTAGCATTACTAGTTAGATTGAAGTAATTTGATGTTTGACTTTGGAAAGTTGACTTTTCTTTGACTTTTATGGCTAGTTAGTCCACTTTGACCATTCGATGATTAAATTGCTTATGATAAGTTGTTTGTTGGTTGTTTCTTAATATGATTAGAATAGCTTATTCATTTGCTTCATTTGCGTTTAAATGCGTGTTATGGTCAAGTTAGCAAATTAAAGTAAGCATGAAACGTTGACTTTTGATTAAACGTCACCATTTTGAAACAAAACTCTTGGTTAAATGATGTTTTGACTTAAGTTAATGCTAATGCCTTACTTTGATTTGTTAAGTTCAAGTTAGTATTACGATAGATTTGGCAAATGACAAAAAGGAAACCTTACTTTGGTAATGTTGACTTTAAAAGTCAAAATGCTTAAATTTTAGTAATACTAGTAACCATTCTAGTTAAAGAGTCATGGTGGTGTTGTAAAATTGTATATTTGAAAGTATTATGGCAAATCTTAAATGGATACTACATTTTCCTTAATTAACTACTTTTAAATTTTTAAAAGTAGTGTCTACTTAAAAGAATACCATAATTACTTTTAAAAAAAAAATACAATCAAGCAACACATTTGTCAACTAAAGAAGCTTTGTTGCATTACTTGCATGATATGGTTAAAAATGCTAAATACATGCTTAAATAAATCATGATAGTTTGCATTAGTATGCGGTAATAGGTTATGCTTGCCATGATAAGGTAATTACATGATTAAAACTTAAATCTATATCATACATGCTTATGATGGTTAAGTAGTCTTTTGACTTGTCTTCTAGAAATCATTAAAGACCTAATATCCTATTATTGTAAACCAAAGTTTCTTGTGATGGTTGGAAGTTGAGTTTGGTAGTATTACTAGTTATTACAGGTTTTTGGGACTGCTCATATTCCAAAACCCACATTTCGAATTTTCGTTAAAAAAAATCTAGAATATGAACTATTCCATAAACTTGTGATTATTCTTGGTAATTCACTATGTTCTTGTTTTTCTCTTATTTACAGATGACTGAGATTCCTCGCTATATCAGGAAATCCATCAAGGACCCAGAGAAACGGGAATTGTATCAGAAATGGTTAACACATCAATTGGGGGAAAATAGGTACATAGTGTGGGAAGACTTAGAGCAGATCGGTTTAAAGCAAGGGTTTGAAGATTTGATTGTATTCAAGGAAGGGAATCGACATCTGCGAGCCTGGAAGAATCTATTTGAGATTAGGGAAAGTGTCTATCAGGAATTAGTTGCTGAGTTCATGGTGACCTTCCAGTTTGACAAAACGATCGATAAACTCGATAATGACCAAATGATCAGATTCAACTTTATGGGCAACCATCACCACATGTCATTAGCAACCTTTGCCTGCCACCTTGAGTTATACACTGAGTATCAGGTTACTACTCCTTTCTTCTTGAAGGCAAACAGAGAGGTGAAACAGCGAGACCACACTGCTATTTGGCAAGAATTGACTGGAAATCAATTTCAGTCCAATGTCAAGGCCACTTCTTTTCTTGATAAGCACCACCAAGTTCTCCACAACCTCATCGCTTGCAGCATTCGAGGAAAGAGAAAGACTAAAGGATCTGTTGGGGTAAAGGACTTGCAGATCATCAAGAACATTATAGAGCAGGAACACGTTAATGTTGCTTATTTGGTTGCTGATAGGATCCTTACTGAGTCAGGTTATACTCAGTCAGAGTTTGCATATATGGGAGCAGTAATCACTAAGTTAGTTAGGAGAATGGGCTGTTGACTGAGGAGGTGATTGGTAGCCTGACACCAGTGGCGAACAGGGTATCTAAGCCATATGACATCAACTATATGGTTAAGGTTTGGTTGCTATAGAATGATGCTGACGGGCAGATAAGATGGAAGGATGGTGAGATCATTCCGGGAGTTTGAATGAGACCCCCGAGGAGCAAGAATGTTAGGTTTGAGTTCGATGACAGCACGGTCCACCGACAGCCTAGGACCACTGTTGCTCATGAGCGAGAGGAGGGTGAGACAGCTGCTGCTGAGGCACAGAGTCCACTGATACCACCTGCTCGAGAGTTTGGTTGGGAAGATCCGGTATCATCCGAGCTCATGTATGGTATGTTGGGTATGCTTAACTCACACTACATACAGGACACATATTTAGCTACTGAGTTTGGATTCCCACAACCTACACGCCCTACATGGGTATGCGGCCCATGACCACCCAACTACCACACCATGCCACTACATCCATTTGCCATGATGCCACCCACTACCACCGTTCCCTACACCTCCATACCACCCACATCATCCACTCGCACTGTGCCCATTGAGATTCCTCGAGCCCGCCGTACCAGGATTACCCCTGCGGCTGAGCCGGTTTTCTCTGTGCACACTGCGACACCACATGAGCCGCATATCCCACATATTGGGCAGCCATCTTCCCGTGCCATTACCCGTCCGAGACCAGCTGAGTCAGCCATATCAGCCACATCTTCAGAAACAGACTCACCTTAGTCAGGATTTAGACAGGACATGCAGGTTGATGATCAGGTACAGGTTCAGACTGACTATATGCCAGACATGACTACTGCTGCTTTGCCTACTTTGTCAGGACTCACAGGGATGTTTCAGAGCAACCCAGTGCCATCCTCTGAGCTTCCACCGTACCAGATGCTCGGTACTTCCCTAGGATCGTATGAGATTGCAGACATGGGACTAGATCCCAACTTCCATTTGTACCCGATCCAGCCACCAGCATCAGGCAGACAGCGCAGTTCGTCTTCAGCATCAGTCTCCCGTAGAGCATCGAGTGGATAGCACTCTGCTTCACGTGCTGCACCTTATGGCTCCATGCCACCTCCAGCTCACGGACCACCATCCAACCAACATCTTTCTCGCCCTTGATCTCATCATATTTTACTATCATTTATGTTGGATGACTGTATAACTCTATTACTAGTATTACTGATATTTGGGATGACTGTATTAACTGTTGCTGCAGACTTGTTATGGTCCCAACCTGTGATCTGGTTGGACCCACCTATCTATCTTATCTTATCGTTTATCTATCATTTTACTTATGTTATGTTTTGCTTAGTTAATTTTCAGATTACTTGCGAATAAAAGAGAGTAGTAGATAGTATGAAAATTTCCCGAAGAGAGCCCGAGATGACGCACAAATCACGCAAAGATCATGATCCAAGCCAATTAAACTACCCTACCAAATCAGAATCTTCAAACACACATCTCAGTCTTTTCTAGGGGAGTTTTTCGTTCCATTTCCTTAGTGATTTCCTTTCATCGCCTATAATTCTCCGTGTTTCCCATCATGCTTAAATTCTAAAGTGTGGGATTCTAAATCCCACACGAATCAACCCAACTTAGAAATATGGTTCCGAAATATTTTCAAACTTTAAGTGTGAGATTCCTCCCCAAAAAGAAGAATTTTAGACTTAGTTTGAGAACATTAGGGACAATGTTCCTCTAAGTGTGGGATACACGGTATAATATACCGTATTCTTTGACTTTGATTGCTCGTCCAAAGTATAACTTTCCTAAAAATAAGCTTAACTTCGACAGTGAAGTCTTCACTCATTCAGTTGGCTTAAATTTTTTCAAAAACCTCATTTTTGCTAAATTTTTAAATTTTTTGACTCTAAATAATTTTGAGAAAGATAAATTTTTCCGAAAATTGATTAAACTGCTTTGGAAAGTAAGATAAGTTAAGATACGAATCCCTTGAAAATGGAATGTTAATTGAAGAGCATCGCACGGCTAGGCACATACAACCCTTTTTGCAGTGAGGTACTTGAGCCAATAAAAGCATTCATTTTTAATGCTTCACTTCTTCGTTTGATGTGTGTGCCGATGCATGTGCTTTGAGTTAGAACTTGCTCTTGGTATACGCTTCGAGACCACACCAATGAGCACCGTACGCGGTGAAGGTGCAGTCAGAGGACCTTGACATTTCATAGGATTAAAACCCCATTTCTTAAAGCCTAACCCGTCCAACTCTCATTCGTGAGTGTTGAAGATCCACTAGTTAAACCCTTTGAGCCTTAACCTTTCATTTCTTCAAAACCATCAGTCACCACCTACCCTCACCTTTTAAAAAATTTTAAACTTAGAACGTTTTGGAGTTATGAAAAGCGTTATTTAGGCATCCTTGCCACTTTTGTCTCACACACTCTCAATTTCTCTCTGTGTTCTCTCAGAAATCTTGCGTGTGTTAAAAATCATATATCTATTGAAAGCAAAAAAATTCAAGTGCGAAAAATTGGCACCTTTTCTGAAAAGCTCAGTCAAAATGAGATGTCAAAAGGACAAAGTGTCCAGGATCTCTCGAAAAATATATAAAAAAGTAAAGAAAAAGAGAAAAATCTCCGAAAAAATTCCCACAAAAATAAAATAAAGCTTAGTGCTTGAAACTCTCGAAAGAATGCCTATTCAGAAAATCAGTCAACTCCGCGTGCGTTCCCGAGAAGAAAGTCATCAAAGCTACCTTTCTTTATAAATAAAATTCCTTCGTGTGCGTTCTCCGTTTTAAAGAATGTCTAGATAATTCGATTCATAACTTTAGGACTTCTAAGTTTAAAGAAAATACCCCATTTTTCAATTCCAAAAATTCACCATCCTCCGTACCCCTTTGTTCCATCACCCACTCAAAAACCCGAAAAATGTCTTGGGATGATTAGCACCGTTCTCATTGAAGTGGTGGAGATCCGATTCTTGATCAAGCCTATGATGAGAAGCAATGCATGACTGGCTTTATGAGCGATTTCGTTTGATTAGAATGATAGGAAACCCGATACACTTTGAGTGAATTGAGTGACCACCTTTGTGAGATCGCCTAGTCATGTACAATATCCATCGAGAATTGTGAAAGTATGCCAAGGTTAACATTTCAGGTTTAAGGGGGGACTATCTTAATGATGCTTGCTTTCTGAAAAGGTTTATTCAGTTTTTGATAAATTGATTAATCTCTGGTTATTTATTGTCAGAATCCCTAAAACTAGATTTTTCAAAACCTTATAGCAAGTGAGAATTTTAAAGTTTGCTTGAGGACAAACAAAAGTCTAAGTGTGGGATATTTGATAACACGTAAAAAGTTATGTTTTTACGTACGTTATCTTCCGCATTTTAGGCACAAAGTTAACAAAAACATACTTAAAAGGACATTATTCATAAATTTTTATTAACCAAGTCAAAACGGAGTCGATGTTTGTAAAATCACTAAAAATGGCATAAAAAACGTAAGAAACAGGGCAAAACTGCTTCACCGTACCTCCGTTCATTCATTTCAATACATTTTAAGCTACGCTCCGAGTTAGGACCTATAAATTATGTCATTTTCTTCGTTAGGAAATTACGAAACCGTGAGTGTGAGAATCACTCAAAACGGATAAACGACGAAGAAGTTACGCCAAATCGAAGAAACGGAGAACCAACGGACCGAATACGGATGGACACAGACCGTATACGGCTGAGCCAGACCGTATACGGCTGGACACAGACCGTATACGGCCTGTTCAGACCATATACGGCCTGTGCTCAGCCGTATATGGGCCAGCTCAGCCGTATTCACCCTATGTACAGCTGTATACGGTCCAGTTCAGCCGTATTCACCCTAGCTCTGCCGTATCGTTCGTTTGGGTGATAAAAATCAGGTTTTTATTCGCCTTTGCAATACGGTTGTGCGTTTCATGGTTAGTATACGGTCTACGGATACGGCTGTGCGATCTCTATATATAGAAGCCTCATTTCATCATTTCAAGCATCCATCAATCCACTAACATCTCTCATCACTTCACACACACTTTATTCTTCATTTTTACATTTTTATACGTTTACTCTCTCTCTAGGTTAGTTTAGTTAGATAGTTTCTCTCTCTAGAGAGATAGATAGTTAGTTGGTTAGTAGTAGAGAGAGAAGGAAACTGGTATTGTAATCACGGTGTAATAAGAGCATTCTTGGTGCAACACTCTGCCTTTCTTTTCAGCCGTTACGCTGCTCAATTTACTGGTGATATCTATCTTTTCATACTTATACTATGTCCGAATTATTTCTGTCTGCTTGTATGATGTATGTTACTGTTATTGCCATGCTTATTGAGTAGTGTGCTGTTGCGGTTGTTGAAATGTAGATAATTAGACGTAGGGATGATGTTGAATTAATCTTTAAAATCATATAATTGGGAATTGTTATTTTTGTTATGTCTAAAACTTATCATGCATCTAGATTTAGTTATGGATCACCTTTTCCAGTCCTTCGTGTGACTACTACTTTAGGCTTAGAACCTGATCACCTCTAGGTACAGTAGGAAGTTATCTGTGTTATAGTACGAAGCCGTGTCTGTCACTATAAATCGGCTGAAGTACTGGGTATAGCTTTGGAAACACCACTGGTGGAGTACAACGTGGAAGCCCCGGAAAAAGCCGTATGTGCCAACACTGTGGATTACCTAGAGACCATAGAATATGGCCTAGGAACCAATATAGCTGTGAAAATGTTACAGTACACCGTCTGTCCACCCCTGGAACTGAAGCTATGGAAACATTTCAACATAGTACACCGTACCTGTACCTAGGGATAAAAGCTACAACATATTCCTGGTTATGAGGGTCTGTGGAACTGTTTAAGTGCAGTACATCGTGAACGGTGCCTAGTGTGGTACACTGTGGAATGAGTATGCATTGTACACCGTTGGTGTTCCTAGGGCTGAATGACTGATTACAAAGGAGAGTCTAGATCATGACAGAAGTAATTGAACTAATCAAACGTAAGGAATGAGTCTAGGATGAAAGTCAAGCCCAGCAGTGGTTCAGGATTCTTAAAACCCCTAGACTCTACAAAACTGATAGTTTAGAATAACAAAATAATAATCTGAGCATATTTAGGAGATGGCATTTAAATTTAGGTGTTAAGAACGGTCAGAATTACCAGTATGGCAGTCTGTTACCTTATTCCTGCACCCCTCGAGGGTCACTTGTCCACAAAGACAGTGTGGGGGGTTGAGCAGCCTGTTCTGATCAGAATCACGATAGCCTAGGTCTCGTAACATACTAATTCTGGTAAATAACTAGAATTAGTAGGGTCCTAGTATTTACACCCGTAATGAAATTGTCTATTAACTAAAAATGCCCCTAATTATCTTTATAATAAGAAACATCCCGACAACTGATTATCGAAGTTTCAATCGCCGCAATTCTCTATCTGTCTACCTAGCTACCGATTCTTCTCTATCTTTATTTTCCTGCATTTAGTTAATTAATTAATTAGAAAACTAAAACACCAAAACCTACCTACTTGCACAAACCCTATCCTAAAAGTGAACCCTATCTTTGGCATCGCTTCGTTTCAATTCGCTCCGATTTAAGAACGACCTCGAGTTATACTTACTGCTTACTCACCCTGTGTAGTAGGTAGTATTTATAAGTTGAGCCCCAGCTCTTTATAAATTTAAAACCCTCTGATCCAGCCAAGCGGGAGGCTCGCAATGACAGGAAGCGATTCCTAAAATCCGACCGTTCGGCTGGCATCAAAACTTAGCCACTCATTATGTTACTGAAAATCAGAATTGAAATCAACATCATAATCATATTCAAATGAAAATAAGTAATGAATTCGAACCGAAAAACCGAAACAATGATTGACCGAATGAAAGCCTTCAATTCTTTTTGATCATTTGCCTTCAAAAATCTCTAGAATGAGGGTTTTTGATTAGAGAAATCGACTGGAAGAAAAGTGTGGTTGAGTTTTTTTTGCAAAATGAGAGCAAAATGAAGTTTTTAGGGTTTCTGTCGACTCAATCCATACGCCGTATGGACATCCATACGCCGTATGGATTGAAAAGCTCATGGATCCAACCCGCGTATTCTGGCGGCCCGGCTCACTTCATCCATACGCCGTATGGAATTCCATACGCCGTATGGATTGATTTCTTCAACTTTTTAACCATCGACCACTATTCTTCATACTTCCTTTCTTTTACTTCTTTTCTTCAATTCTCGCTTAATTTCTACTTCTTTTTACAATTCAAGCTCCAGCTAATTCCTAAATGCAAATATGAACGAAATGAGTATCGAATTCAAATAAAATGCATAAGAAATTAATCAAACGAGGGGGCAATTAGCACTATAAAATAGTACATTTTGGCGTTCATCAAACATCTCCCACTTGAATCCTACTTGTCCTCAAGTAGACTATTGATTCAAAAATTCAAAACTTTAAATATGAACGGCAAACAAAAGAATAAAAGGACTTACATACTCCACAACATTCAACAAACCAAATTTTTATCTTAAAATCGATTATTTCTTAAAACTTAACAATCAAAAAACTCTCAATGGGAAACAATTCTAATACATTATTTGTAACACCCGCCAAATTAGGACTAGTAATTAGTGCCTAATCATATGTTAATACATGTAATTAGTTCTGTGTTAGGCTAATTAATGTATCGAATTATATATATATTGTTGAATATATATACGAAAATGCGATTTGATTAAATCGTACGCAATTTAAATCGAATGTATTTCGATTCAATTTAATACGGACGTTGGTGACCAATTTTATTAAATAACGCTTTTATGTCAAAAATATTATTTTGATAATATTTTGTATTCAATTCGTATCGTACAAACCGAACTTACACAATTTAAAACAATAAAATGCGTAAACTAAATAAACAAACTAACTTACATCTTATAACACAAATATGAATTGATTTGTAAAATATTTAAACAATATATCGCGTAATAAATCGTATTTTAAAACTTATAATCAAAATGTAAATAATTATTTAACGTTTAAACGACGGAGCAAACGAACACCACGCGGAACGCGGGGCGAGAAACTGAAAAGTGGGGATAACCCCACCTCCCACTCCTTTTCTTTCTCATTCTTCTATCAATTCTCTCTCTCTTCTCTTATTTCCTCCAAAATCACCAAATCACCAAAAACTCACAAAACCGCAAAATAACGTCACGAAACGCAACCGAATCACCAATATTTTTAGAGATTCACGACCACCTCGCAACGATCTACATTTCTACCTTTCCGGATTTTCATTTCGGCAAATTGTAAGTTTCCGACAAAATCCCGAAATCTCTTGATTCTTAGTATTTTTCATTTGTGGTTGTTTTTATAACTAGTATATGTCCATTACAATGTATAGAACACGATTTCATAGCTTAAAAACGAGTTTAAAACGGATTTTTCGCCGGAAAAACGTTAACAACCGGACTTTCTGGGCTGGTGTTCATCCATGCGACACAAGCATTGTGTCGCATGTTGTGTCGTATTTTGGCCTTTATGTCGCATAAAATCCCTTGTGTCGTACCTTATGTCGTACCAGATAATTAGTGTCGCAAGTCCTGCGACACAACCACTATGTCGTATTCTATGTCGTATTTCCATACGACACAATCACTATGTCGCTGTTGAATCAGCATCTCGCATCTATGCGACACAACCCTTGTGTCGCATAGACATTGTGTCGCATTTTTATGCGACACAACCCTTGTGTCGCATAACTACCCTTGTGTCGCATATTGTGTCGCAAAACACAGAAAACTCAGATTTTTTACTAAGTGTCGAGACTCGAAATTTATCACTCGATTTTGCCCGAATTCAGATCCCAGATGCGTTTTTCGTCAAAGCAATATAGTAGAAATAAAAATTTTCCAAGCTGACCTGGCAGCTCGACCCCAGCCAGGGGCTCTGCCCCTTGGACCCCGCCAGGGGCTGCCGCCCCTTGGACCCCGCTACCAGGGGCGCTGCCCCCGGACCCCCGTACTTAGATTCCGTAAAGGCTTCTAAAACACATTTTTCAAGTGAAACGCCACGAAATCAAAATAATAATAGTTGAGATTATTATTACAAATCCGTCACCAACGGGCCGTACATGTTTTCAAACACTTAACAAATCAACCAAATCGTAGTAATTTGGACATATATATAGTTGTGTAACAACTACAAGGGTGATCTTTTGAGATACCCAATCATGTTTATAACCATCGCGTGTCGTGGACACCCTCAGGTTACAAGTCTTTGGACTTCATACTCGGCTAATCAACTTACGTTTGTTTAAACGCTTTCAGACTCAGGTGAGTCTCATAGCCCCTCTTTTTACTGTTTTACTCAGGGGTGTGATATACTGCTCAACTTTTAACATGTGAACGCAAGTACCAACTTTTCATATACTACATGAGTTTTTCGAAACTAATCATCTTAAAGTCCTCCGTCAGCATAGTTGTTAATACGTTGTAGCGTGAATATTAGTATATGGTACCATATAGGATTGACCCTCCTCGTCCGGGTTAGCAAGCACTAACCGGGTAAACGGACGTACTAATATTTGGGAAGACGAATGTTGATTAGGCATTCGTGGAGGCACCTCGCCCGGAATTCTCTATAGGGGACCCGGCCCTCGAGTTAAGCTCAACTATGTGCTCATGGCTGTATACACGATGATTATCATTTAATTGCTGGATGCAATTCATTATTTAATTGCTGGATGCAATTCATTATTTAATTGCTGGATGCAATTCATTATTTAATTGCTGGATGCAATTCATTATTTAAATCTTGCGGTTCATACGATATTAATTGATTTCAAACCTGTGAGCTCACCAGCTTTATAGCTGACCTTTTAGCATATATCGCAGGTACCCAGCAGTAGGATGTTTCTGCTTCAGGATTTAGCTCGAGTCAGCATACAGACGATTGAGATTTTCTTGCATTAGTATATTTTGTATAAGTACTTATGTACTGAAATCTCATTATATTTAACTCGAGCTATGTAAAGCTTTAAATGTTGTAAACATTTCAATTATCAATATATTTTGTTAAAACGACGCATATAGAGTCGTTTGCTATTTATCTTTGTGCTTTGTTATTGATTAGTAACACCCAAATCAAGCTTCCGCAAATCATTAAATTTGGGGGTGTTACAGATTGGTATCAGAGCCTAAGGTTATAGTGAACTAGGTTGCATTTAGTGAGCCTAGACTATGACCATTAGGCAGTATTCCTTATTAGGTATGACTGGTTCAGGGATTACAGCATACGAGTTTAATTTAACATAGCCTGATCAACTATGTACAATTAAGCAAAGATGATGTAAGATTTGAAAGTAGTTATGGCTGAACAGGATACAATAGAAGACTCTGACCTCGAGAGAACCGAGACTCAAACATGTTTATGCTAGACACTCAATAGGCTATATTATATAGGAGCTATATGAATATAGGCCTCAATCTTACTAACGCTTTGTCTCAGAAATGGCAAACATCCCATCAAATTCATCTCGTTCTCCATCCGGGTCGCAGAACCCAAGGGTAGCAAGGAGGAACAACAGGTTGCCTCGAGCTGGCCCGTATCCCACTCACATCGCCATACCGGCTTTAACTGCTAGGGTAAATCAACACGAGCAGCGACTTCGCACCATGGATGTCGTGTTGAAGGAAACAAATGAAAACTGGTGACTTACGTCTCTTGAACGCATAGAACAGGTCTCCGACGACCTTGAAACCACAAACAACAACATGGATGTCCTTCGCAACCAAATTATAGAAATAAGGGTGGAAAATGCCCTTCTACAACAAAGGATGGAAGAATGTGAGCAACGCTCACATGAAGCAGAAGAGTATGCGCGCGGAATAACACAACGACTTGCGCTAGCAGAAGACAACGCCCGACAAGCTAGCAGGCTTGCAAACACTGTGGACCGTCTTGTCACGATGATGGAACAAATTAATCTACGTCAAGACTAGTGTAGTCTTTGTCTTGTAATCTATCCTGTAATCTAGTAACTATCTAAGCGCTACTCTATAATTCAGTCGGATGTAACAATTCCCGACATCCTTTGTAATACATCTGTAGGATGTAACCTTTGAACTCGTATTAGCTATCAAATATTCTTGTTGTTCAACTCATATTAATTGCCATAATTCTTCTTCATATTGATGTTATGTATTACCACCTTTATACATGTACATCTGAAATAAATACAATTTTCTTACAAAATCTCATGTATCTTCATTTCTTTTATTGAAGAATCATGCCGCCAAAGACACGACCTTACACAGATGCTCAGATCACGTCACTCATAACCCAGGCTGTTACTGAAGCCTTGGCTCGGAATACCCCACCCAACTCCACAAGAAACAGCGATACCGCTAGAACCTCTGCCGTCAAACCTTGTTCTTACAAGGACTTCCAAAGCTGCAAACCCTCGAGCTTCAAGGGTTCTGAAGGAGCCATCGGACTGATCAGATGGTTCGAGAAAATGGAAACTGTTTTCCGTGTTAGTAAATGCGCGGAGAACGACAAAGTAAACTTCGCCACCTGCTCTCTTGAAGATGATGCCCACTCTTGGTGGAATTCATATACCCAATCAGTGGGTGCTGACATTGCCTACCAACTCACTTGGGAGGAATTGAAGGCAAAACTCACTGCCAAATACTGCTCTATCGCCAAACTCCAAAAGCTAGATGAGGAGTTCTGGAACTTAAAGGTTCAGGGTGGTGATATCGATGGTTATACCACCAGGTTTCAACAACTAGCTGCCCTCCGCCCAGCTATGGTTAGCACTGAACCTGATAAAATCAGGAAGTACACCCTTGGTCTCCCTGATCCTGTTCGGGGACATGTCATCTCTTCAAAACCAACCACCATTGACGGTGCAATCCTATTGGCCCAAGACTTGATGTCAATGAGCCAAGATTCTGAACCACCCACTTCATCCTCTCACAACAACAAACGCAAGTGGTCTGACTACCACAACAACCCCTCCAACCAACAAAACAAGAAAACCGACACCATCAAAGCTTACAACACCACCACTGACATCATCCGGGGTTACACTGGGAGCAAACCATTCTGTTCCAAGTGCAGCCGTCACCATGAAGGTTCCTGTGGTCCCTTTTGCAACAACTGCAAGAGGTACGGCCACCTTACCAAAGATTGCCGCTCTCCTACCAACAACAACCCCAACAACACCAGACCACCCAAAGTATGCTTTGAGTGTGGGAAACCTGGGCATTTCAGGGACTCGTGCCCAAAACTGAAGAACAACAACAACAACAACCGCAACAGCAACAACAACAACACCCGAAGCAAAGCTTTCGTCATCAAATCTGGGGACGCCCGCCAGGACCCGAATGTGGTCTCGGGTATGTTCCTCCTCAACAACTTAAATGCTTCTGT
Organism: Helichrysum umbraculigerum; assembly: GCA_949592205.1. Taxonomy (NCBI): domain Eukaryota; kingdom Viridiplantae; phylum Streptophyta; class Magnoliopsida; order Asterales; family Asteraceae; genus Helichrysum; species Helichrysum umbraculigerum. The sequence goes on along the minus strand of CATIUR010000001.1, from coordinate 325,891,216 downwards.
TCTATTTGATACTGGTGCTGATAGAAGCTTTATCTCCGATGATTTTTGCCCATTACTTGACATCACTCCTGTTGCCTTAGATGTTAAGTACACTGTAGAGCTAGCCAATGGAAAACTTGTAGAAACCACCAGTGTGATACCTAATTGCACTTTAAACCTAGCTGACGAAACCTTTTCGATCGACCTTATACCCATTGAAATCGGGAGTTTCGACGTCATTATTGGAAAGGACTGGTTGTCCAAATATCGAGCTGAAATCGTTTGTCACGATAAAATCGTCCGTATCCCACTCGCCGTTGGTGGAACCTTGATCATACAGGGGGAGACCGGTGGGACGGGACTCAATATAATCTCCTGCTTAAAAACCCGAAAATTTCTGAGAAAGGGTTACCCTGCCATACTCGCACACATCATGGAGAAGAAGTCGGAAGAGAAGCGACTTGAGGATGTGCCGATTGTTAGAGACTTTCCCGAAGTCTTTCCGGAAGAACTACCTGGTCTACCTCCGCCTAGACAGGTTGAGTTCTCGATTGATCTTGTGCCGGGTGCCGCACCGGTGGCCCGCGCACCGTACCGTTTAGCTCCATCTGAACTTCAGGAGTTGTCCTCTCAGTTACAGGAACTTCTGGATCGAGGATTCATTAGACCGAGTTCTTCACCTTGGGGAGCTCCGGTCTTATTTGTCAAAAAGAAGGACGGTTCTTTCCGAATGTGCATTGACTACCGAGAATTGAACAAATTGACCGTCAAGAACCGTTATCCACTTCCTCGCATTGATGATCTATTCGACTAACTTCAAGGTTCAAGTTTCTACTCAAAAATCGACCTGCGATCAGGTTATCATCAGTTACGAGTTCGCGACACCGATATTCCAAAAACTGCTTTCAGAACTCGTTACGGGCACTACGAATTCCAAGTGATGCCCTTCGGTCTAACAAACACACCGGCTGTATTCATGGACCTCATGAACCGGGTGTGCAAACCTTACCTCGACAAGTTTGTCATTGTCTTTATTGATGACATACTCATTTACTCGCGCAACGAGCAGGAACATGCGCAACACCTTAAGACTATCCTTGAACTACTTAGACACGAGGAGCTTTATGCTAAATTCTCTAAGTGTGAGTTCTGGATTCAAACCGTTCAATTTCTTGGTCACGTGATCGACAGTCAGGGAATTCACGTGGACCCATCGAAGATCGAGGCTATCAAAGACTGGCAAGCACCCACCTCTGCAACTGAAGTACGACAATTTTTGGGTCTTGCTGGGTATTATCGACGATTTATCGAAAATTTCTCCAAAATAGCTCAACCACTCACGGTACTGACTCAGAAAGACAAAAGGTTCGATTGGACCGAAAAACAAGAGTCAGTGTTCCAACTTTTGAAACAAAAGCTTTGCAGTGCTCCAATTCTATCCCTACCCGAAGGCACCGATGACTTCGTGGTATACTGCGATGCTTCTCACCAAGGTCTTGGTTGCGTGCTGATGCAACGAGACAAGGTCATTGCTTATGCCTCACGACAGCTGAAAATTCACGAAAAGAACTACACCACTCACGATCTCGAACTTGGAGCTGTCGTTTTTGCTCTCAAAATCTGGAGACATTATCTCTACGGCACTAAGTGCACCATTTTTACCGATCATAAAAGTCTCCAACATATCTTCGATCAGAAGGATCTCAATATGAGGCAACGTCGATGGGTCGAGTTGCTTACCGATTACGATTGCGAGATCAAGTACCATCCAGGGAAGGCTAATGTTGTAGCCGATGCCCTCAGTCGAAAGGAACGATCAAAACCACTTCGAGTCCGAGCCCTCAGTATGACCTTTCACAACGATCTTACCATTCAAATTCATACCGCTCAGATCGAAGCCCTGAAATCTGAAAATATCAAAAATGAAGCCTTGCGGGGCATCGACAAACAATTTGAAATCAAACCTAACGGGATTAGGTATTTCTCAAACCGAATCTGGTTGCCTAGTTTCGGGAACCTAAGAGACTTGGTGATGGACGAGGCTCACAAGTGTAAATATTCTATCCACCCGGGATCCGATAAGATGTACCACGGAATCAAGGAATTTTATTGGTGGCCAAACATGAAAGCCGAAATCGCCACTTATGTCAGCAAATGTCTTACTTGCTCGAAAGTCAAAACCGAACATCAGAAACCTCCTGGTTTACTCCAATAACCTGAAATCCCTGAATGGAAATGGGATCAAATTGCCATGGATTTCATAACCAAACTACCCAAGTCGTCGAGCGGTTGCGATACCATTTGGGTGATCGTCGATCGTCTCACCAAATCTGCTCATTTCCTGGCAATCAAAGAAAACGATAAAATGGAACGCCTTACACAAATCTACATCAAGGAAATCGTTTCTCATCACGGTGTTCCAGTCTCAATCATCTCTGACAGAGATGCCCGTTTCACTTCTCACTTTTGGCAATCACTTCAGAAAGCTATGGGTACCCGTCTCGATATGAGTACCGCGTACCATCCTCAAACCGATGGCCAGAGTGAACGAACCATTCAAACACTGGAGGACATGCTACGAGCCTGCGTAGTTGATTTCGGTACAAACTGGGAAAGACATTTACCGTTGTGCGAATTCTCGTACAATAACAGTTATCATGCCAGCATTAAGGCTGCACCTTTTGAGGCACTGTACGGTCGTAGGTGCCGATCACCGATCTGTTGGACTGAGGTGGGAGATAGTCAACTCACTGGTCCTGAACTCATTCACGCCACCACTGAGAAAATTGTGGAAATCCAAAACAGACTCAAAGCCGCACGTGATCGTCAGAAAAGTTATGCTGATGTGAGACGCAAACCACTCGAGTTCCAAGTTGGGGATCGAGTTCTCTTAAAAGTATCGCCTTGGAAAGGCGTCATCCGTTTTGGCAAACGCGGGAAGTTGAATCCCAGATACATAGGGCCTTTTGAAATCCTCGAACGGATTGGCCCCGTAGCTTATCGATTGCAGCTGCCATCCGAACTCAGCAGCGTGCACCCTACTTTTCATATTTCAAATTTGAAGAAGTGTCTGTCTGATGAGACACTTATTATTCCATTAGATGAAATTCGTGTTGACGATAAACTTCATTTCGTTGAGGAACCCGCTGAAATTATGGACCGTGAGGTCAAACAACTGAAACAAAGTCGTATTCCCATCGTCAAGGTCAGATGGAATTCGCGGCGTGGTCCGGAATTCACCTGGGAACGGGAAGACCAAATGCGACTCAAATATCCTCAACTATTCACTGATTCCACATCAAACACGACTTCGAGCTAAATTTCGGGACGAAATTCTTCTAACAGGGGGAGAATGTAACACCCGCCAAATTAGGACTAGTAATTAGTGCCTAATCATATGTTAATACATGTAATTAGTTCTGTGTTAGGCTAATTAATGTATCGAATTATATATATATTGTTGAATATATATACGAAAATGCGATTTGATTAAATCGTACGCAATTTAAATCGAATGTATTTCGATTCAATTTAATACGGACGTTGGTGACCAATTTTATTAAATAACGCTTTTATGTCAAAAATATTATTTTGATAATATTTTGTATTCAATTCGTATCGTACAAACCGAACTTACACAATTTAAAACAATAAAATGCGTAAACTAAATAAACAAACTAACTTACATCTTATAACACAAATATGAATTGATTTGTAAAATATTTAAACAATATATCGCGTAATAAATCGTATTTTAAAACTTATAATCAAAATGTAAATAATTATTTAACGTTTAAACGACGGAGTAAACGAACACCACGCGGAACACGGGGCGAGAAACTGAAAAGTGGGGATAACCCCACCTCCCACTCCTTTTCTTTCTCATTCTTCTATCAATTCTCTCTCTCTTCTCTTATTTCCTCCAAAATCACCAAATCACCAAAAACTCACAAAACCGCAAAATAACGTCACGAAACGCAACCGAATCACCAATATTTTTAGAGATTCACGACCACCTCGCAACGATCTACATTTCTACCTTTCCGGATTTTCATTTCGGCAAATTGTAAGTTTCCGACAAAATCCCGAAATCTCTTGATTCTTAGTATTTTTCATTTGTGGTTGTTTTTATAACTAGTATATGTCCATTACAATGTATAGAACACGATTTCATAGCTTAAAAACGAGTTTAAAACGGATTTTTCGCCGGAAAAACGTTAACAGCCGGACTTTCTGGGCTGGTGTTCATCCATGCGACACAAGCATTGTGTCGCATGTTGTGTCGTATTTTGGCCTTTATGTCGCATAAAATCCCTTGTGTCGTACCTTATGTCGTACCAGATAATTAGTGTCGCAAGTCCTGCGACACAACCACTATGTCGTATTCTATGTCGTATTTCCATACGACACAATCACTATGTCGCTGTTGAATCAGCATCTTGCATCTATGCGACACAACCCTTGTGTCGCATAGACATTGTGTCGCATTTTTATGCGACACAACCCTTGTGTCGCATAACTACCCTTGTGTCGCATATTGTGTCGCAAAACACAGAAAACTCAGATTTTTTACTAAGTGTCGAGACTCGAAATTTATCACTCGATTTTGCCCGAATTCAGATCCCAGATGCGTTTTTCGTCAAAGCAATATAGTAGAAATAAAAATTTTCCAAGCTGACCTGGCAGCTCGACCCCAGCCAGGGGCTCTGCCCCTTGGACCCCGCCAGGGGCTGCCGCCCCTTGGACCCCGCTACCAGGGGCGCTGCCCCCGGACCCCCGTACTTAGATTCCGTAAAGGCTTCTAAAACACATTTTTCAAGTGAAACGCCACGAAATCAAAATAATAATAGTTGAGATTATTATTACAAATCCGTCACCAACGGGCCGTACATGTTTTCAAACACTTAACAAATCAACCAAATCGTAGTAATTTGGACATATATATAGTTGTGTAACAACTACAAGGGTGATCTTTTGAGATACCCAATCATGTTTATAACCATCGCGTGTCGTGGACACCCTCAGGTTACAAGTCTTTGGACTTCATACTCGGCTAATCAACTTACGTTTGTTTAAACGCTTTCAGACTCAGGTGAGTCTCATAGCCCCTCTTTTTACTGTTTTACTCAGGGGTGTGATATACTGCTCAACTTTTAACATGTGAACGCAAGTACCAACTTTTCATATACTACATGAGTTTTTAGAAACTAATCATCTTAAAGTCCTCCGTCAGCATAGTTGTTAATACGTTGTAGCGTGAATATTAGTATATGGTACCATATAGGATTGACCCTCCTCGTCCGGGTTAGCAAGCACTAACCGGGTAAACGGACGTACTAATATTTGGGAAGACGAATGTTGATTAGGCATTCGTGGAGGCACCTCGCCCGGAATTCTCTATAGGGGACCCGGCCCTCGAGTTAAGCTCAACTATGTGCTCATGGCTGTATACACGATGATTATCATTTAATTGCTGGATGCAATTCATTATTTAATTGCTGGATGCAATTCATTATTTAATTGCTGGATGCAATTCATTATTTAATTGCTGGATGCAATTCATTATTTAAATCTTGCGGTTCATACGATATTAATTGATTTCAAACCTGTGAGCTCACCAGCTTTATAGCTGACCTTTTAGCATATATCGCAGGTACCCAGCAGTAGGATGTTTCTGCTTCAGGATTTAGCTCGAGTCAGCATACAGACGATTGAGATTTTCTTGCATTAGTATATTTTGTATAAGTACTTATGTACTGAAATCTCATTATATTTAACTCGAGCTATGTAAAGCTTTAAATGTTGTAAACATTTCAATTATCAATATATTTTGTTAAAACGACGCATATAGAGTCGTTCGCTATTTATCTTTGTGCTTTGTTATTGATTAGTAACACCCAAATCAAGCTTCCGCAAATCATTAAATTTGGGGGTGTTACATTATTATTATGCATAAAAGATAATTCATTTAGATTACCGATATTGTGGTCCACTTAAACAATCTAAACTTCAGAAATTGAGCTTATCTTATTATTATTCTAGCAGGCCTTACCCTTGATTCCCAATAGCAAAATACCCTCATATAAATAACGTGTCACAATTCTCCAAATAATGAACATCCAAATAAATCCATCATTTTTCAAACCAATACATTGGTGACAGGTCTGTACCTCAGTACAACAGAGCGACATAACTTGGTTTTGGTTTTTCAATTCATGAGTCCTTTGTACTCTTTTCTTTCTTATTTTTTTTTTATACAAATATATACTGACGGAAACCAGGTCTGTACTTTCGTACAACAGAGGAGACAACACCCAGTATATTCCCAAATGATGACAATTAGGATCCCAGAATTATGGATTATAACACGCTATCATATGAGAATTAAGACTAAAGTCATACCTTGCTAAAAGATCCTCATAGGATAATTCCCTACTTAATGCATTAAATTTCTTAATAGCTCAACAACCTTCATATAGATTGCCTATCGATACATCACAAGATGAACTATCTAATATTAAAATTTACTATTACTTCATTCCTTGTATTCCCAAAGCATGTTACAAGATTGCTAAACTTTTCATAGAATATAATTTTAAAACAAAAATTTGGGCTGAAAAATGACTAACACGTAGAATGCCCTTCAACTTTAAATTTTCAATATCTACTATTCATATCTTAAGGACAAAAAGACTTCTTTTCCCCCATCCCCCACTTAAAATTATGCAATGTCCTCATTGCAAAAGAAAACAAAAATAAAGGGAATAGAAAAGAAGTGAACAGAAACTCCCCTGACAATTTCTTGAAAGACTTCGTTCAGAAATAAAAATACAACAGCACACTTCCGTAGGCATCACGATTGCATTTAGCATATGCAACAAGCCTTTAAACCTCTCAGTATCCTGAGCGGACGAGTTGTAGTCTCGTGAGGGTTTCCAGGGAACACACCCACAAAGTTCAAACCGGCAAGCAAAAACAATAAAACAAAATAACAAAATAACGGGTTGTCTCCCGAAAGCACTTTTGTTTATCACGTCGGTAAGCTCGACCTCTTACTTTATAACTTAATTCAAATCCATCTCCAAATCATGTTTGGAATCCCTTACATCACCATAGTACTTCTTTAACCTACTTCCATTGACCTCGAAAGTTTTTCCAGAATGTCCTTGTAAATCAACAACACCAAATGGATAAACTTTCTCAACTACAAAGGGACCAGTCCAGCGTGTCTTCAACTTATCGGGAAATAAATGTAATCGAGAACTATACAATAGAACCTTGTCACCCTTCTCAAATGTATGATTCGACTTAAGACGAGCATCATGCCATTTCTTCGTTCGTTCCTTGAACAGTCTCGAATTATCATAAGCATTCATCCTTAATTCCTCCAACTCAGTTAGCTGAGCCATTCTTTCTTTTCCAGCTAATTGCTCATTGAGATTGCACTGCTTAATAGCCCAATATGCCTTATGTTCCAATTCAAAAGGCAAATGACAAGCCTTCCCATAAACGAGACGATAATGTGTCATTCTAATTGATGACTTAAAGGCTGTTCGTGCCGCCCATAACGCATCATCCAACTTATATGACCAATTCTTAGGGTTTCCTTCAACTGAACGTTCTAAAATACGCTTCAACCCTCTATTGGTCACTTCCACTTGACCACTTGTCTGTGGATGATAAGCAGTTGAAAACTTGTAGTTAACTCCGTACTTTCGCAGCACTTTTTCCAATTGAGCATTTGTAAAATGCGTCCCTCGATCACTAATTAAAGCTTTCGGTGTTCCAAAACGCGAAAATAGCTGCTTAAGAAACTTCACCACAACTCTAGCATCATTCGTGGGTAATGCTTTTGCTTCAGCCCACTTAGAAACATAATCCACAGCCACAATGATGTATTTATTTCCATTGCTAGGTGGAAACGGTCCTATAAAATCTATTCCCCAGACATCAAAAATCTCACTTACCATAATTGGACTTTGCAACATTTCATCCTTCTTAGAGATTCTCCTAGTACGCTGGCATGTATCACACTCCTTCACATACTTAAATGCATCCTTATAAATGGTTGGCCAATAAAAACCTACCTCAAACACTTTTCTTGCAGTGTAATTAGGACCATGATGTCCTCCAGACGGACCATCATGACAATGCTCTAAAATTATGTCGCATTCCTCTCCAGCGACACACCTTCGAACAATTCCATCAGCACACTTTCTGAACAAGTATGGGTCTTCCCAGAAGTAATATCGCAAAGATGAGAAAAATCTCTTTCTTTGATTAAAATCCAATCCCGACGGAAGAGTGTTCGTAACTAGGAAATTTGCAATATTGGCGAACCATGGAAATTCATTCAGAATTGCCTTCAACAAACTTTCATCAGGAAATTTATCCTGAATCACCGTTTCGTCTAACTTATCCAGCTCCGGATTTTCTAATCGAGATAAATGATCGGCTGCCAGATTTTCAGCTCCCTTCATGTCTCTAATCTCTATATCGAACTCTTGTAACAACAAAATCCACCGCAACAACCTTGGCTTCGCATCTTGTTTACCAAACATATATCGTAAGGCCGAATGGTTGCTAAACACCACAGTCTTTGACAAAACCAAGTAAGAGCGAAATTTGTCAAATGCAAAAACAACAGCAAGCAATTCCTTTTCAGTCGTAGTGTAATTATCCTTTGCACTCGTCAAAGTCTTGCATACGTAATAAATAGGTTGAAACTTCTTATCAACCCTCTGGCCTAAAACTGCTCCTACAGCGTAGTCACTGGCATCACACATTAACTCAAATGGGAGATCCCAATTCGGACTTATCATAATCGGCGCAGATACCAACTTTTCCTTTAAAAGATTAAACACATCTTGGCATTCCTTTGAAAATTCAAACTTAGCATCTTTCTCCAACAACTTATTCATCGGACATGCTATCTTTGAAAAATCTTTGATGAATTTTCTATAAAACCCAGCATGTCCTAAGAAACTTCGTATTCCTTTAACATTCGTTGGATGAGGTAGCTTTGCTATGGCCTCAATCTTGGCTTGATCAACTTCAATACCAGCACTTGATATTTTATGCCCTAAAACAACTCCTTCACGTACCATGAAATGGCACTTTTCCCAATTTAAAACGAGATTTGAACTCTCACACCTCTGCAACATCTTCTTGAGATTTGCCAAACACTTATCAAACGAATCTCCGAAAACAGAAAAGTCATCCATGAATATTTCCATGCTGTCTTCCACCATATCATGGAAAATCGCCATCATGCACCGCTGAAATGTTGCGGGTGCATTACACAAACCGAAAGGCATCCTTCGATAAGCAAAAGTTCCTAATGGACAGGTGAAAGTAGTCTTGTCTTGATCATTTGCATCTATTGGAATCTGGAAGTACCCGGAGAAACCGTCTAAAAAGCAATAATACTCTTTTCCAGCTAGACGTTCGAGCATCTGATCAATAAACGGCAAAGGAAAGTGATCCTTGCGTGTCGCATTTTTCAACTTCCTATAATCGATACAGACCCTCCATCCAGTGACAGTTCTCGTGGGGATTAACTCATTCTTCTCATTAACAACCACTGTCATACCTCCTTTCTTGGGCACAACATGAATGGGACTAACCCATGGACTATCAGAAATCGGGTATATCAATCTAGAGTCCAGCAACTTTATGATTTCCTTCCTCACTACATCCGTAACCTTAGGATTCAACCGTCTCAATGGTTGTACAACTGGTTTGAAATCAGATTCCATGAGGATCTTGTGCGTGCAATATGATGGGCTGATTCCTTTGATATCACCAATCGTCCATGCTATAGCATGCTTATGTTCCTTCAGAACTTTCAGCAGGCTTTCTTTCTCTGTTGCAGATAGCTGAGATGAAATGATAACTTGTAGGTCCGACTCTCTTTGCAAGTAGGCATATTCCAAATGGGTCGATAGATCCTTTAGTTCTAACCTTGGTGGTTCTTCAAAGGAAGATTTAACTGCCAACACCTCTCTCTAGAACAAGGAATCCCATGCATAGTGATGCGAGTCTCTTTCTTGACTAAAATACCATCAATCTCAACCGACTCTTCGCTCTCTATCGGCTGATTTTCATCATTCTCTAACTCCTCATCACTTGCGAATTCTTGCTCCTCAAGCAACTTATCGAATTCTTCAATATCTCGAATTGCTTCTATGCTTCCCGTCCATCCTTCAAGAATCATGGGATCAAGGTCTTCATCTTCCATGAGACTTTGAAGGAATTCCTCGTCATCAGTTATTTCTCTAGCACTCACAAAGTAACAAGTATCATCAATTGCAGCAGGGTATTGCATTGACTTGTTGACATCAAATACTACTTCATCATCTCCTACCCTTAAAGTGATCTTTCTATCATGAACATCAATCAATGCCCTCGCAGTGGCTAGAAAAGGTCTTCCCAAGATGATAGGTACCTTTGAATCCTCTACCATGTCCAGAATCACGAAATCGCAAGGAAAAACAAACCTATCCATCTTTACTAACACGTTCTCGATCATACCCCTAGGATATTAGACTGAACGATCCGCTAACTCAATGCACATTCTAATTGGCTTTGGTTCTCCTAACTTGAGTCTAGTATACATTGTATAAGGCATTATTGATATGCTTGCCCCCAAGTCAGCCAATGCATGAGTAAGGTCTAAACTTCCAATCAGACAATGAAGAGTAATACTTCCAGGGTCTTTCACCTTTGGCGGAAGTTTATTTTGCATAACTGCTGAGCATCTCTCGTTCATTGTTACCGTGGTTGCCTCCATCAGCTTGCTCTTGTTGGTTAAAAGTTCCTGCAAATACTTTGCATACTTGGGCATTTGGGCAAGCGCCTCCACGAATGGGATGTTAATGTGCAGTTGCTTCAGATTTTCTAGAAACTGGTGGTATTGAGCATCATCCTTTCCTCTTCTCAGAGCTGCTGGATAAGGTGGCGGCGGTGCATGATCCTTAGCATACTGCTTATCTCTTGCAATTTGGTCAGCCTCAGTGTCCATCTTAGGACTTTCAACAACTTCTACTTCATTTTCTTTCTCAGGTAAGGGTTGGGAAACAGTTTTCTTCTTGACACCTGAATCCACGTGAATTCGTCCACTTCTGGTGATCACAGCCTTAGCTTGATCTCGTGGGTTGGTTTCCGTGTATCCAGGAAGAGTTCCAGGGAATCTCTCTTGAAGAACTTTAGCGATGTTAGAAATATTCCCTTCAATCTGCTTGATTGCAGCCCCTTGGTTTCTCAATGCTGCATCAGTGGCATCCATCCTTTGTCCCGAACTGGTAATGAATTTCTCATTTGAGACAAGAAACTTTCCCATCATTTCTTCTAAGTTGGTTTGTTTATCTGTTGATGGTGCAGCTTGCTGATCCTTGGTGTAAAAACCTGGTTGAGTTTGGCAAAACTGACGCCCTCCATCTTGGTATGGTCTTCTGAAAAAATTTCCACCGCCCTGATGGTATGGTGCTTGAGCTTCCCCATACTTAACTTCCTCAGTTGCTTCTCCCATTTTTATCTCGGGGCAATCCTTCACTAAATGGCTTCCTCCACAGTTGTCGCATCCCACTTGGATAGCATGGACAGTTTCCGTAACCTTTTTAATATCTTTGCCCATGTTGTCCAACTTAGCGGTGATGGCTGCAAACCCATCTTCATCATTCACAGACCTCTTCCTTCTAGAGATACCATCATCCCATAGTTGAGAGTGCTTCTCTTGATCACGAATGGCAGTCAAAGCATCACGAGGAATCTTGTTGGGAATAGGCCCTTGGGAATCCAGTTGCTGTCTCGTGGCACGATCCACTTCTTTATAGAAAATACTCACAATTTGCTGATCGTTCAGGTCGTGCTGCGGGCACTTATGCATCAGGTCCTTATATCTCTCCCAAGCTTGGTGTAGTGACTCATCCATTTCTTGTTTGAAATTTCTGATCTCGTCAATCATCTTTGAAGTTTTGGAAGGAGGACAATACATCTTAAGAAACTTCGTGCGAAGGTCTTCCCATGTGGTGATAGACCCAGCAGGCTCGTTCTGAATCTATCTTTTAGCAGCTCCCTTGAGTGTGATAGGGAAAACTCTGAGCATGACTTGATCGCGTGTGATGTTAGGAACGTTGAACATATCGGCTATCTCCACGATTCTTTCCACATGATCGTTAGCATCTTCCCTTTCTTCTCCACGGAACGGATTCTCCCTAAGCTCCTTGAGGAACTGTCCTTTGATTTCAAACTCCACATCTTGGGCAATTGCCGGCCTTACCACTCCAGTGCCACGGTCATTACGCATCCGACTCGAATACTCCTCGAGCGTTATGTTGGCGATATCTTCTGCCATTGTGCTATCTGGTTGATCGTTAAAAAGGAATCTTAGGCACTCTCCGAAATCGCTCTCTAGATACGAACGGTAGTTTCTGGTTTGCGGGGTAAAAAGGTTATTGGTAAAAACCTCGAAGTCGTCGCTAAGAAAGGTGTTGATTAACGGTGAGTTTGGTGGTGCGGAAGAAGCGCGTCTTCTTTGATGAAATATGCGTTCGGGTTCTTCAAAAGGGTCGGTTGGGTCTGGAACAGTTGATCAGGTCATAAACTCCTGTAACGTACTTGACAAGTCAGCAGAACAGGCTACCTAACTACCTAATTATAAACTAAAGTGAAAAGGAAATTAACTAAACAAAATACCGAACAAATAATAACTAACTAAAAGTAATAAACAAAAGACAACTTCCAATTTATTTAATTGAAACAAACCGCTCCCCGGCAGCGGCGCCAAAAACTTTATGCTGTGTAAACGGGGCTTTAGTTTTAAAAATGGAAATACCTAACTTACTACACACAACACAGGCAAGAATACCTGGTCAGAATAAAATATAGCTTAGTAAGTCCGAGTCGAACACAGGGAACGGATGTCAACTTCTAACAAATTGGAAATTATTACAATTAATTAAAGCAGTAATAAGTGGGGACGTTTTAGTTCCGATCGAACAATTGACAAACAATTATGATAAATGGTTTACTAATTAAAACTTAATTAGAAAATAAAAAAAATACTAAAATAATTACTTAAATAAAAGATTTAATTTAAATGATAAAAGAGATACAATTGTTTAGACTATTTTTCTCAGATTCTGATTATCACTTTATTGAATTGCAAATATATGGTTCTTATTGTGACATGCCAAATATACCAGTTATCCTTACAAGATTAACTGATTAAACACAATCAAGAAAGATATAAAGTTGTTTTCAACCCGCTAACAGTTCAATTTAACGTTATCCACCGAATTGCGTTATAGATTAAAACTACACCGTCTATATGATTTACTTTTGCAACCTGAATCAACAAAGTTTATAACTAATAATTAGTTATCATGTTCATTACCAATCATCAATCATAAGTAACCCTAGCCTATCAAACTCAATCTATTTAGTGATAATTATCAATTAAAATCAACAATCATCAATAATTCTATAATCAAAAGGAACTCAATCTCAATTAATCATAAAATCACGCTAGGTTATCACCAACAATCAATAATTAAACATGGATCATCAAGTAAACATACAAACATTCATAAAAACCGATATAAATCCGCAATTCAATAATCAAATCATCATCTGAGTATTATCATCTAAACAATTGTATTAAAAACTTAGCCACTCATTATGTTACTGAAAATCAGAATTGAAATCAACATCATAATCATATTCAAATGAAAATAAGTAATGTATTCGAACCGAAAAACCGAAACAATGATTGAACGAATGAAAGCCTTCAATTCTTTTTGATCATTTGCCTTCAAAAATCTTTAGAATGAGGGTTTTTGATCAGAGAAATCGACTGGAAGAAAAGTGGGGTTGAGTTTTTTTTTTTTGCAAAATGAGAGCAAAATGAGGTTTTTAGGGTTTCTGTCAACTCAATCTGTAACACCCCCAAATTCACTGTTTGGCGGAAGCAAGCTTTGGGGTGCTACTAATCAAATATCACAGCGCAAAGATAAAGCAAACGACATCTATATGCAATGTTTATAAATTAGTTACATTCCCATAGATATAATGTTTGAAAACTTAATGTTTTTGTATACAAAAATGTAGTTTCCTAGATTCCACGCGTATAGCGGGAGATTCTATTACATAATCGAAATATACAAAAGATAATGCTAAGAATCTCCGTTAATGCAGTTGTGTTGAAATCATGCAACTCTAGCTAAAGTCCTGGAGTAATCCTACTCCGTCTGGGTACCTGAGAAAACATGCTAGAAAGGTCAACACGAATGTTGGTGAATCTCACAGGTTTGTAAATAATATCAGTTTTGAACACAAGATTTCATTAGTAGTGCCCGTAGGCGAAAAATCAGTATTTGCAATCCAGCAAATGTAAGTAAGTAAGCTATACCGTTGCCATGAGGCTCATAATCGAAGCTTAACCCGTAAGTAATAAGTTGCTCCCGTGACATGCTCGTAATTGAGCAAACATATGTAACGAATAATAGTCGCCCGTTTATATAGAACGGTTCGTGGTAGCGCTACTACCCCGGGCGGGGGCGGGGGCGGGGGGGTCGTTTCCCTAATGGATCCATTAACTAGTGTTCGCGCTTAAGTCCATAACTAACGATATATGATGGAGAGACTTCTGTAAATAGTAAACAACTCATGCAATTCTGTTTGGTATAGTAAACAGTTTTAGTACTTGTGTTCAAGGAAAAGTAGTAGCATGTTTCTCCCCCAATAAGATAAAACAGTAAAAGTGGGGCCGTAAGACTCACCTGAGTCGAGTAGTAAGAGGTAGCAGATAGCAAGTAGTAAGTATAGCAAGTAGGTTCTCCGAACCCGTAACCTTCAAATGCCTAAACATATGAGGTTATGTAAGTATGTGTCTCGCGAGACGTTTCGTTTAGTTGTACACAACTATTATATCCAATGTTTGTCCGTATGTTTGTAATTGTTTGTTGTTGGAAAACATGTTTGGCCCGTTGGTGACGGTTTGTAGCAATAGTTCTAAGCTGTTATTATTGCGTTGAAACATCGTACATTAGAATGACTTTGCTACAGTAAATTGCTACAGCAAATTTGGCTTCAAAATCCTGATTCTGGTTTTTGCGACACAATTTGCGACACAAAAGTTTGGTATGCGACACAAGGGTTGTGTCGCATAGGAATGCGACACAAGAGCTTAGCGACACAATGGTTGTGTCGCATAAGCGTTCGATGCTGATTTAACAGCGACATAATGATTGTGTCGCATGGGATTTGCGACATAAGGTACGACACAATGTTGTGTCGCAAAAGGTCCGACATAACGGGGTTCCTACGGCACAAAATACGACACAAGAGGTTTTATGCGACACAACCTGCGACACAAGGGTTGTGTCGCAAAGATGAACACCAGCCCAGAAAATCACGGCTGTCGCGATTTTCCGACCAAAAACCCAATCCAAACGCATTTTTAAGCTGAAAAATTATGTTTTCTTTGTTGTTTAGGTTATAACTAAGTTGTGTACACAATATTACATCCAAACATTATACCAAAATGATTAAATCTGGGATTTTAGAAATTTTCTTACAATTGCAAATCGAGAGAGATGGAGTCCGAAAATGATGATGGTGCGTTTGTTAAACTTGTTCCCCTTGTAATGGTGATCTCGAAAACGTGATTTTTGTTGTCGTTGGAGCTAAATCCGAAAATGCGGTGGTGTGTGTTTGAGAGAGTTTTTGGTGTGTGTGTGTGTTTTGGAAATATGAAAATGAAAGGAAGAAGATGGGTGGGAGGTGATGATGGCTGATCCCAAAAGAGGAGGGAGGGAAAACACTCCTTAAAACACAGTGTTTACTCCGTGTCCTAATCGTTTAATCGTTCGTTTTAGTAGTTGGCCAAGTATATATATTTGTAAAAAAAATGTTATCGGAGTATTTTATTTAAAATGTTTTAAAATTAATTATTAAAACATTTGCCGAGATATTTAAATTAATTGGGTTAGCGTTTGATACGTTTTTGTTGAATTATTCAAATGTCGTCGCGATAATATAAATAATGTTCGTTCAACTGTGTATTTTATGTAGTAAAATGCGTTCTCATTTATTTAGGTAAGTTTTTGTCACCAACATCCAAGTAAAATGTATCGGACTCCGTCCGGTTAATCCGTACGATTTATCCAAATCGTGTAAGTACACACATATATATAAATCACCTTATATATACAAATAGAGTCTGTAATTAGTCTTATTACATACTAATTACAACTAGTTACAAAGAATTAGGCATAATTAATTATCCTAATTAGGCAGGTGTTACATTCTCCCCTTGTTAAAGAAATTTCGTCCCGAAATTAGCTCGAGTGCACGGACGGTGCTTTGTCTGGGAAGAGATGTGGGTATTTCTGTCGCATTTGGTCTTCCCGTTCCCAGGTGAATTCCGGACCACGTCTAGAATTCCACCTGACTTTTACGATGGGAATACGACTCTGTTTCAATTGTTTTACCTCACGGTCCATGATTTCCATAGGTTCCTCGACAAAATGAAGTTTATCATCGATTTGGATTTCGTCGAGCGGTATTATTAGTGTCTCGTCAGACAGACACTTCTTCAGGTTAGAAATGTGAAAGGCGTTGTGAACGCTGCTAAGCTCAGCAGGAAGTTGCAGGCGGTATGCCACTGAACCAATCCTTTCAAGGATTTCGAATGGTCCGATGTATCTAGGGTTTAGTTTGCCTCGTTTTCCGAATCGAATTACACCATTCCACGGTGCCACTTTGAGAAGTACCTTGTCCCCTACCTGGAACTCAAGGTGTTTGCGTTTCACGTCAGCATAGCTTTTCTGACGATCACGTGCGGCTTTCAGCCGGTTTTGAATACCAATGATTTTCTCAGTAGTTTCGTGAATGATTTCCGGACCCGTGAGTTGGGAATCTCCTAACTCAGTCCAACAGATAGGTGATCGGCACTTACGCCCGTAGAGTGCCTCGAAGGGTGCAGCCTTAATGCTGGTATGGTAACTGTTGTTGTACGAGAACTCGCACAACGGTAAGTGGCTTTCCCAAGAAGTACCGAAGTCCACTACGCAGGCTCGTAGCATATCCTCCAGTGTTTGGATGGTTCACTCGCTTTGACCATCGGTTTGCGGGTGATAAGCTGTACTCATATCCAGACGAGTACCGAGAGATTTCTGTAACGATTGCCAAAAGTTGGAAGTGAAACGGCTGTCTCTATCCGAGATGATCGAGATAGGTACACCGTGGCGCGAAACAATTTCTTTGATGTAGATGCGAGCCAAACGCTCCATCTTGTCAGTTTCCTTAATGGCCAGAAAATGAGCAGATTTTGTGAGACGGTCCACAATCACCCAAATGGTATCGCAACCGCTCGAAGTTTTCGGTAGTTTGGTAATAAAGTCCATGGCAATTTGCTCCCATTTCCATTGAGGAATTTCAGGTTGTTGGAGAAATCCCGAGGGTCTTTGGTGTTCGGCCTTGACTTTAGAACAGGTTAAGCATTTACTGACGTACATGGCGATGTCAGCTTTCATGTTAGGCCACCAATACAACCCTTTGACGTCGTGATACATCTTGTCAGAACCAGGATGTATAGAGTATCGAGATTTGTGAGCTTCAGCCATCACCAAATCTCTCAAGTTTCCGAATTTGGGAAACCACACCCGGTTAGAGAAGTATCGAGTCCCATCGGGTTAGATTTCGAATTGTTTATCCCAGCCTCGTAAGGCTTCATTTTTCAGGTTTTCATCGCTGAGTGCTTCAAGCTGAGTGGTAAGGATTTGAGCAGGGAGCTCGTTATGAATTGTCATAGAAAGTGCTCGGACTTGAAGGGGTTTCACTCGTTCTTTTCGGCTTAAGGCATCGGCAACTACGTTTGCCTTACCCGGATGGTATTTGATCTCACAGTCGTAGTCACTAAGTAACTCAACCCAACGACGTTGCCTCATGTTTAGATCCTTCTGATCCAATATGTGTTGGAGACTTTTGTGATCGGTAAAGATAGTACTTTTCGTACCGTAGAGATAATGTCTCCAGATTTTCAATGCGAAGACCACGGCACCTAACTCGAGGTCGTGGGTCGTATAGTTTTTCTCGTGGATTTTTAGTTGTCGTGAGGCATAGGCAATGACTTTTTCCCGTTGCATTAACACTCAACCAAGTCCTTAGTGTGAGGCATCGCAATAAACTACGAAGTCATCGGTGCCCTCGGGTAAGGACAAGATTGGTGCACTGCAAAGTTTGTGTTTCAATAGCTGGAAAGCTGATTCTTGTTTATCAGTCCAATCGAACTTCTTATCTTTCTGAGTCAGTGTTGTTAAGGGAACATCTATTCTTGAAAAGTTTTCAATGAATCGGCGGTAATAACCAGCAAGACCTAAGAATTGTCTCACTTCGGTTGGAGTGGTCGGTGACTCCCAGCCCTTGATTGCTTCAATCATGGCGGGATCAACATGAATTCCCTGGCTGTCAATCACGTGTCCGAGGAATTGAACGGTTCGAATCCAGAACTCACACTTAGAGAATTTGGCATATAACTCTTCGTGTCTAAGGAGTCCTAGAATGGTTTTCAGATGTTGAGCATGTTCCTGTTCATTGCGAGAGTAAATCAGGATATCATCGATAAACACAATGACGAATTTGTCAAGATATGGTTTGCACACCCAATTCATAAGGTCCATGAATACGGCCGGTGCGTTGGTTAGACCGAATGGCATCACTTGGAATTCGTAATGCCCATAACGAGTTCGGAAAGCTGTCTTTGGGATATCATTGTCGCGGACTTGGAGTTGATGATAACCTGACCGTAGATCAATCTTTGAGTAAACACTCGATCCCTGGAGTTGGTCAAATAGGTCATCGATTCTAGGAAGCGGGTACCGATTCTTTATGGTTAGCTTATTCAGCTCTCGATAGTCGATACACATGCGGAAAGATCCATCTTTCTTTTTCACGAATAAGACCGGAGCTCCCCAAGGCGAGGAACTTGGTCGAATAAATCCTCTGTCCAGGAGTTCCTGTAATTGGTTAGACAACTCCTGCATTTCGGACGGTGCTAGACGGTACGGTGCTCGTGCCACGGGTGCAGCCCCTAGCACAAGTTCGATTTGAAATTCAATTTGTCTAGGTGGCGGAAGTCCGGGTAAATCCTCAGGAAAGACTTCCGGGAAATCCCGCACGATTGGAACATCCTCAAGTCGCTTCTCCTCCGACTTCTTCTCCGTTACATGTGCAAGGATGGCTTGATACCCTTTTCGTAGATATTTTCTAGTTTTCAGGCAGGACACAATATTCAGATTCCGTCTGCCGGTCTCCCCTTGTAGGACTAAGGTTCCACATGAGACAAGAGGTATGCGAACGAGTTTGTCATAACAGATGATTTCAGCTCGGTGTTCGGATAACCAATCCATACCGACAATAATATCGAAGCTGCCGATCTCGACAGGGATTAAATCAATGGGAAACGTTTCTTTCGTAAGGTTTAGTGTACAGTTGCGTATGATGCTATCAGTCTCAATCAGTTTGCCGTTAGCTAGTTCTACAATGTATTTAGCATCTAAGGCAGTGGGAGTTATACCAAGTAAAGGGCTAAATTTCTCAGAAATGAAACTTCTATCGGCACCAGTATCAAATAATACAGAAGCAGTAAGGTCGTTGAGAAGGAATGTACCCGTCAAGACATTCGGGTCTTGTCTGGCTTCCCTAGCCTTGATAACGAATGCTCTACCGCGAGCAGGGTTGTTGTTTTTTAGCTTTGGGCAATCTTTCTTGAAATGCCCTGAATTTCCGCACCCAATGCAGGTCTTTGGTGCATTAGTGTTGGGGGTAGGAACATTGGTCCGGCAATCCTTGGCTAAATGCTCGAACCGTTTGCAGTTGGAGCAAGGGCAAGAACCGTCATGATGGCGGTTGCATTTGGAATAGTAGGGTTTGTTCCCTATGTACCCTTTCTTTTCCGAAGTTCCCGGTGAATAAGCCTTAACAGACTCAGGCTTTTTGTTGGAGGTTTGGTTGGATGAGTTGGGGTTTCCTTCCCATTTGCGTTTGTTGTTTGCAGATGGGGTTGAAGTTGTGCCACGGCGGACAGAATTTGTCGTTAGCTCATGGGCCATACGAATGTCGCTCTGAATAGTACCCGGTTTGGATGATGTCACCAGGTCTTGGAGTCTTTCAGGAAGTCCATCAACATATTTCTCCATCCTCTTGTACTCAGGATCGACCATGGATGGGCACAGGAGTGCCAGTTGGTGGAAACGGTTGGTGTAACCAGTGATGTCATCACCCTGCATTTTGTGGTTCCAGAATTCCACTTCCAGTTGTTTCAGTTCATCTCTGGGACAGTACTCGCCCCTCAACATCTTCTTCAACTCCTCCCACGGGAGTTTGTAAGCATTATCAATACCCACAGTCTGGGCATAGGTGTTCCACCAGATGAGAGCGGTGTCAGAGAAAGTATTGGCGGAGAACTTGACCTTGTCTCCCTCTGTGCAGTTGCAGATAAGGAATACCGATTCTATTTTCTCAATCCAGCATACTAGACCGATAGCTCCTTCAGTACCTGCAAAGCTCAAAGGTTTGTAGTTGTGGAAGTCCTTGTAAGAGTAGGGTTTGGGTTGCGGCCCGTTAGTAGCTGAATCCTCGCTACCAGAAGTCGGCATTCGGGTAGCCAAGGCTTGAGCCACACTGCGGGCAATCAGCCCCGCGATTTCAGCTTCATTGAGGGTGACTTGTCGACGAGGAGGCATGATGCTGAACAAGAAAAGAACAAGGAGAAAAAGGAATAAGATAATTGCATGAAATTTATGATATATCACAAGTGTATATGATGAGATACACGATAACAGTACGAAGTGAATATCACATTCCATTTAGATAATCAGTTGGATACAAAGTACGAGTTTTTTTTTTTCCAAAATATTAAAGTGTAGTAGTAGTACAAAAGTGCCGGGAATTATTACATAAGGTCGGATTACATGGATTCTTACGAAAGCATAAGAGAATACAGATTCATCCTAAGCTAATTCTAACGCAAATTGAGTTGTGGCAATAGTGCGTTGAGGTGGTCCACAGATTCTGCAAGTCTGTTGGCCGTTCGGAGGGCGTCCTCGGTTTCCCTTAGACGTGTCTCGCACTGGTGCAATCTTGATTGTAGGACAGCGATCTCATTTCGGTTGCCGATCACTTGGTTTTGAACAACCTCCATGGTTCCGACTGTTTCCCCTACTTGATTTTGAAGGTTTTCCATAGCGGTGACGGTGTTCTCGTGATCTTCGGAGACTTGATCGATTCGTTCCATCGCCGTGAGTCTCCAATGTTCGCGGGTTTCTTGTAGTTCAATGTCCATCTCGTGGAGTCGTTGGTCATGGTGATGTACCCTAGCGGCCAAGTCCGGTAGAGTGACGTAAGCGGGGTACGGGCTAGCTCGAGGCGACCTGCTATCTCTCCTAGCCACCCTTGGGTTTCGTGATCCATCAGTGCGTGACGAACTGGGTGGTATGTTTGCCATTCTGAGACAAAGTGTTAGAGAAAGTGAGGCCTATATCTATATAACACGTATATAATATAGCCTAAGATTGTGCGGAGACCTATCTATGTATACCTAGTATCACATAATGGCCTATTGAGTATCTAGCATATACATGTTTGAGTCCCGGTTTCTCTCGAGGTCAGAGTCAACTAGTGTATTCCTATCCCAGTATACTCTTTCTCACGAGGAATCTTGTTGGGAATAGGCCCTTGGGAATCCAGTTACTGTCTCGTGGCACGATCCACTCCTTTATAGAAAATACTCACAATTTGCTGATCGTTCAGGTCGTGCTGCGGGCACTTATGCATCAGGTCCTTATATCTCTCCCAAGCTTGGTGTAGTGACTCATCCATTTCTTGTTTGAAATTTCTGATCTCGTCAATCATCTTTGAAGTTTTGGAAGGAGGACAATACATCTTAAGAAACTTCGTGCGAAGGTCTTCCCATGTGGTGATAGACCCAGCTGGCTCGTTCTGAATCTATCTTTTAGCAGCTCCCTTGAGTGTGATAGGGAAAACTCTGAGCATGACTTGATCGCGTGTGATGTTAGGAACGTTGAACATATCGGCTATCTCCACGATTCTTTCCACATGATCGTTAGCATCTTCCCTTTCTTCTCCACGGAACGGATTCTCCATAAGCTCCTTGAGGAACTGTCCTTTGATTTCAAACTCCACATCTTGGGCAATTGCCGTCCTTACCACTCCAGTGCCACGGTCATTACGCATCCGACTCGAATACTCCTCGAGCGTTATGTTGGCGATATCTTCTGCCATTGTGCTATCTGGTTGATCGTTAAAAAGGAATCTTAGGCACTCTCCGAAATCGCTCTCTAGATACGAACGGTAGTTTCTGGTTTGCGGGGTAAAAAGGTTATTGGTAAAAACCTCGAAGTCGTCGCTAAGAAAGGTGTTGATTAACGGTGAGTTTGGTGGTGCGGAAGAAGCGCGTCTTCTTTGATGAAATATGCGTTCGGGTTCTTCAAAAGGGTCGGTTGGGTCTGGAACAGTTGATCGGGTCATAAACTCCTGTAACGTACTTGACAAGTCAGCAGAACAGGCTACCTAACTACCTAATTATAAACTAAAGTGAAAAGGAAATTAACTAAACAAAATACCGAACAAATAATAACTAACTAAAAGTAATAAACAAAAGACAACTTCCAATTTATTTAATTGAAACAAACCGCTCCCCGGCAGCGGCGCCAAAAACTTGATGCTGTGTAAACGGGGCTTTAGTTTTAAAAATGGAAATACCTAACTTACTACACACAACACAGGCAAGAATACCTGGTCAGAATAAAATATAGCTTAGTAAGTCCGAGTCGAACACAGGGAACGGATGTCAACTTCTAACAAATTGGAAATTATTACAATTAATTAAAGCAGTAATAAGTGGGGACGTTTTAGTTCCGATCGAACAATTGACAAACAATTATGATAAATGGTTTACTAATTAAAACTTAATTAGAAAATAAAAAAAATACTAAAATAATTACTTAAATAAAAGATTTAATTTAAATGATAAAAGAGATACAATTGTTTAGACTATTTTCCTCAGATTCTGATTATCACTTTATTGAATTGCAAATATATGGTTCTTATTGTGACATGCCAAATATACCAGTTATCCTTACAAGATTAACAGATTAAACACAATCAAGAAAGATATAAAGTTGTTTTCAACCCGCTAACAGTTCAATTTAACGTTATCCACCGAATTGCGTTATAGATTAAAACTACACCGTCTATATGATTTACTTTTGCAACCTGAATCAACAAAGTTTATAACTAATAATTAGTTATCATGTCCATTACCAATCATCAATCATAAGTAACCCTAGCCTATCAAACTCAATCTATTTAGTGATAATTATCAATTAAAATCAACAATCATCAATAATTCTATAATCAAAAGGAACTCAATCTCAATTAATCATAAAATCACGCTAGGTTATTACCAACAATCAATAATTAAACATGGATCATCAAGTAAACATACAAACATTCATAAAAACCGATATAAATCCGCAATTCAATAATCAAATCATCATCTGAGTATTATCATCTAAACAATTGTATTAAAAACTTAGCCACTCATTATGTTACTGAAAATCAGAATTGAAATCAACATCATAATCATATTCAAATGAAAATAAGTAATGAATTCGAACCGAAAAACCGAAACAATGATTGAACGAATGAAAGCCTTCAATTCTTTTTGATCATTTGCCTTCAAAAATCTTTAGAATGCGGGTTTTTGATCAGAGAAATCGACTGGAAGAAAAGTGGGGTTGAGTTTTTTTTTTTTTGCAAAATGAGAGCAAAATGAGGTTTTTAGGGTTTCTGTCAACTCAATCTGTAACACCCCCAAATTCACTGTTTGGCGGAAGCAAGCTTTGGGGTACTACTAATCAAATATCACAGCGCAAAGATAAAGCAAACGACATCTATATGCAACGTTTGTAAATTAGTTACATTCCCATAGATATAATGTTTGAAAACTTAATGTTTTTGTATACAAAAATGTAGTTTCCTAGATTCCACGCGTATAGCGGGAGATTCTATTACATAATCGAAATATACAAAAGATAATGCTAAGAATCTCCGTTAATGCAGTTGTGTTGAAATCATGCAACTCTAGCTAAAGTCCTGAAGTAATCCTACTCCGTCTGGGTACCTGAGAAAACATGCTAGAAAGGTCAACACGAATGTTGGTGAATCTCACAGGTTTGTAAATAATATCAGTTTTGAACACAAGATTTCATCAGTAGTGCCCGTAGGCGAAAAATCAGTATTTGCAATCCAGCAAATGTAAAACCAGTATTTGCAATCCAGCAAATGTAAGTAAGTAAGCTATACCGTTGCCATGAGGCTCATAATCGAAGCTTAACCCGTAAGTAATAAGTTGCTCCCGTGACATGCTCGTAACTGAGCAAACATATGTAACGAATAATAGTTGCCCGTTTATACAGAACGGTTCGTGGTAGCGCTACTACCCCGGGCGGGGGCGGGGGGGTCGTTTCCCTAATGGATCCATTAACTAGTGTTCGCGCTTAAGTCCATAACTAACGATATATGATGGAGAGACTTCTGTAAATAGTAAACAACTCATGCAATTCTGTTTGGTATAGTAAACAGTTTTAGTACTTGTGTTCAAGGAAAAGTAGTAGCATGTTTCTCCCCCAATAAGATAAAACAGTAAAAGTGGGGCCGTAAGACTCACCTGAGTCGAGTAGTAAGAGGTAGCAGATTGCAAGTAGTAAGTATAGCAAGTAGGTTCTCCGAACCCGTAACCTTCAAATGCCTAAACATATGAGGTTATGTAAGTATGTGTCTCGCGAGACGTTTCGTTTAGTTGTACACAACTATTATATCCAATGTTTGTCCGTATGTTTGTAATTGTTTGTTGTTGGAAAACATGTTTGGCCCGTTGGTGACGGTTTGTAGCAATAGTTCTAAGCTGTTATTATTGCGTTGAAACATCGTACATTAGAATGACTTTGCTACAGTAAATTGCTACAGTAAATTTGGCTTCAAAATCCTGATTCTGGTTTCTGCGACACAATTTGCGACACAAAAGTTTGGTATGCGACACAAGGGTTGTGTCGCATACGAATGCGACACAAGAGCTTAGCGACACAATGGTTGTGTCGCATAAGCGTTCGATGCTGATTTAACAGCGACATAATGATTGTGTCGCATGGGATTTGCGACATAAGGTACGACACAATGTTGTGTCGCAAAAGGTCCGACATAACGGGGTTCCTACGGCACAAAATACGACACAAGAGGTTTTATGCGACACAACCTGCGACACAAGGGTTGTGTCGCAAAGATGAACACCAGCCCAGAAAATCACGGCTGTCGCGATTTTCCGACCAAAAACCCAATCCAAACGCATTTTTAAGCTGAAAAATTATGTTTTCTTTGTTGTTTAGGTTATAACTAAGTTGTGTACACAATATTACATCCAAACATTACACCAAAATGATTAAATCTGGGATTTTAGAAATTTTCTTACAATTGCAAATCGAGAGAGATGGAGTCCGAAAATGATGATGGTGCGTTTGTTAAACTTGTTCCCCTTGTAATGGTGATCTCGAAAACGTGATTTTTGTTGTCGTTGGAGCTAAATCCGAAAATACGGTGGTGTGTGTTTGAGAGAGTTTTTGGTGTGTGTGTGTGTTTTGGAAATATGAAAATGAAAGGAAGAAGATGGGTGGGAGGTGATGATGGCTGATCCCAAAAGAGGAGGGAGGGAAAACACTCCTTAAAACACAGTGTTTACTCCGTGTCCTAATCGTTTAATCGTTCGTTTTAGTAGTTGGCCAAGTAAATATATTTGTAAAAAAAATGTTATCGGAGTATTTTATTTAAAATGTTTTAAAATTAATTATTAAAACATTTGCCGAGATATTTAAATTAATTGGGTTAGCGTTTGATACGTTTTTGTTGAATTATTCAAATGTCGTCGCGATAATATAAATAATGTTCGTTCAACTGTGTATTTTATGTAGTAAAATGACTTCTCATTTATTTAGGTAAGTTTTTGTCACCAACATCCAAGTAAAATGTATCGGACTCCGTCCGGTTAATCCGTACGATTTATCCAAATCGCGTAAGTACACACATATATATAAATCACCTTATATATACAAATAGAGTCTATAATTAGTCCTATTACATACTAATTACAAGTAGTTACAAATAATTAGACATAATTAATTATCCCAATTAGGCAGGTGTTACACAATCCATACGCCGTATGGACATCCATACGCCGTATGTATTGAAAAGCCCATGGATCCAACCCGCGTATTCTGGCGGCCCGGCTCACTTCATCCATACGCCGTATGGAATTCCATACGCCGTATGGATTAATTTCTCCAACTTTTTAACCATCGACCACTATTCTTCATACTTCCTTTCTTTTACTTCTTTTCTTCAATTCTTGCTCAATTTCTACTTCTTTTTACAATTCAAGCTCCAGCAAATTCCAAAATGCAAATATGAACGAAATGAGTATCGAATTCAAATAAAATGCATAAGAAATTAATCAAACAAGGGGGCAATTAGCACTATAAAATAGCACATTTTGGCGTTCATCATTTATGTATTGGAATTTCTCATTATTAGAACACGAGCTATGTATAGCTTCAAATGTTGTAAACAATTCTTATATCAGTATATTTTGTAAAAACGACGCATATAGAGTCGTTTGCTATATCTTGTGTGTTTTGATACATGATTAGTCATGCCCCGACCCGAACTGCTTCCGCATCTTAAATTTAGGGGTGCGACAGATTGGTATAAGAGTCTAAGGTTATAGTGAACTAGGTTGCATTAGTGGGCCTAGACTATGACCGCTAGGCAGTATTTCCTTATTAGGCATAACTGGTTCAGGAATTACAGCATACGACTTTAATTTAACATAGCCTGATCAACTATGTACAATTAAGGAAAGATGATGTAAGGTCTGACACGATTATGTTGAACGGGAATACACTAGTTGACTCTGGCCTCGAGAGAACCGGTACTCAAACATGTCTGTGCTAGACACATTAGGCTATTATATGATATATGTATATATGTATATGATAGGCATCGCTCATTCGAAACGTTCTTGTCACAGAAATGGCGGACTCACCATCTAGACAGACTACACGTACTCCATCATCACTCTCTCGCTCACGTCGTAGCCACTCGGAATACCTAGTGGCTAGACGCACTGGTAGCTCACGCCGAGCTAGCCCCTATGCCAATCCTGCCACCACTGGTAACACGTCTACCTTAGCTCGCCATCGAGCAATTGCTCAACAGTGGAGCTGGTTACCTACGGCTATGGCCACTTGGAGGATTGAGGAACACATCGAGATCCCCCATAATATCGAGGAATACTAACCTATGGATCTCTCGCCGTATACTCAAGAACCGACACACCACACTGTACCAGTGTTAACCGCTCGCGTGCATCGGCATGAACGCCGGTTGCACGACATGGAAATTAAACTTCATGAAACCAGAGAAAACTGGATGATAATGGCTCAAGGTCGCATTGCACAAATCTATCTGGATCAGGAAGATCTATCTGTAACCATTAACCGTACTCACAATCAAATGGGAGATACCACTCAAACCATGGAGATCGTTCACAATCAAGTTATCAATAACCGAAACGAGATCTCCGTCCTGCAATCAAGGTTACAACAATGTGAAACACGTCTAAGGGAAACCGAGGACGCACTCCGTATGGTTGGCAGACTCGCCGAATATGCGGACCATCTCACCGCACTATTCCCTCAACTTAATCTACGTCAAGATTAGTGTAGCTACTAAATTGTAATCTGACTAGCTAATCTATGTAGAACTCTTGTAATTCGACCGGATGTAGAATTCCCGGTATCTTTTGTAAACTCAGTAAACCTGTAATCTTTTAAAAACTCTTACCTTTGTAACTCGGCTTATTATCTAATGAAATATGATTATCACCTCGTACTACTGTGTATATTACTCCCTTATGTATATACATGTGTGATATAACATAACTTGTGCAATATCTTACATATTCCATTCCTTTATTATTCAGCATCATGCCTCCAAGACGACACACGTATAGTGACCTCGAAATCACTCAGCTCATCGCCCAAAGCGTGGCTCAGGTCTTAGCTACTCGGTCAAACCCGAGCAGTGAAGACACAGCTGTTAACGCTCCGGCAGCAAAAACCTGTTCTTATAAAAACTTCTTGAACTGCAAACCTCTGAACTTTAAGGGCACAGAAGGTGCCATCGGATTGATCAGGTGGGTAGAGAAAATGTAATCCGTTTTCCGCATCAGCAAGTGTGCGGAAGAGGACAAAGTCAAATACTCCACTTACACTTTCTCTGAAGGTGCTCTCACTTGGTGGAATTCTTATGCCCAGTCTGTGGGTATTGATATCGCCTATCTACATCCATTGGAAGACTTGAAGAAAATGCTCACATATGAGTATTGCCCAACCGAACAATTCCAGAAACTGGATGAAGAGTTCTGGCACTTAAAAGTGCAGGGAACCGACATTGTTGGATACACCACCAGATTCCAACAACTTCCTACCCTTCGTCCAGAGGCGGACTCACATGCATGTTACATGGGTCAAGTGACCCAACTAATATTTCAAAATTAATTAGAGAGGATATGATATTTTTTAAAAATGAACCATGTTGCATATGTATAATGACCCACCTTTATATTTTTAATCCATTACTAACCATTTTTAACACTTTATTTGGCCCAAAGTTTTATCAGTAGCCCACAGCCCCACATCCTTTCTTTTAAATCATTAAAATAACAAAAATATAAAACATTGTATTAATTAAAACACCCGTGCAGCTCCTTGCTCTGGACCATAATTCCATCATTTTATTATATATAATGATCAATGATCAAATTGTGCAACTTAAGTGTAATGTATATAACTTATGAAACTTTCTATCTTTTTCATTATATCTGTTACTAGCCAACACTTTCGCCCACTTGTGATAAGTTAACAACTAACAGATTGACATGTTTCTACAACAGGTTAGCAACTCACACCATTATCAAGTTGACGTGTTTTATTCGGTGATAGATATGCAACTTCAAGAGCTCAATAATCGATTTAATGAAATAAACATGATGTTACTTCTTTCAATGGCTTCTTTGTGTCCAAGTAATTCATTTAAAGCGTTTAGATTGGAGGACCTAATGAAAATGTCAGAGTTTTATCCGAATGAGTTTCCAACAACAAAAGATCTTGGACAACTTGAATCAGAACTTAAAGATTACATTGACGATGTACGTGGCGATGAGAAGTTTAATAAATTGAAGGGCATTGGAGACCTTGCAAAGATGATGGTCGAAACAAAAAAGCATATAATTTATTCGAAGGTATATATTCTTTTGAAATTAACGTTGATTTTGCCCGTTGCTACATTTACTGTGGAACGTGCATTTTCAACAAAGAAGTTGATAAAGACTGATTTGCACAACAAAATGAGTGATGACTTTATGAATGATTGTTTAGTATCCTATATTGAAAAAGATGTATTAGATGGTATTAGCAATGAGTCACTTATGATTCATTTTCAAGGTATGAAACCTCGTCGAGGACAATTGTAACAACCTTTAGTTTTAATATAATTAATGAATCTCTATTTTATGTTTGGTATTAAGTATAAACGATCCAACCCTTTTATTTTACATTATAATCTGTCCAGTTTATTGAGCAAGATATTTTTGAACCACGTGAGTTTTTGCTCTAGATCCGCCACTGCCTTCGTCCAGCCATGGTAAGTACCGAACCCGAGAAAATCAAAAAGTACATCAGCGGCCTTCCGGAACCTGTCCGGGGAAATGTCGCATCTTCAAACCAAACCACTCTTCATGGCGCCATCCGGTTGGCCCATGAACTTATGGCTATGAACGACAGCCAAGAATTCCCTGCTCCACCCTCCCACAACAACAAAAGAAAGTGGTCCGACAACTACGACCACCACCAGAACAAGAAACCCGACAACATCAAAGCCTATAACTCAACCACCGAAACCAAACGGGGTTACACCGGGAACAAACCTTACTGTTCCAAGTGCAACCGCCACCACGAAGTCCTTGCAGTGCACTCTGCAACAGCTGCAAGAGGTACGGACACCTCACCAAGGACTGTAGATCCCCCACCAACAACAACAATGCCAGGCCATCCAGGGCCTGCTTCGAATGTGGAAACACCGGGCACTTCGGGAACGAGTGCCCAAAGCTGAAGAACAAGGGCGACAACGACAACGCAAGAGGTAGAGCCTTTGTACTCAACTCTGGGGACGCCCGCCAAGACCCGAATGTGGTCTCGGGTATGTTCCTCCTCAACAACCTATCTGCTTCTTTTCTATTTGATACTGGTGCTGATAGAAGCTTTATTTCTGATGAGTTTTATCCACTGCTTGACATCATGCCTATTGCCCTAGATGTTAAGTACACTGTAGAACTAGCGAACGGTAAACTCATAGAAACCAATAGTGTGATACCTAATTACACTTTAAACTTAGCCAACGAATCTTTCTCAATCGATCTTATGCCTGTCAAAATTGGAAGTTTTGACGCCATCATCGGTATGGACTGGCTGTCCAAACATCGCGATGAAATCATATGTTGTGACAAGGTCGTTCGCATCCCTCTCGCCGCCGGTAGAACTTTGATCATACAGGTGAAGACCGGTGTGACGAGACTAAATATCATCTCTTGTTTGAAAACCCGAAAATTTCTGAGAAAGTGTTATCCGGCAATCCTCGCGCACATCATGGAGAAAAAGTTGGAGGAGAAGCAACGTGAGGATGTGCCCATCGTTCGAGACTTTCCAGAAGTCTTTCCCGAAGAACTGCTTGGTCTACCACCACCAAGACAGGTTGAGTTCTCAATCGATCTCGTGCCAGGTGCTGCACCCGTGGCCCGAGCACCATACCGTTTAGCTCCATCCGAACTTCAGGAGTTATCCACTCAGTTATAGGAACTCCTGGATAAGGGATTCATCCGACCGAATTCTTCACCCTGGGGAGCTCCGGTCTTATTCGTGAAAAAGAAAGATGGTTCATTCAGAATATGCATCGACTACCGAGAGTTGAACAAACTAACCGTCAAGAATCGTTATCCACTTCCGTGCATCGATGACCTGTTTGACCAACTTCAAGGGTCGAGTTTTTATTCAAAGATCGATCTTCGTTTAGGTTATCATCAACTACGTGTTCGCGACACCGATATTCCAAAAACAGCTTTCAGAACCCGTTATGGGCATTACGAATTTCAAGTGATGCCATTCGGTCTAACCAACGCACCGGCGGTATTCATGGATCTTATGAATCGGGTGTGCAAACCTTATCTCGACAAGTTTGTCATTGTCTTCATCGAAGACATACTCATCTATTCGCACAATGAACAGGAACACGCGCAACATCTCAAAAACCATCCTAGAACTACTTAAACACGAGGAGCTTTACGCCAAGTTCTCTAAGTGTGAGTTCTAGATGCAAACCGTTCAATTCCTTGGACACATTATCGATAGTCAAGGAATTCATGTAGATCCATCAAAAATCGAAGCTATCAAGTGCTGGCAAGCACCAACCACTCCAACCGAAGTACGGCAATTCCTAGGACTTGCCGGGTACTATCGATGATTCATTGAAAACTTTTCAAAAATAGCTCAACCACTCACGACACTGACTCAGAAGGACAAAAAGTTCGATTGGACTGATAAACAAGAGTCAGCATTTCAACATATAAAACAAAAGCTTTGCAGTGCTCCTATTTTATCATTACCCGAAGGCACCAATGACTTCGTGGTATACTGCGATGCTTCCCACCAAGGTCTCGGTTGTGTGCTGATGCAACGAGACAAGGTCATTGCTTACGCCTCTCGACATCTGAAAATTCACGAAAAGAACTACACTACTCATGACCTCGAGCTTGGAGCTGTCGTGTTCGCCCTCAAAATCTGGAGACATTATCTTTACGGCACTAAGTGCACAATTTTTACCGACCACAAAAGTCTCCAACACATATTCGATCAGAAGGATCTGAACATGAGGCAATGCCGATGGGTCGAGTTGCTTACCGATTATGATTGCAAAATCAAATACCATCCAGGGAAGGAAAATGTTGTTGCCGATACCCTCAGTCGAAAAGAACGATCGAAACCACTTCGAGTCCGAGCCCTCAGTATGACTATCCATAACGATCTAAACATTCAAATTCTCACTGCTCAACTCGAAGCTCTCAAACCTGGAAACATCAAACACGAAGCCTTGCGGGGCATAGATAAACAATTCGAAATCAAACCTAACGGAGGTAGGTGTTTCTCAAATCGAATCTGGTTGCCTAGTTTTGGGAACCTGCGAGACTTGGTGATGGATGAAGCTCACAAGTCCAAATATTCTATCCACCCGGGATCCGATAAAATGTACCACGGCATCAAGGAATTTTATTGGTGGCCGAACATGAAAGCCGAAATAGCCACGTACGTCAGCAGATGTCTTACTTGCTCGAAAGTCAAAGCCGAATACCAAAAACCTTCTGGTTTACTCCAACAACCCAGCATTCCTGAATGGAAATGGGAACAAATCGCAATGGATTTCATAACCAAACTACCCAAGTCATCGAGCGGTTGCGATACCATTTGGGTGATCGTAGATCGTCTCACGAAATCTGCACATTTCCTTGCGATTAAGGAAACCGACAAAATGGAACGCCTCACTCGAATCTATCTGAAAGAAATCATAACCCGGCACGGCGTTCCCATCTCAATTATCTCTGACAGGGATAGTCGCTTCACATCTCACTTTTGGTAATCACTTCAGAAAGCGTTGGGTACCCGCCTCGATATGAGTACCGCATACCACCCTCAAACCGACTGCCAAAGTGAACGGACTATTCAAACACTGGAAGACATGCTACGAGCTTGCGTAGTTGACTTCGGTGTAAACTGGGAAAAACATCTACCATTGTGCGAGTTTTCGTACAACAACAGCTACCATACCAGTATTGGAGCTGCACCTTTCGAGGCACTGTAGGGTCTTAAGTGTCGGTCACCTATCTATTGGACTGAAGTGGGAGATAGCCAACTCACTGGTCCGAAAATCATTCATGAAACCACCGAGAAAATCGTTGGTATCCAAAACAAACTCAAGGCCGCACGTGATCGTCAGAATAGCTATGCTGACATGAGACACAAACCACTCGAATTCCAGGTTGGGGATCGAGTACTACTCAAAGTTTCACCTAGTAAAGGTGTCATTCGTTTCGGCAAACGCGGAAAACTGAATCCTAGATACATTGGGCCTTTTGAAATCCTCGAGAGGATTGGTCCAGTGGCATATCGATTGCAGCTGCCACCCGAACTCAGCAGCGTGCACCCCACTTTTCACATTTCTAACTTGAAGAAATACCTGTCTGATGAGACACTCATTATTCCACTCGATGAAATTCGTATTGATGACAAACTTCACTTTGTTGAAGAACCCGCCGAAATCATGGACCGTGAGGTCAAACAACTCAAACAAAGTCGTATTCCCATCGTAAAGGTCAGGTGGAATTCGCGGCGTGGTCCGAAATTCACTTGGGAACGGGAAGATCCGATGCTACTCAAGTACCCCCAGTTATTCGCTGATGTTACTTCAAACACGACTTCGAACTAAATTTCGGGACGAAATTTTTCTAACAGGGGGAGAATATGACACCCGTCAAATTAAGACTAGTAATTAGTGCCTAATCGTCTCTAATACATGTAATTAGTTTGGTGTTAGGCTAATTTGTGTATCAATATATATATTGTTGAATATATATAATTATGCGATTTAATTAAATCGTACGCAATTTAAAACGAATGTACTTCGTTTTAATTAATACGGACGTTGGTGAAAAATTTTATTAAGTAATATAATATTATTTAATAACATAATTTTATCCAAAATATTATTTTGATAATATTCCGTATCTATTTCGTATCGTACAATTAACAATTTTGCGATTAAATTAATAAACGCGCAAACAGTTGAAATAAAACTAAGTTATAATTTATAACTCAAGTATTAAATATCTGGTGAAATACTTCAACAAAAATATCGAATAAATATTCGCATTTCAAAACTTACAATTAAACGCGAATTAAATTATTTAAACGATTAAACGATCGGGAAAACGAACACCGCACGGAGCACAAACGCAAGGGAGCAAAATTTGGTGAAGTCCACACATGGTGGACCCCACCAAAACAGGCCAAAAGAGGGGAGAATCCCCTCCCCACTCCTCATTCCATTCAACACACACACACACTCTCTCTCTAATCCCTCTCTCTCTTCTCTTCTTCTTTCAAACACCACCATACTACCACCACCACTAAACCACCAAAAACTACCTCAAAACCACCTCAAATATCATAACTCATTTGGAGAAAATGAATCACGGCATCACGATCTACATTTCTACCTTTTCGGTTTCTCCCGGCGTTAACTTGTAAGATTCTCGACAAATCCCGAAAACTCTTAAATTTCATTTATTTTACTTGAAAGTTGTTTATTTAAGCTTGAAATGTCCAAATATATGTTGGGTAAAAGTTTTGGGCCTAACGAAAATCGGAAAACTCGTTTTTGAACTCAAAATTTCCGATCAGATGTAAGTGTCGCACGGACCAAAGCAGTGATGCGTCACTTCCTTGAGTGACGCATTAAGTGTCACTAAAAGCCCTAATTTTGCGTCACTTGCCTAAGTGCCGCAAAAAGCCCTCTTTTCCCGTCACTGCCTAAGTGACGCAAATTCAATACCCGACACTCCTAACCGGCATTTCTAGCGGCACTTGTTTAAGTGTCGCCTATAATTGAAATCCGATTTCATACAACATTAGCCTTAATGACGCATGACCCTGATACCGACACTAACACCCGACGGTTCCTTAAGTGTCGCCCTCTTTGCGTTACTTTTACAAGTGACGCCACTAAGTCAGAATTTACCATTTTATGCGACACTTCCTGAGTGTCGCCTAAACCCTAAGTGTCGCTATAAGTGACGCTAAAAACAGAAAGTTGCAAACTATTTTTATACTAAGTGTCGAACTTGTACAACCTCAAACCTTTATACGATACGACTTCTAAAACACATTGGAACATACTTTTAAGTATAACACTTCGAAATCATAATGATAATGTCGAGTCTATTATCACAAACAATCACCAACGGGCCGTACACGTTTTACAAATAATCAAACAATCAACCAAATCGTAGTAATTTGGACATTCTAGTTGGACGAACAACTACAAAGGTAGTCTTATAGATACATACTCACGTTTATAACCATCGCCTGTCGTGGACACCCTCAGGTTACAGTCTTCGGACATCTCTGCTTGGTTAAGCAACTCACGTTTATAGAGATAAGCGCACTCAGACTCAGGTGAGTCTCATGGCCCATCTTTTACTGTTTTCTTAGGGGTGTGATATGCTGCTCGTCTTATTTTACAATATGAACGCAAGTACAAACTTTTCATATACTACATGAGTTATTTTCACTAATCATTTTAAAGCCCTCCATCAGCATAGTTTGGTAATACGTTGTAGCGTGAATATTAGTATATGGTACCATATAGAATTGACCATTCTCGTCCGGGTTAGCATGCACTAACTGGTTAAACGGATTTACTAATATTTGTTCAGACGAGTGTAGATTAGGCACTCGTGAGAGGCACCTCGATCAGGTCCTTGAATGTGGATCCTGACCCCTCGAGTTAAGCTCAGACTATGTGCTCATAGCTGTATACATCATTATTTGCTTGGTTGCAAATCAGTATTTAAATCTTGCGGTTCATACTATATTATTTGATATACAAACCTGTGAGCTCACCAGCGTTTCGCTGACCCATTTTAGCATGTATCACAGGTACTCAGTAGTAGGATTGGACTGCCCTCGGGATCACTATAGCTTGAGTCAGCATGCAGACATTAGAGATTTCCTTGCATTAATATATTTTGTAAAAGTATTTATGTATTGGAATCTCTCATTATTAAAACACGAGCTGTGTATAGCTTCAAATGTTGTAAACAATTCTTATATCAATATATTTTGTAAAAACGACGCATATAGAGTCGTTTGCTATATCTTGTGTGCTTTGATACATGATTAGTCGCGCCCCGACCCGAACTGCTTCCGCATCTTAAATTTGGGGGTGCGACATATAGACTTTGCAAATTATATATATCTATAGAATATATTTTTTTCCCTTAGTGACGTTATTTGCATTCAAGTTTGATTACCGAGTAGCAAAAATTAACACAAAATGAGCAAGTAGGTAGGGCGTTAAGAGACTTTCTCGTTGTGATATTTCTCAAGTTGTAAGGATTTCTGCTCAAAATAGTGTTTTTTCTCATGTTGAAATTCAATAGCCATTGTGAAAATTAATTTTATATGAAGGAAACATGTAAAAAAATCTTAAACTACAAACATATATTATGAATTGTTTGAAGTCATGGGATATAAGGAGTGTAAATGAGATGACTTGGTAGGTATTTGAGATTGATATAGAAAATACTTGAAATTGACTCGGTACAAGTCGAGTTGAGCTCAAACTTCTTGAGTATATTAGCAAGTTAACCATGTGTTTAAAATACTTGGCTCGAGAGGCTCAGCCTAATGGAGCTTGTGTTATGTTACTGTAACACCCGCCAATTTAGGGCTTTAATTAGTGCCTAAACTACTTGTAATTACGTGTATTTAGTTTTGTAATATTCTAAGTAACGTTTTGGTGTAATTACATACACGCTTACGCGATTTATTGGATCGTACACTTACAATCCGGACGAGGTCCGACATTAATTATAATACGGACGTTGGTGGCAAAACTTTTAAATAATGTGGAATTATACAAACAAACATTATTTGCATTAATATATCATGAAAATATATTACACGTATTTCGTATCGTTTAAAACACTCCGAACGTGGCGAAAACATGCGAGACGCGCCCAACAAAGGAAAATAGTGCAAATTATATATTTATAACTTATTACGAAGTATTTTGGTAAAATACCTCGGTTAAAAATATTACAGATACACTTTATCATATAACGCGAAACAACATTTAAGTAACTACGGGACTTAACCGACTACGACTCGTGATACAAAATTTGGAAACACAAACCCGCGAGCCGAGACCCAAACGGGTCGACCCTGACCCGCGGACCCAACCCAATCGACCCACCTCCTTAAAACCCCATTTTCTTTTGATTTCACCTCATTTTACCATCACCTCTTTCTCTCTACCACTCTTTTCTCTCCCACCCTCTCTCTCTCACTCTAAAACGGCAGCAGCAGCTGCTGCTACCACCACCAACGTCGAGCATCATCATCAACCGTAAGCACAAGGATCACCATCACGAGCTCTACCTCTCCATCTTCTTCGTTTTTCATTTTTGAGGTAATAAACGTAAAAACCCCTTTTAAATCACTTGTAACACTTTTATTTACGTGCTAAAACATTTCCCCAACGAGTTTATGTCCAAAAACCGACTTAGAATACGAATTTTAAAGTTAAGATGCGAACAGCCCGTTTCGCGAGCCGAGATCTGTTCGTCCAACGAGTCGAACCGAGATCTCGACTCGCGAAGCCAAACTGCGAATCGAAATCACCTACGAACCGAACTGACCCGCGAGTTAACTTGCGAGTCGAAGTTGACCTGCGAGTCGAGTTGACTTGCGAACCGAACTGACCCGTGAGTCGAGTTGACCTGCGAGTCGAGTTGGCTTGCGAGTCGAGTTCTATGCTGCGAATCCAACTCGGTTCGCAGCTCACTTTGTCTTGCGAACCCAAATTCAGTAATAAAAGCACTAATATGGACTAAGAATTATCACTTGATTTTACACCGAAATTAGATTTCAAATGCATTTTCGATAAAGCAATATAGTAAAAATAAAAATTTTCCAAGCTGACTTGGCAGCTCGACCCCAACCAAAGGCTCTGCCCCTTGGACCCCGCTACCAGGGGCGCTGCCCCCGGACCCCCGTTATCCAAGAACTTATAAATACTTTTTACACTAAGTGTCGAATACTTACATATAACGATACATATAATAATAACACTTCCGGATTATTATTACAAAACCGTCACCAACGGGCCATACTTGTTTTCAAACTACAAACGAATTACTAAACAAACACTTGGACATATCCTAGTTGAGTGGACAACTAGCGTGGGTGATCTTTTAAGACACCAACTTATTTACTTAATTACTTACAACCTTGTGCGTTTCGGGCGCCAGAAGGTTACAGGGTTCGGAGAACCACATACGGACTTACATCCGCGTTACTTGTTTGATTTCCCAGACATACTTACTAGACTCAGGTGAGTCTTACAGCCCCACTTTTACTGTTTTTATACTTTGGGGTGAGATACTTAGCAACTATTTTACATATGAACACAATGTACTGAACTGATTACATTACATTTTGTACACACCGCATGAGTTACTTTTATCCACTGAATGCCTCCTATTCATAAGTTGTTAGTTATGGACTTAAGCGCGATTACTAGTAGATGGATCCATTTGGGACTGACAATCCCTACCTGGGGTGGTAGCGCCACCACGTACTGATTTACACGGAGAAACAGGCATATTAGTATTTATTACATATGAGTGTGCGGATAGCACTCACGGGGGTACGTGATATATTCACACTACACGGTTAAGCTTCAACTTATGAGCTCATGGCACTTGTGATGATTTACAGATTTACTTACTTACTTTGCTTGATAGCAATACTGGTACACACTTGTGGTTCATAACAATTATTTACTGTTAAACCTGTAAGATTCACCAACCTTTTTGGTTGACACTTTTTAGCTTTGTATCTCAGGTACACAGACGGAGTAGGATCACCCCTGGACACTAGCTAGAGTCGCATGATTTCTACTTTGCATTTAACGGAGATTCTTAGCATTATCTTTTGTATATTATGATTATGTAATAGAATCTCCCGCTATACGCGTGGACTCTAGGGAATTACATTTTTGTAACCGAAAACCCTATGTTTTCAAACATTTACATATATTGGAAATGTAACTATTTTATAAACGTTGCATATAGATGTCGTTTGCTTTACGTTGTGCTGTGATATTAGATTAGTAACATCCCAAAGCTTGCTTCCGCCAACAGTGAAATTTGGGGGTGTTACAGTTACATTATTAATTACCATCCATTATACATGAATATTAACTTATTTGTCTCACTTTCATAAAACATTTTGAGTACAGTATAGTCAACTAATATTATTTACAAATGATTAATTAATATTTAAATATTGGTGAGTTGAGCTCGAGTTTGAAAATACAAGCTCGATCGAGTTCAAGTTGACTTTCGAGTTTCAAGTTTTCTTTTCGAGTCAAACTCAAGCTTGACATTGTATTGTATCGACTCGACCTCGATTATACTCATAATGGGACGTGGGTGTAAATCTAAAATAAAATAAAATTGTTAGTTAAATAAATAAATAAAAGTGGGTTGTGTAACTTCTGTGGGAAGTTTCAAATATAATGGCTTGTTATGGTAGAACTGTAAGAATAAACATTTTTATTTTAAATTTTAATATCAAATAAATTTTATGATAATAACATTATATCAAAATCCTTAGATTTTTTATGCCATTTAATATGCTTTATATATATCTATCAAAAAATATGTGATACACAACTAATTTTTATGTACACACTTTAAATTTTTGTAGTGTATCACAATTTAAGTTGTGTATCATATAACTAAAAAATAAATAAATAAATAAAAACAATCTCATACTGTATTTAAGAGAATAAATGTCTAGTAATTTTGATTCTTTTT
Organism: Helichrysum umbraculigerum; assembly: GCA_949592205.1. Taxonomy (NCBI): domain Eukaryota; kingdom Viridiplantae; phylum Streptophyta; class Magnoliopsida; order Asterales; family Asteraceae; genus Helichrysum; species Helichrysum umbraculigerum. Next base: position 325,851,333 of record CATIUR010000001.1, on the reverse strand, counting down.
AAGAATTTTTATTATACATATGTAAAAATTAAAAAGATCGATTCCATAGTTATTACAATGATTTTACGATAACTGTTCCCGATAGTTATATACGGATAAAAATGAAAAAACATAAGCACTACTCTATCTTTCACTAGTATTAATTTATGGTCAAAATACATTTTAGTACCCTGAATTTAGTTAATCGGGTCCTTTAGTACCCTGAACTAGTAAAGGTATAGCATAGTACCCTTAACTTGGAAAATTGATAAATTTACTATCCTGACTCACGTGCATATCATATGACTACTTTTCGTTAAAATTTAACTGACCTTAACAAATAAGGTTAGAATAGGTTAAATTAACATGATTTCCTCGTCGTGCTCGGAATAGATGAAAAGTAAAAAAATAGTAAAAATTAACAATTAAACATAAATGCAATATCCCGATCCGATCGAGACGTAAAGAAAGCAATTTAATTGCATTTCCAGATGCTTTAGAAGTATGTGTCTATGCACCAAATTAATTATAATACTAATTTCTTCCGATTAATTTGTAACACCTGCTAAATTAGGATAATTAATTATGCCTAATTAATTGTAACTAGTTGTAATTAGTATGTAATAGGACTAATTGCAGACTCTATTTGTATATATATAAGGTGATTTATATATATATGAGTGTACTTACGCGATTTGGATTAATCGTACGAATTAACCGGACGGAGTCCGACACAGTTACTTGGACGTTGGTGACAGAAACTTACCTAAATAATGAGAACGTATTTTATTATATAAAATACACAGCGAACAAACATTATTTATAATATCGCGACGACATTTTAAATAATTTAACGAATACGTATTAAACGCGAGTTAAGAATTTTAATACTTCGACAAATGTTTTTATAATTAATTTCAAGGTATTTCATTAAAATATTCCCGTCACCTTTTAAAAATATAACTGCTTGATTTAACGTTTAAACGACAGAGGAAACGAACACCGCACGGAGCGCGGAGGCGCAGACTGAAAGTGGGAGGTTAACCTCCCACTCTTACTCTCTTTCTCCTCACTTTCTCCACTCTTTCTCTTTCTTCCTCCCTTTTCTCTCTCAAATTAATCACCACCACCAACTCATCAAATTCACAAAATACTACCTCAAAACGCACTCGGTTTTACTCGGTCATTTGGAAGAAAAGCACCACCACTTCACGATCTATCATCCTATCTTTTCGGATTTTCAATCCGACACCTCGTAAGTTTCTGACAAATCCCGACATCTCTCGTTTTTGATCATTTTTACTAGTTTATAGTTTCTATAGGCTTAAAATGTCCTAATATGGGTTGGGTAAAAGATTTGGACCGAACGGAAACCGAAAAACTCGTTTTCGGCACGTTTTCCGGCCAACAGACCGCGACGTCGCATTTGTACCCAGATTCATGCGACGTCAGCCTCGACGTCGCACAACCCCTCGTAACGTCGCATGGTGTGACGTCAGTCAGAAAGTCGCATTAAGTTGCGACGTCGCGTATAGCGACGCCACCCACAACGTCGCATTAAATTGCGAAAGTCGCACATAGCGACGTTATGCTCAACGTCGCAGTCAGGATCTGCAACGTAGCACCCAACGTCGCAGAAATCAGAATTTTTAAAGAGATTTTCACTAAAACTATGTAGAAAATGTGCATTTTTCCCTCCGAGCTGACTCGGCAGCTCGACCCCGACCAGGGGCTCTGCCCCTTGGACCCCGCCAAGGTGTTGCCACCCCTTGGAACCCCGCAACCAGGGGCGCTGCCCCCGGACCCTCGTCGTTTCAGTACAAAATGTTTCAAACGCAATGATAATACTTTGACTATTACTAATACAAACCGTCACCAATGGGCCAACCATGTTTTCTGAAAACAAACGATAACGAACCAACTTTGGACATAACGAGTTGTGTAGACAACTAGCCTAGATGGTCTTGCGAGACATCTACTTACTTACTTTATATGTTTAGGCATTTAAAGGTTACGGGTTCGGAGAACCTACATACTACCTACCATTTGCTACTGCTTACTACTCGACTCAGGTGAGTCTTACGGCCCCACTTTTACTGTTTTATCTTATTGGGGGAGAAACATGCTACTACTTTTCCTTGAACACAAGTACTAAACTGTTTACTATACCAAACGGAATTGCATGAGTTTACTTACAAACAGAAGTCTCTCCATCATATATCGTTAGTTATGGACTTAAGCGCGAACACTAGTTAATGGATCCAATAGGGAAATGACCCTCCCCACCCGGGGCAGTAGCGTTGCCACGTACTGATTTACACGTAGAAACGGGTGACTACTTATTCGTTACTGATGCTTGCTCAATTACGAGCATGTCACGGGAGCAAACATATTACTTACGGGTTAAGCTTCGATTATGAGCCTCATGGCAACGGTATAACTTACATACTTTACATTTGCTGGATTTGCAAATACTTGATTACGCCTGCGGGCACTACTGATGAAATCTCGTGTTCAAAGCTGATATTACTTACAAACCTGTGAGATTCACCAACCTTTTGGTTGACACTTTTTAGCATGTTTTCTCAGGTACCCGGATGGAGTAGGATTACTCCAGGATTTTAGCTAGAGTCGCATGATTTCAATACAACTGCATTAACGGAGATTCTTAGCATTATATTTTGTATATTTCGATTATGTAATAGAATCTCCCGCTACACGCGCGGACTCTAGGGAAACTACATTTTTGTATACGAAAACACTAAGTTTTCAAACAATATATCTATGGAATGTAACTAATTTACAAACGTTGCATATAGATGTCGTTTACTTTATCTTTGTGCTGTGATATTTGATTAGTAACACCCCAAACTATGCTTCCGCAAAACAGTGAATTTCGGGGGTGTTACAGATTGGTATCAGAGCCTAAGGTTATAGTGAACTAGGTTGCATTTAGTGGGCCTAGACTATGACCATTAGGCAGTATTTCCTTACTAGGCATAATTGGTTAAGGAATTACATCATACGACTTTAATTTAACATAGCCTGATCAACTATGTACAATTAAGGAAAGATGATGTGAGGTCTGAAATGGTTATGTTAAACGGGGAAGCGTTAGTTGACTCTGACCACGAGAGAACCGGACCATTACTTGATGCGTGTTAGACACTAGGCTGGATATTATATACTTATATATATTAGCCTCGACTTACTTACACTCTACCACAGGAATGGCAAACACACCACCTAATCTGTCACACTCTCGCTCACATGGGTCACAAAACCCACGAGTAGCCAGGAGGAACATGAGGTCATCTCGAACCAGCCCCTATCCTGCTCATAACTCTCAGAACCCGGCACATCTCACGATGCCGGTATTGACTACCCAATTCCGCCGTCAGGAACAAAGGCTCGAAAGTCTTGAACGGGAACAACACCGAATGACCTACTTGCTTCGCCAAGCACTTGATCACATATCCCAACTCCAGCGAGAACAAGAGGATACCAACCTCTCTGTAAGCATAATTCAGGATTCCATGACCGCCGAATTAGGTGCGGATGAGCTTGTAAGAAACCGACTAGAGGAATGTGAACAGCGTTCACAGGAGACTGAGGATCACTCTCGAGCACTAACACAACGACTGGTCTTGGTGGAAGACAACGCCAGGCAAACCAACAGACTAGCAGAAACCGTGGACCGCCTTGTCGCGCTGATGGAACAAATTAATCTACAGGAAGACTAGTGTAGTCTTTGTCTTGTAATCTATCTCGTAATCTTTTGACTATCTAGCACTACTCTATAAACTAGTCGGATGTAACAATTCCCGACACCTTTTGTAATATCGCTGTAGGATGTAACCTTTGAACTCGCATTATCCATCAAATATTCCTTGTTATTTCAACTCATATAAATTGTCATTTTCCATATGATGTTATGTATTACTGCTTTTATACATGTACATCTGTGACAATTACAAGTTCCTACGAAATCTCATGTATTTTCATTTATTTTATTGAAGAATCATGCCGCCAAAGACAAGACCATACACAGATGCCCAGATTACCTCCCTTATAACCCAGGCTGTTACTGAAGCCTTGGCTTGGAATACTCCACCAAGTTCCACGAGGAACAGCGATGCCGCTGAAACCCCTGCTGCTAAACCTTGTTCTTACAAGGACTTCCAGAACTGCAAACCCCTAAACTTTGCAGGTACTGAGGGAGCTATCGGTCTAGTACGCTGGATCGAGAAAGTTGAGTCTGTATTTCTGATCTGCAACTGTGCGGAGGGAGACAAAGTTAAGTTCTCCGTTAGTACTTTTACTGACACCGCACTCACCTGGTGGAACACATATGCCCAGACTGTGGGTGTTGCTAATGCTTACAAACTCCCGTGGGAGGTGTTGAAGAAGATGTTGAGGGGCGAGTATTGCCCCAGGGATGAATTGAAACAACTAGAAGTGGAATTTTGGAACCACAAGATGCAGGGTGATGACATCACCGGATACACAAACCGTTTCCACCAACTGGCACTTCTGTGCCCAACCATGGTCGATCCTGAGTACAAGAGGATCGAGAAATTCGTTGATGGTCTTCCTGAGAGACTCCAAGACCTGGTAACTTCTTCCAAACCAGGTACTATTCAGAGCGCCATCCGTATGGCCCATGAATTAACGGCGAATTCTGTCCGCCGTGGCACAACTTCAACCCCATCTGCAAACAACAAACGCAAGTGGGAAGGAAACCCCAACTCATCCAACCAAACCTCCAACAAAAAGCCTGAGTACATTAAGGCTTATTCATCTGGAACCTCGGAGAAGAAAGGGTACAGCGGGAGCAGACCCTACTGTCCCAAATGCAACCGCCACCATGACGGTTCTTGCCCTTGCTCCAACTGCAAACGGTTCGGGCATCTAGCCAAGGATTGCCGAACGAACATTCCTACCCCCAACACCAATGCACCAAAGGCCTGCTTTGGGTGCGGAAATACAGGGCATTTCAAGAAAGATTGCCCAAAGCTGAAAAACAACAACAACAACCCTGCTCGCGGCAGATCATTCGTTATCAAGGCTGGGGAAGCCAGACAAGACCCGAACGTCGTGACGGGTACGTTCCTTCTCAACGACCTTACTGCTTCTGTGTTATTTGATACCGGTGCCGATAGAAGCTTCATTTCTGAGAAATTTAGCCCTTTACTTGATATAACTCCCACTGCCTTAGATGCTAAATACATTGTAGAATTAGCTAACGGCAAACTGATTGAGACTAATAGCATCATACCCAACTGTACACTTAACCTCACGAACGAAACGTTTCCCATTGATTTAATCCCTGTCGAGATCGGCAGCTTCGATATTATTGTCGGTATGGATTGGTTATCCAAGCACCGAGCTGAAATCATCTGTCATGACAAACTCGTCCGCATACCTCTTGTCTCCGGTGGAACCTTAGTCCTACAAGGGGAGACCGGCAGACGGAATCTGAATATTGTATCCTGCCTCAAAACTAGAAAATATCTACGAAAAGGGTATCAAGCCATCCTCGCACATGTAACGGAGAAGAAGTCGGAGGAGAAGCGACTTGAAGATGTTCCAATCGTGCGGGATTTCCCGGAAGTCTTTCCTGAAGACTTGCCCGGACTTCCGCCACCTAGACAAATTGAATTTCAAATCGAACTTGTGCCCGGAGTTGCACCCGTGGCACGAGCCCCTTACCGTTTAGCACCATCCGAAATGCAGGAGTTGTCTAACCAACTACAGGAACTCCTGGACAGAGGATTCATTCGACCAAGTTCCTCGCCTTGGGGAGCTCCGGTCTTATTCGTGAAAAAGAAAGATGGATCTTTCCGCATGTGTATCGATTACCGAGAGCTGAATAAGCTAACCATAAAGAATCGATATCCGCTTCCTAGAATCGATGACCTATTCGACCAACTCCAGGGATCAAGTGTTTACTCAAAGATTGATCTACGGTCAGGTTATCATCAACTCCGAGTCCGTGACAATGATATCCCAAAGACAGCTTTCCGAACTCGTTATGGGCATTACGAATTCCAAGTGATGCCATTCGGGTTGACCAACGCACCGGCCGTATTCATGGACCTTATGAATCGGGTGTGCAAACCATATCTTGACAAATTCGTCATTGTGTTCATCGACGATATTCTGATTTACTCTCGCAACGAGCAGGAACATGCTCAACATCTGAAAACCATTCTAGGACTTCTTAAACACGAAGAGTTATATGCCAAATTCTCTAAGTGTGAGTTCTGGATTCGAACCGTCCAATTCCTCGGGCACGTGATTGACAGCCAAGGAATTCATGTTGATCCCGCCAAGATTGAAGCAATCAAGGGCTGGGATTCACCGACCACTCCAACCGAAGTGAGACAATTCTTAGGTCTTGCTGGTTACTACCGCCGATTCATCGAAAAATTTTCAAGAATAGCTGTTCCCCTAACCACACTGACTCAGAAAGATAAGAAGTTCGATTGGACGGATAAACAGGAGTCAGCCTTCCAGCTATTGAAAAACAAACTTTGCAGTGCACCAATCTTGTCCTTACCCGAGGGCACCGACGATTTCGTAGTTTACTGCGACGCCTCACACCAAGGACTTGGTTGTGTGTTGATGCAACGGGAAAAAGTCATTGCCTATGCCTCACGACAACTAAAAATTCACGAGAAAAACTATACGACCCACGACCTCGAGTTAGGTGTTGTGGTCTTCGCATTGAAAATCTGGAGACATTATCTCTACGGTACGAAAAGCACCATCTTTACCGATCACAAAAGTCTCCAACACATATTCGATCAAAAAGATCTAAATATGAGGCAACGTCGCTGGGTTGAGTTACTTAGTGAGTACGACTGCGAGATCAAATACCATCCGGGCAAGGCTAACGTAGTTGCCGATGCCTTAAGCCTAAAAGAACGAGTGAAACCCCTTCGAGTCCGAGCACTTTCTATGACAACTCGTAACGAGCTTCCTACTCAAATCCTTACCGCTCAACTTGAAGCACTCAACGATGAAAACTTGAAAAATGAAGCCTTGCGATGTAACACCCTCAAATTTCGGTTTGCGGAAGCTGTCGGGTCGGGTGTTACTAAATCAAATATCACAGCATAAGATACATAATGAACGACTCTAAATGAGACGTTTGAAAATGGTTATACATTTCGTAAATAAAAATGTTTACAACGTTATAAGTTTAACAACAAATTCCAAATACATAATTGGAAAATATGAAAGTAAATGCAGAGTTGTCCCATATGTTTGAAATCATGCGACTCGAGCTAACATAATCTTGTAGTAATCCTAATCCTGCTGGGCACCTGAGAACACATGCTAAAACAGGTCAGCTATAAAGCTGGTGAGTTCATAGGTTTGTTAGTTGAATACATAAAGTATAAATCTTGTATGTTTTGAGAAATTGTTCAGAATCCACGATTCTTATTTGTAGCAAATTGTAGTTGTAATTACCAATGTGTAATTCGAAAGTTTAGGTATCTAATACCTAAGCAATTGTAGTACGTACCTAAGTACACAATAATTGAGGCATACCGAGCCTGAATACCTATCTGGTATGAGTAAGTGTATAACGGGAGGCAATACCTGCCTAAGTTGTAACCAAATAACTGTATGACCACGTCATATGATAGTAAGTAACTGTAGTCCCGCAGAACTATGATTTAATATATGAGGTGTTGCATCCAGCAACAAGTGATTGTAGATCCGCAGATCTATGTTTGAACGTTTAGCGTGTCCGTTTACCCGATTAGCATAAGCTAACCCGGACATGAATTGAGCTAACGGCCTAGCGTGGCAGCACCACCGATCCGTTAACTTATTGTGAATCCCGAGTATCACTCGCTGATCCATTGATTGAAATTTCGTCCACTGCAATACCGTGGTTTCGTTTTGTGCCCACTTTACCGTGGCATCGTTTGGTGCCCGCTGCAATACCGCGGCATCGTTTTTGGAATTGCTCGCAGCAATTTGTGATTGAGCCGGCAGTACAACGACATGCCCGACTAAGTTGTTTGAGAGCCAGCAGTACTCGACATGCCTGACTAAGTAGATCGTATAATAGTATGTAGATATTCATCAGGTGACACCCCCACGGTTGGATTACATCCTGGGCCGGGGGACCATCCCTGGTTGGATTACATCCTGAGCCAGAGTCGTCACCAGTTGAGTAGTATGGATATAAGAAGTCTGTACTAACTTGTGATAATATTGTATACTCCTAGCCTAAAGCCTAGAAAGTATATATAACGGAGTCTTGGGAAAATGTTCACTTAAGTTCGGTTCCCATTCTAGTGATAGTGAAGTGTGTTGACAGTTTTAGTTCTTAAAGAATAACTAAACTTGTAACAGTACAGATGTTGTTCAGTGTAGGTAGAACTAACTAGTTCTAATGTATTCAATGATATTGTCCCGTGACAATATGGCCAAAAGATTGTGATAACTAAATCAAGTTATGTGTTGGTAATCGTTTCCAACGACCTAACCGGGTACGATTGTAACCTATCTAGGTTAAGTATTGATATTGTTCTAAAACAATATTGCGGGTGTAATTCCTAAGTATTACACATTTCGTATTACATACAGTAATATAAATAGTTGTAAATTATAAACGATTGTTAATATGATTTGAAAACAGCAATTGAGCATGTGTTTCACCCCGAAAATAGTAAAACAGTTGAAAGGGTGGGGCTATGAAACTCACCTGTGAGTTGTTAACGATACGATGATACGCGCATCGTCCAAATGGTAACCTTCTAGTGTCCTAAACACGTGAGGTTGTATAAGTACGAGATCAAATAGTCTGACCAAGTAAGTCGTTCGAATGTTTGTTTGTCGCTTGGTTTTAAAGACCGTGTACGGGGGTTCGGGGGCAGCGCCCCTGATAGCGGGGTCCAAGGGGTGGCAACCCCTGGCGGGGGTCCAAGGGGCAGAGCCCCTGGCTGGGGTCGAGCTGCCAGGTCAGCTTGGAAAATTTTTATTTCTACTACTTTGCTTTAAAGAAAACGCATTCGAAATCCAAATTCGGGTAAAATCGAGTGGTAAAATTTGGTTGTCAATACTTAGTGAAAAACATAGGTTTTTAAGGTTCTGCGACCTCAGATGCGACGTCAACTGCGACGTCAGATGCGACGTAGGGTCTTGCGTCGCTATGTGCGACGTCGCAATTTAATGCGACATTGCGTGTTACGTCGCAATGTGTGACGTTTAAGATTTACTGCGACGTAGGGTGTTACGTCGCATCATGCGACGTTGAGATGTTTTTGCGACGTTGGCTGCGACGTCGGCTGCGACGTCGCAGCACTGTTTTTGGTCCCTGCGACGTAGCGGACTGTTCGCCGGAGTTTGAGTCGGAAACGAGTTTTCCGGCCTCCGTTGAGTCCGATTCTTTTACCCAACCCATAATTAAGTATTTTAAGCTTATCTAAACCGCAAACAAGCAAAATAACAAAGTTTTGAGAGATTTCAAGAATTGTCGGAAACTTACAAATTCGCGCGAGGAGAATCCGAAAAGATAGGATTGTAGATCGTTGCGTGGTGATCGTTTTTCCCTAAAGGAGCTTTGAGATTGGAGGTCGTTTGACGGTGGTTTTTGGCGGATTATGGTGGCGGTGGTGTGGTGGTAGGTTGTAGAGAGAGAGATGAGAGAAAAGTTGAAAGGAGAGAGAGAGTGAAATGTGGTGAATGAGAAAGAATGAGGAGGGATTTGGGTTTTTATTTGAACTCAGATCCCTAACTCGTGTACTGTGGTCTCCAACCACAGTACAAAATGTCCGTGATTTTATACCTGATTAAAATGTAGATTTATTACTTTAAATCTATAATTTGGTTATGTTATTTTGTAAGTATTTTTAATAAAAATATTTCACTTGAACTATAAAATGTAATTATTCAAAGTTTAAAATCGGCGCGAAATTTGACTTTTTGACCGGGTGTTACATTCTCCCCCTGTTAAGAAAATTTCGTCCCGAAATTTAAAGTGATGTCAGGGTTGCGCATGGTCTGGGGAGCAATGCACGTACGAGGTATTTGTCGAATAGATTGCAGACACATGATGTCTATAACGAGGTTGAATAGCAGTCACTCCATGACCGCATCATGTTTAATCGTTGTAGTCACATTCTGACTATATTGTTTGTTCAGAGTATGATTATTTTGTGGTTACTCGGTAACCGTTTACGTCGTAGTCCATTCGGGATTAGATGGTTGTCACATAGTGACTGTTTTGTAATTGGTTATATCAGGGCTGAGCGATTTATCGTTGAGACGATTAGTCTACTGAAAGTAAACATTGAGTTTGGTTGGTGAGTGTTCTATCGATTGGTCTGCTGAAAGCAAACTTTGGGTTTTATGTGGGCCTAGGTCAACTAGCCCTAAGATGTGATCGACATTAAGTCGTTAAAATGATGGTGGGGACAATAAGTACACGTTTAGCGAATCTATAATTGAAGAGTTATGTTTTCGAGGAGAAATTGTACTTACATTTTCGTTGGAGATTTATTTGATTTACTCGGAGTCGATTAAGTGAATTTTGCGTCTTTTTGGGCAGTCCTTCTTGTAATGACCGGGTTCCTTACATTTGAAGCATATCCTTCGAGAGTCGGGATTGGCGGGAACTCTGCAGTCCCGGATTACGTGACCGTATCGTTGGCATCTTTCGCAGGGTAATCCGCATAATCCGTCATGATGACGTTTACAGCCGTGACAAAATGGTTTGTTACCCGCATAGCCTTGTCTTTCGTTAGGTTCGACAGCCTGGTACCTCAAGGGTTTAGGTTGATTGGTTAGATTGTGACTAGTGATGGAATTTCCATCCCAATTTGTTAGGTTGTTTTCAGTTGCAGTTGTTTCGCGTCGTTCCCTCTGTGCCATAAGTCTGTGGGCCATACGAATGGCCTCTTCAATAGTAGTGGGTTTAGAGGCGGTGACCATTCCCTCAATTAGTAGCGGGAGTCCACCGGTGTACCTTGCGATTTGTTGACTTTCAGGGTTTACTATGGTGGGGCACAAGTGTGCTAGTTGTTGGAAACGAGTGGTATATGTTTCGATATCGTTGTCTTTTACGGTGAGGTGCCAAAGTTCGTCCTCAAGTTTGTGAAGTACTTCGATGGGACAATACTTGTCCTTCATGATTCGTTTCAGGTCTTCCCACGGAAGTTCGTGAGCAGTGTCGATTCCTACAGTTCGGGCGTGAAAATTCCACCAGGTAGAAGCATTATCCTGGAGGGTGTATGTGGCGTACAAGACTTTGCAGTCGTCGGGGCAGTTGCACACGTGGAAAATAGATTCCATTTTCTCGAACCATCGAATTAATCCGATAGCTCCTTTAGTACCAACGAAGTTTGGTGGTTCGCACCTCAGGAAATCCCTAAAAGTGCAAGGCTTTACTTGGTTCTGAGCAGCTAAGGTCGCAGTCACTGCTTGATTAATGATTTGATCGTGCTCAGCTTGAGTGAAAGTTTGTCGTTTAGGAGGCATGATTCTTGAACAAGAATGAAACGACAAAGTGTGAGACCTTTATTCAAAGATTTTGATTATTACAGTGACATGAATAGTAAACTTGAGTTCTTAAATGAGTGATACGGGATCCCATGATCCTTGATGTTGAAGTTTTGATATCGCGTGTGGCAGTCATATTTCTGCCCTTTTTGTGGTGTTGTCACAACAGTTTAAGTATCTGTTGTCGAGTTAACCTTGGTTAAAGTGTCCTGTTTCCATGTTTTTCGAGAGTTGTGACCAATTAGGTTGTAGTTTTGATGAATAGTCGTAATAATGACTAAATCGTGTTTTAATGTAGTCAACCAGACTATGTTGTTGTGAGTAGTCCCACGGACTATAGTGTAGTACTAAGATACTATACGGCCAATCACGCCGGTGAATGTGACACCTACAGTGCCCTATGTGGTGTTGAAGCGGGGTCTCCCAACACAACCCATGTGTGTGGTGACATCGTGTATTTATCGATTGAGGCATTACATGCCTTAGTAGTCGTGGTGTGGCACTTCGTGCCCAGTAAGGTAATCGCGTATGCGTATAAGTGTATAAGTGCGTATAGCGAGTGTTCATACGCACAGAAATCGAGTGGAACACCTCGTGTCCAGTAGAGTAGTCGTATATACATATATGGTGTACACGTAACTATTCAAGTATACGTGCGTAATAAAAGTCAGGTGTGACATCTCGTGCCCAGTTAAGTAAGTGTATATGTATATATGTAAGTCGTACATGCAACTATAACAAGTCTACATGCATAATTGAAGTAGCACCTAATGCTATAATGCAGTGCTATCAGCACAGTAATTGAAATACTAATGTTTTGTAATTGTAGTACCAAAGTACCATGAAACGCAGCACCACGTGCTGTAATGAAGTGCCCGCGGCATTGAAATTGTAGTACCCATGTACTATGAGTGTGGCATCAACATGCCATGATTGTAGTATCGACGTACTGTGAAGGTGGCACTAACGTGCTCAAGTTGTGGTATCAACATACCTTGAAATCGTAGCACTACGTGCCATGTGTTGTTCGATTGTAGCCCTAAGGCCGAATATGCGTTAAAGTTATGTGATTTCCCAAATGTAGCACAATGCTAGAATGTGAGTGCCAAGGCACTGAGGTATTTAATCAATTGATCCAAATGATCAAGTTGTGCTTGAGATAATTAATTTGTTGTGGACTTAGTCAACACTAATCCAATTGTGACCAGCACAGTCAAAGGTGGGAGATTCGTTTGTTTGTTTTAAATTTCGTGGACGTTTAGCATGTGTGGGTTTCCATTCCCATTGAATACGTTTGTACCTCCTTCCCGAGGCTCAGTGATAAATGTGATATTCTCCTATGCGTGCATATGGAGAAAGGTGTCGAGTCGCGATAGTTAGGAAGACGGCGATGTGCCTCTTCGCGAGTATGTATTAGTTCAGCGGAATTGATTGTATATATATACTCAATATATATATAAGTACGTAAAATTATTACACATGTAAGGCCTATTCATACATACCTACAGTACATATAATAGCCTAGGATGTCTAGCACATAACAAATTAGAGTCAACTACGCATTCCTGGTCCAGTATAACCCCTTTCAGATATCGCATCATCTTTATTTAATTGTACATAGTTAACTACGCTATGTTAAATTAAACTCGTATGATGTAATCCCTGAACCAGTCATACCTAACGAGGAATACTGCCTAACGGTCATAGTCTAGGCCCACTAAATGCAACCTAGTTCACTATAACCTTAGGCTCTGATACCAATCTGTAACACCCTCAAATTTCGGTTTGCGGAAGCTGTCGGGTCGGGTGTTACTAAATCAAATATCACAGCATAAGATACATAATGAACGACTCTAAATGAGACGTTTGAAAATGGTTATACATTTCGTAAATAAAAATGTTTACAACGTTATAAGTTTAACAACAAATTCCAAATACATAATTGGAAAATATGAAAGTAAATGCAGAGTTGTCCCATATGTTTGAAATCATGCGACTCGAGCTAACATAATCTTGTAGTAATCCTAATCCTGCTGGGCACCTGAGAACACATGCTAAAACAGGTCAGCTATAAAGCTGGTGAGTTCATAGGTTTGTTAGTTGAATACATAAAGTATAAATCTTGTATGTTTTGAGAAATTGTTCAGAATCCACGATTCTTATTTGTAGCAAATTGTAGTTGTAATTACCAATGTGTAATTCGAAAGTTTAGGTATCTAATACCTAAGCAATTGTAGTCCGTGCCTAAGTACACAATAATTGAGGCATACCGAGCCTGAATACCTATCTGGTATGAGTAAGTGTATAACGGGAGGCAATACCTGCCTAAGTTGTAACCAAATAACTGTATGACCACGTCATATGATAGTAAGTAACTGTAGTCCCGCAGAACTATGATTTAATATATGAGGTGTTGCATCCAGCAACAAGTGATTGTAGATCCGCAGATCTATGTTTGAACGTTTAGCGTGTCCGTTTACCCTATTAGCATAAGCTAACCCGGACATGAATTGAGCTAACGGCCTCGCGTGGCAGCACCACCGATCCGTTAACTTATTGTGAATCCCGAGTATCACTCGCTGATCCATTGATTGAAATTTCGTCCACTGCAATACCGTGGTTTCGTCTTGTGCCCACTTTACCGTGGCATCGTTTGGTGCCCGCTGCAATACCGCGGCATCGTTTTTGGAATTGCTCGCAGCAATTTGTGATTGAGCCGGCAGTACAACGACATGCCCGACTAAGTTGTTAGAGAGCCAGCAGTACTCGACATGCCTGACTAAGTAGATCGTATAATAGTATGTAGATATTCATCAGGTGACACCCCCACGGTTGGATTACATCCTGGGCCGGGGGACCATCCCTGGTTGGATTACATCCTGAGCCAGAGTCGTCACCAGTTGAGTAGTATGGATATAAGAAGTCTGTACTAACTTGTGATAATATTGTATACTCCTAGCCTAAAGCCTAGAAAGTATATATAACGGAGTCTTGGGAAAATGTTCACTTAAGTTCGGTTCCCATTCTAGTGATAGTGAAGTGTGTTGACAGTTTTAGTTCTTAAAGAATAACTAAACTTGTAACAGTACAGATGTTGTTCAGTGTAGGTAGAACTAACTAGTTCTAATGTATTCAATGATATTGTCCCGTGACAATATGGCCAAAAGATTGTGATAACTAAATCAAGTTATGTGTTGGTAATCGTTTCCAACGACCTAACCGGGTACGATTGTAACCTATCTAGGTTAAGTATTGATATTGTTCTAAAACAATATTGCGGGTGTAATTCCTAAGTATTACACATTTCGTATTACATACAGTAATATAAATAGTTGTAAATTATAAACGATTGTTAATATGATTTGAAAACAGCAATTGAGCATGTGTTTCACCCCGAAAATAGTAAAACAGTTGAAAGGGTGGGGCTATGAAACTCACCTGTGAGTTGTTAACGATACGATGATACGCGCGTCGTCCAAATGGTAACCTTCTAGTGTCCTAAACACGTGAGGTTGTATAAGTACGAGATCAAATAGTCTGACCAAGTAAGTCGTTCGAATGTTTGTTTGTCGCTTGGTTTTAAAGACCGTGTACGGGGGTTCGGGGGCAGCGCCCCTGATAGCGGGGTCCAAGGGGTGGCAACCCCTGGCGGGGTCCAAGGGGCAGAGCCCCTGGCTGGGGTCGAGCTGCCAGGTCAGCTTGGAAAATTTTTATTTCTACTACTTTGCTTTAAAGAAAACGCATTCGAAATCCAAATTCGGGTAAAATCGAGTGGTAAAATTTGGTTGTCAATACTTAGTGAAAAACATAGGTTTTTAAGGTTCTGCGACGTCAGATGCGACGTCAACTGCGACGTCAGATGCGACGTAGGGTCTTGCGTCGCTATGTGCGACGTCGCAATTTAATGCGACATTGCGTGTTACGTCGCAATGTGTGACGTTTAAGATTTACTGCGACGTAGGGTGTTACGTCGCATCATGCGACGTTGAGATGTTTTTGCGACGTTGGCTGCGACGTCGCAGCACTGTTTTTGGTCCCTGCGACGTAGCGGACTGTTCGCCGGAGTTTGAGCCGGAAACGAGTTTTCCGGCCTCCGTTGAGTCCGATTCTTTTACCCAACCCATAATTAAGTATTTTAAGCTTATCTAAACCGCAAACAAGCAAAATAACAAAGTTTTGAGAGATTTCGAGAATTGTCGGAAACTTACAAATTCGCGCGAGGAGAATCCGAAAAGATAGGATTGTAGATCGTTGCGTGGTGATCGTTTTTCCCTAAAGGAGCTTTGAGATTGGAGGTCGTTTGACGGTGATTTTTGGCGGATTATGGTGGCGGTGGTGTGGTGGTAGGTTGTAGAGAGAGAGATGAGAGAAAAGTTGAGAGGAGAGAGAGAGTGAAATGTGGTGAATGAGAAAGAATGAGGAGGGATTTGGGTTTTTATTTGAACTCAGATCCCTAACTCATGTACTGTGGTCTCCAACCACAGTACAAAATGTCCGTGATTTTATACCTGATTAAAATGTAGATTTATTACTTTAAATCTATAATTTGGTTATGTTATTTTGTAAGTATTTTTAATAAAAATATTTCACTTGAACTATAAAATGTAATTATTCAAAGTTTAAAATCGGCGCGAAATTTGACTTTTTGACCGGGTGTTACATGCGAGGCTTGGATAAACAATTCGAAATCAAACCCGATGGAACTCGATACTTCTCTAACCGGGTGTGGTTACCCAAATTCGGAAACTTGCGAGATTTGGTGATGGCTGAAGCTCACAAATCTCGATACTCTATACATCCTGGTTCTGACAAGATGTATCACGACGTCAAAGGGTTGTATTGGTGGCCTAACATGAAAGCTGACATCGCCTTGTACGTCAGTAAATGCCTAACCTGTTCCAAAGTCAAGGCCGAACACCAAAGACCCTCGGGGTTGCTCCAACAACCTGAAATTCCTCAATGGAAATGGGAACAGATTACCATGGACTTCATTACCAAACTACCAAAAACTTCGAGTGGTTGCGATACCATTTGGGTGATCGTGGACCGTCTCACGAAATCTGCTCATTTTCTGGCCATCAAGGAAACCGACAAGATGGAGCGTCTGACTCGCATCTACGTCAAGGAAATCATCTCGCGACACGGTGTACCTATCTCGATCATCTCGGATAGGGACAGCCGTTTTACTTCTAAATTTTGGCAATCGCTACAGAAATCTCTTGGTACTCGTCTAGATATGAGTACTGCTTATCACCCGCAAACAGATGGCCAAAGCGAGCGAACTATTCAAACACTGGAGGATATGCTACGAGCCTGCGTAGTTGACTTCGGTACTTCTTGGGAAAATCACTTACCGTTGTGCGAGTTCTCGTACAACAACAGTTACCATACCAGCATAAAGGCTGCACCCTTCGAGGCACTTTACGGGAGTAAGTGTCGATCACCTATCTGTTGGACTGAGTTAGGAGATCCCCAACTCACGGGTCCAGAAATCATTCATGAAACTACTGAGAAAAATCATCGGTATTCAAAACCGGCTGAAAGCCGCACGTGATCGTCAGAAAAGTTATGCTGACGTGAGACGCAAACACCTTGAGTTCCAGGTAGGGGACAAAGTACTTCTCAAAGTGGCACCGTGGAAGGGTGTCATTCGATTCGGAAAGCGAGGCAAACTAAACCCTAGATACATCGGACCATTCGAAATCCTTGAAAGGATTGGTCCAGTGGCATATCGCCTGCAACTTCCTGCTGAGCTTAGCAGCGTACACAACACATTCCACATTTCTAACTTGAAGAAATGTCTGTCTGACGAGACACTGATTATACCGCTTGACGAAATTCAAATCGATGATAAACTTCATTTTG
The DNA here is from genome assembly GCA_949592205.1 of Helichrysum umbraculigerum. Taxonomy (NCBI): domain Eukaryota; kingdom Viridiplantae; phylum Streptophyta; class Magnoliopsida; order Asterales; family Asteraceae; genus Helichrysum; species Helichrysum umbraculigerum. The sequence goes on along the minus strand of CATIUR010000001.1, from coordinate 325,833,966 downwards.
TCGAGGAACCTATGGAAATCATGGACAGTGAGGTCAAGCAATTGAAACAGAGTCATATTCCCATCGTAAAAGTCAGGTGGAATTCTAGGCGCGGCCCTGAGTTCACCTGGGAACGGGAAGACCAAATGCGACAGAAATACCCACATCTCTTCCCAGACAACGCACCGTCCGTGCACTCAAGCTAATTTCGGGACGAAATTTCTTTAACAAGGGGAGAATGTAACACCTGCTAAATTAGGATAATTAATTATGCCTAATTAATTGTAACTAGTTGTAATTAGTATGTAATAGGACTAATTGCAGACTCTATTTGTATATATATAAGGTGATTTATATATATATGAGTGTACTTACGCGATTTGGATTAATCTTACGAATTAACCGGACGGAGTCCGACACAGTTACTTGGACGTTGGTGACAGAAACTTACCTAAATAATGAGAACGTATTTTATTATATAAAATACACAGCGAACAAACATTATTTATAATATCGCGACGACATTTTAAATAATTTAACGAATACGTATTAAACGCGAGTTAAGAATTTTAATACTTCGACAAATGTTTTTATAATTATATTCAAGGTATTTCATTAAAATATTCCCGTCACCTTTTAAAAATATAACTGCTTGATTTAACGTTTAAACGACAGAGGAAACGAATACCGCACGGAGCGCGGAGGCGCAGACTGAAAGTGGGAGGTTAACCTCCCACTCTTACTCTCTTTCTCCTCACTTTCTCCACTCTTTCTCTTTCTTCCTCCCTTTTCTCTCTCAAATTAATCACCACCACCAACTCATCAAATTCACAAAATACTACCTCAAAACGCACTCGGTTTTACTCGGTCATTTGGAAGAAAAGCACCACCACTTCACGATCTATCATCCTATCTTTTCGGATTTTCAATCCGACACCTCGTAAGTTTCCGACAAATCCCGACATCTCTCGTTTTTGATCATTTTTACTAGTTTATAGTTTCTATAGGCTTAAAATGTCCTAATATGGGTTGGGTAAAAGATTTGGACCGAACAGAAACCGGAAAACTCATTTTCGGCACGTTTTCCGGCCAACAGACCGCGACGTCGCATTTGTACCCAGATTCATGCGACGTCAGCCTCGACGTCGCACAACCCCTCGTAAAGTCGCATGGTGCGACGTCAGTCACAAAGTCGCATTAAGTTGCGACGTCGCGTATAGCGACGCCACCCACAACGTCGCATTAAATTGCGAAAGTCGCACATAGCGACGTTATGCTCAACGTCGCAGTCAGGATCTGCGACGTAGCAACCAACGTCGCACCCAACGTCGCAGAAATCAGAATTTTTAAAGAGATTTTCACTAAAACTATGTAGAAAATGTGCATTTTTCCCTCCGAGCTGACTCGGCAGCTCGACCTCGACCAGGGGCTCTGCCCCTTGGACCCCGCCAAGGGGTTGCCACCCCTTGGAACCCCGCAACCAGGGGCGCTGCCCCTGGACCCCCGTCGTTTCAGTACAAAATGTTTCAAACGCAATGATAATACTTTGACTATTACTAATACAAACCGTCACCAATGGACCAACCATGTTTTCTGAAAACAAACGATAACGAACCAACTTTGGACATAACGAGTAGTGTAGACAACTAGCCTAGATGGTCTTGCGAGACATCTACTTACTTACTTTATATGTTTAGGCATTTAAAGGTTACGGGTTCGGAGAACCTACATACTACCTACCATTTGCTACTGCTTACTACTCGACTCAGGTGAGTCTTACGGCCCCACTTTTACTGTTTTATCTTATTGGGGGAGAAACATGCTACTACTTTTCCTTGAACACAAGTACTAAACTGTTTACTATACCAAACGGAATTGCATGAGTTTACTTACAAACAGAAGTCTCTCCATCATATATCGTTAGTTATGGACTTAAGCGCGAACACTAGTTAATGGATCCATTAGGGAAATGACCCTCCCCACCCGGGGCAGTAGCGCTGTCACGTACTGATTTACACGTAGAAACGGGTGACTACTTATTCGTTACTGATGCTTGCTCAATTACGAGCATGTCACGGGAGCAAACATATTACTTACGGGTTAAGCTTCGATTATGAGCCTCATGGCAACGGTATAACTTACATACTTTACATTTGCTGGATTTGCAAATACTCGATTACGCCTGCGGGCACTACTGATGAAATCTCGTGTTCAAAGCTGATATTACTTACAAACCTGTGAGATTCACCAACCTTTTGGTTGACACTTTTTAGCATGTTTTCTCAGGTACCCGGATGGAGTAGGATTACTCCAGGATTTTAGCTAGAGTCGCATGATTTCAATACAACTGCATTAACGGAGATTCTTAGCATTATCTTTTGTATATTTCGATTATGTAATAGAATCTCCCGCTACACGCGCGGACTCTAGGGAAACTACATTTTTGTATACGAAAACACTAAGTTTTCAAACAATATATCTATGGAATGTAACTAATTTACAAACGTTGCATATAGATGTCGTTTACTTTATCTTTGTGCTGTGATATTTGATTAGTAACACCCCAAACTATGCTTCCGCAAAACAGTGAATTTCGGGGGTGTTACATAATTTCAAATAAAAATCCATTAAAACTTTTGAAAGTTTTGATGTATATTATGTAAGTAATTAGCTTAGATATGAACTCGGGTTGTATCAATCATGTTAATTCTATTGGGTTTGCATCGATTAGTTACTTTACTGATTGGAGTTTTTTTAAATCATGTAATTTTTTGCCTTAATTTATTTTATTTAATTAATATATATATATATATTTTATTATTATTTAAAAGTGGTGGAGTGGGAAAAACATGCATTTGTTCAATTGTTTGTGTAACATATATACCAACACGGTGGCGTGTTTGTTCCCGAACTTCCAAGTGGACTAATCACCAATTTATTGGAATGCCAGACAAACTCCAGAGTCGGCCATTCGTGAGTCGCCGTCGCTGTTGCTGTTGTCCGTCCGTCGTCTAATTGATTAACGGCATGTCATTTTCGTGTACTAACAAAACGTGCCGGCATGGACGGCGTGCCGTTTCTCATGGCCCTCAAACTCTTTCTTTAGCTTCTTACCAAAATTTATACCAGTAATAAAATCCCATTTTCATTACATTTTTATTATATTATTATACATGTTGGTCAAAGTTATACTAATCTCAGTTAGTGTTTCATATTCATTTATTTATTGGCACGGTTTAAAACTTTTAATTAAATTAATGGTTCTATAACTTGAAACTAATATGGCATTGGATCAGTTGGGATCATTAATTCTACTACTATATTCACAATTGAACATTAACTTGTTGCCAAAATGTTAGTCAAATACGATGAAAGTAAACGTACAAACAATGTTTGTTTTGTTACGTCATGATCATCAGTCTTTCATATAGAAAGTTGATAACCAGACCGTCAGTCTTTCATATAGAAAGATTAAATCCGAATATCCCATTTATGTTTTCAAAATTGACTGAAAATAACTAATGACCGAGTAAACACTACCACTCGTGACTGGTCACTTCAATTTTTTGGAACACACATTTGCAAGTATATCTTTATTTCTATACACTTAAAAAAAAGTGACAGACCAAAATTTACGCTGCCAAACCGACAGAGCACCACATGACGGAGCAAGTGACTTTTCCGTGCTGATCGTGTCACAAAACTGACCCTCGTCACTTTGCAAAGTGACAGAGACGTTGTCATTGGTCCAAGTAACATACAAAAAATCTTTCTTTTGTTACATCGTGATCATATTACCAGATCTTCAGCCTTTCATACACCAATGTGGCCATTCAACGTTCATTTTGGGTATTTCGTTATCTAGTTTTGATCAATTTAATTATCTTTTAAGTGAATGTAAAACTCTAGATGGATAAGAAATATAGTAGAGGTGACAATTTTAGACTCATTGGTTAATTATGGGTCAATTTAGTTAATATTTAGGAGGGGATGAGTTTGTTGGGTCTCCTCCCCATTTTTTTGATGGGTCTAAATGGGTTTTTCAATAAAACCTCCAATTGTGTAACAATTAACCAACGAGTCTAGACGGGTCTAGCGGGTAATTTTTTTTTTCCACCTCATTTCATTTTTTCCATTTTTCACTCAAATTAAAAAAAAAAAGTTTGGTAAAAACCCGATGACCCGACCCGAGACCCATTTGACCCGGATCCTTTTAGACTCATCCTATTAAATGACCCATCTAGACCCGGACCTATTTAGACCCAAACCCATCTAGACTCGTGACCCAACCCGACCTGATCCATTCATTTTGCCACTTATAAAATATAGCATGTACTAACTATATTAATAGAGAGATTAAATCCTAATGACCTTAATTAAATATACATCTCAAATACTAAAATATTTACTATTTTTTCCTTTTTATCCAAACGGATGTATCTTGTTTTTATTTTATTTCAGAGCGTTATATCCGTTCCTCAGTATCTATATTCATATATAAAACATCTCCACATTTCAATTTCAACACTACTTAAAATATTCAATCTTCCTAAAATGCCCCTATCCCATTCTCTATTACCTTTTACTATTTATTCTCCACTAACTAAACTTCCATTAATACCCCTATCCCTTTATTAATTATTTTTAATTACTACTTATTCTCCACTAACTACACTTTTCATCCATCAAATATTAAATTTACACTTTTCACCCAAAATAGTAATGTCGACATTTTAAATGGGACGGCGGATTACAATATGTTTTTATTTTAAAACATTTGCTTGCTCCTCCATTCACCATCGTCATTTTCACCGCTGCATTGCGCGGGTATTTTGCAAGTAGTACTAAAACATCAACTGATACAAAATCCTAATAGCGTAGCTTATACACAAAACTATATAAATCTAGACATCTATTTTACTTCTTTTGTGTAACACTCCGCAAATTTAAACACTATTATTAACGCTAATCACTTGCATTATTAGGCTAAGTCCCTACTTGAGTGAATTCACAACACGTTTTAGAGGTAAGTCTAGCAAAGCCCAACTAGATAATACGCGTAGTATTACTTATTTGTAATTGGATATAATTACATTCGAAACGATTTGAACAAACGCGACCAAAAATATACGACTGTTGGTGAACGAATTTATTTAATAAAACGAAAGTTATTAAATAACGTAAACGCATAATAGATATTATGTCGATAATATTTACAAATATTTCGTAACGAATAACGTATGACTTGAACAATTTAAAATAAAAAAAGTTAAAATTTTATAACTAAATTAATTTGGTTTCATAAAAAGATCCTAATTAAAAATATAATGAAATATGTAATTAAAAATGTATTAGTTAAAATAATGTAACATTTAACGATCGGGTAAACAAACACGGAGCGCAAACACGGAGACGGAAAATGGGGAACAAAACCCACCTCCCCACCTCCACCATTCTCATTCTCCATCTTTCTCTTCTCTCTCTCATCTCTCTCTTTTCTCTCTAAACAAACACCACCACCAACCAAAACCACCATAAAAACACCACCAAACTACCCTCAAACGACGTCGAATCATCAAACAAAATAGAGAAAAACGATCACGGCAACACGATCTATCTTTCTACCTTTGCGGATCTCAAATCCGACACTCGACGTTAGAAGATTCTGGACTGTACTTGGGCTTAGGTTTGCTAGCACTCGCACAACTACTTAACTCAACATGTGAGTTCACAGCCCCTACTTTTACTGATTTTACTGTTTTTGAACAGGGGTGGAAAACATAGTCAACTGTTTAAACTGTTTAACTGCTTTATAAATTGTCATAACTGCTTTTACTTATATGATTGTCTATCATACGTGTTTTACTCGAACTATTAGAGTACTTTGAACTATTGAACTGTTGTGCAAACTTTGTTTATGAAATAACATTTTCATACTATAAGCCAACCAAACGTGATAAATTATTCGACAAACTGTTTTAACTAGACCGGAGAACGACCGGTAACTGTTTTGATTTGGCCGGAGAACGACCGGTACTTTTATGAAACCGCTGGAGAACGACCAGCAATGTATTTTAGTGCCAGAGAACGACTGGCCACTGGACGGGAGAACGACCCGTGCGTCTTTGGATGGGAGAACGACCCATGCGTATTGATCGGAGAACGACCGGTACTGTGTTTCGCTGGAGAACGACCAGCAGTGTTTGGACGGGAGAACGACCCGTGCGTATTAAACTGTTTTATTTGAACGGGAGAACGACCCGTGCGTATTTGGCCGGAGAACGACCGGTACTGTTTGTAAACCGCTGGAGAACGACCAGCACGTGTTTTAAACTGACATTTTGGGTAACATCCCACGTATCTGTTTTGGGTGACATCCCACGTAAACTAAACTTTGGGCGAACAACCCACTAAACTTGTATTTGGATTACATTCAACTAAACGTATTCTCGACTATTATGGCAATTACTATTTGTGAACGTATTTAGATAACAACTGTGCTTACAAACTTGGTTCAACTATTGCAAACTTAAAACCTGTGAATTCACTCAACCTAGTTGTTGACTTTTAATATGTTTCTCAGGGAATTAGCTGCGCATGTAAGAATCGCCAACACACATGGAGAATTAGGCGACCCGTGAAGTTTAGGATGCCAACTTTTTGGAAACATATGGATTTCTCTTGTATAACTGAAACTGTTTTAGTCATATTTCAGAAATCTACTTTTGTAAACTTATTACTTTTAACTTGTACGATTCGATGAATCGTAAACTTTGTAATTAATACTTTTGGCATCTTAATATATATTGTTCTGTTGTAATCATATGCTCTGATACGTATGCATGCTTTATTATTGTGGCACCCCCGTACTTAATCCAAATGCTTCCGCTAAACAAAACAGACGAATTTGGGGGTGTTACAGATTGGTATCAGAGCCATTGGTTATAGCGAACTAGGAAACTTTATGTGACTTAGAGACCTAGAGACCTAGACTATAGCCTTGGCTAGAACGCTCATGCATACACACATTTGCATACGTACAAACTATCGTTACGACATGTCGATACGCGCAAACTATTATTTGAACTGTACTCCGTTCGATTCATTCTGCTATCATTGAACTTGACCGTATTAAACGATTGATGAAAAGAGGTATGTATTTAGCATCATATAATGACGCCTGGCCAACGTGATTATATTATACTAAGTACATATGGGTGTTTCATAGTCGTGAGATATGTGATGGAGATTTTGCCATTTCTCCTTAAATGACCGATAACTGAATTATGTGAACTTCCTCCTTCGCATCCCTTTCATTGGCATTGACTTCTGCAATTTCTTTTTCGCAGAACGTCATCATGCCGCCTAAAAGAAATACTCGAAACAGTCGACAAAATGTTCCTCCTCCACCTCCGCCTCCAGAAACAACCGAGCAAATAATCGAACGCCGCGTGGCTGAAGTCATCGCTCAATACGAGGCCAGCCGCAATCGTGAAAACCTGACCAATAATAGCGGAGCCACTCCAGTCAACAGCGAAACCCCAACCAATACCCAGCAGGGGTGTTCCTACAAAACCTTCCAGTCTTGTAAACCCAGCACCTTCACCGAGACCGAAGGGGCCATTGGCCTGGTCCACTGGATTGAGAAAATGGAATCGGTGATCGACATCAGCGACTGCGCCACCGACAGAATCGTGAAATATGCCACGTGCATACTGGCTGACAAAGCGTTAACATGGTGGAACGCTCAGGTCCAGATTATTGGACGCCCAGCTGCTCACTCCATGACCTGGGAAACTCTGAAACAGATGATGATGGAGGAATTTTGCCCTCCCAACGAGATGCAGAAACTTGAAACAGAACTCTGGAACGTTCAAATGATCGGTGCTGACATTTCTGGATACACAACCCGGTTTCAAGAACTGGCACGTTTGGTACCTCACATGGTGACTCCTGAAAGCAAACGTATCGAGCGTTACAACAAGGAATTGGCCCCACAGATCCGAGGCATGGTTATGTCCTCCAAACCAGCTACCTTTAGGAGCGCAGTGGATCTGGCTCAAAGCTTAACCGACGACGCCATTCTGATCGGCACTTTGAAAGCTACCTCGGGGAAAACTGAACCTACCCGTACTGATGCGGGCGACTCTGGAAACAATAAGCGGAAATGGAACAACGAGGGCAATGACCGCCAGGGTCAACAAAACAGGAACCCGGGAAACGCCCGAGCCTACGCCGCAATCACCAACCCTGGACCCAAAACCTATCTTGGCAACAAACCGAAATGTGACAAGTGCGGGAAGCACCAGACAGGCGAATGCGCCTTCTGTCAAGACTGCAGAAACTGGGGTCATTTGGCCCAAAACTGTAAAACCAACCCTCTTCCTCGAATAAATGCGTGCTTCGAGTGCGGTGAATCCGGACACTTTCGAAATCAATGTCCACGACTGAACAACAACCAGAACAACCCCGGGAACAACAACAACCGCATCGCAACCATCCCACCGGGTCGTAGCCGCGCATACATCCTCCGGGCTCCGGAAACTGTTGCGGACCTCGGCTAACACGGTATGTCTTAACAGCTGTTGCTACGATTTAACATACGTTTCATTCGAATGTCTGTTCAAACTTAACGCTTGGTAAACTTCGACCATTATCGAACGCATAACGATTTAAACTATACCACGAGTAAACTAAATCGTTAAAACTTTTCTGCCAACAATTGAGCACCACGCAAATTGGTATTATTATTGACGACGTGACTTATTCGGAGAACATACGCCGCGGGCGATCCGACTTGATTTTAAATCTCGGGACGAGATTTCTCTAACATGGAGAGAATGTAACACTCCGCAAATTTAAACACTATTATTAACGCTAATCACTTGCATTATTAGGCTAAGTCCCTACTTGAGTGAATTCACAACACGTTTTAGAGGTAAGTCTAGCAAAGCCCAACTAGATAATACGCGTAGTATTACTTATTTGTAATTGGATATAATTACATACGAAACGATTTGAACAAACGCGACCAAAAATATACGACTGTTGGTGAACGAATTTATTTAATAAAACGAAAGTTATTAAATAACGTAAACGCATAATAGATATTATGTCGATAATATTTACAAATATTTCGTAACGAATAACGTATGACTTGAACAATTTAAAATAAAACAAAGTTAAAATTTTATAACTAAATTAATTTGGTTTCATAAAAAGATCCTAATTAAAAATATAATGAAATATGTAATTAAAAATGTATTAGTTAAAATAATGTAACATTTAACGACCGGGTAAACAAACACTGAGAGCAAACACGGAGACGGGAAATGGGGAACAAAACCCACCTCCCCACCTCCACCATTCTCATTCTCCATCTTTCTCTTCTCTCTCTCATCTCTCTCTTTTCTCTCTAAACAAACACCACCACCAACCAAAACCACCACAAAACACACCACCAAACTACCCTCAAACGACGTCGAATCATCAAACAAAATAGAGAAAAACGATCACGGCAACACGATCTATCTTTCTACCTTTGCGGATCTCAAATCCGACACTCGACGTTAGGAGATTCTGGACTGTACTTGGGCTTAGGTTTGCTAGCACTCGCACAACTACTTAACTCAACATGTGAGTTCACAACCCCTACTTTTACTGATTTAACTGTTTTTGAACAGGGGTGGAAAACATAGTCAACTGTTTAAACTGTTTAACTGCTTTATAAATTGCCATAACTGCTTTTACTTATATGATTGTCTATCATACGTGTTTTACTCGAACTATTAGAGTACTTTGAACTATTGAACTGTTGTGCAAACTTTGTTTATGAAATAACATTTTCATACTATAAGCCAACCAAACGTGATAAATTATTCGACAAACTGTTTTAACTAGACCGGAGAACGACCGGTAAACTGTTTTGATTTGGCCGGAGAACGACCGGTACTTTTATGAAACCGCTGGAGAACGACCAGCAATGTATTTTAGTGCCAGAGAACGACTGGCCACTGGACGGGAGAACGACCCGTACGTCTTTGGATGGGAGAACGACCCAAGCGTATTGATCGGAGAACGACCGGTATTGTGTTTCGCTGGAGAACGACCAGCAGTGTTTGGACGGGAGAACGACCCGTGCGTATTAAACTGTTTTATTTGAACGGGAGAACGACCCGTGCGTATTTGGCCGGAGAACGACCGGTACTGTTTGTAAACCGCTGGAGAACGACCAGCACGTGTTTTAAACTGACATTTTGGGTAACATCCCACGTATCTGTTTTGGGTGACATCCCACGTAAACTAAACTTTGGGCGAACAACCCACTAAACTTGTATTTGGATTACATTCCACTAAACGTATTCTCGACTATTATGGCAATTACTATTTGTGAACGTATTTAGATAACAACTGTGCTTACAAACTTGGTTCAACTATTGCAAACTTAAAACCTGTGAATTCACTTAACCTAGTTGTTGACTTTTACTATGTTTCTCAGGGAATTAGCTGCGCATGTAAGAATCGCCAACACACATGGAGAATTAGGCGACCCGTGAAGTTTAGGATGCCAACTTTTTGGAAACCTATGGATTTCTCTAGTATAACTGAAACTGTTTTAGTCATATTCCAGAAATCTATTTTTATAAACTTATTACTTTTAACTTGTACGATTCGATGAATCGTAAACTTTGTAATTAATACTTTTGGCATCTTAATATATATTGTTCTGTTGTAATCATATGCTCTGATACGTATGCATGCTTTGTTATTGTGGCACCCCCGTACTTAATCCAAATGCTTCCGCTAAACAAAACAGACGAATTTGGGGGTGTTACATTTTGTACCTCTTATTTTTTGACCAACTTATATGAGATTTTTTTTTCTTATCTAATTTGTTTGAATTCATATGTTCCTGATCATATTAGTATGTTTTTAAATAATTTTAACTTCGTATATTAATTTAGTTTATATTTTAACTTAATGAACAACACGAACAAGCTCCGGTCACGTTCGTTCAGTTTGTTTACCAAAATAATGTTAGTTAGTTGTGATGTAAAATTAAAAAGTTATTGTTTACGATGTTCACTATAGTTTTTGTTTACATATCATTTTGTTAAAAATAAGAACCAGCATGTTAAACAATAGAGTAATATTTACAAACAACAAAAAAAGGTAGAAAAAGTTGAAAGAGAACATCTAATACAAATAATAATAATACTAACTACGACCACTATTATAAGTAAAACTAACAAATAAAGGAAGAAAATAAATAAGATCATGAATAATAATAACAAAAAAATCCAGACAAAACAAAATTAAAATGAATGAGAGAGAACATAAAGAAAAAATTAATTGGAGTATCCTCTTAAATTTTATTGGGAAACTACATAAGACAAAATTATTACTTCATAATTCGTTTAACCAGTACAACAAGTAAAACTTCCGGGTATATTTAGCGTACTCCTTCGCTCAAAGACAAATGATATTTTCACCAACAAAAATGATACTTCTATCAAAATTGTGCATTAAGCAGTTGTACCATATACATAAACAGTTGTACCTAATGGTGGATCTATCATCTTTAATGTTGAAAATACGAATGCCCTTTCTCAAAGAATCGGAATGAGGATGTAATATTGATGAACATTGCGTTGAAGATATGCTCACTTACCTAGCACACATGAGTCGAGATAAAAAGTAGAAGTCAAATTTATATCACACAGGTCGGTAACAAACTTTCAAATTATGTTTCGAGTTGGGGAACTAACTTTTTTCTTTTTGCCGAGTTTGGGTATGGACTCAATTTATTACACAGGTCGGTAACAAACTTTCAAATTATGTTTCGAGTTAGGTAACAAACTTTTTTTTCATTTCAAATTATGTTTCAAATTATGTTTCGAGGTCGGTAACGAACTTTCAAATTATGATTCGAGGTCGGTAATGAACTTTCAAATTATGTTTCGAGTTAAGTAACGAACTTTCAAATTATGTTTCGAGTTAGGTAACGAACTTTTCGAGTTAGGTGAAAAAAAAGTTCGTTCCCTAACTCGAAACATAATTTGAAAGTTTGTTACCGACCTGTATAATAAATTGGGTTCATACCCTAACTCGGTAAAAAGTGATAAGTTCATACCCGATTTGCATCATTAACCTTGATATATCTATCAAAGGATCCGCTTCAAAAAGAATGTTTCAAAAAATTGTTTGAATTTATGATAGGACGTACTCTTGACATTTTAATTATGAAAGTCTTTACAAGAATTCGGACATGTCTAGTCTCATCTCAATTCGCAATATATTTAAATATACATGGTATTAGGGTTTGAGACACTATTGAGAGCCGATTAATAATACAATGCGTAAATGCCTTTGAGATTTCGATTTTTTTTCTTTTTCTTTTTGCAAGTTTGTGTTTGATCGTTTAGTCATATCGTGATCGTCTGAACATTTCATATTAATAGATTTTGAAGAAAAAGTGCGAACGTACATTTTTCTTAGACCGATAACCTATCTGAAACTATGGGTGTAAACGAGCTGAGTCGAGCTTGAGCTCGTCTAGGCTCGTTTAAAATGCACCGAGCTCGAGCATGGTTCATTTCGAGCCTATTATATTAAGCTCGAGTTCGGCACGGACTTGACTTATTTATTCCATAATAATATTTATTTGATTATTATTTTTATCTAATTTGTAGCTATGTATAATACTACGTATGATTTATCATTATTATATTAAGTATTATATAAGGTAAATTAAGACCATTATATATTATAATATAATTATATTATTATATAAGAAAGTAATAATATACGGAGTATATAAATGAATAACTCGTTTAGGCTCGTGAGCTTGTTAAAACATGATATAAGAAGCTCGAGCTCGTTTATTAAATGAGCTCCGAACTATGTTCAAGATCGGTATCGAGCTCGTTTAGGTTCGACTTGAATCGAGCTTTTAATGAGTCGAGTTCGAGTAGCTCGTGAGCAGTCTCGACTCATTTACACCCAATGCGAAACCAATTACGGAGTAAAACATAATCCGTTAAAACGAGCTTTAAGCTTTAGTCATTAATTAATTATTAAATAAAAGTAAAAATAATAAGATATGATGATTAAATGAAGATTGATTGAGAAGGAATGGGATTAGATTGGGCATAAATGCCGGCGGTTGCGCGTGAGTCAAATGTAAATCAAGTGGGTCGGCAGTTGGGACTTATTTTCCACTTAAAAAAAGGGTACTACAACCAAATGGTCGAATTTTGTAAAGAAAAGAAAAACCCAAAAGAACATGGGACTGAGCTCTAAGATAAAGATCCTAATCGTACCTTTCTTATCTATAATTTGATTTTTTATTCCATTCTTTTCTTTTTTAACATACGATCTAACTAATTTTAATTACTTCAACAGTTAAACGTATAACACACACATTTAAACTTTAACTCACTCTTCATTCTCTCTTTTAATTTAAAAGTTGTAACTTTTAGTTACGAGTTAAAATGACCAAACTAGATATATATGTTACATAAATACTACGCAGAAGAAGAGTTTAACAAACCCAACTAGGTGATGGGTTTGAGAGAACCCCTAATTTGATGTATGATTTCTAAGTTTTGAATTCCATTGATATCAAACATACACCATTTATTATCTCGATTGTCATTCTCATTTCCATTCCTTTACTTCTAAACCCTCGGACCAAACACGCCTAAGTATATATGATTGTAACACCCTATGATTAATCATTTATATTTATCTTTCTAAAAGCTAGAATTAAAATGATTTATAAGTGGTGTGACATTTAAATGAGTTTTTCTTCAAATCTTGTAATTTTTTCATTTATATTTAATGGATCTTTCACTATGTACAAATCTAAATTCCATTTCCTTTCTTCTAGCGGTGGCAACCGGTACAAACTATAATTATCGAATAAAACATGGTGTGTTTGAGGCTACAAAAGCAACTAATATTATTATACCACTCATTATGGTATGGAAAACAGAGCGTCTTTGTTGAGTCTTTGCAAGACCTTGCATGGACACCATAGGCTCGGTAGAGTCTTTGCCTCCGACTTACTTGCCATCGTTCTTGGCAAGACGGAAAGAATACAGTGATTGCGGCAGAGGCGGACCCAGAAAATTTAGTCACTGGTGTCACAAAAATTTTGAAGGTCCCTCGACTTAGTAGTTGATTAACTTTATTTAAACATGAGGTGCATCGTCCAAATATGAGTGGTAACTCTCTTAAAAAATCAATAACTTTGCAACTAAATTTACACTAAGTCGACTTAAATGACTGGTGTCATATGCCACCACTGACTATAACGTGGGTCCGCCCCTGGATTGCGGGGCTTTTTGATTTTTGATTTTTATGTGTTTTAGATATATAATAGATAGATGTATTATTGATAAATGTGGGTTCAATCTTTCAGGTAATTATAGACCGTGTTCATCTGTGTTCAGTCTTTCCGAAGACTTACGTGACGCTAAACTTTCGATCCTTCGATTCTTGTTGTCATACTAGTGAGTGGTCTAAAGTATGTTTTAATTTCCCTCCCAAAACATATAAATAAAGCATAGTTTCTGTTAGCTTCTGCAATTATTAGTAACATTCTACTATTCTAGTACTATTATCAAGGATCTATAATTTTATACTCATTATTATGCTTTGGTTTGTCTGTAGTTAAAATGATTAAAAGTTAATGGTATGTTTTTTCTTTGTAGTCTATATTTTTAAATACTCCGTATGTGTTTCGCTAATGATGTAGGTAGTGATTTTGCTTCAAATATCAGCAAAAAAATAAGATACCCTACTAATTTCCGCCGAAAGTGAAAGCAGAGATACAGTGGACACACGTGACACGTCATTTTCCATATCTGAGTTGTACATTTTGCAATATGCTGATTTGGATCCCATTCCCCTTTTCCTATGTTTAATTTCACACTCCGAGTCATTCACAATTCACACCATTTCTTCTCTACTTTACTTTCTTCGCACACATCTGAGGTTCAATTTCATATCCGCTGTATTTGCATGTTAAAAAAAAAGGTAACCGACCATCTGACAGTCTATTGATCAGTTCTACGGTTAACATAAGAGAGGTAAATCATGTAATCACGGTTAAAGGAACATGAGAACATGGATTGAACCACTGATCTTCACATTTATGTTACATGTCTCTTACCGCTAAATTATCATCGTGGGTTGGCGTGTCAAAAAACCTCACCCGACTCGATCCGAACCCTATTAAGACTATTCGGGTCGGGTTTAATAGGGTTAAAAAGTTTAATCGGGTTATACGGGTTAACCCGATTAACCCGGACGCTTATTAGGGTCGGATTACGGGTTAAAATAGAGAAAATTATGCGGGTGTGGGTTGACCCGATTTAACTAAGTATCAATTTTTCAATTAATTTCTATAATTAACTTTCATATAAAATAATATAAGTTGAATATGTTAATTTAATGTGAAGACATTTCTTCTATATATAAGAGTCTAAGACTAAAATAATACATCTATAACCATATAATAACATTAGTAAAAAGTGTAGCAATGTATATGAATATGATTATGAAGAACTGAAGATTTAGTATTGTATATTAGTTGTAACACAACTTGTAAGTATGCTTTCATCAAAGTGTTAGTGTGGTAACTGCATTCTTCAAATTTCGAAAGATGTAAACATGACTCACATTTCAAGTATACTTAGCGCTTTGAAATCCAATACTTATATTCAATTTTAAACAAAACTCACTTTTACAAACTATGGTTCTACTACATATACATAATTCATTTGGTTTCAACTTCATATATCATTCAATATTTTGGTGTACTATCTCAACATTCAAAGTCATCTATGTATTTTATTTTAACGATTATTAGAAAAGTGTGAAATTATAAGGGTGCGTTTAGTTGTGGAAAATTTTCCATAATTTTCCATTTCCAATTTTCTAAAGAAAATCAATTTCTAGAAAAGTGTTGAAAATTTAGAAAACGCGTTCAAATGTTGGAAAAGTGAATTTTGGAAAACTAGTTATATCTTGGAAAATTTGGAAAAGTGGGGAGGAAGTTTATAGAGGAAAATTTGGAAAAGTGAGGGGAACTTGTTTTCCACCTCCAAGTTATATTTTGGAAAAGTGGATTTTCCATTTTCTTGAAAAATTTTCTTAAAAAAATTCATTTTGAATGCGTTTTCCACTTTTCCACTTTTCTTGAAAAAATTTTCTAGAAAACTTCCTTTTTTTTCCACAACTAAACGCACCCTAAGGGTTTACCTGCTACCCGGTTAACCCGACCTGATTAGCTCGAACCCAATTACCTAATAGGTTCGGGTTGCGTGTAAGTATTTATTTTTAAAAAACCCGACTAACCCGACCCGACTAACTCTTATTAGAGTCGGGTTGACCCGATTAACACCCCTGATCGTGGGGACTGTATTTGCATGTGAAAGTGTAAAACTGTATAAGTTTGCATTATCTTGTCTGTTCTTTTTAAAGACGATAAACAAAATGGCAGGACGAGTAACTTAATTAGAAGGACTCCGACACTTTTAATCAAATGTTCTTTTCTTATTTGTATTTTTTACGGAATTTACATGATACGGAAGATTAACTAAAAAGGACGAAACTAAAAGAAGACCAACAAAATAATTTGAGAGCGTACTATAATACTTCAATGTAAAAGAAATATTGGTCGGGGAAACCTTGCTACTTGTTACTGCTGCCATTAACAAGTACCTAGGGGTTAACGAACAGAGCACTTAACGACCTACTCGAGTTCGAACTCGTTCATTTCGAATTCGAGCATAATACTATTCGAGTTCGAGCTCGAGCTCGAGTTCGAACATATAATGACTGCTCGATTAGTTTCACGAGTCGAGCTTCAAAAATAATAAATTCGACTCGGCTCGTTCGAAAGCTCGTAAAATAATCTCGAGCCGAACGAACTAGTCGAGCTTATCGAGTCGAACGAGCTAAACGAACATATCTATTATCATAATAATCACATATTTTAAAACTTAAAAGATATGATAGTGGTAAGATTTTTACTAAATATTATATATAGAAACACAAATATTATACAAACACTATATTTATAGTGTAAAGAACATATAAGTTGGTTCCACATTCTCATCTATGAGACTTTGTTTTTATAGTACTTTTATTTCTTTAACTTCTCCTATGTGGGACAAACTCCTGTTTCTTTTTGCATCCCACATTGGATGTGTGAAATATATAGGATGAGATGAGCACACTATAAATATCAACATCAAGAATCTAATTACATACTTACTTATTATTAGTGTTTAATGATTTAATGATAACTAATTTAACTTACACATTTTAAGGTTAATTAAGTGTAAATGTATTTTACAAACTTTATTTCAAGTTTATAAAATAGTTAGTATACTTTTTAATGAGCTTATTTGAGCTTATAAACGATTTTATCGAGCTTGAACTTCTAAACAAATATTTTGAGCTTAAATAACTAGTTTTTTTTTTTTTTTTTTTTTTTTTTTGTAAATTGTCATAAACTTAAACGAGTATCGAGCTCGAGCTCGAACACTAAATTATTATCCGAGCTCGAACTCGAATATGGTTTTAAAAAGTAAATGGAGTTCGAGTCGAACTCGAACTCGAACATACTTATTTTTTAAACGAATCGAGTCGAGCATCAGGATATTCGAATCGACTCGGTTCCTCAACAGCCCTACAATTAGCATTGTTGATCTAACAAGAATCATTGATGGATATAAGCTTACATCGTCCGGAAGTTTTTATTTTGATACCATTCCAACATTTGCAATTTTCGCAACAAAGAAATATTTAAAATATGCATATAACAGGTAAATTTCATAAATGTTTCGAGTTTCAAGTTTCATAAATGTATTTAATTAACCACTTCTAATTATCAAGCGCATCTCCGGACTCCGGTAGAGTTTTTTCTAAAAAAATTAATTTTATTAAAAAAGTTTTATAAAAGATTTTTATTTTATTATTATTTTTTTTTTCATTAGAGTGTATAGGTCTTATATATAGTGACTTAACGATAACTCAAGCCTCTGGAGAATTTTTTTTTGTCATACGCTGTGTTATTTACTTATTTGTGTCTGCAGTGTTAAGTTTTCATAGAAAAGATTTTAAAGTTTGTTTTCATTAAAATACAAAGCTAGCTTAAAGCTTTTATAAAAGATGGTAGTTTGGCTATCAAAAAAGCTATTAAAAGCACTATCGTCAACTCGTGACTTGTAATCTAGTTTTTAACCCATGACTCAACTCTTACGAGTTTGTACGTGTTACACTCTTTAGTTGAGGTTAGTCGTGTCGTGCACGACAATTTGTCATGACTATTTTTGATCTTAAGTTTAGAGAATCTCCTAGTTTACCGTATATACAAGATAATAATACTCCGTAGTAATGTTCAACCCTACTAAATTATGAAAGATAATGGTTAAAGAATTTTTGATGGTACACAAATCATTACCACAGTAAAAAAACTTATTAAAATCACGTGACTCGAAAACCTATTAAAATCATGTGATTGACAGATTAATGTATACTACCAAACAAAGGCCGATTAACCTTTGGAAGACTATGGTTTTTCTTTTTCCAAAAAAGGTTCATATTGACCGTTGAAAATTGCATTTGCATCTTCTTCTTAATTTTAATTCTTAAATATATAATAATACAGAAACAATTATCAAGTGCAGTAAAGGGTCATGTTGATTGATTCTGATCGAAATGATGTAGATCGTAATCTTTAGCATTAAGCATGTAACTTTTTAATTGTTTAATTTTTCTTTACGACAATCTTGATGAAAGCGTATATGTGGTTAACCAATTTTAATGGCTGATCACATAGTAAATCGAATCGATGCCTAGTTCCTAAAATCATAAACTAGAATTTTCAATTAGAACTTCAAATCATCTAGATGATCAAAACCCATATATCCCAATATATATGAAAAAGTAGTACTAATAACAAAGAATCGATAAATTCGTAAAACATATTCCAATGTTGTGTGACAATAAGGTTGATGGTCACTTTGATTCACTTTAGTCGATCATTTGTTGAAGACATTTGGACATTTGAAAATTATTTCGAGTTCAATTTTCAGCGACACCAAACAATAATACATATAATACATTAGAATTTTTCTGTGTCGATAAGTTGATTGAATCACCATATAAAGGAAGTAATGTATAAGTTTGATTTATTTTTCATATAATTGGTTGGAGAGATAAACTTTTGATACATTGAAACCTCTTGAACCATTACTTGATAGGGGATATGGTAAATCCTAATGATATGTTTATTTTAGACACAATCATCATATCACTATTATTAGCGTGATGTTTACTTTATCAATGACAAACATGCCTCCACTATGATTATTGAATCGATCATAATTAAGAGATATCCCATATGGCCGGCTTGTCTATATAAGTGTTTTTCTTACCATGTTTTTGTGAGTCAAAACATTTAGTAACAAAGAGGAATCCAACATTTTCAAGCTCAATGTATATATAAAGCGCAAGAGCTACCGCTATATTATGTTCTCTTTTCGTCCTTATTTAAATGTCCAACTTAGTTATTATTATTTTTCGTCACAAAATGATTATCAATTTGTAAAACATAACTATAAAAAAAATCAAAAAATCAAATTTACTGTCATTTATTACTCTCAATAACTCATTTTCAAAATGTTTTAAGTCAAATTTACTTATAATATAAAGGTATAATACTTGACATTCTATCAAACTATTTTAATTCCAACAATTTTTCTTCGAGAGATTCTTTTTGGTACGGAAAGAGTATATTTTTATAGTTTAATTTATTTTATCAATATTATTATTATTATCATTATTATTATCATTATTATATTATTATTATTATTTCTTTAAGAGATTTATTGACCAAATAAACATGTGCCACTATCTATAGAAATAAACCATCGGGAGCATGTCGGGTCTTAATAGGATTATGCTAATGATGTTTGTTGCAATCAAATATCATCTTTATCTCCTATTTCACAAGGCTAGTGATATTTCCATCAACAAAAATGATAGTTCCACAAAAACTGTGCAACAAACAGTTGTATTATGTGCATAAATAGTTATACTTAATGGTTGATTTATCATTTTTAATGATGGAAATATCATTGCCCATTTCATAAAGTTGAATTTAATAATAACTTTACAGTGATTATGATTTTAATATAATTATAACACATCGAACATGTTTCGGTTAATTTGGTAGAGGATTTATGAAAGTGATATCCTTGTGAACTATTTAGTATTAGGTATGGATTAAACATGTTTTAGCATAAGACCATACGCATCGCGGCGTTCAGCGCAAGGATTTGGGCCAAGAACGCCCCTGCACGGGGGCAATGGAGCGTTCTCGGGGGCGTGCTGCATGGTTGCACGGGGCATAGACGAGGCGTTGAGGTGGGCCCCAATTTATTTAATTGTTTTTTTTTCCTTTGTGACCGTTTGACATGTTTTTTAAAAAAAGTTTTTTTATTAAATTTAATTAAAATGGTAGGGTCTAGGGGTGTTGACGTGGTGTTGAGATGGTGTTGACGCTGATGTGGCGCCCAGAACGCCTCGCACCATTGCAAATGGTTTAACAATCTAAGGTTTACGTAGACTTGTGGAAATACATGAATGTTAAAGCTAATTAATTTTGTTTATTTACTACTTATGTCATTAGGGTGGTTATGCGTACATAATAGCTTTTATATTTCCAAATACACGACTCATGAATCTACTCTCACTATTGAGAATTTAAGCAGATCTTATACTTTTAATGATCAATGCGAGGTCGATATATTTTTCGTTCACAAAGATCGTAAAATTGCAAGTTTTAAATTTATACAAGTATCTAGATCTTAACAACCTTAAATCCATCCGTCCCAAAATAAGTGTCCTGTTTTGACTTTTTGAGTATTTCTTTTTCAACTTTGACCTTAGATATATTTGTTTGTGTTATATAATACTTGATGTAAAATATATGAATTGATTGAGTTTTAAATGTATTCCCATTGGTAAAGTATTATACAATACAAACAAAAATTTTTAAGGTCAAAGTTGAAAAAGAAAGACTTCAAAAACTGAAACAAGACACTTATTTTACGACGGAAAAAGTAATTGTTAAAAGATCCAACGATATGAAACTAAACTAACAGATATTGAATGTATATTCGATCTTTTACAAACACTAAAGATTGGATGATGGCTCAACTAGTTGCATCACATGAATGCCCGTTTGAGTGTTGTTTAAGTTTGTATATTTTAAGCTTTTTATATGTTTGGATGAAAATGGGGACGCCGATTCCTAACCTTCCTATTCAAGCAAACCTTAGTTCCCATAACACGTGCACCAATTGTTTGTTTTAAAAATCATTTATATTTATATATTTATATATGGGTATGGATATGGCGAGAACCAATTATCGGTGAAAACTTTAAGAACCAAATTATACATTTAATTTTTGTGATGTAATTAGATGCGGAATATAAAATGTATCCTTAAAATTAGATGCAGAACATAGTTGTCATGATTTTTACCCCGGACTTATATATATACTAAACTTTGGGTATGTTTGGCACAACTAGCTGGTAGCTGGAGCTTGTAGCTGGAGCTGGTAGCTTGTAGCTGGTAGCTGGAGCTGGTAGCTTGTAGCTGGAGCTGGTGGCTTGTAGCTTTTGGTAATATTTGTGTTTGGCAGAGTAGCTGGAGCTTGTAGCTTATGAATGTAAAATGACATAAAAGGACAAGTATATTAATTTTGAAAAATGATATATAATTACATGGAGGGTATTTATGTAATTTCAATTTTCATAAGCTACAAGCTACTTCCATAAGCTACTTCAAGTAGCTTATGGTTTTGGAGCTTATGGAAACCATAAGCTACTTATAAGCTACTTAGCCAAACAGAGTTTATGAAAACCATAAGCTACAAGCTACAAGCTACAAGCTCCCATAAGCTCCTAAAACAAGCGTGCCAAAGCTATGTTCGGCAAACTAGCTTGTAGGAGCTTGTTGGAGCTTGTTGGAGCTTGAGCTTATTTTTTCCAAAACAAGCTTTGTTTGGCATACAAAAGTGTAGGAGCTTATTGGGAGCTTATTGAAAAAATAAGCTCTAGAATAATAAGCTACTTCAACTAGCTTTTAAAATAAGCTACAAGCTTATTGGGTGTGAAATTACATGAATACCCCTCTCTACATGTCTTTGATTTAAACTTTTTGTCCTTTTATGTCTATTCACATATTAAGCTCCAGCTCCAGCTACTTTAACAAACACTTCTAAAAATTTATATAAGCTCCAGCTTCCAGCTCCAAAAATAAGCTCCAGCTACAAGCTCCAACTACAAGCTTCCAGCTCCAGCTACCAGCTAGTTACGCCAAACACACCCCAAACATAGCCTTTATCTTACGAAAAGTCAGTACAATGATATGATGAACTCTTTGCACCACCGTATATACTAGTGGGCCAAGAGGCACACGATTTATGGTATAGAGTAAAATGGAAAAGCATAATCATTTGACAAAATTGGTAATTAAATTTATTTTATTTATTTATTTATTGTATTTTTATGTATAAATAATAAATTATGGTTATATAAATGACAAACTATGATCATTTTTGCAAAGTTTGGGTGTTATTTCTTAGAGCATGTATTTCGACAGTTATATTAAAAAATAAACTTATTTGACTCTTTAATTTGGATTCTAAAGAATTTAGCTAAATGTTCATAATTGTAGCAACAATTCATTTGTCATATATATTGACTTTAGACAAATACGAATAGTTAACAGTGAAATTAGATATAATGAAATAGTAGGTTTATCGTACCGTTATGTGATCAAGTGTAGTTGAAGCAACTAACTATAATGCATTTGAGTTTTGGACTAAAACCATATTATGACATGTGATGCTATATGCCTATATATATATATTCTTACACTTACATATTGCCTTTTCAATTGAACCTTGATAAATACCTAAATATATATAGCCCCTCGATCCTAAGATTATTGTCTACAGACCAAAAAACATACATATTAAAATTTAGAAATGTACAATAATTTCTTTTGGGACATACTAAGAAGGAAAGATGGATGATAAGTTCTTTCGATTGCACAAATCTTTGTCCGCAACAAGTTTTTTTATTTTATAAAATCCTTATAGAATGACATAACTAAATCAATGTACATAACATCTAATGAAAATTCAAAATCTAGGCTAATAATTGGACAAAGATATGTGCAATCAAACTGTCATGTTCTCTTGGGATAATGATCCCAATTGAATCCTGTCCAAACCAAATGTATTTGATGGGGTCACAAATTTCACATGGGTTGGTGTTTGATATTGTTAGTAGATCTAGATCATCCAATCAAGGTAGGGTGGACTTTGGGGAGCAGTTTGGTAGAAACACAACAAATGTCCCTCAACTATTCTTGTTTTGTTATAACCACCTTAGGCTATTAGGTTATGGCGATATCAGCACTAAACCTTGTAAATACCAATTCCGTCTTTCCTCTATGTTTTATCGGTATATGAGTTACTTCCGTGTCATTTTATTCAATTTCAAACACTATTGTATAAGATCCTATGTTTGTAACTCACAACACGACTATTAGATAGGTTGATTGAAAAATTAAGATTTGTTGACATGTTGAATAAGCGTTTTACACGACTCTTGTAAACTAACCGACTTTAATAGGTTTGATATCGTGATAGAAAAGATATGTTACTTTGTGATTTGAAGAAAATTACAAAAGAATGTGTTTTTCGGCAATGATTTAATTTCTTGTTTTATCTAGTCTACGGATAGTATTTGATAGTCATTCCACCTTAATCATATATCAGGGTGGTGTTGTTTGGTGGGTATGGAAATAAGTTTTGATTACCTTATAAAATGTGTTGTTATAGGTTTGGAAGCCAATGTCTTACCTACAAAGTACAAAAGTCAAAGACATGTAACCTTAAACTAGCTACATTGACATGATTTGAGTAGGTCAACAAATACAATACGTAGAGTACAATCTTGATGGTCAACCATTTGGGAGTGTAAACGAACTACTTTCACCTTGTCATTGAATCAATCATTTTGTCTAACTTAACAAATTTAGAAAGGTACCTACGTGTCAAAATGCCACTACGATCAATTCTTGCGATTAAAGTCAACTTTTGAATTTTTTTTGATGCTAATACATCTATATCGAGTCTTCATACAATCTTATTCGTTGTAATTTTGTCGTGTACTATTCTCATTGTTACGTGCCAAGATATCATTTTTCGTTATAATGTGAGATTGAACATGACGGCTCAATTTGCTTTTTTATGTTCTTTGATTTCAGCCTTTTCTCTTAAAAGAAAAATATAAGAAGATTATTATAGTAACATCGGTTTTTAACATAAATCGTTTTCACTTCGCAACGCTTGCTACGACTCCGCAATTCACAACACGACAATGATCAGATCACGAGTGAACTGGGGAACACGAGTCCGCAGCAAGTTTATTGCAAAACCGGAAGGTATTTTTTTTCTTTTGAAGAGGTATTCTATTTAAATAAGAACTTTTGAAAAAGGTTAACGTGTGATTTTTCCATAAAAAAGTGGAGTATTTATACATCAGGATGACAGCCCAACATGGGTTAAATCCACCTTCACCTCGGCTAGATTCTTCAGGCTTCAGGTCCAGTACAATTTGGGCCAGTGTAGGCGTGTAGCTAGTCATTGAGCTCTCTCAAAAATTAAATAATAAGGCCCATTTGGTATATAATAATTAGTAGTAGTCGCCTGTAAAACAATTTGGTCGAGACTCGTACACAATTTACCAAGCCCATTTACGGCTCTAGCATACACCAATAATAACAAACGTGTGAATAATATGTTTTATTTTTTAATATAAATATTATATTATAAATAAATTCACGTGAAGAATTTGAGCGGAATGCCTCATTTGAGAAGAAGGTGGAGAAAATATGAGTTTATTGTATTTTATGACAATCTTTTTGTAATTTACGATAAGTACTGCATTATAAAAATACTGCATTTTATACTTATAAAATTCACTGTTTAACATCAAAATTTTATCCTAAAAAGAAGTAAAATGGACATTCTCGTTATTCTCCATATATAATGCCTTCTCATTTAAACCTTACCATATAATTAAATGTCAACTCTTTATTTAACTCTCACCGAACCGAAATGTATATAAACCACTTTTTTTTTTATTTGAAAAATGAAAAAATATTAAGAGGTTTGTTCCCGAGGAAATGTCTTTTTAGAAAGGTGATATTTATGTACGACAACCACCTATTGGGTATATCGCGATCATTCGGCACAAAATTAATCAACTTACAAATCTATGATGATATATTTGTTTGCATTAAAATTTTCTAGTTTATTATATTGCTTTTATTTGTCTGTAATAAAGTTATTTGGCATCAATACGATTTTAATTTACAGTTTACTGTTTTAAAATGTATTATATTTTGAGTTATCTACTATTGTATGGGATCTAATTTTATTGGGTCAATTTCGTCTATCGTATATACATTTTCATCTCTTGACTTTCAATACATATCATATACTCTCTCCGTCCCAATTTTACTGTCCTCAGACAAAAAACATGCAGTGTAAGAAAACATCATCATCTCTCTTACTTTTTGGTAAGATGACAGTCTTACCTTATACTTTTTTACTAACCTTTTTATCTTACATGTATAAATTAGAGGTATATTATCTCATTATTCTTATCTATTTATGGAAGTGAACAATAAAATTGAGATCTCCATAAAAGAAATACCGGACAATAAAACGGGGATGGAGGGAGTAAGTTCTAAAAAGGTAAATTATAACACAATAGAAAAACTACCTCACTACAATTAATTATAAATCGTATGATTCTAGTACGATAAAAGGACCAAAAATCAAATTACTAGTTTTATACAGTATATTGTACTAATATAATACCAGTTCGAGATAGACCACATACCAGCGACATTGGTTGGAACTAGGCTTTATATGAAACCGCTCCATCACATGCAGAACAATACGCAAGACCTTATTTTCCCTCCTATAATTTGGTAAGTAGACACACGTACTAGTGATTCAACTTTAAAATTAAGCTTGTATTCGATTCGTAGAAGTCAATGGAATTAGGTGAAATTGAAATTCAATTTCATTCCACGAAGGTGTTTGGTTCATGTATGATCTAATTTGGAAGTCTTCATAATCCTCTACTCAAAATTCACATTCCTTAGATAAATTCCGATTCCATCATAAACATTCCGCCAATTAAACCATGTACGATTGTATCTCTAAATTTTAGATACCCATAATTATGTTGAAACACCTACCGATAGAATATTGCATACTTAATCTACTATAAAATCTCAGGTATATTAGCCGATTAGCCCGGGCAATTTACTTCTTGTAACAAGCATAAAAAGATCCTTCAGATTTAGTATATTATTAACATAGATATAAAAGTCATTTTACATCTTACCTTTGTCATTGTCAACAGTAATAATAATAATAATAATAATAATAATAATAATAATAATAATAATAATACAATCACTTGACATCTATTTATACCTCAAACACCCTATTGGACATACAAAGTAAGTTAAAAGTGTCCTTGATTAACACAACAAAATGGCTCCAAACCAACAAGTATGTGTTGTGATGGTTCCTTTTACAGCACAAGGCCATCTCAACCAACTCCTCCACCTCTCCCGCCTCATCTCCGCCTACAACTTCCCTGTCCACTTCATCGGTGCCACCACTCACACCCGCCAAGCCAAATTTCGTGTCCACGGTTGGGACCCACTCGCTGTTGCCAACATCCATTTCCATGATTTTCTAATACCATCATTCGATAACCCTTCACCCGACCCTCATGCCACAGTTCGTTTCCCTAACCATCTAATGCCGTCTTTTAAATCCGCTATGCACCTTCGTGAACCTTTTTTGAAACTCATATCCGATCTCTCTACCACAATGAAAAGAATTGTTATTATTTATGATTACTTGATGAGCTCTGTAGTTCAAGACTATGTTAACTTCCCTAACGCTGAGGTTTACATGTTTCAAAGCTGTTCTGCTTTCACTGCCTTTTGGTTCCATTGGGAGGAAACACAAGCATTAAACTTAGATGACGAAACAGAATCATTGAGGGCAAAACTCCCTTCACAAGAAGGGTGTTTCACTACTGAGTTTTGGGAGTGGTTGGATTCTGAAGATTCATCGTTCAAGAAGATCATTAACTCGGGAACCCTTTATGACACGAGCAAAGTGTTTGAAGAGAAGTACTTAGAGTTACTCAAAAGAGAAGAGGTTAGTTCCGGTGAATCCCAAAATTGGGCTATTGGTCCATTCAATCCTGTTTCCATAACTGATCGTAAGAATGCTAGTACTGAATCGATCAAGTTACTCAATTGGCTAGATGAACAACAACCAAGTTCAGTAATTTACGTCTCATTTGGTACCACAGTGTCATTAGCTGATGAAGAAGCGAAAGAGATTGCTATTGGGTTGGAAGAAAGTGGTCAGAAGTTCATATGGGTAGTGAGGGAAGCCGATAAAGCTGACATCTTTGACGGAAAAAACAATCGAAAAGTCGAGTTGCCAGAAGGGTACGAAGAGAGGATCGAAAAGAGTGGGGTGGGGGTGGTGGTACGGGGATGGGCCCCTCAACTTGAGATATTGGGCCACCCATCAACGGGCGGGTTTATGAGTCATTGTGGATGGAATTCGTGCACCGAGGGGATTAGTATGGGCGTTCCAATAGCAGCATGGCCCATGCATTCTGATCAACCGAGGAACGCTATGCTGATAACAGAGGTGCTTGGAACAGGTATATACGTGAGAGAATGGGGGCATCGAGACAAGGTTGTGGTTGCCTCAATGGTATCACATGCAGTTAGACGGTTGATGGCATCAGAAGAAGGGAGTCTAGTGCGAAAGAAGGCTGCTGAGCTGGGTGTTGCGGTGAGGAGGTCCGTTGAAGAAGGTGGCGTTATGCGCAAAGAATTGGATGCCTTTGTTGCTCAAATCACCAGAGATTAAGAAAAAGACTTAATTGGATTTGTATCTTTTGGTACCATCGAAATATTGACATTTTATTTTTAGTTATTATTACTATAAAAGTTACATGAATAAAGTCATGATACTTTCTATGAATTGAATGATCGTGTACATCAACGATTGTTATTTTATATACAACGATTAATAGTGACTACTTAGAGTAATGATAATCATACGCTATTCATTAACCTAAGCGGAAATTTCGATTTAACTAAATGTAGTATATAGTTGTCACTATGTATAATGTAGAATAGAATCATATAATAAGTAGTCACATCGTTAGTGTGGTCACTTATGATGAAAAGTAATAATCATTTCTTGTCTCCTTATATGTCTTGATCTATACCTTTATAGTACTGATATAAGCAATCTAAAACCAACATTTTGTACAGATTTTATGATTTACGATCGGTCGATCAACATAAAGTTTCCTAACGCTTGTAAAGTGTGTTACTTACAATGACAAATTCATGATCATTTTTAGCCTAATTTGACCACTCAACTCAACTGTTTTCTCATAATTATCACCTGACTTTAGAACACAAGTCAACACGATAAGCAAAGTTCTATCTAAACATTTGATTATGAACGAGGTATTTCGTGCCCGTGCTCCGCACCGGGTTTCATTTTTGTGAAGTACTCTCGTATGAGTTGTTAAAAAAAGAAGATAAACTTAATATTTAGAACCTTTATCTATTATTAACCATAAAAATAAAGACTAAAAAGAAACGTTATTTGAACAACGTCTAATGGTTGGTTATCGATTCATATTTTATCATTCAGAATTACATATTATACTGTGAGTTGAGTATTCAAGTTATGTCGTGAGATACTGTACTATTGTAGACAACGAACGAAATAGATGAGTAGTAGTAAATAAGTAGACTAAGGTTAAACTTTTTAGTATCTACTCTAATTCTTATATGTAAAAGTAAGCTATCGTATTCAGCTCCAACTATTATATAGCTAAAATTTATAGTACTCCTTGGTAAATAAGAAAGATAAGATTATGAGAAAAATAACTACATAAAAAGTTAATGAAAAATTATAAAACTTCATTTGCTTAATTTTTTTACTAAAGGTTTAAACTTATAAAACCCCTAACAAATTTAAAGTTATTAAAGAGTTAATGTTAATAATAGTTTGTTAATTAATATAAATGGATAAGGATGAAAAAATTAAATTTAAAATTTAGAAGGGGAAAATGGAAAATGTTAAAATCTAAAGGGTATATAATGGAGAAGTGGTAATAGTTGAGACAAAGAAAATGAAAAGTAGTCAAAATTTAAAGGGGGGAAATGGAGAATCACTAAAACTTAAAGGGTGGAAGTTTTAAAGTTGCAGGGTAGAAAATAGAAAAGTACTAAAAGTTAAGGGTAGAAACTTTAAAACCATTGAAACTTAAAGGGTAGAAAATAGAATAGTGCTACAATCTAAGGGGTGAAAAGTATAAAATTTTCAGGGGTAAAAAGCGTAAATTTGCTGGTTACTATTTATAGTAGTGCATTGATTGATATTAGGGGGAAATTAGCTAACAATGCTTGCACCATCTACCATACAACTGCATCAATATTGCTTCTTGTCTAATTAACATCCAAAAACGACTCAA
The DNA here is from genome assembly GCA_949592205.1 of Helichrysum umbraculigerum. Lineage (NCBI taxonomy): Eukaryota > Viridiplantae > Streptophyta > Magnoliopsida > Asterales > Asteraceae > Helichrysum > Helichrysum umbraculigerum. The sequence continues at coordinate 325,804,272 of CATIUR010000001.1, read as the reverse complement.
TTTCTAACTTGAAGATATCTAACTATTTAAGGGTCGGTGAAGTTCTTAAGATCCTCTTCCTGGGCATACCAAGTGGGTATTATTTTCGACAAAGGAGACCCATCTGTAGGTTCCGTGATCTTTTGATTCGAGTCTAACAATAGAACGTGCGGAATCCGATTCACTACAACAAAAATGTCAATTCTTCACGCTTTTTTCTTCACACTTCTATAAAGTGTTAACTTATTTGCTAAGTTATTCACACTTATAAGTGCGTACAAAATGTTCACGCTTTTAAGTGCGAATAAATTGAACTAATAACAATATGTATCACAATATTGACGCTTAAAAGCGTGAAAAAATTCAAAATTTGCAAAAGCGTGAAAATCATTTTGTAACACCCAATTTATTCACGCTTGAGAAGCGTGAACAAATTGAGTGTTACGAAATATTTTTCACACTTTTAGGTGTGAACTTTGTTTACTTTTTTCACACTTATAAGCGTGAACATTGTGATACATATTGTTATTAGTTCAGTTTCTTCACACTTAAAAATGTGTACATTTTGTACACGCTTATTAGTGTGAACTACTTAGCAAATAAGTTAACACTTTTTTAAAGTGTGAAGAAAAGAGCGTGAAAAATTGACACTTTTGTTGTAGTGATTGTATTGTTAAGAACGTGAATATGAAATTGAAATACAAATGCGCGATGTAAATAAAATTAATTTTGAACTTTTATTTATTAAACAATAACGTTCACTACAAGAAAAAATTCATTTTGAGACGTCGTTAGCGACATACACCTAGACGTCGCTAATTTGTGACATGACTAAAGACACACTTATCGACTCTAACGTCGTTCGTGTCACCAATAATGTCGCAAATTTAGATCCTTAAAAGACAATGTCGCAAATTGAGTCGTGAAATGAGTCGCTAATTTTGCGTCATTCTCTCTAAAATCGTTTAGTACGTCGCTAATTTAACGACTTACCCACACACGACTCCGAGTGTGTCTTTGTCACACCCCGCCAAACGGTAATTACAGTTAGCAAGAGTAAATCGCGAAAGATTAGTGACGTGGCGGGGCTGCGAGCAGTAAAACACAACCAACAGATACATACATACTCAGAGCATATGGTTATCGCAGAACGAAATAGATTAAGATGCCATTAGTTAAAGTTTTACAAAAGATTACCACTTGACAAGTAGTAACAGTAATAGTAGTGGTTGAAATCAGTATTTCATAAAATACATAATATCAAAAGTAGATTTCATAGGTATGACTGCAGTAGTTGCAGTTATACAGAGGTAATCCAAGTGTCCCAAAAGTAGTGGCATCCTAACAAGTCCAGGGTAGTCCGTCCTGATATGCATGCAGATCTTAATTACGCTGCTAATTCCCTGAAAAACATAGATAAATCGTCAACATTGAATGTTGAGTGAATTCACAGGTTTGTTTGTTGTGTAGGAAACTGTAACAACCCCAAAATTAGGACCAATTTAAAATTTTCCTAATTACGTGGTTATTACTTGTATATAATATGAAATAGGATTATATACATTACTTACTTATATATATGTATATGGATGGAATATATGTATATATACGCACATACGATTCGTACATATCGTATGAAACAACAAGTGTACAAACTTGCGGACATTGGTAAAACACTTATTGAATAATGTGAAATTATTTAATTACTTTGACTACTACTTTATATTATGTTCATAATATAACGAAAGCGTACGTTTTAACAAAAACGTTACCGAACTCTCCGAAAACTCGACCAAACCGACAAAACAAAACTAAGTTATGTTTTATAACTTGAAAACTAGTATTTTGATGAAATACTTCGACTTAATAATCGGATATTATTTCGTATTTTAAAACGTATATTTAATCGCGTATAAAATGATTTTTACGATTAAACGACCGGGGAAACGAACACCGCACGGAGCACGTACGCGAGGGAACGAAAAATTGGTGAGACCACACTTTGGTGGCCCCACCAAAACCGGCCAAGGTGAGGGACCTCACACCCTCACCCTTTTGATCAAATCCACACACAAACACAAACACAACCCACTCTCAATCATTCTCTCTCTCTCTCTCTACGGTTTCTCTCTTTCTCTCTAAAACCGATTACAAAACGCCATAAAAACACCATTAAAACACATCGGAGGTCTATACCCGTTTGGAGAAAAGCGATCACGAGAACGAGGGCTACAATCGTATCTTTTCGGATTTTCGTTTCGACAACTTTGTAAGTTTTCCGGCGACCCGAAACTTTTCCGATTACATTTATTTTACTAGATTATTGTTTCCCTAACTTAGTAATGTCCGAAAATATAATCTAAACTCGTTTTTGAACACTTTTACGAAAATGTCGGTTTTGGTCATTTTAAAGAAAACGACACCACAAACATTAAAAACGACTAACAATAGTTATTATGGACTTATTACAACATATTAAAGCTAGTATAAAAGTTCTAGACCCAACGGAAACCGGAAAATACGTTTTCGGAAACTAAATTTCCGAACAGACCTCTTGTGTCGCATCGGACCAAAATTTCATGCGACACAACACTATGTCGCATGTTATGTCGCACGTTATGTCGCAATGTATGCGACACAACTCTTATGTCGCATTATATGTCGTACCATCTACGACACAAAGTTTACCTATCGCTTGATTGCGACACAACGACTATGTCGTATCGATGTGTCGTACCCTTGTCTGCGACACAATCATTGTGTCGCATAAACACTAAATCAGAAACAAATCCATACGACACAGACCTTATGTCGCATGTGGTCTGCGACACAAGCCTTGTGTCGCAGATAACCCTGATCAGAAAAACAAAATATATTCTAAGTGTTGGAATCACTTTTCAACTACTAAATCAAATACGATGCTACTTACACATGAAAATGCTATACTTTTGAGAGTATACAACAACACTTGAATACGTACAAGACGATACTAAACTAACGTGAGATTTCACTCACACACGCGTACGAGATTACACAGGAAATACTTAGGAGATTACACTCCAACGAACATACACTTGTACATTACACGGGATTACATCCGATACGAACTTACAAGTTCACTCACTAGTTACGTGCTGGATTACACGTTAACTGATACGAACATACATATGAATACTTACGAGGTTTCACTCGTACCCTTTGGGGTCTAAGCCCATTGGAACGTACACAAACGATACAGGTTGTAATACAAACAAACGATCATACGAGTATACTTTACAACTGTACCACTACTATGAATACATAATAATAATGGATGGAATTATTATTATACGCTGATTAACAAACAGACCGTACAACTTTTATACAAACTACGATTTACAAACGAATACAAACGTACGAACAAACTAACGGACATTAACTAGTTTGGGAACAACTAGTATGGATACTTTACAAGTATTCCATTTACTTACTAAACCTTATGCGTATTAGGACGCTAAGGGTTGCTAGTTCGGGATACTACTTGCTTACTTACTGCATTATCTGCCAGACTCAGGTGAGTCTTACAGCCCATACTTTACTGTTTTTACTCAGGGGTGAGATGCATTAATGTTTTACAAGAACACACAAAACTTACTTGCTGCCATGATTTACTTACTGTATGAGATTACGAATACGCCAACTGCATGAGTTTACGACTAATCCAATGAAATCCTCCTGAACCATAGTTGTTAGTTATGTGATAAGCGCGAGTTTTAGTATATGGATCCATATGGGACTGACAATCCCCGCCCGGGGTAGCAAGCACTACCACGAACCGTTCCTGTAGAAACGGGCGTTTCTTACTCGTTCCGTATGAATGTTTTGGATTACATTCATGAGGGGGGTACCTATATTTACTGTACGTTAAGCTTCAACTATGGTGGCTCATGGCAATTGTATCAAACGGTTAGCATAACCTGCAACCACCACTTATTAAAACTTAAGTTAACGATGAGCATAACCTGTGATCGTTACTTACTGGCTGGCTATGATTTACAAATACTACTTGTGTGTTCAAATTGTTTACTTACTTACAAACCTGTGAGATTCACCAACCTTTTTGGTTGACCGTTTTAGTAATGTTTCTCAGGTACACAGCATCAGTAGGGATGCCCAGCAGGATAAGCTTACTTAGCTCGAGTCGCATGCATTTACAAGCTTGGAGATTTTATTACATTACTTTTGTACTAGTTGTTATGTATTAGAATCTCTAGGAATTTACTTGAACTCGAGCTTGTATTTTGAAACTACTTATGTATTAATGTAATAACTTTTCGAACGTCTCATTTAGAGTCGTTCACTGTATCCTTTGTGCTTGTGATTATTGATTAGTAACACCCAAAAACGTCGCTTCCGCAAACTGTTAAATTTGGGGGTGTTACAGATTGGTATCAGAGCCTAAGGTTATAGTGAACTAGGTTGCATTTAGTGGGCCTAGACTATGACCGTTAGGCAGTATTCCTCATTAGGTATAACTGGTTCAGGAATTACAGCATACGAGTTTAATTTAACATAGCCTGATCAACTATGTACAATTAAATGAGGATGATATGAGTTCTGAAAGGGGTTATGTTGAACCGGAATGCATTAGCTGACTCTGACCTCGAGAGAACCGGGACTTTTACTTGATTGTACTAGACACACACTAGGCGGTTATGTGTTATATATATATATATACATAGGCCTCTTTCCCCGATACGATATTCTCTCTCGACTACTACGAAATTAATATTCCTTAACATTTCATCAAACAAACGACAACTCGATTCTCGTCATTCTGTCCTTATTTAACTTCGATATGAATTCACGACTACCGACTTACGTCCGAAGACTTCCACACCGTTATAACTGACAACCATAGCTACTGCAACATCCTTCGATATGAAGATCGAGACCTTGTTTTCATTTGCCATTCCTATCAAATTCTACGTTTATAACATTCTATAACGTACATTACTGCACTGTTAGATGTATTCTAGGAAAAACATCTTCAATAAATTTTAACCTGCTTTTACACTGGAACTTTCATAACTTCTGTTTTAAACAGTTATTGTTATACAAAAATTTCAAAACCTTTTCACCGACCATACTCTCAACCGAACCATTTTCAACTCAAATTTTCGTTAGACCTCGAATTATACAACCGACTTTTACCATCAAAAATTTTATAACAAATATATTTCTATCAAACATGTTACAAAATTTCTTACAAAATGTTTTATAAAATTCTCAAAAATTTCGAAACTGTATCAACGTATTTATAACCCACAAACTTTGAACAAATTTCAACCTTTGACGAAATTTCTTTGAACATACTAAATCATTACCGCCATAATTCTTATTCAAATCCTCACATGTTCTTTATTATTGTTTCAAGGAACATGCCTCCTCGACGTCAAATCATGCTTACTGAAGCCGAAGTAGCGGGTATAATTGCCCGTAGCGTGGCTCAAGCCCTAGCTACCCGAACATCAACCCCTGGTAGCGAAGATACGGCTACTAATGGACCACAACCCAAAACCTGCACCTACAAGGATTTCCATAACTGCAAGCCGCTGAACTTTGCAGGAACTGAAGGAGCAATCGGTCTGATTCGATGGACCGAGAAAATCGAATCAGTGTTCCTCATCTGCAACTGCAAGGAAGAGGATAAAGTTAAATTCACCGCCAGCACCTTTTCTGACACCGCCCTTACTTGGTGGAACACTTATGCGCAAACGGTGAGCATTGCCGATGCTTACAAACTACAGTGGGATGAACTAAAGAATATGCTGAGGGGCGAGTACTGCCCAAGAGATGAGCTGAAGCAACTAGAGTTAGAATTCTGGAATCACAAGATGCAGGGTGATGACATCACCGGCTACACCAACCGTTTTCACCAGCTGGCACTTTTGTGCCCATCCATGGTTGATCCTGAATACAAAAGGATCGAAAAGTACGTTGATGGACTTCCCGAGCGACTACAAGATTTAGTGACTTCATCTAAACCGGGAACCATTCAGAGCGCCATTCGTATGGCACATGAGTTAACGGCCAATTCTGTCCGCCGTGGCTCGACTTCAACCCCACCCGCGAATAACAAACGCAAATGGGAAGTAACCCCCCACTCATCCAACACTACCTCCGACAAAAAGCCTGCAACAGTCAATGCCAATGACTCAAAGGCTTACAAGGGGAGCAAGCCTTACTGCTCCAAATGTAGTCGCCATCATAACGGCTCCTGTCCCTGTTCTAAGTGCAAGAAATTCGGGCACCTGGCCCAAGACTGCCGAACCAACCCCACTGGTACTGATACTTCTGCACCCAAAACTTGCTATGAGTGCAACGGTATTGGACACTTTAGGAAGGATTGCCCTAAGCTGAAACCCCGAACCAACAATACAAGGAGTAGAGCTTATGTAATCAATGCTAGGGAGGATGACCCAAATCCGAGACTCTGTGATTTACTCAACCCGGGTACGCTCATTCTTTGACTACCCGAATCTGTTTTCTCATAAATCTCTCGCTTAATGACTTATGTATAACTGTATCTTATTCTGTGTGTTTTCTTTGATCCTAAGTACACAATAGGATTAGGAAACGACCGACTACTTAAAATCCGACAACACAATTTGCCTTACACTTTAGATACAGTAACCCAAACTCCCTTCCCAATTATCTCACACTGGTTGAGACCGGGAGCTCGTATGCTATTCGTTACTTTAAACAGATAAATTAATATAACTTCACTTACTTGAGGCAAATTCTTAAATAGAACACTTATTTCGTAGGAAATGACAACTCACTCCGTCAACAACCCTACACTGCAAAATGAACTGCTCAGTGAGGAACCGAAGATGTTTCCTTACCTCCTCGAACTCGAGTGTGATACAGAACACTTCGCTGAATCAGCAGCAGCACCTGCCCCTCCTGCTGCTCTAACTGCTGCAAAAGCATCAGTTGATGAAACCTTGACTGCTGAATCAGTCAGCCACCTTAACCAAACTATTGATTCGCTGCGAAAACAACTTACTGAAGCACGGGAAGACATTGATGACCTACGACGAATTGCTTTCCAAAATGACATACGTATGCGTGAGTACGAGCTACGTTTGGTAGCTTTAGAAAACCCTACTTCACCACCAATTTCACAAAGTACTCCTACTGAAGAGGATACCAACACTGATTGTACGTCACCTCCAGCAAAAAGGGTGAAGATTTTCCCTTCAACTCTGCAGGAAACTACTTGGGAAAGAAACCATACTGTTCTAAGTGCACTCGGCATCATGAAGGACCGTGTACCTTACCTATCGGTCGATGCAAGTCCTACCCTAAGAATACTAACTCCCTCAAGGCGAAACTCTGCTTCAACTGTGGGAGTGCTGGCCATCTCAAGGCCAAATGTCCACTACCTCCCGGCAACAAAATTTAGGGTACGTTACCACTTAACGATTACTTGCTTTCAAACACTGTAGGACCTACCCTACTACTGTAGGCTACTAGTACGTATTGTAGCTACCTGACGAATATCAAACTACCGATTACTACTTCGAACAAATTTCGGGACGAAATTTTCATAACAAGGGGAGAATGTAACAACCCCAAAATTAGGACCAATTTAAAATTTTCCTAATTACGTGGTTATTACTTGTATATAATATGAAATAGGATTATATACATTACTTACTTATATATATGTATATGGATGGAATATATGTATATATACGCACATACGATTCGTACATATCGTATGAAACAACAAGTGTACAAACTTGCGGACATTGGTAAAACACTTATTGAATAATGTGAAATTATTTAATTACTTTGACTACTACTTTATATTATGTTCATAATATAACGAAAGCGTACGTTTTAACAAAAACGTTACCGAACTCTCCGAAAACTCGACCAAACCGACAAAACAAAACTAAGTTATGTTTTATAACTTGAAAACTAGTATTTTGATGAAATACTTCGACTTAATAATCGGATATTATTTCGTATTTTAAAACGTATATTTAATCGCGTATAAAATGATTTTTACGATTAAACGACCGGGGAAACGAACACCGCACGGAGCACGTACGCGAGGGAACGAAAAATTGGTGAGACCACACTTTGGTGGCCCCACCAAAACCGGCCAAGGTGAGGGACCTCACACCCTCACCCTTTTGATCAAATCCACACACAAACACAAACACAACCCACTCTCAATCATTCTCTCTCTCTCTCTCTCTCTCTCTCTCTACGGTTTCTCTCTCTCTCTCTCTAAAACCGATTACAAAACGCCATAAAAACACCATTAAAACACATCGGAGGTCCATACCCGTTTGGAGAAAAGCGATCACGAGAACGAGGGCTACAATCGTATCTTTTCGGATTTTCGTTTCGACAACTTTGTAAGTTTTCCGGCGACCCGAAACTTTTCCGATTACATTTATTTTACTAGATTATTGTTTCCCTAACTTAGTAATGTCCGAAAATATAATCTAAACTCGTTTTTGAACACTTTTACGAAAATGTCGGTTTTGGTCATTTTAAAGAAAACGACACCACAAACATTAAAAACGACTAACAATAGTTATTATGGACTTATTACAACATATTAAAGCTAGTATAAAAGTTCTAGACCCAACGGAAACCGGAAAATATGTTTTCGGAAACTAAATTTCCGAACAGACCTCTTGTGTCGCATCGGACCAAAATTTCATGCGACACAACACTATGTCGCATGTTATGTCGCACGTTATGTCGCAATGTATGCGACACAACGCTTATGTCGCATTATATGTCGTACCATCTACGACACAAAGTTTACCTATCGCTTGATTGCGACACAACGACTATGTCGTATCGATGTGTCGTACCCTTGTCTGCGACACAATCATTGTGTCGCATAAACACTAAATCAGAAACAAATCCATACGACACAGACCTTATGTCGCATGTGGTCTGCGACACAAGCCTTGTGTCGCAGATAACCCAGATCAGAAAAACAAAATATATTCTAAGTGTTGGAATCACTTTTCAACTACTAAATCAAATACGATGCTACTTACACATGAAAATGCTATACTTTTGAGAGTATACAACAACACTTGAATACGTACAAGACGATACTAAACTAACGTGAGATTTCACTCACACACGCGTACGAGATTACACAGGAAATACTTAGGAGATTACACTCCAACGAACATACACTTGTACATTACACGGGATTACATCCGATACGAACTTACAAGTTCACTCACTAGTTACGTGCTGGATTACACGTTAACTGATACGAACATACATATGAATACTTACGAGGTTTCACTCGTACCCTTTGGGGTCTAAGCCCATTGGAACGTACACAAACGATACAGGTTGTAATACAAACAAACGATCATACGAGTATACTTTACAACTGTACCACTACTATGAATACATAATAATAATGGATGGAATTATTATTATACGCTGATTAACAAACAGACCGTACAACTTTTATACAAACTACGATTTACAAACGAATACAAACGTACGAACAAACTAACGGACATTAACTAGTTTGGGAACAACTAGTATGGATACTTTACAAGTATTCCATTTACTTACTAAACCTTATGCGTATTAGGACGCTAAGGGTTGCTAGTTCGGGATACTACTTGCTTACTTACTGCATTATCTGCCAGACTCAGGTGAGTCTTACAGCCCATACTTTACTGTTTTTACTCAGGGGTGAGATGCATTAATGTTTTACAAGAACACACAAAACTTACTTGCTGCCATGATTTACTTACTGTATGAGATTACGAATACGCCAACTGCATGAGTTTACGACTAATCCAATGAAATCCTCCTGAACCATAGTTGTTAGTTATGTGATAAGCGCGAGTTTTAGTATATGGATCCATATGGGACTGACAATCCCCGCCCGGGGTAGCAAGCACTACCACGAACCGTTCCTGTAGAAACGGGCGTTTCTTACTCGTTCCGTATGAATGTTTTGGATTACATTCATGAGGGGGTACCTATATTTACTGTACGTTAAGCTTCAACTATGGTGGCTCATGGCAATTGTATCAAACGGTTAGCATAACCTGCAACCACCACTTATTAAAACTTAAGTTAACGATGAGCATAACCTGTGATCGTTACTTACTGGCTGGCTATGATTTACAAATACTACTTGTGTGTTCAAATTGTTTACTTACTTACAAACCTGTGAGATTCACCAACCTTTTTGGTTGACCGTTTTAGTAATGTTTCTCAGGTACACAGCATCAGTAGGGATGCCCAGCAGGATAAGCTTACTTAGCTCGAGTCGCATGCATTTACAAGCTTGGAGATTTTATTACATTACTTTTGTACTAGTTGTTATGTATTAGAATCTCTAGGAATTTACTTGAACTCGAGCTTGTATTTTGAAACTACTTATGTATTAATGTAATAACTTTTCGAACGTCTCATTTAGAGTCGTTCACTGTATCCTTTGTGCTTGTGATTATTGATTAGTAACACCCAAAAACGTCGCTTCCGCAAACTGTTAAATTTGGGGGTGTTACAGATTGGTATCAGAGCCTAAGGTTATAGTGAACTAGGTTGCATTTAGTGGGCCTAGACTATGACCGTTAGGCAGTATTCCTCATTAGGTATAACTGGTTCAGGAATTACAGCATACGAGTTTAATTTAATATAGCCTGATCAACTATGTACAATTAAATGAAGATGATGTGAGTTCTGAAAGGGGTTATGTTGAACCGGAATGCATTAGCTGACTCTGACCTCGAGAGAACCGGGACTTTTACTTGATTGTGCTAGACACACACTAGGCGGTTATGTGTTATATATATATATACATAGGCCTCTTTCCCCGATACGATATTCTCTCTCGACTACTACGAAATTAATATTCCTTAACATTTCATCAAACAAACGACAACTCGATTCTCGTCATTCTGTCCTTATTTAACTTCGATATGAATTCACGACTACCGACTTACGTCCGAAGACTTCCACACCGTTATAACTGACAACCATAGCTACTGCAACATCCTTCGATATGAAGATCGAGACCTTGTTTTCATTTGCCATTCCTATCAAATTCTACGTTTATAACATTCTATAACGTACATTAATGCACTGTTAGATGTATTCTAGGAAAAACATCTTCAATAAATTTTAACCTGCTTTTACACTGGAACTTTCATAACTTCTGTTTTAAACAGTTATTGTTATACAAAAATTCCAAAACCTTGTCACCGACCATACTCTCAACCGAACCATTTTCAACTCAAATTTTCGTTAGACCTCGAATTATACAACCGACTTTTACTATCAAAAATTTTATAACAAATATATTTCTATCAAACATGTTACAAAATTTCTTACAAAATGTTTTATAAAATTCTCAAAAATTTCGAAACTGTATCAACGTATTTATAACCCACAAACTTTGAACAAATTTCAACCTTTGACGAAATTTCTTTGAACATACTAAATCATTACCGCCATAATTCTTATTCAAATCCTCACATGTTCTTTATTATTGTTTCAAGGAACATGCCTCCTCGACGTCAAATCATGCTTACTGAAGCCGAAGTAGCGGGTATAATTGCCCGTAGCGTGGCTCAAGCCCTAGCTACCCGAACATCAACCCCTGGTAGCGAAGATACGGCTACTAATGGACCACAACCCAAAACCTGCACCTACAAGGATTTCCATAACTGCAAGCCGCTGAACTTTGCAGGAACTGAAGGAGCAATCGGTCTGATTCGATGGACCGAGAAAATCGAATCAGTGTTCCTCATCTGCAACTGCAAGGAAGAGGATAAAGTTAAATTCACCGCCAGCACCTTTTCTGACACCGCCCTTACTTGGTGGAACACTTATGCGCAAACGGTGAGCATTGCCGATGCTTACAAACTACAGTGGGATGAACTAAAGAATATGCTGAGGGGCGAGTACTGCCCAAGAGATGAGCTGAAGCAACTAGAGTTAGAATTCTGGAATCACAAGATGCAGGGTGATGACATCACCGGCTACACCAACCGTTTTCACCAGCTGGCACTTTTGTGCCCATCCATGGTTGATCCTGAATACAAAAGGATCGAAAAGTACGTTGATGGACTTCCCGAGCGACTACAAGATTTAGTGACTTCATCTAAACCGGGAACCATTCAGAGCGCCATTCGTATGGCACATGAGTTAACGGCCAATTCTGTCCGCCGTGGCTCGACTTCAACCCCACCCGCGAATAACAAACGCAAATGGGAAGTAACCCCCCACTCATCCAACACTACCTCCGACAAAAAGCCTGCAACAGTCAATGCCAATGACTCAAAGGCTTACAAGGGGAGCAAGCCTTACTGCTCCAAATGTAGTCGCCATCATAACGGCTCCTGTCCCTGTTCTAAGTGCAAGAAATTCGGGCACCTGGCCCAAGACTGCCGAACCAACCCCACTGGTACTGATACTTCTGCACCCAAAACTTGCTATGAGTGCAACGGTATTGGACACTTTAGGAAGGATTGCCCTAAGCTGAAACCCCGAACCAACAATACAAGGAGTAGAGCTTATGTAATCAATGCTAGGGAGGATGACCCAAATCCGAGACTCTGTGATTTACTCAACCCGGGTACGCTCATTCTTTGACTACCCGAATCTGTTTTCTCATAAATCTCTCGCTTAATGACTTATGTATAACTGTATCTTATTCTGTGTGTTTTCTTTGATCCTAAGTACACAATAGGATTAGGAAACGACCGACTACTTAAATCCCGACAACACAATTTGCCTTACACTTTAGATACAGTAACCCAAACTCCCTTCCCAATTATCTCACACTGGTTGAGACCGGGAGCTCGTATGCTATTCGTTACTTTAAACAGATAAATTAATATAACTTCACTTACTTGAGGCAAATTCTTAAATAGAACACTTATTTCGTAGGAAATGACAACTCACTCCGTCAACAACCCTACACTGCAAAATGAACTGCTCAGTGAGGAACCGAAGATGTTTCCTTACCTCCTCGAACTCGAGTGTGATACAGAACACTTCGCTGAATCAGCAGCAGCACCTGCCCCTCCTGCTGCTCTAACTGCTGCAAAAGCATCAGTTGATGAAACCTTGACTGCTGAATCAGTCAGCCACCTTAACCAAACTATTGATTCGCTGCGAAAACAACTTACTGAAGCACGGGAAGACATTGATGACCTACGACGAATTGCTTTCCAAAATGACATACGTATGCGTGAGTACGAGCTACGTTTGGTAGCTTTAGAAAACCCTACTTCACCACCAATTTCACAAAGTACTCCTACTGAAGAGGATACCAACACTGACTGTACGTCACCTCCAGCAAAAAGGGTGAAGATTTCTCCCTTCAACTCTGCAGGAAACTACTTGGGAAAGAAACCATACTGTTCTAAGTGCACTCGGCATCATGAAGGACCGTGTACCTTACCTATGTTTCCTTACTTTTCGAACGTCTCATTTAGAGTCGTTCACTGTATCCTTTGTGCTTGTGATTATTGATTAGTAACACCCAAAAACGTCGCTTCCGCAAACTGTTAAATTTGGGGGTGTTACAGAAACGCAGGTTAATCATTTAAGAATAACATTTCCATATAATAGTTGTTCACGTAGTAGGAATCACAAGTTATTAAATATAAATAACATTTCCAAATAAGTTGTCAGTAGGAAACACAAGTTAACCTAAATAACGATTAACATTTCCAAATCAATGTACGTAGGAAATCCTTTCCTAATCAATAGTTTAGTGGGAATATTTAGACGGTGATCCCTCGAAATGTGAGCTAAACCTGTCGAGTAAGGTAACCCGATCTAACCCTATAACCAAACCACAACCCTAATCTGTTGTTGTTTGCCATGCTGGACAATTAAGTATACGCTCCCAAATCCGTAGGAGGGTCGTCACGGCGATAGTACTATCCGTATACTCAGTGGCTAGAGTCACCTAGCTAATGGTTATAGTCTGTAGCCATAAGGTCTTTTATGCACTACATCGTTCAGCCTAGATCTGTACCAAGATTCGTTGTCTAAATTCCCAAAATAGTATGAAAACATTTCATAAATCATAGTTCAAGTAGTTGTGTGAAATACCCTTTCACAAACAGTCACGTATGAAATACCCTTTCATAAACAATCAAGTAAATACATACAGCATTTAAAGCAGTTGTCGCATGCAGTTATACATACGATTTCTATGTTTTCCACCCCGAGTTCTAAAAGCATTAAAACAGTGAAAAGGGGTTTGTGAACTCACGGTGAGCAGTGAAGTGAGCGATAGTAGCTAGTAGCAGAGTATCGTCCACACGGCGTCCCTCAAAATCCTAAACGCAAGGAATGTATTAACATAAGTATTTGACGGTTTGTCAAATTATGCTTAATGAATTCGATTGTTTTGAAAAGTTGTTGATTTTAAATGTTTGCACGATGTGTTGGTGATAAGGTGTTGAAACATAATTATTATTTTCTCCAATTATATTTATCGTTGAATCATTCGTTGCGAAAAAAAAAAAAATATCTTTTCGTATGTATATATATATATACCCGTATAATTATCGTTGTGTGTATACATATATATATATACATCCATAGTTAATTGTTTCCTACAATTTTTATTTCGCTTAACCCATTTATTCCATTTCTTTTGTTTACAAAAGTTAACGTTTTATATAATAGTCGTGTACACATATTTGTATTTTTGTGACAAAATTTAACTAAAATATGTGGACTCGAACAATTTTGCGCGATCGCTTAATAGTTAAAAATACTAAGCGATTGTGAAATCTGTAATACTAATTCTACAAATTTAACCAAACAGCTTGTAGACATCAAGTATATGTAAGTATTAATTTCATATCAATTATTTAATCTAGACATGTACATATGTATACTTAACAAAAGCCACGTGATCACACAACATGTTATCTACGGTAATGACTAAAATCCACGCGATTATAACAAAATGATATGTGCAGTCATGGTTTTAAATTTCTACGTGATTCTAGCAACATTTTATACGCGATCCTCTCAAATATAACTTACGCGATCTTGAGCTAAAAACCACGCGATCATATGAAGTTAAAAGTATGCGATTGTGAACCAAAAGTACGCGTCTTTTTCTTAATGAGACCGTGATCAAACGAGCTCGGTTCGACTCGAAACTTTTACATGTCACTTAAATATGTTATTTGAGCTCGGAAAAATTGTCGTTGTGTTTTATATTTAACCCGAAAGTGTCGTTATTTAAAGCATCACCAAAACAGTCCACAATCAGTTTTTCCAGTTTTTCGGTTCATTTTCGAGCTCGTGTTTCGGTGGTCAAAACTTATCGATAGAATCCGAAATTTTTACACAACAATCATACATATGTTGGTTACTTTCAGTATTTTTTTCATGACTTTTAGGTGTCCACAACTCGCTAGAAAAATTCATGAGTTAGGCTGTCCAGAAAACTCGTTTTTGGTAACTACGGTTAACAAATCAGTTTCTAGATCAGAATCTGTGCATTTTCAAGCGAAATGTTCTACACGAAAGTTGTTCTTAACATAAATACGAAGATTTTTCAAGTGGTCTCATGTGTTTTTGTTACTCGTACGATTTTATACAATTTTTCTACGGTGACAGAATTTTCGGACAGATTAGTGTTCAACAACAAAGTCACATTTTCTTTGGTTTTCATTAAGTTTTAATGTATGATCTTTAATGATATCAACTTATAATATGTTAATAAGTAATAAACACCAAAGTTTAGTGAAGAATCAAGAATCCTTACAAAGCTTTTAAGAAGAAGAAGGAAGGTGATGATGTGGATGCTTGTTCTCTTCCTTTGCAAGATGATCAAAGTGATTATGATGATGTTGTCTTAGTGGATTTTGGTGGATGATGATTATGATTTGCTGCTGATACCAAGCCGAGAGAGAGATGGGGAAAGGTGAGGGAGAGAGTGAGGAAACTGGTTGAGTGTTTGTGTGTTTGTGGACTTGTGTGTGTAAAGAATTCAAAGGGTGAAGGTACAAATCAAAGAGCATGGACGGCTCTCCAATTTCAACAAAAGGGGGTATGGGTTATTTTAAATCTTGTCCCCCAATTATTGTTAGTTGTTTAGGTATTTAATCCATGTTCGTTTACCCGATCGTTATACGTAAGAATGTATTTTAATGGTTTAGTTTGTTAACGTTATTTCGCGTTAGTATTTTTCGAAGTATTATCTCAAATACTTTATTTAGAGTTTACAAATTATAAAATTTGACTCATTTAGTTGTCGGACTCGATTCGTGTATGTTACGTTTTATTTAAACGTATAAACGTTTAATTCTACTCGTTATGTTTTATAGTTTAGCATAATATTTTCGAGTAGATAACTTACTATAAAGAAAATGTTAAGTTATTAATAAAATTGTATCACCAACTTACGTACTTGTTTTTGTCAGATTTAAATCCAATAGTTTTGTGCGTAATTATAAATAATTACTAAATTCGTAATATGTTTTGTATTAAAATTTGTGGGCATGCTAGGCTTACGTCACATCAAGAGTTTACTTTAAACTTAAACAGGAAATTAGCGTAAGAATGCACATGCTTAATGTTTAATTAATACCTAATTTGAAGAGTTGTCACATTCTCCCCCTGTTAGGGAAATCTCGTCCCGAGATTTAAGTTGTGTCGTGAGTCGCGGTCACACTCTCGAATAAGTTAGGATATTTCTTTCGCATTTCATCCTCACGTTCCCATGTAGACTCTGTACCGCGTTTTGAGTTCCATCGAATCTTGACTAGTTCGATCCGACTGCGTCGGAGTTTATGTGTTTTTCGATCAATTATTTCGATGGGTTCCTCCACAAAATTGAGTTTTGCATCAATGAAAACTTCGTCATGAGGGATAATTAGTGTCTCGTCCGATAGACACTTTTTCAAGTTAGACACGTGAAAAGTGTCGTGAATATTGTTAAGTTCTTGCGGCAGTTTAAGCTTATAAGCTACAGGACCAATCCTTGCTAGGATTTCAAAAGGTCCAATGTAACGAGGGTTCAGTTTTCCGCGTTTTCCAAATCGTACAACTCCTTTCCAAGGAGACACTTTGAGTAGGACTTTGTCACCTACTTGAAATTCCAAAGGTTTCCGTCTATTGTCTGCATAACTCTTTTGTCGGTCTCGTGCCGATTTCAGTCGATTAAGCACTTGAGATATCTTGTCCGTTGTTTCTTGGACTATCTCTGGACCTGATAATTGTCTGTCGTCTAACTCTGCCCAACAGAGTGGTGACCGGCACTTGCGTCCATATAACGCCTCAAAAGGTGCCATCTGTATACTCGTGTGATAACTATTGTTATAAGAAAATTCAGCTAGAGGTAGGTGGGTATCCCAGTTACCTCCAAAGTCTATCACACATGCTCGCAACAAGTCTTCGAGCGTCTGTATAGTTCGCTCACTTTGGTCGTCGGTCTGCGGGTGGTAGGCAGTACTCATATCAAGCCGAGTACCCAGTGCATGTTGTAGCGTTTGCCAAAAGCGAGAAGTGAATCGTGCATCTCTATCAGAGATGATGGATAGTGGCACTCCATGCCGAGAAACGATCTCTTTCACATAGATTCTAGCTAGTTTCTCCATTCCATCCGTTTCCTTAATAGCAAGAAAGTGGGCTGATTTCGTCAATCGATCGACAATCACCCATATGGCATTTGCTCCAGATGCCGTTCTAGGTAACTTCGTAATGAAGTCCATTGTTATTTGCTCCCATTTCCACTTGGGCAACTCAGGTTGTTGCAAAAGCCCAGACGGCTTTTGGTATTCGATTTTGACCTTTGAGCAAGTCAAACATTTGCTCACGTAGGTGGCAATGTCACGTTTCATTCCAGGCCACCAGTAAAAACCTTTCAAGTCATGGTACATCTTGTCTGCACCAGGATGTATCGAGTAATTGGACTTGTGTGCCTCGTCCAAAATCAGCTTGCGTAGCTCATCTACGCATGGTACCCAAATTCGGTTCATGAAGTACAACACTCCATTATCCTTTTTCTCGAGTTGTTTTTCCATCCCTTTTAAGGATTCATCCTTAAAGCGTTCGGGAGTGAAAGCAAGTTCTTGAACTTCACGAATTTGAATAATAAGATTTGAGTGGATTGTCAATCCCAAGGCTCGAACTCTACGTGGTTTAGTTCTTTCTTTACGACTTAGGGCATCCGCTACAACGTTAGCCTTGCCCGGGTGATATTTTATCTCACAGTCGTAATCGTTAAGTAATTCGACCCAACGTCGTTGTCTCATGTTGAGTTCTTTTTGGTCAAATATATGTTGCAGGCTTTTATGATCAGTGAATATCGTACACTTCGTACCATACATGTAGTGTCTCCATATCTTGAGTGCAAAGACAACTGCTCCCAACTCCAAGTCGTGGGTGGTATAGTTTTTCTCACGCACTTTCAGTTGTCGTGATGCATATGCAATGACCTTGTCATTTTGCATCAATACGCAACCCAATCCCTGATGCGAAGCATCACAGTATACAACAAAGTTATCTACTCCTTCAGGTAGGGATAGTATGGGTGCGCTGCTTAGTTTCTGTTTCAACAGTTGGAATGCATTTTCTTGTTTCTCATTCCACTCAAATTTCTTGTCTTTTTGAGTTAATGCGGTGAGTGGCTGGGCTATTTTTGAAAAATTTGCGATGAATCGCCTGTAATAGCCAGCTAGACCAAGAAATTGTCGTACCTCAGTTGGGGTTTTCGGTGCTTCCCAGTTGTTGATTGCCTCAATTTTGGATGGGTCTACGTGAATTCCCTTGTCATTTATCACATGACCAAGGAATTGAACCTCTCGTATCCAAAATTCGCACTTAGAGAACTTTGCATAAAGCTTCTCTTTTTGTAGTAGCTCGAGGATCAGCTTCAAATGTTGCTCGTGATCCTCTTTCGATCGTGAGTATACCAAGATGTCGTCAATAAACACAATGATGAATTTATCCAGGTAGGGTTTGCATACACTCTATTCATCAAGTCCATGAATACTGCTGGTGCGTTGGTCAGTCCAAAAGGCATGACTAGGAACTCGTAATGACCGTATCGAGTCCTAAACGCAGTTTTCGGTACATCTTCTTCTCGTACCTTAAGTTGATGGTAACCAGATCGTAGGTCAATTTTTGAATAATAACTTGACCCTTGCAGTTGATCAAACAGATCGTCAATGCGTGGTAACGGGTATCGGTTCTTGATAGTTACCTTGTTCAGTTCCCGATAATCGATGCACATCCGCATAGATCCATCCTTTTTCTTAACAAACAAAACCGGAGCTCCCCAAGGTGAAAAGCTCGGACGGATGAATCCCAAGTCTAGAAGTTCTTGCAATTGTGTAGATAGCTCTTGCATTTCCGAGGGAGCTAGACGATAAGGTGCACGTGCGATAGGTGCGGCTCCTGGCACCAGGTCAATGTGAAACTCAACTTGTCGTGGGGGTGGCAACCCCGACAACTCATCAGGGAACACTCCTGGATAGTCGCGTACAATGGGTACATTGTCTATACGTCGCTCCTCGGGTTTCTTTTCTACAATGTGTGCCAAAAATGCTTGGTACCCCTTTCGGAGATACTTACTGGCCTTCAAGCACGAAATCATTTTTGTGGCACTCTTTCGTTTCTCGCCTTTAATCACTAGAGTTTCTCCTGTCGGTAACGGTAAGCGAACCATCTTATCATGACATATGATCTCGGCGCGGTTCTTAGATAACCAATCCATACCGACTACAATGTCAAAACTTCCCAACTTAACCGGTAGTAAGTCTATTTCGAAGAGATGACCTTCTAACTCCAAGGTACATCCCGGTACTATTTCTCCTGATTCGATCAACTCACCATCGGCTAACTCTATGGTATACTTGTTGTCTAATTTACGGGATTCAAGTTCTAATAGTGGTTTAAACTCAGTAGACACAAAACTTAAATCAGCACCCGAATCAATTAACACAGAGGCATAATGGTTGTTTACGAGGAACGTACCAGTCACGGTGTTTGGGTCCTGGCGTGCCTCTTGTGCCCCGATCACGAATGCCCTTCCTTGAGCCGGTTGATTGTTGATGTTGTTGGCTCGGTTGTTGTTGTTACCGTGGTTGTTGTTGTTGTTGTTGCGGTTTTGGTTGTTGTTGTTGAGCTTAGGGCATCGGTTTCGGTAATGTCCTAGCTCACCACATTCAAAACATCCCTGGTTTTGATGCTCAGTGTTTGTCCGTGGGGGAGGGTTTGTTCTACAGTCTCGGGTTTTATGTCCCCACGCCTTGCAGTTTCCACAATATCCACACCCACCTTCGTGGTGTCGGTTGCACTTGCCACATTTGGGCTTGTTACCCAGATATGATTTCGATTCAGTAGTGGTGGCAACATATGCTTTCGCATTTCCAGAATGTTTCTTGTTTTGCTGACCCTGACGGTCAGTACCACTACCGTTCCACTTTCACTTTGCACCACCAGAACTACTAGCATTAGCATTATTCGGTTCACCTTTTCCCGACACAGCCTTCTTAGTCATTGTTCCAATCCTGACCGCCTCATCGGTCAGACTCTGTGCTAGAGTAACAGCACTCCTGAAAGTGTCCTGTGACACCCGGTCAAAAATGACCCAAATTTCACTCCAAATTTGAACTTTTATTCCGCGTATCACATACGCGCAATAACCAAAGTATACAATTACTAAATATATAAATGTATATTTATAACCTGAAAAGATTATTTAATAATCTCGTACATACGAACCCGACAGAACGCGTAAATCAAAATACTAAAGTTGGTACAAAACATTTTCAAACTA
Organism: Helichrysum umbraculigerum; assembly: GCA_949592205.1. Lineage (NCBI taxonomy): Eukaryota > Viridiplantae > Streptophyta > Magnoliopsida > Asterales > Asteraceae > Helichrysum > Helichrysum umbraculigerum. Next base: position 325,783,466 of record CATIUR010000001.1, on the reverse strand, counting down.
AATATTGTTGTCAAGAATAATATTTAATTACCCAGTTAGAAAACTGAAGATATTTAATGCACGAAAGCTATCCGTATGTTCAAAGTAAAACAATGATATAATTTTACATCTTGATAAAAGTATTCTCATAAAATACTTTGATTAAAAACTTAAACGAATATATTTTTAGAAATTTATTGTTTGAAAACATTTCACTTATTAACGATCGGGTAAATAATCACGGGTTAAATACCAATAAATGTAACACAATATTGGGAGACAAACAAATCACCACACCATTTCCTTTTTGTTGACTTGAAAGTCGGTTTCCACAACCCACCAACATACTCCCATATTTTATTTAAGTACTTGATATTTTTTTATACACATACTCTATCTTCAATAATGCACACCAACTCCATTTCTCTGTGAACAAACAATTGGAACCAGGAGAAGGCAGGAGCAAGCTAATTTTTATTCATCATCTTTTCTTCATCTTCCTACTACATAATCATCATCATACTTCTTCTTCATCATCAATCGATCATAATCACCATCAATCATTTCTCTCGGTCTCACTACACCACCACCGCCGGTCACCCACACCACCACCGCCCACCACCGTAATTATTTCGGGAGCATCAAGGAAAAGGGAGCAAGAAGAAGGACAACAACATCATCGATCATCATCATCATCATAATCAACTTTTTGTGAGGATTTTTAACTCAAAACTTATTCATTTATTTCATAATACTTTGATTAAATATTGATTATAATGTGTTATTACACTATATTTATGGTTGATTTCAAAGTTATGTAATGATTTGGTTGATTTGGTTCTTGAAACAAAACTTGAACCCCAAATAAAAATCATAAAATTTGGTTGATGATTGTCGTTAAACTTATTAAAAACATGTTATACTATGTTTATATGTCATAATATGAGTGTTAAGTATATACCAAATACGGACATAACCCATGTAACTTACGAATAGATTTTTAAAACAAAGAAACATTACTTATCAATACATATATATGTTAATTACATAATAATAACCATAAAAGCCTTGATGGCCTAGTGGTTAAGGCTTTACGTTTGAAGTGGAAGGTCAGGGGTTCAACCCCCTTGACCCATGTTTTGACTTCATTTAATTTTTAAACGAACTGTTATTAAGGGCTTAAATATATATACAAAGCGTTCAATAAACAAAAGCAGGTGCTAGCCTACTGGTTAGGTCTTGTGGTTGGAAACCACAGGTCACAAGTTCAAGTCTCACAAGTGACTTGTTTTTGGTTAATTTAATTATTTTGACTAACTAATATGCACATGTATATTTAAACCTAGTAAATTATCAACAATTGTAGGCAATAGCCTAGTGGTAAATGATGGGTATTATGTATTGAAAGGTCATGGGTTCAATCCCTCTTTATATATATATATATATATATATATATATATATATATATATATATATATATATATACGACGATAAAATAATACGAGTATATATATAGACATGCATATACATAACAAATGACCCAACTCGTGAAATTACAAACGGCGATTATATATTTTATATATATATATAGGATACGATTTAAATGTACAACTTTATATATATACGAGAACAAACATATTTATATTTTTGTAACATAATTTTGAAGCGTCACTATCAGTCCATAATCATTTTATAAACTTCAGACATAAACAATTATTGAATATTCTGGACATAATTCAAACGACTAAAAATCAGACAAATGACATATTTACACGTACATTTACTTATTATAAATCTCACATGTTTAGGACATTAGGAGATTCTGATTCGGATCGTACGAGTACAGTAGGATTACTAGCTCTCTCAGGTGAGTCTCACGGCCCCTTTTTACTGTTTTACTGTTTTGGGGGAGATGCATTACTTGTTTTACTCGAATACATGTACTTACTTACTTGATTTACTTACTGATTTACTGGTATATCGATTGCATGGGTTTTACTTAATCCAATGAAGTCCCTTTAATCATAGTTGTTAGTTATGGACTTAAGCACGAGTTTTAGTATATGGATCCATATGGGACTGACAATCCCCACCTGGGGTGGTAGCGCCACCACGAACCGTACTTGTATAAACAGGTGTTTTCTACTCGTTACATATGAATGTTTTTGGATTAGCATTCACGAGGGCAATTACTTACTTACTGTTAAGCTTCGACTATGGTGCTCATGGCAATGTATACCGACTACCCTATTGCATTGATGCAATGATTGATTACTGATTTACTGACTGCTTACTACCATGGATTGCTACCCGATTGCATGGATGCAGTGATTGACTAAAAATTTGTTACTTACATACAACTAACGATTACTACTCTACTGATTGCGTACAACTTTTAAATACTGACTTGTTACATTCGTACAACCACTTTTACTATTCTATTTAAATTGTGCAAATACATTTATTACTTTACTGCTTTTGTTAAACTGTTGTACTAATATTGTGTTCAATTGATTTACTTACTACAAACATGTGAGATTCACCAACCTTTTGGTTGACGCTTTTAGTAATGCATTCTCAGGTACGCAGCTATAGTATGATGGCCCAGCAGGATCTACTTATTAGCTTGAGTCGCATGCATGTAACTACTTGAAGATATTACGACATTGCTTTTGTATTAATGGTTATGTACTTTGGAATACTAATGTAACGTACTATTTTACCAACATCTCATGTAGAGTCGTTCACTGTATACTTTTGGTGCTTTGGTTATTGATTAGTCACGCCCCGACCCGATTCGCTTCCGCAACCCGAAATAGGGGGTGTGACAGATTGGTATCAGAGCCTAAGGTTATAGTGAACTAGGTTGCATGTAGTGGGCCTAGACTATGACCGTTAGGCAGTATTCCTTATCAGGTATGACTGGTTCAGGGATTACATCATATGAATTTAATTTAACATAGCGTAGCTAACTATGTACAATTAAACAAAGATGATGTAAGATCTGAAAGGGGTTATATTGAAAAGGAATGCATAAGTTGACTCTGACCACGAGAGAACCGGGACTTCTAATTGCTTTGTGCTAGACACGCTTAGGCGGATATATAGGTATATATGGTATATACATATATGATTAGGCTATTATGTGATGTAAATATATATACATACACAGGCCTCGGTTACATACTACGTTCCAGGCTATTATATATTGAAGATATATGAATAGGTCTTATACGATGATACTCTCGTTACTACTTACACCACCGAAAATGACAAATATAGCTACTCTAGCGTCCCTTAATATGAAGAACGGGACTTTGCAATTGCTTACTACCACCTACCTAATTATATGTCTATAAAATTTTACAACGTACTCCACTGTACCGTTAGGTGTTTCCTAGGAAAATTATTTTCAACAAATTTCAACAAACCTTTACCCTCGAAATTTTTCATAACTCTTGTTTTTCAACGAATTTTGTTAAACAGAATTTTCAAAGTCTTGCCACCGACAAGAGTTTCAACCAAACTACTCATCGACTCAAGTTTTCAACGGACTTCAAGTTTTCGACAGACTTTCTCAATTATAGTTTTCTAACAAAGGTATTTCTAGCAAAAATTTTGCAAAATTTCTCATGAAATGTTTTACAAAATCTCAAAGTTCAAAACCGTGTAAACTTATTAATAGTACCCAACTTTATATAAATTTCAAAATTTTGATGTTCAGCAAAAATTTCACAATATACAATGACATCCTTGCCCCTATAAGAAAATTTGTCAAATCTCGAATGACGGCGTGGGTGTTCTCATTCTTAGACAGTCTAACTATTTTGTGATTAGTTGTCTTACTGAATCTTAATTGTTACTTACTGTTACATTCTGTGATTTAAATCCTAAAAATGTGTTAGGATTAGAAAACAACAACTTGACTTACTAAACACGGGTATGGTCACTCACTAATAACCTAACTGCCCTTGCACTATTTACTTTGATAAAACTTACTTGCTACTTGATATCTTTTATGTTTTTCCTAGATTCTAAGTGCACGATAGGGTTAGGGAAAAATGACAATTTAGTTTCTATAGTTTCTATATACGAGACGAGGTTTAGCTCATATAAATAGGAATAACAGATCCTACACTGCCTTATACCGGAAGACATACCGGTCAATTTTTATATTGTGGGTAACATCCCCATAAAACTAATTTGTGCTAAACCACTTAGTTTCTATATGAGATTGATAGAGTCTAAGTTACGCTACGATACTACTTGTTGTTACAAACCGTACGAACGCAGTGAAAGTTATTGCTTTACTTTAGGCTACTAGTGCAAAGAGTAGCTACACCTTAGCAACTAGTTGACTTACTGAATTTACTATCACAGACAAAATGGTCTAAGATATCGAAACTCAATTCCTTTATTCCTTTCATTGCCAGTAGAGCAATAGTTCAACAAGGGGAGGTAGACAATCTTAGATAGATGAGTGTGTCATTCATGATAATTTCACAAACTTACTTAGGATATGCACCGACCAATACTTCGACACATCAATACTTACTACGAATGAATTTCGGGACGAAATTCTCCTAACAGAGGGAGAAGGTGACACCCGGTCAAAAATGACCCAAATTTCACTCCAAATTTGAACTTTTATTCCGCGTATCACATACGCGCAATAACCAAAGTATACAATTACTAAATATATAAATGTATATTTATAACCTCAAAAGATTATTTAATAATCTCGTACATACGAACCCGACAGAACGCGTAAATCAAAATACTAAAGTTGGTACAAAACATTTTCAAACTAAATATTGTTGTCAAGAATAATATTTAATTACCCAGTTAGAAAACTGAAGATATTTAATGCACGAAAGCTATCCGTATGTTCAAAGTAAAACAATGATATAATTTTACATCTTGATAAAAGTATTCTCATAAAATACTTTGATTGAAAACTTAAACGAATATATTTTTAGAAATTTATTGTTTGAAAACATTTCACTTATTAACGATCGGGTAAATAATCACGGGTTAAATACCAATAAATGTAACACAATATTGGGAGACAAACAAATCACCACACCATTTCCTTTTTGTTGACTTGAAAGTCGGTTTCCACAACCCACCAACATACTCCCATATTTTATTTAAGTACTTGATATTTTTTTATACACATACTCTATCTTCAATAATGCACACCAACTCCATTTCTCTGTGAACAAACGATTGGAACCAGGAGACGGCAGGAGCAAGCAAATTTTTATTCATCATCTTTTCTTCATCTTCCTACTACATAATCATCATCATACTTCTTCTTCATCATCAATCGATCATAATCATCATCAATCATTTCTCTCGGTCTCACTACACCACCACCGCCGGTCACCCACACCACCACCGCCCACCACCGTAATTATTTCGGGAGCATCAAGGAAAAGGGAGCAAGAAGAAGGACAACAACATCATCGATCATCATCATCATCATAATCAACTTTTTGTGAGGATTTTTAACTCAAAACTTATTCATTTATTTCATAATACTTTGATTAAATATTGATTATAATGTGTTATTACACTATATTTATGGTTGATTTCAAAGTTATGTAATGATTTGGTTGATTTGGTTCTTGAAACAAAACTTGAACCCCAAATAAAAATCATAAAATTTGGTTGATGATTGTCGTTAAACTTATTAAAAACATGTTATACTATGTTTATATGTCATAATATGAGTGTTAAGTATATACCAAATACGGACATAACCCATGTAACTTACGAATAGATTTTTAAAACAAAGAAACATTACTTATCAATACATATATATGTTAATTACATAATAATAACCATAAAAGCCTTGATGGCCTAGTGGTTAAGGCTTTACGTTTGAAGTGGAAGGTCAGGGGTTCAACCCCCTTGACCCATGTTTTGACTTCATTTAATTTTTAAACGAACTGTTATTAAGGGCTTAAATATATATACAAAGCGTTCAATAAACAAAAGCAGGTGCTAGCCTACTGGTTAGGTCTTGTGGTTGGAAACCACAGGTCACAAGTTCAAGTCTCACAAGTGACTTGTTTTTGGTTAATTTAATTATTTTGACTAACTAATATGCACATGTATATTTAAACCTAGTAAATTATCAACAATTGTAGGCAATAGCCTAGTGGTAAATGATGGGTATTATGTATTGAAAGGTCATGGGTTCAATCCCTCTTTATATATATATATATATATATATATATATATATATATATATATATACGACGATAAAATAATACGAGTATATATATAGACATGCATATACATAACAAATGACCCAACTCGTGAAATTACAAACGGCGATTATATATTTTATATATATATATAGGATACGATTTAAATGTACAACTTTATATATATACGAGAACAAACATATTTATATTTTTGTAACATAATTTTGAAGCGTCACTATCAGTCCATAATCATTTTATAAACTTCAGACATAAACAATTATTGAATATTCTGGACATAATTCAAACGACTAAAAATCAGACAAATGACATATTTACACGTACATTTACTTATTATAAATCTCACGTGTTTAGGACATTAGGAGATTCTGATTCGGATCGTACGAGTACAGTAGGATTACTAGCTCTCTCAGGTGAGTCTCACGGCCCCTTTTTACTGTTTTACTGTTTTGGGGGAGATGCATTACTTGTTTTACTCGAATACATGTACTTACTTACTTGATTTACTTACTGATTTACTGGTATATCGATTGCATGAGTTTTACTTAATCCAATGAAGTCCCTTTAATCATAGTTGTTAGTTATGGACTTAAGCGCGAGTTTTAGTATATGGATCCATATGGGACTGACAATCCCCACCTGGGGTGGTAGCGCCACCACGAACCGTACTCGTATAAACAGGTGTTTCCTACTCGTTACATATGAATGTTTTTGGATTAGCATTCACGAGGGCAATTACTTACTTACTGTTAAGCTTCGACTATGGTGCTCATGGCAATGTATACCGACTACCCTATTGCATTGATGCAATGATTGATTACTGATTTACTGACTGCTTACTACCATGGATTGCTACCCGATTGCATGGATGCAGTGATTGACTAAAAATTTGTTACTTACATACAACTAACGATTACTACTCTACTGATTGCGTACAACTTTTAAATACTGACTTGTTACATTCGTACAACCACTTTTACTGTTCTATTTAAATTGTGCAAATACATTTATTACTTTACTGCTTTTGTTAAACTGTTGTACTAATATTGTGTTCAATTGATTTACTTACTACAAACATGTGAGATTCACCAACCTTTTGGTTGACGCTTTTAGTAATGCATTCTCAGGTACGCAGCTATAGTATGATGGCCCAGCAGGATCTACTTATTAGCTCGAGTCGCATGCATGTAACTACTTGAAGATATTACGATATTACTTTTGTATTAATGGTTATGTACTTTGGAATACTAATGTAACGTACTATTTTACCAACATCTCATGTAGAGTCGTTCACTGTATACTTTTGGTGCTTTGGTTATTGATTAGTCACGCCCCGACCCGATTAGCTTCCGCAACCCGAAATAGGGGGTGTGACATGTCCGGTTTGGACGATGTCACCAGACTGCGGATTTGTGGTGCCAAACCGTATATGTAGCGTTCGATACGCTTATACTCTGGTGTCACCATGTGTGGCACTAGACGTGCAAGCTCCTGAAACTTGGTGGTGTACCCAGTAATATCAGCACCAGTCATGGTGATGTTCCACAACTCTGTTTCTATCTTCTGCATCTCACTGCGAGGACAGAATTCCTCCAACATCAAATTTTTAAATGTTCCCCATGACATTGAATAAGCAGCTGGTCGAGCAAGTGATTGGATCTGACTGTTCCACCAAGTGAGCGCTTTGTCAGCCAAAGTGCAAGTAGCATACTTCACCATACAGTCAGGTGAACAGTCACTAATGTCCAATACCGATTCAGTTTTCTCTATCCAATGAATCATACCAATTGCACCCTCGGTGCCATGGAAAGAAATCGGCTTACAAGCCTGAAATGTTTTGTATGAACACCCTCGGCTAGCATTCACGGGTGTCTCAGTATTAGCAAGACTAGATCCACTGTTGTTAACTCCATGTTCGCGACTACGGCTTGCCTCATATTCAGCAATACCTTCAGCTATTCTTCGTGCAATCATCTGTTCGGTGGTTTCAGAGGGTGGAGGTGGAGGCGTAGTCGTTCTTTGACTTTTTCTAGTGACTCGTCGTCGGGGAGGCATGATTTAGCTCTGCGATGAATAAAATGCAGAGTGTTAATGTTGAGATAGTGAATGTGAATAGATCAAAGATTCACATTTGATAGAAATGAATGACATGAAAAGATGATTGAACAGGGTTTTACAACATGTGCCTTACAACTTTGAAACACCCACATGTACCTAGCATAATATAATCACGTTGGCCAGGCGTCATTATATAATGTCCAATACATATTTCTTTTCATTGTCGTTTAGCACCGTTATTTTCAGAGGTTCTCAAGAATAATCAATCACCAAGATGCAATATGTTTCAGGGTTTACAAGAATTGATTTCAAAGTTATCGATAAAGTATAATTTTTAATCACAAGTCGACAGTTGTAAGAGGAAATAATATGGTTGATAATAGGTATAACGAACACGCGATGTAAACCAAACATACAATATATATTAAAAAGTCATAACGCTGTTACATTAGTTTAGTACAAAATGAGATGGGATTTCAAATATACCCATCGATGGTTAGCGTTATACAAAAGGTAATGGGTTTTCTATACATGAACCCATTCTACTAACAAAGTTCCATCCAACATACAGCTAGTACACACCTAGTACATACATACGTGTACATCAAAAGTAGTAGTATAATCTAGTGTAGGCACAAACCGCCATACACAGGCCTAACGGAACCATGGTAAATACATCCTAACCGCAACCATCACTGCTGCAGTCATCACACACACACTAGCTACAATCTCTGACACCCTAGCACGCCTCTCTAAAGCTGCAACGCGTGCACGGGTGGATGCTAGACTCTGCCAGTCTGTCTGACGGTGAGTCTCCACAAAATCCATCCTCTGATGGAGCATAGCCATATCCATGTCAGTGCGGGAGGCATCGCTCAGTAGCTCCATCACATCTCTGCTCCTGCTAGAGGATATCCTAAACATGGTGTGAACCACAGCCACAAGGGTAGGCACAGTGAGCTCCAGAGGCTCACCAGTGAGAGATGCAGATGGTGGTGAGTGGGAGGACTCTCCAATCTCAAAGGTCGAGGGAATACCCTCTAGTGATCTCCACTCTCTCAATACTCGAGGCATCCAGTCCAGATGAGAAGGTCGGAGCCTCTTCTGTGGCGGCTCGACAACTGGAACCTCAGGCTCAGTCACTGGCGCCTTATCGCGCGGCGCGAGTGGTCCCCTGGGAAAATCCCGAACACAGATCCTAGCTGTCATCCTAGGTACAGGCACACGAGAGGTACTCGCAACAGGTGGTGTAGGGGTAGGAGTGACCACAGGAGCGATCGGAGGTGGCACTAAGTAAGCATCACTAGTGTCAACAGACATGGCTCTCAAATGAACAGATGACTCATCCTCTACAGTGATCGCGGGACCCTCAAAAGTAGCCTCGGTCGGCTCTTCATCCGAAGCATAAACATGGTAAAGTGATTGACTAGACATACTGTGACAAAAGAAATTGGGTGTGGCGTGTCAGTCGTATGTTAGATGTATGCAAACGTAAGTATGTATGAATGCATGAATGTTCTAGCCAAGGCTATAGTCTAGGTCTCTAAGGTTTTCAGTCACCTAAAGACTTCTAGTTCGCTATAACCAATGGCTCTGATACCAAGTCTGTCACACCCCGCCAAACGGTAATTACAGTTAACAAGAGTAAATCGCGGAAGCTTAGTGACGTGGCGGGGCTGCGAGCAGTAAAACACAACCTACAGATACATACATACTCAGAGCATATGGTTATCGCAGAACGAAATAGATTAAGATGCCATTAGTTAAAGTTTTACAAAAGATTACCACTTGACAAGTAGTAACAGTAATAGTAGTGGTTGAAATCAGTATTTCATAAAATACATAATATCAAAAGTAGATTTCATAGGTATGACTGCAGTAGTTGCAGTTATACAGAGGTAATCCAAGTGTCCCAAAAGTAGTGGCATCCTAACAAGTCCAGGGTAGTCCGTCCTGATATGCATGCAGATCTTACTTACGCTGCTAATTCCCTGAAAAACATAGATAAATCGTCAACATTGAATGTTGAGTGAATTCACAGGTTTGTTTGTTGTGTAGGAAACGCAGATTAATCATTTAAGAATAACATTTCCATATAATAGTTGTTCACGTAGTAGGAATCACAAGTTATTAAATATAAATAACATTTCCAAATAAGTTGTCAGTAGGAAACACAAGTTAACCTAAATAACGATTAACATTTCCAAATCAATGTACGTAGGAAATCCTTTCCTAATCAATAGTTTAGTGGGAATATTTAGACGGTGATCCCTCGAAATGTGAGCTAAACCTGTCGAGTAAGGTAACCCGATCTAACCCTATAACCAAACCACAACCCGAATCTATTGTTGTTTGCCATGCTGGACAATTAAGTATACGCTCCCAAATCCGTAGGAGGGTCGTCACGGCGATAGTACTATCCGTATACTCAGTGGCTAGAGTCACCTAGCTAATGGTTATAGTCTGTAGCCATAAGGTCTTTTATGCACTACATCGTTCAGCCTAGATCTGTACCAAGATTCGTTGTCTAAATTCCCAAAATAGTATGAAAACATTTCATAAATCATAGTTCAAGTAGTTGTGTGAAATACCTTTCACAAACAGTCACGTATGAAATACCCTTTCATAAACAATCAAGTAAATACATACAGTATTTAAAGCAGTTGTCGCATGCAGTTATACATACGATTTCTATGTTTTCCACCCCGAGTTCTAAAAGCATTAAAACAATGAAAAGGGGTTTGTGAACTCACGGTGAGCAGTGAAGTGAGCGATAGTAGCTAGTAGCAGAGTATCGTCCACACGGCGTCCCTCAAAATCCTAAACGCAAGGAATGTATTAACATAAGTATTTGACGGTTTGTCAAATTATGCTTAATGAATTCGATTGTTTTGAAAAGTTGTTGATTTTAAATGTTTGCACGATGTGTTGGTGATAAGGTGTTGAAACATAATTATTATTTTCTCCAATTATATTTATCGTCGAATCATTCGTTGCGAAAAAAAAAAAAATATCTTTTCGTATGTATATATATATATATATATACCCGTATAATTATCGTTGTGTGTATACATATATATATATACATCCATAGTTAATTGTTTCCTACAATTTTTATTTCGCTTAACCCATTTATTCCATTTCTTTTGTTTACAAAAGTTAACGTTTTATATAATAGTCGTGTACACATATTTGTATTTTTGTGACAAAATTTAACTAAAATATGTGGACTCGAACAATTTTGCGCGATCGCTTAATAGTTAAAAATACTAAGCGATTGTGAAATCTGTAATACTAATTCTACAAATTTAACCAAACAGCTTGTAGACATCAAGTATATGTAAGTATTAATTTCATATCAATTATTTAATCTAGACATGTACATATGTATACTTAACAAAAGCCACGTGATCACACAACATGTTATCTACGGTAATGACTAAAATCCACGCGATTATAACAAAATGATATGTGCAGTCATGGTTTTAAATTTCTACGTGATTCTAGCAACATTTTATACGCGATCCTCTCAAATATAACTTACGCGATCTTGAGCTAAAAACCACGCGATCATATGAAGTTAAAAGTATGCGATTGTGAACCAAAAGTACGCGTCTTTTTCTTAATGAGACCATGATCAAACGAGCTCGGTTCGACTCGAAACTTTTACATGTCACTTAAATATGTTATTTGAGCTCGGAAAAATTGTCGTTGTGTTTTATATTTAACCCGAAAGTGTCGTTATTTAAAGCATCACCAAAACAGTCCACAATCAGTTTTTCCAGTTTTTCGGTTCATTTTCGAGCTCGTGTTTCGGTGGTCAAAACTTATCGATAGAATCCGAAATTTTTACACAACAATCATACATATGTTGGTTACTTTCAGTATTTTTTTCATGACTTTTAGGTGTCCACAACTCGCTAGAAAAATTCATGAGTTAGGCTGTCCAGAAAACTCGTTTTTGGTAACTACGGTTAACAAATCAGTTTCTAGATCAGAATCTGTGCATTTTCAAGCGAAATGTTCTACACGAAAGTTGTTCTTAACATAAATACGAAGATTTTCCAAGTGGTCTCATGTGTTTTTGTTACTCGTACGATTTTATACAATTTTTCTACGGTGACAGAATTTTCGGACAGATTAGTGTTCAACAACAAAGTCACATTTTCTTTGGTTTTCATTAAGTTTTAATGTATGATCTTTAATGATATCAACTTATAATATGTTAATAAGTAATAAACACCAAAGTTTAGTGAAGAATCAAGAATCCTTACAAAGCTTTTAAGAAGAAGAAGGAAGGTGATGATGTGGATGCTTGTTCTCTTCCTTTGCAAGATGATCAAAGTGATTATGATGATGTTGTCTTAGTGGATTTTGATGGATGATGATTATGATTTGCTGCTGATACCAAGCCGAGAGAGAGATGGGGAAAGGTGAGGGAGAGAGTGAGGAAATTGGTTGAGTGTTTGTGTGTTTGTGGACTTGTGTGTGTAAAGAATTCAAAGGGTGAAGGTACAAATCAAAGAGCATGGACGGCTCTCAATTTCAACAAAAGGGGGTATGGGTTATTTTAAATCTTGTCCCCCAATTATTGTTAGTTGTTTAGGTATTTAATCCGTGTTCGTTTACCCGATCGTTATACGTAAGAATGTATTTTAATGGTTTAGTTTGTTAACGTTATTTCGCGTTAGTATTTTTCGAAGTATTATCTCAAATACTTTATTTAGAGTTTACAAATTATAAAATTTGACTCATTTAGTTGTCGGACTCGATTCGTGTATGTTACGTTTTATTTAAACGTATAAACGTTTAATTCTACTCGTTATGTTTTATAGTTTAGCATAATATTTTCGAGTAGATAACTTACTATAAAGAAAATGTTAAGTTATTAATAAAATTGTATCACCAACTTACGTACCTGTTTTTGTCGGATTTAAATCCAATAGTTTTGTGCGTAATTATAAATAATTACTAAATTCGTAATATGTTTTGTATTAAAATTTGTGGGCATGCTAGGCTTACGTCACATCAAGAGTTTAGTTTAAACTTAAACAGGAAATTAGCGTAAGAATGCACATGCTTAATGTTTAATTAATACCTAATTTGAAGAGTTGTCACAGTCTTGATATTGCGACGTTCTAACTTATGCCACTAGGTGCGTCTCTAGTTTGAGACATCCTCAAAGACATCGCAATGTTAACCACTTTACCACTCTCAGCTTCACGTCAGCTTTCCACTAACTGATTCACAACTGCCATCAATGACTAATCACTTCTTAACCTCTTTATTTTCATTAAATTATTTAATACAAAACAAATAAAATAAAACACATTTCATTAAATTAAAAACATTACAATAATTAAAATAAAACATTACATATCTTAAAAAAATAAAATAACAATAGTTAAAATAAAACATTACTTTTCCTAAAAAAAAATACAATAATTCAAATAAAACATTACAAAGTTAATGGGTACGGAAATTTGGTGGGAGTTGCGAAATGTGTTCGATTAGAGCATTACGCAATTCATGATGTACCGTTCGATCGCATAATATCCTATCCATACGAAATTGTGTTTCAACTCTTTCTTGCCACCAACGTCGTATTGCATTCGCCGTGTTTGACGGATAGTCTTCTTCTAGTTCGCACATGTTTCATCCGTTGTCCTCGGTTACCATGTTGTGTAAAATCACACAACAATACATGATTCTTTTGATCCTGTTGTTGCTATATGGTCTTGCCGGGTTTTTGATTATTTGCCAACGGCCTTGAAGTATACCAAATGCTCGTCCAACGTCTTTCCTTGAAGATTCTCGATATCTCTTGAACCGATGTTCTTGTGGCGTTAGTGGATACTTAAATGATTTTACAAGAGTCGCCCATTCCGGATAAATACCGTCAGCAAGATAATAACCTTTGGTGAATTGAAGATCGGCGATCGTGAAATTTACTTGTGGAGCTCTATCTTATAGTAAATTGTTGAATAAGTCAGATTCATTAAGAACGTTAAGGTCGTTGCTCGAACCCACTGGACCAAAGAAAGCATGCCAAATCCACGTATCATAAGAGGCAACCGCTTCGAGCATGATCGTTGGATGACGATGTAACATAAAAAGTCATGTTTTACGTACATTATTCCGCACTATTTGTAACAACCCCAAAATTAGGATCAATTTAAAATTTTCCTAATTACGTGATTATTACTTGTATATAATATGAAATAGGATTATATACGTTATTTACTTATTATATATATATGGATGGAATATATATATATACGCGTATACGATTCGTACATATCGTATAAAACAACAAGTGTACAAACTTGCGGACATTGGTAAAACACTTATTGAATAATGCGAAATTATTTAATTACCTTGACTACTACTTTATATTATGTTCGTAATATAACGGAAAACGTACGTTTTAATTAAAACGTTACCGAACTCTCCGAAAACTCGACCAACCGACAAAACAAAACTAAGTTATGTTTTATAACTTGAAAACTAGTATTTTGATGAAATACTTCAACTAAATTATCGGGTATTATTTCGTATTTTCAAACGTATATTTAATCGCGTATAAAATTATTTTTACGTTTAAACGACCGGGGAAACGAACACCGCACGGAGCGCAAACGCGAGGGAACGAAAAATTGGTGAAACCACACCATGTGGCCCCACCATGGCCGGCCAAGGTCAAGGGGACAAAACCCCCTCACCTTCTTGATCACTCAAACACACAAACATCAACCCATTCACCAACTTTCCCTCTCCTCTCTCTCTCTCTACGGTTTCTCTCTCTCTCCCTCTAAAACCCACACTAAAACACCCTAAAAACTACCCTTAAAACTCACCGGAAGCTAGGCTCGGTTTGGAGAAAAGCGATCACGAGAACGAGGGCTACAAACTTGTTGAGACATAGATTGTGACAACAGATCTAGCTTGATATAGGACTAGTGTAATTGTTATTACGTTTGTATATTGGTTTAGATTTGTAAATAAATATTTGTTTTGTTAGTAATATTCGTTAAACATATTATTGTGTTAAGTTAGACGAATTATTAAATACGAAATAAATACATTCTGTGCGAGTCGAGTTCTCAGGTCGCGAGATTAACGAGCCGAGATGAGAACTGAATTCGTGGAAGTCTGGCGAGCCGAGTTCCGAGTTGGGCTTGGGCTGCGAGTTGGACCGAACTCGCAGGCCCTTGCGAGTCGAGACGAGCTGGACATATATAATGTTTTTCAATCGGTGAAAAACATAACTTTTGCATTCTGATTTCAATTGCTGCGAATTCAACAAACCAGAGAAAAACATAACCTAAGGCTAGGCTTTGACGATTCGTTGTTTAAAGCTAAGTCTAGTTAAAACGCAATACGAACATATTCGTTGTTAGTAAAATAACACCGTATTGAGGGATTCCGCACCTTAATACTACAGATAACGAAGTTATCGATCCTAAAACTAGGGGACTTACATCTGGTATCAGAGCTTTCGGGCTAGATACGAGTGTGTTCGTGAGTTTTAGTTTATTGCGTTTTTGATTCGGGTCGTTTTTACGTGCATTATTGCAATACTAACGATCAAAATCATTCTCTGGAAGTTTTAGGGTTAGTTTACAGTCGAATTTCTCAGTTTCGTTCGTAAAAATACCTTAAAATTCGTTTTTCGGGTTTAACAGCCGTTTCGCGAGTCGAGATTAGGGTTCCAGCGTCGCCTGCGAACCGAGTTGAACTAGCGAGTCGAACTGAGGCTTGCAAGTCGAACCGAGATCTCTCGCGAATCGACATCACTTGCGAATCGACATCTTTTAGCAATCCGAACTGAGGCTTGCGAATCGACAAATTCTGCGAGTCGAGCTGAGATTGCGAGTTGAGCTGAGTCTTGCGAGTTGAGATTTCTGAATTCGCTGAAACAGTTTAATTTTACGTTTTTAAGATGTCTGACTTAAGTAGAATGATCGAAATGGACCACGAGGTGGGAAAGTCAAACGTTCCACCTAAGTTGTTAAGAATCGAGGATTACTACAATTGGAAGGACAGATTTGAATCTTACTGTAGATTCCATGATCTGTCTATCTGGATGTGTATCAAGAGTGGATACACCCCACCTACTCAAACTGTTCAAAATGCTACTGTAGTTCTTACCTATGCAAACATGAGTGATCAAGAGAAGGAAGCGTACAGAAATGAGAATAAATCACATTCTTGCATAAAGATGTGTCTTCCTAAATCCCTTGCTCATCAACTCAAGTCTTTTCATACTGCTAAAGCGCTCTGGGAAGCTTTAGAGAAAAGAGGTGAGGGAAGTCCACAGGTGAGAGCTGGCAAGAAGAGTCTTCTTAAAAAGCAGTTTACTATGTTTAAAGCTTTAAAAGGAGAAGATCTTGATGCCTATGTTACACGATTCTACCATCTGCTAAGTGAATTAGAATACCATGAAATTTTTGAAGAAGAAGTATCTAAAACCGACAAGTTCCTTGAGGGTTTGCCTTCTAAATGGGAAATGTATGGTGTTATGATTAAGGATAACGAAACTAGGTATTCTACTATGACCTTAGAGCAAGTCATTGACAAGCTGAAAGGTTATGATTTCTCCAAGAAGTCAAGAGATAGTGATTCTGATCAGGTTCAGAACCCTGGGCTGTATCATGGAAAGTCAAGTCTTTCGACTGCGTCATCAAGTTCGACCACTGCACTGTTAGTTGGTGATACTAATGAAAATGGAGAGATGATCACTGAAGATCTGTGCTTTATTTCCTCCTCTGGTGATGAGACAAAGGGAAAGAATTCTGAGAAGTCACCTCAAGAGCATCAGAAGATGCCGATGAGTGTGAAATCTGCTGAACAGCAACTGTCTGTTCTTGCTTCCTTTGTGGCATCATATGAGAACTACATAGAAGGAAAGATCAATGATCCTATTCTATTTGATGAGGATTATGAGCAGATAGATTCTGATTATCTTGAGGAACTGGAACTTCAAGATCAACTAGCGTTGATATCTAGAAAGGTGAAGAATTTCCTCAAGAAAACTGGTAGAAAGGTGTTGGGCAATAGATCAGGGTTTGATAAAACCAAGGTCAGATGCTTTAACTGTCAGGGTATTGGTCATTTTGCTAGAGAATGCCAAAGACCTAAAGTAGAAGCACAAGGAAAACAAGGTTCGGGAAGTACTCTTGCTTCCAAAGCCTTAGTGGTGAAGCAGTTGGATGGCTCGTATGATTGGCAAGCTCATTCTGAAGAAGCTTTGATGGCCGAGATCGAAGAAACAACTGCTGGATCAGTGTCCTACATGCCCACTGACATGGAACAGAGAGTAGAGGTGGCTGAGTCTGAAAAAAGGGCAAGTGATGATGATGTGCTATATATGGATTCAACTCCAGATATGAGTCCTGAAGAATTAGTGGCACGTATGGCTGAATTACAAACTGACAAGAAGAAGGTATGTTTAGATATTCTTAATCTTGCTGATGTTTGTTACTTAGTTACTGATTTACAGTCTCAGAATAGTGTCTTAACTGTGTCAAATAGTAATCTGTCATCACAATTAAATATGGATAAGGAATCTTATAAGACTGTTAGATCTGAACTTGATCAAGCTATTATGGATGTTCGTAGATTAAGTGATGATAAACAGGTCTTAAAAGATAAAATTAAGTCTGATGCGTTGGATAGAACAAAACTTAGAGATACCATAAGTGAAAAATCTGTTGTCATAGATGGTCTCTATATGAATATCAAAGACTTAAATGAGACGATTGCTAGTAAGGATCAGGAAATAGTGAACCTTAATTTAAGGTTAATTGAGCAAAACCGTAAACTTGAGAATTATAGGACATCTCAAATGGATAAAATGTTAGATGCTCAACGTAGTGTAAAGGACAAGACTGGGTTAGGTTACAATGATGTATCCCCGCCTTTTAATGCCAATTACACTCCTATTCCTGAGGACTCTGAGATGACTGAAGTTAATCCTGAGATTTTAGTAGCTGATAAACCTGAACAGTCAGAGGCACAGAAAGATGTTATTAAGAACGTATCATTAGATAATAGCAAGGCTTCTCAGTTCACCAAAATACATTTTGTATCGGGTGGAGTGATTAACGATGCTAAGATTAATGATAAAGTTGATAAGGAACAGCTTAAACCTTTAGTGCCTAAGACTCCGGATGAGAAAGCAAAAGTGAGCAAATCACGCAAGCAGATGTCATGTTTCAAATGTCATCAAAAAGGACACGTGGCTTCGTGTTGTCCTAACAAAAAGCCTGAAGCACCACATAAGCTTGTGATTGAGGAAAAGACACAGACCGACTCTGATATGACTGTAGACGGGTTAGATACCAAACCTAAGTTAGGTAATAAACCTGTGAACATTCTTAAAAGAGATGGTAAGCATAGTGTCTCCCCACCTAAACCTAAACGGTCATATACTCAAAGTGATAATTATGTCCATAAGTCTAGGGATGTGACACCGTCGAGGTTTAGAACTCCAAGTAGAGGCCATAGTCATTATGAAAGTGGCACTACTTCGCGATCACATGAGTTTAATTATAATTATCATAATAGAGCTCATACTTTTATGCCTAAGAGGTTCTCCTCAAATTCACCTCTTAAGGCTGATCGTCCACAAACTCAAGCTACTTCGAAAGTAACCAAAGCTCCTGATGGGAAGAATGGTTATTTTAAAGAGCTTAAGTTTGTTGATGATAAGGGACAAACCAAGACCGTAATGGCTTGGGTCCCTCTTGATAACTGATCGTGTTTTGTGTTATGTGCAGGAGCATGCTGTGAACAAGGACAGTTGGTGGTATGTAGACAGTGGATGCTCGAGGCACATGACCGGTGAAAGAAGTCTACTGAAGGACTTCAAGGATAGTCTCAAGCAAAAAGTAAATTTTGCAGGAGATAAAGGAGGAGTAATTTCGGGAAAAGGAAAAGTTTCAAATGGAACTTTGACTCTTGAGGATGTGAACTATGTTGAAGAACTTACACACAACCTAGTGAGTGTTTCCCAAGTCTGTGATAAAGGTCATCCAGTTTATTTCAATGAAAAGGAGGCCTTAGTCCTGAAGCCAGGTGTTAAAATTCCTGATGAATGGATATTGATGAGGGCGCCAAGGAAGAAGGACATCTATGCTATCAACATGGGTGTTCCTAACTCTTCAATGGTGTCTACATGTTTATTGTCCAAGGCTTCGGAAACAGATGCTCTGTTATGGCATAGGAGAATGGCACATCTAAACTGGAGAAAGATGAATTATATAACCAAAAATGGTTTGGTTCTAGGTGTACCACAAAAACGTTTCGAGTCTGAGGATAAGTGTGTTCCTTGCATGAAAGGAAAGCAGCACAAGAAACCACACAGACCTAAGACTGAAAACTCTATCTCCTCGCCATTTGAATTGCTACATATGGATCTCTTCGGCCCTATAAGCAAGAGAAGTCTAGGTGGCAAATGGTACTGTTTGGTTGTCACAGATGACTATTCTAGATTCTCATGGGTATTCTTTTTGGGATCAAAGGATGAGACTCCTGGAATTCTAATTGAGTTCTTTGATCTAGTAGAGAATGTCTATAAAAAGAGAGTTAAGCGTATTCGTAGTGACAATGGAACAGAGTTTAAGAATTCAACGTTGAATATCTATTGCTTAAGCAAAGGGATATTACATCAATTCAGTGCACCTTATGAACCTCAACAGAATGGTGTTGCTGAAAGGAAGAATAGAACGTTGATTGAAGCTGCTAGAACAATGCTTGCTGATTCAAAGCTTCCGGTCATCTTTTGGGCAGAAGCAGTGAATACAGCATGTTATGTTCTTAATAGAGTTCTTACGGTTAAGAGACATAACAAGACTTGTTATGAGCTTTTGAACAATAAGAAACCTAACTTAAAAGGGTTTGAACCCTTTGGAGTTTCATGCACCATATTAAAGACTGGACATCAAGCAAAATTTGGTGAGAAGGCTGACGAAGGATTTTTCCTAGGTTATATGCCCAATTCGCCAAATAAGAGAGTCTTTAATAAAGTCACAGGACGTTTGGAGGTAGTTTATAATATTGAGGTTACAAGCTATTCACCGGATGTTCATAAGGGCTTAGATTGGCAATTTGATTATTCTGATCTTTTTGCATCATTTAAAGTTCCTATTAGTGACTATGTCAGTGATTCAGAGATAGCTGAACATTTAGTGTTTGAAGATGAGAATATTGGTCCCGCTTCAACATCGAGTGTTAAGCAGTCTGGAATCAAGACTACTGTTGACTCAGATAAAGCTTCCACAAGTGAGTCACAAAAACCTTCAGAGGATAAGTCTCTAGAAACAGAAGATCTTGATGATCTTCATACAAAGTTTGATGACATACTTACTCCTTTGAAACATCTAAGAATATCTTCAGCACGTACGGAAGATGTACCTGAATTGGAAGAAATTGGTACTAATTTGGAAGATGAGATACCAGTTGAACCAGTTACTACAACTAGAACGAGTAAGAATCATCCAGTTGAAAACATCATCGGTGATATTAATACTCCGGTTCAAACTAGGCATCAATCCAGAACTAATACGTCTGAGAATTCTGAATACCAAAGCTTGTATACTGCAATGAAAGAGACAGGGATTCCTAATCAATGTCTATATTCATGCTTTATCTCACAAGTCGAGCCTAAAAATGTTCAAATGGCTTTAAAAGAAAACTCGTGGGTAGAAGCAATGCAAGAAGAACTATCTCAGTTCTCTAAATTACAAGTATGGGAGTTGGTTGACCTACCAAAGGGAGAATATCCAATTGGAACTAGATGGGTATTTAAGTGTAAGAGAGATGATAAAGGTATCGTTACTCGCAATAAAGCTCGTCTAGTGGTTCAAGGTTTTAATCAACAAGAAGGTATTGATTACAATGAAGTGTTTGCACCAGTTGCTAGGCTAGAAGCAATTAGAGTATTCTTAGCATTCGCATCATATTATGGTATAAAAGTGTATCAGTTGGATGTTAAGAGTGCCTTTTTGTATGGCAAAGTGGAAGAATTGGTGTATGTTTCACAACCGCCAGGGTTTGCTAATCCTGAGTATCCAGATAGAGTATATCGTTTGAATAAGGCTCTATATGGATTACATCAAGCACCTAGGGCATGGTATGGAACACTATCAACGTATCTACTTGAGAATGGATTTACAAGAGGATCAATTGATAGTACACTATTTGTGAAGTGGAAAAAGAAAGACTTTCTTCTTGTACAAGTGTATGTTGATGACATTATCTTTGGATCGTCTGATGAAAAGATGTGTCAAGAATTTGAGAAAGTCATGAGAAAAAGGTTTGAAATGTCTGCAATGGGAGAGTTGAATTTCTTCTTAGGATTACAAGTTGATCAAAAGAAGGATGGATTCTTTATTCATCAATCTAAATATACATATGAGCTATTAGAACGTTTCAAGATGGATGAAAGTAAGGTCTACAATACTCCAATTCCAGTCAATCATGGATTAGGTCCAGATACATCGAGTGATAGCGATGTGGATCCAACTCTTTATAGAGCCATGATCGGATCACTAATGTATCTTACAGCCTCTAGGCCTGACATCATGTTTGCTGTTTGTTTATGCGCAAGATATCAGGCTAATCCGAAAGAGTCACACATGCAAGCTGTTAAACGAATCTTTCGTTACCTCAAAGGGAAACCTAAGCTGGGTCTTTGGTATCCGATTGATGGAGACTTAGATCTCGTAGCTTATACTGATTCGGATTATGGAGGATGCAATCAGAATAGGAAATCTACGACTGGAGGATGTCAATTCTTAGGAGGTAGATTAGTATCCTGGCAGTGCAAGAAGCAAACCTCGGTAGCCATTTCTACATGTGAAGCTGAGTATGTTGCAGCTGGCAGCTGTTGCTCGCAAGTTCTTTGGATTCAACAGCAACTGCGGGATTACGGGTTAAATATAACCAATACTCCTATGATGATTGATAACGAATCTACTATGTCGATCACCAATAATCCAGTAAAGCACAGTAAAACTAAGCATATTGATATTCGACATCATTTTATTAGAGATTGTGCTGAAAAGAAATTGATAAAGTTAGTTAAGGTTCCATCATTGGATAACTTAGCAGACTTATACACAAAGGCGTTCGACAGAGCAAGATTTGAGACGTTGGTTCAACTAAACGGAATGAGAAATCCAGAGTGATTAGTCTTCCAAGGGTATTCTTGTAATAGTTAGTATTTATGTGTTTATTATTAAAAAAAAATATAAAAAAAAAAAAAAAAAAAAAAGGGGCGTATGGCATTCATTTGCTTGTTACCTAAGGGGAATCGCCTTCATTTAAGTTTTTATTTGCAAAAACTACGGGAAATGATAGTACATTAGGAGAATAAGCTTCACAATAATAAAGCTTAAGTCCTAAGTATGATATGGTAGTAGGTTCAAATAAAGTTGCTTTAGAACTACAGCGGTTCTATCAGGTATGTGTTTATATTTATTTGATTATACACCTATATCCACAAGTTATAATTTGTCTATTTTTAGTAAAATTTTAGATGGCTTCATCATATGATGTACTGGTAGGCAAATTATATGAAATTTTCTAAGTCTTAAGAATTTAATTAACTACTTGTTTATTATTTTGTGTAACTATTCTATGATGTATGACATTAAGTCTTAAATGTTGAATGATGGTATTACCATACACTGTTATCATGCATTTTAATTAAAGTGACAAATAGTAGCAATATGGGTATTAATTTAATTACTGGTAACTATGTTGTACTATGTACAGAACTGAAACCTTTAATTAAATTAGTATTCTCAAATATATTTTGAATTATGCTAGAAGGAATCTTCTGTTGTACTACGTACAGACTTAGATAACATAGCATATTCAAAGTATGTTTGATATTTGTCTAACCGTAAAAATTCAAGTGTATGTTATATGTTTCGAAAAGATACATCATTTAGTAACCGCTACCTTGAAAATTTAATGATGCAGTGTTATGTGTTTTACTTGAATTCTTCAGTATGTCATATAATAGGAAGCACTTGATAATTCTCATACTAACAATAAAGAGTTTGCTTAGAAAATTGAGTATAATTTGTTTATGTGGATCATATACTGGTAATCGTCTTGAACTATCTATAATTAAAATATTTACTTTATGTGCGTAATGCATTTATTAATTATGCTATGTGGATAAAGGTACCTAAGATATAGTTTTATAAATATAAATGTATAAATGATATATTTAGTTGTAATTTTATAGTAATTTATTTGAATTTCATGAGGTATGTATACTACCAATCTGCTTAAACTTTTTAAATATATCATGAATTGCTTATTCTTACTAATATGATCCCTAAGCAGATAAATTCTTATTCATTTTGTGTATGTATTTTATTTTGTTTCAAGTGTTTAATAAAATGGTACTTGATACCTATGATTATGTAATTTTGTTTTAGTTTTTAATTTTTGTGTTAATTATGCTTACCCTTCGGAATTAAATCATACTGAATGTTTTTGAGTTGAACAACGTGACAAATACAAGTGAAAATTAATTATAATTTAGACTTGTGAAAATATCGGGTTTTTATTTATACTTAGAATTAAAATTCGCGTTTTTTAATTATTTCTGCGAGTTGACTTCGACTTGCGAGTCCGATTCAAATCTCGCGAATCGAATGTAAAGTATAAAGGTGGTCAAACGAGTCAGACCAACCCACCGAACCCACATACTTCGCGAGTTCAGTAAAGCTTGCGAATCCGTCAACAAGGCGAAACGAGGCGATTTATTGTTTTCGTTTGATTTCGATTCTTAGATTACGGGAACGAGTTATTCAATCCGAGGACTTTATACACCTTCATATTGCGAACATTTTGAGGTATAAACCAACGGATATCACCGTGTAAATAACAAGAAATTGAAGTTTTTATAAAACTTAGGGTTTCGGGTTAAAAACTAAACGATTTGCGTCGATTACGATGTTATTGGACATAAATCCTTGTGGTTTATGTTAAATGGATGTTAATAAACGTAAATCAATTGATAGATCATGTTAAATTCAACAGATTAATCGATTTTAATTAAAAATTATCGACGGCTGTTCATCGAACGAGTTGAGATTTTACCTCGACTCCCTGATTGAATGAAACGAGTTGACATTGTGAATCAACTCGCAGCGAGTTGACTAGCGAATCCATGAGATTAGCGAGTTCACTTCAATAGCTGCTTTATAAGTTTAGCGAGTTCATAAGCAAAACGAGTTGACCTCACCTCGTTAGGCCAGTTTATGCGAGTCCAGTACTTAGAAAAATTTTATTTTTTAAAGTAGTGATATAAATGTTAAGACTTTTTAGTTATAAGTAAAATTTTTATATACGACTTGAGATTATTTTTGTATCAAGTTATATATAATTACAATTTTAAACTAAGATGTTTGATGAATCTCGATTCATAATACATAATAGTTTAAATATTTTTTATCGTGCATTAAATTATATCTGTTGTTTGTATTTATTACAGATATGGCTAGAGCATTTGATAAGGGTCACAACATCCTGGTTGATCTGAACCTTGAGGCCAAACGGGCTGACAGGGTTGCTGATATATTACGTTTTCTAGCACGATCAAGGATTAGATATGCCATTACGGCCAATCCTCCTATCTCACAGACTATACTGAACGATTTCTGGACGGATATTGTTTATGACGAATCTGTCACTCCGCCAGAGATTCGAGCTACAGTTGGTGGACAACCTGTTACCTTTTCAGCTGGTAATCTTCGTGAGATTTTGCAGCTAGGTACGGTAGAACAGGAGAACGGGGATATTGAGTATCCTATGGACTTTATTGAGGGTGCTATTGGACGTATGGGATATACAGGAGACAGGCGTGGACGTCAGTTCCAGAAGCCTCTGGTCATTGGTCAGTGGAGGTTTCTTTGGCACGTGATGAATCTAGTCTTCGCAGCAAAGAAAGGTGGCTTTGATGAGTTGAGCCCTGCGATTCTATCGGCTGTACTGTCATTGGTTTACAATAAACCATACAGTTTTTGTGATTACATTTTTGGAGAGATAGCTAGACAGATATCGGGTTCTGTTAGATCTAGATTTATGATCTACCCGAGGTTTTGTATGCTTATCATACGTGCGCGTCTACCGAACTTGGTTATTCCTGAGCCGTTTTTATCGGTGAATACCATTGATCAACGTGGTTATAATGCCATGTTTATGCAGACGATTAGGAAGGAAGGAGTGGTGAAACCGGAAATTAGACCACTTTTTGGATATATTGTTGATCCGAACTACGTTGCACCGCCAAATCATGGGTGGTTGGACGTAGCTCCTGCTGCTGTTGTTGCTCCTGCTGTTGCTGATGTTGTACCTGCACCTGTAGCTGAGGAAGCTCAACCTGAAGATCCACAAGGGCTCCTTGAGAATGTTCTTATTCAGGCTGGTCAGGTGGATCAGCAGGTGAATCAAGAGGTTGCTGCACAGGTTGTGCAAGAAGTTTTGGAGCAGAATGATGATGAGACAAATCCTTTGCTTCAAGACATTGAGAGTTACTTGGCACCACCTGAGGTAATCTGTTACTTATGTAATAATATAGATGCTTAGTTGATAGATTGTTTTTATTGATCATAGATGCATAATATTATTATATAATGATTCTGATATTAGATATTTAGTAAATTGGATATTATTTCTGATTTTAAAAATATAAATATCATTATACGAACAGGAAGCTGAAGCTGAGGCTGCACATCCAGAAGTTATATTACTTGAGGATGAGCAGATACAGCTTGATAGATCAGTTGTTGTACCAACTGAGGTATTATATCTGATTAATCTTAAATATATAGAACTTGTATGATAGAGCTTACGCTAATCATAAATGTTTAATATATTTAAAATTTAGGATCCTGTTAGATCATCTAGAGGTCGTGATGGTGAGACGGCTTCAGATAAAGATTCT
Source organism: Helichrysum umbraculigerum (assembly GCA_949592205.1). Lineage (NCBI taxonomy): Eukaryota > Viridiplantae > Streptophyta > Magnoliopsida > Asterales > Asteraceae > Helichrysum > Helichrysum umbraculigerum. The sequence goes on along the minus strand of CATIUR010000001.1, from coordinate 325,757,225 downwards.
GATAATACACCTTCTCCTCCTCCATCTGCTTCTGAAAAGAAGAGGAAGGGTAAGAGTATTCTGGAGGAAGGTACTGAGGAAGTTGAGATTCCTTTGATGAAGCGTCCGAGAACGCTTACTATTCGAGAAGGTTAGTATTAATTAAAGTTAAATAATCTTAACTTGTTGTTTATCAGGAGTTGAACTGAGACAGTTAATTCTGTATACAGTTTCTCAGGATACACCACAGGTAGAGATGGTTGCACCGGTGGTTACGGAATCGATGTCTTTACCGCTTCAAGTATGAGATATAAATTCTATAACTATGAGTGTTATGCAATTAATTAGAGTTTGAGACAGAGTAATCTGTAACAATAACTGATTTTAATTGTGTTTAACTTTACAGCATGAGGTTGCTGATTTAGTTCGTGGAGCTAATTTTCCGACGAACAAAACAGCTAGATTTGCGACAAGTTTGCTTACGCAAGCTTTGTCTCAACCTCATACACCGCTTACCAGAGACTGGCATATTGAGTCTCTTACACCGCCTGGACCCAGAACGATACCTGTTACTCCAACGACTGATGCTGAAAGGATTACATCCTTAGAGTCGAGGGTAAAGGATTTGGAGAAGCTTACTTCTCAGATTCCAGAGCTGGTGTCGAGCAATCTTCTTCTTTCACAACAGATACTCAAGCAGAGTGAATCGTACAATCTGTTGATGAAGACTCATGAGACGTTACTTGCGGACTTCACTGTACAGAGACTGAAGTTATCTTCTTTAGAGAGTCTGGTCTTGAGATCGCATTCAGGACAGCCTGCTCAGGGGGAGATATTGGTATATCTGGAGTCTTGCAGAGAGAATGAGTTGAAGAGAAAGAGAGATCAAGACAAGGACGATGATCCCAATGCACCGAGTGGTGAGCAGACTGGTCCTTCAAAGACTAGTGAGCAAGCTACTATTCAGGGGGAGTCTGGTGCTGGTGCTAGTGGTTCTGGAGTGGGTACAAGTGCAGATAAGACTGTATCGGGTGATACTGAAGCTGGTAAGATAGCTTAGTATTATCTTAGTACTGTAATATTTGTAATAGTTTGTAGTGAACAAGTGTAAACTTAATTATTGTGTAAATATATTTGGCTTAGGGTTATTATTATTTTAAGTAAAATATGTTTGGTAATTTAAGTTTATAAAATTATGTTAAGATAAAATAGTGATCGAAAGACTTCTGACTTATTGAGTAGTCGAGCGGCGTGTTCCGATTAATTTCGGCGGTCATAATTTTATAATAACATATGCATTTTAGATTTGATTATAGACTTAAGACCGTAAGGTTTATAAGTAATTAACAAGTTAAAAATGTATTCGTATTAACTAGACAAATGATATATAATTTAAAGGTTAAATTGATAATGAATGAGATCAATTAACACTTGGAAATTATATAAGGTAATTAATAGTAAATTTAAATGTTTGGTGATTATTCACAATGCATTAGAATTTAAAATTAATTAATATTTGTTAAGTAGACTTAAGAGATTTTAGATTGATTCAGGGTAATCAATAAAAGATTTTATAAGTTATATTTATATTGCGTTTATATGTTAGGTTAAAATATATAAAAGAATTAATAAAGAAATTCTTAGATTGGTTCAGGGAAATCAATAAAGAATTTGAATTATTAATATATTTGTATTTATGTTTTTCTCTAGGAATGGAAATGCTTAATCTATCAGATTCGGAAGATGATATTCTGGATGAGATAGATGAAGAGATTGATTATGATATTGAAGAAGGAGAGTTCAAACTTCCTGAAGATTGGACTGCAGTATTTGAATCAGTGATAGATGAAGGTGTTGATCTGGATGCAAATGTAGATGAACATGTTGTGAATCCATCAACGACTGAATTTGTTTTTGTAAATGAACAAGGAGAATCAGTTATTGATTTAGAAGCTTTTGAGAATGCTTCTGAAGATTCAGATACTGAAGTTGAAGAAATAGAGGACAAATACAAACATATGGTTGGTAATCCTATGTTTATCCAAGAAATGCTGAAAAAGAAAAAGGAAAATAAGCAACGCATTTTGAAAGAAGTTGATATTACTGGAAAGCGTGTACTTAAAACTGGCATTATTGGATGGTATTATGACTCTGACCTGAAGCTCTTCGCGATCAAAAGGTTTGACGGGGTTCAATATTTTGAGAAGAAGCTTACCGTGTTTAGTTCATTGCCTCGATATGAGATTCGAGACTTGGCTAGATTAGATATGAAAAATCCAAGTGATGATGATTATGCTAAGTATGTTGAGCGTATCATTAGGACTGAAGGATTATCTATGAAGTTTTCGAAGATTAAGCCAAGGAAAGGAAAAATGATAAAGCTAAACGAACTTAGTCAGAGAACTGGAAGAAGAAGAAGGAAGAAGGTTTATCCAGCGGTCAAATGCATTAAGCAAATACCAATGAAGACTATGCCTCAGAATATTTTGGGAAAATTGAAATATTGGGGGGTAGATGCTGGAACAGGAGAAGCCTTTATGATTGAAGCTGATGATGATTATCCTAATGGCGAAAAAGAAATTCTTCGTGTATATGATCACAGACATTTGATGAATTTATCAAAGGAAGATTTGATTATGTTATACAAGAACAAGATCATATCTACTGTTGGTTGGGGTGATTTAGCACGAGATTATCATAGGATGGTTAAAACATGCATCAAGCTTAAAATTTTTGCAGGAAGTAAGATTTACAAATGAAGACCAAAGACAGCGTGAAGATAAAGACGCTAGAGCTATTGTCAAGGGGGAGTCTGTTGAGACATAGATTGTGACAACAGATCTAGCTTGATATAGGACTAGTGTAATTGTTATTACGTTTGTATATTGGTTTAGATTTGTAAATAAATATTTGTTTTGTTAGTAATATTCGTTAAACATATTATTGTGTTAAGTTAGACGAATTATTAAATACGAAATAAATACATTCTGTGCGAGTCGAGTTCTCAGGTCGCGAGATTAACGAGCCGAGATGAGAACTGAATTCGTGGAAGTCTGGCGAGCCGAGTTCCGAGTTGGGCTTGGGCTGCGAGTTGGACCGAACTCGCAGGCCCTTGCGAGTCGAGACGAGCTGGACATATATAATGTTTTTCAATCGGTGAAAAACATAACTTTTGCATTCTGATTTCAATTGCTGCGAATTCAACAAACCAGAGAAAAACATAACCTAAGGCTAGGCTTTGACGATTCGTTGTTTAAAGCTAAGTCTAGTTAAAACGCAATACGAACATATTCGTTGTTAGTAAAATAACACCGTATTGAGGGATTCCGCACCTTAATACTACAGATAACGAAGTTATCGATCCTAAAACTAGGGGACTTACAAAACTCATCTTTTCGGATTTTCGTTTCGACAACTTTGTAAGTTTTCCGGCGACCCGAAACTTTTCCGATTACATTTATTTTGCTAGATTATTGTTTCCCTAACTTAGTAATGTCCGAAAATATAATCTAAACTCGTTTTTGAACACTTTTACGAAAATGTCGGTTTTGGTCATTTTAAAGAAAACGACACCACAAACCTTAAAAACGACTACAAATAGTTATTATGGACTTATTATAACATATTAAAACTAGTATAAAAGTTCTAGACCCAACGGAAACCGGAAAATACGTTTTCGGAAACTAAATTTCCGAACAGACCTCTTGTGTCGCATCGGACCGAAATCTCATGCGACACAACACTATGTCGTATGTTATGTCGCACGTTATGTCGCAATGTATGCGACACAACGCTTATGTCGCATTATATGTCGTACCATCTACGACACAAAGTTTACCTATCGCTTGATTGCGACACAACGACTATGTCGTATCATTGTGTCGTACCCTTGTCTGCGACACAACCATTGTGTCGCATAAACACCAAACCGAAACAAATCCATACGACACAGACCTTATGTCGCATACGGTCTGCGACACAAGCCTTGTGTCGCAGAAAGCCCAGATCAGAAAACAAAATATATTCTAAGTGTTGGAATCACTTTTCAACTACTAAATCAAATACGATGCTACTTATACCTGAAAATACTATACTTTTGAAAGTATACAACAACACTTGAATACGTACAAGACTGTACAAAACTAACGTGAGATTTCACTCACACACGCACACGAGTTTACACTCGAAATACTTAGGAGATTACACTCCAACGAACTTACACTTGTACATTACACGGGATTACATCCGATACGAACTTACAAGTTCACTCACTAGTTACGTGCTGGATTACACGTTAACTGATACGAACATACACTCGAATACTTACGAGGTTTCACTCGTACCCTTTGGGGTTTAAGCCCATTGGAACTTACGCAAACGATACATGTTGTAATACAAACAAATGATTTTACGAGTATACTTTACAACTGTACAACTACTATGAATACATAATAATAATGGATGGAATTATTATTATACACTGATTACAAACAGACCGTACAACTTTTATATAAACTACGATTTACAAACGAATACAAACGTACGAACAAACTAACGGACATTAACTAGTTTGGGAACAACTAGCATGGATACTTTACAAGTATTCCATTTACTTACTAAACCTTATGCGTATTAGGACGCTAAGGGTTGCTAGTTCGGGATACTACTTGCTTACTTACTGCATTATCTGCCAGACTCAGGTGAGTCTCACAGCCCCTACTTTACTGTTTTATACTCAGGGGTGAGATGCATTACTGTTTTACATGAACACACAAAACTTACTTGCTGCCATGATTTACTTACTGTATGAGATTACGAATACGCCAACTGCATGAGTTTACGACTAATCCAATGAAATCCTCCTGAACCATAGTTGTTAGTTATGTGAAAAGCGCGAGTTTTAGTATATGGATCCATATGGGACTTACAATCCCCGCCCGGGGTAGCAAGCACTACCACGAACCGTTCCTGTAGAAACGGGCGTTTCTTACTCGTTCCGTATGAATGTTTTGGATTACATTCATGAGGGGGTACCTATATTTACTGTACGTTAAGCTTCAACTATGGTGGCTCATGGCAATTGTATCAAACGGTCTGCATAACCTGCAACCACCACTTATTAAAACTTAAGTTAACGATGAGCATAACCTGTGATCGTTACTTACTGGCTGGCTATGATTTACAAATACTACTTGTGTGTTCAAACTGTTTACTTACTTACAAACCTGTGAGATTCACCAACCTTTTTGGTTGACCGTTTTAGTAATGCTTCTCAGGTACACAGCATCAGTAGGGATGCCCAGCAGGATAAGCTTACTTAGCTCGAGTCGCATGCATTTACAAGCTTGGAGATTTTATTACATTACTTTTGTACTAGTTGTTATGTATTAGAATCTCTAGGAATTTACTTGAACTCGAGCTTGTATTTTGAAACTACTTATGTATTAATGTAATAACTTTTCGAACGTCTCATTTAGAGTCGTTCACTGTATCCTTTGTGCTTGTGATTATTGATTAGTAACACCCAAAACGTCGCTTCCGCAAACTGTCAAAATTGGGGGTGTTACACTATTTGAGCAAATATTTGGTGAAAACATATTAAAACAACGATTATTTACTAAAATTCACCAGAGTAGTTCAAATGTAGACGGTTACGTTAAAAATAACCAAAATGTCCATTTAACACGCAAAACGAGGCAAATAAAACCACTTTGATTCTTCAGTTCTTACTTATCTTATGAGGACAACTCTTAATCGATATTTTATGATTCCATAGGAAATTACAAGATCGGAGAATCAAGAATCAAGTGAAACGAAGAAGATAGAGCACTTGAAGACCAACCGATCGTCCTCCAAAGCACGCGTGAGCTACACACCTCGAAAGCTTACAAGATTAGTCTCTTTAGAAGGGTAACGGAAAGACGAATCCATCGGCGAAAAAATCAAGCAAATCGGGCTTAAAACGAACAAGATACAGTCAAAACAAGCAACGAACGGACGAACCGAGCACGGGAACCAATTGCCCCCTCTAGGGCCGTATACGGCACCTAATGTCGCACCCCCAAATTTGTACAGCGGAAGCGATTCGGGTCGGGGCGCGACTAATCAGGTAATCATTGCACAAAGTTACATTGAACGACTCTACATGAGATGTTTGAAAAATAGTACAAAAGTAATATATTGATGTCATCAAATGTTTACATAGTTGCGAGTTCGTATAAAATCCTAGAGATTTCAATACATAACTAGTAGTACAAAAGTAATGCAAGGAAATCTCCAAATGTTTGTAAGCATGCGACTCGAACTATCAGCCCTGTGTGTATGCAGCCCTACGCCCCTACTGCTGCTGTAAACCTGAGAATACAATGCTAAAAGGGTCAACCAAAAGGTTGGTGAATCTCACAGGTTTAGTAGTAAAGTATTAGTATGAACCATAAGATTTGTACCAGTTTTGCAACCAAGCAAAGTACATAAGTAAGTAAGTAAGTCAGCACAGTTGCCATGAGCTCATAAGTTGAAGCTTAATAGTGTGTAAGTATGATACAACCAAGTATCATATAATGTACCCCCGTGAGTGCAATCCAGAATCACTCATATGTAACAAATACTAATTACCTGTTTCTACGGTGAAATCCGTGGTAGCGCTACTACCCCAGGCAAGGATTTTAAGTCCCAAATTGATCCATTTACTAGTACTCGCGCTTAAGTCCATAACTAACAACTTACGATAGGAGGCTTTTAGTGGATTAAAAGTACTCATGCAATGTGTGTAAAAGTAGTTCAGTACTTGTGTTCATGCGTAAAACAGAGCAAAGTATCTCACCCCAATAGTAAAACAGTAAAAAGTAGGGCTGTAAGACTCACCTGAGTCTAGTAAGTAAGCTACGTTTGTGAAATCAAACAAGGATCCCGGATGTAATTCCGTAAGTTGGTTCTCCGAACCCTGTAACCCTCTAGCGTCCTAAATGCATAAGGTTGTAAGTAAGTATGTGGATGTCTTAAAAGACCATCCATGCTAGTTGTCCACTCAACTAGGTAATGTCCAAGTGTTTGTTTAGTATTTTCGTTTGTAGTTTTGAAATCGTGTACGGCCCGTTGGTGACGTTGTGTAATAATAAATCCCAAAGTATTATTATTATGTTTGTTTCATTGTATACTTATAAAAGTATATATCATATTGTGACACCCCCAAATTTAATGATTTGCGGAAGCTTGATTTGGGTGTCACTAATCAATATACAAAGCACATAAGATATAATGAACGACCACTATATGCGTCGTTTTAAACTTGTATAAATAAAATAAATGTTTACATCAAAATATAGTTACATTAGCTCGGTTCCTGAAATTGAGAGATTACATAGCATAATTACTTTTACAAAATATAATAATGCAGTCCAATCTCTAGTTGTATGTATGCTGACTCGAGCTAATAATTCCTGCTTGTGCAGCCAAACTACTGCTGGGTACCTGTGATAAATACTAAAATGGGTCAGCGAAAACGCTGGTGAGCTCACAGGTTTGTATGTCAATGTATAGTTGTAAGAACCGCAAGATTTATATTGAATTTAAAATGCAATTAAGCAAAATAAAAGTTATACTGTCCATGAGCACATAGTCTGAGCTTAACTTGATTTGTCAGGCCCAATTAAGGAAACCTAACTTGAAATGCCTCCTACGAGTGCCTAATCAACACTCGTCTTCCCAAATGCTAATACATCCGTTTGACCGGTTAGTGCGTGCTAACCCGGATGAGGATTGTCAATCCCATATGATATCATATACTAACATTCACGCTATAAAATACTAGAGACTATGCTTATGGAGGACTTTAAATTGATTAGCTTGAAACTCATGTAGTATTTGAAGTTTGGCACTTGCGTTCTACTTGTAAAACAAAATCGAGTAGTAATATCACACCCCTAGTTGTAAAGCAGTGAAAATGGGGCTATGAAACTCACCTGAGTCTTGGAATGTTAAGCAATTAAACTTGAAGTAATTAGCAGTGTGTTGGTGTCCAAAGACTTGAAACCTGAATGTGTCCACGACACTTGAATTGTTATTAATTGTATTGGTATCTCGAAAGACTACCATTGAAATTGTTTGTCTAACTTAATGTCCAAATTACCCCGATTTGGTTGATTGTATTGTTACAAGTTACTACGACTTGTTTGATTGAATTGACACAAGTTACAACGACTTGTTTGAATAAATTATCTAAGTTACTATGACTTAGTTGATTCAATTGTGTATTTGAAAATGTGTACGGCCCGTTGGTGATTTAGTTGAAATAATAATAATTCTAAAATGTTGACTTTGCTACAGTACTGCTACAGTAAATTTGACTTTTTTGAACAGTAACTTTGACTTCGAAAATTTTGAGTTTTGAAGATTCTGTTTTGTGCGACGTAGCCTGCGACGTAGGCTGCGACGTAGGCTGCGACGTAAGAGTTTTGCGACGTAAAGGGTTACGTCGCTAAGGTCAACAGTGCTAAGTCAATAGCGACGTAGGGTGCTACGTCGCTTATGCGACGTAGGTTCGTTTTTGCGACGTTAGGGTCTGCGTCGCTATGTGCGACGTTCGCAAGTCAATGCGACGTAATAGGCTGCGTCGCTGTATGCGACGTTGGGGATATAATGCGACGTAGGTCGCTGCGTCGCATTTGCTCCAGGCCAAATGCGACGTACGGAGTCTGATCGGAGTTTCAACTCCAAAAACGCGTTTTCCGGCCATCGATCGGCCTAATATTTTTAGCCAACCCATTTTAGGACATTACAAGGTTATACAAACAACTAGCAAGTTATAAAACTTAAAAACGAGAGTTTTCGGAGTTGTGTCGGAAACTTACAAATCGCTGAAATGAAATTCCGGAAAGGTAGGATTGTAGATCGTCGCGAGGTGGTCGTTTATTTCCAAAGGGGCTTGAAGATCCGAAGTCGTTTAGGGCGTTTATTTTGTGATTTTTGTTGATTTTGGTTGGTGGTTTTTGAGATGAAAGAAAAGGAAGAGAGAGAGAAAGTAAATGAGAATGAAAGAAAGTGGGTGGAAGTGGGAGGTTAAATCCCCACTTTCGCCCCGCGTTCCCGTTCCGTGCGGTGTTCGTTTGCTCCGTCATTTAAACGTTAAATAATTATTTTAAATATTAATTGGTACATTTTAAAATACAAATTATCACGCTATATTTTATTTAAATATTTTACTAATCACTTTATATTTGAATTATAAAAACGTAAGTTAATTTGTTTGCGCGTTTTACATTTTAAATTTGGTAACTTTCTGATTGTACGGTACGAATGAATACGAAGTATTATAATAAGAATACTTTTGACATAAAGCGTTATTAAATAAAAGTTGGTCACCAACGTCCGTATTTATTGTATCAAAATTGATTCGATTTAAAGCTCGTGCGATTTAAACAAACCGCATAATTGTAGATATATATTCAACAATATATATAATAGTTGATACATTAATTAGCCTAACACAGAACTAATTACATGTATTAAAACTTTATTAGGCACTAAAGTATAGTCCTAAATTGACGGTTGTCACATTCTCCCCCTGTTAGAAGAATTTCGTCCCGAAATTTAAGTTGGAGTTGTGTTTGACGTTGAATCAGTGAAGAGTTGAGGATAATTGAGTCGCATTTGATCTTCTCGTTCCCAGGTGATGTTAGTACATGTTTAGTGTCTGTCAGTTGGTCTAGCTCGTAGTTAGTATTTAGATTAGGATTCCTGACTCCTGCGACGTAGCACACTACGTCGCAGGTGCGACGTCAGGTATTGGGCCTGCGACGTAGCCTACGTCGCATGGGCTTGGGCCTGCGACGTAGCGTGCTACGTCGCAGGTGCCAGTTTTTGTATAAATACGATTTGTGTTTTCTGTTTTAGGGTTGACGAAACCCTAAACGCAATTTGTCGAAATTCTCTGTAATCTGATCGAATATAAGCAATAATATTACGTTCGTTTGATATTCATTGCGTATTGATTGTTCGTGTGTTTAGTTAATAATCTAATCGTTGTTTCCGCCATCGATTGGATTGACTCGGTTCGTTCTAGATCTAAGTAAGGGACAAACAACTGGTATCAGAGCAGTGAGGCTCGTTTTTGGCGATTCGGATCGAGTTTTGGTTTTAAAAGGACGTGATATTCGTGAGTTTTCGTGTTTATTACGTTTGTTTTGTGTTTTTACAGGTTTTCGATCAGTATTATTGGGATTCTTGAAGGTTTCAGTCGTTCGACATTCGTGGTTTTGATTTTAGGGTTAAAAATTCGTTTTTAGGGTTTTTGGCCGCTGTTCAGCACGTTTTGCGACGTAGCAAAGCGACGTAAGCTGCGACGTCGCGTGCGACGTAGTGTTTTTGAACTTTAATTAGTTCGTGCGACGTACCGTTGCGACGTACCTCTCTACGTCGCTATTCTGACTTTAATTAGTCTTCTGCGACGCTGCGTTGCGACGTAGCCTGATTCTGCGACGTACCTCTCTACGTCGCACTTTCTGATTCTTAATTGAATCATTTGCTTTTTGCGACGTACCCATCTACGTCGCATATCCTTTTTGCGACGTACCCATCTACGTCGCATATTCTTTGTGCGACGTACCCGTCTACGTCGCTAAGATCAGAAGTTTGATTTTTTCGTTTAAGTAATTAAAATGGCAGCAGATAAAGAGGATATTAGAGGACTTCGGGAGATGATTAAACAAAGTAATGACATTGGTTCAAGCAATAAACCTCCACTATTTACAGCAGATATGGATTATGTATACTGGAGAGACCGTGTTGAACAATATATTGACTTTCATTGTCCAGAATTATGGGGACCATTACGTGAGCGTTATGTAGCTCCATTAGCTGAAGGAGAATACCGGGGTATTCGTCCTGCTAAGCCCTATAAAGCCATGTCTCCTGAGGAAAAGAAATATTTTGATACTGAAAGAAAATCTTTTTCAATGATTAAAATGTGTTTAACGAAGGATGTTCTATGGCTTTTCAGAACTCATGAAACAGCCTTTGATTTGTGGAAGGCTATTGAAACGCGTTGTGGAGGGAATGATAAGTACAAGGAAGCAAAGCTCGAACTGATTAAGAAACAGTACGATATCTTTGACATCCTTCCTGATGAAGACACGACTTCTTTATTCACTAGGTACTCACGGTTAGTTGGTGAGTTGTTTGAAGGGGGTTATACTTTTCCTTCAATTGAAGTAAATAAGAAGCTGCTGGATGTGTTGCCGAGTTCTTGGGATATTAAAGTTCAATTTTTAAAGGAAAATGAAGAACTTGCAAACATGTCTTTGGATGCGTTGATAGGGGATCTTCAAGCTCACGCGATGGAGATTAAGAAGAAAGAAACTAGGTCTGGTTCTGCTGTGCAGAATCCTAGTGTGTATGGTGTTCAGATCAACTCTGGAAAGACTTATGGATCTGGAGTTGCCTTTGTATCAAATACAAATGCTTCATCGAATTCTTCTTCTTCTGATGGGATTCATTCGGTTTTTATGACTGGACCTTCTTCAAATCAACAACAGGTTCAAGTCTCACCTGCTATTCAGGAGCAAGCTGCAATCTACACAGCTTTCTTAAGCTCTTACAAGGATTTGGTTACTCAACCGAATCTAACTTTGGAGTTGACTAAGGAGGACTATGCTCAGCTTGATGAAGACGATCTGGAGCAAATGGATTTGACTTGGAATGTGGCAATGATCACCCGCAGAATTCAGAAGTTTTTGCAGAGGACAGGGCGTAAAAGCTTGGAGGGTGATGGAAAGACTGGCTTTGGATTTGACAAGAGTAAGGTCCGATGTTACAATTGTCAAAATTTGGGTCACTTCGCCAGGGAGTGCGAGAAACCCAAAATGCCAGCATCGGGATTTACAACACCGTCTACTCCTCCAAAGGCCAAAGAAACGGAAGTTACCAAGAGAGGGATTGCTGATAATGCCCTGATTGCTTTTGAGCCTACAAGTCAAGATTGGACGCCTGTCTCCCAGCATTACCAACAGTGTCTGATGGCTCACATTGTGAATGAGGTACATGATGAACCGTTAAATTGTATTTCATGCATAAAGTTAACTGAATCTTTAAAGGCATATCAGACAGAGACAGCTGAATTGAGGAAAAAGAATGAAAAACTAACCGACTCAAATAATTTTTTAAAAGCTAATGAGAAACTTTATGAAAAACATCTTGAGGCTCATCGGTTAGATACTCAGAAATATAAATCTAAGGTTTTTAGTCAAGAAGATGCCATTAAAAGCTATCTTGTTGAAATTGAACTTTTAAATAAAGAACTTACAGATTTAAAAGCTGAGTATGAGAATTATAAGAGTAAAATCTTAGGCTCAAATTCCTCAACAGTTGTCTTCAATGAAATCCTTAGCAAGCATGGTACTAAAGGGAAGAAGAATGAGGGATTGGGATACAACTCAGTTCCTCCTCCTACTACTTGTTGTCCCCTGCCTGTTAAGGAAGGCTTTGAAGAGATTCCAGTTGACTGGTCCAAGCTCTATGGTTTAAAAGCTATAGATGCTAAAGAGACCAAACATAACAAACCGGCAAAGGAGAAAACCAAGCGGCCAGAGTACCCCTTGCCAAAGTTTGTTAAGTCAGTGCATGAATCTCCAGTTAGTGATAAGGAGAAAGTTGAAGTAAAGAATGAATCTCCTGTTAGTGTTGAGGAGATTGTTGAGATTGAGGACATTACGGATCAGGAGTATCCGGAGGTTAAGAAGGTTGCATTTAAACCTGAAAAAGTGATTTCAAAGGTTGAACCTGAAATTAAGGTTCAACCAAATAAAGGAAAAGCAAAGGTTTTAAACACGAAACAACAAACTTTACAGTCACCTGTAAAGATTTTGCAAAGAAAATCAGTACATGAAAATGTTTCGTATGATAAACCATCAACATCAACCTCTCAACCAAAACAAACATTTTCTAAGATGTGTACTCAATGTTCATGTTCTAGAAATGTTTCTCCACCTCCTGTGGTAATTTCTCAGCCTCAACCGTTTGTTGAGACTCGTTCTTGTTTCTACTGCAAGAAACAAGGACATTTAATCCGTGATTGTCCAAAGCTGTCAAATCAGCGATATGGGAGAGAGATGCCTAGGACATATGTTTATAAAAACTCTTTTTCTAAATCTCCACCTAGGCGTCACTCAAACTCTCCCAAGCCTGTTTCGAAACCAAGTAATGTTGAGCAAAAACCTTTGTCAATTCAAAAGCCCAACATTACTTCTATTACCATTTCCGAATCTTCAAAAGTTTGGAAACGTAAAGAGTCTGATGTTGACTCTTCAGTCGTCAACAATAACACATCAGATAAAAATTCTAATTTGTTTAAAGATAAAATTCTATCTGACGTGATTATTGTTGATGACCACGGTCGACCTAAGTCTGTAAAGGCTTGGGTCACCGTTTCTCACTAATCTCCTTTGTTTGTGTGTTGCAGCAGTCAGAACGCGTTAAAGATAGCGAATGGTATTTGGATAGCGGCTGCTCGCGACATATGACGGGCGATGTATCTCTTCTAGTGGATATTAAACCACATGCAGGAGGTTATGTTGCCTTTGCTGGAGATTCTGGGGGAACTATTTCTGGAAGAGGAACCTTAACTAACGGCAATGTTAGTTTTGAAAATGTGAACTACGTGGAACAGCTTACGCACAACTTGCTAAGTGTTTCACAGGTCTGTGATAAGGATTATACAACTGTGTTCACAAAGACTGAGTGTGTGATACTGAAGCCTGGGTATGTCATTCCGGAAGAATGGGTGTTACTGAGAGCGCCAAGAAAGGATGACACCTACATTTTGAATATGAGAACTGTTGAGACATCGAACGAGTATACGTGTCTCTTGTCTAAGGCTTCTGAAAAGGATTCATTGCTTTGGCACAGACGAATGGGACACATTCATTTTCGAAAAATGAATTTCTTGACTAAAAATGACCTAGTGCTAGGAGTTCCAAAACAGTCGTTTGCTCTAAAGGATGACTGTATCTCCTGCCAAAAAGGAAAGTTACGTAAGAAGTCCCATAAGTCTATGCAAGTGAATTCCATAAATGCATCATTGGAGTTGCTGCATATGGATCTTTTCGGTCCAGTGTCTACGAAAAGCATTGGTGGTCGGTCTTACTGCTTGGTAGTTACTGATGACTACTCAAGGTTTTCGTGGGTTTACTTTTTGACCACGAAAGGGGAAACTCCTGAGATACTGGTGTATTTGTTGGACAAGTTGGCGAATTTGAGCAACTTGAAAGTGAAAAGGATACGAAGTGACAATGGAACTGAGTTCAAGAACTCAACTCTCGAATTGTTTTGTGCTACAAGAGGTATTGAGCATCAATTTAGTGCTCCAAGGACTCCACAACAGAATGGAGTTGCAGAAAGGAAGAATAGGACAATTATCGAGACAGCTCGGACTATGTTAGCTGACTCCAAGTTACCAATCATATTCTGGGCTGAGGCAGTTAATACTGCCTGTTATGTTCTCAATAGAGTACTCACGGTTAAGAAAAGGAACAAAACGTGCTATGAACTTTTTAATAACCGTAAGCCAAATCTACAGTTCCTAGAACCATTTGGGTGTCCATGCCTGATCATGATTACAAAAGATAAGGTCTCTAAGTTTGGTGATAAAGCTGTTGAAGGGATTTTTCTTGGATATGCAGTCAACTCTCCGAACAAAAGAGTCTTCAACAAATCAACGAATCAGATCGAAGAGCATTTTGAAGTGAAGTGTTTAAGGTATACGGAACCTCCTCAAGGAACGGGTCCGGATTGGTTTTTCAATTATGGAAACCTCTTCAACTCTTTCAATATTCCGGAAGAAGATGAAACGGAAGAGTTGGTTTCTATACTGCATGAGCTTGATATTTCTCAAGATACACCCGTTACTAATAAACCATCCGACCCATCTCCTAATGCAACACCCGCACCTCCACCGACTAATCCTACACCTCCACAACCTACACCTACTCCTTCACCAACACCCACACAACCGAAAACAACTACCAAATCACCACCATCAACACCATCTCCTACTCCACCATCTTCGGCAGCTCCTTCTAAAACAGTTTACAACTATACAAAGGAGCTTCCATATGATCCAAATATGCCTCCTTTAGAGGAACCTCAAGAAGAAGATGAAGTGGAAGAAACAATGAACTACTCTCACTTATTTTCTCATGAAGATGAAGGAGAAGAAGAAGAGATAGTCATTCCTGAGTCTGCTGCTACTCCTGAAACTGAGGGAGATTTGAACAATTTGGGTGTGGATCTTGTGCCAGGTGCCATACCAGAAACACGTATACATAAGGATCACCCCATTGATAATATCATTGGTGATCCTCATGCATCTGTTCAAACACGACAGCAAACAAAGCAGACTTCAGCTCAGCAGCTTTTGGGACTTATAGCTCATATTGATTCATGTCATTTGTCTCAAATTGAACCTAAAAAGGTTGATCAAGCCTTAAAGGATCCATCTTGGGTCGAGGCTATGCAGGAGGAACTACAGCAAATAAACAAGATGAATGTTTGGGAAATTGTTCCTCTACCCAAGGGTGCTCACTTGACGGGTACTCGTTGGGTTTTCCGTAACAAAATGGATGATCGTGGGGCTGTTATTCGAAACAAAGCCCGTCTGGTAGTTCAAGGATATAGTCAACTAGAGGGTATTGACTATGATGAAGTTTTCGCTCCTGTTGCTCGTTTGGAATCAATTCGGATCTTTCTAGCTTATGCTTCTTTCAAAGGATTCCGAGTGTATCAACTTGACGTGAAGTGTGCTTTTCTATATGGAGATGTTGACGCAGTGATTTATGTGTGTCAGCCTCCCGGTTTTGAAGACCCAAAGCATCCTAATCATGTTTGCAAGCTGAAGAAAGCTTTGTATGGTCTTCATCAATCTCCTCGACTTTGGTATGAGCGACTTGCCACGTACTTACTGAAGAATGGTTTTGATAGAGGACAGATTGATAGCACGCTTTTCATCAAAAGGGAAGGAGCGGATTTGTTACTTGTGCAGGTCTATGTGGACGACATAATCTTTGGATCAACTAATGATCAGTTGTGCAAGGATTTTGAAAGATTGATGAAATCTGAGTTTGAAATGAGTGCTATGGGGGAACTCACGTTCTTTCTGGGACTACAGGTTGAGCAATCTGACAATGGAATTTATATCCATCAGTCAAAATATGTCATTGACATGTTAAAACGGTATGAATTGCTCAACTGTAAACACTACGGCACTCCAATTGAAGCAAGACACAATCTTGGACCTAATGAGGACGATGAAGACTGCAAGGAGAAAGACTATCGATCAATGATAGGCTCTCTCATGTACCTGACTGCCTCAAGACCAGATATCGTGTTTGCCGTTTCTCTCTGCTCACGATTTCAAGCAAATCCGAAGGTGTCTCATATGAAGGCAGTAAAACGCATTTTTGGATATCTCGCTTTTAGGCCATCTCTGGGTCTATGGTATTCAAACGAGAAGAACTTTGAGTTAACTGCCTATTCGGATTCGGATCTTGGTGGCTGCAAGATAGATATGAAGTCAACTACTGGAGGATGTCAGTTCCTTGGATCGCGCTTAGTTTCTTGGCAGTGCAAAAAGCAGACTGCGGTTGCTATTTCCACAGCTGAAGCCGAGTATGTTGCTGCTGCAAGTTGCTGTTCTCAGGTTCTCTGGATTCAGCATCAACTGCGTGATTACGGGTTCAATCTCTCTATGACTCCTATTTATATTGATAATACAGCTGCTATATCTATCACCCACAATCCCGTACAGCACTCTAAGACCAAACATATTGAACTTAGGTTCCACTTCATACGGGATTGCTTTGAGAAACACCTTATAGATGTCGTACATATAGAGACCCTTAAGCAGTGTGCGGACCTTTTCACAAAAGCCTTTTTGCGATCACGTTTCATTGAACTGGTCAATCTAATAGGTTTAAGGTTCTTTCAGTCAAAGAAATGATTTGTGACTTGGATTTTTTTTAGATTTTTAAATTCAATTTAAAAAAAAAAAAAAAAAAAAAAAAAAAAAAAAATCGCAACAGCCACTCTTTATGCTCATTAGTATTAAAGAAAACGCAAGGTTGCTACATTTTTAAAATAGACGTTGAAGTTGTGTCTGTAAACAACTTGGGATATGATAGTACATCGGGTGACATGCACAAAATGGAATTTTAAGGTTTATCTTGGATGTGTCAGTAGGTTTATCTGACACACTTAAAACAGTTTTTATCTAAATTATCTTCATCATACGGTGTATTGGTAGGCATGCTACACACCGGTTTGTGAGTGAGTAAGAAGTAAGGATAAAACTTGTCTATTACTTTGTGAAAAATGTTATATGATGTATGACATAAGTCTTAATTGATAAATGGAAGTACTATCATACACTGTCATAATTATGTAAATGTAAAATGGGCATATAGTAATAATATGATTATTCGCCTAACTAATGGTGACTATTGTTGTACTCACGTACAGACCTGAATCCATTAGTTATGCAAATAGTCTCAAACTTGTTACGTTCATACTAAGGGACCCTCTGTTGTACTTTGTACAGATCTGGGGCCACTAGTATCTTCATAGTCGGTTTGATGTATGCCTAAATATAAATATCAAGTGTATGTTACGAGAAAACCGAGATAAACTTGGTCTTGTAATCTCTACCTTGTGTGAATATGCAGTGTTTGTTTTACTGAAGTTTATCAGTATATCATATAATAGGTTTCTCAAAATTAATATTCATACTAACAATAAAGGTTAGCTCACAGATATGGATGTAACATGTTTAGGTGGACAAACAATACCAATAATTGTCTTGAAATAATTTTTATAAAAGGTGTTTTAAATGTGCCAAGTAAATTTAAAGTGGACAAATATACTGATGATCGAAATAACACTTACTATTCCTAATAAATGCATGTTATTCCGATATGATCCCTAATCAGACAACTCAACTCCGTCACCAAAATAGAGTGTTAGTTATTTCTATTTTTGTAAAATTGAAGAAAATACCAAAAAGATTTTTTAGTTTAGTTATTTTATTTTATTTTATGTTTTATTTTAGGTTATTTTCCCAAGTCACGAGTTATTTGGAAATTATTTGCTAAAAATAATGAGTAAACGGTTTGAAAATTTTGAAATCAAATCACAACTGTTTTATGCGACGTCCGGCTCTACGTCGCTTGCGACGTTCGGCTCTACGTCGCCTGCGACGTCCCAGCCTACGTCGCACATAGGGTTAGACTTTAAATAGTATCCACTGCGACGTAACTCGTCACAGTATTCACTATTCAAGTGCGACGTAGCCTGCGACGTACCAACCGGCGATTTGCGACGTAGCAATTCTTCGACTTTTTTCGTGATTTGTAGCTGTTTTCGTTCCGATTCACTCACGTAGTTTTCATATACTCGTTATTCCGCACACTTAGGTACCATATTTACCTGTTTTCACCGTGTATTATATGTTTAATTGCTATATACATGTTACGGGTTAATAGGGTTTTGGTTTTGGTTTGAATTCGATGGTCAATTGGATGTTAAAATGGTTATAACTTATGTTTTCGCCATCACCATCGTAGGGCGCACCTTATTGTGTGATCAATTTTGAAAACCCCTAAATTTGACAATTAGGTTTTCTGGGTTGGGGATGAATGTTCGTCAGTGCGACGTACGATGCGACGTAGTCGCCTACGTCGCACTAATTATCAATTACTTAATTCCTACGTCGCCCTTCCCTACGTCGCCTTTTATGCGACGTCCGATGCGACGTAGCACTCTACGTCGCTATTTTAATTAATGTGATTAAATTCACAATAAATTGCAAAATGCGACGTCCCCCTTTACGTCGCTCGATTTTTATGCGACGTACGGGCTTACGTCGCTTTTCGATTTATTTTGATTTTAGGCGACGTACATTACTACGTCGCTCAGTGTTCATGCGACGTACGGTGCTACGTCGCTATTTCCAGGGATTTTTGAAAAAGGTTTTTCCAAAAAATGTCAAATTTTTTGCTAACCCTTTTCGAGTTGCACTATGTTTCGGTTTTTGCAGATATGGCTTTGACTTTTGAAGCTCGTCACAATACGACTGCTTATCTGGTTGATACTTCTGATAAAGCTGCACCGTATCGTCAGATGATTGCATTTTTGAGACGTTCTAGGGTATCTCACGTCATTTCCGATACCACGGTGGTTTTTGGAAATCTGATCAACCCATTTTGGAGGAACGCAACTGTCGTTACTGAAAACGACGTTAGACGATTGGTCTCTACTGTTCTGGGTACGGAGATTACTATTACAGAACAGAGCATTCGGGAACTTTTACAGCTCAACGATCAGCCGGATATGCCTATCGGTTTTGATCATATTTTTGTTACTGGAGCTATGCAACGAATAGGATATCCAGGAATTCCCTCCGATCAGTACAGGAAAGCGAATCTCACGCGTGTTTGGAGATATCTGATGCACGTGATTATCGTTTGTTTGGGGAATAGGAAAGGTGGAACGGACGGTATGAGCCGAAGTCTGGCTTCTGCTATGTTAGCGTTGGTATACAACAAGCCGTTCAACTTCTCAGGATTTATTTTCAAGGCTATGGTTGATAATGCGAACGCTAGGGATCAGAAATGGATTTTATATCCACGTTTTGTTCAGTTACACATTAATCGTCATCATCCAGATCTTCAGGCACAGGGTGATCCCGATCAGCTATTAAAGATTTCACCGATGATGAGTCGGATTTTCACTATTTGTGCAAGTTTTGAGAAAGGGGTTGCGGCAGCAACGGATGTTCCTTTATTCGGTGCTATTATTGATGAGAATTATGTACCGCCCCCAGATCCTCAGTATATGGATGTTCCAGCACCTCAGCAACCGCAGCAACCGTTTGTGAACATTCCAGTTCAAGCTGCGGGGGAGAACATACCTGCTCAAGCTGCGGGGGAGAACGTGGATGCTATTTTGGAGAATATTGAGCAGTTCGGGCATGTGGATTCGGACAATCCAGCATCGCATGATACGGTTGAGAGTTCTGATTCTGAAGAACCGGTCACTGCAGGTCCTCAGGATGGGGGTCTGACGCCTGAGCATTCTGATGGTACTGTTCCGCATCCTTCTGAGATGGAACGTATCAGGCTTTCAGATTCATTCAGATATCTGCGTATTCAGCGTCGGATCAGACAAGGACGCAAGTACGTGCCTCCACGAGATACGGGAAAGCGTACACGTGATGGTGATGATCCTGCTGATGAGACTTATCAACCGAGACGTCGTGTTCGTCGCTCTTCATCTACACGCGCTTCAGTCAATCCACAGCAACAGGATGTTTTTGAGATTCAACCGACTCCAGCTTTCATGCAAAAGATCATGGAAGATATGCAGCTGATGAAGCAAAAGCTGGAGGCTCAGGATGAAAAGATTGCTGAACAAGCTGCTTTGATCGAGGTTCAATCTAAAGAGCTTGAGGAAACGAAGAATAGGGTTCATGTTTTGGAAGGCAGGTTACTTGCCTCGGGGGAGTCTGGGTCTGGGATACCCACTTTAGAGTCAAGTGAACCTGCGTCTGTAAATCCCAACCCTGTAATTGAAAATATTAATGAAAACATTTCTCTTTTGGATTATTTCTCTGTTGATGATATTCCAGGGCAACCGAGACCGCTGGCTGTTGACTATTCATTTGCGGACTTATCGTTTATTCAAAGGATGGCTAGTGGAGTTGGCTCTGAGGAAGAAACAGAAAATGTGTTTGAGATGAACGAGGATGTCTCGATTGAAGAGGAACAGTTGGATGCAGATGAAAAGTATGATGATGCACAATCTGGGGAAACTTATGATGATGCACCAATTATTGAATCTGATTCAAGTGAAGACGAGAGTCCTGATAAAGCGCGACATGGAGAATCTAGTTCTGCTGCAACTCCAGCGTCAGAGACACAGGCACCGGACTCAGCAGCAAAGAAATTAACTGCTGAAGAAAAGAGAGAGAGAAACAAGAAATGGTGGCCTAAGGGACGAAATCCAGTCTCTATTCCAGTGAAATGTCAGGTGTACCGGGTTAGTCGGAATTATACCGGTGTAATTAAAAGCTGGAAGTGTCAAAGGAATTTGTTTATGATAAAGAGAGAAGATGGAGTTCAGTATTTTAGGATGCGCTTTGATAGATTGAGCACGTTGCCAAAAGGAGAGATTAATCGATTAGCTCAGCTTAAATTGATTAATCCTTTCGAGAATGATTATGCTGAGTTCATTCAAAGATGTCTACGTCGGGAAGTATTATCGAAGACTTATTCGAAATTGAAGCCGACGTTGGGAACTCGGTATACGTGGAAGAAAAAGATTGATCCAGTCACCAGGAAGCCTTTGGTTAAAGTTCACTATTCGCCGGCTAAATGTTTGACTGAGATACCTCTGGAATCAGTTCCTTATTATTTTCTGAGAAGACTTGTGAAATGGGAACTTGATCCACAGACTGGCGAAGCGGTTATTACTTTTGTTCCAGATTCTGAACCGTGGCCAGAAGTTGGAGGTATATGGAACTTGAAGCAAGCAACGTTTAGGCTGTACGATCCGATGAGTTTGATTAATTTTCATGAAAAAGATTTAAGAAAACTCTATGATAATCGGATTCGAGTTGGTCAGAAGAATGAATTCAACAGACGATTAGCACAGCAGTTCTACAATGTTGTTACTGTTTGCGTAGCTAATGGAATTCATGCAGACGGCCAGTTTCCTGCGGGCTGGGTTTAATGTAGATTTTTTAAGACCAAGCTGAAGACACGGGGGAGTTTGTTAGTACATGTTTAGTGTCTGTCAGTTGGTCTAGCTCGTAGTTAGTATTTAGATTAGGATTCCTGACTCCTGCGACGTAGCACACTACGTCGCAGGTGCGACGTCAGGTATTGGGCCTGCGACGTAGCCTACGTCGCATGGGCTTGGGCCTGCGACGTAGCGTGCTACGTCGCAGGTGCCAGTTTTTGTATAAATACGATTTGTGTTTTCTGTTTTAGGGTTGACGAAACCCTAAACGCAATTTGTCGAAATTCTCTGTAATCTGATCGAATATAAGCAATAATATTACGTTCGTTTGATATTCATTGCGTATTGATTGTTCGTGTGTTTAGTTAATAATCTAATCGTTGTTTCCGCCATCGATTGGATTGACTCGGTTCGTTCTAGATCTAAGTAAGGGACAAACAGGTGAATTCCGGACCGCGCCGCGAATTCCACCTAACCTTGACAATGGGAATACGACTTTGTTTAAGTTGTTTGACCTCACGGTCCATGATTTCAGCGGGTTCCTCAACAAAGTGTAGTTTCTCGTCAACTCGAATCTCATCGAGTGGGATGATAAGTGTCTCATCAGACAGACACTTCTTCAGATTTGAAACATGAAAAGTGGGATGCACGCTGCTGAGTTCAGTTGGCAGCTGCAATCGATAAGCCACTGGACCAATCCTTTCAAGGATCTCGAATGGTCCAATGTATCTGGGGTTTAACTTCCCTCGTTTACCAAATCGGATTACGCCTTTCCAAGGCGATACTTTGAGTAGAACTCGATCCCCAACTTGGAACTCGAGTGGTTTGCGTCTCACGTCAGCATAACTTTTCTGACGGTCACGCGCGGCTTTGAGTTTGTTTTGAATTTCAACGATTCTCTCGGTCGTCTCGTGAATGATTTCTGGACCTGTGAGTTGGCTATCCCCAACTTCAGTCCAACAGATAGGTGACCGGCACTTACGACCGTACAGTGCCTCGAAGGGTGCAGCTTTGATGCTGGTATGATAACTGTTGTTGTACGAGAACTCGCACAATGGTAGATGTTTTTCCCAGTTTACACCGAAGTCTACTACGCAGGCCCGTAGCATGTCTTCAAGTGTTTGAATGGTTCGTTCACTTTGACCGTCGGTTTGAGGATGGTATGCGGTACTCATATCAAGTCGAGTACCCAGAGATTTTTGAAGTGATTGCCAAAATTGTGAAGTGAAACGACTATCTCTATCGGAGATAATTGAGATTGGAACACCGTGTTTGGTCACGATTTCCTTCAGATAAATGTTGGTGAGGCGTTCCATTTTGTCTGATTCCTTGATTGCCAGGAAGTGAGCAGATTTTGTGAGACGATCCACGATCACCCAAATGGTATCGCAACCGCTCGAGGATCTGGGTAGTTTGGTTATGAAGTCCATGGCAATTTGTTCCCATTTCCATTCCGGAAGACTGGGTTGTTGAAGTAAACCAGAAGGTTTTTGATATTCGATTTTGACCTTGGAGCAAGTAAGGCATTTGCTGACATAGGTGGCGATTTCGGCTTTCATGTTCGGCCACCAGTAGAAGTCCTTGATACCGTGGTACATTTTATCGGATCCCGGATGGATAGAATATTTGGACTTGTGAGCTTCATCCATCACCAAGTCTCGTAGGTTCCCAAATTTAGGCAACCAGATTCGGTTTGAGAAATACCTAATCCCGTTAGGTTTGATTTCGAACTGTTTATCCATGCCCCGCAAGGCTTCATCCTTGACGTTTTCGTGTTTTAAGGCTTCGAGTTGAGCAGTGAGAATTTGAATGTTTAAATTGTTGTGAATGGTCATACTAAGGGCTCGAACCCGAAGTGGTTTCACTCGCTCTTTCCGACTGAGAGCGTCAGCAACAACATTTGCTTTGCCTGGATGATATTTGAGTTCGCAGTCGTAATCCGTAAGCAACTCGACCCATCGACGTTGCCTCTTGTTGAGATCCTTCTGATCGAATATGTGTTGAAGGCTTTTATGGTCGGTAAAGATTGTGCATCTGGTACCGTAAAGGTAATGTCTCCAGATTTTGAGGGCAAAAACGACAGCTCCTAGCTCGAGGTCGTGGGTGGTGTAATTCTTTTCATGAATCTTGAGCTGTCGGGAAGCATAAGCTATGACTTTGTCTCGTTGCATAAGCACACAACCGAGACCTTGATGTGAAGCATCGCAGTATACCACGAAGTCATCGGTGCCTTCGGGTAATGAGAGGATTGGAGCACTGCAAAGCTTTTGTTTTAAGAGTTGGAATGCCGATTCTTGTTTATCAGTCCAGTCAAACTTTTTGTCTTTCTGGGTCAACATCGTGAGTGGTATGGCTATCTTGGAGAAATTTTCAATGAAGCGTCGATAGTATCCGGCCAGTCCTAAAAACTGCCGTACTTCGGTCGGAGTGGTTGGCGATTGCCAGTCTTTGATAGCCTCGATCTTTGACGGGTCAACGTGAATCCCCTGACTGTCAATCACGTGACCAAGGAATTGAACGGTTTTGATCCAGAACTCACACTTAGAGAACTTGGCATAGAGCTCCTCGTGTTTAAGTAGTTCAAGGATGGTTCTGAGGTGTTGCGCATGCTCTTCTTTGCTTCGTGAGTATATGAGGATGTCATCAATGAAGACAATGACAAACTTATCAAGGTAAGGTTTACACACCCGATTCATAAGGTCCATGAATACAGCCGGTGCATTGGTTAGGCCGAATGGCATCACTTGGAATTCGTAATGCCCGTAACGGGTTCTGAAAGCGGTTTTTGGAATATCGGCATCGCGGACACGCAATTGGTGATAACCGGATCGGAGATCAATCTTTGAATAACAACTCGACCCTTGAAGTTGGTCGAACAAATCATCGATTCGAGGAAGTGGATACCGGTTCTTGACAGTTAACTTGTTCAACTCTCGATAGTCGATACACATTCGAAAAGAACCATCTTTCTTCTTAACAAATAGGACCGGAGCTCCCCAGGGTGAAGAACTCGGCCTGATAAACCCTCGTTCCAGGAGTTCCTGTAACTGGGTGGACAGCTCCTGAAGTTCGGATGGAGCTAAACGGTATGGTGCTCGGGCCACCGGCGCAGCACCTGGTACAAGATCGATTGAGAACTCAACCTGTCTTGGTGGTGGTAGACCAGGCAGTTCCTCAGGAAAGACTTCTGGAAAGTCTCGAACAATTGGAACATCCCCAAGTCGCTTCTCCTCCGACTTTTTCTCCATGATGTGCGCGAGGATTGCTGGATAACCCTTTTTCAGAAATTTTCGGGTTTTAAGACAAGAGATGATGTTAAGCCTCGTCCCACCGGTCTCCCCCTGTATGATTAGAGTTCTACCGACGGCGAGAGGTATGCGAACAATTTTGTCGTAGCAAATGATTTCAGCGCGATGTTTGGACAACCAGTCCATGCCTACGATGACATCGAAACTCCCTATTTCAATAGGCATAAGATCTATGGAGAAGGTTTCGTCGGCTAGATTTAAAGTGCAATTAGGTATCACACTATCGGTTTCTATCAGCTTGCCATTTGCTAACTCTACGGTGTACTTAACGTCTAAAGCAACAGGTGTAATGTCAAGTAGAGGGCAAAATTCATCGGAAATAAAACTCCTATCGGCACCAGTATCAAACAGAATAGAAGCAGTTAAATTGTTGAGGAGGAACATACCCGTGACCACATTCGGGTCCTGACGGGCGTCTCCTGAGTTGATCACGAAGGCGCTACTTTTGGTGTTATGGTTGTTGCGGTGGTTGTTGTTGTTGCCCTTGTTCTTCAATTTTGGACAAGAATCCCTAAAGTGTCCAGGGTTTCCACATTCGTAGCAGGACTTAGGTTGTCGGGCATTTTTGTCAGAAGGGTTGTTGTTGGATTTGGGGGTTCGGCAATCCTTAGTCAAATGCCCGTACCTCCTGCAGTTGTTGCAAGGAGTACCGCACTGACCAAAATGGTGGTAGTTACACTTGGGACAATAAGGCCTGTCCCCGGTGTAGCTGCGGGTGGTTTCAGAGTTGGTGTTGTAGACTTGGATGGCGTTGTTTTTCTTGTTTGAGTTATGGTGGTGTTCAGTGGATTTGCGTTTGTTGTTGTTGGAGGATGAGGTGTTGGAGGTCTCACGGCTGACAACTAGAGCCATGAGTTCGTGGGCCAATCGAATGGCACTCTCAGTAGTAGTTGGTTTGGATGAAGCAACGTTTCCCTGGATGTTCTCGGGAAGTCCACGAATGTATTTCTTAATGCCCTTACTTTCTGGTTCGACTAAACCTGGGCATAATAGAGCAAACTGCTGAAATTTGGTGGTATATTCAGCAACATCATTTCCCTGCACCTCCAGATGCCAGAATTCTTCCTCCAGCCTGTGCAATTCTTCTTCAGGACAGTACTTTTCTGTCAGTTTCTTCTTCAGTTCGACCCAAGGAAGTCGGTTTGCAATCTCGAGGCCTACAGAGTTTGCGTGGGTTTTCCACCACGTGAGTGCACCTTCCTGAAAGGTGTAAGCAGCGAATTTGACCTTGTTGTTCTCAGTGCAGTCGCAGAGACTGAAAACAGATTCCATGCGCTCAATCCAACGGATTAAGCCAATGGCACCTTCCGTGCCCTTGAAGTATAGCGGTTTACAGCTAAGAAAGTCCTTATAGGAGCAGGGTTTGGGCGGTGGAGTATTAGTTGCTGTGTCCTCGCTACCGGGTGGTGTTCGGGTAGCCAAGGCTTCGGTCACACTGCGGGCAATGATTCCCGCGATCTCAGCTTCGCTAAGGGTAATTTGACGACGTGGAGGCATGATGCTGAGTAAGAAAGAACAAGGAAACGAAATAAGATACTAGTCCGAGTATGATGAACTAGTGGTGTGTTTGTCATTTCGAGACAAAACGTTTGAAAGAAAGAGGCCTATATTCATATAATATAATATAGCCTAAAGTTGTAATGAGGTCTATTCATGTATATATGTATATCACATAACAACCTATTGAGTGTCTAGCACAGACGTGTTTTGAGTCCCGTTTCTCTCGAGGTCAGAGTCAACTAATGCATTCCTGTTCAACATAACTCTTTCAGATTTCACATCATCTTTCTTTAATTGTACATAGTTGATCAGGCTATGTTAAATTAAAGTCGTATGATGTAATCCCTGAACTAGTCATAACTAATAAGGAATACTGCCTAACGGTCATAGTCTAGGCCCACTAAATGCAACCTAGTTCACTATAACCTTAGGCTTTGATACCAATCTGTGACACCCCCAAATTTAATGATTTGCGGAAGCTTGATTTGGGTGTCACTAATCAATATACAAAGCACATAAGATATAATGAACGACCACTATATGCGTCGTTTTAAACTTGTATAAATAAAATAAATGTTTACATCAAAATATAGTTACATTAGCTCGGTTCCTGAAATTGAGAGATTACATAGCATAATTACTTTTACAAAATATAATAATGCAGTCCAATCTCTAGTTGTATGTATGTTGACTCGAGCTAATAATTCCTGCTTGTGCAGCCAAACTACTGCTGGGTACCTGTGATAAATACTAAAATGGGTCAGCGAAAACGCTGGTGAGCTCACAGGTTTGTATGTCAATGTATAGTTGTAAGAACCGCAAGATTTATATTGAATTTAAAATGCAATTAAGCAAAATAAAAGTTATACTGTCCATGAGCACATAGTCTGAGCTTAACTTGATTTGTCAGGCCCAATTAAGGAAACCTAACTTGAAATGCCTCCTACGAGTGCCTAATCAACACTCGTCTTCCCAAATGCTAATACATCCGTTTGACCGGTTAGTGCGTGCTAACCCGGATGAGGATTGTCAATCCCATATGATATCATATACTAACATTCACGCTATAAAATACTAGAGACTATGCTTATGGAGGACTTTAAATTGATTAGCTTGAAACTCATGTAGTATTTGAAGTTTGGCACTTGCGTTCTACTTGTAAAACAAAATCGAGTAGTAATATCACACCCCTAGTTGTAAAGCAGTGAAAATGGGGCTATGAAACTCACCTGAGTCTTGGAATGTTAAGCAATTAAACTTGAAGTAATTAGCAGTGTGTTGGTGTCCAAAGACTTGAAACCTGAATGTGTCCACGACACTTGAATTGTTATTAATTGTATTGGTATCTCGAAAGACTACCATTGAAATTGTTTGTCTAACTTAATGTCCAAATTACCCCGATTTGGTTGATTGTATTGTTACAAGTTACTACGACTTGTTTGATTGAATTGACACAAGTTACAACGACTTGTTTGAATAAATTATCTAAGTTACTATGACTTAGTTGATTCAATTGTGTATTTGAAAATGTGTACGGCCCGTTGGTGATTTAGTTGAAATAATAATAATTCTAAAATGTTGACTTTGCTACAGTACTGCTACAGTAAATTTGACTTTTTTGAACAGTAACTTTGACTTCGAAAATTTTGAGTTTTGAAGATTCTGTTTTGTGCGACGTAGCCTGCGACGTAGGCTGCGACGTAGGCTGCGACGTAAGAGTTTTGCGACGTAAAGGGTTACGTCGCTAAGGTCAACAGTGCTAAGTCAATAGCGACGTAGGGTGCTACGTCGCTTATGCGACGTAGGTTCGTTTTTGCGACGTTAGGGTCTGCGTCGCTATGTGCGACGTTCGCAAGTCAATGCGACGTAATAGGCTGCGTCGCTGTATGCGACGTTGGGGATATAATGCGACGTAGGTCGCTGCGTCGCATTTGCTCCAGGCCAAATGCGACGTACGGAGTCTGATCGGAGTTTCAACTCCAAAAACGCGTTTTCCGGCCATCGATCGGCCTAATATTTTTACCCAACCCATTTTAGGACATTACAAGGTTATACAAACAACTAGCAAGTTATAAAACTTAAAAACGAGAGTTTTCGGAGTTGTGTCGGAAACTTACAAATCGCCGAAATGAAATTCCGGAAAGGTAGGATTGTAGATCGTCGCGAGGTGGTCGTTTATTTCCAAAGGGGCTTGAAGATCCGAAGTCGTTTAGGGCGTTTATTTTGTGATTTTTGTTGATTTTGGTTGGTGGTTTTTGAGATGAAAGAAAAGGAAGAGAGAGAGAAAGTAAATGAGAATGAAAGAAAGTGGGTGGAAGTGGGAGGTTAAATCCCCACTTTCGCCCCGCGTTCCCGTTCCGTGCGGTGTTCGTTTGCTCCGTCATTTAAACGTTAAATAATTATTTTAAATATTAATTGGTACATTTTAAAATACAAATTATCACGCTATATTTTATTTAAATATTTTACTAATCACTTTATATTTGAATTATAAAAACGTAAGTTAATTTGTTTGCGCGTTTTACATTTTAAATTTGGTAACTTTCTGATTGTACGGTACGAATGAATACGAAGTATTATAATAAGAATACTTTTGACATAAAGCGTTATTAAATAAAAGTTGGTCACCAACGTCCGTATTTATTGTATCGAAATTGATTCGATTTAAAGCTCGTGCGATTTAAACAAACCGCATAATTGTAGATATATATTCAACAATATATATAATAGTTGATACATTAATTAGCCTAACACAGAACTAATTACATGTATTAAAACTTTATTAGGCACTAAAGTATAGTCCTAAATTGACGGTTGTCACACATATATTCCAAATTGTATCGTATATGATTATTTGTGGTTACGCGAACTTTATACTTAGTGAAATAATTGTTTTCAACATTCGTATGCGAAAGTATGTATATGTATCTATATCCGAAAGTAAGTAGTAAGTGCTTAAACATATCCGAAAGTATGTCTATGTCCGAAAGTACGTATCCGAATGTATATATAAGTCCGAAAGTATGGCCACATATATATATATCCGAAAGTATGATCAAATTCACTATTCATCCGAAACTTGGGGTCCGAAAGTGTAAAAATCCGAAACTTAGGGTCAAAAATGCAATTTTTCCGAAAGTCAACGAAAGTCAAAGTTGACTTTCGGAGTCAAAATGCGAAAGTGTCACTAAAATCCGAAAGTCAAACATTAAATCCAAAAGTCAAACTTTCGGAGTCAAAATAGGCCTATTTTGGGACATCGATTCGACTAAGTAGACGTTGTCGAAAAATTCCGAAATAATTTCCAAACATTCCCCTATGCTTTAGCTTCATCCCATATTATTTTCATAATTTTTAGATAAGCAGAAATGGGTCAGAAAAATTCGAGAACAGCCCTGTGTCGAGCAGCTACCTTACCGACACAGGTTCATTAATCAGTTTGTATCTCGAGTTTAGTGTATTTTTTGGCGACGAAGTCTAAACGAAAGTTGATGATAACAAAATTACCAAGATTTTCCAAGTGGTCCCATGCGTTTTTGAATCTAGAACTCGAGATATGGTCTCAAGTAGTTCGTGTGATTTTCAGTCCACCAAGACAGAAAATACATATCGTTTGGTTTTCGTGATTTTGGGTATCATTTGAACTTGAAAAATTATGAGATTAATTTTTATGGAAAGTTCACTTTTTGTACTTATTTTTAGAGCCAAGAAACATCATTTTTCATTGAGAAACGATTTTTATAAAAATCAGTGAAATGGTTTAGTTTTCTGGACAGAAAATATAACTCAAAATTCCGAGTTTTAAAACGCGTTTCGACATAAGTTTTGGACATTTTAACGTTGAGTGAGCACCAGGAAGTGATAATATACATAAAACAAGTATTTTTGAGGATGGAGAAAATTCTTACAAGTGTCGTATGAAGAAACGAAGAGGACAGAAGTGATGCTCGCGTAGTCGTGATCATTTTATCTCAAAGAAGCTTTGTATGAAGGTAATTTTTTAGGTGGTATTTCTTGGTGGTTTGTGATGATTTTATATGGTGGAGGGTAGCTTATTTTCGGCCAAGAGAGAGAGATAGAGACTCTAGAGAGATGGAGGAAGGAAATAGATGAAGTGTGGAAATAGAAATAAGGTAATGAGGTATGGTGGAGTAGTGTAGTAGCTAGTCAACAACATGGGAAGCCATTCCCCATGTGTTGGCCGATTTCCCAAGGGCCCCACAAAGCAAGGCTTGGTCAAACTTTGTTTCCCCAATTTCGTGCCCCATGTGGTGTTCGTTTACCCGTCCGTTTTACGTATATTTAATTGTGTGACGTTTTTAAATGTTTTATTTGTACGCGTGTAATCGCGATATTTTTACTTGAAGTATTTTATCAAAATACTTAATGATGAGTTATAAAACTATAACTTGGGTTTATTTCGTTCGTCGGGAGCGTTTCACGCGTTTTCGTCGCGTACAGTGTGTTTTATACGATACGTAATACGTGTAATATATTTTCGCAATATATTAATGTAAATAATGTTTGTTTGGATATTTCCACATTATTTAAACAGTTTGTTACCAATGTTCATATTTAACAGTGTCGGATTCCGTCCGATTCATAATTGCACGATTTAATCAAATCGCGTACACGTGTATGTAATTACATAAAATGTTACATATATTTAGCCTAATACAAAACTAAATACATGTAATTACAAGTAAGTTAGGCACTAATGAAAGTCCTAATTTGGTGGGTGTCACACTCTCCCCTTGTTAGAAGAATTTCATCCCGAAATTAGCTCAAAGTCGTGGTGTGAGTAGCATCTACGAATAGATGTGGATGTTTCAGTCGCATTTGATCTTCCCGTTCCCAAGTGAATTCAGGACCTCATCTCGAATTCCACCGGACCTTAACGATGGGAATACGACTCTGTTTTAAGCGCTTGACTTCACGGTCCATAATATTTACGGGTTCTTCAACAAAGTGCAGTTTGTCGTCTGTGTGGATTTCATCGAGTGGTACGATCAGTGTCTCATCAGACAGGCATTTCTTAAGATTATAAATGTGAAAAGTAGGGTGCACGCTACTAAGTTCTGGAGGTATCTGCAGTCGATATGCCACTGGACCAATCCTTTCCAGGATCTCAAAAGGTCCAATGTACCTGGGATTCAGTTTCCTATGTTTGCCAAAACGGATGACGCCTTTCCAAGGAGATACCTTCAGAAGTACTTTGTCCCTGACTTGGAATTCGAGGTGTTTGCGTCTCACGTCAGGGTAACTTTTATGACGATCACGTGCGGCTTTCTGCCGGTTTTGTATACCAACGATCTTTTCAGTTGTTTCGTGTATGATTTCCGGACCGGTGAGTTGTGTATCCCCCACCTCAGTCCAACAAATGGGTGACCGGCACTTACGACCGTAAAGTGCCTCGAAGGGTGCAGCCTTAATGCTGGTGTGGTAACTATTGTTGTACGAACACTCGCACAACGGTAAGTGGTTTTCCCAAGAATTACCGAAGTCAACTATGCAAGCTCGTAGCATATCCTTCAGTATTTGTATAGTTCGTTTGCTCTGGCCATCAGTTTGCGGGTGGTAAGCAGTACTCATATCCAGTCAAGTACCCATAGATTTTTGTGGCGATTGCCAAAAGCAGGAAGTAAATCATGGGCACGTCATGTCTTGAACGACCTCTTTCAGGTAGATCCGTGTCAAACGTTCCATCTTGTCAGTTTCCTTGATGGCCAGGAAATGAGCAGATTTAGTGAGACAATCTACGATCACCCAAATGGTATCGCAACCGCTCGGTATTTTCGGGAGTTTAGTAATGAAATCTATGGTGATCTGCTACCATTTCCACTGTGGAATTTTCGGTTGTTGTAGCAAGCCGGAAGGTTTCCGATATTCAGCCTTGACTTTGGAACAGGTGAGGCACTTGCTGACATACGTGGCAATGTCGGCTTTCATGTTGGGCCACCAATACAACTCTTTGATGCCGTGATACATTTTGTCGGCTCCAGGATGTATAGAGTATTTGGACTTGAGAGCTTCATCCATCACCAAGTCTCGTAGGTTCCCAAAACTTGGTAACCAGATTCGGTTAGAGAAGTATTTGGCCCCGTCAGGTTTCGTTTCAAACTGTTTATCCATGCCACGCAAGGCCTCATTTTTCACATTTTCAGTCTTGAGTGCTGATAAACGCCAAAATGTACTATATTATAGTACTAATTTACCCCGTGTTTGAGAGGTTTCTAATGATATTTGTATGAATAAGATACTTATTTCGTTCATATTTGCATTTAGGAGTTAAATCGGAGCTTGGATAAAAAAGGAACGGAAAACGAGCTTATTTGGAAGAAAAGTTGCTAAAAAGAATAAAAATGGACAAGAGAAGATTGGGTCGGAGTAAAAGATGATCGCATGGTGAAGAAGTCTGGAAATTCAATCCATACACCGTATGGAATATCCGTACGCCGTATGGATTAAAGCGGTGGAGGCCCAATATTCACGGAGCTGGGCCAGGCTTGTTTTCAATCCATACGCCGTATGGAATTTCCATACGCCGTATTGATCAATTCGGCAGAAAACCCATAAAACCCTATTTTGCCTCATTTTAACCCTAACTTTTACAAACCCTTAACATACGAACTGAAGTCGATCAGAGGGGGTATTTTACCCATTTTGGGGGCAAATCGATGGCGGTTTGGAGGTGGAAAAAGCTAGGATCATCCTATTGATTCTACTTCATTCGGTTTACGTATCTTTTTCCGATTTCAATTCTAAACATGTCTATGTGTTTGTTTTGATATCATAAATCTGATTTTGTATAATTGAATTATGGATTAGAGTTATTGTTTATTGTTTAGTTTAATAACCTTGGATTATGATTGTTTGAAGGTTATAATTGTGTTTTGAATCAATTGACTGATTGAAGATTGTTATGTTATCCGTAGAACCTTGATTATTGGTGGTTGTTAGTTACTACTTAACATGGTTGATAATGTCCCTGAGATTGAGTTCCTTTGATGTTATTGATTATTGATGATTATGAATCTAGGTTTATAGTCATTGCTAAATATGTTGAGTCTGATAGGTTAAGAGACTAGTAACTAATCAATCTAAAATGAGCAAGCTAATAAGAGATTATTGGTAGGTATTGTTGGGTCATACCACGAGGATTAATCGTAACAAGTCGTGAATACTTAATGCATAATCTAGGGAAAAGCACGCAATTGAACCATACAATTCTTGCTACGTCGGATCGATGTTTAATGTGGAACCCTAGGTTATAGAAATTAGTTGGAGCCGGAACGTTGGCTAATTTACATTTAACTTGGATTCTTTGAGTAGTAACTAAGTTAATATAAAGGAAATCACAATCAGGCAATCAAAACACATGAACCGGATAATATGAATCTGAGTGTGAAGACTCTAAGCAATTACATGTCTATCTCCGATTGTTTATCTTTTCCTCTTTATCTTGTTTTATGTTATTTGGTTTAGTTAATTAGTTCATCTTGAACGTTCGCACGGAACTAAAACGTATCCCCCTTATTTTACTGCTTTATTAAAAATTCCAATTTAATTGAATGACAATGTTCCTGTGTTCTTGTGTTCCTGTGATCGACCTGGACTTACCATAGCTATAATATTCCGATCGGGTATTCTTGCCTTGCTGTATGATAGTATTGATTGGTATATCCTGTACTTTATAAATAATAAAACGAGACGCTTTCACACGCATCAAGTTTTTGGCGCCGCTGCCGGGGAACACTTAACGGGTTGGACTATTGTTCTGCCGGGGAACACTTAACCGGTTGGACTATTGTTCTACCGGGGAACGGGTGCTTATTCTATTAAATTGGATTAAAAAAAAATAATAATAAAAAAAAATTAAAAATAAAAATAAAAAAATAAAAAAATATAAATATTTTTTTTTAATCACTCACAATTTTATATGCTCGATTTGTTAAACAAATATTTTTGTCTTGTTTGGAAGTTGTGATGATTAATGTTGTAATTTGGTTGTAAATAATTGTTTCTTTGTTAATTATGTGTATTTGAATGTTATAAGTTTAATTTTTACTAGAGCGAAGTTTTTGAATTTGGTTTGCACAAACGTTCGACCGGCGGTTGAGTGCACCAGCCAGCGGTATGAATGTTGTTTTTGCGAATAGATTTTTTTGTTTTGTTTTCTGTTCTGTTTGTCATATGTATTATGTACTAATTAATTATCTGTATGTACCTTATTTTATGTAGGTTATTGTGTGTTAATATGTTAGTTTTAATTTTTAGTTATTTTATATTTTGTTTTCTTGTTCTACTTTTTGTTTTCTTGTTTTTGTTTGCAGTTTTGAACTTTGTGGGTGTGTTCCCTGGAAACCCTCACGAGACTATAACTCGTCCACTCGGGATACCGAGGGGTTTAAAGGCTTATTGCATACGCTAAATGCAATCGTGATGCCTACGGAAGTGTGCTGTTGTATATTTTCAGAATCATATCAAGAAAGCATTTTTCTTCAAGATCAGGGGAGTTTTCTGTTTACTTCTTTTCTATTCCCTATTTTACGATTCCTTGTTTTGCAATGAGGACATTGCTTTATTTTAAGTGGGGGATGGGGGAAAAGAAGTTTGATTGTCCTGAGTTATAAATCGATAAATATTGGTAGACTAAGGGTGTAAGGCATTCTATGTTAGTCATTTTTCAACTCAAATTTTTCTTTTAAAAATGTATTCTCTTTAAGTTTATAAAATCTTGTAACAAATCTGGGAAATTTAAAGGATAATTTGAACTTAAATTTTAAGATATTAGATAGTTCATCATGTGATGTATCGATAGGCAATCTATGTGTAAGTTGTAGAGTTATTAAATAAAATTAATGTAAGAAGTATGCGATATTCCGAGAGGAACTTTAGCAATGTATGACTTTAGTCTTAATTCTTATATATGATAGCGTGCGATATGCCATAATTTTGGTATTTAATTAATATCATTTGAGGATATACTGGGTGTTGTTTCCTCTGTTGTACGAAAGTACAAACCTGGTCTCCGTCAGTATATCTAATGAAAAAGAGCAAAAAGAGTTTAAACGAACTCAAGATTAAAAAATGTAGTCAAATTATGTCGCTTTGTTGTACTAAGGTACAGACCTGCCACCAATGGTTTGACTAAAAGTTATTTTGCTAAACCAAGGTCAAGTTATGTCGCTCTGTTGTGTTGAGGCACAGACCTGTCACCAATGTCTTGACCTGAAAAATGATTATTTTAATTGGATATCCATGATATGTGTAATATTAGCACGTTATATGTATAAGGGTATTTTGCTATTGAGAATCAAGGGTAAAGCTGCTTGAATAATGATAAGTAAAGCTCAATTTCCGAAATATAGATTGTTTAGGTGGACGACAATATCGGTAATCATTGTGAACCATCTTGTATGCATAATAATAATGAATGAGAAAATTGGGTTTCCTAGAAGAGTTTCTTGATAGCTAATTCTTAAGGTAGAATTATTTTTAAGTTAAAAATTTGGTTTGCAAAATGCTAGCTTGTATGTAAGTCCCTATGTGTTATTGTCTACCTACTAAATTTTGTCGTTCATAAGTTTAAATCTATAGTCTACTTGAGGGCAAGTAGAATTCAAGTAGAGGATGTTTGATAAACGCCAAAATGTAGTATATTATAGTACTAATTTACCCCGTGTTTGATAGGTTTCTAATGCATTTTGTATGAATAAGATACTTATTTCGTTCACATTTGCATTTAGGAGTTAAATCGGAGCTTGGATCAAAAAGGAACGAAAAATGAGCTTATTTGGAAGAAAAGTTGCTAAAAAGAATAAAAATGGACAAGAGAAGATTGGGTCGGAGTAAAAGATGATCGAATGGTGAAGAAGTCTGGAAATTCAATCCATATGCCGTATGGAATATCCATACGCCATATGGATTAAAGCGGTGGAGGCCCAATATTCGCGGAGCTGGGCCGGGCTTGTTTTCAATCCATACGCCGTATGGAATTTCCATACGCCGTATGGATCAAATCGGCAGAAAACCCATAAAACCATATTTTGCCTCATATTAACCCTAACTTTTACAAACACTTAACATACGAACTGAAGTCGATCAGAGGGGGTTTTTTCCCCATTTTGGGGGCAAATCGATGGCGGTTTGGAGGTGGAAAAAGCTAGGATCATCCTATTGATTCTACTTCATTCGGTTCATGATTCGGTTTGCGTATCTTTTTCCGATTTCAATTCTAAACATGTCTATGTGTTTGTTTTGATATCATAAATCTGATTTTGTAGAATTGAATTATGGATTAGAGTTATTGTATATTGTTTAGTTTAATAACATTGGATTATGATTGTTTGAAGGTTATAATTGTGTTTTGAATAAATTGATTGATTGAAGATTGTTATGTTATCCTTAGAACCTTGATTATTGGTGGCTGTTAGTTACTACTTAACATGGTTGATAATGTCCCTGAGATTGAGTTCCTTTGATGTTATTGATTATTGATGATTATGAATCTAGGTTTATAGTCATTGCTAAATATGTTGAGTCTGATAGGTTAAGAAACTAGTAACTAATCAATCTAAAATGAGCAAGCTAATAAGAGATTATTAGTAGGTATTGTTGAGTCATACCACGAGGATTAATCGTAACAAGTCTTGAATACTTAATGCATAATCTAGGAAAAAGCACGCAATTGAAGCATACAATTCTTGCGACGTCGGATCGATGTTTAATGTGGAACCCTAGGTTATAGAAATTAGTTGGACCCGGAACGTTGGCTAATTTACATTTAACTTGGATTCTTTGAGTAGTAACTAAGTTAATATAAAGGAAATCACAATCAGGCAATCAAAACACATGAACCGGATAATATAAATCTGAGTGTGAAGACTCTAAGCAATTACATGTCTATCTCCGATTGTTTATCTTTTCCTCTTTATCTTGTTTTATGTTGTTTGGTTTAGTTAATTAGTTCATCTTGAACGTTCGCACGGAACTAAAACGTACCCCCCTTATTTTACTACTTTATTAATAATTCCAATTTAGTTGAATGACATTGTCTCTGTGTTCTTGTGTTTTTGTGTTCCTGTGATCGACCTGGACTTACCATAGCTATACTATTCCGATCGGGTATTCTTGCCTGGTTGTGTGATAGTATTGATTGGTATATCCTGTACTTTATAAATAATAAAATGAGACGCTTTCACACGCATCGGTGGTGATATGAGGTAAAAAGTCATGTTTTAAGTACGATATTCCGCACTTTTTGGGCACATCTTTAGTGAAAACATTCCAAAACAATCATTATTTACTAAAATTCACTAAAGTGCTCAAAATATAGACGTTGCTACAAAAATCACTAAAAACATCCGAATAACAAGCAAAACAGAGCGAATATACAATGACCAATTCTTCCACCCTCATTTACCCTATGATAAACACATTCTAATCTTATTATATGATGTCATAGGTAAAAACGAGACAGGAAAATCAAGAATCATGCAAATTGGGTGAAGAACGGAAGAGATACGGCTTATATAGATCGTTAAAGTCATTTCAAACATGCTTGAGCTACACACATCCAATTTCTATAAAATTGGTACCATTAGAAGCGTAACGGAATTACGAGATCACAGGCGAAAGAATCAGGTCAAACGGACGTACAACGAAGAAGATACATGCGTTTTAAACAACGAAGAAAAGCTTAAACACCCGAATACGGGCTTGGCAAGCCGTATACGGGCTTGGCAAGCCATATACGGCCCCTAGCACCCCGTATATGGCCCTAGTGACCATGTATACGTCCCTAGTGGTGCCTATTGGTCTCCGTTCATGCTTTGGATGCTTGTACGTTATGCTGTTTCGCTTGTACGGCTGATTCAAGGCTCACGTATAAATAGAGGCACCCTTCCACCATTTTTCACACACCTCACACCTCTCAACCTTCATTTCTCTCTCACACATTTCTTTCTCTTTCTAGTTTCTCTCTCTAGAGTTTCTCTCTCTAGAATTAGGGTTTTAGTTAGTTAGTTCTTGGTTAATATTTAACCAAGACTAACGGAGGGGCTACTCTTGTAATAGTGTTAGGGATATTTCGGGGGTCTTATTTGTAATATTGTCAAAGATATTGCGGAGGTTACGCTCGTGTATTCTTTCAACATTATTCAAACTACATGTTACATACGGTTATCTCTTTCCTTATCTTTCATAATGACGATTATTATTATTGTTGCTATGCTAGATTTAGGATTGTTTGTCATGCGTAGGGAGTAGTTACCTTGTGCTTGTTATGATGTAGTTAGTTTGTGTATTGCGGGTGATGTTACTTTAAATATACAATTGGGAAATATCGTTATGAAACAACGGAGGTAATGTTATATGGCTTTCATTTGTATAGCGCCGGAAACATCACTAATGTGTGGAGTACGGAACGTGGAAGCTATGAAAGTCGTGGGCACAATCCGTTGTGGAATAATGTTCACAATTGTTACATATTGAAAACTGGTGTACTATTAACTTTACATTTATGAAGTTCTAAACCTAAACGTCGTTCCTCCAATAAACGTGGTTAGAACCTGTATGACAAGGAGTCATGTACCTTGATCAACCGGTCACTACCTATCTGTGTTTTCAAATCAAATAAACCAACATGGTCTGAATTGTGTAGTTGTGGAAATACTGTTTAAACCTTTTGTATAGTACACCGTGAATCAATCAGGGATTTATTGGGAATGTAGTAAGGGCTTGTTTATATCATAGATGGTTAAACGTTAATACAAACTTAGTTAAACTAGTCCAGAGTGACCATAAAATATGTGGCACCGGAAAGACCGTACAACGGCATAGTACTTCGTATAGCGTTGGAAACACTTCAAGTGGAGTACAAATACGTGGAAGCTAAGGAACTGTCGTTGGTTGAAGACTATGTCACATCGTGGTTGAACCACACAGCTCTGGACTAAACAAAGACCATTAATGTAGAGTTAGCAGTCACCAAACCAAGTCTTAATCTTAAATGCCTTGTCTAGTCTTAGTATCCTCACAGTGTTAAGAACGGTTAGAACATTAGTGGGTCTGTTACTCTATCTCATGCGC
Organism: Helichrysum umbraculigerum; assembly: GCA_949592205.1. NCBI lineage: Eukaryota > Viridiplantae > Streptophyta > Magnoliopsida > Asterales > Asteraceae > Helichrysum > Helichrysum umbraculigerum. The sequence goes on along the minus strand of CATIUR010000001.1, from coordinate 325,717,566 downwards.
CCAGGAATACTATTCCAAGAAGGGTCACTATTCCACCATATGGAAAGTGTTGAAGAGTTGAGCAGCCTCCTCTGATCAGAATCACCATAGCCTAGCAACCCAGTGACATACTGTCTGAGAAATCAAACAGTAGGGTGTTAGTGTTTACACTGTGAATACTTAGACGAAAGTAAGACACAAATCTTTAAAAGACGTTTTCATACTTAAACCTTAGACATCACCCCATGCATAAGCTAATGAAGTCATAGCAAGCACTACCCTCCATTTTACTTTTATGTTCTTTTATTTTTAATAGCTTAATTAGATAAATAGATAAAAAACCAAAACAACCAACTACCAATCTATTCAACCCTAGCTTAATTACTGATTTGTCGGAACTAGCTCTGTTTCAATTCTGTCGTCGTAAGGAACGACCCTGGATCATCCTTACTGCATACTTATATCAGGTATTCGTACCAAGTATTATTAGGTAGTACGGAGGATTAGGCTCCCCCTGACTCTTTATAAATTTAAAACTCCCACCATTGCGCCCGCTGCGTGAACGACCAGTTCGGGCGTAACAAGTTTTTGGCACCGCTGCCGGGGACAGTAGTACGATTTGGAGCCTGTTTATATATATTAGTTTTTGAGCGATCCTTTTTGACTTGGATTCACCGTCCTTGTCAGAAGTTACTTTCTGCCGGTAGATTAGCGTAGTTAGATTAAATTAGTATAGCTTAGAATAACTTCCCTCCATACTACAACTTTAATTCTAAAAACCTTCTTCGTGTGCTGTATTTATTGATAACTTGGAAATGGCCACTCTACAACAACTAAGTGATCAATTAGATAGTCTTATCCAAGATAGATGTAGGAGTGATGCTCACTTAGATAACGAATGTCAAAGGTATAGTATGACTTATCCGGATAACATAGGGTATTTAGATCCTCAATCACAATACCATTATGACCCTTATGCTGTCCAACAACATCAATACCAACCTTACTGTCCTGAACCATTCGGAGTCTACCCACACTCATCTTACCCTGTACACGAACCACAACCGTATGAAAGTTCTGACTTGAGAGATATGCCCATAGCTTATCTCAGCAGTAATGCTACTTTCTCACCCTCTTACGACCCACTTGAACAATTAATGAAAGAACAAGATGACATGCTTAGAAGATGTACTGATAAGCTGTCTGAAATACAAACACTAGTCCAAGTGAGAAGTAAGGGAACTAGGGATCAAGTTACAACTGACTATAGGCTACAGGAAGATGAGAGGCACCTACACACCACATCTACTTCATTTGACAAAGACTTTCATTCTCATGAGACAGGTTACAAACCTCCTTCAAATCCTACACCTACACAATCTCCCAAATCCTCACTTCCACCCATTCTTAACCTATCTACGTCCGAGACCGATGAGGAGTTCATTCTAGAGGAACTCTCCGAACCATTGCAACTCGAAACTACTGGCCAGGGTGACAAGTATGACGAGGTAGATGAAGAGATAGAACTAGAGAACCCGGAGGTGAAGATTTATACAGAAGACTCAGCTTCAGAAGGATTGGAGGAATGCGTACCTACTTTGAGCAGTGATTTCATCCCAATTCAAACAAATGTGATTGATACTATTCCACAACAAGTTGTGGTTGATGATATCTCACATATATTTCTCGATGAATCACCCATTGATCTAGTTGAACCTTCTATTTTCATAGAACCCGTTGCCCAAGTTGTTGATGAGAATGTTGCTACAAGATTGGAGACGTTAATGGACTCTGTCCCACCTCCATGCCCAGAGTACAACATTCTCACCAACTCAAAGACCATAAGAAGTAAGGTGGGTTCTACGTCATGGTTTCCCTACAAACCTTCTCTCCACCACATAATGATGTATACGTCCAGGAGTAGTAAGGACTCCTTTGACCAACCCATTCTGTCAATCCGACCTACAGAGGTATTAAAAATTGAGAGATTTGTTATACCTCTAGTAAAACCATTCCCTCACTTTGAACCATCTCCTTATATTGGACATACCCTAGCCTCAACTTGCTTTAAACTCTTAGGTATGTACCAATATTACCCCTTGTGTCTACTGATGGATGCAAGGAAACCTCTAGGATTTCCTGACATATAGTGCTAGAGTCAAGCTAGAGACTCGAACAAAAACAATCGCTTCTCGAGAGGCAACCCGTGTCTAACATAGTCTTGGTAACAGTAGCAGTCGTAATAGTAGTTAATTTAGTAAGCTAACCCATATAAGTAGAAAATAAAACCCTAAAATGAATGTTCCAAGTTTTCTTTATGAACAAAAAGGATGGTTTGCGAAATTACTTCATTGAAAGTCAAAATTTTGTCGAAACCTTAAAACTTCCTACTCCCGTTTGTTTGAACTTCATTGCAACATCTATTTTTAACCATTATCTAAGATCTCAAGTTCTTACTATCCCTTTCACTCACGAACATGGAAACCTACTAGAATGAAAATTAGGAACCTTAGTCATCTTATACACCCAATCACATATTTCGAGCATTGGAGGTACTTACATATGTTTCTGTGAACATACATATAAGATCTTTAAATGATATATCTGACAACCTGATTTGTATGTCAACATGTGTATTATGCTTGAACTCGTTTAAAAATATGTGCTTTGGAAATATTTATACTTGGTTGCCTAATTTAGATTACTCATGCTAGTATTTCCATACCTGCTATTTGCGGTACAGTGAAATTATAGGCAACTAACACTTTTGATGTAAGATTAGATTCCAAGTCATACACTGGTTTGTTTCATCATCAAAGTACTCACTTTAATAGTTCTTTTTACAAACCAGTGAGTCTATGATTTGGAGAATAATCACTTGTTTTTTAGATCACGTTTGTTTGTTCTATTTGTACAAATGCCTAGCAAACAAGGACTTACGCCTATGGATGAAGAATCTTCGAGTATAATGGAATCACGACAAGGGGAGCTTACAGTTCATTAAGATTGGGGACCTTTTTGAGCATTGCTTTGCAGGGGAAGAGATGGCGCTTTCAGACACGAAGATGATTTCTAGTTGTCTATGACTAGTTCATTAAGTAGATCAGCTCAACATTCACAACATGTACCCACCTTACCACATCCTTGATTGCTAGCATAGCGTTACATGGAACCCGAAACCATCATCCATCATCACAATACCCACCCACATTCACCCATCCATCCACCCATTCACACTCATCACCACCACCATCGGGAACCATTCATCCGCTATAGTAATGTCACCGCCTACGAGTATACACAAAAACATCTAAGAGATATAGGCTGATCAAGGAATGGTTATCAAAGGATTAGATATGGGATTAATCTCTGCCGATAAGAACAGCAATCAGATTCATTGCATCAGTTTGTCGGCGAAGATCTTGGGTGATAGAGATTTATGGTCATTAGGATTCAGCATTCAGATCATTAGAGAGCCAATCACATCAGCAGCTCTTAATGATTAGGATCCTCATACATTTAGCTCTATCTAGCATTGGTGTTTCAGGGTTGACTCTGCTAATGTCCGGAGAATGGCATCACTTCACATTATTTTCTATCGTTTTGGAAATCGAGCTCTCGACTATAACAGCAGCGCTGCTCGGGAGGCAACCCGTGGAATAAGACGTGCAGAGAGAAAGTGTCAACAAGTGGAGAAAATCACTGAATATCCTTCACACTTGGACGTACCAAAAATACTTAATGAAAACTTCTTCGAAATTACAACTCATTTGCATAAAAATCACTCGTCTCAGAAAATAAGAAATCACTTTGAAAACTGATAATTCATTTGTTTTGAGCATTTGAGGTACTTGCATACTACTTTTATGCATTATGCTCAAACTCGTTTAAAAATACATGTTTTGTAAAACTGATTTGTAGTAGAAAACATCTTTTCAAATTCTGAGACAGTGATTTCTCTTTCCATTTGCAATACAAAATTGAGTTTGTAAAGTTCACACTTACGAGATTAATTCACAAGAGAAATGATGGATGAATAAAACCAATAGCAAGACGTTTGAAGTCGAGCCGATCTTCATGGATGCAGAATAGGATCTTGGCAACATCTCTTTTCAGCAATTTCAGCCTCTCAGCTTCAATGCAGCTCGCTATCTGGGGAGTGTCTTTACCCTTTACCCTCTTTTGTTTATGATTCTGTATATTATTTGCTTTGCTAAGTTTGTTAAGTAATCTATGCGCTATCCTAAGCTTATCACTAAGTGTGGGATTCCAGCCCAAACAAACACTTGAGAAACATTTTCTTACGTGTTCAAACTCTAAGTGTGGGATTTTACTTTCAGTAAATCTCAACTCAAGAGAACATTAGGGACAATGTTCCTCTAAGTGTGGGATAGCAGGTATAGAATACCTTGGTTAATTCTTTATGATTTTTAATGTCCGAAATAGTAAACTCAGAAAATGTTCCTCAAATTTTTCAAAATTTTTTAAGAAAATTAAAAAGTATGAGCTAAATCAACTGATTAACTCTACTATTATTGAGTCATAATATCTTTTGAGGGGATCTATTTTCAAATATGAGTAAGATATTTCAGAGTCTAGGGAAAATAAGGTAGAAATTTCTTAAGCAATAAATGATAATCTAATCTAATAGGAGCATGACAGAGCACATACAACCCTATTTGCAGTGAGGCATCTTGAGCCCAAAAGCATTCATCTTTAATGCTTTACTATTCATTTCTTGTGTATGCCGATGCATGTATCTCTGAATTAGAACTTGCTCTTGACATACGCTTCGAGACCACATTGGTGTGTACCGTACGCGGTATAGGTGCAATTAGATGACCTTGACATTCCCTAGGATTTAACCCATTTCTTACATATCTCTTCAAGCCTAAAACCCTTCCGATACTCATTTTTAGTATCGATGATCCGCCTAGTAAACCCTGTTGAGCCTAAACCTTTCGTTTCATAAACCCTCATCATTAAACCTTACTTCCCAAAAATATCCCCAAACTTATCTTAGAATTTCTGAGGTTATGAGGAACATCTTTTAGAATATCCGTTTCACTTATCCTACCCTTTCGTGTTCTCCAAAAGCTATCTCTCCTGAGAATCCCCGGTGCGTAAAATTGGCACCGTGAAAAGACTCAAAATATTCAAGATAAGGGATTTTTGAAAGAATCAAAAGAAAAATATCCTTGGAAATTCTCTGGCAAAGAAGTTCTGAAGAAGAAAAAAAAAAGAAAATAGAAAAGAAGCAGAAAAGAAAACAAAAAGTAGAAAAACAGAAAAGAAAAGAAAAATAGTTCCGCAAGAATAAAGCTACAAAGTCCTTCGAAGTATCATCCTCACAAGAAAAAAATCTGATAGAAGACGAATAGCTATCTCCATTCTGTTCTAAAATAAAGTTGTTCATGATCTCAGTAGTTTTAAGATAAGCAACACCTACAACCAAAAATACCACTATCAATACCCTTTAACCCTCACCAAATGCTACAACCCTCATGAATGTCTTGGGATAATTAGCACCATCCTCACCTAAGTGGTGGAGATCCGATTCTCGATCAAGCCTATGACGATGAGTGTTGCATGACTGGTTATTTGAGCGATTTCGTTTGTTCTAGAATGATAGGATACCCGATACACTTTGAGTGAATTGAGTGACCACCTTTTGTGAGATCGCCTAGTCATGTGTACTCCAAGATCACGAGATTTGGAAGTATGCCTAAGAGAATCTTTTCTTGTTTATGAGAAGATCATCTTATCTTTCCCTATATTCTTGAAATTATCTTACATATATCTGGAAGTGGTAACTCTTAAATATGTTTTGACTCGCTCTAAAATATTTTTAAATGTTTTCAAAAACTGAGTGTTGCTTGAGGACAAGCAACGTCTAAGTGTGGGATAGCTTGATATGACGTAAAAAGTCATGTTTTTAAGTACGATATTCCGCACTTTTTGGGCACATCTTTAGTGAAAACATTCCAAAACAATCATTATTTACTAAAATTCACTAAAGTGCTCAAAATATAGACGTTGCTACACAAATCATTAAAAACGTCCGAATTATAAGCAAAACAGAGCGAATATACAACAACCAATTCTTCCACCCTCATTTACCCTATGATAAACACATTTCATAGGTAAAAACGAGACGGGAGAATCAAGAATCATGCAAGTTGGGTGAAGAACGGAAGAGATACGGCTTCTACAGATCGTTAAAAGTCATTCCAAATATGCTTGAGCTGCACACATACAATTTCTATGAAATTGGTACCATTAGAAGTGTAATGGGATTACGAGATCACAGGCGAAAGAATCAGGTCAAACGGACGTATAACGAAGAAGATACGGGCATTTTAAGCAACGAAGAAAAGCCAAAACACCCGAATACGGAATTGGCAAGCCGTATACGGACTTGGAAAGCCGTATACGGCCCCTAGCACCCAGTATATGGCCCTAGTGACCCCGTATACGACTCTAGGGGTGCCAATTGGTCTCCGTTCATGCTTTGGATGCTTGTACGTTATGCTGTTTCGCTTGTACGACTGATTCAAGGCTCACCTATAAATAGAGGCACCCTTCCACCATTTTTCACACACCTCACACCTCTCAACCTTCATTGATCTCTCACTTTCTCTCTCACACATTTCTTTCTCTTTCTATTTTCTCTCTCTAGAGTTTCTGTCTCTAGAATTAGGGTTTTAGTTAGTTAGTTCTTGGTTAATATTTAACCAAGACTAACAGAGGGGCTACTCTTGTAATAGTGTTAGGGATATTTCGGGGGTCTTATTTGTAATATTGTCAAAGATATTGCGGAGGTTACGCTTGTGTATTCTTTCAACATTATTCAAACTACGTGTTACATACGGTTATCTCTTTCCTTATCTTTCATAATGACGATTATTATTATTGTTGCTATGCTAGATTTAGGATTGTTTGTCATGCGTAGGGAGTAGTTACCTTGTGCTTGTTATGATGTAGTTAGTTTGTATATTGCAGGTGATGTTACTTTAAATATACAATTGGGAAATATCGTTATGAAACAACGGAGGTAACGTTATATGGCTTTCATTTGTATAGTGCCGAAAACATCACTAATGTGTGGAGTACGGAACGTGGAAGCTATGAAAGTTGTGGGCACAATCCGTTGTGGAATAATGTTCACAATTGTTACATATTGAAAACCGGTGTACTATTAACTTTACATTTATGAATTTCTAAACCTAAACGCCGTTCCTCCAATAAACGTGGTTAGAACCTGTATGATAAGGAGTCATGTACCTTGATCAACCGGTCACTACCTATCTGTGTTTTCAAATCAAATAAACCAACATGGTCTGAATTGTGTAGCTGTGGAAATATTGTTTAAACCTTTTGTATAGTACACCGTGAATCAATCAGGGATTTATTGGGAATGTAGTAAGGTCTGGTTTATATCATAGATGGTTAAACGTTAATACAAACTTAGTTAAACTAGTCCAGAGTGACCATAAAGTATGTGGCACCGGAAAGACCGTACAAAGGCACAGTACTTCGTATAGCGTTGGAAACACTTCAAGTGGAGTACAAATACGTGGAAGCTAAGGAACTGTCATCGGTTGAAGACTGTGTCACATCGTGGTTGAACCACACAGCTCTGGACTAAACAAAGACCATTAATGTAGAGTTAGCAGTCACCAAACCAAGTCTTAATCTTAAATGCCTTGTCTAGTCTTAGTATCCTCAAAGTGTTAAGAACGGTCAGAACATTAGTGGGTCTGTTACTCTATCTCATGCGCCCAGGAATACTATTCCAAGAAGGGTCACTATTCCACCATATGGAAAGTGTTGAAGAGTTGAGCAGCCTCCTCTGATCAGAATCACCATAGCCTAGCAACCCAGTGACATACTGTCTGAGAAATCAAACAGTAGGGTGTTAGTGTTTACACTGTGAATACTTAGACGAAAGCAAGACACAAATCTTTAAAAGATGTTTTCATACTTAAACCTTAGACATCACCCCATGCATAAGCTAATGAAGTCATAGCAAGCACTACCCTCCATTTTACTTTTATGTTCTTTTAGTTTTAATAGCTTAATTAGATAAATAGATAAAAAACCAAAACAACCAACTACCAATCTATTCAACCCTAGCTTAATTACTGATATGTCGGAACTAGCTCTGTTTCAATTCTGCCGTCGTGAGGAACGAACCTGGATCATCCTTACCGCATACTTATATCAGGTATTGATACCAAGTATTATTAGGTAGTACGGAGGATTAGGCTCCCCCCGACTCTTTATAAATTTAAAACTCCCACCGTTGCGCCCGCTGCGTGAACGACCGTTTCGGGCGTAACAAGTGCTTCGAGTTGAGCGGTGAGTATTTGAGTAGTAAGGTTGTTATGTATAGTCATACTGAGTGCTCGAAATCGAAGGGGTTTCACTCGTTCTTTTCGGCCTAAGGCATCGGCAACAAAGTTTGCCTTGCCTGGGTGATACCGAATTTCACAATCATAATCGGTAAGCAACTCGACCCACCGATGTTGCCTCATGTTTAGATCTTTCTGATCGAAGATGTGTTGGAGACTTTTATGATCGGTGAAGATAGCACACTTGGTACCGTATAAGTAATGTCTCCAGATTTTTAATGCGAACACTACAGCCCACAACTCTAGGTCATGAGTTGTGTAATTCTTTTCGTGGACCTTGAGTTGTCGAGAGGCGTAAGCAATGACTTTTTCCCGTTGCATCAACACGCAACCGAGACCTTGGTGTGAAGCATCACTGTATACCACGAAGTCATCGTTGCCTCCGGGTAGAGATAAGATCTGTGCACTGCAAAGTTTTTGTTTCAAGAGTTGAAAAGCTGACTCTTGTGTGTCGGTCCAATCAAATTTCTTTTCTTTATGAGTCAAAGAGGTTAAAGGTTAGGCTATTTTCGAGAAATTCTCAATGAATCGCCGATAGTATCCAGCGAGTCCTAAGAATTGGCGTACTTCGGTTGGTATTGTAGGTGCTTGCCAGCACTTGATAGCCTCGATTTTGGATGGATCGACATGTATCCCTTGACTGTCGATCACATGACCCAGAAATTGTACGGTTTGCATCCTGAACTCACACTTAGAGAATTTGGTGTATAACTCCTCATGTTTGAGTAGTTAGGATGGTTCTCAGGTGTTGACTGTGTTCTTGTTCGTTACGAGAATAAATCAGGATGTTGATGTGCCGCAAAAAGTCATATTTTTAGGTACAATATTTCATACTTTTTGGGCTCTTCTTTGGTTAAAACATTCCAAAACAATGTTTATTCACTACATTTCACTAAAGTGGTCCAAATATAGACGTTACTACAAAAATCACTAAAAACGTCCAAATAACGAGCAAATCAAGACGAATATATATATACCAATTCTTCTGATCTCATTTATCTTATGAGATTCACATTCTAACCTCCTAATATGATAATACAGGTAAAATTGAGTCCGGAAAAACAAGAATCATGCAAAAAGGTTAGAGAACAGAGAAGACACGACGATTACAGACACCAAAAAGACATTCCAGCAACGCCTAAGCTATACACATCAAATGTCAATGAAATTGGTACCATTAGAAGCGTAACAGAATTACGAGACTGTAGGCGAAAGAATCATGTCAAACGGACGCATAACGAAGGAGATACATGCGTTTTAAGCAACGAACGAAAACCGACGAAGTCCGTATACGGCCCTGGGCACCGTACAAGGACCGTATATGGCCTTGTAGACACCGTATATGGCCCCACCTAGGCTGTATACTGCCCCCTTGGTCCCATATGCTGCTTTATTTTCTTGTACGCTGTGCTATTTCTCTTGTACGTATAATTTGAGGCTTTCACTATAAATAGGGGTCACCTCCAACACTTCAAACATACCTCATTCTTCTCATTTTCTCTGGATGTGACCCAAAAAGTCATGTTTTTAAGGGCATATTTCCACACTTTTTGGGCTATTCTTTGGTGAAAACATTTCAAAACCTTCATTATTTACCAAAAATCACCAAAGTAGTCTAAATACAGACATTGCTACAAAAATCGGTTAAAACGTCCAAATAACACGCAAACCGAGGCAAAACAATCACCTTAAATTTTCTATTCTTAATATTCTTATAGAAATAGATCTTAATTCATATTTTATGATTCTATAGGAAAATCGAAGACCGGAGGTGAAAGAATCAGAAGAAACGGACGAAAGACGGAGAAGATATTGTAACACCCCCAAATTAAATGATTTGCGGAAGCATACATTGGGTGTTACTAATCAATATACAAAGCACAAGATTAATAGTAAACGACCTCTAAATGAGACGTTTGTAAAATAGTTACATTTCATAATTAATAATCGTTTGAAAACCGTAGGTTTTCGTATACAAAATGTAATTCCCTAGAGTCCACGCGTATAGTGGGAGATTCTATTACATCACCATAGTTACAAAAGATAATGCCAAAGAATCTCCGTTAAATGCAGTTTGTAAATCATGCGACTCTAGCTAGTAATCCTGGAGTAATCCTACTCCGTAAGTGTACCTGAGATACAAAGCTAAAAAGTGTCAACCAAAAAGGTTGGTGAATCTCACAGGTTTAGTAATAAGTAAGTGTTATGAACCACAAGTATGTACCCGTATTGCTATCAAGCAAAGTAAGTAAATCAGTTAATCAGTACAGTGCCATGAGCTCATAAGTTGAAGCTTAACCGTGTAGTGTGAATATATCACGTACCCCCGTGAGTGCTATCCGCACACTCATATGTAACAAATACTAATATGTCTGTTTCTACGTGTAAATCAGTACGTGGTGGCGCTACCACCCCAGACAGGGATTGTCAGTCCCAAATGGATCCATCTATTAGTAATCGCGCTTAAGTCCATAACTAACAACTTACGATTAGGAGGCTTTCAGTGGATAAAAGTAACTCATGCGTTTGTTTGTAATCAGTAATGTTTTCAGTTCAGTACATTGTGTTCATACGTAAAACAGTTGCTAAGTATCTCACCCCAAAGTATAAAACAGTAAAAGTGGGGCTGTAAGACTCACCTGAGTCTGGTAATAAGCTGTAGCAAATAGCAAGTAGTAAATATAGCAAGTAGGTTCTCCGAACCCGTAACCTTCAAATGCCTATTCATATGAAGTTATGTAAGTATGTGTCTCACGAGACGTTTCGTTTAGTTGTACACAACTAGTATAGCCGATGTTTGTCTGTATGTTTGTAATTGTTCGTTTGTTGGAAAACATGTTTGGGCCCGTTGGTGACTTAGTTGAAACATTAATCTCGACATTTATAAACTTGTTTGAATTGTTATGCTTAAAACATGTTTCAATGTACCTTAGCTGTTATATCGTATAGTCGTTTGAAGTCCGAAATGTATAACACTTAACTTGGAATTTATTTGTGAATCTGCTGTGTTTTGCGACACAAAATGCGACACTAAAATTTGTCATGCGACACAAGGGTTGTGTCGCATGAAGGATGCGACACAAGAGCCCTGCGACACAGTGGTTGTGTCGCAAAAAGCTTGCGATGCTAATTCAATAGCGACATAAAGGTTGTGTCGTATAAAATACGGCATAGTATGCGACATAGAGTGCGACACAATATTGTGTCGCAAAGGTTACGACACAAACGGATTTGTACGACACAAGGCGCGACACAAACGGGTTTATGCGACATAGCATGCGACACAAGGCTTGTGTCGCATGTATGAACACCAGCCCAGAAACTTTCAGGTTTCAAGAATTTCCGACCAAAAACGCAAATCTAACCCATTTTTGAGCTATAAAATCGTGTATTCTTCATGTATAAGGTTATATCTAAGTTGTGTACACATCAAAACATCAAAACATTACACCAAATTGAATAGATCTAAGATTTTAGAAATTTCTTACTTTTGCAAATCGAGCTAAATGGAGGATGAATTGGTGAAAACGGTCTTGATATTCTTGCTCCACTCGTGACGGTGATTCCGAATATGTAAATTTCGTGTGTCGGTTTGTATTCCGAAAATTTGGTGCAGATTGGAGTTGAGAGAGTGTTTGGAGGTGTGTGTTTTTGTAGATAATGAAAATGAAAGAAGAATGAGGAGGGTGTGGGTTGGGTTGGCTGATCCAATGGGGCAAGGGAGGGGTAAACGCTCCCTAAAACTCAGTATTTACTCCGTGTCCTAATCGTTTAATCCTTTGTTTTTAGTATTTAACCAAACCGTTATATTTTAAAAATGTAACTGGAATATTTAAATAAATAAAATAAAAAAATATATATATATATACTTTGAAATTAATAATAAAAACATTTGTCGAAATATTTAAATTATTAAGTCGCGTTTATTACGTTTTGTTGCGTTAGTTAAAATGTCGTCACGATAGTATATAAATAATGCTCGTTCGGTTGCGTATTTTATATAACAAAATACGTTCTCATTATTTAAGTAAATTTCTGTCACCAACGTCCAAGTAAACTGTGTCGGACTCCGTCCGGTTAATTCGCACGATTTATCCAAATCGCGTAAGTACACACACATATATATATAAATCACCTTATATATATACAAATAGAGTCTGCAATTAGTCCTATTACATACTAATTACATCTAGTTACAATTAATTAGGCATAATTAATTATCCTAATTTAGCAGGTGTTACATTCTCCCCTTGTTAAAGAAATTTCGTCCCGAAATTAGCTTGAGTGCACGGACAGTGCGTTATCTGGGAAGAGATGTGGATATTTCTGTCGTATTTGGTCTTCCCGTTCCCAGGTGAATTCAGGGCCGCGCCTAGAATTCCACCTGACCTTTACGATGGGAATACGACTCTGTTTCAATCGCTTGACCTCGCGGTCCATGATTTCCATAGGTTCCTTGACAAAGTGAAGTTTATCATCGATTTGAATTTCGTCGAGCGGTATAATCAGTGTCTCGTCAGACAGACATTTCTTCAAGTTAGAAATGTGGAATGTGTTGTGAACGCTGCTAAGCTCAGCGGGAAGTTGCAGGCGGTATGCCACTGGACCAATCCTTTCAAGGATTTCGAATGGTCCGATGTATCTAGGGTTTAGTTTGCCTCGTTTTCCGAATCGAATGACACCCTTCCACGGTGACACTTTGAGAAGTACCTTGTCCCCTACCTGGAACTCAAGGTGTTTGCGTCTCACGTCAGCATAGCTTTTCTGACGATCACGTGCGGCTTTCAGCCGGTTTTGAATACCAACGATTTTCTCAGTAGTTTCGTGAATGATTTCTGGACCCGTGAGTTGGGAATCTCCCACCTCAGTCCAACAGATAGGTGACCGGCACTTACGACCGTACAGTGCCTCGAAGGGTGCAGCCTTTATGCTGGTGTGATAACTGTTGTTGTACGAGAACTCGCACAACGGTAAGTGATTTTCCCAGTTTTTACCGAAGTCAACTACGCAGGCTCGTAGCATGTCTTCCAGTGTTTGTATGGTTCGTTCGCTCTGGCCGTCGGTTTGAGGATGGTAAGCCGTACTCATATCCAGACAAGTACCAAGAGATTTTTGCAGTGACTGCCAGAAGCGAGAAGTAAATCGAGCATCTCGGTCGGAGATGATTGAGATGGGCACGCCGTGTCTTGACACGATTTCTTTCAGGTAGATCCGTGTCAAACGCTCCATCTTATCAGTTTCCTTGATGGCTAGGAAATGAGCAGATTTAGTGAGTCGGTCAACGATCACCCAAATGGTATCGCAACCGTTAGAAGTTTTCGGGAGTTTAGTAATGAAATCCATGGTGATCTGCTCCCATTTCCATTGTGGTATTTCGGGTTGTTGTAGCAAACCGGAAGGTTTCTGGTGTTCAGCTTTAACTTTGGAACAAGTAAGACACTTGCCAACATAGGTTGCAATGTCAGATTTCATGTTGGGCCACCAGTACATTTCCTTGATGCCGTGATACATTTTGTCGGCACCGGGGTGTATAGAGTATTTAGACTTGTGAGCTTCATTCATCACCAAGTCTCGTAGGTTCCCAAAACTTGGTAACCAGATTCGATTCGAGAAGTATTTGGTCCTGTTAGATTTGGTTTCAAATTGTTTATCCATGCCCCGCAAGGCCTCGTTTATCACGTTTTCTGGTTTGAGTGCTTCGAGTTGAGCGGTGAGAGTTTGATTGATGAGGTCGTTGTGAATGGTCATACCGAGAGCTCGAACTCGAAGTGGTTTCACTCGTTCTTTTCGGCTTAAAGCATCGGCGACAACATTCGCCTTGCCTGGATGATAGCGAATTTCGCAATCGTAATCAGTGAGCAACTCGACCCATCGACGTTGCCTCATGTTGAGATCCTTTTGATCGAAGATGTGTTGGAGACTTTTATGGTCAGTAAAGATTGTACACTTGGTACCGTATAAGTAGTGTCTCCAGATTTTTAGAGCGAATACAACAGCCCCCAACTCTAGGTCATGAGTTGTGTAATTCTTTTCGTGGACCTTGAGTTGTTGAGAGGCGTAAGCGATGACTTTGTCTCGTTGCATCAGCACACAACCAAGACCTTGGTGTGAAGCATCACAGTATACCACGAAGTCATCGTTGCCTTCGGGTAAAGATAAGATAGGTGCACTTCAGAGTTTTTGTTTTAGTAGCTGAAAAGCTGACTCCTGTTTGTCAGTCCAATCGAACTTCTTTTCTTTTTGAGTCAGTGCAGTGAGAGGTAGGGCTATTTTCGAAAAATTCTCAATGAATCGCCTGTAGTATCCGGCGAGTCCTAAGAATTGGCGTACCTCGGTTGGTGTTGTAGGTGCTTGCCAACACTTGATAGCCTCGATTTTTGAAGGATCGACATGAATTCCTTGATTGTCAATGACGTGTCCAAGGAATTGAACGGTTTGCATCCAGAACTCACACTTAGAGAATTTGGCGTATAACTCTTCGTGTTTGAGTAGTTCCAGGATAGTTTTCAGGTGTTGAGCGTGTTCTTGTTCAGTGCGCGAGTAAATCAAGATGTCATCGATAAAGACGATAACAAACTTGTCAAGGTAAGGTTTGCACACCCGATTCATAAGGTCCATGAATACAGCCGGTGCGTTGGTTAAGCCGAATGGCATCACTTGGAATTCATAATGCCCATAGCGAGTTCGGAAAGCAGTTTTAGGAATATCTTCATCACGAACTCGGAGTTGGTGATAACCTGACCGTAGATCGATCTTTGAGTAAAAACTCGACCCCTGAAGTTGGTCAAACAGGTCATCAATGCGAGGAAGTGGGTAACGGTTCTTGACAGTTAATTTGTTGAGTTCACGGTAGTCGATGCACATGCGGAAAGAACCGTCTTTCTTTTTCACAAACAGGACCGGAGCTCCCCAAGGTGAGGAACTTGGTCGAATAAATCCCTTGTCCAGGAGTTCCTGTAACTGAGTAGACAACTCCTGAAGTTCGGATGGGGCTAGTCGGTAAGGGGCTCGTGCCACGGGTGCTGCGCCGGGCACAAGATCAATAGAGAATTCGACTTGTCTAGTTGGCGGTAGGCCAGGCAAGTCTTCAGGAAAGACTTCTGGGAAGTCTCGAACATTAGGCACATCCTCAAGTCGCTTCTCCACCGACTTTTTCTCCATAACGTGTGCGAGGATTGCCTGGTACCCTTTTCTCAAGTATTTTCGGGTTTTCATGCAAGAAATGATATTTATTCTCGTCCCACCGGTCTCCCCTTGTATGCTCAAAGTTCTACCGGTGACGAGAGGAATGCGTACAATTTTCTCGAAACAAACGATTTCGGCTCGATGCTTGGACAACCAATCCATACCGACGATGATGTCAAAGCTGCCGATTTCGACAGGTATCAAGTCAATGGAAAAGAGCTCGTTAGCTAAGTTTAGAGTGCAATTAGGTATTACACTGTCGGCCTCAATAAGCTTTCCGTTTGCCAATTCTACCGTGTACTTAGAATCTAAGGCAATAGGTGTGGTGTCAAGTAGTGGATAAAACTCATCAGAAATAAAGCTCTTATCAGCACCAGTATCAAATAACACAGATGCAGTCAAATTGTTGAGAAGAAACGTACCCGTGACCACATTCGGGTCTTGACGGGCTTCCCCAGATTTCAGCACAAAAGCTCTTCCTCGAGCATTGTTGTTGTTCTTGCTGTTGTTGTTGTTCAGTTTCGGGCAGTCTTTCTTGAAATGCCCCGTACCGTTGCACCCATAACAAGTCTTTGGTACAGAGGTGTTGGTGTCAGTGGTGTTTGATCTACAGTCCTTAGCCAAGTGTCCAAACCTCTTACACTTGCTACAGGGACACGAACCAAAGTGGTGTCGTTGACACTTTGAGCAATAGGGCTTGGTTCCCTTGTACGCCCCCTTGTCATCAGTATTGGAGGTGTAGGCTTTAATGGTCTCGGGTTTCTTGGTTTGGTGGTTGTTGTGGTTGTCGGACCATTTTCTTTTATTGTTGTTGGAGGATGGAGTGGGTGGTTCTGGGTCCTCGTTCATCGCTAGAAGTTCATGGGCCAACCGAATGGCACCATGAAGAGTGGTTTGGTTTGATGAGGCAACATTCCCCCGGACGGGTTCCGGGAGGCCGCGGATGTATTTCTTAATCTTGTCGGGCCCAGTACCTGCCATAGCTGGGCGAAGGACGGTGAGTTGTTGGAATCGGGTGGTGTATCCAACGATATCAGTTCCTTGCACTTTTAAGTTCCAGAACTCTTCGTCCAGCTTGTGAAGTTGTTCGGACGGGCAATACTCATCCGTGAGCATTTTCTTTAGATCCTCCCAAGGGAGTAGATAAGCGGTGTCAATCCCCACGGACTGGGTATAGGAATTCCACCACGAAAGGGCACCATCTTCGAGGGTGCATGTGGAGAATTTGACCTTGTCGTCCTCCGCACATTTGCTGATGCGGAAAACGGATTCCATCTTTTCGAACCATCTGATAAGTCCGATGGCTCCTTCGGTCCCCTTGAAGCTCAAGGGTTTGCAGTTTTGAAAATCCTTGTATGAACAAGGTTTAGCAGCAGAGGTTTCAGCGGCATCGCTGTTTCTTGTGGAGTTTGGTGGAGTATTCCGAGCCAAGGCTTCAGTAACAGCCTGGGTTATGAGTGACGTGATCTGAGCATCAGTGTAAGGTCTTGACTTTGGCGGCATGATTCTTCAATAAAAGAAATGAAGATACATGAGATTTTGTAAGAAAATTGCATTTATTTCAGATGTACATGTATAAAGATGGTAATACATAACATCAATATGCAAAAGGATTATGGTAATTAATATGAGTCGAAACAGCAAGGAATATTTGATAGATGATACGAGTTCGAAGGTTACATCCTACGGATGTATTACAAAAGACATCGGGAATTGTTACATCCGACTAAATTATAGAGTAGTGCTTAGATAGTTACTAGATTACAGGATAGTTTACAAAACAAGGACTAAGCTAGTCTTAACGTAGGTTAATCTGCTCCATCATTTCGATGAGACGATCCACAGTATTTGCAAGTCTGCTGGCTTGTCGAGCATTGTCTTCAGCTAATGCTAGTCGCTGTACCAATCCACGGGTATATTCTTCCGTTTCCCGTGAGCGTTGTTCACACTCATCAAGTCTGTGTTTCAAAAGAGTGGTTTTTACGCTTATCTCCACCACTTTGTTGAGAAGAACGTCCACATTATTAACGGTGGTTTCGTGATCCTCAGAGACTTGTTCGATGCGCTCAAGTGCTGTAAGTCTCCAGTTTTCGTTTGTTTCCTGCAACACGACATCCATGGTGCGAAGTCGTTGCTCGTGTTGGTTCACCCTAGTAGCTAAGGCCGGCAAGGTGAAGTGAGTGGAGTACGGGCCAGCTCGAGGCAACCTGTTGTTCCTCCTAGCTACCCTCGGGTTCTGCGACCCGGATTGAGAACGAGATGAATCGGATGGGATGTTTGCCATTTCTGAGATAAAGCGTTAGTAAGATCGAGG
The DNA here is from genome assembly GCA_949592205.1 of Helichrysum umbraculigerum. Lineage (NCBI taxonomy): Eukaryota > Viridiplantae > Streptophyta > Magnoliopsida > Asterales > Asteraceae > Helichrysum > Helichrysum umbraculigerum. The sequence continues at coordinate 325,699,674 of CATIUR010000001.1, read as the reverse complement.
CCTATATTCATATAGTCCCTATATAATATAGCCTATTGAGTGTCTAGCATAAACATGTTTAAGTCTCGGTTCTCTCGAGGTCAGAGTCTTCTATTGTACCCTGTTCAGCCATAACCCCTTTCAGATCTTACATCATCTTTGCTTAATTGTACATAGTTGATCAGGCTATGTTAAATTAAACTCGTATGATGTAATCACTGAACCGGTTATTCCTAATAAGGGATACTGCCTAATGGTCATAGTCTAAGCTCACTAAATGCAACCTAGTTCACTATAACCTTAGGCTCTGATACCAATCTGTAACACCCCCAAATTAAATGATTTGCGGAAGCATACATTGGGTGTTACTAATAAATATACAAAGCACAAGATTAATAGTAAACGACCTCTAAATGAGACGTTTGTAAAATAGTTACATTTCATAATTAATAATTGTTTGAAAACCGTAGGTTTTCGTATACAAAATGTAATTCCCTAGAGTCCACGCGTATAGTGGGAGATTCTATTACATCACCATAGTTACAAAAGATAATGCCAAAGAATCTCCGTTAAATGCAGTTTGTAAATCATGCGACTCTAGCTAGTAATCCTGGAGTAATCCTACTCCGTAAGTGTACCTGAGATACAAAGCTAAAAAGTGTCAACCAAAAAGGTTGGTGAATCTCACAGGTTTAGTAATAAGTAAGTGTTATGAACCACAAGTATGTACCCGTATTGCTATCAAGCAAAGTAAGTAAATCAGTTAATCAGTACAGTGCCATGAGCTCATAAGTTGAAGCTTAACCGTGTAGTGTGAATATATCACGTACCCCCGTGAGTGCTATCCGCACACTCATATGTAACAAATACTAATATGTCTGTTTCTACGTGTAAATCAGTACGTGGTGGCGCTACCACCCCAGACAGGGATTGTCAGTCCCAAATGGATCCATCTATTAGTAATCGCGCTTAAGTCCATAACTAACAACTTACGATTAGGAGGCTTTCAGTGGATAAAAGTAACTCATGCGTTTGTTTGTAATCAGTAATGTTTTCAGTTCAGTACATTGTGTTCATACGTAAAACAGTTGCTAAGTATCTCACCCCAAAGTATAAAACAGTAAAAGTGGGGCTGTAAGACTCACCTGAGTCTGGTAATAAGCTGTAGCAAATAGCAAGTAGTAAATATAGCAAGTAGGTTCTCCGAACCCGTAACCTTCAAATGCCTATTCATATGAAGTTATGTAAGTATGTGTCTCACGAGACGTTTCGTTTAGTTGTACACAACTAGTATAGCCGATGTTTGTCTGTATGTTTGTAATTGTTCGTTTGTTGGAAAACATGTTTGGGCCCGTTGGTGACTTAGTTGAAATGTTAATCTCGACATTTATAAACTTGTTTGAATTGTTATGCTTGAAAAACATGTTTCAATGTACCTTAGCTGTTATATCGTATAGTCGTTTGAAGTCCGAAATGTATAACACTTAACTTGGAATTTATTTGTGAATCTGCTGTGTTTTGCGACACAAAATGCGACACTAAAATTTGTCATGCGACACAAGGGTTGTGTCGCATGAAGGATGCGACACAAGAGCCCTGCGACACAGTGGTTGTGTCGCAAAAAGCTTGCGATGCTAATTCAATAGCGACATAAAGGTTGTGTCGTATAAAATACGGCATAGTATGCGACATAGAGTGCGACACAATATTGTGTCGCAAAGGTTACGACACAAACGGATTTGTATGACACAAGGCGTGACACAAACGGGTTTATGCGACATAGCATGCGACACAAGGCTTGTGTCGCATGTATGAACACCAGCCCAGAAACTTTCAGGTTTCAAGAATTTCCGACCAAAAACGCAAATCTAACCCATTTTTGAGCTATAAAATCGTGTATTCTTCATGTATAAGGTTATATCTAAGTTGTGTACACATCAAAACATCAAAACATTACACCAAATTGAATAGATCTAAGATTTTAGAAATTTCTTACTTTTGCAAATCGAGGTAAATGGAGGATGAATTGGTGAAAACGGTCTTGATATTCTTGCTCCACTCGTGACGGTGATTCCGAATATGTAAATTTCGTGTGTCGGTTTGTATTCCGAAAATTTGGTGTAGATTGGAGTTGAGAGAGTGTTTGGAGGTGTGTGTTTTTGTAGATAATGAAAATGAAAGAAGAATGAGGAGGGTGTGGGTTGGGTTGGCTGATCCAATGGGGCAAGGGAGGGGTAAACGCTCCCTAAAACTCAGTATTTACTCCGTGTCCTAATCGTTTAATCCTTTGTTTTTAGTATTTAACCAAACCGTTATATTTTAAAAATGTAACTGGAATATTTAAATAAATAAAATAAAAAAAAAATATATATATACTTTGAAATTAATAATAAAAACATTTGTCGAAATATTTAAATTATTAAGTCGCGTTTATTACGTTTTATTGCGTTAGTTAAAATGTCGTCACGATAGTATATAAATAATGCTCGTTCGGTTGCGTATTTTATATAACAAAATACGTTCTCATTATTTAAGTAAATTTCTGTCACCAACGTCCAAGTAAACTGTGTCGGACTCCGTCCGGTTAATTCGCACGATTTATCCAAATCGCGTAAGTACACACACATATATATATAAATCACCTTATATATATACAAATAGAGTCTGCAATTAGTCCTATTACATACTAATTACATCTAGTTACAATTAATTAGGCATAATTAATTATCCTAATTTAGCAGGTGTTACAGATATACAGTCTGGAAGCTCGCCGATCGTCATCCAGAACACGTAAAAGTCAAACACTTCCAAATTTGGAAAACTTAGTGTCCTTAAAAGTGTAACGGAAAAACAAATCCAACGGCGCAAGAATCAAGCAAAACGGGCTTAAAATGAAGAAGATATGGACGAACCAAGCAACCGAGAAGTCAGCGGAGGACAAAGGGAGCACCAACCCCCCTCCCTACCGTATACGGTATGTAGGGTACCGTATACGGAACCCTATGATGCCATTTTCTCCATTTTCTCTTTGATAAATGGTATCTAGGTGCCATTTGACCCCCCCTCTTGCTTGCTCGCCCCGTGTAACGCTTTGCTGCTTGTTCTTTGAGCTTAAAGACTTGTACCTCACCACCTCCTCTTCTCCTATAAATAGTCACTCCATTTCCACCATTTCACACACCTCACATCTCATTTTCTTTCTCTCTCTAAAATACTCTCTCTCTAGTTTGTTTCTCTCTCTAGCAATAAGCTAGTAGGTTATAGTTTAGGGTAGAAGCTTTTAATAGCTTTTGTACGGAGATACTCCGAGACTTCAGATTTGTGAAGATTTGTCTGTATTACTCTCTTATTCAGGTTTAATACAATCTCTCATATTTATTCTATTTATCATGTTATTTTATTATGCATGCTTAGGAATGAATGCTAGAATTATGCTAGACTAGACAAATCAATGTTTGTTGTGATGTATACAATGTTAGGATAGTTATGATTTAATTTTCCATGCTGTTACTCTGCTTGTATGAGTTTAAACTGTTCATGAACTTATAAGCTGAACCTCTGCCCATTTTATCTATCCAACTTATGCTGTGGTTTGTATCCTCCTCCCTAGAACATGGCCAATTGCTAGAAGTAGGATTGCCAACTATTCTGTGTATGATGATCAATGAACTCAACATGGTCGTTGTTCCCTTGATTGAAACATATCCGAGGGACACGAAGCATAAGAGTAGAGATAGATTAGGTTCATGCTTGTTTGTTGTGTATCTTTGGGACAACTTCCGGGATACCCATGATCTAATCCTCAGGTCAGTTAATGTGATGCTAGTGTCCCGTCCTATTGCATGTTCTTGTTTGATTGTTGCTTAGGTACTGCATGCTAGACATACATAACCATTATCACTGCACTGTTAATTAGGTTTTCATAAATATAATAAACATAATACAGGTAGGTCAACATGCATGTAATAGTTGTGATGATTGTATGATTAATGATGAACAATTCAACTGACCGTTAGACAGATTATCCCAACCGGTTCCGCGGGATAAACCATGTTCATGCTATTGTTCAATGAACGATTCATGCCATGATACGGACGTCCACCGGATGTCTGAGACTGAGGACCCGGATTAGAGGATGATTGTCGGTTGAATTGGTCTGTATATTTGGGAGAACTTCCGGTGTACTGGACACTCTATAACTGCTATCCATGTGACATATAATGTATCTGATTGAGGACAACTCTACGTTAGGTATATAATAGGATCGTAGTTTAGCTCATTAAGAAATATAGGAATATCTAGTGAGTAATCTGGAATCCTAATTGGTATAACGGAAAAGCTGTAAAACGTCCGAGTATCCGGTATAGCGTTGGAACCACCACTGGTGTAGTACAAATACGTGGAAGCCGAGTAAAGGCTGTCGGCATAATACTTTATTACCAATTTCTCTGCGTTCTACGTACAACCCCACCTTTAATTTTTAATTATAGTAATTAGATTAGAAAACAAAACCAACCTATCAAAAAGTTTAAAAATCTCAGCTAAATTACAAAAGATGATTAATCCTCCTAAGATCCCATTCCGTTGTAGTTTGAAGAACGACACCTGAGTCATACGTACCACTTAATGCCCTTTAGGTCTTTAAGTTGTATTAAAACTTAGGATACCCAGCATAACAAATATAAAACCCACTGCCGTGAGCCCTTACCGGATGGTTCAACGATCGGAGTAAAATCCGACAGACCGCTGGGGTTGCGACAAGTTTTTGGCCCGCTGCCGGGGACTACAACGACCGATTTTAGGAATTTAGTTATCTTAGTTATTTAGCGATCCTTCTGGAAGATCAAAATCATCCGGAAGTTACCTGCTTTATCCTTAGGATAATTAGGTTTAGTTTAAATTAGTATAGCTTTTTCTTTCCAAAAACCCTAATTTCTACCCTACGAGTTATGACGAACCGTATCACTCTCGTCTCATCAATCAAGCCACTACTAGAGGGACGAGGAGGACCGATCATAGCACCGACCAACGAAACCCTTGAAATTAAGCCTCACTACATTAAAATGATTAAATCTGAGTGTCAGTTTCATGGTCTTTCGGTTGAAAACCCAAACGCCCATCTCAACAAGTTCATCAACCTTACCTACTCTTTCGAACTAATAGGAACCAATAGAGATCTTCTACGACTCCATCTGTTTCCTTATTCTTTATCTTCTTGAGCCTTAACCTGGTTTTATGATTTCGAACCCAATTCGTTTCATACATGGGAGGACATGACAACTAAGTTTCTAACAAAGTACTTCCCTCCTTCCCTACAAACCAAGCTTAAGACCGACATCGCAAATTTCCATCAAGGGACTACCGACTCATTAAGCTCTTCTTGGGAACGATTTAAGAATCTGATCGAAAGATGTCAGAACCGTCAGTTGTCTGAAACGAATCTGGTCTGTACATTCTACAAGAGTTTGTATCCTCAGCACCAACGAATCCTCGACGATGCTTCCTCGGGAAATTTCATGCTACATACTTCGGACGAAGCGTGGAAGTTGATCGAGACGATAACGATGCATCATCATGATTGGGAGTCAAATGAATCCACTTTAGAAGAAAGGAGTACTTCTGATCAAGCCTTGAACACCTTGAAAACTCAACTTTAATCCATTTCCAAAGTTGTCAAGGGCTTGCAAGAATCTTCCAAACCCATGCAAAAGAAGAAACCTCAAAAGATCTTCCCAAACAAATGGGCCAACGAAGAAATTCTTGATACTACTGACAAAAACCCTGATCAAGCTTTTCACTCTAAACCATTCGTTCAGCGGTTAACCACACCACCCATTTCTCAATCTTTAGTTCTCTCTACTTCTACCCAAATGACTTCTTGTCTAAACAATACGATTTTCAATAACTTCATGGTTGAGCAAAATAATACAAACAGACAAATTGTTGATTTTCAGAATCAAATTGATTACTTGCTCAGGATTTCAAATGATTTAATTAAAAACATGGAGGATAATGTTAAAAGATTTTTTTTAAAAGTTGAGGAGAAGCAAAGGGAAGAAGCGATCTACAATTCTATCTTTCACTCATCCTATGAGCACGATGACATGCTTGTAGTCACTAGAGGAGGAAAAGAGACTAAGAATGAGAAATCAATAGATATTCCTTCGGATGAACCTTCTAGTTCTTCTCTACCTACTGACTCGGTACAAGTTGACACCCTTGTCGCTTCTCCTGAGCCAGAACTTTCTAAAGCCCCAGAAGTCACTAAACCTATGCGTATACCTTTCCCTGGTAGGCTTAAGAAAGAGAAACAAGAAGCTCAATTTGGAAAATATCTAGAAATGTTCAAAAGCCAACACTTAAATGTTAGATTATTAGATGCTTTAGTAGAAATGCCAGTTGTGCTAAATTCTTTAAGGAGCTTATATCCAACAAAGTAAAACTTAGACAGATAGTTAACTTACCCTTAGATGCAGAGTGCCCTTTAATTATGCAACAAGGACTACCCCCTAAGCTAGGAGATACTGGCCATTTCACTATTCCTTGTTATCTTCAGGATGTTCAGATAAGTAACTCCTTAGCTGACCTAGGAGCTAGTGTAAACCTCATGCCATTCTCGCTTTATAGGAAACTAGTATTAAACGAACTCTTGCCAACTCGTATGACCATCCAATTAGCAGATAGATCAGTTAAACTCCCTCGTGGAATTGCTGAAGATATTATGGTCTGTGTTGATAAATTTGTTTTCCCAGTTGATTTTGTTGTTATGGATATTGAAGAGGACACCCAAGTTTCACTCATCCTTGGCAGACCTTTCCTAAACACTGCCAAGGCTGTCATTGACGTAAATGAAAAATCTTGAAACTCCGAGTTGGAACTGAAGAGGTCACCTTCAATGTTGATAAACTAATGAAACAACCTATGGGAGAAGATCTTGGTCTTGTAGATTCTTTGCAGGAAATAATTCAAGAACACTTAGAAGAGATCCTTGCAGTAAGCAGCATCAACCCCTTCCCAATACTGTCATCACTTCAAGAATACTCTGTGAAGAAGGTGCGGGTCTACGCTCAGCTATCTCGGATTTTTCCAACGCATCTGGAGAGTTGCTATTTCCTTTAAAGAATTCCAAGCCGCAGTTCAACTCTATCACAACTGCTCCACTTGGGTATGGCACTCCTGTCGTTCTTTTACAAAGGAACCCGACTTCTGAAGTAAATCATTCATCTCTCTCAAAGGAAGAAATTCTGAAGACTCTTAAAGATATGGAGTCAATGCTTAAACCACCTACTCCACAACTATCAGAAAGTTGTGAAAATCTTAATCCCGAAATCTCCATCAGTATGTCTTCATCAGCTCAATTCCAGAGATTTGCAACAACCAACGAGGAAAAAGAAATAATCACTGAAGAAAATGTAATCTCTCAATCTTTCCAAGTAAAATATGAGCTGAGAAAAGATGAGTTGTCTAACAATACAGAATGGGTTGAAATAGCAGCAGCCGACATTCCGGAATCACCTGCAATGGAGTCAGATTATCAAACAACATATGACGAGCTAAAAAGAGACGAGATTGCTAGAATGAAACCCTCTACTGAAGAACCACCCGAATTGGAGCTAAAGGAACTTCCCCCACACCTTGAATATGCTTTTCTTGAAGGAACTTCGCACTTACCGGTTATCATATCTACAGAACTGAAGCCTGAAGAGAAAGCAAGGATGGTACAGGTTCTGAAGTCACACAAAAAGGCGATTGCTTGGAAGATATTAGACATACAAGGGATTAGTCCGAACTACTGCACGCATAAAATCTTAATGGAAAACGACTTCAGACCATCAGTTCAGAGGCAAAGGAGAGTCAACCCAAAGATTCAAGACGTCTTTAAAAAAGAGGTTATCAAACTTCTGGATGCTGGTCTGATCTACCCTATCTCAGGTTCCCCATGGGTTAGCCCAGTTCAAGTCGTCCCAAAGAAAGGAGGCATGACGGTCATCGCTAACGAAAACAATGAACTGATTCCAACACGAACCGTCAACGGTTGGAGGGTGTGTATCGACTATCGAAAACTGAATGACGCAACATGTAAAGATCATTTCCCTCTACCGTTCATTGATCAGATGCTCGAAAGGTTATCAGGAAACGAATTCTACTGCTTCCTCGATGGCTTTTCAGGCTATTTTCAGATACCTCTCGATCCGAAGGACCAAGAAAAGACGACGTTCACTTGTCCTTATGGAACATTTGCTTACCGACGCATGCCTTTTGGTCTGTGTAATGCACTTGCGACCTTTCAAAGATGCATGGTAGCAATCTTCCACGACATGATTGAACAATGTATGGAAGTGTTCATGGACGATTTTTCAGTTTTCGGAGATTCGTTCACCACTTGTCTTTCTAACTTGGATTGGATGCTTGCTCGATGCGAAGAATCAAACCTTGTTCTGAATAGGGAGAAATGTCACTTCATGGTGAAAGAAGGCATAGTTCTTGGACATCGCATATCAAAATCCGGAATCGAAGTTGACAAAGCTAAAGTTGAAACTATCTCAAAGCTTCCACCCCCTACTTCTGTGAAAGCCATCCGAAGTTTTCTAGGTCACGCCGGATTCTACCGTCGCTTTATTAAGGATTTCTCTTAGAAATCTCGACCTATGACTCATCTTCTCGAAAAAGATACTCCGTTTGACTTTACAGATGAATGTCTCCAAGCTTTCAACTACCTGAAGGATCAACTTGTACATGCACCGATCATGGTTGCTCCAGACTGGAGTCTTCCATTTGAAATCATGTGCGACGCCAGTGATTTCGCCGTTGGGGCTGTACTAGGACAGTGGAAGGAGAAACATTTCCAACCAATCTACTACGCCAGCAAAACGCTCACATATGCTCAAAAAAACTAAACAACCACAGAAAAGGAGCTGTTTGAGGTAGTATTTGCTTTTGATAAATTTCATTCTTATCTAATCTTGTCCAAAACTATTGTCTATACAGATCACTCCGCTTTGAAATATCTTTTCAAGAAGCAAGACGCCAAGCCACGCTTACTACGATGGATTCTACTCCTACAAGAATTTGATATGAAATTAAAGACAAGAAAGGAGCTAGAAAACATCGCGGCTGATCATCTTAGCCGATTGGAAAATCCATCTATGGAAAAGTTGCACGAGAACAATATTCAAGACCAGTTTCCCGAAAAACAACTCATGACTGTCGGAGGATACCAACAAGGATCACAATTCACAAACAACCCTTGGTATGACGACTTCGCCAACTATCTGGTAGGAAAAATAGTGCCAAAAGGGATGCCAACCTCTCAAAAACGAAAATTCTTCCGCGATGTCAAGAACTATTACTGGGACAATCCTTATCTCTTTTAGGTATGTCCAGATCAAATTATTAGAAGATGTGTTGATGAAAACGAGGCAGACCAAATTCTACACCAGAGCCACCACGGACCTACTGGAGGACATCATGGTACCCACATGACTGCACGAAAGGTTTACGACGCTGGCTTCTATTGGCCAACCATATTTCGAGACGCTTGCGACCTGGTAAAACGCTGTGATATCTGCCAAAGGCAAGGCAATATCTCAGCCCGGAATGAAATGCCACTCACCAACATACAGGCCGTAGAGATCTTTGATATTTGGGGATTAGATTTTATGGGACCATTCCCTAAATCTAATGGCAAAGAGTATATCTTAGTTGCGGTTGACTACGTCTCCAGGTGGGCCGAAGCTTAAGCTCTTCCGACCAATGATGCAAAAGTAGTTACCCAATTCCTCAAAAAGCTGTTCAGTCGATTTGGGACTCCTAAAGCTATAATTAGTGACCGTGGCACACTTTTCTGCAATACTCAATTCTTGCGGGTACTGCAACAGTATGGTGTTACTCACAAAACTTCGACGGCTTACCACCCACAAACGAATGGGAAAGCTAAAGTGACAAATTGGGCTTTGAAAAGGATATTGGAACGAACTGTCGAAAATCATGGGCACAGGTGGGCCGAAAAATTAGACGATGCATTGTGGGCATTCAGAACTGCCTACAAAACACCATTAGGAACCACACCATATCGGCTAGTCTACGGAAAGGCATGTCACCTTCAAATTGAGTTAGAATATCGGGCGTACTGGGCATTAAAACACTGCAACCTGGATATTTCAGCTGCTGGAGAGCAACGGAGAATGCAGTTGAATGAGTTAACAGAGCTAAGGGCTCAGGCGTATGACAGTTCGCTAAGCTTCAAAGAAAGAACTAAAAAGATCCATGATGCTAAACTGAAACCTTCTAAGTTTAAACCAGGAGATAAGGTGCTGCTCTTTTGTTGAGACCTGAGACACTGTCAGATCTGCTCAGAATACAAGTATGATTGCCGTTGTTAGAAGAAGTTCACCGCTGTTAGAGTTTTTGTATTGACAGTGCCACTGTCAATAAGTTTTAGTCTAACAGTGCCACTGTTGAACATGTAATTTGTATTTTGTATCAAGTACTCAACCTCTGTTAGTAATATACGAGTACTACCCCTGTTAGATATATAGATAACCACTGTTGGTTAGATAAAGTTGGTTAGAGTTATATTAGGAGTAGATGAGGATTCCTAATATGTTTGATTCTGTAAAGGACTCTATATGTTATAAATAGAGATCCTGTAAAACCTTAGAAGATACGATTCATTCTAGTTATTAGCTTCAAGGTTGTAAACCCTAACACAATTGTGTGTTCGTATTATTGATAATAATATTGAAGCTTTTGGTTAGATATTCTGTTATATACAAGTTTGTTCTTCAAGTTATTAATAAACTATTCCGCAAGCTTATTAATAATCAATCAAAGTAATACATACTAAGATCTCAATCTGGGATCATCAAGTGGTATCAGAGCTTGATATTACTTTGATCTTGAAGAAGGTAATTGAATTTCGCAGCTTTTTCAACAAATAACAAGATGTCTACTGAAACAATGGAAGGTATACAAGCTACAAAGATTCCCATGCTCAAACCTGATGAGTTTGAACTATGGCAGACTAGGATTAGGCAATACATGTTGCTTACGGATTATATGATGTGGGAGGTGGTTACTAATGGACCAAACTATACTAAGGATGCAGATGGTAAAAAGGAGGAAAGACCACCACCAAAGACTGATGCAGAGAGGAAAGAAAGAGCAACAGAATGGAAGGCATTAAGTACTCTACTTTTGTCTATTCCTAATGAGTATCAAAGGAAATTTGAAAACTGTGAAGATGCTCAGGTTCTCATGGAAGCAATTGTTAAGAGATTTGGTGGTAATGACAACACCAAGAAGAATAAGAGATCTCTTCTCAAACAACAATTTGAAAACTTTGCAGGTGTAAAGTCTGAAACTTTGACTCAGACTTTTGATAGATTTCAAAAACTTGTGGGTGATCTTGAAAATCACAATGTCAAGATTGATAAGGATGATTTGAATAGGAAGTTTCTAAGATCACTAGGCACAGATTGGAATATGTACACTGTGGGACTTAGACAAAGTGCAGATCTTGAAGAAAAGGAGATTGAAGATCTATACAATGATCTGAGAAACTTTGAGCCTGAGGTGTTGGCTCTAAAACAGTCCAATGGTAGCTCTAAAATTGCTGCTTTTGTGTCTATTGGTGAATCTGGTAGCTGTAGCACATCTGGTGCTAATGATAATGTCTTGGAAGCTTTCTTTGCAAGTCATGTGAATTCATCCTTAACAACAGAGGATTTGGAACAGGTTAATGAAGAGGATCTTGAAGAGATGGATTTGAGATGGAAGATGGCTATGATTACTATAAGGGCAAAAAGGTTTATGCAGAGGTCAGGGAACAGAAACTTTACTTACAAGAGAGATGGTATAGCTGGTTTTGACAAGAGCAAGGTGGAGTGTTTCAACTGTCACAAGATGGGACACTTTGCTAGAGAATGCAAGAGCACACAGGCTGGAGGATCTCAGAATACTTCTAATGGTATTGTAAGAAATAGTTCTGGTCCACAAAGAAGATTGGTACCTGTTCAGAACACCACTTCAGATTCATTGGTTGCACAAGATGGAATGGGAGGATTTGACTGGAGTGATCAGGAAGAGCTTGTAGTCAAGAATCAAGCTTTAATGACTGTCACAGAAGAACCAGAGCCTTCAGACATTCCATATGAGGTACAATCTAAATTATGTTCTCCTACATGTAAGAAAATGGTTAAATTTTATAGGGATCATAATATGGTTGTGTGTAATGAATTGAAAGCTAGTGTGGAAAAGAGTCAACATGCAACTTTAGCTATTGAAAACTTAGAAAGACAGATAAATGCTTTTGAAAAGAATGAATCACAATTTCACCTAGATATTAAATATCTGAATTGGGAAAAGAAAGCTTTACAAACAAAAGTTGATATGCTAAGTGCAAAGTTGGCTGAGGTAATTTCTGATAAAGAATCAATAAGGTTGAAAGTAGATGAATTGGAAAATGCTTCAAAAGGTGTTCAAAACTTAATCAAGTCTCAAATTCATGATAAATTAAAAATTAGATTAGGTTACAACCTTAATGTTGTACCCCCACCTTATAATCATACTTACTTCCCATCTAAACTTGAGTTTGACTTAGAAAAACTTAAGGTAGGTGTGTCTAAGGAGGTTAAAAAGGTAGATCCAGTAGTTAATTGTGCTAATAATGTAAATTTTGATAAAGTGGATGTATCTGATTGGACTGAGGAAGATGAGAGTGATAGTGATGGCTCATCTAGTGGTAATTCTGTGGATGATTGTGTTAAGCCTATTACTGGTCTAGTTTCTGAACTAAATAGTACTAAACTAAAAGAGGGTAAAAAGTTGTTTGTTGAGAAAGCAAAGGCTCGGATAGATCAAGTTAGAAAATCCAATAAATCTAGATCTGGTCTAGGTTATGTGCACAAAAGAGTCAATCCTGAATTAAAAGATATGTCAAAAGATAAATCTGAGTGTGATAAATGTGCATGTAAATCAAACAGGTCTGATTTAAATACTGCAAATAATGTAAATAAATCCATTCCCAGGGGTAATCAGAGAAATTGGAACCAATTGGTTTCACAAAGGCTGGGTAATGGGTTTGAATGTGTGAAAAGAAAATCATGTTTTATTTGTGGTAGGTATAATCATCTTCAACAGGACTGTTACTACAATCCTAAAAATAATAGGAACAGTGGTAAAGGACAAATATTGAAAATTAAGCCAAACAGAGGCAAGGCTGCAGCCCCTGTTAATGCTGCAGCAGTGCCACTATCAAAGGCTGACAGAGGCAAGACAAGAACAGGGGAGGGTTTGACCACTGTCAGGCATGGTACCTCTGCTGGTGTTAAACATTTCAAAAGAATGTTTATACCAAGTAAAGCTAACACTGCTAGGGTAATAAATACGAATTTGAAGGTGACCACTGTCAGACCATTAACCCCTGTCAGGTCTAAAACATATTGTTTTTGGAAACATAAGAATGCATCTACATCAAATGTATCCAAAATCAATGGAGCATTGAGATCAATCACCTTTAAGAGGGTTGATATAAAAAATGCTCATGGGAAACCCAAAGCCAAATTGGTTTGGGTTCCCAAGAGAAACTAATATGTTCTCTTTTTATATGTGCAGGGCAAGCCAAAGAGCTTATGGCACATGACTGGAGATAGGGAAAAGCTGCAGGACTTCAAAGCATTTAATGGAGGAGATGTAGCATTTGGCAGCAATCCTAAAGGAGGAAAGATCACTGGAAAAGGTAAGGTAAAAAGCAGTAAGCTCACTTTCAATGATGTGTATTATGTTGAGCAAATGAGATATAATTTGCTTAGTGTGAGTCAAATCACAGATAAGCAAAATCCTGTTTATTTCACTGACACAGAATGCCTTATACTTTCTGAAAAACTCAAAATACCTGAAGATAAAATTTTAATGAGAGTTCCAAGAAAGGATAATGTATACTGTAGTGATCTAAACAAGATGGAATCTCAAAATGTTAACTGTCTTATTTCCAATGCTACTGTTTCTGAATCTGAACTATGGCATAGGAGGATGTGTCACTTGAATTACAAGACCATGAATAAACTTGTTAGGAATAAGCTAGTGAGAGGCTTACCTGAAAAGTTATTTGAATGTAGTGACCACTGTGTAGCTTGTCTCAAAGGCAAGCAACACAAGACCTCTTATAAGACCAAGCTTGTGAATTCCAATACCACTCCCTTACACCTGTTACATATGGACTTGTTTGGCCCTACCAATGTAGCTAGTCAAGGGAAGAAATCTTACTGTTTGGTGATAACTGATGATTATTCTAGAATGAGTTGGGTATTCTTTCTTAGGACCAAGAATGAGACAGGTGAAATACTTAGATCATTCATAACTAGGATTGAGAATTCAACTAATCAAAAGGTTAAGATCATCAGATGTGATAATGGGACAGAATTCAAGAATCATGAGATGAATAAGTTCTGTGAGGAGAAAGGTATAGAAAGACAGTTTAGTGCACCTAGGACTCCACAACAAAATGGAGTAGCTGAAAGAAGGAATATGACACTAATTGAGGCTGCTAGAAGCATGCTAGCAGATGCTAAACTTCCAATGTCTTTTTGGGCAGAGGCAGTCAGCACTTCTTGTTATGTTTTGAATAGGATTTTGATCATTAAACCTCATAACAAGACACCCTATGAGTTATTCTTTAAGAGAAAACCTTTGGTTAGCTTTTTAAAACCATTTGGATGTCCTTGTACTGTCTTAAATACTAGGGATCATCTTGGTAAGTTTCAGAGTAAGGTAGATGAGACTGTATTTGTTGGATACTCTATTCAAAGCAAGGCTTATAGAGTATTTAATAAAAGAACTAGGATCATTGATGAGACCATGGATGTGACCTTTAATGAAAATACATCAAATGTAGAAGGAAAAGGTCCAGAAGTATTGTTTGATATTGATGCACTAACCCATGCTTTTAGATATCCAGATTTGTCTACTAGTGCAGGTACAGATACAGGTAATGATGCAGGTGAAGATGGGCTTTCAGGCTCAAGTCAGACTAAAAAGGATGACTTGAAGTATGTACTGTTTCCTATTTGGTCTCCAGATCCTCCAGAAGCATTGCAATCAGAGCAACAAGAGGAAGATGGATCTTCAGATGATACAAGTGGGTCAATTGGCAAAAATGGTTCAAACAAGGATGAAGATGGTTCAACTCCAACAGATCATCAACCATTTACTTCAAAGAGTTCTCATACAGATTCAGAGAATGATTCAGAAGGAGAGCATGTGTAACACCCCCGAAATTCACTGTTTTGCGGAAGCATACATGGGTGTTACTAATCAATATACAAAGCACAAAATATACAGCAAACGACCTCTAAATGAGATGTTTTGTAAATTAGTTACATTCCATAGATATAATGTTTGAAAACTTAGTGTTTTCGTATACAAAATGTAGTTTCCCCTAGAGTCCACGCGTATAGCGGGAGATTCTATTACATAATCGTAATATACAAAAGATAATGCTAAGAATCTCCGTTAATGCAGTTGTGTTGAAATCATGCGACTCTAGCTAAAATCCTGGAGTAATCCTACTCCATCCGGGTACCTGAGAAAACATGCTAAAAGTGTCAACCAAAAAGGTTGGTGAATCTCACAGGTTTGTAAATAATATCGGCTTTGAACACGAGATTTCATTAGTAGTGCCCGTAGGCGTAAAATCAGCCATTGCAATCCAGCAATCGAAAAAATCAGTATTTGCAATCCAGCAAATGTAAATAAATAAGTTTATACCGTTGCCATGAGGCTCATAATCGAAGCTTAACCCGTAATAATATGTTTGCTCCCGTGACATGCTCGTAAGTGAGCAAGCATCAGTAACGAATAAGTTGTCACCCGTTTATACGTGTAAATCGGTACGTGGCAGCGCTACTGCCCCGGGTGGGGAGGGTCATTTCCCTAATGGATCCATTAACTACTGTTCGCGCTTAAGTCCATAACTAACGATATATGATGGAGAGACTTCTGTAAATAGTAACAACTCATGCAATTCCGTTTGGTATAGTAAACAGTTTAGTACTTGTGTTCAAGAAAAAGTAGTAGCATGTATCTCCCCCAATAAGATAAAACAGTAAAAGTGGGGCCGTAAGACTCACCTGAGTCTTTGCAAGTACGTTTATATCAATAAACGAGTAAATAATATCAACCGTAGGTTCTCCGAACCCGTAACCTTCAAATGCCTAAACATATAAAGTTAAGTAAGTAGATGTCTCGCAAGACCATCTAGGCTAGTTGTTTACACAACTCATTATGTCCAAGTGTTTGTTTAGTAATTCGTTTGTAGTTTGAAAACAAATATGGCCCGTTGGTGACGGTTTGTAATAATGATTCAAAGCGTTATCATTTATAACGCAATTTAGTGTAATTGTAATTGAAAGTATGTTCTATGACGTTTGTTAAGTCGTACGACATAAGTATTTGAAGTTGTATAAGTTCAACACTTAGTAAAATCTGACTTTTCAAGGTTCTGGTTTGTGCGACGTAGCATGCGACGTAGCATGCGACGTAGGGTGCGACGTAGGGAGGTACGTCGCATGATGCGACCTTCGCAAATCAATGCGACGTAAAAGTCTACGTCGCTAAATGCGACGTCCGCAAGTTAATGCGACGTAATAGGCTGCGTCGCTAGTGCGACGTTGGGATTTTTGTGCGACGTAGGCCGCGGCGTCGCTAAATGCGACGTTGGCCACAAAATGCGACGTTTTGAGCTACGTCGCAGATAGTCCAGCGTCTCTGCGACGTAGCGGTCTGATCGGAATTTGGTGGCCGGAAAATCGGTCGAAAAGCTTCCGTTCGGTCCAAATCTTTTACCCAACCCATTTTTGGACATTTTAAGCATATATAAACCATAAAAACGTAAAAATGAGCAAAAACGGAGAGTTTCGGGTTTTGTCGGAAACTTACAAAATGCCGAAATGAAAATCCGGAAAGATAGGAATGTAGATCGTGTGATGGTGAACGTTTTCTTCCAAAGGGATGAGATGGTCCGGCGAGGTTTAATGGTGTTATTTTGCGATTTTTGGTGATGAATGAGGTTTAGTGATTGAGAGTAAAAGAAAGAGAGAGAGAGAAAATAGAAATGGAAATGAAAGAGAAGGTGGGGAAATGGGAGGTTATCCTCCCATTTTCCGGTCCCCGCACCCCGTGCGGTGTTCGTTTCCTCCGTCGTTTAAACGTTAAATCAAGCAGTTATATTTTTAAAAGATGACGGGAATATTTTAATGAAATACCTTGAAATTAATTATAAAAACATTTGTCGAAGTATTAAAATTTTTAACTTGCGTTTAATACATATTCGTTAAATTATTTAAATTGTCGTCGCGGTATTATAAATAATGTTTGTTCGCTGTGTATTTTATATAATAAATACGTTCTCATTATTTAGGTAAGTTTCTGTCACCAACGTCCAAGTAACTGTGTCGGACTCCGTTCGGTTAATTCGTACGATTAATCCAAATCGCGTAAATACACACATATATATATAAATCACCTTATATATATATACAAATAGAGTCTGCAATTAGTCCTATTACATACTAATTACAACTAGTTACAAGTAATTAGGCATAATTAATTATCCTAATTTAGCAGGTGTTACATTCTCCCCTTGTTAAAGAAATTTCGTCCCGAAATTAGCTTGAGTGCACGGACTGTGCGTTGTCTGGGAAGAGATGTGGGTATTTCTGTCGCATTTGGTCTTCCCGTTCCCAGGTGAACTCAGGGCCGCGCCTAGAATTCCACCTGACTTTTACTATGGGAATACGACTCTGTTTCAATTGCTTGACCTCTCGGTCCATGATTTCCAAAGGTTTCTCGACGAAATGAAGTTTATCATCGATTTGAATTTCGTCGAGCGGTATAATCAGCGTCTCGTCAGACAGACATTTCTTCAAGTTAGAAATGTGGAATGTGTTGTGTACGCTGCTAAGTTCAGCAGGAAGTTGCAGGCGATATGCCACTGGACCAATCCTTTCAAGGATTTCGAATGGTCCGATATATCTAGGATTTAGTTTGCCTCGTTTCCCGAATCGAATAACACCTTTCCACGGTGCCACTTTGAGAAGTACCTTGTCTCCTACCTGGAACTCAAGGTGTTTGCGTCTCACGTCAGCATAGCTTTTCTGACGATCACGTGCGGCTTTCAGCCGGTTTTGAATACCAACGATTTTCTCAGTAGTTTCTTGAATGACTTCTGGACCCGTGAGTTGGGAATCTCCTAACTCAGTCCAACAGATGGGTGATCGGCACTTACGCCCGTAAAGTGCCTCAAAGGGTGCAGCCTTTATGCTGGTATGATAACTGTTGTTGTACGAGAACTCGCACAACGGTAAATGATTTTCCCAAGAAGTACCGAAGTCGACTACGCAGGCTCGTAGCATATCCTCCAGTGTTTGAATAGTTCGCTCGCTTTGGCCATCGGTTTGCGGGTGATAAGCAGTACTCATATCCAGACGAGTACCAAGAGATTTCTGTAGCGATTGCCAAAAGTTAGAAGTAAAACGGCTGTCCCTATCCGAGATGATCGAGATAGGTACACCGTGTCGCGAGATGATTTCTTTGACATAGATGCGAGTCAGACGCTCCATCTTGTCGGTTTCTTTGATGGCCAGAAAGTGAGCAGATTTCGTGAGACGGTCCACGATCACCCAAATGGTATCGCAACCACTCGAAGTTTTCGGTAGTTTGGTAATGAAGTCCATGGAAATCTGTTCCCATTTCCATTGAGGAATTTCAGGTTGTTGAAGCAACCCAGAGGGTCTTTGGTGTTCGGTCTTTACTTTGGAACAGGTTAGGCATTTACTGACGTACAAGGCGATGTCAGCTTTCATGTTAGGCCACCAATACAACCCTTTGACGTCATGATACATCTTGTCAGATCCAGGATGTATAGAGTATCGAGATTTGTGAGCTTCAGCCATTACCAAATCTCGCAAGTTTCCGAATTTGGGTAACCACACCCGGTTAGAGAAGTATCGAGTTCCATCGGGTTTGATTTCGAATTGTTTATCCAAGCCTCGCAAGGCTTCATTCTTCAAGTTTTCATCGTTGAGTGCTTCAAGTTGAGCGGTAAGGATTTGAGCAGGAAGCTCGTTATGAATTGTCATAGAAAGTGCTCGAACTCGAAGGGGTTTCACTCGTTCTTTTCGGCTTAAGGCATCGGCAACTACGTTCGCCTTGCCCGGATGGTATTTGATCTCGCAGTCGTAGTCACTAAGTAACTCAACCCAGCGACGTTGCCTCATGTTTAGATCTTTCTGATCGAATATGTGTTGGAGACTTTTGTGATCGGTAAAGATAGTGCTTTTCGTACCGTAGAGATAATGTCTCCAGATTTTCAATGCGAAGACCACAGCACCTAACTCGAGGTCGTGGGTCGTATAGTTTTTCTCGTGAATTTTTAGTTGTCGTGAGGCATAGGCAATGACTTTTTCCCGTTGCATCAACACACAACCAAGTCCCTGGTGTGAGGCGTCGCAGTAAACTACGAAATCGTCGGTGCCCTCGGGTAAGGACAAGATTGGTGCACTGCAAAGTTTGTTTTTCAATAGCTGGAAGGCTGACTCTTGTTTATCAGTCCAATCGAACTTCTTATCTTTCTGAGTCAGTGTGGTTAGTGGAACAGCTATTCTTGAAAAGTTTTCGATGAATCGGCGATAATAACCAGCAAGACCTAAGAATTGTCTCACTTCGGTTGGAGTGGTCGGCGACTCCCAGCCCTTGATTGCTTCAATCTTGGCGGGATAACATGAATTCCTTGGCTGTCAATCACGTGCCCGAGGAATTGAACGGTTCGAATCCAGAACTCACACTTAGAGAATTTGGCATATAACTCTTCGTGTTTCAGAAGTCCTAGAATGGTTTTCAGATGTTGAGCATGTTCCTGTTCGTTGCGAGAGTAAATCAGAATATCGTCGATGAACACAATGACGAATTTGTCAAGATATGGTTTGCACACCCGATTCATAAGGTCCATGAATACGGCCGGTGCGTTGGTTAACCCGAATGGCATCACTTGGAATTCATAATGCCCATAACGAGTTCGGAAAGCTGTCTTTGGGATATCATTGTCACGGACTCGGAGTTGATGATAACCCGACCGTAGATCAATCTTCGAGTAAACACTCGACCCCTGGAGTTGGTCGAACAGGTCATCGATTCTAGGAAGTGGGTACCGATTCTTTATGGTTAGCTTATTCAGCTCTCGGTAGTCGATACACATGCGGAAAGACCCATCTTTCTTTTTCACGAATAAGACCGGAGCTCCCCAAGGTGAGGAACTTGGTCGAATGAATCCTCTGTCCAGGAGTTCCTGTAGTTGGTTAGACAACTCCTGCATTTCGGATGGTGCTAAACGGTAAGGGGCTCGTGCCACGGGTGCAGCTCCGGGCACAAGTTCGATTTGGAATTCAACTTGTCTAGGTGGCGGAAGTTCGGGCAAGTCTTCAGGAAAGACTTTCGGGAAATCCCGCACGATCGGAACATCCTCAAGTCGCTTCTCCTCCGACTTCTTCTCCGTTACATGTGCGAGGATGGCTTAGTACCCTTTTCGTAGATATTTTCTCGTTTTCAGACAGGATACAATATTCAGATTCCGTCTACCGGTCTCCCCTTGTAAGACTAAGGTTCCACCGGAGACAAGAGGTATGCGAACGAGTTTGTCATGACAGATGATTTCAGCTCGGTGCTTGGATAACCAATCCATACCGACAATAATATCGAAGCTGCCGATCTCGACAGGGATTAAATCAATGGAAAACGTTTCGTTCGTGAGATTAAGTGTACAGTTGTGTATGATGCTATCAGTCTCAATCAGTTTGCCATTAGCTAATTCAACAATGTATTTAGTATCTAAGGCAGTGGGAGTTATATCAAGTAAAGGGCTAAATTTCTCAGATATGAAGCTTCTATCGGCACCGGTATCAAATAACACAGAAGCAGTAAGGTCGTTGAGAAGGAACGTACCCGTCACGACGTTCGGGTCTTGTCTGGCTTCCCCAGCCTTGATAACGAATGATCTGCCGCGAGCAGGGTTGTTGTTGTTTTTCAGCTTTGGGCAATCTTTCTTGAAATGTCCTGTATTTCCGCACCCAAAGCAGGCCTTTGGTGCATTAGTGTTGGGGGTGGGAATGTTGGTTCGACAATCCTTGGCTAGATGCCCGAACCGCTTGCAGTTGGAGCAAGGGCAAGAACCGTCATGGTGGCGGTTGCATTTGGGACAGTAGGGTCTGCTCCCGCTGTACCCTTTCTTCTTCGAAGTTCCAGATGAATAAGCCTTAATGTACTCAGGCTTTTTGTTGGAGGTTTGGTTGGATGAGTTGGGGTTACCTTCCCACTTGCGTTTGTTGTTTGCAGATGGGGTTGAAGTTGTACCACGGCGGACAGAATTTGCCGTTAGTTCATGGGCCATACGGATGGCGCTCTGAATAGTACTCGGTTTGGAAGAAGTTACCAGGTCTTGGAGTCTTTCAGGAAGACCATCAACAAATTTCTCGATCCTCTTGTACTCAGGATCGACCATGGTTGGGCACAGAAGTGCCAGTTGGTGGAAACGGTTGGTGTATCCGGTGATGTCATCACCCTGCATCTTGTGGTTCCAGAATTCCACTTCTAGTTGTTTCAATTCATCCCTGGGGCAATACTCGCCCCTCAACATCTTCTTCAACTCCCCCCACGGGAGTTGGTAAGCAGTAGCAACACTCACAGTCTGGGCATAAGTGTTCCACCAGGTGAGTGCGGTGTCAGTAAAAGTACTAACGGAGAACTTAACCTTATCTCCCTCCGCACAGTTGCAGATAAGAAATACAGACTCAACTTTCTCGATCCAGCGTACTAGACCGATAGCTCCCTCAGTACCTGCAAAGTTTAGAGGTTTGCAGTTCTGAAAGTCTTTGTATGAACAGGGTTTAGCAGTAGTGGTTTCAGCGGCATCGCTGTTTCTCGAGGAGTTTGGTGGAGTATTCCGAGCCAAGGCTTCAGTAACAGCCTGGGTTATAAGGGAGGTAATCTGGGCATCGGTGTATGGTCGTGTCTTTGGCGGCATGATTCTTCAATAAAAGAAATGAAGATACATGAGATTTGGTATGAAATTGTAATTGTCACAGATGTACATGTATAAAAGCAGTAATACATAACATCAACATGGAAAATGACAATTAATGTGAGTTGAGATAACAAAGGATATCTGATAGATAAAGTGAGTTCAAAAGTTACATCCTACAGAGATATTACAAAAGGTGTCGGGAATGGTTACATCCGACTAGTTTATAGAGTAGTGCTAGATAGTCCCTAGATTACGAGGTAGATTACAAGACAAAAACTACACTATTCATAATGTAGATTAATTTGTTCCATAGCGTGCCAAGGCGGTCCACAGTTTCTGCTAGTCGGTTGGTTCATTCTTAGTTAAGGTTCCTGGCTTTCGGATTCGTCTTCCGACTCCAGGTTCAGGTCGTGTGGGTGGTAGCGTGCCTCAAGCATGTCCCTGTATCTTTGAGTCGTGGAGCGGTACCTAGTCTCCTCCGTTGATTTCCTGCCCAAACGTTTGATCCATGTTTTGGTCCTACGGGTTAGGTTGGTGGCCACTTTCTTCCAGTAACGGATCTTATCTTTGATTCGTGTAGGGACAGATCGGTTTGAGATTCTCAATCTTTGTTCATAGTCTATGCACTTACGCTTAAGTGCCCAATTTCGGCCGTCTAGTCCCACAGCCTGATCTCGTACTCTTTCATATTCTTCTATGTCGATGCCAGTCATTTCGAGATTCTGATTTTCGTTTTCCTCCAGCATGATTTCTTCTTCTGGTACGATGTCCTCATCGAGATACGTGTACTGGATTTGTTCCTCGTGGACTTGGTCACTATCAGACATGTGGTCGTCCATTTGGGAATTCGCGTCTTTGAGTTCTATAGAAATGACAGAGAGAGGATTTTAGTCCTTGGAAGTACGTTGCTTCCGGGTGTTAGATGTGATTTTCATAAAATCATTAGAGTGCGCCACAAGGTGGTGTGACGGCAATCAAGTCTGTCATGGTCGGTGCAAACCGCTGAGAGAAATTCGTAAGTGTCACCAGGGAAACGTCGGCTACCTCTATAGCGAGTGTGATTACGTGCGAGGCCTATTCATATATATTCAATATATAATAGCTTAGTAGCATAGTCAGTGAGTGAGGCCTATGTATGTATATACTCGTATATCACATAATAGCCTAGCGTATGTCTAGCACATAACAAGTAAGAGTCTCGGTTCTCTCGTGGTCAGAGTCTACTAACGCATTCCTGTTTGACATAACCATTTCAGACCTCACATCATCTTTCCTTAATTGTACATAGTTGATCAGGCTATGTTAAATTAAAGTCGTATGATGTAATTCCTGAACCAATCATGCCTAATAAGGAAATACTGCCTAATGGTCATAGTCTAGGCCCACTAAATGCAACCTAGTTCACTATAACCTTAGGCTCTGATACCAATCTGTAACACCCCCGAAATTCACTGTTTTGCGGAAGCATACATGGGTGTTACTAATCAATATACAAAGCACAAAATATACAGCAAACGACCTCTAAATGAGACGTTTTGTAAATTAGTTACATTCCATAGATATAATGTTTGAAAACTTAGTGTTTTCGTATACAAAATGTAGTTTCCCCTAGAGTCCACGCGTATAGCGGGAGATTCTATTACATAATCGTAATATACAAAAGATAATGCTAAGAATCTCCGTTAATGCAGTTGTGTTGAAATCATGCGACTCTAGCTAAAATCCTGGAGTAATCCTACTCCATCCGGGTACCTGAGAAAACATGCTAAAAGTGTCAACCAAAAAGGTTGGTGAATCTCACAGGTTTGTAAATAATATCGGCTTTGAACACGAGATTTCATTAGTAGTGCCCGTAGGCGTAAAATCAGCCATTGCAATCCAGCAATCGAAAAAATCAGTATTTGCAATCCAGCAAATGTAAATAAATAAGTTTATACCGTTGCCATGAGGCTCATAATCGAAGCTTAACCCGTAATAATATGTTTGCTCCCGTGACATGCTCGTAAGTGAGCAAGCATCAGTAACGAATAAGTTGTCACCCGTTTATACGTGTAAATCGGTACGTGGCAGCGCTACTGCCCCGGGTGGGGAGGGTCATTTCCCTAATGGATCCATTAACTACTGTTCGCGCTTAAGTCCATAACTAACGATATATGATGGAGAGACTTCTGTAAATAGTAACAACTCATGCAATTCCGTTTGGTATAGTAAACAGTTTAGTACTTGTGTTCAAGAAAAAGTAGTAGCATGTATCTCCCCCAATAAGATAAAACAGTAAAAGTGGGGCCGTAAGACTCACCTGAGTCTTTGCAAGTACGTTTATATCAATAAACGAGTAAATAATATCAACCGTAGGTTCTCCGAACCCGTAACCTTCAAATGCCTAAACATATAAAGTTAAGTAAGTAGATGTCTCGCAAGACCATCTAGGCTAGTTGTTTACACAACTCATTATGTCCAAGTGTTTGTTTAGTAATTCGTTTGTAGTTTGAAAACAAATATGGCCCGTTGGTGACGGTTTGTAATAATGATTCAAAGCGTTATCATTTATAACGCAATTTAGTGTAATTGTAATTGAAAGTATGTTCTATGACGTTTGTTAAGTCGTACGACATAAGTATTTGAAGTTGTATAAGTTCAACACTTAGTAAAATCTGACTTTTCAAGGTTCTGGTTTGTGCGACGTAGCATGCGACGTAGCATGCGACGTAGGGTGCGACGTAGGGAGGTACGTCGCATGATGCGACCTTCGCAAATCAATGCGACGTAAAAGTCTACGTCGCTAAATGCGACGTCCGCAAGTTAATGCGACGTAATAGGCTGCGTCGCTAGTGCGACGTTGGGATTTTTGTGCGACGTAGGCCGCGACGTCGCTAAATGCGACGTTGGCCACAAAATGCGACGTTTTGAGCTACGTCGCAGATAGTCCAGCGTCTCTGCGACGTAGCGGTCTGATCGGAATTTGGTGGCCGGAAAATCGGTCGAAAAGCTTCCGTTCGGTCCAAATCTTTTACCCAACCCATTTTTGGACATTTTAAGCATATATAAACCATAAAAACGTAAAAATGAGCAAAAACGGAGAGTTTCGGGTTTTGTCGGAAACTTACAAAATGCCGAAATGAAAATCCGGAAAGATAGGAATGTAGATCGTGTGATGGTGAACGTTTTCTTCCAAAGGGATGAGATGGTCCGGCGAGGTTTAATGGTGTTATTTTGCGATTTTTGGTGATGAATGAGGTTTAGTGATTGAGAGTAAAAGAAAGAGAGAGAGAGAGAAAATAGAAATGGAAATGAAAGAGAAGGTGGGGAAATGGGAGGTTATCCTCCCATTTTCCGGTCCCCGCACCCCGTGCGGTGTTCGTTTCCTCCGTCGTTTAAACGTTAAATCAAGCAGTTATATTTTTAAAAGATGACGGGAATATTTTAATGAAATACCTTGAAATTAATTATAAAAACATTTGTCGAAGTATTAAAATTTTTAACTTGCGTTTAATACATATTCGTTAAATTATTTAAATTGTCGTCGCGGTATTATAAATAATGTTTGTTCGCTGTGTATTTTATATAATAAATACGTTCTCATTATTTAGGTAAGTTTCTGTCACCAACGTCCAAGTAACTGTGTCGGACTCCGTCCGGTTAATTCGTACGATTAATCCAAATCGCGTAAATACACACATATATATATAAATCACCTTATATATATATACAAATAGAGTCTGCAATTAGTCCTATTACATACTAATTACAACTAGTTACAAGTAATTAGGCATAATTAATTATCCTAATTTAGCAGGTGTTACAGCATGCATCTCCAAAGTATTTTGAACAAAGTCCTCCATTTCAAGTCTTGGAAAGGACTTCTTTGTCAGATTCTGAAGCAACTCCAAAGCCTTCAAAAGAAAGAGAAGAAAGAGATTCTTTTTCAGAATCAGAAATGGATAATCTTTTGGGTCCTAATTTGGAAAGAGAATTACTTGATACATCCACATCTAAGTATCTGGTTCACAAAGATCACTCCTTGGATTTGGTCATTGGTGATATTAGCTCTTCTGTTCAGACTAGACATCAAACCAAGGTAAGAGAAGAAGATTTACATACTTCACTATATGTTTGTTTTCTTTCTCAGATGGAACCTAAGAAGGCAGTGGAAGCTCTCAAAGATCCAAGTTGGATAGAGTCAATGCAAGAAGAATTGTTGCAGTTCAAACTGCAAGATATATGAGATTTGGTTGATTTACCAAAAGGAAAGAAAGCTATAGGCACAAGGTGGATCTTCAAGAACAAGAGAGATGAAAGAGGAATAGTGATAAAGAATAAAGCAAGGTTGGTAGCACATGGGTACACACAGGAAGAAGGAATTGATTATGATGATGTATTTGCTCCTGTTGCTAGAATAGAAGCTATTAGGTTATTTTTAGCTTATGCATCTTATCAGGATTTCAAAGTTTATCAAATGGATGTGAAGAGTGCTTTTCTTCATGGTCTAATTGATGATGAGGTGTATGTATGCCAACCACCAGGGTTTGAAGATCCAACATATCCAGATAGAGTGTGCAGATTGAAGAAAGCTTTGTATGGGTTACATCAAGCACCAAGAGCTTGGTATGATACTCTATCTGAGTATCTTCTCAAGAATGGATTCAAGAGAGGTACTATTGACAAGACTTTGTTTACCAAGAGGGTTCAGAGAGATATATTGTTGGTACAGGTTTATGTTGATGATATTATTTTTGGGTCAACTAGGGATTCATTGTGCAAAGAGTTTGAGGGCTTAATGCATAAGAAATTCAAGATGAGTTCAATGGGTGAACTCACTTTCTTTTTAGGATTGCAGGTTAAACAGAAGACAGATGGAATCTTTATTAACCAAGGGAAGTATGTGCAGGATATTTTGAATAAATTTGGTTATAAAGATGTAAAGATAGCTAGCACTCCTATGGAGGCACACAAACATCTTAATTCTGACCCTGAGGGAGAGGAAGTAGATGTGCACTTGTATAGGTCAATGATTGGTTCTTTGATGTATTTAACTTCATCTAGACCTGATATTATGTTTGCAGTGTGTCTTTGTGCTAGGTACCAAACCAATCCAAAGCAGTCACACATGTATGCTGTGAAAAGGATCTTTAGATACTTGAAAGGTCAACCAGATTTGGGACTTTGGTATGCTAAAGGATCAGATTTTGAGCTTAAGGCTTTCACAGATAGTGACTATGGTGGTGAGAACATGGATAGAAAATCAACAAGTGGAGGTTGTCAATTTCTTGGAAATAGGTTAGTGTCATGGCAATGCAAGAAGCAGACCACAGTTTCCACATCTACAGCAGAAGCAGAATATGTTGCAGCATCAAGTTGCTGTGCACAGGTTCTTTGGATTCAGAATCAAATGTTGGATTATGGTTTGACTTTCATGAACTCTCCTATTTATATTGATAATACCTCTGCTATTAGTATCATTCAAAATCCAGTTAAGCATTCAAAAACCAAACACATTGAGATCAGATATCATTTTATACGAGATTGTTATGATAAAAGATTGATTCATATTTTTAAAATTCATACTGATAATCAACTTGCAGATCTTTTTATAAAAGCATTTGATGTAGGAAGATTTACATTTTTGATAACTAATATTGGTATGATCAATCTCACTTAGTGTTTTGGTCTGGATTTGATACTAACAGGGACGAAGTATATTGTATGTGACAGGGTCAAGTGTTGCCACTGTTAGCTTCATCATGATAACAGTTGGTGCGACTGTTAGTTTACTTATGCCACTGTCAATGTATTTTAAACCCCTGCTGTATATTTATGTAGATTAACCCCTGCTGGTTGTTTTTCTTAGTTTAATATTGCAGGACTCAGCCACTGTCAAGAGACATCACTTGAGCTGGAGTCTAATGTTTTCTGTGTTGCTTCTTATTTTGGTTAAAAAAAAAAAAAAAAAAAAAAAAAAAAACAATACGATTCTTTTTCTAATAAAGCTAAGTTTATGCCCCTGTTAGTTCTAAGCTGGAGTTTCCCTGGTCGGATGCCCCTGCTAGACTATCAGCCGCTGTTAGCTTTGTTAGATGGTTAAAAAGGGTTGACTATAATTGACCAAGTGAGGTACCCCTGTTGGGCTTATTTGTAAGTTGTGCCCCTGCTGGGTATAACCAGCAGTGCCACTGTTAGTTCTATTTTTAGGGCTTTGCAATGTCATCATATAAATACTCAAATACTTCACTTTTTCAATTACGCTTTCAAAATTTTCAAAACCCTTCAATAATCGCTCTCGTTTGGATTTGTTTATTGTAAACCGCTCTTCGTTCTTTCATCAATTTCATCTATGGCATCGTCATCTTCATCTGATTCTGGTACTTCTACGCTAAGTGTTCATTCTGAACACAATATGAGGGCATTCTTGAACAAAGAACTTGCAGATGATTATTTTCATCCTATTATCGATTTCTTGAGTAACTGTCCAGTTACTTATGCCCTTACTGTCGCTCCAAGATTGATACGATCACACATTCAAGAATTTTGGCAGAATTCAAAGGAAGGGAATGTTAATGGAATTACTCACATTCATTCCACTGTCAAGGGTAAGAGGGTAATGGTGACTGAGATTGTTCTTAGAGAACTTCTGCATTTTGATGATGAATGAGGAATTCTGGAATTATCAAGAGTTGATTTGTTTAAAGGTATAAATGATATGGGGTATGAAGGTTCTGGAAAAGCAAGATCAGAATATACTTTCTTGAAGTCATGGTTCTGTCCTCAGTGGAAGTTCTACATTCATACTTTTCTGGTATGTTTGTCACAAAAGAGAACTAGTTTTAATGAATTTAGTTCTAGTATTGCATATCCTATTATCTGCTTGGCACAGGGTATTAAATTTAATATGTCTAGGTTTATCTTAGATAATATGATTAGGAATATAAAGGGTGATACATTCATTATGTACCCTAGATTTGTTCAACTTTTGTTAAATACTCAATTGTCAAATTTGCCAGCAGAGGATAGTGTAATAGTTAGTTCTACTCTATCTTTGAGGACTATTAGAGCCATGAACCAGTATCAGAATACATTTTCTAAGAAGGAAACTGCATTATTTTCTACAATGTTAGTTGCTCCTTCTGCCACTGGTGGTGTATTACCAACATCACTTGGACCAAATGATGACAGGCCAACAACACAAGTTGGTTCTAAACACACATCAGGAGGTGGCACCAAAAGAAAACAAGGGAACCAACAGCCTACCCAAAGTAAAGCCAAGAAATCCAAGAAGGCTAAACAGGCTGTGGAGATTCCTGTTTCTCCACAGTCTCAGTCAAATGATCCACCACAACAGGTGAACATACTTGATGAAAATGTTCATTCTGGAAGGACTGCCACTACTGTTTCTAGCCCACTGGCAGGGCAGGTGTGACACCCATCAAATTAGGACTAGTTATTAGATCCTAATCATCTAGTAGTACATGTAATTAGTGCTATGTTTTAGGCTAATTGTATGTATCAATATGTATATTGTTATATATATATCAGTACGCGATTTGTTTAAATCGTGCATTTTCAAATCGGCCAAATTTCCGATACACTTTCATACGGACGCTGGTGAAACTTTTTAATAAATAACATAAATCTATTTGGTGATTAAATAGTAGTTATTTACATTATATTATTATGTATTAATAATATACAAAACAATGTACGTTTTGTATAAAACGTAACCGACACGAATTAAACGCGTGAGATACGCCCGACAAATAAAATAATCATAAGTTATATTTTTATAACTTCAAACAAAGTAATTTGATTAAATACTTTCATTATAAATATCGTATTTCAAACCGATAACAAAAACGTGTATTTTAAACGCTACGCGATTAAACGACCAAAACACGAAACCGTAAATCAACATCTACACTATAAACAAAACACTTTTATAAATGTTTTCCAAGTATTATAAGTAATACTTCAATGTAAACATATCGAAATTCAATTGGTATTTAAAATGTATACGTATAACGAATAACGTACGAATTAGCGTTTAAACGATCGGGTAAACGAACACGGATATAATACCACTAATTGGGAGACAAGATTTTTGCAAATCTCACCTCCCATTTCATGTTGAAAAATCGGCCAAGACATGATCCACAAAAAGTGGATCATGTTCTTGACTAATACAACTTACACACTAGCCATTTTCTCATTTTATGCATCACCTTTCTCTCTCTCTCAACTCATCTTCTCCTTCCCTTTTCTCTCACTAAAATCTGCCCTCAAGGCCATCACAATACCACCACATCTCCACCATCATCCACCATCAATCATTTTAAAGAAATCAAAGAAGGAAGCAAGGAAAAGAGGAGGAAAAGCAAACCGAGTACTCTCTCCACGTTTTCGACTTTAGATCATCATATTCCTTTGTAAGAACACACTTTCTCTCTCTAGAATGTTATGACTTATGTTGATATGTACATGTTAGTTGCTCATTTGAACTATAACCTTCGGCAGAAACTATAACCTTCGGCAGAAACTATAACCTTCGGCAGAAACTATAACCTTCGGCAGAAACTATAACCTTCAGCAGAAACCTTAACCTTCGGTAGAAACTATTCGGCAGAAACCATAACTTTCGGCAGAAACCTATAACTAGCAGTTTTAACTATAACAATTTAAATACGATACAACAATCAAAGTATAATAATAATAGTTGAGATTATTATTACCAAAAACTCACCAACGGGCCGTACACATCTTTCAAAAACTCAAATCTAATCAGTTAAACCAAATCATTTGGACATTACTAGTTGGATGAACAACTAGCATAGATGATATGATAAGATATCTAATCATTATCAAAACCTTGCGCGTCTAAGACGCCCTGCAGGTTCAGTCGTTGTAACGACATCAAATCATTGTGAATCATTATAATTGTTGGCTAACAATTCATCAGACTCTGGTGAGTCTCATAGCCCCTATTTTAAATGCTTTTACCTAGGGGTGAGATACATGCTCTGTTTTGTTTTACATGTGAACGCAAGTATCAAATTATCACGTATGCTGCATGAGATGTTTTCATCTAATCAATCAAAGTCCTCTGAAGCATAGTTCTGTTAATATGATTTAGCGTGAATGTTAGTGTATGGTACCATATGGGATTGACAATCCCCGTCCGAGTTAGCAAGCACTAACCTGTCAAACGGACGCATTATCATTTGTTCAAACGTATGTTGATTAGGCATACGCATAGAGGCACCCTCGATCAGGCACTTGATAGTGATCCTGACCCCTCAGTTAAGCTCAGACTATGTGCTCATGTTAGTTGTATCAATCTTTACTTATTTGTTTAATTACAAATATTCATGTGATACCCATCAATCAATTATTTACATGCTTTGTAAATCGAATCATTAAATCTTGCGGTTCACAAATCATATATTATCATATCAAACCTATGAGCTCACCAGCTTTATAGCTGACCTTTTAGCATGTTATCTCAGGTACTCAGCAGTAAGTTGGACTGCCCATCAGGATACTGTAGCTCGAGTCGCATGCAATCATATAATCATCAAGAGATTTCCTTGCATTTCTATATTTTGTATAAATTAGATATGTATTAGAATCTCTCAAATATCTATGCGAACTCATCTTTTGTAAACCATATGTAGACTTTTACGTTAATCAATGTATTTGTAAAACGACGCATGTAGTGGTCGTTCATTATGTATCTATGTGCTTTGTGTATTGATTAGTAACACCCAAAGTATGCTTCCGCAATTCATTAAATTTGGGGGTGTTACAGATTGGTATCAGAGCCTAAGGTTATAGTGAACTAGGTTGCATTAGTGGGCCTAGACTATGACCGTTAGGCAGTATTTGCTGTTAAGTGTGATTGGTTCAAGAGTTACGTCATACAAGTTTAATTTAACATAGCTTGATCAACTATGTACAATTAAATAAAGATGATGTAAGGCTTGAAATGGTTATGCTGGAATAGGAATACATTAGTTGACTCTGACCTCGAGAGAAACCGGGACTCATAATTGTTTGTGCTAGACACTCATAAGACTATTATGTGATATAAGTATATATACATAGTTAGTCATCGATCAAGCACAGTACGCTAGTCTATTATATATTATATATATAGACACTCACATATTCAAACACTTTGTCATAGAGATGGCAACACACACCCACCGAAACATCTTCTATTTCATCCCGCTCTCGACAACATCTCTTGTAATCACGAAACTCATAGGTAGCTAGGAGGACCACCGAGTCACTTCGAGCGAGACCTTACCCAACTCAAAACAATTCAAATAACCAGGCTAGTTAGCACGTAGTTGCTAGTCAGTAGAGATGGTTATTCAACTCCTCTTGATTGTTCTATAATGTTGATTGTCATATTGTGATGTTGTATATTACCGCATTTGTATATGTACATCTATGATAATCATCATTTATGGACAATCTCTCACGAACCCTATCATTCTATTCTCAGGAAAATCATGCCGCCAAAGTCAAGGACTTACACTGATGCCCAGATGGCATCTATCATCTCTCAGGCTGTGACTGAAGCCTTGGCGCGACATTCATCAGAGACCCCCGAAAGGAATAGTGGTACTGCCAATACCCCTCCCATTACCAAGCCTTGTTCCTACAAGGATTTCCAAAACTGCAAACCCCTGAGCTTTAAAGGAACTGAAGGAGCCATCGGCCTAATCAGATGGGTTGAGAAGATGGAATCCGTCTTTCGCATTAGCAAATGTGCGGAAGGGGATAGAGTTCAGTTTTCCACATGCACCCTTGCTGACGGTGCCCTCACCTGGTGGAACTCGTATACCCAGTCTGTGGGTATAGATACCGCCTATCTACTTCCCTGGGAAGATCTGAAGAAAATGCTCACAGAGGAGTATTGCCCATCTGAAGAACTCGAGAAGCTAGATGTGGAGTTCTGGCATCTTAAGGTTCAAGGAACCGACATTGTTGGTTATACCACTAGGTTTCAACAACTAGCAACCCTCCGCCCAGCCTTAGTAAGCACTGAGACCGACAAGGTCAAGAGGTACATTCGCGGTCTTCCGAAACCTGTCCGGGGGAACGTCGCTTCTTCCGGCAAAACCACCATTCAGGGAGCAATTCGATTAGCTCATGAGCTCATGGCTATGCAAGAGAGCCAAGGAAACCCTGTCTCATCTTCTGGGAACAACAACAAGAGAAAATGGTCTGGAAATCAGAACCAGCAGACCTTCAAAAGGACTGAGACTGTCAAGAATGACACATCAGGTTCTGGAGAGAGGAAAGGGTACACTGGAAGTAAACCCTACTGTTCAAAGTGCAATCGTCATCATGATGGTCCTTGTAGTACACCCTGTAACAACTGTAAGAAATATGGACATCTTACCAAAGACTATCGAGCACCAGCAACCAACCTCACCACCAACACCAACACCAACAACAACCAACCCCGAGCATGCTATGAGTGTGGAAACACTGGACACTTCAGGAATGCGTGTCCAAAGTTGAAGAACAAGGGTAACAACAACAACGTTGCTAGGGGCAGAGCTTTTGTGCTGAATGCTGGAGACGCCCGTAAAAACCCTAATGTGGTCACGGGTATGTTTCTTCTCAACAATTTAACTGCTTCAATTTTGTTTGATACTGGTGCTGATAAGAGTTTTATATCTGAGGAATTTAGCCCACTATTAGACATTTCACCTGTTGCCTTAGAAGCTAAGTACACTGTAGAGTTAGCAAATGGCAAATTGATTGAGGCCGATAGTGTAATACCAAATTGCACCCTAAACCTCGCAAATGAACTATTTCCCATAAACCTCATACCCATCGAGATTGGAAGTTTTGACATAGTAGTAGGCATGGATTGGCTATCCAAGCATCGAGCTGAAGTTGTATGTCATGACAAGATCGTTCGTATTCCTCTCGTCACTGGTAGTACTTTGATCATACAAGGGGAGACCAGTAGGACGAGATTGAATATCATATCCTGCATGAAGACTCGTAAGTACCTTAGGAAAGGTTATCAGGCAATCCTCGCTCATGTTATTGAGAAAAAGTCGGAAGAGAAACGACTCGAGGATGTGCCCATCGTTAGAGACTTTCCAGAAGTCTTTCCTGAAGAATTGCCTGGTCTTCCACCACCAAGGCAAGTTGAGTTCTCAATAGACCTTGTGCCTGGGGCAGCACCCGTGGCACGAGCACCATATCGTTTAGCCCCTTCAGAACTTCAGGAGTTGTCTACTCAGTTGCAGGAACTTCTGGATAAGGGTTTCATAAGACCGAGTTCTTCACCCTGGGGAGCTCCGGTCCTGTTTGTGAAAAAGAAGGACGGTTCATTCAGGATGTGTATCGACTACAAGAGTTGAACAAATTAACCATCAAGAACCGTTATCCACTTCCCCGTATTGATGACCTGTTCGACCAACTCCAAGGGTCAAGTGTTTATTCAAAAATAGATCTACGATCGGGTTATCATCAGTTACGAGTTCGCGATGAAGACATTCCGAAAACCGCTTTCCGAACTCGCTATGGTCATTATGAGTTTCAGGTTATGGCCTTTGGTTTGACTAACGCACCGGCAGTATTCATGGATCTAATGAACCGAGTGTGTAAACCATATCTTGACAAGTTTGTCATTGTCTTCATAGACGACATTCTTATCTACTCGCGTAACGAGCAAGAGCACGCGCAGCATCTCAAAACCATTCTAGAACTTCTTAGACACGAAGAGTTATATGCAAAATTCTCCAAGTGTGAGTTCTGGATGCAAACTGTTCAATTCCTTGGTCATGTGATTGACAGTCAGGGAATTCATGTTGATCCCTCAAAGATCGCGGCTATCAAGTGCTGGCAAGCACCGTCAACGCCGACAGAAGTACGCCAATTTTTAGGACTGGCTGGTTACTATCGGCGCTTCATTGAGAATTTCTCCAAGATAGCTCAACCACTCACAACACTGACTCAGAAAGAGAAGAAGTTCAATTGGACTGATAAGCAGGAGTCAGCGTTCCAGTTATTAAAGCAAAAGCTTTGCAGTGCGCCTATCTTATCACTACCCGAAGGTAACGAAGACTTCGTGGTATACTGCGATGCTTCGCATCAGGGACTTGGTTGCGTGTTGATGCAACGAGAGAAAGTCATAGCTTACGCCTCCCGACAAATTAAAGTTCACGAGAAGAACTACACGACCCATGATCTCGAATTAGGAGCCGTAGTGTTCGCACTCAAAATCTGGAGACATTATCTGTATGGCACAAAATGTACCATCTTCACTGATCATAAGAGTCTCCAGCACATATTTGATCAGAAGGATCTCAATATGAGGCAACGTCGCTGGGTCGAGTTGCTTACCGATTATGACTGTGAGATCAAGTATCATTCGGGTAAAGCAAATGTAGTTGCAGATGCCCTAAGTCGAAAAGAGCGCACCAAACCTCTTCGAGTCCGAGCCCTCAGTATTACCATTCATAATGATTTAATTATTCAAATTCTCACAGCTCAACTCGAAGCATTGAAACCTGAAAACATCAAGGAAGAGGCCTTGCGAAATATGGAGAATCAATTTGAAACCAAACCCAATGGGGTCAAGTACTTCGCAAATCGAATCTGGTTACCCAAGTTTGGGAATCTTCGAGACTTTGTGATGGATGAAGCTCACAAGTCCAAATACTCTATACATCCTGGATCGGACAAGATGTATCATGGCATCAAGGGACTGTACTGGTGGCCGAGCATGAAAGCTGAGATTGCCACGTACGTCAGCAAATGCCTCACATGTTCTAAGGTTAAAGCCGAATATCAGAAACCCTCCGGCTTGCTCCAGCAACCAGAAATCCCTCAATGGAAATGGGAGCAAATCTCCATGGATTTCGTCACTAAACTCCCGAAAACATCAAGTGGTTGCGATACAATATGGGTAATAGTTGATTGTCTAACCAAATCTGCTCACTTCCTTGCCATGAAGGAAACCGACAAAATGGAACGTCTCACACGAATCTATATAAAAGAGATCGTAACAAGGCATGGCGTTCCAATCTCAATTATCTCTGATAGAGACAGCCGATTCACATCTAACTTTTGGCAATCATTACAAAAGTCATTGGGTACTCGTTTAGATATGAGTACAGCCTATCATCCACAAACCGATGGCCAAAGTGAAAGGACAATTCAAACACTGGAAGATATGTTACGCGCCTGCGTAATTGACTTCGGTGCGAATTGGGAACAACATTTACCATTGTGTGAATTCTCATACAACAACAGCTACCACACCAGTATTGGAGCTGCACCTTTTGAGGCACTGTATGGTCGTAAGTGCCGATCGCCTATTTGTTGGACAGAAGTTGGAGATAGCCAACTCACTGGTCCTGAAATCATTCATGAAACCACCGAGAAGATCGTTGGTATCCAGCAACGGCTAAAGGCCGCACGTGATCGTCAGAAGAGTTATGCTGACGTGAGACGAAAGCATCTCGAGTTCCAGGTTGGGGATCGAGTAATGCTCAAAGTATCACCTTGGAAAGGTGTCATCCGTTTTGGTAAACGTGGGAAGTTAAACCCTAGATACATCGGACCTTTTGAGATCCTTGAAAGGATTGGTCCAGTAGCTTATCGACTGCAGCTACCTCCTCCGCTCAGTAGCGTGCATCCCGTATTTCACGTTTCTAACCTAAAGAAATGCCTGTCCGATGAGACGCTCATTATTCCGCTCGAGGAAATTCAAATCGACGACAAACTTCATTTTGTCGAAACACCAGTGGAGATCATGGACCGTGAGGTCAAACAGCTTAAGCAAAGTCGTATCCCAATTGTCAAGGTTCGGTGGGATTAGTGGCGTGGTCCGGAATTCACCTGGGAACGAGAAGACCAGATGCGACTCAAATATCCACAGCTATTCACAGACTCCACTCCATCTACGACTCAGAGCTAAATTTCGGGACGAAATTCTCTTAACAAGGGGAGAATGTGACACCCATCAAATTAGGACTAGTTATTAGATCCTAATCATCTAGTAGTACATGTAATTAGTGCTATGTTTTAGGCTAATTGTATGTATCAATATGTATATTGTTATATATATATCAGTACGCGATTTGTTTAAATCGTGCATTTTCAAATCGGCCAAATTTCCGATACACTTTCATACGGACGCTGGTGAAACTTTTTAATAAATAACATAAATCTATTTGGTGATTAAATAGTAGTTATTTACATTATATTATTATGTATTAATAATATACAAAACAATGTACGTTTTGTATAAAACGTAACCGACACGAATTAAACGCGTGAGATACGCCCGACAAATAAAATAATCATAAGTTATATTTTTATAACTTCAAACAAAGTAATTTGATTAAATACTTTCATTATAAATATCGTATTTCAAACCGATAACAAAAACGTGTATTTTAAACGCTACGCGATTAAACGACCAAAACACGAAACCGTAAATCAACATCGACACTATAAACAAAACACTTTTATAAATGTTTTCCAAGTATTATAAGTAATACTTCAATGTAAACATATCGAAATTCAATTGGTATTTAAAATGTATACGTATAACGAATAACGTACGAATTAGCGTTTAAACGATCGGGTAAACGAACACGGATATAATACCACTAATTGGGAGACAAGATTTTTGCAAATCTCACCTCCCATTTCATGTTGAAAAATCGGCCAAGACATGATCCACAAAAAGTGGATCATGTTCTTGACTAATACAACTTACACACTAGCCATTTTCTCATTTTATGCATCACCTTTCTCTCTCTCTCAACTCATCCTCTCCCTCCCTTTTCTCTCACTAAAATCTGCCCTCAAGGCCATCACAATACCACCACATCTCCACCATCATCCACCATCAATCATCTTAAAGAAATCAAAGAAGGAAGCAAGGAAAAGAGGAGGAAAAGCAAACCGAGTACTCTCTCCACGTTTTCGACTTTAGATCATCATATTCCTTTGTAAGAACACACTTTCTCTCTCTAGAATGTTATGACTTATGTTGATATGTACATGTTAGTTGCTCATTTGAACTATAACCTTCGGCAGAAACTATAACCTTCGGCAGAAACTATAACCTTCGGCAGAAACTATAACCTTCGGCAGAAACTATAACCTTCGGCAGAAACCTTAACCTTCGGTAGAAACTATTCGGCAGAAACCATAACTTTCGGCAGAAACCTATAACTAGCAGTTTTAACTATAACAATTTAAATACGATACAACAATCAAAGTATAATAATAATAGTTGAGATTATTATTACCAAAAACTCACCAACGGGCCGTACACATCTTTCAAAAACTCAAATCTAATCAGTTAAACCAAATCATTTGGACATTACTAGTTGGATGAACAACTAGCATAGATGATATGATAAGATATCTAATCATTATCAAAACCTTGCGCGTCTAAGACGCCCTGCAGGTTCAGTCGTTGTAACGACATCAAATCATTGTGAATCATTATAATTGTTGGCTAACAATTCATCAGACTCAGGTGAGTCTCATAGCCCCTATTTTAAATGCTTTTACCTAGGGGTGAGATACATGCTCTGTTTTGTTTTACATGTGAACGCAAGTATCAAATTATCACGTATGCTGCATGAGATGTTTTCATCTAATCAATCAAAGTCCTCTGAAGCATAGTTCTGTTAATATGATTTAGCGTGAATGTTAGTGTATGGTACCATATGGGATTGACAATCCCCGTCCGAGTTAGCAAGCACTAACCTGTCAAACGGACGCATTATCATTTGTTCAAACGTATGTTGATTAGGCATACGCATAGAGGCACCCTCGATCAGGCTTGATAGTGATCCTGACCCCTCAGTTAAGCTCAGACTATGTGCTCATGTTAGTTGTATCAATCTTTACTTATTTGTTTAATTACAAATATTCATGTGATACCCATCAATCAATTATTTACATGCTTTGTAAATCGAATCATTAAATCTTGCGGTTCACAAATCATATATTATCATATCAAACCTGTGAGCTCACCAGCTTTATAGCTGACCTTTTAGCATGTTATCTCAGGTACTCAGCAGTAAGTTGGACTGCCCATCAGGATACTGTAGCTCGAGTCGCATGCAATCATATAATCATCAAGAGATTTCCTTGCATTTCTATATTTTGTATAAATTAGATATGTATTAGAATCTCTCAAATATCTATGCGAACTCATCTTTTGTAAACCATATGTAGACTTTTACGTTAATCAATGTATTTGTAAAACGACGCATATAGTGGTCGTTCATTATGTATCTATGTGCTTTGTGTATTGATTAGTAACACCCAAAGTATGCTTCCGCGATTCATTAAATTTGGGGGTGTTACAGCAGGATAGTGGTAACATCAATAAGACCCAACCAGAGGCAACTATATTTGATGAACCTATGGGTGATGATTCAAATGTAGGTCCCAGTACCAATAACAAAGGGACATCTGCAGTGGCAGATGTAGTCGATGATTTATCTAGGAGGTCACACTCCAATGTTGATGAGGCTAGTAATGAAACTAGGGAATTGACTATTGATGATTTGGTACATGATGTCAAGCTGATTTGGACTAAATTTGAAAAGGAAAGAGATTTGAGAAGGGAGCAACAGGTTATGTTGGCTGCCCAGAGTGAATTGATAAAGAAGCAAAGGGAGGAAATTATTGATTTACAAAACAGGTTGGCAGTTGTTGAAGATGCAGTTGATAAAGTTTTGTTGCCTGCTAGGGATTCTTCAGGCAAGGGGGAGAATAAAGATGATGATCATGAGCAGAATGATATGCCTGAAGATAAGAAGAATAATGGTGATGATTCAGATGGTCAAGATGATAACAGTGATGGTAATACTGAAGGTGCAGGTGATTTTAGCTTTATGGATATACCTGAGTTTAATGAGATGAGTGATAGAGGTGTTGAAGATGAATTGAATGTCTCAGATTATGTAATTAATGAAGACATGGATGAACAGATGATGGATGCTGAGAATGATAGGAGAATGGTGGTGTATGTGGGAGAAAGTGTTCAAACAAGTGAAAATGTTGCAGATGATACTACACAAACTAATACAGCTTTGAATGTTTTTCCATTAAACAAAGGATTACCTTTTAAGGCTGTGGCTAATCTGTATATCTGGGATATTATGGGAGCAAATCTGGATATGAGCAAAAGAGTAAGTTTTAGTGATAGGTTGGTGTATGAAGAAAAGAGTGATAATGAGGATGATAAATCTGTTGAAACAGAGGATATGGAAGGTGGTGATGTAGAGGTTGAGGGGGAGTTTATAGAGGCAAAACCTGAAGCTAAAAAGGAAGAAGGAGTGAAGATTTATAATAGAAAGAAATCAATTCCAAAGAGAAAGTCTACCTCTGCTAAGGTACAAACCCCTGTTGAAACTCAATCTTTGACCACTGCTAGTAGTGTTTCTACCTCTGCTAGTAGTTTTGGTATCTACCCCTGTTGAGGTATCTACCACTGTTGGTACTTCAATAGCAACCCCTGTTAATGCAACCCCTGTTACTACAAATCCTACCCCTGTTATCACAAAATCAACCACTGTTATATCAACCTCTGTTAACACTTCAAATATTCCTACAACTGTTGTCACAACTACTGTTACTCCAGTTTACACCACTGCTACAGCAATGACCACTGCCAGGGCTCTAGAAGTGCCTATTACTCTGAGGGAGCCTACACAAACACCCAAACCTAAGTCTGATCTTCCAAAGATTGATTCAAAAGACAAAGGTAAGGGAAAATTGAAAGAAGAGAGAAAGATTAAGAAGGTTGTAGAGCCTCCAATTGATTTGAATGAGGCAAGAAGAGCTCAAGAGGAGCATGATGAGAGAATGTTAAGAATGGCACTTGAGTCTAAGAGAAAGGAAGGACCTGATGTTGATGTTATACTAGAAGACTTGAGTATGGTAACCTTATCACAAAAGGCTACACAGATGCTGAATGATATGGCTGCAAAAGGTCAAGGGTTGTCTGCTCAAAAGGTCCATGACATGATCAAGAAAAAGGTTGGTAATGATGGTTTGGATCCAGGGTTTGGAAAGCTCAAACAAGCTGTTGAAGAAAAGGAAAAACTGAAAAGACAAGCTGAGATTGAGAAGAAAAGAAACAAACCACCAACTGCAGCTCAGAGGAAAAAGGATTTGCTTAGAATTCTTGGTGATAGATATGCACCAAGAAGTGTGCTTGAAGGATGGGATGTACAGAAACTGGAAAGAGCTTATGAAAAATATCAGAATGAGGAGAAGGATGATTTTGAGAAAAGGATTAGAAAGATAAATTTATTAAGAAAAAGTTGGCTGAGGATAGAAAGAAAATTGCTGAGCAAGTGAGAAGAGAAGAACAAGAGAGAATTGAAAAGAAAGAGCAAGAAGAAATAGAAGCCAAACAAAGAGAGTTAAAAAGGCTTTCTGATCAAAATATAAAGAGCAGATGGAATGGAGTTCTTGCTTCTGATAATGTAGTTCCTGATTTAGAGAGAGATGCAGAAGAGTTGAAGAAATATATCAAAGAAGTGAAGGATTATAAAGAAAATATTCACATCAATCATGATAGATCTTCAAAGATAATTGAATGGAAATGGATAAAATCAAAAGTTGCTGATGGTGATAAAGAACAGATCAAGATTGTTAGAGAGAATGGGAATGAGCAATGTTTGTCATCTGTTGCTGATGTGCTTAAGAATGTGAACAGATTAGACATTCTAGATCTGTTTGAGTTAAACAGTCAAGGAGATAGGCAGGCTTCACTGGTGATTATGGAAAGAGAATTGGGAAGATGTCTGAATATGCTGTTTGAGCCTGAGCCATTCACTAATTTGTTTTTAAACTGTATTGATGCTGTGAATACATGGAGACATTTTGTTAGAGCTGGAGTTCATATGATTCTATTCAGAAGTGGAATGTCAATCTACATGCTTGATGAAAGAAGATATGTTCTGGGAACTCAGACTCTAAGAAATGTGCTTACACATCAACTGAGAACTACAGTGATTTCAGAAGGAGCATTTAATGCTTTGTATATGGTGCTCAATCAGTTCCATAAAAGAATGGAGTTGGAAAGAATGAAAGAGGAGGAGAGAAGGAGAAAACAGAATCAAACTCAGAAAGATGAAAAGAAAGATGAAGAAACTTGATTCATTGCTGAGAATGATCAAGTTTAGGGGGAGATTGTTGAGACCTGAGACACTGTCAGATCTGCTCAGAATATAAGTATGATTGCCGCTGTTAGAAGAAGTTCACCGCTGTTAGAGTTTTTGTATTGACAGTGCCACTGTCAATAAGTTTTAGTCTAACAGTGCCAC
The DNA here is from genome assembly GCA_949592205.1 of Helichrysum umbraculigerum. Lineage (NCBI taxonomy): Eukaryota > Viridiplantae > Streptophyta > Magnoliopsida > Asterales > Asteraceae > Helichrysum > Helichrysum umbraculigerum. The sequence goes on along the minus strand of CATIUR010000001.1, from coordinate 325,657,287 downwards.
TGTTGAACATGTAATTTGTATTTTGTATCAAGTACTCAACCTCTGTTAGTAATATACGAGTACTACCCCTGTTAGATATATAGATAACCACTGTTGGTTAGATAAAGTTGGTTAGAGTTATATTAGGAGTAGATGAGGATTCCTAATATGTTTGATTCTGTAAAGGACTCTATATGTTATAAATAGAGATCCTGTAAAACCCTAGAAGATACGATTCATTCTAGTTATTAGCTTCAAGGTTGTAAACCCTAACACAATTGTGTGTTCGTATTATTGATAATAATATTGAAGCTTTTGGTTAGATATTCTGTTATATACAAGTTTGTTCTTCAAGTTATTAATAAACAATTCCGCAAGCTTATTAATAATCAATCAAAGTAATACATACTAAGATCTCAATCTGGGATCATCATCTTCAATTCGCGTTTCAAGAAATTCTCCGGTAAATTCAAGAGTATGTGGAGCGGACCGTTCACAATCTCAAAGGTATTCCCGTATGGTGCAGTCGAACTCGAGGCACCAGAAGGTAATTTTAAGGTTAACAGTCACCGCTTAAAGCATTACATTGAAGACTTTCCCATCAGGGAAGATGTATATATCTTTGAACCTCCATGAGTCTTCGGTAAAGGTATAAAGAGTCAAGCTAGAGACTCGTAAAACAAGCGCTCTTGGGAGGCACCCCAATCTTATCTTTATTTTTCTGTCATTTTTTTTACTTCTTAGTTTATTTTTATTAAAGTATGATTATCTCTAACAAAAATTTCAGGATTTGACTACAAAAACTTCAAACTCAGAGATAAGTCTCAAAGATGCAAATGCCAGAATTCTGATAACAGAAATTTTTATAAAATATCCTTACATTGTCATCAGATCTCTGTGTATTTGTATTTGTCATTACTTGTTTATTTTGATTGTTTCAGGATGGATAGCTCCAGTGACACCAGAGAGATCAGAGCTGAGAGACCACCGAGACATCGCAAAGATCGCAGACGAGGACGTAGAGCACACAGGACCATGCCCACCATTCGTGAGGAGGACTTGACTAATGTCCCGATCACTCATGATGAGCCACCCGCTGAGAGACCCCCATCACCTGTCCACCCGTCAGCCCTCATACCCACTCTTGAGTATGGGATCACACTAGGTGATCCGGTTGCAGCCTGGGCCCTCTTCCGGACGCTCCACCTTCAGCATGACATCATATCCACCCTCTGTATGCATGTAGGGTTTCCGAGGCCTTCTGACTGTCCGTTCCATCTTGGTCCGGACCCAGGACCGTCTCGCCCGCCTTGGTCATTCTTCCCTCCTGTTGGACCGTTCGCTGCTGGACCTTCCACTGCTCCGCCTGCTGCTCTTGACCCTGCCATGTCATCAGGGAGTTCATTAGCAGAGCCATCACTTACTGAGCAGTTGATGGCCATGCTGGATGTTTTTAGCCCACCTCATGCTCATGCTTCTGCTGGTACTATTGAGCAGAGTGGGGATTTGATGGAGGAGCCTACACCATCACCTACCTCAGTCCTTTCTGCTGCTATCGCTGACTTCGATCCTGACAGCGATGATCTACTTGATGATTTTTAGTTTATTTAGTTTATTTCATTTATCTTATTCAGTACTTAGATTTTTATAACTCAGTGTTATTTTCGAGATATGACGTTATGGTGATATTTATTGCAGAAGTTAGCTTTGTGTGGAATGGCTGATCTTAAACGAGACTGGTCCTCAAATCCAGCAAATCGCACGCACCACTTCTACACGAATTTGGTCCTGTCCAGTAAACAGAATGGGGAGTACTTTAAACCTTTCTCCGTTTATAATGATTCTATGTTTACTTAAGTTTATGTGTTATAATCTGTGCCACATCCTAACTTTTCACTAAGTGTGGGATCCCAGCCCAATTCAACACTTAGGATACATTTTCTTACATGTTCAAACTCTAAGTGTGGGATTTTAGTCGTAAAATCTCAACTCAAGAGAACATTAGGGACAATGTTCTTCTAAATGTGGGATGGTAGGTATGGAATACCTTGGACGGACGCTTTTTATGTCTACATAGCATATCTCAGAAAAATGTTCCCTAAAATTTTTCAAAATTTTCAAAAATAGTTTTCAATAAAAATTAAAAATATGAGCTAAATCTTACGGTTAACTCTAAATTTTTGAGTTTTGGTATGCCTGAAAGAAATCGTTTTCAAAATATGAGGAAAATATTTCAAAAACTTAAGGAAAATAAGGTAGAAATTTCTTAAACAAGAAGCGATAATCTAAGAGGGGCATCGCATGACTAAGCACATACAACCCAAATTTGCAGTGAGGTTTTGAGCCTTAAAAAGCATACATTTTTAATGCTACATTGTTCATTTCTTGTGTGTGCCGATGCATGTATCTCTAAATTAGAACTTGCTCTTGACATACGTTTCAAGACCACATTGGTGTGTACCGTACGCGGTATAGGTGCAATTAGATGACCTTGACATTTCTTAGGAATTAACCCCCTTTTTAGCCTTCTCTTTCAAGCCCAAAACCCTTCCGATACTCATTTTAAGTATCGATGATCCACCTAGTAAACCCTGTTGAGCCTAAACCTTTCATTTCCAAACCCTAAATATTGAAACCTACTTTCCCAAATTTCCAAAATCTTATCTTAGAATTTCTGAGGTTATGAAAAACATCTTGAAGAATATCCAACTCGATTATCCTGCTCGTTCGTGCTCTCCAAAAAGAATCAAATCTCTCCAAAAGTGCGGGAAAATTAGCACAAGAGAGACAAGAAGATAACGGTGCAGGAAAATTAGCACCTGAAGAAAAGACTCGAAATGATCCAAGATAAAAGAAAGGATTTCTCAAGGACTCAAGAAAAAGAAAATAAAAAGCAGAAAAAGAAAAAAAAAGAAAAGAAAATAAAGCTCAAAGTGCTTCAAGGTATCAACCATTCAAAGAAAGATCCGATAGAAGACAAGTAGCTATCACTTCCGTTCTACAAATAAGTTTTTCATGATTCTTGGAAAACCTAAGATAAGCAACATCCTTGCAACCCAGAAAAATTTCCCTTATCCATACCCCTTAACCCTCACAAAACATTACAACCCCTCAAATGTCTTGGGATAATTAGCGCCATTCTCACCTAAGTGGTGGAGATCCGATTCTCGATCAAGCTTATGACGATGAGTACTGCATGATTGGCTTTATGAGCGATTTGGTTTGAGCTAGACTGATAGGAAACCTGATACACTATTGAGTGAATTGAGTGACCACCTTATGTGAGATTTCCTAGTCATGTATACTCCAAGATCACGAGAGTTGGATGTATGCCTATGAGAATCGCCGGCCTCTTGTTTCCGAAAGGATCATCTTATTTTTCCTTTATTCTCTGAAACTATCTACTCATATGAGGAAACGGTGACTAACAGGGATATCATAACTCTCCCTAAGCCAGTTTTAAAAAAAATGTTTTCAAAGGGAGTATTGATGAGTGTTGCTTGAGGACAAGCAACGTCTAAGTGTGGGATACTTGATGTGACCCAAAAAGTCATGTTTTTAAGGGCATATTTCCACACTTTTTGGGCTATTCTTTGGTGAAAACATTTCAAAACCTTCATTATTTACCGAAAATCACCAAAGTAGTCTAAATACAGATATTGCTACAAAAATCGGTTAAAACGTCCAAATAACACGGAAACCGAGGCAAAACAATCACCTTAAATTTTCCGTTCTTAATATTCTTATAGAAATAGATCTTAATTCATATTTTATGATTCTATAGGAAAATCCAAGACCAGAGGTGAAAGAATCAGAAGAAACGGATGAAAGACGGAGAAGATATACAGTCGAGAAGCTCGCCGATCGTCATCCAGAACACGTAAAAGTCAAACACTTCCAAATTTGGCAAACTTAGTGTCTTTAAAAGCGTAACGGAAAAACGAATCCAACGGCGCAAGAATCAAGCAAAACGGGCTTAAAACGAAGAAGATACGGACGAACCAAGCAACCGAGAAGTCAGCGGAGGACAAATGGAGCACCACCCCCCCTACCGTATACGGCACCCTATGGTGCCATTTGCTCCATTTTTGCCTTGATAAATGGTATCTAGGTGCCATTTGACCCCCCCTCTTGCTTGCTCGCCCCGTGTAACGCTTTGGTGCTTGTTCTTTGAGCTTAAAGACTTGTACCTCACCACCTCCTCTTCTCCTATAAATAGTCACTCAATTTCCACCATTTCACACACCTCACATCTCATTTTCTTTCTCTCTCTAAAATACTCTCTCTCTAGTTTGTTTCTCTCTCTAGAAATAAGCTAGTAGGTTATAGTTTAGGGTAGAAGCTTTTAATAGCTTTTGTACGGAGATACTCCGAGACTTCAGATTCGTGAAGATTTGTCTGTATTACTCTCTTATTCAGGTTTAATACAATCTCTCGTATTTATTCTATTTATCATGTTATCTTATTATGCATGCTTAGGAATGAATGCTATAATTATGCTAGGCTAGACAAATCAATGTTTGTTGTGATGTATGCAATGTTAGGATAGTTATGATTTAATTTGCCATGCTGTTACTCTACATGTATGAGTTTAAACTGTTCATGAACTTATAAGCTGAACCTCTGCCCATTTTATCTATCCAACTTACGCTGTGGTTTGTATCCTCCTCCCTAGAACATGGCCAATTGCTAGAAGTAGGATTGCCAACTATTCTGTGTATGATGATTAATGAACTCAACATGGTCGTTGTTCCCTTGATTGAAACATATCCGAGGGACACGAAGCATAAGAGTAGAGATAGATTAGGTTCATGCTTGTTTGTTATGTATCTTTGGGACAACTTCCGGGATACCCATGATCTAATCCTCAGGTCAGTTAATGTGATGCTAGTGTCCCGTCCTATTGCATGTTCTTGTTTGATTGTTGCTTAAGTACTGCATGCTAGACATACATAACCATTATCACTGCACTGTTAATTAGGTTTTCATAAATATAATAAACATAATACAGGTAGGTCAACATGCATGTAATAGTTGTGATGATTGTATGATTAATGATGAACAATTCAACTGACCGTTAGACAGATTATCCCAACCGGTTCCGCGGGATAAACCATGTTCATGCTATTGTTCAATGAACGATTCATGCCATGATACGGACGTCCTCCTGATGTCTGAGACTGAGGACCCGGATTAGAGGATGATTGTCGGTTGAATTGGTCTGTATATTTGGGAGAACTTCCGGTGTACTGGACACTCTATAACTGCTATCCATGTGACATATAATGTATCTGATTGCGGACAACTCTACGTTAGGTATATAATAGGATCGTAGTTTAGCTCATTAAGAAATATAGGAATATCTAGTGAGTAATCTGGAATCCTAATTGGTATAACGGAAAAGCTGTAAAACGTCCGAGTATCCGGTATAGCGTTGGAACCACCACTGGTGTAGTACAAATACGTGGAAGCCGAGTAAAGGCCGTGGGCATAATACTTTATTACCAATTAAGTTTCTACGACCTCACCGGATTAGTCATCGCACCTAGTAGCCTCATCCCTCATAACTATCCACCTAATAACATTGCCGAAATCACAGCAAACATATTCCTTATCTTGATTTCTCTGCGTTCTACGTACAACCCTACCTTTAGTTTTTAATTATAGTAATTAGATTAGAAAACAAAACCAACCAATCAAAAAGTTAAAAAATCTCAGCTAAATTACAAAAGATGATTAATCCTCCTAAGATCCCATTCCCGTTGTAGTTTGAAGAACGACACATGAGTCATACGTACCACTTACTGCCTATTGAGAACTGAGACACTGCTAGATTTGCTCAGAATACAAGTATTGTGCCGCTGTTAGAAGTACAACCACCGTTAGTAGTTGCCACTGCTAGTTAGTAGCTGCTGCTGTCAAGTAGTTTGTCTAACAGTGCCACTGTTAGTGTGTAGTTTGTATTTTGTATCAAGTACTCAACCACTGTTGATAATATACGAGTACTACCCCTGTTAGTGATATAGATAACCACTGTTGGTTAGATATAGTTGAATAGAGAGAATTATGTAATAGATATGATTCCATAATAGTTTGATTCTGTAAAGGACTCTATATGTTATAAATAGAGATCCTGTAAAACCCTAGAGGATGACGAATTCATTCTAGTTATTAGCTTCAAGGTTGTAAACCCTAACACAAATTGTGTGTTCGTATTATTGTTAATAATATTGAAGCTTTTGGTTAGATATTCTGTTATATACAAGTTTGTTCTTCAAGTTATTAATAACCTATTCCGCAAGCTTATTAATAATCAATCAAAGTAATACATACTAAGATCTCTAGCTGGGATCATCAAGTGGTATCAGAGCTTGATATTACTTTGATCTTGAAGAAGGTAATTGAATTTCGCAGCTTTTTCAACAAATAACAAGATGTCTACTGAATCAATGGAAGGTATACAAGCTACAAAGATTCCCATGCTCAAACCTGATGAGTTTGAGCTATGGCAGACTAGGATTAGGCAATACATGTTGCTTACGGATTATATGATGTGGGAGGTGGTTACTAATGGACCAAACTATACTAAGGATGCAGATGGTAAAAAGGAAGAAAGACCACCACCAAAGTCTGATGCAGAGAGAAAAGAAAGAGCAACAGAGTGGAAGGCATTAAGTACTCTACTTTTGTCTATTCCTAATGAGTATCAAAGGAAGTTTGAAAACTGTGAAGATGCTCAGGTTCTTATGCAAGCAATTGTTAAGAGATTTGGTGGTAATGATAACACCAAGAAGAATAAGAGATCTCTTCTCAAACAACAGTTTGAAAACTTTGCAGGTGTAAAGTCTGAAACTCTGACTCAGACTTTTGATAGGTTTCAAAAACTTGTGGGTGATTTAGAAAATCACAGTGTCAAGATTGATAAAGATGACTTGAACAGGAAGTTTCTAAGATCACTTGGTACAGATTGGAATATGTACACTGTGGGACTTAGACAAAGTCCAGATCTTGAAGAGAAAGAGATTGAAGACCTGTACAATGATCTGAGGAATTTTGAGCCTGAAGTTCTAGCGTTGAAACAGTCCAATGGTAGCTCTAACAATGCTGCTTTTGTTTCTGTTGGTGAATCTGGTAGTTGTAGCACATCTGGTGCTAATGATAATGTATTGGAAGCATTCTTTGCAAGCCATGTGAATTCATCATTAACTACAGAAGATTTGGAGCAGGTTAGTGAAGAGGACCTGGAAGAGATGGATTTAAGATGGCAGATGGCATGATTACAATCAGGGCAAAGAGGTTTATGCAGAGTTCAGGGAACAGAAATTTTTCTTACAAGAGAGATGGTGTAGCTGGTTTTGACAAGAGCAAGGTGGAGTGTTTCAACTGTCACAAGATGGGACACTTTGCTAGGGAGTGCAAGAGCACACAGGCTGGAGGATCTCAGAATGGTTTTGTAAGAAATAATTCTGGTCCTCAAAGAAGATTGATACCAGTTCAGAACATCACTTCAGATTCATTGGTTGCTCAAGATGGAATGGGAGGATTTGACTGGAGTGACCAAGAAGAGCTTGTAGTTCAGAATCAAGCTTTGATGGCTGTCACAGAAGAACCAGAGCCTTCAGACATTCCATATGAGGTACAATCTAAATTATGTTCTCCTGCATGTAAGAAAATGGTTAAATTTTATAGGGATCATAATATGGTTGTGTGTAATGAATTAAAAGCTTGTAAGGAAAAGAGTCAACATGCCACTTTAGCTATTGAAAACTTAGAAAATCAGATAAAAGCTTATGAAAAGAATGAATCTCAATTTCACTTAGATATTAAGTATCTAAATTGGGAAAAGAAAGCTTTACAAACAAAAGTTGATATGCTAAGTGCTAAGTTGGCTGAGGCAATTTCTGATAAGGAGTCAATAAAATTGAAAGTTGATGAATTGGAAAATGTTTCAAAAGGTGTTCAAAACTTAATCAAGTCTCAAATTCATGATAAATTAAAACTTGGATTAGGTTACAACCTTAATGCGGTTCCTCCACCTTATAATCATACTTATTTCCCACCTAAAAGTGATTTTGTTTTAGAAACACTTAAGGTAGGTGTGTCTGAGGAGGTTAAAAAGGTAGATCCAGTTGTTAATTGTGCTGATAATGTGAATTTTGATAAAGTTGAGGTATCTGATTGGACTGAGGAAGATGAGAGTGATAATGATAGCTCATCAGGTGGTAATTCTGTAGATGGTAGTGTTAAGTCTATTACTGGTCTAGTTTCTGAACTTAATAGTACTAAACTAGAAGAGGGTAAAAAGATGTTTGTTGAGAAAGCAAAAGCTCAAATAGATCAAGTCAGGAAAACCAACAAGGCTAGTTCAGGTTTAGGGTATGTACACAAAAAGGTCAATACTGAATCAAAAGACAAGTTGAAATCTGAGTGTGATAAGTGTACATGTAAATCAAAGAAGTCTGAGTTACATACTGCAAGTAATGTGAATAAATCCATTCCCAGGGGTAATCAAAGAAATTGGAACCAATTGGTTTCACAAAGGTTGGGTAATGGGTTTGAATGTGTGAAAAGAAAGTCATGTTTTATTTGTGGTAGATATAATCATCTTCAACAGGACTGTTACTACAATCCTAAAAATAATAGGAACAGTGGTACAGGTCATGTGTTGATAAATAAGCCTAACAGAGGCAAGGCTGCAGCCCCTGTTAATGCTACAGCAGTGCCCCTGTCAACGGCTAACAGAGGCAAGACACGAACAGGGGAGGGTTTGACCACTGTCAGGCATGGTACCTCTGCTGGTATTAAACATTTCAAAAGAATGTATATACCAAGTAAAGCTACCACTGCCAGGGTAATCAATACAAACTTAAAGGTGACCACTGTCAGACCATTAACCCCTGTTAGGTCAAAAATTGATTGTTTTTGGAGACATAAAAATGAGTGTAAATCTGAAGTGTCCAAAACCAATGCAGCACTGAGATCAATCACTGTCAAAAGGGTTGATGTCAAAGGTGCTCATGGGAAACCCAAAGCCAAATTGGTTTGGGTTCCCAAGAAAAATTAATTGTTTTTCTCATATACGTGCAGGGCAAGCCACCAAGCTTATGGCATATTGATTCTGGCTGTTCAAGACACATGACTGGAGACAGGAAAAAGCTACAGGACTTTAAAGCGTTTGCTGGAGGAGATGTAGCATTTGGAAGCAATCCTAAAGGAGGTAAAATCACAGGTAAAGGTAAGGTAAAAAGCAGTAAGCTCACTTTCAATGATGTTTATTATGTTGAGCAATTGAGATACAATTTGCTTAGTGTGAGTCAAATCACAGATAAGCAAAATCCTGTATATTTCACTGACACAGAATGCCTTATACTTTCTGAAAAACTCAAAATACCTGAAGATAAGATTTTAATGAGAGTTCCAAGAAAGGATAATGTATACTGTAGTGATTTAAACAAGATGGAATCTCAAAATGTTAACTGTCTCATTTCTAAAGCTACTGTATCTGAATCTGAACTATGGCATAGGAGGATGTGTCACTTGAATTTCAAGACCATGAATAAACTTGTTAGGAATAAGCTAGTGAGAGGCTTACCTGAAAAGTTATTTGAATGTAGTGACCACTGTGTAGCATGTCTCAAAGGCAAGCAACACAAGACCTCTTATAAGACCAAGCTTGTGAATACCAATACCACTCCCTTACACCTGTTACATATGGATTTGTTTGGCCCTACCAATGTAGCTAGTCAAGGGAAGAAATCTTACTGTTTGGTAATAACTGATGATTACTCTAGAATGAGTTGGGTGTTCTTTCTTAGGACTAAGGATGAGACAGGTGAAATACTTAGATCATTCATAACTAGGATTGAGAATTCAACTAATCAAAAGGTTAAGATCATCAGGTGTGATAATGGGACAGAATTTAAGAATCATGAGATGAATAAGTTCTGTGAGGATAAAGGTATAGAAAGACAGTATAGTGCACCTAGGACTCCACAACAAAATGGAGTAGCTGAGAGGAGGAATAGGACACTAATTGAGGCTGCTAGAAGCATGCTAGCAGATGCTAAACTTCCAATGTCCTTTTGGGTAGAGGCAGTTAGCACTGCTTGTTATGTTTTGAATAGGATTTTGATTATTAAACCTCATAACAAGACACCCTATGAGTTATTCTTTAAGAGAAAACCTTTGGTTAGCTTTTTAAAACCATTTGGATGTCCTTGTACTGTCTTAAATACCAGAGATCATCTTGGTAAGTTTCAGAGTAAGGTAGATGAGGGTGTATTTGTTGGATACTCTATTCAAAGCAAGGCTTATAGAGTATTTAACAAAAGGACTAGGATCATAGATGAGACCATGGATGTGACCTTTAATGAACATACATCAAATGTAGAAGGAAAAGGTCCAGAAGTTTTGTTTGATATTGATGCACTAACCCATGCTTTTAGATATCCAGATTTGTCTATTAGTGCAGATACAGATGCAGGTACAGATGCAGGTAATGATGTAGGTAAAGATGGGAATTCAACCTCAAGTCAAACTAAAAAGAATGACTTGAAGTATGTATTGTTTCCTATTTGGTCTCCAGATCCTCCAGAAGCATTCCAGTTAGAGCAAGATGAACCTTCAGATGATTCAAGTGGGTCAAGTAGCAAAAATGGTTCAAAGGATGAAGATGGTTCAATTCCAACAGAAAATCAACCATTTACTTCAAAGGGTTCTCATATAGTTTCAGAGCATGATTCAGAAGGAGAGCCCGATTCTCCAAAATTTGTTGAACAAAGTCCTCCATTTCAAGTTTTGGAAAGGACTTCTTTGTCAGATTCTGAAGCAACTCCAAAGCCTTCAAAAGAAAGAGAGGAAAGAGAGTCTTTCTCAGATTCTGAGGTAGATAATCTATTGGGTTCTAATTTGGAAAGAGAGTTACTTGATACTTCTACCTCTAAGTATTTGGTTCATAAAGATCATTCTTTGGATTTGATTATTGGTGATATTATGACTCCTGTTCAGACAAGACATCAAACCAAGGTAAGAGAAGAAGATGTACATACTTCATTATATGTATGTTTTCTTTCTCAGATGGAACCAAAGAAGGCAGTGGAGGCTCTCAAAGATCCAAGCTGGATTGAATCTATGCAGGAAGAATTGTTGCAATTCAAACTGCAAGATGTGTGGGATTTGGTTGATCTTCCAAAAGGAAAGAAAGCTATAGGCACAAGATGGATCTTTAAGAACAAGAGAGATGAAAGAGGGATAGTGATCAAGAATAAGGCTCGGTTGGTAGCACAGGGGTACACACAGGAAGAAGGCATAGATTATGATGATGTCTTTGCCCCTGTTGCTAGAATAGAAGCTATTAGATTATTTTTAGCTTATGCATCTTATCAGGATTTCAAAGTCTATCAAATGGATGTGAAGAGTGCTTTTCTTCATGGTCTAATTGATGATGAGGTGTATGTTTGCCAACCACCAGGGTTTGAAGATCCAACATATCCAGATAGAGTGTGCAGATTGAAGAAAGCATTGTATGGATTACATCAAGCTCCAAGAGCTTGGTATGATACTCTATCTGAGTACTTGCTCAAGAATGGATTCAAGCGAGGTACTATTGACAAGACATTGTTTACCAAGAGGGTTCAAAGAGATATATTGCTGGTACAGGTGTATGTTGATGATATTATTTTCGGGTCTACAAGGGATTCATTGTGCAAAGAGTTTGAGGATTTAATGCATAAGAAGTTCAAGATGAGTTCAATGGGTGAACTCACATTCTTTTTAGGATTGCAGGTCAAGCAGAAGTTAGATGGAATCTTTATTAACCAAGGGAAGTATGTGAAAGATATTTTGAATAAATTTGGTTATAAAGACGTGAAGGTAGCTAGCACTCCCATGGAGGCACATAAACATCTTAATTCTGATCCTGAGGGGGAGGAAGTAGATGTGCACTTATACAGGTCAATGATTGGTTCATTGATGTATTTAACTTCATCTAGACCTGATATAATGTTTGCAGTGTGTCTTTGTGCTAGATATCAGACCAATCCAAAGCAGTCACACATGTATGCTGTGAAGAGGATCTTTAGATACTTGAAAGGTCAACCAGACTTGGGCCTTTGGTATGCTAAAGGATCAGATTTTGAGCTAAAGGCATTCACAGATAGTGACTATGGTGGTGAGAATATGGATAGGAAATCGACTAGTGGAGGATGTCAATTTCTTGGAAATAGGTTAGTGTCATGGCAATGCAAGAAGCAAACCACAGTTTCCACTTCTACAGCAGAAGCAGAATATGTTGCAGCATCAAGTTGCTGTGCACAGGTTCTTTGGATTCAGAATCAAATGCTGGATTATGGTTTGACTTTCATGAACACTCCTATTTATATTGATAATACTTCTGCTATTAGTATCATTCAGAATCCAGTTAAGCATTCAAAAACCAAACACATTGAGATCAGATATCATTTTATACGAGATTGTTATGATAAAAGATTGATTCATATTTTTAAAATTCATACTGATAATCAACTTGCAGATCTTTTTACAAAAGCATTTGATGTAGGAAGATTTACATTTTTGATAACTAATATTGGTATGATCAATCTCACGTAGTGTTTTGGTCTGGATTTGATACTAACAGGGGTAAAATATATTGTATGTGACAGGGTCAGGTGTTGCCACTGTTAGCTTCATCATGATAACAGATGGTGCCACTGTTAGTTTACCTTTGCCACTGTCAATGTATTTTAAACCCCTGCTGTATATGTGTGTAATTTAACCCCTGCTAGTTGTTTTTCTTAGTTTAATATTGCAGGTTTCAGCCACTGTCAAGAGACATCACTTGAGCTGGAATTTAATGTTTTATTTGTTTCTTCTTATTCTTTTGGTTAAAAAAAAAAAAAAAAAAAAAAAAAAAAAAAAAATATTCGTTGTTTAACTAAGCTAAGTTTATGCCCCTGTTAGTTCTAAGTTGGTGTTTCCTTTGTCGGATGCCCCTGCTAGACTATCAGCCGCTGCTAGCTTTGTTAGCTGGTTAGAAAGGGTTGACTATAAATTGACCAAGTGAGGTACCCCTGTTGGGTTTGTTTGTAAATTGTGCCCCTGTTGGGTATAACCAGCAGTGCCACTGCTAGTTCTATTTTTAGGGCTTGGCACTGTCATCAAATAAATACTCAAATACTTCACTTTTTCAATTACGCTTTCAAAATTTTCAAAACTCTTCAATAATCGCTCTCGCTTTGAGTTGTTTATTGTAATTCACTCTTCGTTCGTTCATCAATTTCTTCAATGGCATCGTCATCTTCGTCTGATTCTGGTACTTCTATGCTAAGTGTTCATTCTGAACACAATATGAGGGCTTTCTTGAATAAAGAACTTGCCGATGAGTATTTTCACCCTATCATCGATTTCTTGAGTAATTGTCCAGTTACTTATGCCCTTACTGTCGCTCCACGATTAATTCGATCACATATTCAGGAATTCTGGCAGAATGCAAAGGAAGGGAATGTTAATGGCATTACTCACATTCATTCCACTGTCAAGGGTCAGAAGGTAATGGTTACTGAAATTGTTCTAAGAGAGCTTTTACAGTTTGATGATGAAGGTGGAATTCTGGAATTATCGAGAGAAGATTTGTTTAAAGGCATTATGGATATGGGGTATGAAGGTTCAGGAAAGACAAGATCAGAATATACTTTCTTGAAGTCATGGTTTTGTCCTCAATGGAAGTTCTACATTCATACTTTTCTGGTATGTTTGTCTCAAAAGAGAACTAGTTTTAATGAATTTAGTTCTACTATTACATATCCTATTATCTGCTTGGCACAGGGTATTAAATTTAATATGTCTAGATTTATCTTAGATAATATGGTTAGGAATGTAAAGGGTGATACATTCGTTATGTACCCTAGATTTGTTCAGCTTTTATTAAATAATCAATTGTCAAATCTGCCAGCAGAGGATAGTGTGATTGTTAGTTCTACTCTATCTTTGAGGACTATTAAGGCTATGAATCAGTATCAGAATGCTTTTTCTAAGAAGGAAACTGCATTATTTTCTACAATGCTAGTTACTCCTTCTGCCACTGGTGGTGTATTACCAACACCATCTGGACCAAATGATGACAGACCAACAACACAAGTTGGTTCTGAACACACATCAGGAGGTGGCATCAAAAGAAAACAAGGGAACAAACAGCCTACCCAATCTAAAGCCAAGAAATCCAAGAAGGCTACACAGGCTATGGAGATTCCTGTTTCTCCACAGTCTCAGTCAACTGTTCCAACACAACAGGTGAACATACTTGATGAAAATGTTCATTCTGGAAGGGCTGCCACTACTGTTTCTAGCCCACTGGCAGGGCAGGATAGTGGTAACATTAATCAGACCCAACCAGAGGCAACTATGTTTGATGAACCTATGGGTGATGATTCAAATGTAGGTCCCAGTACCAATAACCAAGGGACATCTGCAGTGGCAGATGTGGGCAAGGATTCAACTAAGAGGTCACACTCTAATGTTGATGAGCCTAGTGATACTGATGAATTGACGATTTCCTATCTTGTACATGATATCAATAAACTGTGGAGCAAATATGAGAGGGAAAGGGCTTACAGAAAGGAGGCTCAACAGAAAATTCAAGCTCAGGATGAGTTAATTGCTAAGCAGAAGGAGATTATTGATCATCAGAAGGCAGAGTTGCTTGATGTGCAGAATAGATTGTTAATGCTTGAGGAGGCTGTCAACAATATTCTTTTACCTGCGAATAAGTTAAAGGAATCTTCAGGCAAGGGGGAGAAGAAAGCAGATGATGATAATATGCCTGAAGATGATGGTTCAAGAAAAGCAGGTGATGATGATGATGATTCACATGGACCTCATGATGATATGAGTGGAGCAATGATAAATATTGATGAGATGAATGATGATTCTGCAGCTACAGAGGTGCTTGAGCTTGATGATAATACAGTTGAGATGGATATATGTGAGCATAATGAGGCACAATCAGAAGACACTGTGGAGTTAGTGTTTGATGATAAAGATGATGATTATGTGCAGAGCAGGGATAAGGCTGAGGAGGAGCTAAATGTATCTGATTATGTGATACATGAAAGTTTAGATGATGAGATGGTAGATGCTGCAGATGACAGAAGTATGGTGGTATATACTGGTGAAGATTCTTCTGAAAATGTTAATACAAGTGATGGTGCAGGAGCAGAGCAGACTGATGAAACAGTTTATCAGGTATTTCCATTGAATAAAGGGTTGCCTGAGAAAGCTGCACTTAGATTATATTTTTGGGATGTGATGGGTGCTAATCTGGAAAATAAGAAAAGAGTTAGTTTCAGTGATAGGTCAGTGTATGAGGTGGTTGATGATGTTGAAAAAGAGATGAAAGAAGGAGAAGTTGAGATTAAGGGGGAGCAATCAAAGTCAACTGATGAAGAGAAGAAGTTGCAGACTTTTACAAGAAAGAAATCAATTCCAAGAAGAAAGCCAACTAAAAATTTATCCCCTGTCAAAACTTCTACCACTGTTGTCACAATTTCAACCCCTGTCAACACTAACACTACCACTGTTACATCTACCCCTGTTAGTACACCAACACCTACCACTGTTGATACACCAATCACCACTGCTGTCATATCAACCCCTGTCACAACTACCACAACAACAAGACCAAGAGAGGTACCTGTTATAATAAGAGAATCAACTTCACCACTCAAGCCTAAGTCTAAATTGCCTGTGATTGATCCAAAAGACAAAGGTAAAGGAAAGTTGAAAGAAAAATCAAAAGTGAAAGAAATTAAAGAACCTCATATTGAGTCCCATGATATGTTAAGAATGCAAGTAGAAGAAAGGGAAAGGTTGATAAGGAGAGCTGCAGAAGCTAAAGCTGAAGAAGAGGGTGATAATTTTGAAATGATTTTGGATGATCTGAGTGTAGTGACTATTACACAGAAAGCTGCAGAGATTGTTAAAGAAAAGACTGCACAAGGATTAAAGCTTCCTGCTCAGAGAGTTCATGATTATTTAAAGAAGAAGAAAGGTAATGAAGAGGAAGAGTTATCTTCTGGATTTTTGTTGATGAAAAGGTCAAATGAGGAAAGGGCTAGAAAGAAAAAGCAAGAGGAATTAGCCAAGAAGAGGAGTAAACCTTTACCATATGCTGAAAGGAGAAGACAAATGATCAATGCTCTGTCTGAAAATTATGCCCCAGCTAAAATTGTTAAAGGATGGAATATGCAGAAGCTGCAACAGGCATATGATAGGTATATGGGAAGAGATGATGAGTGGACAAAGAAAATGGAAGAGAATAGGCATTTGAATGCATTGATGAAGGAGAAGAAAGAAAAGGCAGATAGGGAAATGGTAAAGTTTTTGAAAGAAGAAGAAGAAAGAAGAGAAAAAGCAGCTGCTGAGGCAGCAGAGAAAGCCTTAGAGGATAAGCAGAATGAAGTTAGAAGAAATTCATGGAAAAATCAGATTTCTAAAGACAATGTTATTCCTGATATTCCAAGATTTGATCCAGAGCTGAAAAAGAGAATCAAGATTCTGACTGATAGCAAGGAGATTTCTGAAGGACCAAGAAATGCTAGAATTATAAATTGGGAAGGAGTAGCAATTGATTATGGTTTCAGAAAAATGATCCTTGAGATCAAGATTGAAAGGGAAAGAGGATTTGATGACCATGTTGGGAGTATGGTTGATTTGCTCAGAATTTGTACAAGAGATGATCTTATGGAGTTGTATCAAGTGAGCAGAATCAGGAATAGAAAGAACTCTGAAGCTGTGATTGAAAGACAAATGATGGAGTTATTGCAAAGCCTGTTTGAACCAGCCAGCTTGTATCACTTATTCTTTCACTGTTATCAAAGGGTTATAACCTGGAGATATTTTGCCAGAGCTGGAGTACACATGGTAGTATTTAATAATGGGCAGGTGATCTACATGTTTGATGATCGACATTATGTGCTGGGAACAGGGCTGCTGAATAGATTGGTTGATTTGAAGTTATCTACAACCATCATTACTGAAGGAGCTTACAGAGCTTTATACATGGTGTTCAATCAACTGCATAAGAGGCAAACGATGAAGGAGAAAGAAGAAGAAAAGAAGGATTGAAACTTGAATCATTACTCTGAATGATCAAGTTTAGGGGGTGATTGTTGAGAACTGAGACACTGCTAGATTTGCTCAGAATACAAGTATTGTGCCGCTGTTAGAAGTACAACCACTGTTAGTAGTTGCCACTGCTAGTTAGTAGCTGCTGCTGTCAAGTAGTTTGTCTAACAGTGCCACTGTTAGTGTGTAGTTTGTATTTTGTATCAAGTACTCAACCACTGTTGATAATATACGAGTACTACCCCTGTTAGTGATATAGATAACCACTGTTGGTTAGATATAGTTGAATAGAGAGAATTATGGAATAGATATGATTCCATAATAGTTTGATTCTGTAAAGGACTCTATATGTTATAAATAGAGATCCTGTAAAACCCTAGAGGATGACGAATTCATTCTAGTTATTAGCTTCAAGGTTGTAAACCCTAACACAAATTGTGTGTTCGTATTATTGTTAATAATATTGAAGCTTTTGGTTAGATATTCTGTTATATACAAGTTTGTTCTTCAAGTTATTAATAACCTATTCCGCAAGCTTATTAATAATCAATCAAAGTAATACATACTAAGATCTCTAGCTGGGATCATCACTGCCCTTTAGGTCTTTAAGTTGTATCCAAACTTAGGATACCCAACGTAACAAATATAAAACCCACTGCCGTGATGTGACACCCGACCCTTTAGGTTAACCGTTTAAACCTAATCGAAACCCTAATTACGTGTATTTAGATGTGATTTAGGCTAAATACTTGTAAATGCTTGTAACTTTTGTATATTTATGTGAATATACGCCTTCGTAATTATTTAAATTACGCTTACGTGATTTGTTGAAATTACGCGAAACGATCGGACAGAGTCCGACACAATATACGACGTTGGTGAAAAGATTTATATAAATAACTTAAATCTATTTTTAGAAGTAATCTATCATATATTATTATTTTTATATAGTAATACACGAAAAAAAACCTATACGTTTTGTTTAAAACGTAACAAACACGGTAAAAACACGTGAAACGAATTCGGCAATCAAACAAACGTCAATAAATATTTTGACAACTACAAATAAAGTATTTTAATAATACTTCAATGGAAAATAATCCCAAACATATCGTTAACTAAAACTACGCAAAATAACGTTAGGCGATTTAACGTTTTAACAAAAATAACAAGGAAACGACCAAAATACGTAAACACAGTCTGAGACTGAAAATTTAATCACAAGACCCACCCATGGGACCCATAGGGGGCTGGTCACCACCCCCTCTCCCCAACCAAATTTCATGCAAAACACACTCATTACTCTCTTTTCTATATACTACTCCAAGAACATGCAAGATGATCATCACTCCTCATTTCACTTCTTCCCATTTTTCTCTCTACCTTCTCACTAGAATTCTCTCTCTTAAATCTGAGAATCTCAGCCCTTAACCACCTCCTCTCACCACCATAATCCACCAAGCTACCACCATAAACCACCACAAGCCGCCACCTAAAACCTTCACCATTTCTCAAGATTTTTACAAGGAATTGAAGCTCAAGAACTCCTCATTTATATTCTGTCCTCAAAGCTTCATTAACACCATTGTGAGGGTTCTTCCTTTGCTATTTATGTTTATTAACATGTTTATAAGTTCACTCAACAAATCCATAACCAAAACCCTGCTTAAAAACTACTTTTCTGAACTTAAAACTCATGAAAAATGCAAGAAATGTTTCTGTCCAGAAACTTATGCCTACTTCCACGATTTTTATAAAAATCATTTCTCCATGAAAATGGACGTTTTTATAGTAAAAAATTAAGTATTTTTATAGTAAAAAATGGACGTTTTTCTGAGTTCATTTAGTATTTTTAATTATTTGTATAAAAACACATAGACAATCTGTTCTATAAAGTCAGAAAGTTCCATCTCAGTGTTTTGACCATAACTTGAGCTACACACCTCAAAATGACCTGAAACTACCGCCCAAATTTCATAAATCTTATTGGCTACAACTTTTGTGTTGACCACTTTTACTGATTCCTTGTATATTTTGCCCAGAAATGATGATTGCTTGCATGTGTCCAAATCTGGACAAAGGTCAGGAGAGTAAATTTAAAAAAAAATGGTTGTATTCCCCTAAAATTCCTGGAAAAATTACACAAAGTAGCTAACATAGGGTGTAACAACCGATATTTTTCGTGAATATAATTTCGGACTAGAAGTATTTTTAATAAATACAACAATGAGATGTATTTTCTGAAAATGGTAAAAAGTGGACTGATTTTGATAACTTTTAAAAACCAACACCTATGGACCTAATATAAAGAGAAAGACTAACTTTTTGTGATCTATGAACATAACTAAGGGTTGGGTAAAAGTTTCGGGTCAAACCGAGTAGGTTAGACCAAGTCAAAAAAACGGGACTCGGTTCCTAAAAACGACAAACTTACTATTTTTCGCAAAATGGTAACAAAATGGGGTTGGGTGAATTAATTAATGACTTTGACCAACCTTGACCAGTTTGACCAAATTTGACCAAGATTGACCAACTTTGACCAGATTGACCAACTTTGACCACTTTGACCAAGATTGACCAACTTTGACCAGTTTGACCAACTTCGACCAGTTTGACCAACTTTGACCAGGTTTGACCAACTTTGACCAGCTTTGACCAACGAGTTGACCAACTTTGACCTACGGTTTAAGGTTTTTACGAACTAAATAATCTGTTTGCAATATACGATATGTACTAATAAATAATATACAACAAAACAAATTTAATAATAATGTCTTAATGAATTATTATTACAAACTTTCACCAACGGGTCATACACGTATTTAATAAACAAAGTTGAACAACTTACTTGGACATACTAGTTGAGTGAACTAGCTTTAGGTGGACATAAACCCCCCACCTACACTTTGGCTTAAGTGGACATTGAGCCCCACTTATACAATTGCCATAGATGGTCTTATGAGACATCTACTCATACAACCTTGTACGTTTAGGACGTTAGAAGGTTGCACCTTGGATTACACTTTACCGTCTAATTGACACTGCTTACTTACTATTTGCTAGAACTCATGTGAGTTTCATAGCCCCTTTTTACTTGTTTTAAATTGTTTTGGGGGAGAATACATACTACAACTGCTTTACACAACTACTTTTACTTGAACACATGTACAAACTTGCTATCTTACATACTTACAGACTATTAATGTACAGAATACATACACACATGTTTATACAATTACTTTTACCTGAACACATGTACAGACTTGCTATTTTACAGACTATTGATATACTGATTTACATGAGTTACGATTAATCCACTGAAGGCCTCTAAATCGTAGTTGTTAATTATCGACTTAAACGCGAGTTTTAGTAAATGGATCCATTTGGGACTGACCATCCCCGTCCGGGGTAGCACGCACTACCACGAACCGTACTGTATAAACGGGCGTTTCTTACTCGTTTCACATGAGTGTTTTTGGATTAGCACTCACGGGGGCAAATTTTCGGGTACTTGATTGTACTTTACAGACGTGTTAAGCTTCGACTATGATGCTCATGACAATTGTATATTCACTACATTGCACTCGTGCAATATTTTAACTAGATCGTGTTCACAACTGTTTATTTACTGCAAACCTATGAACTCACCAACTTTATGTTGACCCTTTTAGTATGTATTCTCAGGTTTACAGACGCAGTAGGACTACCCACAAGAAACAAGACAGTAGGATACTTTTGGAAAGCATAGCTTGAGTCGCATATTTTCAAACAAGAGATTTAATTGCATTATGATATTTTGTATCAACGATTATGTATTTGAAATCTCTAGACTATTTTTGCGAACTCTAATGTTTTGGGATAACAGTTGTAAACATTTGATTTATGAAATGTAATGTTTTACAAACGTCTCATATAGAAGTCGTTTGCTTTAATCTTGGTGTTGTGATATTTGATTGGTCGGCGCCCCCGTGACACCTCCTACTTCCACTGCCACGTGTCTTGGGGGTGCGACAGATTGGTATCAGAGCCTACGGTTATAGCGAACTAGGAGTGCATTGGTGACCTAGACTATAACCATTAGGTTAGTATTCCTCATTTGTTATGACTGGTTCAGCAATTGCATCATTCAAATTTAATTTAACATAGCCCGATCAACTATGTACAATTAAAGAAGAATCGATGCAAGACCTGAAATAGTTATAGTGAATGGGAATGCATTAGAGGACTTTGACCTAGGATAGAAACGGGACCAACCTTTATACGTGCTTATGTGCTAGGTTTTATATGTATATATATATATATATATATATATATATATATATATATATATAAAACCTTACAGATACTAAACTTAATTGCCACCCTTCATGGAAACCACTCCCACAACTACGTCACCTGACACCGAAAACGAGGCTCAAGCCTTACTCTCTACTTTAGAAACTTCCACGGTACCCGCTCACCCGACCATATCGAGCAACGACTTAATAGAAGAGGACTCACTTGAGGAGAATCCATCTGAGGATTCGCCACCCAAACAAGTGACGTCTACTTCACCCTCTTTCTCCCGCTCTCATTAAAGTCATTCGGGAACATGTATGGAACTAGAATCGCACAAGGATTCGTCACCTAGGCGCGCAACGTTTATTTCCTCTACTCCGCACTCTTTCTCCCACTCGCATAGTAGACAATCGGGATCGCGTGTGTTATACACTACTAGAAGGACTAACAGACCATCATGAACTAGCCCTTTCGTTAACTATACTACTACTACTACCGATACTCCACCCACTAGGACCGTTTTCGTGCAGACGCCGTCGATGCATTTGGTCAACCACAACACCTACACATTGGAAATGTTTCCCAGCACTTTGATGAAATTGAATGATTTACGCGTCTTTTCTCCGAACGAATCAGGGATAGGATCCACTACTGGAGGGAGGTAGCTACTAACTTAAAGCAAAGGACAAAAATGTGGATCAAATGGTTGTATAAACAATCAACAGAGGATATCTTAATTCATCATGCACCTCTACGATACAGCGACATGCTTGAAGCACATTACTATCCTCACGACCTGAACCTAGAATAGATTAGAAGTAGAACGACGTGCCCAAACGACAAAGAACATAGCTAGAGTTAGTTCAATGATGACTGGACTTACGACTGTCGGGAGATACAACTGTTTTGTTAAAACTCACGTATGGCGAAATTGTTCCTACCACATGTTCTATTCCGATGGGTGTATAAAACCCCATCACATTTTGTATAAGACTTTTGTAGTAGACCGGATGTAACAATGCCCGGCATGTTTTGTAAACTTCGAATTCTATATTTTATTAATCTTGCACCCTATTGATCACTAATCATATTACCTAGTACCACTTAACCTTCATACTACGATGTCACGTATTATTTCAAGCACGTCTACGGTTTATAGCACGTCTACGATAATCTTAGCTCTCATGTAAAGATCTCAACCATTCTTTTATCCTCTTTCATCCCCTTTCAGTCAAGGCTATGCCACTACGAGAATCAGCCGTACTTCCCAATACCTTACTATAAAATAAAAAGTTTTCAACAAATTTCTACCAATCCAAGCTTTCAAAGGAATTTCATCAAACATCTATTCTGAAATTATTTATAACTTCTAATTTTCAACTGATAATGCTAGATATAAATTTTCAACATCTTGTCAACGACAAGAGTTTCCAACATATTTTAACCGACTCAAGTTTTAAGCAAACATTAAAATTTCAAATAAATTCTCATCATTCCGTAAAACGATTCATAGAAGCTTTTTCGAAAATTTTAAACTACTTATCTAATCATTTGTACAAGGTCCAAATCCCGAAACTTTTAGCAACAATTAAGTTGACATTATGATAGACGAACATTTTATAAGTACAAACACTTGATTTTCATACAGTCTATCTAAAGACAAATCACAACGTAGGTAATACTACTGACAACGTTAATTTAACCAGAAATGGTACCGACAGTTTTGTAATAAAACATGAGATAGTTACATTACCAGAAATTTATGCAACTTTAGAGGCTAACACCTCTTTTACAAAACCATTGTTTTGATAAAACACTTTTCTCGTAGGAAATGGCAAGTCCCTCTGTAGAAAAACACGTGTCTGACGACAACCAACTCTGTGATGAACCAACGACATTCCCGTACCTACTTACCTTGGCTGACGATATTAAACTGTTGGAAGATGAACCCTTGGAGAAGATGACACCTGAAGAGGAACATGAGCAATCCTCACCTAACCCTATGGCAGCACGGATGTTGTTTACCACCGGAAAAACTGCTGAGACACTCCAAACTAACCCCACCCATAACCTTACTACTACTACCCCTACTACTGCTTCATCCACTGCTACTACCCCTGCTGTTATTACCATAAATGGGGAAACTGCCTACCCCACGAAAGAAACCATTAGCACGATGCTTACCCAACTAGCCGATGCCCAGGAAGAAATCACTAGCCTCCATCACCGTATTGAGCAGAGCGACATGCGCATCCTTGAGTACGAACAACGCCTGATAAACATGGAAAACACTTTAACACAACTGATGCAACTGTGTCCAATCCTTCAAGAAACATTTCACGGGGTTTGTGACTCGATAACACTAATGACACAACCTAGTGATCCTACTGAAGAGGACGATGGGGCGAAGGTGTTAAGCAATAATAGGAAATGGGAAGGAAATTCCAACAACAACCTAGAACGTCAACTAACAAATAGGCCGAAGGTAGTCAAGATCAATGCTACGGGGTCCGGAGAAAAGAAAGGCTATGAAGGACTCAGGCCTTACTGCCCAAACTGTAACCATCATCACAAAGAACACTGTGGTGCTCCCTGCGGCAAATGCAAACGTTATGGACACCAGATAAAGGATTGTAAGGCAAAAACTTGTTTCGAGTGTGGGAAAGCTGGGCAATTTAGGAATGAATGTCCGAAGTTGAGCAAAAACACCCGACAGAACCCCTGACTTTGTTACGGGTATGTTTCTTTTCAATCACCGACTATTTCAAATCTTAGTCGACACTAAATTAGTGTAGCTCGTTACTCCACATCACTCCCACTGACTTAGAAGCTAAGCGCATCGTAGAATTTACTCTTTGAGTTTAGCAAGCGAAATCCTCCACATAGACCTTTTTAGATTACGATCTATGTCCTCTAAACACTCGATAACGAATTGTACTTTAAAAGACCTGCGGGACTTCTAACGAATTATGTATTGAAATGCGTCTCTAATTGTTGAGAACTGAGACACTGATAGATTTGCTCAGAATACAAGTATTGTGCCGCTGTTAGAAGTACAGCCACTGTTAGTAGTTGCCACTGCTAGTTAGTAGCTGCCGCTGTCAAGTAGTTTGTCTAACAGTGCCACTGTTAGTGTGTAGTTTGTATTTTGTATCAAGTACTCAACCACTGTTGATAATATACGAGTACTACCCCTGTTAGTGATATAGATAACCACTGTTGGTTAGATATAGTTGAATAGAGAGAATTATGGAATAGATATGATTCCATAATAGTTTGATTCTGTAAAGGACTCTATATGTTATAAATAGAGATCCTGTAAAACCCTAGAGTGTGACGAATTCATTCTAGTTATTAGCTTCAAGGTTGTAAACCCTAACACAAATTGTGTGTTCGTATTATTGTTAATAATATTGAAGTTTTTGATTAGATATTCTGTTATATACAAGTTTGTTCTTCAAGTTATTAATAAACTATTCCGCAAGCTTATTAATAATCATTCAAAGTAATACATACTAAGATCTCTAGCTGGGATCATCAAGTGGTATCAGAGCTTGATATTACTTTGATCTTGAAGAAGGTAATTGAATTTCGCAGCTTTTTCAACAAATAACAAGATGTCTACTGAATCATTTGGATGTCCTTGTACTGTCTTAAATACCAGAGATCATCAAGTGGTATCAGAGATCAACAAATAACTTTGATTATTAAACCTCATAACAAGACACCCTATGAGTTATTCTTTAAGAGAAAACCTTTGGTTAGCTTTTTAAAACCATTTGGATGTCCTTGTACTGTCTTAAATACCAGAGATCATCTTGGTAAGTTTCAGAGTAAGATAGATGAGGGTGTATTTGTTGGATACTCTATTCAAAGCAAGGCTTATAGAGTATTTAACAAAAGGACTAGGATCATAGATGAGACCATGGATGTGACCTTTAATGAACATACATCAAATGTAGAAGGAAAAGGTCCAGAAGTTTTGTTTGATATTGATGCACTAACCCATGCTTTTAGATATCCAGATTTGTCTATTAGTGCAGATTCAGATGCAGGTAATGATGCAGGTAATGATGCAGGTAAAGATGGGAATTCAACCTCAAGTCAAACTAAAAAGGATGACTTGAAGTATGTATTGTTTCCTATTTGGTCTCCAGATCCTCCAGAAGCATTCCAGTTAGAGCAAGATGAACCTTCAGATGATTCAAGTGGGTCAAGTAACAAAAATGGTTCAAAGGATGAAGATGGTTCAATTCCAACAGAAAATCAACCATTTACTTCAAAGGGTTCTCATATAGTTTCAGAGCATGATTCAGAAGGAGAGCCCGATTCTCCAAAATTTGTTGAACAAAGTCCTCCATTTCAAGTTTTGGAAAGGACTTCTTTGTCAGATTCTGAAGCAACTCCAAAGCCTTCAAAAGAAAGAGAGGAAAGAGAGTCTTTCTCAGACTCTGAGGTAGATAATCTATTGGGTTCTAATTTGGAAAGAGATTTACTTGATACTTCTACCTCTAAGTATTTGGTTCATAAAGATCATTCTTTGGATTTGATTATTGGTGATATTATGACTCCTGTTCAGACAAGACATCAAACCAAGGTAAGAGAAGAAGATGTACATACTTCATTATATGTATGTTTTCTTTCTCAGATGGAACCAAAGAAGGCAGTGGAGGCTCTCAAAGATCCAAGCTGGATTGAATCTATGCAGGAAGAATTGTTGCAATTCAAACTGCAAGATGTGTGGGATTTGGTTGATCTTCCAAAAGGAAAGAAAGCTATAGGCACAAGATGGATCTTTAAGAACAAGAGAGATGAAAGAGGGATAGTGATCAAGAATAAGGCTCGGTTGGTAGCACAGGGGTACACACAGGAAGAAGGCATAGATTATGATGATGTCTTTGCCCCTGTTAGTCCCTGTTTAACTTAATAAACAATCTTACTTAATAAGCCTTGAATATATTATTGAGAAGTTGCGGAATCACACTCAATAATATTAAGAAGATCAATGAATATTAATTAATTTAATGAACACAATAATATACCGAAAGCTTCAATCTTATTAATGATATAAGACGAATACACTTGATGTATTAGGGTTACAGAAAACCTTGAAGCTGCGCAATTAACATTAACCTATCTAGGTCTAAAGGATCTCTATTTATAACATATAGAGTCCTATACAATCTCCTACAAATATGGAATAAAATAACTTCCATAACCGACTCATACTTATCACAAAATCATAAACAGTTTTAACTACCATTCTGATGTAAACAGTTGTAACTATTACACATTCAGTGGTAACTGCTTCAATTGTAATATGCGACTAAGTACAAATACATAATCAGTGTTAACTGTTTCATTCATAACTAACAGTTACTAATACATAAGCAGTTTTAACTACTTACAGACACATAACTATCAGTTGTAATCTATCTTCAAACAGTTGTAACACTTGTCTTCTCTTCAGTTTTCTTCTATCAGTTGTAACTTCATAAAGACAGTTTTAACCTTTAAAGCAAACAGTTTTAATCACTTGTACTCTGTCTTCTCATCAGAACTTCAACTCAGACCAGAAACAGTTTTGACCTAACAATCTCCCCCTAAACTTAATCTGTACTTCACAGCATTAAGTTTCTTTTAATCCTCCATTATAAGCTTCACAAAATTCTTTCAAAACTGTTAGTCTTTTCTTCTCTTCTTCCTATCAATCTCTTCCTTCTTATAAATCTGATTTAACACCATATATACCAGTTCTAGAGCTACATCATCTAACACTGCAGCTTGCAACCTTGCATTTCTCAAGCTCATCAAAAATCTCAGATTGATATCATAAAATCTATCTGTCAATAACCACATAAACACTGCATCCTCCATAACAATCTGATGTACTCCAGGTTTAGCATGATAAATCCAATTTCTGACCTTGCTAAAAGTAGCAAACTGAAATGGAAACTCTTCTGGCTCAAACATAGCTTTAATCCAATGCCATGTAACCTTTTCAACCAAATTATCAAATCTTTTTAAATCTAACTTCTTTTCCATTCCAATCTCATACATCCTCACCAAATCAGTTCTACTAATCCTCTTTATCAAATCCCTAAAAGATCTCCACCAAGATATATTTCCATCTGCTCTTTCAACTTTAATCTTGTGAATCTTAACAGGATTGACAAATTGCTCTATAGACCAATCAATAATACCAGGTAATTCAACATTAATTACCTCAGATTCCATAGGCTGTAACAAAATAAACTCCTTCAATTCATCAATATTCCTTTCTCTATCAGGAATTTCATCTAACTCTCTCTTCTTTTGCTCAAGCTCATTTTTCCTCCTCTTTTCAGCTTCTATCTTTTCTCTTTTTTCTTTTTCTTCCTTTTCCTTCAATTTTCTTTCTTTTTCAGCCTTTTTCCTTTCCTTTTCAACTTCCTGCTTTTTCTTCTCAGCTTCTTTCTTTTCTGTTTCTTTCTTTTCAATTACATCAGGATTCAACTCATCTTTATCCCATAACTCCTGCAATCTCTCTAAACTCATCTGTTTCAATGCATTCAAAGGAATAATTCCACATTTTAGCTTTGCAATTAAATTCTTCTTCATTTGAGCTTTTGTTGGTGGTTTTGCAGCTTTCTTCTTTCTTGCTTCTTCTGCTTTCTTCTTCTTAAGCTGATCAACTAAATATTCAATATCATCCTGTCTCTGCTCTTTCAACAAATACTCATCCCATTCTGCCACTTGCTCTTTTGTCATTTTTACAAACTTTCCTTCCTCAATCTCAACATCAATCAAGCCCTCTGCATTTAGCTCAGCCTGTAATCTTTCTGCATATTCAGTATCATGAGCAGTTACTTCTGGTGGCACTGGTTTTTGCTTCTTCTTCTTTGGTTCTTCTACCAGTTTTTCCTTGCCCTTAGCTTTTGGATCTATCTTTGGCAATTCTTTCTGTTGAACAGGAGCAGCAGCAGGTTCTCTAATTTGAAATCCAGGCAAAGATGGTTGTTGTGAAGATTTCTTCTTTGGAGTTTCAACCTTCTTTCCTGTTCCAGTCATCTTAGCAGTTTTAACTGGAATGCTCTTCTTTCTAGTTTTTTCAACTTGCTGAGCATCAGTTTTAACTTCAGTCTTCACTTCTTCCTTTTCAACTGCTATCTCAGGTTTGCTCACCTCTTCACCATCATCCTCATCAATCTTTAACTCCTCAGTCTTATCATCCATAATCACCTCTGTAGTCTGCTCCACTGACCCAATAACCTCAGTATGATCAGACCCAACAACCTCAGTATTATCAGACTTATCTTCATCTGCCACTGATTCCTTCATTTCTGTTTCCACTGTCTCAAATACTGACTCATTAACCTCTGGCTCTGTAGGTGGTGTTGGAGGTGTATGCACAAATTCATCTTCCACTGGTTGTTCCATTTCAATGTCTTCATCAACTTTTTCATCATCAGACACAACCTTCTCATTCTCATTCCTCTTATCACCCATATTTGTCCATACCTTCTCCCCCTTTTTGAAAGCATTTTGTTTAAAATTATAATGCTCCTCAGGTTCTGAAGTATCATGAACCACATATCTCCTTCCTTTCTTCAAACACTTAATAACAACCTTTTCTAACTGCTTCACTTTCCTCTGCAACTGAGTTATAACTTCATCCTTAGCCTTATTCTTCTTCCTCTCTTGTACAAACTCAGCCCATACATAATCAATCATTTTCGTCAATTCCAAGTTAGTTCTAGCCTCAACACCTTCAGAATGTGAATCCTTTGGTGAATCATTGACATCATTAAACTCTGACTCATGCCTAGCATGATCATCAAAGTCCCCTTGGTTCTTGGTACTGGGACCACTAGGATCATCTACAGGTGTAGAATCATGTCCATGTGTTGCCTCTGATTGGGTCTTATCAATGTTACTTCTGTCCTGCTCTGCCAGTGGGCTAGAAGCAGTAGAAGCAGCCCTCTCAGAATGGTCACCCCTCTCCTTATGGACCACATGTTGTTCTGGACCACTGTCCATTGACTGAGATGACTGAGCAACATGATCCTCAGACATCTGTGTTCTAGCCTTTTTGGCTCTAGAAGATTTGGCTGTTTTGGTCCCTTGTTTTCTCTTAGTACCCCCAACTACTGTGGGTTGAGAAGTGGTGGGTGGAACCATTCTCTCAGTAGTTGGTTCAGCTTCAGTTGGTAGTACTGATGCTGTGGTGGAAGGTGCAGAAAGCATTGTAGAAAATAATGCTGTAACCTTCCCAGAAAATTTAGTATCTCTCTTCATATTTACAAAAACTTTTGGTTTAAAAGAGACAATACCAATAATCTTTTCAAGTGCAGTGATATTAGGAATTTGTTCATTTAAGAACAACTGCACAAAACGTGGATACATCAAAAACTTAATATTTGGCTGCTCAATGTTTCTAAGCATACCAGAAAATATCAGATTTGAAAAATTAAACCTTTGACCAGTTGCAAGACAAGCAATTGCATAAGCAATGTTGCTTCCAAACTGCTCAAAAGATGATCTCTTAGATGATAAGCAGTGTAAAATTGTATGTATTAAAAATCTCCACTGATGAGAAAATAAGGTTTTCTGAAACGTAAAAATTTCAAAAGAACCCTCATAACCCATCAATCGTAAAGTATCATACATAACAGTATCCTCTAAAAAAGATATACCTGCCTCATCATCTAGTTGTAATGAAGCTCTAACAGTAGCTTCTGTGATTACAACACGTGTATCCATAACTTCTGAAACAATTCTTTTAATCCCCTGTTCCTCTTCTATTGATGCATTCACCCAGAAATTATTGATATGATCGTGAGATATTCTGGGTGCTACAGTGAGAGCATGACGAATATGTGAAGCACGAAGAAAATCAATGATTTCCACATACTCATTTGCCTCCGCAGGTTTCATTAAGAATGCAATCATATTGTGATCTTTTCCAATTGGTAGTTGAACAGTAGACGAAGTCGATGCCATGATAAGAAATCAAGTAATCGAGAAGAATCGAAGATGCGTTGACAGAATCAAAAATCAAAGAGACTTATCGCAGTTGTTTGTATGTGAAATTTTGAAAGCGTAATGAGAAACCCTAAGTGTTGAAAGTTAAGTACTGAAATTAAATCAGTTGTAAGCCCTAATTTGATCAGATCCCCAATTATAACTAAAACAGTGTTAATTAAACAAAATCACACGTTCAGTGATAACTGTGAAAATAACCATCAGTGGTAATCAACACTTGGTTTCTCAAATGCATCATTTACATAATTAAGCTAGCAGTGCTAACTTGTACAAGCAGTACCAACCGACCAAGGCAGTGCTAACTTAATACAAGTAGTACTTCAGTTCTAGCAAAATCATATAAACAAAGCAGTGGTTGAATTTTTTTTTTTTTTTTTTTTTTTTTTTTTTTTTTTTTTTTTACCGAAAGCAAACTCCATAAGCAGTAAAAACGTCAAAAACACCTGCATAAGTTAGACTCCAAGACATAGCAATATAACCTGCAGTGGTAATTTCAAACAATAATACAAGTATACAGTGTTAACTATACACCAACAGTGGTGAAATGATTATTACCACTGTTTATAATAAAAGTAAGAAACAATGATAACGATACACATTACACACAATCAGTGTTTAATTAACAAGTCAGTATTAACCCAAATTGAAATCACAGTGGATATTATTCACAGAAAGCAGTAACAAGAGAAATAACTTATGACAAATTGATCATTCCAATACTAGTAACCAAGAATGTGAATCTGCCTACATCAAAAGCTTTTGTAAACAGATCAGCAAACTGATTATCAGTATGAACTTTCAAAATTTGAATAAGTCTTTTCTCATTACAATCTCTAATGAAATGATATCTGATTTCAATATGCTTTGTTTTAGAATGTTTAACTGGGTTATTAATAATACTGATTGCAGAGCTATTATCAATAAAAATAGGAGTATTAAGAAAGGTAAAACCATAATCTAGCATCTGATTCTGAATCCATAGCACTTGAGCACAGCAACTTGCAGCTGCTACATATTCTGCCTCTGCTGTAGATGTAGATACAGTGGTTTGTTTCTTGCATTGCCATGAAACCAATCTTTCTCCCAAAAATTGACAACCTCCTGATGTAGATTTCCTGTCCAAGTTAGCTCCTCCATAATCACTATCTGTGTAAGCTATCAGATCAAAAGAATTAAACTTTGGATACCAAAGACCCAATTTTGATTGACCCTTCAAATATCTAAAAATTCTTTTGACTGCTAGAAGATGTGATAGCTTTGGATTAGCTTGAAATCTTGCACATAAACACACTGCAAACATGATGTCAGGTCTTGATGAAGTGAGATACATAAGTGACCCAATCATAGATCTGTAAAGATGTTCATCCACACTCTCCCCCTCAAGATCTGCATGTAATTTCTTGTTTGTTTCAACTGGTGTGCTTGCAACTTTAGCATCTTTGTACCCAAACCGATCCAGTATATCATTCACATACTTACTTTGATGAATAAAGATTCCTTCTTTCTGTTGCTTTACTTGTAGCCCCAAGAAAAATGTTAATTCCCCCATGGAGCTCATCTTGAACTTTTCATGCATCAATGATTCAAACTCCTTGCAAAGACTATCCTTTGTTGAACCAAAAATGATATCATCTACATAAACTTGAACCAGTAGTATATCATTCTTAATTCTTTTAGTAAACAAAGTTTTATCTATTGCACCCCTTTTGAATCCATTCTGCAACAGATAATCTGAAAAAGTATCATACCAGGCTCTAGGTGCTTGATGTAAACCATAAAGAGCTTTATCCAGTTTGAAAACTTTATCAGGAAATTTAGAATCTTCAAACCCTGGTGGTTGACATACATATACCTCTTCCTGTATAGTGCCATACAGAAAAGCACTCTTAACATCCATCTGATACACAATGAATCCCTTGAATGAAGCATAAGCCAAAAACAATCTAATTGCCTCTATCCTTGCAACAGGTGCAAAAACCTCATCATAATCAATCCCCTCTTCTTGTGAATACCCCTGTGCAACCAATCTAGCCTTGTTTTTGATCACTATACCTCTTTCATCCTTCTTGTTCTTGAAAATCCATTTAGTACCAATTGCCCTCTTCTCTTTAGGCAAATCAACCAATGTCCAAACTTCTTGAATCTTAAACTGAAGCAACTCCTCTTGCATAGCTTCAATCCAACTAGGATCTCTCAAAGCTTCAGTAACCTTCTTTGGTTCTGTTTGAGACAGAAAACATGCAAACAAAGAAGTATTTACAGCTTCTGTATCAAGATTTACTTCTTCCTCATTTGCTGAAGCTTCAAACACCTGACTTTGATTTCTTGTTTTAACAGCTGATTCAATATCTCCAATTACATTCTCAAGTGGATGATCTTTATGAGTAATGTATTTAGATGCTGCTGTTTCTTGAATCCTCTCCTCCAAGTTGGTAAAATTCCCTTCTTGTCCAGACTCACTACTTGAAACTTCTCTTGCAATTCTCTTTGACACAGGAGTAGAGCTCATCAAATGTAGATAATTCAATTGTTCCTGCTCTGTGTCAAGATGCTTTGTAGGTGTCTGATCAACATTCACACCTGCCTTTGTTGACTTCTGTACTGGACTCATATCACTGTCTTCTGTACTGTCTTCAATAACAGGTCTATCAGAATCATCAACATGAGAAAATGATGTTTCATCTGATTTTCCTGTTTCCACATCCTGTGATGTCATTGGTTGATCAGTATCAAACACTTCTGGAGGATCAGGAGACCAAATTGGAAATAATATATATTCCAATGAATCATTCTTCTTTCCAATTGATTTTCCTGATGTTTCTCTACCTTCATCATCACCTGTTCCTGCATTTGTACCTGCACTTGTACCTGCACTAGTATCCACATTTGTATATCTAAAAGCAGTATTAAGTGCATCAATATCAAACAGTGATTCAGGACCTTTTCCCTCAGGATTAACAGTGTTTTCATTAAAAGTAATGTGCACTGTTTCTTCTATGATTCTGGTCCTTTGATTGAATACCCTATAAGATTTACTTTGAATAGAATAACCAACAAATATCCCCTCATCAGCCTTACTCTGAAACTTACCTAAGTGATCTTTGGTATTTAAGATTGTACAAGGACACCCAAAAGATTTTAAGAAACTAACCAAAGGCTTTCTCTTAAACAACAGTTCATATGGTGTCTTGTTATGAGGCTTAACAACTAATACTCTATTCTGAACATAACAAGCTGTGCTAACTGCCTCTGCCCAAAAAGACATAGGTAGCTTTGCATCAGATAGCATGGTTCTAGCAGCCTCAATCAGTGTCCTATTCCTCCTTTCAGCTACTCCATTTTGTTGAGGAGTTCTAGGTGCACTAAATTCTCTCTTAATACCTTTAACTTCACAGAATTTATCCATCTCATGATTTTTAAATTCTGTTCCATTATCACTTCTGATGATTTTTACTCTTTTATCCAATTGATTCTCCATCTTAGTTATAAATGATCTAAGTATTTCACCTGTCTCATCTTTTGTCCTAAGAAAGAAAACCCATGTAAATCTAGTGTAATCATCAATAATCACAAGACAGTAAGACTTTTTCCCCATACTACTTATACTGGTTGGTCCAAATAAGTCCATATGCAATAAGTGTAAAGGTGTGATATTTGTGTTCACAGATTTGGACTTAAATGAGGATTTGTGTTGCTTTCCCTTTTGACAAGAAACACAATGATCATCACATGAATAGACCTTTTCAGGCAAACCTCTAACAAGCTTGTTTTTGACAAGTTTATTAATGGTTTTGAAATTCATGTGACACATCCTCCTATGCCACAGTTCAGATTCATTCACACTTGCTTTAGAAATAAGACAGTTTAAATCAGGTTGAGGTGTCATATTCACTAAGTCACACTTATATACATTATCTTGTCTTGGAATTCTCATCAAAATCATGTTTTCTGGTATTTTAAATTCTTTGGACAAGATAAGGCATTCAGTGTCAGTAAAAAGAACTGGGTTCTTTTTATCTGTGATTTGACTCACACTTAGTAAATTATACCTCAATTGTTCCACAAAATAAACATTATCAAAACTTAGCTTTTCACTCTGAACTGTTCCTTTCCCTGTGATCCTTCCTCCTTTTGGATTGCTTCCAAAAGCTACATATCCTCCATCAAAAGATTTAAAGTCCTGCAGCTTTTCTTTGTCTCCAGTCATGTGCCGTGAGCATCCACTATCAATATGCCATAAGCTCTTAGGCTTGCCCTGCACAAATAGTCAAAAAGAGAATTAATTTCTCTTGGGAACCCAAACCAATTTGGCTTTGGGTTTCCCATGTGCATTCACATAATCAACTTTCTTAAAGATTATTGATTGTGAAGCACTGTTGATATTTGGATCTGTTAATTTATCAGACTTAATAGGTGTCCAAATCCAACTAATTTTAGACTTAACAGTGTTCTTTGGCTTAACAGTTTTAACTGTTTTACCAATTGAAGATACAGTGTTAATTTTGTTAACACTGTTTTTGAAATCAGTTACCACTGTTTTAGTCTTTGAGCTTTTGGCTAATCTTGTTATTACTGCTGCAGTAGATTTACCTGTAACAGTGTTTAACATCGTAGCCTTTGAGTTTATCTTCTGAACTCTGGCAGTATGATCAACTTTTGATTGAAAATTTTGTTTGTTAATCATATTTGCTTTTGTCCATGACTGTTTTCTAATCCTTTGAACATTCTCAGGATTATGATAGCAGTCATATTTAAGATGACCCATTTTTCCACATATAAAGCAAGACTTTTCTTTAATCACAGTAACATTATTACCCAGTTTTTGTGAAATCATTTGATTCCAATTTCTTTGATTTCCTCTGGGTTTTTGATTTTGAAAACTCTGTGAAGAAGAAGCACTTGCTTTACATTTACAATTCACACAGTTATTCACAACAGATTCAACAACAGGTTTAGTAACTGAGTTAACTGTATTACTAACATATCCTAACCCATGTTTAGATTTGTTAGTATTCAAACTCACCTTCTCTAAGTCCAGTTTAACCTTCTCCTTGAACATTTTCTTACCCTCTTCTAGTTTATCAGTTTTAAGATTAACAACTAGATCAGTAATCACTCTTTTCACATCCTCACATGTTGACTCAGACTTATATGATTCAGATTTCACACTCTTCTCACTATCAGATGTTCTATCACTCTGATCATCTTCTTCAGTCCAGTCACTTACTTCACCTTCTATAAACAGATCATCATCAGATAAACTTTTAATTGGATCAGCCTTTTTAACATCATCTACCATTTCTCTTTTAAGTGAATTGATATCAATTTCACTTTTGGGAGGAAAGTAGGTGTGATTATAAGGTGGAGGTACATTATTGTATCCTAATCCAGTCTTAAGTTTATCATGAATCTGTGAATTAATAAGTTTATTTACACTCTTTGAAGCATGTTCTAATTTACTTACATCAAGCCTTATACTATCTCTTTCACATGTGACCTCAGTAAGTTTCTTAGATAACACATCAACTTTATCTTTAAAAGAGTCTCTCTCCCACCTAGCATATTCAATGTCATACTTAAACTGTGTTGCATTGACTTCATATGCCTTAATTTGATTTTCAAGATTTTCAATGACAGCTATGGTGTGTTTACTTTTGATTTCCCATTGTTTTAGTTCCTCACACACTTTTATATTATGATCTCTGTAGTGTTTAACAGTTTGTTTACAAACAGCAGAACATAATTTATTTTGTACCTCAGTAGGAACTTCTGACTTTTTGTCAGATTCTGCAATGGCCATGAGACATTGATTCTTCACAACATGCTCTTCTTGATCACTCCAATCCCATCCACAGCCATCCATAGACACCAAAGCATTTGCTGAAGCCCCCTGAATTGGAATGTTTCTTGTCTGTGTCCCATTGCTTCCAGATCTCTGACCATTACCATTCTGCTCTTGCCTAGGGTTTCTGCATTCTCTGGCAAAGTGTCCCATCTTGTGACAGTTGAAACACTCAATCTTGCTCTTATCAAACCAATTTGCATCATTCCTCTTGTATGCAAAATTATTTCTACCAGTCCTCTGCATAAACCTTTTTGCTCTTTGAGTAATCAATGCAATTTGCCACTTGATGTCCATCTCCTCTAGATCATCACCATCGAATTGTTCCAGATCTTCATTAGTAAGTGAAGAATTCACATTACTTGCAAAGAAAGATTCTAATATTTGATCATTAGAACTATTTGATGATGATCCTGCTCCCCCTGAAACATGTGTAGAACCCATTTGACTTGATTCTGCTTTTGTTCCAGCCATAGACATAAAAGCAGCATTATGACTGTATCCAGTAGCTTGCTTCTTACTCTCAACCTCAGACTCAAAGTTCCTCAGATCATTGTATATATCTTCTAGTTCCTTAACTTCAATGTCTGAACTCTGCCTCAATCCAACAGTATAAATTGTCCATTCATCACCTAATGATCTCAAGAACTTTCTGTTAAGATCTTCTTTGTCAATCTTAACCTTGTGATTTTCCAATTCTCCAACTAATTTAGTAAACCTATCAAAGGTTTGAGTTAGAGTTTCAGATTTCACATGGCTAAAATTTTCAAATTGTTGTTTTAACAGAGATCTTTTATTCTTTTTGGTGTTATCATTACCACCAAACCTCTTCTCAATTGCCTCCATTAATAACTTGGGATCTTCACAATTATCAAATCTGCTCTGATGCTCATTCGGAATGGATAGCAAAAGAGTACTAAGTGCTTTGTACTCAGTAGATCTGATTTTCCTCTCTGCTTCAGATGTTGGTGGTGCTCTTGGTTGCTTTACTCCATCACCATCAAGCGTTACTGGTATACCATTAACAACAACTTCCCACATCTGATAATCTGTGAGAAGCATATATTGCCTGATTCTGACCTTCCATAGGTCAAACTCATCTGGTTTAAGCATTGGTATCTTCGTTGCTTGAATCCCTTCATTGCCTTCAGACGCCATTGAAATCAAAACTTAATATCTGAACTAAACTCAAATACTAATACTAATAATCCCAGATCTTCCTGTCTTCAAAGCTTCACAAGCTCTGATACCACTTTGTTAGTCCCTGTTTAACTTAATAAACAATCTTACTTAATAAGCCTTGAATATATTATTGAGAAGTTGCGGAATCACACTCAATAATATTAAGAAGATCAATGAATATTAATTAATTTAATGAACACAATAATATACCGAAAGCTTCAATCTTATTAATGATATAAGACGAATACACTTGATGTATTAGGGTTACAGAAAACCTTGAAGCTGCGCAATTAACATTAACCTATCTAGGTCTAAAGGATCTCTATTTATAACATATAGAGTCCTATACAATCTCCTACAAATATGGAATAAAATAACTTCCATAACCGACTCATACTTATCACAAAATCATAAACAGTTTTAACTACCATTCTGATGTAAACAGTTGTAACTATTACACATTCAGTGGTAACTGCTTCAATTGTAATATGCGACTAAGTACAAATACATAATCAGTGTTAACTGTTTCATTCATAACTAACAGTTACTAATACATAAGCAGTTTTAACTACTTACAGACACATAACTATCAGTTGTAATCTATCTTCAAACAGTTGTAACACTTGTCTTCTCTTCAGTTTTCTTCTATCAGTTGTAACTTCATAAAGACAGTTTTAACCTTTAAAGCAAACAGTTTTAATCACTTGTACTCTGTCTTCTCATCAGAACTTCAACTCAGACCAGAAACAGTTTTGACCTAACAGCCCC
Source organism: Helichrysum umbraculigerum (assembly GCA_949592205.1). NCBI lineage: Eukaryota > Viridiplantae > Streptophyta > Magnoliopsida > Asterales > Asteraceae > Helichrysum > Helichrysum umbraculigerum. The sequence goes on along the minus strand of CATIUR010000001.1, from coordinate 325,619,096 downwards.
TGTTGCTAGAATAGAAGCTATTAGATTATTTTTAGCTTATGCATCTTATCAGGATTTCAAAGTCTATCAAATGGATGTGAAGAGTGCTTTTCTTCATGGTCTAATTGATGATGAGGTGTATGTTTGCCAACCTCCAGGGTTTGAAGATCCAACATATCCAGGTAGAGTGTGCAGATTGAAGAAAGCATTGTATGGATTACATCAAGCTCCAAGAGCTTGGTATGATACTCTGTCTGAGTACTTGCTCAAGAATGGATTCAAGCGAGGTACTATTGACAAGACATTGTTTATCAAGAGGGTTCAAAGAGATATATTGCTGGTACAGGTGTATGTTGATGATATTATTTTCGGGTCTACAAGGGATTCATTGTGCAAAGAGTTTGAGAATTTAATGCATAAGAAGTTCAAGATGAGTTCAATGGGTGAACTCACATTCTTTTTAGGATTGCAGGTCAAGCAGAAGTTAGATGGAATCTTTATTAACCAAGGGAAGTATGTGAAAGATATTTTGAATAAATTTGGTTATAAAGATGTGAAGGTAGCTAGCACTCCCATGGAGGCACATAAACATCTTAATTCTGATCCTGAGGGGGAGGAAGTAGATGTTCACTTATACAGGTCAATGATTGGTTCATTGATGTATTTAACTTCATCTAGACCTGATATAATGTTTGCAGTGTGTCTTTGTGCTAGATATCAGACCAATCCAAAGCAGTCACACATGTATGCTGTGAAGAGGATCTTTAGATACTTGAAAGGTCAACCAGACTTGGGCCTTTGGTATGCTAAAGGATCAGATTTTGAGCTACAGGCCTTCACAGATAGTGACTATGGTGGTAAGAATATGGATAGGAAATCGACTAGTGGAGGTTGTCAATTTCTTGGAAATAGATTAGTGTCATGGCAATGTAAAAAGCAGACCACGGTTTCCACTTCTACAGCAGAAGCAGAATATGTTGCAGCATCAAGTTGCTGTGCACAGGTTCTTTGGATTCAGAATCAAATGCTGGATTATGGTTTGACTTTCATGAACACTCCTATTTATATTGATAATACTTCTGCTATTAGTATCATTCAGAATCCAGTTAAGCATTCAAAAACCAAACACATTGAGATCAGATATCATTTTATACGAGATTGTTATGATAAAAGATTGATTCATATTTTTAAAATTCATACTGATAATCAACTTGCAGATCTTTTTACAAAAGCATTTGATGTAGGAAGATTTACATTTTTGATAACTAATATTGGTATGATCAATCTCACGTAGTGTTTTGGTCTGGATTTGATACTAACAGGGGTAAAATATATTGTATGTGACAGGGTCAGGTGTTGCCACTGTTAGCTTCATCATGATAACAGATGGTGCCACTGTTAGTTTACCTTTGCCACTGTCAATGTATTTTAAACCCCTGCTGTATATGTGTGTAATTTAACCCCTGCTAGTTGTTTTTCTTAGTTTAATATTGCAGGTTTCAGCCACTGTCAAGAGACATCACTTGAGCTGGAATTTAATGTTTTATTTGTTTCTTCTTATTTTTTTTTTTTTTTTGATTAAAAAAAAAATAAATAAAAATAAAAATAAAAATAAAAATAAAAAAAAAATTCGTTGTCTAACTAAGCTAAGTTTATGCCCCTGTTAGTTCTAAGTTGGCGTTTCCTTTGTCGGATGCCCCTGCTAGACTATCAGCCGCTGCTAGCTTTGTTAGATGGTTAGAAAGGGTTGATTATAAATTGACCAAGTGAGGTACCCCTGTTGGATTTGTTTGTAAATTGTGTCCCTGTTGGGTATAACCAGCAGTGCCACTGCTAGTTCTATTTTTAGGGCTTGGCACTGTCATCAAATAAATACTCAAATACTTCACTTTTTCAATTACGCTTTCAAAATTTTCAAAACCCTTCAATAATCGCTCTCGCTTTGAGTTGTTTATTGTAATTCACTCTTCGTTCGTTCATCAATTACATAAATGGCATCTTCATCTGATTCTGATCATTCTACGCTAAGTGTTCATTCTGAACACAATATGAGGGCTTTCTTGAATAAAGAACTTGCCGATGAGTATTTTCACCCTATTATTGATTTCTTGAGTAATTGTCCAGTTACACATGCTCTTACTGTTTGTCCACGATTAATTCGATCGCATATTCAAGAATTTTGGAAGAATGCAAAGGAAGGGAATGTTAATGGCATTACTCACATTCATTCCACTGTCAAGGGTCAGAAGGTAATGGTTACTGAGATTGTTCTAAGAGAGCTTTTATAGTTTGATGATGAAGGTGGAATTCGGGAATTATCGAGAGAAGATTTGTTTAAAGGCATTATGGATATGGGGTATGAAGGTTCAGAAAAGACAAGATCAGAATATACTTTCTTGAAGTCATGGTTTTGTCCTCAATGGAAGTTCTACATTCATACTTTTCTGGTATGTTTGTCTCAAAAGAGAACTAGTTTTAATGAATTTAGTTCTACTATTGCATATCCTATTATCTGCTTGGCACAGGGTATTAAATTTAATATGTCTAGATTTATCTTAGATAATATGGTTAGGAATGTAAAGGGTGATACATTCGTTATGTACCCTAGATTTGTTCAGCTTTTATTGAATAATCAATTGTCAAATCTGCCAGCAGAGGATAGTGTGATTGTTAGTTCTACTCTATCTTTGAGGACTATTAAGGCTATGAATCAGTATCAGAATGCTTTTTCTAAGAAGGAAACTGCATTATTTTCTACAATGCTAGTTACTCCTTCTGCCACTGGTGGTGTATTACCAACACCATCTGGACCAAATGATGACAGACCAATAACACAAGTTGGTTCTGAACACACATCAGGAGGTGGCATCAAAAGAAAACAAGGGAACAAACAGCCTACCCAATCTAAAGCCAAGAAATCCAAGAAGGCTACACAGGCTATGGAGATTCCTGTTTCTCCACAGTCTCAGTCAACTGTCCTAACACAACAGGTGAACATACTTGATGAAAATGTTCATTCTGGAAGGGCTGCCACTACTGTTTCTAGCCCACTGGCAGGGCAGGATAGTGGTAACATTAATCAGACCCAACCAGAGGCAACTATGTTTGATGAACCTATGGGTGATGATTCAAATGTAGGTCCTAGTACCAATAACCAAGGGACATCTGCAGTGGCAGATGTGGGCAAGGATTCAACTAAGAGGTCACACTCTAATGTTGATGAGCCTAGTGATACTGATGAATTGACGATTTCCTATCTTGTACATGATATCAATAAACTGTGGAGCAAATATGAGCGGGAAAGGGCTTACAGAAAAGAGGCTCAACAGAAAATTCAAGCTCAGGATGAGTTAATTGCTAAGCAGAAGGAGATTATTGATCATCAGAAGGCAGAGTTGCTTGATGTGCAGAATAGATTGTTAATGCTTGAGGAGGCTGTCAACAATATTCTTCTACCTGCGAATAAGTTAAAGGAATCTTCAGGCAAGGGGGAGAAGAAAGCAGATGATGATAATATGCCTGAAGATGATGGTTCAAGAAAAGCTGATGATGATGATGATGATGATTCACATGGACCTCATGATGATATGAGTGGAGCAATGATAAATATTGATGAGATGCATGATGATTCTGCAGCTACAGAGGTGATTGAGCTTGATGATAATACAGTTGAGATGGATATATGTGAGCATAATGAGGCACAATCAGAAGACACTGTGGAGTTAGTGTTTGATGATAAAGATGATGATTATGTGCAGAGCAGGGATAAGGCTGAGGAGGAGCTCAATGTCTCTGATTATGTGATACATGAAAGTTTAGATGATGAGATGGTAGATGCTGCAGATGACAGAAGTATGGTGGTATATACTGGTGAAGATTTTTCTGAAAATGTTAATACAAGTGATGGTGCAGGAGCAGAGCAGACTGATGAAACAGTTTATCAGGTATTTCCATTGAATAAAGGGTTGCCTGAGAAAGCTGCACTTAGATTATATTTTTGGGATGTGATGGGTGCTAACCTGGAAAATAAGAAAAGAGTCAGTTTCAGTGATAGGCCAGTGTATGAGGTGGTTGATGATGTTGAAAAAGAGATGAAAGAAGGAGAAGTTGAGGTTAAGGGGGAGCAATCAAAATCAATTGATGAAGAGAAGAAGTTGCAGACCTTTACAAGAAAGAAATCTATTCCCAGAAGAAAGCCAACTAATACTTTATCCCCTGTCAAAACTTCTACCACTGTTGTCACAATTTCAACCACTGTCAACACTAACACTACCACTGTTACATCTACCCCTGTTAGTACACCAACACCTACCACTGTTGATACACCAATCACCACTGCTGTCATATCAACCCCTGTCACAACTACCACAACAACAAGACCAAGAGAGGTACCTGTTACAATAAGAGAACCAACTTCACCACTCAAGCCTGAGTCTAAATTGCCTGTGATTGATCCAAAAGACAAAGGTAAAGGAAAGTTAAAAGAAAAATCAAAAGTGAAAGAAATTAAAGAACCTCATCTTGAGTCTCATGATATGCTAAGGATGCAAGTAGAAGAAAAGGAAAGGTTGATAAGGAGAGCTGCAGAAGCTAAAGCTGAAGATGAGGGTGATGATGTTAAAATGATTTTGGATGATGTGAGTGTAGTGACTATTACACAGAAAGCTGCAGAGATTGTTAAAGAAAAGACTGCACAAGGATTAAAGCTTCCTGCTCAGAGAGTTCATGATTATTTAAAGAAGAAGAAAGGTAATGAAGAGGAAGAGTTATCTTCTGGATTTTTGTTGATGAAAAGGTCAAATGAGGAAAGGGCTAGAAAGAAAAAGCAAGAGGAATTAGCCAAGAAGAGGAGTAAACCTTTACCATATGCTGAAAGGAGAAGACAAATGATCAATGCTCTGTCTGAAAATTATGCCCCAGCTAAAATTGTTAAAGGATGGAATATGCAGAAGCTGCAACAGGCATATGATAGGTATATGGGAAGAGATGATGAGTGGACCAAGAAATTGGAAGAGAATAGGCATTTGAATGCATTGATAAAGGAGAAGAAAGAAAAGGCAGATAGGGAAATGGTAAAGTTTCTGAAAGAAGAAGAAGAAAGAAGAGAAAAAGCAGCTGCTGAGGCAGCAGAGAAAGCCTTAGAGGATAAGCAGAATGAAGTCAGAAGAAATTCATGGAAAAATCAGATTTCTAAAGACAATGTTATTCCTGACATTCCAAGATTTGATCCAGAGCTGAAAAAGAGAATCAAGATTCTGACTGATAGCAAGGAGATTTCTGAAGGACCAAGAAAGGCTAGAATTATAAATTGGGAAGGAGTAGCAATTGATTATGGTTTCAGAAAAATGATCCTTGAGATCAAGATTGAAAGGGAAAGAGGATTTGATGACCATGTTGGGAGTATGATTGATTTGCTCAGAATTTGTACAAGAGATGATCTTATGGAGTTGTATCAAGTGAGCAGAATCAGGAATAGAAAGAACTCTGAAGCTGTGATTGAAAGACAAATGATGGAGTTATTGCAAAGCATGTTTGAACCAGCAAGCATGTATCACTTATTCTTTCATTGTCATCAAAGGGTTATAACCTGGAGATATTTTGCCAGAGCTGGAGTACACATGGTAGTATTTAACAATGGGCAGGTGATCTACATGTTTGATGATCGACACTATGTGCTGGGAACAGGGCTGCTGAATAGATTGGTTGATTTGAAGTTATCTACAACCATCATTACTGAAGGAGCTTACAGAGCTTTATACATGGTGTTCAATCAACTGCATAAGAGGCAAACGATGAAGGAGAAAGAAGAAGAAAAGAAGGATTGAAACTTGAATCATTACTCTGAATGATCAAGTTTAGGGGGAGATTGTTGAGAACTGAGACACTGATAGATTTGCTCAGAATACAAGTATTGTGCCGCTGTTAGAAGTACAGCCACTGTTAGTAGTTGCCACTGCTAGTTAGTAGCTGCCGCTGTCAAGTAGTTTGTCTAACAGTGCCACTGTTAGTGTGTAGTTTGTATTTTGTATCAAGTACTCAACCACTGTTGATAATATACGAGTACTACCCCTGTTAGTGATATAGATAACCACTGTTGGTTAGATATAGTTGAATAGAGAGAATTATGGAATAGATATGATTCCATAATAGTTTGATTCTGTAAAGGACTCTATATGTTATAAATAGAGATCCGGTAAAACCCTAGAGTGTGACGAATTCATTCTAGTTATTAGCTTCAAGGTTGTAAACCCTAACACAAATTGTGTGTTCGTATTATTGTTAATAATATTGAAGTTTTTGATTAGATATTCTGTTATATACAAGTTTGTTCTTCAAGTTATTAATAAACTATTCCGCAAGCTTATTAATAATCATTCAAAGTAATACATACTAAGATCTCTAGCTGGGATCATCACTAATAACTTATATTAGGTGCAACCCAACGACCTACTCATGTCTACACGAACTTATGGGTGAAATCCTTTCCGCCATACTTTTACGAAACTAATTACTTGACCTTGAATGACTATTACTTTGACTTGTACGTCAATGATACATCCAAAACACAAAACTTAATACCCATCGAAATTGAAATCCTTCTCTCTCAGCTCTCTCCTCGATGATATCATTGCCATTAATTGGCTTCTGTAAGATTCGCACCGAAAACGTCTACGACGGGGAAATGGATCGCACGCCTCTCGATACTGGTGGAACTTTTATCAAACAAGGGGAGACCAGTAAAACAAGGTTGAACATCCACATCTATTTTTTTGACACCCCACAGACTATGACAATAAGCTAATTTCGGGACGAAATTCTCCTAACAAGGGGAGAATGTGACACCCGGCACTTTAGGTTAACCGTTAAAACCTAACCGAAACCATAATTATGTGTATTTAGATGTGATTTAGGCTAAATACTTGTAATTGCTTGTAACTATTTGTATATTTATGTGAATATACGCCTTCGTAATTATTTAAATTACGCTTACGTGATTTGTTGAAATTACGCGAAACGATCGGACAGAGTCCGACACAATATACGACGTTGGTGAAAAGATTTATATAAATAACTTAAATCTATTTTTAGAAGTTATTTATCATATATTATTATTTTTATATAATAATACACGAAAAAAAAACCTAGACGTTTTGTTTAAAACGTAACAAACACGGTAAAAACACGCGAATCGAATTCGGCAATCAAACAAACGTCAATAAATATTTTGACAACTCCAAATAAAGTTTTTTAATAATACTTCAATGGAAAATAATCCCAAACATATCGTTAACTAAAACTACGCAAAATAACGTTAGGCGATTTAAAGTTTTAACAAAAATAACGAGGAAACGACCAAAATACGTAAACACAGTCTGAGACTGAAAATTTAATCACAAGACCCACCCATGGGGCCCATAGGGGGCTGGTCACCACCCCCTCTCCCCATCCAAATTTCATGCAAAACACACTCATTACTCTCATTTCTCTATACTACTCCAAGAAAATGCAAGATGATCATCACTCCTCATTTCACTTCTTCCCATTTTTCTCTCTACCTTCTCACTAGAATTCTCTCTCTTAAATCTGAGAATCTCAGCCCTCAACCACCTCCTCTCACCACCACAATCCACCAAGAAACCACCATAAACCACCACAAGCCACCACCTAAAATATTCACCATTTCTCAAGATTTTTACTAGGAATTGAAGCTCAAGAACTCCTCATTCATATTCTGTCCTCAAAGCTTCATTAACACCATTGTGAGGGTTCTACCTTTGCTATTTATGTTTATTAACATGTTTATAAGTTCACTCAACAAGTCTATAACCAAAACCCTGCTTAAAAACTACTTTTCTTAACCTAAAACTCATGAAAAATGCAAGAAATGTTTATGTCCAGAAACTTATGTCTACTTCCACGACTTTTATAAAAATCATTTCTCCATGAAAATGGACGTTTTTATAGTCAAAAATTAAGTTCAAGAAGTAATATTTCCAACGCCGTAAGCCTCATATTTTTCTGAGTTCGTTTAGTATTTTTAATAATTTGTATAAAAACACATAGACAATCTGTTCTATAAAGTCAGAAAGTTCCATTCAGTGTTTTGACCATAACTTGAGCTACACACCTCAAAATGACCTGAAACCACCGCCCAAATTTCATAAATCTCATTGGCAACAACTTTCGTGTTGACCACTTTCACTGATTCCTTGTATATTTTGCCCAGAAATGATGATTGCTTGCATGTGTCCAAATCTGGACACAGGTCAGGAGAGTAAATTTAAAAAAAAAACGGTTGTAATCCCCTAAAATTCCTGGAAAAATTACACAAAGTAGCTAACATATGGTGTAACAACCGATATTTTTCGTGAATATAATTTCGGAGTAGAAGTATTTTTAATAAATATAACAATGAGATGTATTTTCTGGAAATGGTAAAAAGTGGACTGATTTTGATAACTTTTAAAAACCGACACCTATGGACAGAAAGACTAACTTTTTGTGATCTATGAACATAACTAAGGGTTGGGTAAAAGTTTCGGGTCAAACCGAGTAGGTTTGACCAAGTCAACAAAAACGGGGCTCGGTTCCTAAAAACGACAAACTTACTATTTTTGGCAAAATGGTAACAAAATGGGGTTGGGTGAATTAATTAATGACTTTGACCAACCTTGACGAGTTTGACCAACTTTGACCAAGATTGACCAAGTTTGACCAGATTGACCAACTTTGACCCACTTTGACCAGTTTGACCAACTTCGAACAAGATTGACCAACTTTGACCAGTTTGACCAACTTTGACCAGTTTGACCAACTTTGACCAGGTTTGACCAACTTTGACCAGCTTTGACCAACGAGTTGACCAACTTTGACCTACGGTTTAAGATATTTACGAACTAAATAATCTGTTTGCAATATACGATATGTACTAATAAATAATATACAACAAAACAAATTTAATAATAATGTCTAAATGAATTATTATTACAAACTATCACCAACGGGTCGTACACGTATTTAATAAACAAACTTGAACAACTTACTTGGACATACTAGTTGAGTGAACTAGCTTTAGGTGGACATAAACCCTCCACCTACACGATTGGCTTAAGTGGACATTGACCCCCACTTATACAATTGCCATAGATGGTCTTATGAGACATATACTCATACAACCTTGTACGTTTAGGACGTTAGAAGGTTGCACCTTGGATTACACTTTACCGTCTAATTGACACTGCTTACTTACTATTTGCTAGAACTCGTGTGAGTTTCATAGCCCCTTTTTACTCGTTTTAAATTGTTTTGGGGGAGAATACATACTACAACTGCTTTACACAACTACTTTTACTTGAACACATGTACAAAATTGCTATCTTACAAACTTACAGACTATTAATGTACAGAATACATACACACATGTTTATACAATTGCTTTTACCTGAACACATGTACAGACTTGCTATTTTACAGACTTACAGACAATTGATATACTGATTTGCATGAGTTACGATTAATCCACTGAAGGCCTCTGAATCATAGTTGTTAATTATCGACTTAGCGAGTTTTAGTAAATGGATCCATTTGGGACTGACCATCCCCGCCCGGGGTAGCACGCACTACCACGAACCGTACTGTATAAACGGGCGTTTCTTACTCGTTTCACATGAGTGTTTTTGGATTAGCACTCACGGGGGCAAATTTTCGGGTACTTGATTGTACTTTACAGACGTGTTAAGCTTCGACTATGAAGCTCATGACAATTGTATATTCACTACATTGCACTCGTGCAATATTTTAACTAGATTGTGTTCACAACTGTTTATTTACTGTAAACCTATGAACTCACCAACTTTATGTTGACCCTTTTAGTATGTATTCTCAGGTTTACAGACGCAGTAGGACTACCCACGGGAAACAAGACAGTAGGACGCTTTTGGAAAGCATAGCTTGAGTCGCATATTTTCAAACAAGAGATTTAATTGCATTATGATATTTTTATCAACGATTATGTATTAGAAAGCTCTAGACTATTTTTGCGAACTCTAATGTTTTGGGATAACAGTTGTAAACATTTGATTTATGAAATGTAATGTTTTACAAACGTCCCATATAAAGGTCGTTTGCTTTAATCTTGGTGTTGTGATATTTGATTGGTCGGCGCCCCCGTGACACCTCCTACTTCCGCTGCCACGTGTCTTGGGGGTGCGACACATGAGCCCTTGCCGGACTGTTCAACGATCGGAGTAAAATCTGACCGACCGCTAGGGTTGCGACATCTCTCATTCCCAACTTTCTATCATTTTCTCTCTTTCATTTTGTCTCTCTCTCTCTCTCTACTTTCTCTCTTTAGATTCTCTTTCTAGAGATCTAGAAGGAAATAGAGAGAGCTAAGCTTACGGTTAGAGTCTAGAGGAAGGTTTATCTTGGTAATCTTGTCGTAACGAGTTTTTTAAGTCAGACTATTTGTAATCTTCACTATTTGTAATCCTCAGTATTACACTGCTATATGTTATTTCAATTTGTATTCTGATTATTGCCATGCTTATAGAGTAGTTTAATATTGTGATTGTTGAAATGTAGATATTAGGAATAGGGATGATGTTAAATTAATGTTTCATTTATACGATTGGAGATTGTTATGCTGTGTATCTGGTTAAGCTTATCCCCTAGGTGAAGAACTTGGTCTAATGATTCCCTTGTCCAGGTGTTCCTGTAGTTGTGTAGACAACTCCTGAAGTTCGGAAGGTGCTAAGCAGTAAGGTGCTCATGCCTCGGGTGCAGCGTCGGGCACAAGATCAATGGAGAACTCGACTTGTATTGGTGGCAGTAGGCCAGGCAAGTCTTCAGGAAAGACTTCTGAAAAGTCTCGAACAATGGGCACATCCTCAAGTCGTTTCTCGTCTGACTTTTTCTCTATTACGTGTTCGAGGATTGGCTGATAACCCTTTCTCAAGTATTTCCGGGTTTTCATACAAGAAATGATGTTCAGTCTCGTCCCACCGGTCTCCCCTTGTACGATTATAGTTCCACCGGTGACGAGAGGAATGTGGACAACTTTCCCAAAACAGACGATCTTGGCACGGTGCTTGGAAAGCCAATCCATATCGACGATGATGTCGAAGCTCCCGATCTCGACAGGCATGAGATCAATGGAAAAATGTTCATTGGAAAAGTTTAAAGTGCAATTAGGTATTACACTGTCAGTCTCAATTAATTTACCGTTTGCCAATTCTATTGTGTACTTAGAATCTAAGGCAGTGGGTGTAATGTTGAGCAGTGGACAAAACTCATCAGATACGAAGCTCTAATCAGCACCAGTATCAAACAATATGGAAGAAAAAAGTTATTGAGTAGAAACGTACCCGTGACCACATTCGGGTCTTGACGGGTATCCCCAGAGTTGAGTACGAAAGCTCTGCCCCTAGCATTGTTGTTATTTCTGTTGTTGTTGTTGTTGTTGTTGTTGTTGTTGTTGTTGTTGTTGTTGTTGTTGTTGTTGTTGTTGTCGTTGTTTTTCAGCTTTGGGCAATCTTTTCTGAAGTGAGCGGTACCGTTGCACTCATAACAGGTCTTGGGTGCACTGGTGTTGGTACTGGTAATGGTGTTTGCTATGCAGTCTTTAGCCAAGTGCCCGAATCGCTTGCACTTGTTACAAGGGCAAGAACCGTCGTGGTGTAGGTTGCACTTAGAGCAATAGGGCCTGCTCCCCTTATACTCTTTCTTATCATCTGAACCAGCAGCATAGGCCTTAACAGTCTCAGGCCTTTTGTTATGTTGTTGGTTCTGGTTGTTGTTCCCAGTCCATTTCCGTATGTTGTCTCCGGACTGGTTCCCAGTGTTTCTTTTAATAGGAGTGGCTTGGCGAATGACCTGAGCCATGAGATTGTGTGCCATACGGACGGCACTTTGAATGGTTCCCGGGTTGGAAGCGGTAACCATTCCATGGATCTGAGCAGGAAGTCCCCAGATGTATCGCTAAATCCGTTTGTATTCCGGATCCACAATAGTGGGGCAAAGGAGAGCCAGCTGTGACACCCCCAAATTTAATGATTTGCGGAAGCTCGATTTGGGTGTCACTAATCAATATACAAAGCACATAAGATATAATGAACGACCACTATATGCGTCGTTTTAAACTTGTATTAATAAAGTAAACGTTTACATCAAAATAATGTTACATTAGCTCGATTCCTGAAATTGAGAGATTACATAGCATAATTACTTTTACAAAATATTATAATGCAATCAAATCTCTAGTTGTATGTATACTGACTCGAGCTAATAGTCCCTGCCTGTGCAGCCAACCTACTGCTGGGTACCTGTGATACATACTAAAATGGGTCAGCGAAAACGCTGGTGAGCTCACAGGTTTGTATATCAATGTATAGTTGTAAGAACCGCAAGATTTATATTGAATTTAAAATGCAATTAAGCAAAATAAAAGTTATACAATCCATGAGCACATAGTCTAAGCTTAACTCGAGCGCTAGGTCCACTTAAGGAAACCTAACTGATTTGCCTCCTACGAGTGTCTAATCCACACTCGTCTTCCCAAATGCTAATACATCCATTTGATCGGTTAGTGCGTGCTAACCCGGATGAGGATTGTCAATCCCATATGATATCATATACTAACATTCACGCTAAAATATTTGAGACTATGCTATAGAGGACTTTAAATTGATTAGCTTGAAACTCATGTAGTATTCGATAGTTTGTACTTGCGTTCTACTTGTAAAACAAAATGAGCAGTAATATCACACCCCTAGTTGAAAAATAGTGAAAATGGGGCCATGAAACTCACCTGAGTCTTGAAATGTCTAAGCAACTAAACTTGAAGTAATTTGATGTGTGGTAATGTCCAAAGACTCGTAACCTGAATGTGTCCATGACACGTGATGGTTATTAATTGTATCGGTATCTCGAAAGACTACCATTTAAATTGTTTGTTTAACTTGATGTCCAAATTACCCCGATTTGGTTGTTTGTATTGTTACAAGTTACTATGACTTGTTTGATTGAATTGATACAAGTTGCAACGACTTGTTTGATTTTGAAGTATGTTTTGAAAACGCGTACGGCCCGTTGGTGATTATTGGAATTAAAGATTTCAATGGTCTCATTATGATTCGAAGTGTTATCCTTGAAAAGTATGTTCCAATGTATTTGAAAAGCCATATCGTATAGTAGTTTGAAGTTTTATAAGTTCGACACTTGGTGAAAATTTGGTTTGAAGTCTGCTGTTTAATGCGTCACTTAATAGCGTCACTAAGGAAATTCATGTGACACTTAGGAAGTGTCGGGTATAAGTGTCGGTATTGTATAGGGCGTCACTTATAGAGTGACGGGTAGAGATCAAAATGTAATTATATGCGACACTTATGAAGTGTCGGTATAGGATATAGGGCGTCACTAGCCCAGTGTCGGGTATCGTAATAAGGCGTCTCTTATCTAGTGACGGTACACAGTGTCTGGTAATAAAATGGGGCGTCACTTATCTAGTGACGGTGTATAGTGTCGGGTAAAAAGATATGGCGGCACTTAACAAGTGTCGCTAGGTAGTGTCGGTATATGTATAGGTGTCACTTAAGTAGTGACGGTTAGGGGCCAACTTTTGGTCTTAGGCGACACTTAGGAAGTGTCGGTGTCGGGGGTATAGCGACACTTAAGGAGTGACGCTGGAAGTGTCGCATATATGGGTTCGTCCATGCGACACTACCGTCTGTTTGACGGATTTTGGCCCAAAAACATGTTTTCCGGCGACCGTTGGTTACAAAACTTTTACCCAACCCTCCAATGGACATTTTAAGCTTATCAAAACAATAATCTATGAAAAGTAAGTAAAATCGAGAGATTTTGTCATTTGTCGGAAACTTACAAAGTGGTGAAATGAAAATTCGGAAAGATAGAAATGTAGATCGTGATGAGAGGAACGTTTTTCTCCAAACGAGTATGGCGATCTGAGGTCGTTTAAGGTGTTTATTTTTATGATTTGTGAATTAGTGTGGGTTTGGGTTTTTGAGAGAAAAAGAAAGGAAGAGAGAGAGATGAAATGAGAAATGAAAAAGGAAAGAAAGAGAGGAGGTGGTTTTGGTGGAAATCCCCACCATTTTCAGTCTACGCACTGCGCTCCGTGTGGTGTTCGTTTTCCCGATTATTTAAACGTTAAATATTTATTTTATACATCTAAATGTCCGTTTTAAATTACAAATCATTATAAAATGTTTTATTGTAATATTTTACCAAATATCTATTTATGGTATTTAAAATGAAATTCGTTTTATTTGTTTGCGCGTTAGTATATTTATTGTACGCATGTTATTTGTACAATACGAATGGACTACGAAATATTACAATAAATAATATTTTGAATAGAATTGAGTTATTAAATAATATTTGTATTACTAAATAAAATTGTTCACCAACGTCCGTATTTATTGTATCGAAATTCATTCGATTTGAAACTCATACGATTTAAACAAACCGCATAATTGTGTAGATATATATTCAACAATATATATAATAATTGATACATTAATTAGCCTAACACAGAACTAATTACATGTATTAAAACTTGATTAGGCACTAAATTCTAGTCCTAAATTGACGGGTGTCACATTCTCCCCATGTTAGAAGAATTTCGTCCCAAAATTTATGTTGAAGTCGTGTTTGATGTTGAGTCAGTGAAGAGTTGAGGATACTTGAGTCGCATTTGGTCTTCCCGCTCCCAGGTGAATTCTGGACCGCGTCGCGAATTCCACCTAACTTTGACGATGGGAAAACGACTTTGTTTAAGTTGTTTGACCTCACGGTCCATGATTTCAGCGGGTTCCTCAACAAAGTGAAGTTTCTCGTTAACTCGAATTTCATCGAGTGGAATGATAAGTGTCTCATCAGACAGACACTTCTTCAGATTTGAAACATGAAAAGTGGGATGCACGCTGCTGAGTTCGGATGGCAGCTGCAATCGATATGCCACTGGACCAATCCTTTCGAGGATCTCGAATGGTCCAATGTATCTGGTATTTAACTTCCCTCGTTTGCCAAATCGGATTACGCCTTTCCAAGGCGATACTTTGAGTAGTACTCGATCCCCAACTTGGAACTCGAGTGGTTTGCGTCTCACGTCAGCATAACTTTTCTGACGATCACGCGCGGCCTTGAGCTTGTTTTGAATTTCGACGATTCTCTCGGTCGTCTCGTGAATGATTTCTGGACCTGTGAGTTGGCTATCCCCAACTTCGGTCCAACAGATAGGTGACCGACACTTACGACCGTACAGTGCCTCGAAAGGTGCAGCCTTAATGCTGGTATGATAACTGTTGTTGTACGAGAATTCACACAATGGTAGGTGTTTTTCCCAATTTACACCGAAGTCTACCACGCAGGCCCGTAGCATGTCTTCTAGTGTTTGAATTGTTCGTTCACTTTGGCCGTCGGTTTGAGGATGATATGCGGTACTCATATCAAGTCGAGTACCCAGGGATTTTTGAAGTGATTGCCAAAATTGTGAAGTGAAACGACTATCTCTATCGGAGATAACTGAGATTGGAACACCGTGTTTGGTCACGATTTCCTTCAGATAGATTCTGGTGAGGCGTTCCATTTTGTCGGATTCCTTGATTGCCAGGAAGTGGGCAGACTTTGTGAGACGATCCACGATCACCCAAATGGTATCGCAACCGCTTGAGGATTTGGGTAGTTTGGTTATGAAGTCCATGGCAATTTGTTCCCATTTCCATTCAGGAAGACTGGGTTGTTGAAGTAAACCAGTAGGTTTTTGATATTCGATTTTGACCTTGAAGCAAGTAAGGCACTTGCTGACATAGGTGGTGATTTCAGCTTTCATGTTCGGCCACCAGTAGAAGTCCTTGATACCGTGATACATTTTATCGGATCCCGGATGGATAGAATATTTGGACTTGTGAGCTTCATCCATCACCAAGTCTCGTAGGTTCCTAAATTTAGGCAACCAGATTCGGTTTGAGAAATACCTAATCCCGTTAGGTTTGATTTCAAATTGTTTATCCATGCCCCGCAAGGCTTCATCTTTGACATTTTCGGGTTTCAAGGCTTCGAGTTGAGCAGTGAGAATTTAAATGTTTAAATTGTTGTGAATGGTCATACTTAGGGCTCGGACCCGAAGTGGTTTCACTCGCTCTTTTCGACTGAGGGCATCAGCAACAACATTTGCTTTGCCTGGATGATATTTGAGTTCACAGTCGTAATCGGTAAGCAACTCGACCCATCGACGTTGCCTCATGTTGAGATCCTTCTGATCGAATATGTGTTGGAGACTTTTGTGGTCTGTAAAGATTGTGCACCTAGTGCCATAGAGGTAATGTCTCCAAATTTTGAGGGCAAAAATAACGGCTCCTAACTCGAGGTCGTGGGTGGTGTAATTCTTTTCATGAATCTTGAGCTGTCGTGAAGCATAAGCTATGACTTTGTCTCGTTGCATAAGCACGCAACCGAGACCTTGATGAGAAGCATCGCAGTATACCACGAAGTCATCGGTGCCCTCGGGTAATGATAGAATAGGAGCACTGCAAAGCTTTTGCTTTAAGAGTTGGAATGCCGACTCTTGTTTATCAGTCCAGTCAAACTTTTTGTCTTTCTGGGTCAGAGTCGTGAGTGGTAAGGCTATCTTGGAGAAATTTTTAATGAATAGCCGGTAGTACCCGGCCAGTCCCAAAAATTGGCGTACTTCAGTTGGAGTTGTGGGTGCTTGCCAGCCCTTGATAGCTTCAATTTTTGATGGGTCAACGTGAATCCCCTGACTGTCAATCACGTGACCAAGGAATTGAACGGTTTTTATCCAGAACTCACACTTAGAAAATTTAGCATACATCTCTTCGTGTCTAAGTAGCTTTAGGATGGTTTTGAGGTGTTGCGCGTGTTCTTCTTCGCTTCGTGAATATATGAGGATGTCATCGATGAAGACAATGACAAACTTGTCAAGGTAAGGTTTACACACCCGATTCATAAGGTCCATGAATACAGCCGGTGCGTTGGTTAGGCCGAATGGCATCACTTGAAATTCGTAATGCCCATAGCGGGTTCGGAAAGCGGTTTTTGGAATGTCGGCATCGCGAACACGCAATTGATGATAACCGGATCGGAGATCAATCTTTGAATAACAACTCGATCCTTGAAGTTGGTCGAACAAATCATCGATTTGAGGTAATGGGTATCGGTTCTTGACGGTCAACTTGTTCAACTCTCGATAGTCGATACACATTCGAAAAGTGCCGTCTTTCTTTTTGACAAATAGGACCGGAGCTCCCCAAGGTGAAGAACTCGGCCTAATGAATCCTCTTTCCAGAAGTTCCTGTAATTGGGCATATAACTCCTGAAGTTCGGATGGAGCTAAACGATATGGTGCTCGTGCCACCGGCGCAGCACCCGGCACAAGATCGATTGAGAACTCAACCTGTCTTGGTGGTGGTAGACCAGACAGTTCTTCGGGAAAGACTTCAGGAAATTCTCGGACAATTGGTACATCTTCAAGTCGCTTCTCCTCCGACTTTTTCTCCATGAGGTGCGCGAGGATTGCGGGATAGCCCTTTTTCAGAAATTTGCGGGTTTTCAAGCAAGACATGATATTGAGTCTCGTCCCACCGGTCTCCCCCTATATGATTAAAGTTCCACCGGTGGCGAGAGGTATACGAATAACTTTGTCGCCACAGATAATTTCAGCCCGATGCTTGGACAACCAGTCCATTCCAACAATGACATCGAAACTTCCTATCTTAACAGGCATGAGATCTATTGAGAAAATTTCGTCGGCTAGATTTAAAGTGCAATTAGGGATCACACTCTTGGTTTCCATAAGTTTACCATTTGCAAGCTCTACAGTGTACTTAAAATCTAAGGCAACTGGGTGATGTCAAGTAGTGGGCAAAACTCATCAGAAATAAAACTCCTATCAGCATCGGTATCAAACAGAATTGAAGCAGTTAAGTTGTTGAGGAGGAACATACCCGTGACCACATTCGGGTCTTGGCGGGCGTCCCCGGAGTTGATGATGAAGGCTCTACTTCAGGTGTTGTTGTTGTTGCTGTTGCGGTTGTTGTTGTTGTTGTTGTTGTTGTTGTTGTTGTTGTTGTTGTTGTTGTTGTTGTTGTTGTTCTGGTTCTTCAGTTTGGGACATGCATCCCTGAAATGTCCTTTTTCCCCACATTCGTAACAGGTTTTGGGTTGTTGGTTGTTGTTTTATGATTTAGGGGCTCGGCAGTCTTTGGATGAATGCCCGTATTTCCTGCAGTTGTTGCAAGGAGATCTGCAAGGGCCATGGTGGTGGTAGTTACACTTGGAACAATATGGTCTGTCCCCAGTGTAGGTGCGTTTGGATTCGGTGTTGGTGTTGTAAGCTTGGATGGCGTTGGACTTTTTGTTTTGGTGGCTGCTGTGTGGTTCGGTAGATTTGCGTTTGTTGTTGTTGGATTTCTCGCGGCTGACCACCAGTGCCATGAGCTCGTGTGCTAGCCTGATAGCACTTTCAGTGGTGGCTGGTTGTGATGAGGCGACTCTTCCCTGGATGCTCTCGGGAAGGCCGCGGATGTATTTCTTAACTCCCTTTTTCTCTGGTTCCACCAAGCTAGGGCACAGGGACGCGTATTGCTGGAACTTGATGGTGTATCCCTCAATATCGGTCCCCTGCACAGCAAGTTGCCAGAACTCCTCCTCTAATCGGTGTATCTCTTCCTTGGGGCAATACTTCTCACTCATTTTGTTCTTCAACTCAGCCCAAGGTAGTTGATTAGCTATCTCAAGACCCACAGAGTTGGCATAGGCGTTCCACCATGTGAGAGCGCCTTCCTGAAAAGTGTAGGCGGTGAACTTTACCTTGTTTTCCTCGGTGCAGTTACAGAGGCTGAAAACAGATTCTATGCGTTCAATCCATCGGCTCAAACCAATAGCACCTTCCGTGCCCTTGAAGTATAGTGGTTTGCAGCTCAGAAAGTCCTTATAGGAGCAGGGTCTGGGTGGTGGAGCATTGTTAGATGTGTCCTCGCTACTGGGTGGTGGTGTTCGGGCAGCCAAGGCTTGGGTCACACTTCGGGCAATTAGTCCGGCGATCTCAGCTTCACTAAGGGTGATTTGTCGGCGAGGAGGCATGATGCTGAGTAAGAAAGAACAAGGAAAGGAAGTAAGATACTAGTCCGAAATTCATGATATATTCACCACAGATGTACATATATAAAATGGTAATATACAACATCTCAAGGTAAAAATCAAGAACGTGAGATAATTAATAGAAATCGTCAATTGATATTTCGAAGCCAAATGATTACAGACGATTTTGAGTCACAAGTTTCAAAAGTTACAGACTTAGATGTTTTACAAAAGCGCCGGGAATTGTTACATCCGGTTGAATTACATAGGCCCTAATAAAGTAGTTAACTGGTTACAAGTTACAGACTGATCTAATCTTGATGCAGATTAATCCGCTCCATCAGCGCGACAAGGCGGTCCACGGTTTCTGCAAGTCTGTTGGTTTGCCTGGCGTTGTCTTCAACTAAGGCCAGTCGTTGTACTAGTGCTTGAGAGTGATCCTCAGTCTCCTGTGAACGCTGTTCACATTCCTCCAGTCGGTTTCTTACGAGTTCATCCGCACCTAATTCAGCGGTCATTGAATCCTGAATTATGCTTACAGAGAGGCTGGTTTCTTCTTGTTCTCGCTGGAGTTGTGATATGCGGTTAAGAGCTTGGCGAAGCAGGTAGGTCATTCGGTGTTGTTCCCGTTCGAGACTTTCGAGCCTTTGCTCCTAACGGCGGAGTTGGGTAGCCAACACTGGCACCGTGAGATGTGTCGAGTTCTGAGAGTTATGAACAGGGTAGGGGTTGCTTCGAGGTGACCTAGTGGTACTCCTGGCTATTCGCGGGTTTCGAGATCCTTGCGGATGAGAGCATAAAACTTACATGCGGGCGTGCTGCGCGCATTGCCAAACGGACGCATCGTCTCCTTCGGGGGAACAACGGACGCTGTCACTATATGTGAAGCAAAACGATACCACGGTGGGTGGTACAACTTACGAACGAGCTCACGATACCACGGTGGGTGGTACAACTTACGTACGAGCTGGATGCTCACGATACCACGGTGGGTGGTACAACTTACTTACGAGCTGAATGCTCACACTCAGCAACGGACCGACGAACTATTACAGTCGGGGTCGTTGGCTCAGCATATGAATTTATGCTTTATCGTAGTTCTGCGTAACTGCACGGTTACTCATTTCAGCATAGACTTATGCTTTACTTACTTTCAGCAACGGACCTACGAATTACTGCGGTAGGGGTCGTTGGCTCGATAACTGGTTAATCTACTTAAACGTGGTCCTGCGGGACTTAACTTGACATTTCCTTTGGGGGATACCCATTATCATCACTGCAGGAGATTACTAGATACTTACGAGTCGGAGACTCAGGGAATTACGAGCTTTTGCTCACTTGACTGTACTTAGAAACCGTACTGATATGACACGATTACAAAATAGATAACTTTATTACGTTTCCAGGGTGCAACCCTTCATGCCAAATGGCATTGTGACTTACTAGTACTTGTAGTACTAATACTTGAACCCGTACGAACTAGCTGAACCGCATTGCCGGGGAGCAATATCGACTGTCTAAGGACTTTCCTGATTGATTACTTTTGACCAGTAGCACGACAGTTAGTCACCTTACGCTACACCAGTATTCGTATTGCCAGGTGGCAATAACGTACCCGATAACACACCCACTGGGAATTGGTTCCCTTTACTGGACTAGAAACCTATTGACTAGGTTCACCTGTTTACCATAAATTTCTCACAATTACCTCGAGGGGTAATCATTACTATTTAAACTGTTAAACTTGATTTACATTTCTAAATGAAATACATATTTCTTGAACTACTTGTTATTACAAATTACTTGTGAACTCACCAGCTTTCCAGCTGACCTTTTAGTGTGCATTCTCAGGTACACTGCAATAGTAGGATTGGCCTACAGGAATTCTAGCTCGAGTCGCACGTTTGGACAATTGGATGTCTCTGCATATATTTCGTATTATCAGTTATGTATTGAAAGTATTTTGCGAACTCGCAACTTGTATACATTTTATTTTGGGAAATGTAATAACTATTTTCAAACGTCTCATTTAGAGTCGTTCATTATGCATCTTATGCTGTGATATTTGATTTGGTAACACCCGACCCGATCGCTTCCGCAACCCGAAATTTGAGGGTGTTACATAGGAAGTGTCGGTGTCGGGGGTATAGCGACACTTAAGGAGTGACGCTGGAAGTGTCGCATATATGGGTTCGTCCATGCGACACTACCGTCTGTTTGACGGATTTTGGCCCAAAAACATGTTTTCCGGCGACCTTTGGTTACAAAACTTTTACCCAACCCTCCAATGGACATTTTAAGCTTATCAAAACAATAATCTATGAAAAGTAAGTAAAATCGAGAGATTTCGTCATTTGTCGGAAACTTACAAAGTGGTGAAATAAAAATCCGGAAAGATAGAAATGTAGATCGTGATGAGAGGAACGTTTTTCTCCAAACGAGTATGGCGATCCGAGGTCGTTTAAGGTGTTTATTTTTATGATTTGTGAGTTAGTGTGGGTTTGGGTTTTTGAGAGAAAAAGAAAGGAAGAGAGAGAGATGAAATGAGAAATGAAAAAGGAAAGAAAGAGAGGAGGTGGTTTTGGTGGAAATCCCCACCATTTTCAGTCTACGCACTGCGCTCCGTGTGGTGTTCGTTTTCCCGATTATTTAAACGTTAAATATTTATTTTATACATCTAAATATCCGTTTTAAATTACAAATCATTATAAAATGTTTTATTGTAATATTTTACCAAATATCTATTTATGGTATTTAAAATGAAATTCGTTTTATTTGTTTGCGCGTTAGTATATTTATTGTACGCATGTTATTTGTACAATACGAATGGACTACGAAATATTACAATAAATATTATTTTGAATAGAATTGAGTTATTAAATAATATTTGTATTACTAAATAAAATTGTTCACCAACGTCCGTATTTATTGTATCGAAATTCATTCGATTTGAAACTCGTACGATTTAAACAAACCGCATAATTGTGTAGATATATATTCAACAATATATATAATAATTGATACATTAATTAGCCTAACACAGAACTAATTACATGTATTAAAACTTGATTAGGCACTAAATTCTAGTCCTAAATTGACGGGTGTCACACCAGCTGATGGAACCGGGTGGTAGAGCCGGTGATGTCGTTGTTCTTGATAGTGAGATTCCATAATTCAACCTCAAGTTGTTGCAGTTCTTCCCTAGGGCAGTACTCCTCTATCAGCATTTTCTTGAGATTCTCCCATGGGAGTTGATAGGCAGTATCAATCCTCACAGTTTGAGCTTGGGTATTCCACCAAGTAAGGGCACCATCCATGAAGGTGCAGGTAGAATACTTAACCTTGCATTCCTCGGTGCAGTTACAGATTCGGAATACAGATTCCATCTTCTCAATCCATCGCAGTAAGCCGATGGCCCCTGTCGCACCCCTAAAGTCACTGTGCGGAAGCGAATCGGGTCGGGGCGTGACTAATCCGGTAATCATATCACCTAAGATATAATGGACGACTCTACATGCGTCGTTTACAAATTACATTGATAATATAAATGTTTTACAATGTTGTAATAGTTACAAAAGCTCGTAATCCAAAAGTGAGAGATTCTAAGGCATATCTAATTTTACAAAATATAGAAATGCAGGGGAATCTCCTGATGTTTGCATGCGACTCGAGCTAGGGTATCCTGATAAAGCAGACCTACTGCTGCTAAGAACCTGAGAATACATGCTAAAAGGTCAGCTAAAAGCTGGTGAGCTCACATGTTTGTATAATGATAAAATATAGTGTGTAAACCACAAGATTTAATATAATGATTTGAAACCAATCAAATAATGTGTATATTACCTGCAATGAGGTCATAGTCTGAGCTTAACTGAGGTGTCGGGATCACAATCAAGTGCCAGATCGAGGGTGCCTCCTTGCGAGTGCCTAATCTACACTCGTATGAACAAATGATAATGCGTCCGTTTGACCAGTTGGGGCTTCCAACCCGAACGGAGATTGTCAATCCCATATGGTACCATACACTAACATTCACGCTACAAAGTATTACCAAACTTTGATTGTGGAGGGCTTTAAAATGATTAGCAAATAGCTCATGCAGAATATAGAGAGGTTTAGTACTTGTTTTCACATGTAAAACAAATAGAGCATGTATTCCCACCTTGGGAGTAAAAAACAGTAAAATGCAGGGCTATGAGACTCACCTGAGTCTGATGCGTTGCTATCAAGTAAATAATGATGGTGTAAAAAGGAGTGATGTCCGAAGATTGTAACCTACTGGCGTCCTAAACGCGCAAGGTTATAAAAATAAGTTGATGTCTCAACAGACCATCTATGCTAGTTGTCCATTCAACTAGTTATGTCCAAATACTTTGATTGTTTGTTTGTGTTTTTGAAAACATGTACGGCCCGTTGGTGAGTTTTCGTAATAATGATTTCAAAGTATTATTATTATGTGTTTCATTGTTTTGTATACTTATAAAAGTATATTTGTACGCAAGGTTATGTATGTATATATATATATATATATATATATATATATATATATATATATATATATATATATATATATATGTCCGAATGTATATGTATATTTGATGTCGTGTAAATAGAGTACAAAATAACAAGTTTTAAATAATTGGAAATACTAAATTAACTATCACACAAGCCAGACAAGAAT
Organism: Helichrysum umbraculigerum; assembly: GCA_949592205.1. Taxonomy (NCBI): domain Eukaryota; kingdom Viridiplantae; phylum Streptophyta; class Magnoliopsida; order Asterales; family Asteraceae; genus Helichrysum; species Helichrysum umbraculigerum. The sequence continues at coordinate 325,595,314 of CATIUR010000001.1, read as the reverse complement.
AACCCATTCGTATAATATAGCTTTTAAGTAAGTCCGAGTCGAACACTAGGAATGGTGGTTATAAATAAAATAGAATTTATAATTCAATTAAAATATACAATATACAGATAAGGGGGATACGTTTTAGTTCCGTATGAACGTATTTAAGAATACTAAATGATAACCAATTCAATAGAAAACAACTAACTAAGGATAGTAAACAATTAGAGATAAATATGTATTTACTTAGATTATTTATTGTTGGTTATTATTATTGGTGAATTACTAATGTAGAAGATCACTTAGGGTTAAGTCAAATCTTCATCATAGCAACACAATCATAAGGTTACGCAAAGTGTTACTAATTAATAAGATCTATCATCAATTTATTAATACAATTTCTATGGTTAGGCTTGAATCACAATATTACTTTATATTAACTATATTCTTAGTCTATCGCATAAGGTTAAGATCAAGACATAAACACAATTACTTAATTTATAAAAACAGTTTATGGTCATCCTAGTTTTGTATAAATCAGTCTAATTATGTCAAGAACTTTCATTAATATATTATAATAGAGACAATTCTTGTATAATAAATATTCAATAATATAATTCCAACAATAATATAAATCTAAGCGAATACAATAAATATTAGTTCATAATTAAGTTAAACATAATTATAATCAATATTCAATAATAAAACACATTCAAAATTAAATAAAGAATAAGATACGCAAACCAAAACCATGAACCACGCTCCGTACGCTTGATCGTAGACAAACCCTTGCGAACCCGCGACTCTAAATTGCTCCTAAAACCCCTAGAAAGTGTTTCTAGTCGAATTTGGGGTTAATAATTCGTAATATACGAATTATTAAGGTTATTGGGTTATATTTCGAATCTGGAAGGTGTTTTCTATTTATAATTGAGCTGTGGCGGTCCCAACCGGCGGTTGGGCACTTTGTTTCCAAGTACAACTCCTCGTTGGCTGAATATTCTAGAAATTTTGGTCCAACCGCCGGTTGAAAGGCCAAACCGGCGGTTGAGTTTTTATCCAAATAGGCTGAATTTTTGATATGTTGTAGCTCTATGTGTTAGCTAAATTTGGCCGCTTGAATCAACTCATTTGGACTCCGTATGAGGTAGTTATGGCCAAAATACTAACGGCTGTCAGAAAACTCAGCATTTACACTTTTCTTCAGCTTTTGATATAATTTCCGCTTCTTTCATCCAAGCTTCATTTAAGACACTTATTTGATGTTTATCACTCCACTTTTAAGCTATCTTCTTTATTTCTTCAAGGTTTAAGCTTGAACTTCTTCAAGTGCTTTATTTTCTTCAGTTTTGGACTTGTTCTCATTCCTTTTTCTTCAATCTTTAATTAAAATATATTTATGCAAATATTAACGAAATAAGTATCTAAAATCATATAAATGCATTAAAATGTATATAAATATAGGGATAAATAACTATATAATATACTATCTATTTGATGCTTATCAATATTTATATGTATACATGTCCGAAAGTTTGTATTCCGAAAGTGTTTGTCCGAAATGTGTATATCCGAAAGTGTTTAAGTCCGAAAGTATTGATCCGAAACTACAAAATCCGAAACTTAGAGTCCAATTTGGTGTTTTTCCGAAAGTCAACTCCGAAAGTTGACTTTCGGAGTCAAAAATTCGAAAGTGGCATGAAAATCTGAAAGTCAATGGTCAAATCCGAAAGTCAAAGTTCGGAGTAAAAATCAGTCCAAATTTGTGATTTTTATTTGACTAAGTAAAAGTTGTCAAACAATTCTGAAAAAATTCACGAATGTTCCCCTATGTTTTGGCTACTTCCTATATTTTTTTCATTTATTTTAGATAATTATAAGTGGGTCAAAACAATTCGTGAAGTTCCAAATGTCCGAAACTGACCTTTGTTCGAAGATTGATTTTTATACAAAGATCCGTGTATTTCTGGACTAAGTCATAAAAGAACTTTTTGTAGGCAACATCCATACGAAGATTTTAGCTCATGTTTCATTCATTTATTTGGTCTAGAACTCGAGTTATGGTCGAAATGGTGAGACGATTTTTCTGTCCAGCAAACTGTTTATATACATATGTTTACTAATCAATTTTTATCTTGCAATTTATGTGTTTTAAGTAGATGTGTCCTAAATGAAAGTTGTAGATAACGAACATAGAAGATTTTGGTATATTTTTCATGGTCTAATTCGGTGTACAAGATTTTATATAAATTATTTGGTGAGACTGATTTCGTGAGACAGAAACTGTCAAGTATATATGTTTATGAAAAACGTTTTTGAGCTTATGATTTGGACATTAACTAGTCATAGGAACATACTAACATGTATACGAACATATTATAAGTAGTTTTGAAAGGTGATGAGATCTTACGAGTGTCGGTTTTAGAAATCGAGAAGATAGAAACTTAGCTAGCGTTGTGGTGAACGTTTTTGCTTCAAACCTTCTTGTAATCCAAGGACTTTTGATAGTGTTTTTCTTGATGATTAGTTGGTGTTCTTGAAGTGTTTTAGAGAGAGAGAGAGAACAATTTAGAGAGATAAGTGAGGTGGTGATGAAATGAGATGATTATGGTGATGGTTTGAGGTTAAGGTCAAGAAACACGATCCACAATTGGTGGATCTTGTTGGCCAATTTTTAAATAAACAAAGGGAGGCAAGATTTTGCTTAAATATTGTCTCCAAACTTGGTATTATATCCGTGTTTGTTTACCCGATCATTTAAACATTTAATTATACGTTATACGTTTTATATACTCGTTCTACATAACGATTAAAATTTTCCATATTTTTGATTGACGTATTTTATCGAAATACTTATTACTGAGTTATAAAAATATAACTTGAGACTATTTCATTTGTCGGGCACAAATCGCGTGTTTTTGTCGCGGAAGAGTTATTTATACAATACGAAATACTTATGAAATATTATCGAGATAAAATTTAGAAATAATTATGTTTATTAAATAATTTCATATTATTTAATACTTTTGTTCACCAACGTCCGTATTTGAGGTGTTCGGATTCCATCCGAATAAAAAATGCACGATTTAACTAAATCGCGTATGTGTATATATATACAAATATACATAATGATACACATAATTAGCCTAATACAAAACTAATTACATGTATTAACAAAGTGATTAGGCACTAATACTAGTCCTAATTTGTTGGGTGTCACAGCCCCTTCAGTGCCCTTGAAGTTCAAGGGTTTGCAGTTCAGAAAATCTTTGTATGAGCATGGTTTGATCACTGGATTGGTTGTGGTCGTATCTTCGCTGCCTTGGTTCGGGTTTGAACCACTGTTTCGTTGTTCCTCTTAAGCAGCCAGAGCGTCGGCTACCTCATGGGCGACAAACTGAGTAAGTTCAGCGGCGCTGAAAGTCTGTCTTTTTGGCGGCATGTTCCTTTAATAAGAGGAGATAGAAGGTATGTGAGATTTTGTACAAAGAGTATGATTATCACAGATGTATATATATATATATATATATATATATATATATATATATATATATATATATATATATATATATATATATATATATATAAGCGTTAATATACATCACGACGGGACAATCAATAACACATGATAGATAGATTAGCAACCAATTAAGGAGCGAGTTCAAAAGATTACAGGATTCGAGGTTTACAAAAGGTGCCGGAAATTGTTACACCCGGACGAAATTACAAAAGTTTAACTAGTAGGTTACATATCACATACTACACTAATCTTGGCGAAGATTCACTTGTGGTAGCAAGGATATGATATGATCCACGGCTTCTGCAAGATTGTTGGCTTGTCTGGCGTTTTCTTCAGCCAAAGTTAATCGTTATTCATATTATGCTAGCCTAAGTCGCAGAGCGGCGACTTCTCCTTTAGTTTCTTCCATTCGGTTCCGAGCGATGTCCATGGCTTCGGTAAGGTCTTCCTGATCCTGATAGATTTTTCCGAGTCGACCTTGAGCTAAGTTCATCCAGCTTGTGCGGGTTTCATGTTGTTCTATTTCCATGTCATGTAGTCTATTTTTATGACGGTGTACTCGAGCAGCCAACACTGGGACAATAAGATGTATGGGTTCTTGAGTATACGGAGAGAGGTCCATGGGTGAAATCTCTACGATATCAGCAAGAATTTCTATGTCTTCCTCAATCCTCCATGTGACGATAGCCGTAGGTAACCAGCTTCACCGGTGGGTGACTGCCCGATGGCGAGCTATAGCAGAGGTGTTACTAGTAATTGCAGGATTGGAGTAAGGGTTAGCTCAGTATGAGCTACCAGTTCATCTAGCCACATGCGGTTCCGAATGACTGCGACGAGAGCGGGAGGAAGAGGCACGTGTAGTTTGCCTGAGTGATGAATCTGCCATTTCTGTGGCAAGAGTGTTTAGTGAGTAAGGCTTGTATATATAATCATATAACAACCTAGTGTGTCTAGCACATATATGTGACACCCTGCAAAATTTGAGTACAATTAAGTACAGTAAACTCGTAAATTTTACGCTAATTTCATGGTTAAGTTTAAACAAAACTTTTTGATGTGAGGTAAACCTAGCAAGCCCAGTACTTCAAACCAAAAAGTATTACTTAATACGTAGTTATTTAAAGATACATACAAATGTATCGGAATGAACCCGACATAAGTAAATAACAAAACTTGGTGATACAAAAATAATTAATAATTCAATTATTAATTACGAGTATTAATATATCTGTAACATATAGATAAAATAATTTAAATATACGTTTTATATAACACGTATTACAAAAGAACATAAACAATTGTAAAACGTACCCAGAGATCGCAAATCATCAAAATTCTATTTTTCTCAGACATTTGAAAGTATTTGGAACATTACCTGAAAATATGAATTCATAATTTAACTGAAATTTGGCGCCCAATTAGATAAACGCAGTAAAAATGTACAAATGGTACAACAGTATAAAATAATGATAACATCATTATTCTGATTTTAAATAACGTATCTGAAGATCACCTACAAAATAAAAATATAAAATGTTATATTTTATATTGCTATAATTGGACCCGTACCCGCAATTAACAGGTTAAAAACCTACAAAATATACATAAACTAAGATGTCAGCCGACACCCTACTGTGTATAACTATACACCCTTTGAATTTTAACACCAAAAATTGTATTATATATATTTACCTCTCAATCTTAGATACACACACATACGTTTCACCAAACTACAATAATTCAAGTTACTGTGTATCATCTCGGGTGCAAGGCAGAAGGAAGAAGGAAGCTGAAGTGGAAGCAACAATATATTATCCTCAATATTTCTTCTTCTTCACTCACATCATCATCATCATTTACAACATCCGTCATCACCATTGTCACCTTTATCTTTGTTGTTAAGAGACCTACGTGGCCGACGACTACTACTACTCGCTAGCTTTCACATCTACGCTCCCACTGTGAGTTCACATCCCCTATTTTTACTATTTTACTGCTTTTAAACTAGGGGTGAAAAACATAGCTCATGTTTATGCTATAACATGCAATAAATGTTCATAATTGCTTTGGTGCTTATGTGCTACTTAATTGCTTTGGTGCTTATGTGCCACTGATTATATGAATGATTTCATTATATGATTGAGGACTATACGTGAATACTTGTATGCGTTTATACGAACAACTCATAGGGTATTGCTTCCCTACAAACTGTAGTGAATGACTTCATTTGACTTACTTGTTAACATTTTACAAATGAATATCGTTTAATAAACCATACTTATAAAAACCTGTGAATTCACTCAACATTATTGTTGACGATTTTACTATGTTTTTCAGGTAACTAGCAGCACTATTAAGTCTGCATACGCATGGAGTTAGGCAACCCACAACGAACTAGGATGCCACATTTTTTGGGACAAAACTAGGTTTTCTTCATATAATTAATATATATTAATTGTACTTATGAAACTACTTTTTGAGACAATGTATTTTATGACACTATTCTACGACTTCGCTAAGTCGCAGGTATTTTATAACAAATATATATTTAAATTGGCATCTTAAGTCACTGTTCAACAATAATCATACGCTCTGATCTGGCATGATGTTCAACGTTAATATCAACGCCCTTTGTACACATTAATGCTTCCGCAAATCACGCGTTGACCGCGTTGACCAAAATTGGGGGTGTACAGTTTGGTATCAGAGCCATTGGTTATAGCGAACTAGAGTTCTTTAAGCGACCTGAAAGCCTTAGAGACCTAGACTATAGCCTTGGCTAGAACATGCATGCACACATTTGCATAAGCTTAACTCACTATATGACAACTATTGTTGCAATGCGTTTAGATGAATAATTGCGTGTTCCTACACGTGACTTCTCAAATATGGTTGGGATAATAGTGGCAACTCGATACACGAGAAACCATCAACCAACACCATCAAGAAACTTATACGAACGTTGTTATCTGATGTAGAGTTAACCTGATTTGTATTCCCTAAAACAAACCACACTTGAGACAGTCAATCCTACTTGAACAGTAGAAGAATGCTTGAGGGCACTTATATCATATTAAAAGTCTGGAACTCTTCTCATTCATACAGCTCCTACTTTTACGAGCAAACATATATAAAACTAATGGTTCCTACCATGGTTGCCGTACCCCACACACTATTCAGGGAACTCTCCGATGCACACAAAAATGACTTCTTAGAAAGCAGTATCTCCAGAATGGATGGAGACATGATCTCCACATATAAAACGTCTCGAGCCTGTTGAAGGCCGTAGGAACTTGGACAACGAAAATTTCCCATGCTACTTGTGCCCGAGTACAAATGCTAGAGGAGCGTGCTCGAGTGGTAGAGAATGTAGCCGAGATCAACATGATGATGACTACATGACGGCAGAAGTGGTACTTATCGTAACTGCGTAAAAACTATGTACGGCGGGCTGTGCCCCTACTATGCTATACTAAAACCTCTATTCAACACATACATACGAATTTACATCTTATACGAACATGATCGTACGAAAGTCATATTTGACAACTACTTGGTCATAGTTGACCGCTATGCAAACAAACTCTCACTTTCTAACGGATCGAACAAATCCTCACTAAACATTTAACGATTAGGACTGACAGCTTATCGGTCGAATGGATGGAGAGAACAAATGAGAGTGTGATACATATTGGAGTAACGAGCCTTGAGTACTACAAGAACAAACATAGTAAGGTGTCGTATCCACTAATCGAGATGGAATCTCAAACAACCACTAGGGTAACAAGACCCAATTATGTGAAACAAACTCCTCCCCACAAATGACAAACTTATTTTGACAATTTTTATGAAATTTGTCTACAAAAATGTTTTACTATATTTTTGGATAACATCTCAAAGAGAACGATATTTTGGATAACATTCCAATGAAAATTATATTTTGGATAGCGTTCCAATGGAAACAATAACTTTGAATAACATTCCTACAAACACTTTGAATAGGATACTGGAGAACATACCAGTACGCATTTACAAACCGGAGAACGACCGGTATCATTTTGAATTAACCGGAGAACGTACCAGTAATGTTTTGGAGATACTGGAGAACGTACCATTAAGGCTTTAAACCGGAGAACGACCAGTAGATAAACTGGAGAACGACCAGTACTATGATTTGCTGGATAACGACCAGCAGTATTACAAACCGGAGAATGACCGGTAGACTTTGGAAATGTTGATCCTTAGTTGGATCAGCCTGTGTTTCCTACAATAACTATTTTGGGGAATTTATAGTTATTCAAATAGCCTGTGTTTCTTGCTATTACTTATTTGGGAAATGTTATTTTTAATAAATAACCCGTGTTTCCTACGATAACTACTTTGGGAAATGTTATTTCTATTAAATAACCCGTGTTTCCTACGATAACTACTTTGGGAAATGTTATTTCTATTAAATAACCCGTGTTTCCTACGATAACTATTTTGGGGAAATGTTATTTTACTAAATAACCTGTGTTTCCTATAAATCATTACTTTAGGAAATGTTTCTCTTAAGTGATAAACTTGTGTTTCCTACAAAGCCAACAACTAAACTATATTAGGGATGGACATCCCACTTAAATTGTAATTAGGGCAGACATCCCAACTAAACTATATTAGGGACAGACATTCCACCTAAGTTGTAATTTGAGTAGACATCTCAACTAAACTGTATCTTGGGTGACATCCCAACGAAATCTTACTTTTGGACGACAATCCAACAAAACGAAACTGATTGAATCCTAACACCGTCACCGGGATGTCGTGGAAAACGGTGACTCAACTTTTAAAAGTTGACTCGTGTAAACTAGATGACAAACACGCCATAGAACTAGTAGATGGTAAGTTGATCGAATCAGGAGAAATAGTACCGGGATGTATCCTAACGTTTGAGGGTCATCTCTTCGAAATAAACTTACTACCGGTAGAGTTGGAAAATTCTGATGTTATAGTCGGTATGGATTGGTTGTCGAAGAATCAAACTGAGAGTGTATGTTCCGATAGGTTGGCATGAATACCACTATTCACTATCTATTATCTCTAATGGAGATAGGCGAATTACATCTCGCACCTGGCAATCATAGCAACAGACAGTTGGTACTTGTCTCGATACGAGAACTACCTAACATTTACAAAACCGACGGCCAAAACAAACGCTTGAGGACTCGTTAGGAGCCTGCGTAATTAATTCTGGAGGAAATTGAAATATTCGTCTCCCACTAACCGAATCCTCCTACAACAATAGTGACCACACTAGTGTGCAAATGACGCCATTAAGGCACTGTATGAACAAAAATGCCGATCACCACTCTATAGGATATAGTGGGTGACAGACAATTATTTGGTTCTTAAATTGTCTAGGAAATTTCGGACAAGGTATCTCAAGTACTTAACCAACTGAAAACAACGTGAGATTGACAAAAGAGTTTCGCCGATAACCGCTATAAACCCACTTGAATTTCAAGTAGGTGACAAAATTCTGCACAAAGTATTGCCCTGGAAGGGGGTCGCACAACTTGGGAAAACATAACCCATGAAATATTTAGGACCGTTCGAAAATCCTTGTAAGGATTGGTCCTAGACTCAAGAACTAAACCTATCTCAGAAGCTTAACAACATTATGACACTTTTCAAATTACTAGTTTGGAAAAGTGCCTCTCCGGCGATAAATTAATCATTTTACTCAACGAAGTTCTTGACGCAACAATAACAACTATGGGGATAACTAGGAGTCCCACTACGAGAACAACTATAATAACAAATATGGGAACAACTATGATAACAACTACGAATTCCACCTATGATAACAACTACGATTCCATCTATGATTTAGATTTGGAATACTTTGATCTAGTATATATGCAAACTTTGGGAACTTATACAACTTTGAACGCCACGATGGCAACCTCGCATTCTCTAGAGAACTCAACTCGTTAATTTTGGTTGGCACTAAACGCATGTTACTCTTTCCTCGATGCCACCATTACTGATTTAACATCAAAAGCATCATAGGAATGACATATCTAGATCAACGTTAAACTCAGGGTCTGCATTCAGCAGACGAGCCAACTCACTAGGTTGTCAACCGATTAGTCACGATAGGACTAGACTGTAAACAACCATCCTATGAAAACTATTTAGCCAAGAAATGACTACCTTACAAATTGTTACCTTGTAATCACGATATAACTATGATTCGAGCTATGAAATGGTTGGAACACGACTACTATGATATAACTATTGTTTTGGACTATAACATGAGTCATGAACGATTAACAATGTCACTGTAAGCTACCAATACCAATGGTAACTAAGCACTAGTGAACTAATGAGCAGACATTAGTCCCTCGGATGTGAAAGGTCATCACATAGAAAGCCTTCTCTCTATTTTCTTTTAGTTTCCAATAGGGTACTAGCCTAACAAGGGGAGGAAGACAAACCCGAATGAATGTCACACTACTTGACACATACCCAGCTATCAGTGGGTGATACACCTATCGACACACAAGACTATTATATATGTGTATATTAATATATAGACTCCACTCCCAACTACACTTGTGAGCTACGAAACGGTCAAGGAATGACTACCTTCAAACTCGATCTAGGCAATTTAGGCCTACTCTCAGTCAAAAGACTTAGCTACAATTGAGTCATGAGGTAAAGTGCATATGCAAATACTCATTACCTAACTGAAATTTCGAGGACGAAATTTCTTTAACAAGGGGAGAATGTGACACCCTGCAAAATTTGAGTACAATTAAGTACAGTAAACTAGTAAATTTTACGCTAATTTCATGGTTAAGTTTAAACAAAACTTTTTGATGTGAGGTAAGCCTAGCAAGCCCAGTACTTCAAACCAAAAAGTATTACTTAATACGTAGTTATATAAAGCTACATACAAATGTATCGAAATGAACCCGACATAAGTAAATAACAAAACTTGGTGATACAAAAATAATTAATAATTCAATTATTAATTACGAGTATTAATATATCTGTAACATATAGATAAAATGATTTAAATATATGTTTTATATAAAACGTATTACAAAAGAACATAAACAATTGTAAAACGTACCCAGAGATCGCAAATCATCAAAATTCTATTTTTCTCAGACATTTGAAAGTATTTGGAACATTACCTGAAAATATGGATTCATAATTTAACTGAAATTTGGCGCCCAATTAGATACGCGCAGTAAAAATATACAAATGGTACAACAGTCTAAAATAATGATAACATCATTATTCTGATTTTAAATAACGTATTTGAAGATCACCTACAAAATAAAAATATAAAATGTTATATTTTATATTGCTATAATTGGACCCGTACCCGCAATTAACAGGTTAAAAACCTACAAAATATACATAAACTAAGATGTCAGCCGATACCCTACTGTGTATAACTATACACCCTTTGAATTTTAACACCAAAAATTGTATTATATATATTTACCTCTCAATCTTAGATACACACACATACGTTCCACCAAACTACAATAATTCAAGTTACTGTGTATCATCTTGGGTGCAAGGCAGAAGGAAGAAGGAAGCTGAAGTGGAAGCAACAATATATTATCCTCAATATTTCTTCTTCTTCACTCACATCATCATCATCATTTACAACATCCGTCATCACCATTGTCACCTTTATCTTTGTTGTTAAGAGACCTACGTGGCCGACGACTACTACTACTCGCTAGCTTTCACATCTACGCTCCCACTGTGAGTTCACAGCCCCTATTTTTACTATTTTACTGCTTTTAAACTAGGGGTGAAAAACATAGCTAACGTTTATGCTATAACATGCAATAAATGTTCATAATTGCTTTGGTGCTTATGTGCTACTTAATTGCTTTGGTGCTTATGTGCCACTGATTATATGAATGATTTTATTATATGATTGAGGACTATATGTGAATACTTGTATGCGTTTATACGAACAACTCATAGGGTATTGCTTCCCTACAAACTGTAGTGAATGACTTCATTTGACTTACTTGTTAACATTTTACAAATGAATATCGTTTAATAAACCATACTTATAAAAACCTGTGAATTCACTCAACATTATTGTTGACGATTTTACTATGTTTTTCAGGTAACTAGCAGAACTATTAAGTCTGCATACGCATGGAGTTAGGCGACCCACAACGAACTAGGATGCCACATTTTTTGAGACAAAACTAGATTTTCTTCATATAATTAATTTATATTAATTGTACTTATGAAACTACTTTTTGAGACAATGTATTTTATGACACTATTCTATGACTTCGCTAAGTCACAGGTATTTTATAACAAATATATATTTAAATTGGCATCTTAAGTCACTGTTCAACAATAATCATACGCTCTGATCTGGCATGATGTTCAACGTTAATATCAACGCCCTTTGTACACATTAATGCTTCCGCAAATCACGCGTTGACCGCGTTGACCAAAATTGGGGGTGTCACAATATAGGTTTGGGTACCGTTTCTCTCGCAGTCAGAGTCAACTAGTGTATCCCTGATAACACGCAAAAAGTCAAGTTTTTATGTGTTATTATCTAACTTTTTTAGCCCGATTATGGATGAAAACATTTGAAATATACAATTATATACTAAAACTCATCATGAAGGCTAAAATATAGACGATGCTTCAAGAATCAACTAAAAAGGCCTAAAAATGAGTAAAATAGAGCACAAACGATCAATGAATCTTCCGTTCACGCTTTTCAATGCATTTGGAGCTATACTTGGAGTTATGACCTCTAACTTATTTCATTTTCTTTGTTAGGAAATTACGAAACCGTGGGCATGAGAATCACTCAAAACGGATAAACGACGAAGAAGATACGCTTAAACGAAGAACCGAAGGACCGAATACGGCTGAACCAGACCGTATACGGCTGGCCCAGACCGTATACGGCTGGACACAGACCGAATACGGCCTGCACAGACCGTATACGGCCTGTGTTCAGCCGTATATGGCTAAAACCAACCGTATACGGTTGGTGTTCACCCGTATTTGCCCTAGTTTGCCCGTATACGGCCAAAACCAACCGTATTCCACGTTCAGGCAATAAAAATCACATTTTTATACGGGTGTGCAATACGGTTGAGCATTTGGAGGTCCAGATATGGTTGAAGGATACGGTTGAGCATTTCCTATATATATGAGGCCTCTCCATTCATTTTCAACACACTTCTACACTTCTTCATCCACCAACACACTCTCTCACTACTCTCTCTCTAGATTTAAGTTTTCATTTTTAGTTTTCACAGTTAGCGGCTAGTTAGTCTCGGTTCGAACGAATAGAGGGGCAATATTGTAATATCGTGTTGCGCGGGTCTGTTACGAACCGTCAACGGATGTTTAAAAATTTATAATTGCTGGGGTCTAAGTGTAACTTACTGATACTGAACCAAGGGTTAGTATGTGATAAGTTGGACCTAGAGTCATTCTTAAAGAGAAACTGAATTGAAACGGTGGTGATCCAATCAATCTTGCTTTTCTAGTAAATGTTTTAAAAGAGTGCGTTGGGGGATTTGGTTCAGTTGACTAAGTAAACTAAATAAAGCAAATAAAATGTAATAAGATGTCAGATAATGCAAAGTAGTATTTGTTGTGACTTCGTTAGCTAATAATCATGGGATGATGACTTTCACGGGAAAACGATTAACTAAATTGGGTTGCTTACGGGATTCATTAACTTATGGTATAACCAATAGATTCCTTATCAGTCGGTTATCAACTAATATGTCACGAGGAACTAAGGTATCATGATTCTGACCAGAAAGACGATGTTCAACTCTCCACACTCTCCTGTGAGGGAGTCAGTGGCCCATATTATTGAACATATTCGCTCGTGGGCGAAGGAATAGAGTAGCAAGTCCTTAACATGTCTAGCCGTTCTTAATACCACAATGATTATGAATCTATTAAACAACTAACTTAGAACTTATGTCCGGACTTATTTAATCAATTTCTACCAATGAAACTTAAGCGTGATAAACGAGGGAAAGAATTTAGGTTTCTTCCATACCGTACTTTAGGTTTCATGGTTTTAGGAAAAAGTATCGGTTTAAGTTGGATTTCAAACTTACCTTTCTTAATAAAATTAACAAATCCCTAGGTTTTCGTAAATGATCATTTAGCCTATAGCCTACCTAATCTAATCTAATCTAAACTAAAACAACTAATTAAAATGCTGACGGCTTTTTACAGAAAGTCAAACCCAGACCATGTAGGAAATGCTATGGTAGCTCACAACGTATTTAATCGTTTACCGATGTTTCCGTTGTGAGTTTAATTGCTTCGCGATGTTTACATGATAATTACATTGTGATCGGAAGTGTACAATACTCATGGCAAGTTCACGTAATGACATTGCATTTTTTAATGCTTGCATGACGTTACAATTAAAAACATAGTTTTTACACAGATAACTATTGACCGAGTATTGAGGTTCGCGACTCCTCTTTACAAGGTTACAATCACGTTTGTTAATCGAAAGGCGAGTATAAGTTTTAGGTTTAAAATCACAAGATAAGTCCATTCACAAAGTTTCCAATTTTATAACGTCGATCCATAATACAACTACCTTCGGTCGTTACCGGCTTCCATATATTTGTACTATGCTCAAAAGCATTTCCAATACTATACCGAGTAATCAGTCGAATCGGGGCCGTCATATTATTTTACAACGTATTTAAATTCATCCCACAATTATATATACTAACTACATCACAACAAATACAATAGTAATCTACTCGCTAATCATGGCATAAACAATCTCTAACATAATTAAAGCAAACATATTTAATTAAGATAGATAATGATAGAGATAACCGAGATTAATATGCGAGAAGGAATAGACTTGAATTAATGAGCGTAACTCCAAGCGTACACCAAAGATTACAAAACGTTCCTAGCTTTCTTTCTACTCTAAACAAAGTGATAAACTAATCTAATGCTAAATTTAAAGTAAGAAAGTAGAGTGAGAAAGTAAGAAAGTAAGAAAGTAATATGACTAGTGCATATGGGACCTCTTGAAATGAAGCCTTATGCCTCCTATTTATAGGAGAGGTTTGGCTCACATTAGCATCAAGGGGTGCACATTAGCGTAATGCGGGTAAAAAGGTGCACTAGGTACTGTACAACGCGGAAAGGTGGTGCACCGGGTACTGTACATCGCGGAAAGTAGGCGCACCAGGTACGGGAATTAGCCAAAAAAGGAAACCGGGGCAGGGGACAGCAGGCCGGTGCCGCCCCACCCTTGGCCGGCGGCGGCTGGGTGGTGGTCGGCGGCTGGTGGCTGCCACCCGCCCCGTTTCGCCGTCTTTTGCTTCGTTTCTTGATTCGTGCGTGTTTTCTTCGTTATGCGCCCGTTTGAGTCGGTTCTTTTTTTGTTGGATTTGTAATTCAAAAATGAAGATTTACACATAAGATAGCCCCTGAGATGAGGTTCCTAACTCCAGATATCATGTACGAATCATTTGGATCTTCCGGCGGGCGTAGAATCTTCATTCTTTATCCGTTTTATTTGATTCTTCTTCTGTTGGATTCGTACTTTGAAAACGAACATCTTGGATAGAATGGATGTTGGTGAAGGGTACTTTAGTATTGAAATCTCGTTTTGATGCCTTGAATCTTCAAACGTGTGTGGAATCTTCGTTTTTCATCCGTTTTGCTTGATTTTTATCGTGCAATCTTGTTTTGACCACCTTGGCATAATGTCATTGATTTGAACCATATTTGAGTTCAAAATGCCAAGAATCGTTCCAGAATGAGAGAGATATCGGTATTAAAAACGTGACTTTTTACGCGATATCAAGTATCCCACACTTAGAACTTTGCTTGTCCTCAAGCAAACTCGTGTTTCAACATGGTTAAAGATAAGCAGATAATGAAATATTTTAAGACGGAACTCTTTACTAAAGGGGGTTTTGGAAAAATAAAGATATTTTATTTTTGAAAAATATAGGTTGTAATCTTTAGGAGCATGCTTTTGATCTTTGATCTTTGATACAAGACTAGGCAATCCTCTCAAGGTGGTTACTCCAATCACTCAAAGTGTTTAGGGTTTCCTATTCTAGTATTTATCAATCACTCAGAACGCCAGTCATGCATCATTTATCGTCATAGGCTTGATCGAGAATCAAATCGTTACCTTTTGGGTGAGCGTGAAGTCGATCTAGCCACAATCATTCTAGGGGAGTGATGTAGGGTTTTGGAGTAAGGTGTTGGTGATGTGAGAGAGGGTTTTGTTGGTTTTTTTTTTTTTTTTTTTGTGAAGTTGGAAAGCTGAAGTTTTTTGACTTTTCAGGAAGATTGACGCCCTTTTTTTTTTCCTTGGAAGGAGTCTTTTCTCCATTTGACTTTCTTTTCTTCGAGTTTTCTTGGGTAATTTTGACTTCGTAGCCTTGTAGCTTTTCTTCTTTCATCTTTGAAACTCTTTATGAAGTTTGAGGGATGCTTTTGAGTAGGTACGGGATGACGTGTTTATTTTGGGGTGAATAGAAGGGTTCAAGAATGATGTGATTCGATCTCCTTTTTACTCACTAGTTTGGCTTCGAAATGCATTAAAGGAGCAAGTTCTGATTCTAAACACATACATCGGCACACTCAAGAATCGAAAAAGTGAAGCATTAAAAGTGAATGCTTTTCATATGGCTCAAGATACCTCACGAATCGAAAGTTGGTTTGTTGTGTGCTTAGTCATGCGATGCTCTTTATGGGATTTTTAAACAGGTTTTTTCAAAAGAATTTATATTTTATTCGTCCTTATTCCTCAAAGTAAATCGTTCTTTGTCTAAAATTTTTCATTTTCAGCTTAATTTTGAAAAATTTTGTTTACTTTTTGGAGCAAGGCGGTCTTAAAGAGCAACGATTCTAGAATCAAGAATATACCATCATCCATTCTACAGTAGTGCAACTACTGCTATCCCACACTTACAGGAACATCGTCCTCGATGTTATTCTAAGCTGTGACTGGGGTAAAATCCCACATTTAGAATTTGAAACATCTAAGAAGCATTCTTGTAGCGGTGTGTATTGGGCTTGAATCCCACACTTAGTGATAAGCATAGTGGATATGGCATATTTAAAACGAATGAAAGAGAATGGTATAGAAGTACTCCATGGTAGTTGCAGTATTCCTTTGGTTGCATCTACCGATCTTTGTCTTCTTTGGTGCATTCTTGATCAAGTCTTCTTGTTATTGGTCTCGTGAGTGTGAACACGTCGGATATACTATTCTTCGGTTATTGATGCTTCCTTGCAAGCTGGAGCATTCTTTGTATGATCCGAGTGTGAAAGATAGTCGGATATTTCATCACTTCTTGGAAAGTAAAATTGCAGAAATGTAAAAACACGGGTTGCCTCCCGAGAAGCGCTCTTTTAAAGTCGAGAGCTCGACTTAGTCCTTTTCTTCTTCAGATGATGCTTGATGCATCCGTAGTGGTGGCGTGGTCACTGTGGTTTCTTGGTAGAGAGTATCGTGGTGGATAGTATTGTAGGAATTACTCTATCATGTCAGCAATGAGAGTTGGTGGGTTGGTGGATTCCATTCTGAAGCTTTTGAAGTGATCGGTGGCGAGTCGGTCGAGGATTGCCATTCCATAGCAGATGTATCGAACTGCCCTTGTGACTGGTCCGTTAGGGTCAATTAGAGTGCAGGTGTGAGTTCGAACATTCCGCGCAGCCGAGTTGTAACATAAGTGGCTAAATTGATTTGTGACATGTGCGGGATGAATCTCGGTACCTCACGAGTTTCCTCTTCATAGGCTGGCTCGTTTAGCTCATAAATTATTAGTTCAACGTGGTGCCCAATGGTGGATTGAATGACGATCCTGCAGTTCTATGAGGCTGTGAGGTGTTCTCCAGTTTCGATGAGATCTAGGAGAGTTCTAAGATCTCCCAATGTTGCACCCCCGAAACACGTGGCAGCGGAAAGCAGGAGGTGTCACGGGGGCGCCGACCAAATCAAATATCACAACACAAAGATTAAAGCAAACGACCTCTATATGAGACGTTTGAAAAATATTACATTACCATAATTCAAATGTTTACAAAATATCTGGAGTTCGCATAAACCGTTAGAGATTTCTAATACATAAATGTTGATACAAAATATCGTAATGCAATCTAATCTCTTGTTGTTTGTGAAAACATGCGACTCGAGCTAATGCTTTCCAAAAGTATCCTACTGCCTTGTTTCCTGAGGGAAGTCCTACTGCATCTGTAAACCTTAGAAATACATGCTAAAAGGTCAACATAAAGTTGGTGAGTTCATAGGTTTACGCAGTTAAAATCATAGTATGAACCACAAGATTTCATAGTTATCAAAGTAGCACGAATGCCAAAGTAAATCGTAGTATACTATTGCCATGAGCTCATACTCCGAAGCTTAACCGTAGTTGTTTACCCCCAGTGAGTGTGTAACTAGTACACTCGGCTGTACGAAATATTATGCATCCGTATAGTGGTTAGCGCGACTAACCCGGATGGCGGATTGTCAGGTCCCGATAGATCTATCCATAATGTTCGCGCTTAGTATTAACGTACTATGATATTTGTTAGGGGCCATCGTAGTTTGGTTTAGTTACTCATGCAATAAGTATAAGAGTTTTCGTTACTTGCGTTCATATGTAAAACAGTTTATAAAACAGAGCATGTATTCTCACCCCAAAGTAAAAAGCAGTAAAAAGTGGGGCTATGAAACTCACCTTAGATTAGCAAGTAGCAAGCAAATATCAAATAAGCAAGCAAGCCGGTGTGCAATCCGTCTAACGTCCTAAAAACGTATAAGGTTGGGTATAAGTAGATGTCTCAAAAGATAATTTATAGCGATTGTATAAGTGGGGGTCAATGTCCACTTAAGCCAATCGTGTAGGTGGAGGGTTAATGTCCACCTAAGGCTAGTTCATCAACTAGTATGTCCAAATAAGTTGATCAAGTTCGTTTGTCAAAAGCGTGTACGACGCGTTGGTAAAAGTTTGTAATAATAATTTGTTTAGACATTATTATTAAGTTTGTTTCGTTGTACATTATTCATTAGTATATATCGTGTGTTGCTAACAAATTATTTAGTTCGTAAAAACCTCAAACCGTAGGTCAAAGTTGGTCAACTCGTTGGTCAAAGCAGGTCAAACTAGTCAAAGCTGGTCAAAGTTGGTCAACCTGGTCAAAGTTGGTCAAACCTGGTCAAAGTTGGTCAAACTGAGTCAAAGCTGGTCAAAGTCATTTATTTAGTTACCCAAACCCATTTTTGTTACCACTTTCCAAAAATAGTAAGTTTTGTCGTTTTTAGCCACCGAGCCGTTTTTGTTGACTTGGTCAAACCGACTCGGTTTGACCCGAAACTTTTACCCAACCATATAATTCAGTTAATTAAGTTTATAAAACTTGTCGGTTTGTGTCGGAGTTATTTCGAGGTGTCGGTTTTAAATACGCATCTTAAAACTTCAAGATTCAATGTTTCGGTTTTTGTCGGTTTGTTACGCCACATGATTTCACCTACTTATGGTCCAAATCAAACTTCTCAATTTTTACCAGATGTTCTTCTACTAGTCTAGATCCTAACATAGAAATTTCAGCTTCTATAATGTCCATTTACATTTTTAATTAATTCCGCGCAAGAACCATACAATTTTATCGAAAACTTCCATATCAGTCCTATAAATCGACTCGTAGGGAAAATCGTGTACATTTCTGGAAAAAGTGTAAAACACAAAAGTTGTAGATCTTTTCAACACGCAAATTTAAAAAAAAAAAATCGTTGTCTAACTCTTCCTAGAACTCGAGATATGGTCATTTTACTAGACTATTCTTTTGTTGACAGATTATACATCTTTTAGGAATAAATTATAAAAACGTATTTTGGTAAGGAATTTGGACATAATCTTTTTGATGGAGCTTAATAACATCATAATCAGTAACATGAAAGTAAAATTAATGAAAGTTCTTGAGAATCCTTACAAGGAAGTGATGAAGAACAAGTGATGATGAAGAAGATGATGTTCTTAAGCTTGTAAAACCCTAGCAAATGGTGGTGATTGTTAGTGGTGGTTCATGGTAGTTTATGGTGGAGGTGGTGGTGGCTGTGGGCTGAGGGATTTCCAGAAAATAGAGAGAGTATTTTGGGAGAAAAATGAAATGAAAATGAAAGAAAGAAATGGTTTGCATGTTTGATGAATGGTTCAAGTATCCAAAACACAATGATGGGCATTTGCATGTAAATTTTGATTAGCTTAATTGGGTGGTGATCACATGGAGGGGGAGAGAGAGGAGAACGCCCAAAGGGGCCCACAAAGGGTATTTTAGTCATTTTCTTATTTACCATTTAATTTGTTATGTTACTCGTTCGTTTACCCGATTGTTTCGACGTTTATTCGTACGTAAAACGTTAATTATATGTGTTTAATCAACGATTTAAATTTCGTCATTTTCACTTGAAGTATTTATTCTAAATACTTGAAAAACATTTATAAAAATGTTTCATTAAGTTGTCGCCTCGATTTACGTGCACGTTTTACGGAGGTTTAATCGCGTAGCATTTTAAATAGACGTTTTTCTTTGACAACTTGTAACACCCCCAAATTAAATGATTTGCGGAAGCATACATTGGGTGTTACTAATCAATATACAAAGCACAAGATTAATAGTAAACGACCTCTAAATGAGACGTTTGTAAAATAGTTACATTTCATAATTAATAATCGTTTGAAAACCATAGGTTTTCGTATACAAAATGTAATTCCCTAGAGTCCACGCGTATAGCGGGAGATTCTATTACATCATCATAGTTACAAAAGATAATGCCAAAGAATCTCCGTTAAATGCAGTTTGTAAATCATGCGACTCTAGCTAGTAATCCTGGAGAAATCCTACTCCGTAAGTGTACCTGAGATACAAAGCTAAAAAGTGTCAACCAAAAAGGTTGGTGAATCTCACAAGTTTAGTAATAAGTAGGTGTTATGAACCACAAGTATGTACCCGTATTGCTATCAAGCAAAGTGAGTAAATCAGTTAATCAGTACAGTGCCATGAGCTCATAAGTTGAAGCTTAACCGTGTAGTGTGATTATATCACGTACCCCCGTGAGTGCTATCCGCACACTCATATGTAACAAATACTAATATGTCTGTTTCTACGTGTAAATCAGTACGTGGTGGCGCTACCACCCCAGACAGGGATTGTCAGTCCCAAATGGATCCATCTATTAGTAATCGCGCTTAAGTCCATAACTAACAACTTACGATTAGGAGGCTTTCAGTGGATAAAAGTAACTCATGCGTTTGTTTGTAAACAGTAATGTTTTCAGTTCAGTACATTGTGTTCATACGTAAAACAGTTGCTAAGTATCTCACCCCAAAGTATAAAACAGTAAAAGTGGGGCTGTAAGACTCACCTGAGTCGAGCAGTGGTAAATAGCAAGTAGTAGTAAATCAAGTAGGTTCTCCGAACCCGTAACCTTCTAGTGCCTAAACACGTAAGGTTAAGTAAGTAGATGTCTCGCAAGACCATCTAGGCTAGTTGTTCATACAACCCGTTGTGTTTAAATGTTGGTTTGTTCGCGTTCGTATCAAAGTATACGGCCCGTTGGTGATTTGTTATAATTAAAGTTTGTCATTTATAACGCAATTTAGAGTAATTGTAATAGGAAAGTATGTTTTATTATGTTTGTTAGGTCGTATCGTATAAGGATTTGAGGTTGTAAAAGTTCGACACTTAGTGAAAATGTGAGTTTTCAAAGTTCTGGTTTGTGCGACGTAGCATGCGACGTCGCTAGCGACGTAGAGTGCGACGTGGGCATGTACGTCGCATGATGCGACCTTCGCAAATCAATGCGACGTAGGGGGCAGCGTCGCTAATGCGACGTTGGTTCGGTTTGCGACGTTAAAGTCTACGTCGCTACTTGCGACGTCCGCAAGTTAATGCGACGTAAGGGGCTGCGTCGCTAGTGCGACGTTGGGATTTTTGTGCGACGTAGGCCGCGACGTCGCAGAGGCCCCTGGCCAGGTGCGACGTAGCGGTCTGATGGCCGGAATTTTGGTCGAAAACGAGTTTCCGGGTTTCCGTTGGGTCCAAATCTTTTACCCAACCCTTATATGAACATATTAAGCCTATTTAAACCATAATCTAGTAAAAATGATCAAGAACGAGAGATGTCGGGATTTGTCGGAAACTTACAAAGTGTCGGATTGAAAATCCGAAAAGATAGGAATGTAGATCGTGTTGTCGTGGTCACTTTTCTCCAAATGAGTGGTATGTTTTGGCGAGGTTTGATGGTGTTATTTTGCGAATTTGGGTGATGGTGGTGATGTTTGTGGAGTTAGAGAGAAAAGAGAGGAGAAAGTAAGAGAGAGAGAGTGATTGGTGGGAATGAGAAGAAAAGGGTGGGAGGTGGAGGTTTATCCTCCACTTTCCAGTCCCCGTTCCCGTGCGACGTTCGTTTCCTCCGTCGTTTAGGCGCTACATTATTTATTTTACGCGTTTAATTATATTTATAAAATCTCAAATCTTGTTAAATAATTTACTTATGTTATTTTCCTTAAATCTTTAATAGTTTAAATTAATTTAATTACTTTTGTTTTTAGATTGTGTAAGTTTTAATCGAGTACTAAAAGATAATTTCTAATTATTATAAAATAGCGTTTCGGTCACAATTGCGTTATCTTAGTTTATAAACATTTGTTCCCCAACGTCCGTATTAACCGAATAGAATTTCATTCTATTTAAATTGCGTACGATTTAAGTCAAATCGCAAAGTTGTATATATTTACCAACATATAATCCGATACATAAATTAGCCTAACACAGAACTAATTACATGTATTAACAAAGAATTAGGCGCTAATACTAGCCCTAATTTGGCGGTTGTTACACAACTATTATACGATGTTTTCAATAATAATTTCATACAAAATAATATATTTTAAATTATTAAAATATATGTTGGCTTTCGTTCGATTGTCGGGTGCGTTCCAAACGTTCCTGTTGCATTTGAGACGTTTTAGCCAAAACGCTTAAGTTTTTCGTGTATTATTTTAACAAAATAATAATATATGATAAATAACTTCTAAAAATAGATTCAAGTTATTTATAGAATTGTTTTCACCAACGTCGTATAATTAGGCGGACTCCGTCCGGTTGTTTCGCACAATTTTATCAAATTGCGTAAGCGTAACTTTAAATAATTACGTAGGTGTATATTCACATAAATATACAAATAGTTACAAGTAACTACAAGTATTTAGCCTAAATCACATCTAAATACACGTAATTAGGGTTTCGGTTAAGTTTAAAAGTTAAACTAAATTACCGGGTGTCACACCCACCATTCTGATGTCGGCATAACTTCTTGGGTTCCCGGTGGCTCTTTCCAGATTGGTTCTCATTGATGCAAGAATAGCTTTTTGACTTGATGAGTACGAAAAAGCTGATTCGGCTAAGGCGCAATATACTTTTTGGTATATTCGCCTTTGGTTTCCGTAGAATTTGATTTCTCCCATCGGGTAGTTGGGTCTTTCTCGCTGTTGAGCTTCTCTAGTAAGTTGTTCTTGAAGCAGATCAGAGAATGCTCGAATATTTCTCCGGAGAGTGCTGGGCTCTGGTTCTCCATAATTGGCGAGGTATGTCACACCCCGCCAAACGGTAATTACAATTACGTAGAGTGGTTTGCGGAAGCTTAGTGACGTGGCAGGGGTGCGAGCAGTAAAACAACCAACATTTACATACATACTCAGAGCATATGATTATCGCAGAACGAAATAGATTAAGATGCCATTAGTTAAAGCTTTACAAAAGATTACCACTTGAAAAGTAGTAACAGTAATAGTAGTGGTTGAAATCAGTATTTCATAAAATACATAATATCAAAAGTAGATTTCATAGGTATGACTGCAGTAGTTGCAGTTATACAGAGGAAATCCAAGTGTCCCAAAAGTAGTGGCATCCTAACAAGTCCAGGGTAGTCCGTCCTGATAATGCATGCAGATCTTACTTACGCTGCTAATTCCCTGAAAAACATAGAGTAAAACGTCAACAAAATTGTTGAGTGAATTCACAAGTTTGTTCGTTATGTAGGAAACACAAGTTAAACATTTAAGAATAACATTTCCAATAAGTGTTGTTTATCAAGTAGGAAACACAAGTTATTAACAAATAACATTTCCCAAATCAGTTGTAGTTGTAATAGGAAACACAGGTTATTTCAATCAAGAGATAACATTTCCTAATTCAGTCATTAGTAGGAAACACAGGTTAACCTAGATAAAGATTAACATTTCCAAATCAGTGTACGTAGGAAATCACTTCCTAAACAATAGTTTTGTGGGAATATTTAGACGGTGATCCCTTGAAAGGTGAGCTAAACCTGTCAAGTAAGGTAACCCAATCTAACCCTATAACCAAACCACAACCCTAATCTGTTGTTGTTTGCCATGCTGGACAATTAAGTATACGCTCCCAAATTCGTAGGAGGGTCGTCACGGCGATAGTACTATCCGTATACTCAGTGGCTAGAGTCACCTAGCTAATGGTTATAGTCTGTAGCCATAAGGTCTTTTATGCACTACATCGTTCAGCCTAGATCCGTACCAAGATTCGTTGCCTAAATTCCCAAAATAGTTATGAAAAACATTTCATAAAACATAGTTCAAATAGTTGTGTGAAATACCCTTTCACAAATAGTTCAAGTATGAAGTACCCCTTCATAAAACACAGTTCAAATCGTCGTGTGAAATACCCTTTCACAAACAGTTCAAGTATGAAGTACCTCTTCATAAAACACAGTTCAAATCGTTGTGTGAAATACCCTTTCACAAACAGTTCAAGTATGAAGTACCCCTTCATAAACAATTTCAGCAAATACATACAGTATTTAATCAATTACAGTATGAAATCACATTTCATCAATAGTTTAAGTAAATACATCTAGTATTTAAATCAGTTGTCGCATGCAAATATACATACGATTTCTATGTTTTCCACCCCGAGGTTTTAAAACATTAAAACATTTAAAAGGGGTTTGTGAACTCACTGTGAGTGTTCGGATGTGAATGCTAGCGAGATATGATAGCGAAGCCCAAACGTATTCAACCTATACACATCAATGTATTAACTATAAGTACTTTGTTTACTTATGTTAATAGTTCATTCGTTTGAAGAAATTATCAGTTTCTTAGGTTTGTGTATTTCGTTGATGATTGTTGTTGGAAATATATAATATTATCCAAGTATTGTTCGTTTGTTAAATTGTCCGAAAGGTGTAAGTATATATACATATACTTATATAGGTGAATACATATATTCTCGTATATATATATTAGTTGTCGTCGTTGTTAATTATCGCGAATAAAAACTTGGTTGTCGTTTACGTTTGTCATATAGTTTGTACTAGATAATTTAAATCGTTCCATTTTTATACGTCTAGTTGTATATATATACATTGTCCGTTAGTATATATATATTATTCGTTATCGTATTAAGTTTTGTTGTGTTCTACTTGCCCGTATTCAAAATGTCTCAATAATATGTCTGTCTAGTTCTAAGTCCCTTGTCGTAACATTTTGTACCATTAACGTATAACCGATACATAAGTAGTATACCGTTTATTAGTTTGTACATTATTTAAAAATGCAAAATTCATCAGTGGGGAATCCACCGTATTCTGTGGAATCCGCCGGATTCAAGTCAGAAGTCGGAATACGCCGGATTCGGGTGAATCCGCCGTATTCATCCTAGTTTTCATACGGTTTCGTTTTTGTTCGGGAATACGCCGGATTTAAATGAATCCGCCGTATTCGTTTGTGTTCACAGGTATTTCGTGTGAAGGTTTGTGAATACGCCGGATTCATTTGAATCCGCCGTATTCACCCGTGTCTTTTACTCGTTCATCGTTTTAGCCGAAGGTTTGTGTGCGGGTCAAAGGTGGGAATACGCCGTATTCGAAGGAATACGCCGTATTCGAAGGAATACGCCATATTCGACTGGTTTAGTAATGGGAATCCGCCGTATTCCCGTGAATACGCCGGATTCATCTGAGCTTCGGCTGGGAATCCGCCGGATTCGCTTGAATCCGCCGGATTCAAAGGTTTTGCAGATTCTGTTTGTGCAGAGCATAAATAAACTCGATGATTTTGTTTCCAACTTGTTTAGATCATGGTACCAAACGTTTATATCAACTAGTTATGTCATTTTATCAACTTATTACCACATTTTTAACAAGTTTTCATTTGTTGATTCTTGGTTTATAGTTTTGGTTTTTAAAACCCATTTCAAGAATCAATCATCAATCTTCGAGTTTGTGATGTTATGTAGCTAGATTATGATGTATAAACAAGTTGTATAACGAAATTTTAGCAAAGAAATCAAGGAAATGAAAGTTTCCTTACAATGAGAAATGTGAAGGTGGTGATGATCGATGATGATGAAGATACGAGGATGATGATGATGTTGTGCCTCTGTTTCTTGCTTCTGATCTTGTTTGAGTTCCTCCAGATCAAAGAAAAGAAAGAAAGAAGAAAAATAGAAAGAAAATGGTGGTGATGTGTGTGGGTGTGTGTTGAAGATCCAGAGAGAAAAAGAGAGGGAGACGGGTATGGTTTTAAAACCAATCTGTCTCCTGCATTATTGAAGGTTGGTGGGATTTTAGTCCCACCAACCTCGAGTACGGGTATAATTATAGCAATATAAAATTTAACATTTTATATTTTTATTTTGTAGATGCTCTCCTGGTTCGTAATATGTTTTCAGAATAATGAGGTTATCATTATTTTTGATAGTTGTACATTTTTGTACATTTTACTGAGCGCGGTTAATTGAGCGCCAATTTTCAGTAAATTTAGGATTTCATATTTTGAAGTAATGTTCTAACTTCTTCCAAACGAACGAGAAAATTTGTATTTTTATGATTCGACGTCGTATGCGCGTTTTAGAATTGTTTCTGTTCGTGTTATAATACGTTTTATGTTAAACGTATATTTAAACCCTTTTGTCTATTCGTTATAGATATATAAGTACTCGTAATTAATAATTTCATTATTAATTATTTTTGTGTCACGAAACTTTTGTTATTTATTTGTCGGCTTCGTTCCGATACGTTCGTTGTAAGGATTTTAGATTTGATGATTACAAAACAAAATATGCATAAAGTAAGAATAATGAAACTAGAAGGACTTAATTTGTGATATTAGTTTAATTCATGTGCAAGTTAGGTTTTATTGTAACCCTAATGATCTCTAGTATATAAAGAGACATAGGGGTGTAGGAAATTGTGTGCACAAAATAATGTAGACGTCTATAGTATTCCGTTATCCCTAAGGTTCTTGTAACCCCGATACTAAAGGGTATCCGTCTTGTTAATTCATTAATAAGATTAGAGATTTGGCCATTGATAACATTGATGTTGTTCTTATTATTCCGCTGCATAGTATTATCATTGTTATCGTTTATTGTTAATCCTAGATCAAGATCTAAAAAGTCTGAGCTTAAACGATCATACGTTTTCACAATTGGTATCAAAGCAAGGTGGCTCGTGATCTAGGATCTACAAGTTTTACAAGCAAGAGAAGCCGTATCGAAGAAACCCTAGAAGATTGCAAGAAAAATTCGTAATTCGTCACTTTCTGCACAGCCATGGTAAAAAAAATTCGGATCTCCTTCGTTAACCGTTAGATTGTCTTGAAATTTGAACTGTAGGTTCTTAACATATAAGCGCACATTCCTACCGAAGGAATTTTCGATCTGAGTTTTTGATTGAGAGATATTCATTGTCGAAATTGGTTGCTGAAAGTTTAGGGTTTTTCAAAACGGCAGAAGTAAAACGATCACTGTGTCTTCGTTATCCAATGAAAGTTTATGATTTTTGGATATGTTATAGAAGACATATGTTTCTACATTGTGTAAAATTTTCGTTGTGATTGGATGTTTCTACTTAGAGATATTCAAATTCAAATTTGCTGCAGTAGGTTTATGGTTTCTTTCGTGCAGCTGAAGTCAGAAAATTACTGTAGATTCGTTAACCATTGGATCGACTTGATTTTTGGATATGTGGTTAATGAAACATTGATCGACTTCGTGTAAAAATTTGAGCATGATCAGATACGTCATCAGAGAGATATATAATTCTGAAGTTGCTGCCCCTGTTAGTTACATGTGCTAGCCACTGCTCAGCCACTGTTGGTACGAGCTTCCCGCTGCTAGAAGGTTTGTTCCCGCTGCTAGTAAAAGTTTGTCCCACTGTTAGCACAAAGCTTCTCACTGCTAGTACAAGTTTACCGCTGCTAGAACATTCTTACCACTGTTTGTACAATATTGCCACTGTTAGATGGCTTTTGCCACTGCTAGTACAAACATGCCTCTGCTAGTTATACTAGACAGTGCCACTGTTAGTTATTTGGATAGTGCCACTGCTAGTTAGCAATTACCACTGTTAGTTGACGTGCAAACGTTAAAACTGTTAGAACAAAACAGTTGATGGTTTTGGATCTCGATTGGAATTGTTTTCATAACAATTTATTCTTATTGATTTAATGGTTCGTTCATAAAGATTATATGAAGATGTGATTACGAAGAAGGTTGATTGTAGCTTATTTGATATTGTAGTTGAGTTTTTCAGCTATGTATCTTATCATATCTCAAAGTGGAGGATGAAGAACTTTGAAGATAACTTGTTTGGTTTGTATGGTGACGACGAAGACTTGACAAAATCTAGCAAACGTGTGAGATTAAACTTATGATGCTCAATGCTCACATTTGCTATCACTTGAAAGAGTTTTGGTATGCTCAGTGACTTATGTTGGAAAAATAAGGATTTTTGTCAAAGAGATTGCGGTCTACTTATACATTGGATTATAAGTTCGACGTCGTGGATAGTACAAGATATAAGGTACAAGTTTGGAAGATTTAACTTCTTTATTAAGTTTGTTATACTCTATTTTCTTCACCGACCAGTAATCATTACATAGAGCCAATCGGATTTCGAGATTCAAGAGATGGTGAACATATTTTAAGGGGAAGCTTACTGTTTAATGTTTCATCATCTACATGTAACACTTGAGGGGAAGTGTTTACAAGTTGCAAAAGATTCTGATTTGATTATTACAAAAAGGGGAAGAAGGATATTGTTAAGTGATTTTGCAGCTTATAATAAGTGGTGACATGTTCAAGAAGATATTAAGTAAGGGGAAGCATAGAAGACGGTTTCATTTATCAAGATTGTTTTGTAATATCAAATAGGGGAAGATTGTAAGGATTTTAGATTTGATGATTACAAAACAAAATATGCATAAAGTAAGAATAATGAAACTAGAAGGACTTAATTTGTGATATTAGTTTAATTCATGTGCAAGTTAGGTTTTATTGTAACCCTAATGATCTCTAGTATATAAAGAGACATAGGGGTGTAGGAAATTGTGTGCACAAAATAATGTAGACGTCTATAGTATTCCGTTATCCCTAAGGTTCTTGTAACCCCGATACTAAAGGGTATCCGTCTTGTTAATTCATTAATAAGATTAGAGATTTGGCCATTGATAACATTGATGTTGTTCTTATTATTCCGCTGCATAGTATTATCATTGTTATCGTTTATTGTTAATCCTAGATCAAGATCTAAAAAGTCTGAGCTTAAACGATCATACGTTTTCACATTCGTACGTAATTTATAAATAACGACGTATCATGTAATACTTTTAGTATTATTGTTTAGGGCTCGCTAGACTGACATCACATCATAAGTTTAGTTTAAAACAATTGCAGGGAATTAGCGTAAGAAATGCATGTAATTAAGTATAATTATATACCTAATTTGGAGGAGTGTCACATTCTCCCCCCGTTAGTGAAATCTCGTCCCGAGATTTAAGTCGAGCCATGAGTCTCGGTCACGCTCTCAAATAGGTTGGGGTATTTCTTTCGCATTTCATCCTCTCGTTCCCAGGTAAACTCTGGGCCATGTTTCGAGTTCCAACGAACTTTAACCAGTTTGATTCGTTTGTGTCGAAGTTTCTGAGTTTTAGAATCCATAACTTCAACAGGTTCCTCCACAAAGTTAAGTTTTGAGTCAATGAAGACTTCGTCAGGAGGAAGGATAAGTGTTTCGTCAGAAAGACACTTTTTGAGGTTGCTAACGTGGAAAGTATCGTGTATGCTACTAAGCTCTTGTGGTAGTTTGAGCTTATAAGCGACAGGACCAACCCTAGCAAGGATTTCAAACGGTCCGATGTATCGTGGGTTCAGCTTTCCTCGTTTTCCAAATCGTGCTACTCCTTTCCAGGGAGATACTTTGAGTAGGACCTTGTCTCCTACTTGAAACTCAAGAGGTTTACGGCGGTTATCAGCGTAACTCTTTTGTCGATCTCGTGCCGCTTTCAGTCGGCTCAATACTTGAGTTATTTTGTCAGTGGTTTCCTGGACAAGTTCGGGTCCAGATAGTTGTCTGTCGTCCAACTCTGCCCAACAGAGTGGTGATCGGCACTTGCGTCCATATAACGCCTCAAATGGTGCCATCTGTATACTCGTGTGATAACTATTGTTGTAAGAGAATTCAGCTAAAGGTAGGTGGGTATCCCAGTTACCTCCAAAGTCTATCACACATGCTCGCAACAAGTCTTCGAGCGTCTGTATAGTTCGCTCACTTTGGCCGTCAGTCTGCGGGTGATAGGCAGTACTCATATCAAGTCGAGTACCCATTGCCTGTTGTAATGTTTGCCAAAAGCGGGAAGTGAATCGCGCATCTCTATCAGATATGATGGATAGTGGCACACCATGCCGAGAAACAATCTCTTTAATATAAATTTTTGCTAGTTTCTCCATTCCATCCGTTTCCTTAGTAGCGAGAAAGTGGGCTGATTTCGTCAATCGATCGACAATCACCCATATGGCATTTGCTCCCGATGCCGTTCTAGGTAACTTCGTAATGAAGTCCATTGTTATTTGCTCCCATTTCCACTTGGGCATTTCAGGTTGTTGCAAAAGTCCAGACGGCTTTTGGTATTCAACTTTGACTTTAGAACAAGTCAAACATTTACTTACGTAGGTGGCAATGTCACGTTTCATTCCAGGCCACCAGTAGAAACCTTTCAAGTCATGGTACATCTTGTCTGCACCAGGATGTATTGAGTAATTGGACTTGTGTGCCTCGTCCAAAATCAGCTTGCGTAACTCATCTACGCATGGTACCCAAATTCGATTCATAAAGTACAACACTTCGTTGTCCTTTTTCTCTAGTTGTTTTTCCATCCCTTTCAAGGATTCATCCTTAAGGCGTTCGGAGGTGAAAGCAAGTTCTTGTGCTTCGCGAATTTGAGTAATGAGATTCGAGTGGATTGTCAATCCCAAGGCTCGAACTCTTCGAGGTTTGATTCGTTCCTTACGACTCAGGGCATCTGCTACTACGTTAGCTTTACCCGGGTGATACTTTATTTCACAGTCGTAATCGTTAAGTAATTCGACCCAACGTCGTTGTCTCATGTTAAGTTCTTTCTGGTCGAATATATGTTGTAGGCTCTTATGATCAGTGAAGATCGTACACTTTGTACCGTATAGGTAGTGTCTCCAGATCTTTAGTGCAAAAACAACGGCTCCCAATTCCAAATCGTGAGTCGTATAGTTTTTCTCATGCACTTTTAGTTGTCGTGATGCATAAGCAATGACCTTTTCGTTTTGCATCAGTACGCAACCCAATCCCTGATGCGATGCATCACAGTAAACAACAAAGTTATCTACTCCTTCAGGTAGGGATAGTATGGGTGCGCTGCTCAGTTTCTGTTTCAATAGTTGGAATGCATTCTCTTGCTTCTCATTCCACTCAAATTTCTTGTCTTTTTGAGTTAATGTGGTAAGTGGCTGGGCTATCTTTGAAAAGTTTGCGATGAATCGCCTGTAATAGCCAGCTAGACCAAGAAATTGTCGTATTTCCGTTGGGGTTTTCGGTGCTTCCCAGTTGTTGATTGCCTCAATTTTGGATGGGTCTACGTGAATTCCCTTGTCATTTATCACATGACCAAGGAATTGAACCTCTCGTATCCAAAATTCGCACTTAGAGAACTTTGCATAAAGCTTCTCTTTTTGTAGTAGTTCGAGGATAAGCTTTAAATGTTTTTCGTGATCCTCTTTCGATCGTGAGTATACCAAGATGTCGTCAATAAACACAATGACAAATTTATCTAAATAGGGTTTGCATACTCTGTTCATCAAATCCATGAATACTGCTGGTGCGTTGGTCAGCCCAAAAGGCATGACTAAGAACTCATAATGACCGTATCGAGTCCTAAACGCAGTTTTCGGTACATCTTCTTCTCGTACCCTGAGTTGGTGGTAACCAGATCGTAGGTCAATTTTTGAATAATAACTTGACCCTTGCAGTTGATCAAACAGATCATCAATGCGTGGTAACGGGTATCGGTTCTTGATAGTTACCTTGTTCAGTTCCTGGTAATCGATGCACATCCGCATAGATCCATCCTTTTTCTTAACAAACAAAACCGGAGCTCCCCAAGGGGAAAAGCTCGGTCGAATGAATCCCAAGTCTAGAAGTTCTTGTAGTTGCGTAGACAGCTCTTGCATTTCAGAGGGAGCTAGACGATAAGGTGCTCGTGCGATAGGTGCGGCTCCTGGCACCAGGTCAATGTGAAACTCAATTTGTCGTGGGGGTGGCAATCCCGGCAACTCATCAGGAAATACTCCTGGATAGTCGCGTACAATGGGCACATCGTCAATACGTCGCTCCTCAGTTTTCTTTTCTACAATGTGTGCCAAAAATGCTTGGTACCCCTTTCGGAGATACTTACTGGCCTTCAAGCACGAAATCATTTTTGTGGTACTTTTTCGTTTCTCACCTTGAACCACAAGTGTTTCTCCTGTTGACAGTGGTAATCGTACCAGTTTATCATGACATATGATCTCAGCGCGGTTCTTAGATAACCAATCCATACCGACTACAACGTCAAAACTTCCCAACTTAACCGGTAGTAAGTCTATTTCGAAGAGATGACCTTCTAACTCCAAGGTACATCCCGGTACTATTTCTCCTGATTCGATTAACTCACTGTAACATCCCCAAATTGGGCCTAGAAGAAACAGGTATTTCCTTATATTTAATTGTGATATTTAATTGTATTTTGGTGTTTGATTGTAAAATTTATAGGTAAATAAGTCTCAGGAAATATTGTGATTAGTGAAATATAATTTGTTTTAAATAAACTTAGGTGACGGTAAAATAAAATAATTTTATCGCAATTGAAACTGAGGTTCCAGACAATAGGTCAAAAAGGGGTATAATATTACACTGTGTGTAAGTGAGGCGGTTTAATTTAAAACAAAGGGGCCGACTTAAGTTTGTTCCCCAAACTTCTTTGGTGTTCTTCAAAACTCTCTCAAACTCATTCTCAAATCACTTACATGATTTCTAGTGATTAATTGCAAGAATAAACAAGAATTGGAGCTTAAATCTTTAGTTATATCATCTTCAACCTCATCTCTTTGTGTTCTTCAATTGTAAGTAATTGTTGATGGCTATTTAGTTTATAATTAAGGTTTTAAGTTGAAATGATGTGTTCTAGTGTTTATATGATTGATTGATGATCTATTGTGATTGTTCAAACTTCATGAACTGATTTGAGTGATGATTATATGAATAAATAGTTAAATTTCTTGAGTTTTAGGTTTGAAAGGGGAATTGTTAGGTTATAGGTGATTGATTGAATTTGTGATGATTTGAATCTTGAATCATTGTTATATGATGTTAGTATATGTTGTTATGACCGAAATTTAGTAAAAACATGAGTTTAGAACTGAGTTTGGTGAAATTGCAATTTTTTGTTCGTAGTTGAGTTGTGCAGGAAATGGTTAATGTGCAGGTCTGGAAGACGTGGGAATACGGTCGGATTCCCCTGAATCCGGACGGATTCAAGGGAATACGGCGTATTCCCGGGGTGTATTCCCAACCGGATTCCTTAAATTGAGTTCTGGTTGAAATTGAAGCTGAAATGACTTGGGAATACGGGCGTATTCACTGGAATACGGCCGGATTCATCTGAATACGGCCGGATTCCAAGGAATACGGCCGGATTCCCTTAGCTGGACAGTGATTTTCTGACTTAAGCTTAATAATGTGATTTAGTTTGCATAATGTGTTTCTATTATTTAATATCTGTTTGATTGTTGATATTAAGTTATATACAATGTGATGTGAGGATTGACTTGGAATTCTTTTGTATTTCAGATCCGACCACGACTCAATAAAATTAGATCTTTGAGTGAAGCTTGAAACGAGACAGGTGAGTGACTGGTTCTCACAGTTTAAATTGGTGTTAACAATTTAGTTACATCAATTTTAAGTAGATTGATATTGTGAGTTATTGATAAGTTGATTGTGGCTAAATGATTGATTGCTAGTGACTCATTCCATGATAGGTTGGAATGATAGAGGTCAATTTCAATTGGGTTTAGTTGCTATAGGTTAATCTTTATGGTATTGATGAACATTCGTTGTGAATTCGTCCATACTGATTAAAGATAGCATTGAACTATCGGTAAAATCTCTGTATTGGCCTGCAGTGGATTATAAGTGTTCTTGGTGGGCCATCCGCGGGCTGAGGGTACCACAAGAACCACCGATCCTCTAATTTGATTGTTACTATTAGTTGATTGTTGTGAGTTGATTGTTTATGCTAAGTTAGATTGTTAGAATCGTTATTCACTTAGCTTCGTGCTAATCCCCCTCCTCACTTTTGCAGGTTAAGTTGGTTTATGCTCGGTTGAGAGGTTTTGGGTGAAATGTTTGACAAGCTGGCAACTCTTGATTACTTTTGTTTTGGCGTAAACGTTTGTATAAATAACACCACTAGATTTTGGGTTTGTAATGAAATAACTTAATGATAGTTTTGTGTAATAACTAACTTTCGATATTATCTTATATGTAAATGTTGTTGAATGGGATAACGCTTCCAGGTTATATAAAAAAAAAAAATGTCTTGAAATATGGGGTGTTATAAGTTGGTATCAGAGCATAAGTTTAGGGGAATGAACATTCTAGGTGTTCATACCTAAACTTATTTCCGTTGGTCAAACATTTCATGTTATGGGGATTAGTTAGGAAGGGAATTTAATTAGTTTGCTAGTACTAATGATTAACGAATTTTGAGATATGATGTGATTTCAGATATGGCGGATAATGAGCAACCTGTCCATACTCTTAACAATGCCTCTCAAATTTCTGCACCAACACCAGAAAATCAGGAGCATAATGGAATATCTAATCCAAGAGGGGTGGAAACAGAAACTGACCAAGAGTACATTATGAGATTAGAGAATCGGGTGTTGGAATTACAGAATGAACAGGCTGGGCCTTCTCGACAGCCTATTCATACTCAGCCGCCTGTTATAACTACTGCTCCTCCTGTTGTATCTTCTGAGCGGATTCCAGTATCTATACCTTTTGTTTCTCAGCAGCAGCAACAAGGTTATAGTTATCAAGCTACTGTACCTTTTCCTTCTTCCGGATTTACTAGTTATCAGATACATGCGATTCCTTCATTTCAGCAGTTAAAAGTGGGTTGTTCACTTAAGACTTTTATGTCCACCAATCCTTCTTCATTCTCTGGAAGTACTAATCCTACTGACACTTTGGATTGGTTACGTGATGTGGAGCGAAAATTGGAAGTATGCCATTGTGAAGAAAAAGATAAAGTACCATATGCGGTTCAGCTGTTAAAGGGTCAAGCAATGTCATGGTGGGATGCTGTAACTGCTCCATTGACATCGGAACAAATCAAAATGATTAGATGGTCAGACTTTCATGCCGAAGTTTGTAAGCAATTCTGTTCAGAGTACAACTTATCACGTATTAGACAAGAGTTTCTCGATTTACAGAAGACGGATCAAATGTCGATTGAAGAGCTTATCAAGCAATTTTCTGATAAATTGCGATTTGTGAGACAGTGGGTTCCGACTGATAGAACTCAGATTGAGCATTTTGTGAAGACTTTGCCTCCAGATTATCGTACTTCAGTGAGATTAGCTGGTTCTCTTTCACAAGCGTACGATTATGCTCGTTCGGTGGATGGTGATATTCAAGCTAAAAGGGTAATGAATAAGGAAAGGTATTCACATAAACAAAGGGGAGATTCATCTAGTAAACAAAAGGGACAAGGTGGTCAGCAGAACAGAAGGTTTAATCCAATGGATAGTAATTACTGTAACAAATGTAGGGCTAGACATAATGGTCCTTGTACTCCCCAAACTTCAAGATGTGTTAAGTGTGGAACTTTTGGACATGCTGCCAAGGATTGTACGTTTCCTAATAGCGTGTGTTGGAATTGTCAAAAAGAGGGGCATCGAGCTGGAGATTGTACAGAGGCTAAGAGACAGAGTATGGGTATGGCTAAGGGTTCCTCATCCTCCGGCCAAAAGAGGAAAGTACCACCAGTAGCTGCTAGTCGAGCTTTTCAAATGACAGTGGATGAAGCTGTCACTACTGAAGACGTTATAACGGGTACATTTCTCATAAATTCTGTACCAACTCGTGTATTATTTGATTCTGGTGCAAATTGCTCGTTTATATCTGTGAAATTTTGTGATAGACTGAAATTGATTCCCTCTTTGATTGTGAAACCTTTAGAAGTTGAAATTGCGGATGGTAAGGTAGTTCCTGTTACCACATCAGTAACTGGAGCTAGTATACTAATAGAGGGTCATAATTTTCTGGTTTCATTTCTGTTAATGCCAATTCCGAGTTTCGATGCGGTTATCGGTATGGATTGGTTGAGCTTAAATAAAGCTAATATTGATTGTCATAGAAAGATTATAAAAATTCCCGTCTCTGATGAGTCTCACGTCGTGGCTCGAGGGGAACGGGAAAGAGGTAACATTCCGTTGATTTCTGTGATGAAGGCTAGAAAATCTTTAGTCAAGGGCTGTGATTCTTATTTGTGTTATGTGGTTGATAATAAATTAGAAAAGAAATCCATTTCCGATATCCGGGTGGTTTCTGAATACCCGGAGGTGTTCCCTGATGAATTGCCTGGTTTGCCCCCTGTAAGAGAAGTAGAATATCAGATTGATTTGATTCCTGGTTCGACTCCAGTAGCTAAGTCTCCTTATAGATTAGCTCCAGCTGAAATTCGGGAAATGATGGGTCAGATTCAGGAATTGTTAGATAAAGGGTTTATAAGGCCGAGTTCTTCCCCGTGGGGTGCTCCGGTATTGTTTGTGAAAAAGAAAGATGGTACTTTACGTATGTGTATCGATTATAGGGAACTTAATAAGAGAACAGTGAAGAATAAATACCCTTTGCCCAGAATTGATGAACTCTTTGACCAATTGCAAGGATCATCTTATTTTTCTAAGATTGATTTGAGATCCGGTTATCACCAGGTGCGAGTACGTGAGGAAGATGTTCCTAAAACTGCTTTTCGCACCAGGTACGGACATTATGAGTTTTTAGTCATGCCTTTTGGATTGACTAATGCCCCTGCTATTTTCATGGATTTAATGAATCGAATATGTCGACCTTTTCTAGACAAGTTTGTAATTGTATTTATCGACGATATATTGATTTATTCTAAATCTGAGTCCGAACATGAACATCATTTGAGGTTGATTCTGAAAATTCTGAAAAGAGAACACCTTTATGCTAAATTTTCTAAATGTGAATTCTGGCTTCGAGAGGTGCAATTTCTTGGTCATATCATTTGTAATGATGGAGTTAAAGTAGATACTTCTAAGGTAGAAGCTGTTATGAATTGGAATGCTCCTAAATCCCCTTCTGAGATTAAAAGTTTCCTTGGTTTAGCTGGGTACTATCGGAAATTTATCCAAGATTTTTCTAAGATTGCTGGTCCGTTGACTCGATTGACTAGGAAAGATGTTAAGTTTCAGTGGGGTGATAAACAAGAATCTTCTTTTCAGACTCTTAAGCAGTTGTTGTGTCAAGCTCCAGTGTTAGCACTTCCTGATGGTTCCGATGGTTTTGTGGTTTATTGTGATGCTTCGCATGCTGGGTTGGGTGCAGTTTTAATGCAACGTGATC
Organism: Helichrysum umbraculigerum; assembly: GCA_949592205.1. NCBI lineage: Eukaryota > Viridiplantae > Streptophyta > Magnoliopsida > Asterales > Asteraceae > Helichrysum > Helichrysum umbraculigerum. The sequence continues at coordinate 325,557,749 of CATIUR010000001.1, read as the reverse complement.
GTGTTATTGCGTATGCTTCTCGTCAGCTCAAAACTCATGAGAGAAATTATCCTACGCATGATTTGGAACTTGCAGCTGTGGTATTTGCTTTAAAGATCTGGAGACATTATTTATACGGTACCAAATGCATTGTATGTACAGATCATAAAAGTCTCCAGTATATGTTTTCTCAGAAAGAGCTTAATATGAGACAGCGCCGTTGGTTAGAATTGATTAAGGATTATGATTGTGAAATCCGATATCATCCAGGTAAAGCTAATGTAGTAGCCGATGCTTTAAGTCGAAAGGTATCCTCTAATCGAGTCTACTTTATGCGCTTGGAAATATCTTCTGATTTGATTTCTCAGTTGAGAGCGGCACAGTTAGAAGCGTTGTTAGATCAGAATTTAAAATCTCAGATTTTGTTGAAAAGAAAAGATTTATTAGTTGATGATTCTCGGGGGTTAAAAACTTTTCAGTCTCGAGTTTGGGTTCCATTGATTGGGGGACTTCGGGATTTAATATTGACTGAGGCACACAAATCGAGGTTGTCAGTACATCCAGGGAGTACGAAAATGTATAATGATTTGAAACCGTTATATTGGTGGCCAACGATGAAAACCGATGTTGCTAGAATGGTTGAAACTTGCCACATATGTTCCCAAGTAAAAGCAGAACATCAGAAACCTTGTGGTACATTAAAACAGTTGGATATCCCTGAGTGGAAGTGGGAACATATTACTATGGATTTTGTTACTAAGTTGCCTCGTACACAGAAAGGGAATGATATGATTTGGGTCATTGTCGATCGTTTAACTAAAAGTGCTCATTTTCTTGCCACCAACGAGACTGCTTCTTTGACGCGGTTATCTCTTTTGTATATTAATGAGATTGTGGTAAGACATGGTATTCCTTTATCTATTGTGTCCGATCGAGATTCTCGGTTTGTTTCTGGTTTTTGGTAGAGTTTGCAGCGTGAGTTGGGTACCAGAATTAATCTCAGTACAGCTTATCATCCTCAAACGGATGGGCAGTCAGAACGTACTATTCAGACTCTAGAGGATATGCTAAGAGCTTGTGTACTTGAGTATGGCGGTTCTTGGGATTCACACTTACCTTTGATAGAGTTTGCGTATAACAACTCTTATCATTCTAGTATTGGTATGCCACCATACGAAATGTTGTACGGTCGTCGTTGTAGAACTCCAACATGTTGGTTAGAAGCAGGAGAAAAACAATTTGCGGGTCCCGATATAGTACAAATTACAGCTGATAAAGTTAAGATTGCACGTGAGAAATTGAAAGCAGCTAGGGATAGGCAGAAACAGTACGCTGATCCACGTAGACGACCCGTTGTGTTTGTTGAAGGTGAACTTGTATATTTGAAAGTTTCTCCGTGGAAAGGTGTTATTAGATTTGGTAAGCGTGGAAAGTTAGCTCCCCGTTATATTGGTCCATTTAAAGTTCGGCAAGTAATTAATGACCAATCAGTTTCTTTGGAACTTCCTCCTGAATTAGCTGGAATTCATGATACGTTTAATGTCTGTTATTTAAGAAAGTGCAATGTGGAGGATCAATCCCAAATCCTTCCTTTACAAGATCTTAGAGTTGACCCAAGTAAGAAACTGGTAGAGGAACCTGTTGAACTTTTAGATAGAAAAGTGACCAAGCTTTGTAAAAATAAAATTCCGATGGTATTAGTTAAATAGAAGCATAGCTTGGGTGCCGATTTAACATGGGAAACCGAGGAGAGTATAAGAACTAGATATCCTAGTTTGTTTATGTCTAGTGAGATTTCGGGGACGAAATCTTCTTAAGGAGGGAAGATTTGTAACATCCCCAAATTGGGCCTAGAAGAAACAGGTATTTCCTTATATTTAATTGTGATATTTAATTGTATTTTGGTGTTTGATTGTAAAATTTATAGGTAAATAAGTCTCAGGAAATATTGTGATTAGTGAAATATAATTTGTTTTAAATAAACTTAGGTGACGGTAAAATAAAATAATTTTATCGCAATTGAAACTGAGGTTCCAGACAATAGGTCAAAAAGGGGTATAATATTACACTGTGTGTAAGTGAGGCGGTTTAATTTAAAACAAAGGGGCCGACTTAAGTTTGTTCCCCAAACTTCTTTGGTGTTCTTCAAAACTCTCTCAAACTCATTCTCAAATCACTTACATGATTTCTAGTGATTAATTGCAAGAATAAACAAGAATTGGAGCTTAAATCTTTAGTTATATCATCTTCAACCTCATCTCTTTGTGTTCTTCAATTGTAAGTAATTGTTGATGGCTATTTAGTTTATAATTAAGGTTTTAAGTTGAAATGATGTGTTCTAGTGTTTATATGATTGATTGATGATCTATTGTGATTGTTCAAACTTCATGAACTGATTTGAGTGATGATTATATGAATAAATAGTTAAATTTCTTGAGTTTTAGGTTTGAAAGGGGAATTGTTAGGTTATAGGTGATTGATTGAATTTGTGATGATTTGAAGCTTGAATCATTGTTATATGATGTTAGTATATGTTGTTATGACCGAAATTTAGTAAAAACATGAGTTTAGAACTGAGTTTGGTGAAATTGCAATTTTTTGTTCGTAGTTGAGTTGTGCAGGAAATGGTTAATGTGCAGGTCTGGAAGACGTGGGAATACGGTCGGATTCCCCTGAATCCGGACGGATTCAAGGGAATACGGCGTATTCCCGGGGTGTATTCCCAACCGGATTCCTTAAATTGAGTTCTGGTTGAAATTGAAGCTGAAATGACTTGGGAATACGGGCGTATTCACTGGAATACGGCCGGATTCATCTGAATACGGCCGGATTCCAAGGAATACGGCCGGATTCCCTTAGCTGGACAGTGATTTTCTGACTTAAGCTTCATAATGTGATTTAGTTTGCATAATGTGTTTCTATTATTTAATATCTGTTTGATTGTTGATATTAAGTTATATACAATGTGATGTGAGGATTGACTTGGAATTCTTTTGTATTTCAGATCCGACCACGACTCAATAAAATTAGATCTTTGAGTGAAGCTTGAAACGAGACAGGTGAGTGACTGGTTCTCACAGTTTAAATTGGTGTTAACAATTTAGTTACATCAATTTTAAGTAGATTGATATTGTGAGTTATTGATAAGTTGATTGTGGCTAAATGATTGATTGCTAGTGACTCATTCCATGATAGGTTGGAATGATAGAGGTCAATTTCAATTGGGTTTAGTTGCTATAGGTTAATCTTTATGGTATTGATGAACATTCGTTGTGAATTCGTCCATACTGATTAAAGATAGCATTGAACTATCGGTAAAATCTCTGTATTGGCCTGCAGTGGATTATAAGTGTTCTTGGTGGGCCATCCGCGGGCTGAGGGTACCACAAGAACCACCGATCCTCTAATTTGATTGTTACTATTAGTTGATTGTTGTGAGTTGATTGTTTATGCTAAGTTAGATTGTTAGAATCGTTATTCACTTAGCTTCGTGCTAATCCCCCACCTCACTTTTGCAGGTTAAGTTGGTTTATGCTCGGTTGAGAGGTTTTGGGTGAAATGTTTGACAAGCTGGCAACTCTTGATTACTTTTGTTTTGGCGTAAACGTTTGTATAAATAACACCACTAGATTTTGGGTTTGTAATGAAATAACTTAATGATAGTTTTGTGTAATAACTAACTTTCGATATTATCTTATATGTAAATGTTGTTGAATGGGATAACGCTTCCAGGTTATATAAAAAAAAAAAATGTCTTGAAATATGGGGTGTTATTGTAACACCCGCGTAATTAGGATAATTAATTATGCTTAATTGTTTGTAACTAGTTGTAATTAGTATGTAATAGGACTAATTACAGGCTCTATTTGTATATATATAAGTTGATTTATATATATATGTGTGTATTTACGCGATTTGGATAAATCGTACAAATTAACCGGACGGAGTCCGACACAATTATTTTGACGTTGGTGACAGAAATTTACCTAAATAATGAGAACGTATTTTATTATATAAAATACACAGCGAACAAACATTAATTATAATATCGCGACGACATTTTAAATAATTTAACGAATACGTATTAAACGCGAGTTAAGAATTTTAATACTTCGACGAATGTTTTTATAATTAATTTCAAGGTATTTCATTAAAATATTCCCGTCACCTTTTAAAAATATAACTGCTTGATTTAACGTCTAAACGACGGAGGAAACAAACACCGCACGGAGCGCGGAGGCGCGGACTGAAAATGGGAGGCTTAACCTCCCACTTCCTTTTCTCTTTCTTTTCACTTTCTCATTTCTTTCTCTTTCTTTCTCTCATTTCTCTCTCAACTAACAAAACCACCACCATCTTACAAAATCACAAAATAACATCACGAAACGACGCCGAATCATACCACCCCTTTGGAATAAAAGAACCACGGCATCCCGATCTACCTTTCCATCTTTTCGGATTTTCGATCCGACATTTTGTAAGTTTCCGACAAAACCCGAAACTCTCCGTTTTTACTCATTTTTACGTTTTTATGGTTTATATATGCTTAAAATGTCCAAAAATGGGTTGGGTAAAAGATTTGGACCAAACGGAAGTTTTTCGACCGATTTTCCGGCCACCATTGTCCGATCAGACCGCAACGTCGCAGAGACGACGGGCTACCTGCGACGTAGGCCACTACGTCGCAATACCCCTCGCAACGTCGCATATAGCGACGTCAGCCCTAACGTCGCATTAAGTGGCCAACGTCGCACTTAGCGACATCGACCCCTACGTCGCACAAATACTCAACGTCGCATATAGCGACGCCAGCCTTTACGTCGCATTAAATTGCGAAATCGCACATAGCGACGTCATGCTCAACGTCGCAGTCAGGATCTGCGACGTAGCACCCAACGTCGCACCCTACGTCGCATGCTACGTCGCATGCTACGTCGCACAAACCAGAACCTTGAAAAGTCAGATTTTACTAAGTGTCGAACTTACACAACTTCAAATACTTATGTCATACGACTTAACAAACGTCATAGAACATACTTTCTATTACAATTACACTAAATTGCGTTATAAATGATAACACTTTGAATCATTATTACAAACCGTCACCAACGGGCCATATTTGTTTTCAAACTACAACGGATTACTAAACAAACACTTGGACATAATGAGTTGTGTACACAACTAGCCTAGATGGTCTTGCGAGACATCTACTTACTTAAATTCATATGTTTAGGCATTTGAAGGTTACGGGTTCGGAGAACCTACGGTTGAGATTACTTACTCGTTTATTGATATAAACGTACTTGCTAAGACTCAGGTGAGTCTTACGGCCCCACTTTTACTGTTTTACTTATTGGGGGAGATACATGCTACTGATTTTTCTTGAACACAAGTACTAAACTGCTTACTATACCAAACGAAATTGCATGAGTTATTTACTACTTACAGAAGTCTCTCCATCATATATCGTTAGTTATGGACTTAAGCGCGAACACTAGTTAATGGATCCATTAGGGAAATGACCCTCCCCACCCGGGGCAGTAGCGCTGCCACGTACTGATTTACACGTATAAACGGGTGACTACTTATTCGTTACTGATGCTTGCTCACTTACGAGCATGTCACGGGAGCAAACATATTATTTACGGGTTAAGCTTCGATTATGAGCCTCATGGCAACGGTATAAACTTATTTATTTACATTTGCTGGATTGCAATGGCTGATTTTACGCCTGCGGGCACTACTAATGAAATCTCGTGTTCAAAGCCAATATTATTTACAAACCTGTGAGATTCACCAACCTTTTTGGTTGATACTTTTTAGCATGTTTTCTCAGGTACCCGGATGGAGTAGGATTACTCCAGGATTTTAGCTAGAGTCGCATGATTTCAACACAACTGCATTAACGGAGATTCTTAGCATTATCTTTTGTATATTTTGATTATGTAATAGAATCTCCCGCTATACGCGTGGACTCTAGGGGAAACTACATTTTGTATACGAAAACACTAAGTTTTCAAACATTATATCTATGGAATGTAACTAATTTACAAAACGTCTCATTTAGAGGTCGTTTGCTGTATATCTTGTGCTTTGTATATTGATTAGTAACACCCAAGTATGCTTCCGCAAAACAGCGAATTTCTGGGGTGTTACAGATTGGTATCAGAACCTAAGGTTATAGTGAACTAGGTTGCATTTAGTGGGCCTAGACTATGACCATTAGGCAGTATTTCCTTATTAGGCATAATTGGTTCAGGAATCACATCATACGACTTTAATTTAACATAGCCTGATCAACTATGTACAATTAAGGAAAGATGATGTGAGGTCTGAGATGGTTATGTTAAACGGGGATGCGTTAGTTGACTCTGACCACGAGAGAATCGGACCATTACTTGATGCGTGTTAGACACTAGGCTGGATATTATATACTTATATATATTAGCCTCGTCTTACTTACACTCTGCCACAGGAATGGCAAACACACCAACTAATCCGTCACACTCTCACTCACACGGGTCACGGAACCCACGAGTAGCCAGGAGGAACACAAGGTCGCCTCGAAACAGCCCCTATCCTGTTCATAACTCTCATGAATCGGCACATCTCACGTTGCCAGTGTTGGCTACCCAATTCCGCCGTCAAGAGCAAAGGCTTGAAAGTCTCGAACGGGAACAACACCGAATGACCTACCTGCTTCGCCAAGCACTTGATCACATATCCCAACTCCAGCGAGAACAAGAGGATACCAACCTCTCTGTAAGCATAATTCAGGATTCAATGACCGCCGAATTAGTTGCGGATGAACTTGTAAGAAACCGACTAGAGGAATGTGAACAGCGTTCACAGGAGACCGAGGATCACTCTCGAACACTAGCACAACGACTGGCCTTGGTGGAAGACAACGCCAGGCAAACCAACAGACTAGCAGAAACCGTGGACCGCCTTGTCACGCTGATGGAGCAAATTAATCTACAGGAAGACTAGTGTAGTCTTTGTCTTGTAATCTATCTCGTAATCTTTTGACTATCTAGCACTACTCTATAAACTAGTCGGATGTAACAATTCCCGACACCTTTTGTAATATCTCTGTAGGATGTAACCTTTGAACTCGCATTATCCATCAAATATTCCTTGTTATTTCAACTCATATAAATTGTCATTTTCCATATGATGTTATGTATTACTGCTTTTATACATGTACATCGGTGACAATTACAAGTTCCTACAAAATCTCATGTATTTTCATTTCTTTTATTGAAGAATCATGCCGCCAAAGACAAGACCATACACAGATGCCCAGATTACCTCCCTTATAACCCAGGCTGTTACTGAAGCCTTGGCTCGGAATACTCCACCAAATTCCACGAGGAACAGCGATGCCGCTGAAACCTCTGCTGCTAAACCTTGTTCTTACAAGGACTTCCAGAACTGCAAACCCCTTAACTTTGCAGGTACTGAGGGAGCTATCAGTCTAGTACACTGGATCGAGAAAGTTGAGTCCGTATTTCTTATCTGCAACTGTGCGGAGGGAGATAAGGTTAAGTTCTCCGTTAGTACTTTTACTGACACCGCACTCACCTGGTGGAACACTTATGCCCAGACTGTGAGTGTTGCTACTGCTTACCAACTCCCGTGGGAGGAGTTGAAGGAGATGTTGAGGGGCGAGTACTGCCCCAGGGATGAATTGAAACAGCTGGAAATGGAATTCTGGAACCACAAGATGCAGGGTGATGACATCACCGGATACACAAACCGTTTCCACCAACTGGCACTTCTGTGCCCAACCATGGTCGATCCTGAGTACAAGAGGATCGAGAAATTTGTTGATGGTCTTCCTGAAAGACTCCAAGACCTGGTAACTTCTTCCAAACCGGGTACTATTCAGAGCGCCATCCGTATGGCCCATGAACTAACGGCAAATTCTGTCCGCCGTGGCACAACTTCAACCCCATCTTCAAACAACAAACGCAAGTGGGAAGGAAACCCCAACTCATCCAACCAAACCTCCAACAAAAAGCCTGAGTACATTAAGGCTTATTCATCTGGAACTTCGGAGAAGAAAGGGTACAGCGGGAGCAGACCCTACTGTTCCAAATGCAGCCGCCATCATGACGGTTCTTGCCCTTGCTCCAACTGCAAACGGTTCGGGCATCTAGCCAAGGATTGCCGAATCAACATTTCTACCCCCAACACTAATGCACCAAAGGCCTGCTTTGGGTGCGGAAATACAGGGCATTTCAAGAAAGATTGCCCAAAGCTGAAAAACAACAACAACCCTGCTCGCGGCAGATCATTCGTTATCAAGGCTGGAGAAGCCAGACAAGACCCGAACGTCGTGACGGGTACGTTCCTTCTCAACGACCTTACTGCTTCTGTGTTATTTGATACCGGTGCCGATAGAAGCTTCATATCTGAGAAATTTAGCCCTTTACTTGATATTACTCCCACTGCCTTAGATACTAAATACATTGTTGAATTAGCTAATGGCAAACTGATTGAGACTGATAGTATCATACACAACTGTACACTTAACCTCACGAACGAAACGTTTCCCATTGATTTAATCCCTGTCGAGATTGGCAGCTTCGATATTATTGTCGGTATGGATTGGTTATCCAAGCACCGAGCTGAAATCATCTGTCATGACAAACTCGTTCGCATACCTCTTGTCTCCGGTGGAACCTTATTCCTACAAGGGGAGACCGGTAGACGGAATCTGAATATTGTATCCTGTCTGAAAACTAGAAAATATCTACGAAAAGGGTATCAAGCCATTCTCGCACATGTAACGGAGAAGAAGTCGGAGGAGAAGCGACTTGAAGATGTTCCAATCGTGCGGGATTTCCCGGAAGTCTTTCCTGAAGACTTGCCCGGACTTCCGCCACCTAGACAAGTTGAATTTCAAATCGAACTTGTGCCCGGAGCTGCACCCGTGGCACGAGCCCCTTACCGTTTAGCACCATCCGAAATGCAGGAGTTGTCTAACCAACTACAGGAACTCCTAGACAGAGGATTCATTCGACCAAGTTCCTCACCTTGGGGAGCTCCAGTCTTATTCGTGAAAAAGAAAGATGGGTCTTTCCGCATGTGTATCGACTACCGAGAGCTGAATAAGCTAACCATAAAGAATCGGTACCCACTTCCTAGAATCGATGACCTATTTGACCAACTCCAGGGATCGAGTGTTTACTCAAAGATTGATCTACGGTCGGGTTATCATCAACTCCGAGTCCGTGACAATGATATCCCAAAGACAGCCTTCCGAACTCGTTATGGGCATTACGAGTTCCAAGTGATGCCATTCGGTTTAACCAACGCACCGGCCGTATTCATGGACCTTATGAATCGGGTGTGCAAACCATATCTTGACAAATTCGTCATTGTGTTCATCGACGATATTCTGATTTACTCTCGCAATGAGCAGGAACATGCTCAACATCTGAAAACCATTCTAGGACTTCTGAAACACGAAGAGTTATATGCCAAATTCTCTAAGTGTGAGTTCTGGATTCGAACCGTTCAATTCCTCGGGCACGTGATTGACAGCCAAGGAATTCATGTTGATCCCGCCAAGATTGAAGCAATCAAGGGCTGGGAGTCACCGACCACTCCAACCGAAGTGAGACAATTCTTAGGTCTTGCTGGTTATTACCGCCGATTCATCGAAAACTTTTCAAGAATAGCTGTTCCACTAACCACACTGACTCAGAAAGATAAGAAGTTCGATTGGACTGATAAACAAGAGTCAGCCTTCCAGCTACTGAAAAACAAACTTTGCAGTGCACCAATCCTGTCCTTACCCGAGGGCACCGACGATTTCGTAGTTTACTGCGACGCCTCACACCAAGGACTTGGTTGTGTGTTAATGCAACGGGAAAAAGTCATTGCCTATGCCTCACAACAACTAAAAATCCACGAGAAAAACTATACGACCCACGACCTCGAGTTAGGTGCTGTGGTCTTCGCATTGAAAATCTGGAGACATTATCTCTACGGTACGAAAAGCACTATCTTTACCGATCACAAAAGTCTCCAACACATATTCGATCAGAAAGATCTAAACATGAGACAACGTCGCTGGGTTGAGTTACTTAGTGACTACGACTGCGAGATCAAATACCATCCGGGCAAGGCTAACGTAGTTGCCGATGCCTTAAGCCGAAAAGAACGAGTGAAACCCCTTCGAGTCCGAGCACTTTCTATGACAATTCATAACGAGCTTCCTGCTCAAATCCTTACCGCTCAACTTGAAGCACTCAACGATGAAAACTTGAAAAATGAAGCCCTGCGAGGCTTGGATAAACAATTCGAAATCAAACCCGATGGAACTCGATACTTCTCTAACCGGGTGTGGTTACCCAAATTCGGAAACTTGCGAGATTTGGTGATGGCTGAAGCTCACAAATCTCGATACTCTATACATCCCGGATCTGACAAGATGTATCATGACGTCAAAGGGTTGTATTGGTGGCCTAACATGAAAGCTGACATCGCCTTGTACGTCAGTAAATGCCTAACCTGTTCCAAAGTAAAGACCGAACACCAAAGACCCTCTGGGTTGCTTCAACAACCTGAAATTCCTCAATGGAAATGGGAACAGATTTCCATGGACTTCATTACCAAACTACCGAAAACTTCGAGTGGTTGCGATACCATTTGGGTGATCGTGGGCCGTCTCACGAAATCTGCTCATTTTCTGGCCATCAAGGAAACCGACAAGATGGAGCGTCTGACTCGCATCTATGTCAAAGAAATCATCTCGCGACACGGTGTACCTATCTCGATCATCTCGGATAGGGACAGCCGTTTTACTTCTAACTTTTGGAAATCGCTACAGAAATCTCTTGGTACTCGTCTGGATATGAGTACTGCTTATCACCCGCAAACCGATGGCCAAAGCGAGCGAACTATTCAAACACTGGAGGATATGCTACGAGCCTGCGTAGTCGACTTCGGTACTTCTTGGGAAAATCACTTACCGTTGTGTGAGTTTTCGTACAACAACAGTTACCATACCAGCATAAAGGCTGCACCCTTCGAGGCACTTTACGGACGTAAGTGCCGATCACCTGTCTGTTGGACTGAGTTAGGAGAATCCCAACTCACGGGTCCAGAAATCATTCAAGAAACTACTGAGAAAATCGTTGGTATTCAAAACCGGCTGAAAGCCGCACGTGATCGTCAGAAAAGCTATGCTGACGTGAGACGCAAACACCTTGAGTTCCAGGTAGGAGACAAGGTACTTCTCAAAGTGGCACCGTGGAAAGGTGTTATTCGATTCGGGAAACGAGGCAAACTAAATCCTAGATACATCGGACCATTCGAAATCCTTGAAAGGATTGGTCCAGTGGCATATCGCCTGCAACTTCCTGCTGAACTTAGCAGCGTACACAACACATTCCACATTTCTAACTTGAAGAAATGTCTGTATGACGAGACGCTGATTATACCGCTCGACGAAATTCAAATCGATGATAAACTTCATTTTGTCGAGAAACCTATGGAAATCATGGACCGTGAGGTCAAGCAATTGAAACAGAGTCGTATTCCCATAGTAAAAGTCAGGTGGAATTCTAGGCGCGGCCCAGAGTTCACCTGGGAACGGGAAGACCAAATGCGACAGAAATACCCACATCTCTTCCCAGACAACGCACCGTCCGTGCACTCAGGCTAATTTGGGGACGAAATTTCTTTAACAAGGGGAGAATGTAACACCCGCGTAATTAGGATAATTAATTATGCTTAATTGTTTGTAACTAGTTGTAATTAGTATGTAATAGGACTAATTACAGGCTCTATTTGTATATATTTAAGTTGATTTATATATATATGTGTGTATTTACGCGATTTGGATAAATCGTACAAATTAACCGGACGGAGTCCGACACAATTATTTTGACGTTGGTGACAGAAATTTACCTAAATAATGAGAACGTATTTTATTATATAAAATACACAGCGAACAAACATTAATTATAATATCGCGACGACATTTTAAAATAATTTAACGAATACGTATTAAACGCGAGTTAAGAATTTTAATACTTCGACGAATGTTTTTATAATTAATTTCAAGGTATTTCATTAAAATATTCCCGTCACCTTTTAAAAATATAACTGCTTGATTTAACGTCTAAACGACGGAGGAAACGAACACCGCACGGAGCGCGGAGGCGCGGACTGAAAATGGGAGGCTTAACCTCCCACTTCCTTTTCTCTTTCTTTTCACTTTCTCATTTCTTTCTCTTTCTTTCTCTCATTTCTCTCTCAACTAACAAAACCACCACCATCTTACAAAATCACAAAATAACATCACGAAACGACGCCGAATCATACCACCCCTTTGGAATAAAAGAACCACGGCATCCCGATCTACCTTTCCATCTTTTCGGATTTTCGATCCGACATTTTGTAAGTTTCCGACAAAACCCGAAACTCTCCGTTTTTACTCATTTTTACGTTTTTATGGTTTATATATGCTTAAAATGTCCAAAAATGGGTTGGGTAAAAGATTTGGACCAAACGGAAGTTTTTCGACCGATTTTCCGGCCACCATTGTCCGATCAGACCGCAACGTCGCAGAGACGACGGGCTACCTGCGACGTAGGCCACTACGTCGCAATACCCCTCGCAACGTCGCATATAGCGACGTCAGCCCTAACGTCGCATTAAGTGGCCAACGTCGCACTTAGCGACATCGACCCCTACGTCGCACAAATACTCAACGTCGCATATAGCGACGCCAGCCTTTACGTCGCATTAAATTGCGAAATCGCACATAGCGACGTCATGCTCAACGTCGCAGTCAGGATCTGCGACGTAGCACCCAACGTCGCACCCTACGTCGCATGCTACGTCGCATGCTACGTCGCACAAACCAGAACCTTGAAAAGTCAGATTTTACTAAGTGTCGAACTTACACAACTTCAAATACTTATGTCATACGACTTAACAAACGTCATAGAACATACTTTCTATTACAATTACACTAAATTGCGTTATAAATGATAACACTTTGAATCATTATTACAAACCGTCACCAACGGGCCATATTTGTTTTCAAACTACAACGGATTACTAAACAAACACTTGGACATAATGAGTTGTGTACACAACTAGCCTAGATGGTCTTGCGAGACATCTACTTACTTAAATTCATATGTTTAGGCATTTGAAGGTTACGGGTTCGGAGAACCTACGGTTGAGATTACTTACTCGTTTATTGATATAAACGTACTTGCTAAGACTCAGGTGAGTCTTACGGCCCCACTTTTACTGTTTTACTTATTGGGGGAGATACATGCTACTGATTTTTCTTGAACACAAGTACTAAACTGCTTACTATACCAAACGAAATTGCATGAGTTATTTACTACTTACAGAAGTCTCTCCATCATATATCGTTAGTTATGGACTTAAGCGCGAACACTAGTTAATGGATCCATTAGGGAAATGACCCTCCCCACCCGGGGCAGTAGCGCTGCCACGTACTGATTTACACGTATAAACGGGTGACTACTTATTCGTTACTGATGCTTGCTCACTTACGAGCATGTCACGGGAGCAAACATATTATTTACGGGTTAAGCTTCGATTATGAGCCTCATGGCAACGGTATAAACTTATTTATTTACATTTGCTGGATTGCAATGGCTGATTTTACGCCTGCGGGCACTACTAATGAAATCTCGTGTTCAAAGCCGATATTATTTACAAACCTGTGAGATTCACCAACCTTTTTGGTTGATACTTTTTAGCATGTTTTCTCAGGTACCCGGATGGAGTAGGATTACTCCAGGATTTTAGCTAGAGTCGCATGATTTCAACACAACTGCATTAACGGAGATTCTTAGCATTATCTTTTGTATATTTTGATTATGTAATAGAATCTCCCGCTATACGCGTGGACTCTAGGGGAAACTACATTTTGTATACGAAAACACTAAGTTTTCAAACATTATATCTATGGAATGTAACTAATTTACAAAACGTCTCATTTAGAGGTCGTTTGCTGTATATCTTGTGCTTTGTATATTGATTAGTAACACCCAAGTATGCTTCCGCAAAACAGCGAATTTCTGGGGTGTTACAGTTATACTCACCATCGGCTAATTCTATGGTATACTTGTTGTCTAACTTACGGGATTCAAGTTCTAATAGTGGTCTAAATTCAGTAGACACAAAACTTAAATCAGCACCCGAATCAATTAACACAGAGGCATAATGATTGTTTACAAGAAACGTACCAGTGACGGTGTTAGGGTCCTGGCGTGCCTCCTGTGCCCCGATCACGAATACCCTTCCTTGAGCCGGTTGGTTGTTGATGTTGTTGGCTCGGTTATTGTTGTTACCGCGGTTGTTGTTGTTGAGCTTAGGGCATCGGTTACGGTAGTGTCCTTGCTCACCACATTCAAAACATCCCTGGTTTTGACGCTCAGTGTTTGCTCGTGGGGGAGGGTTAGTTTTGCATTCTCGGGTTCTATGTCCCCATGCCCTACAGTTTCCACAATACCCACACCCACCTTCGTGGTGTCGGTTACACTTACCACATTTGGGTTTGTTACCCAGGTATGGTTTCGATTTGGTGGTAGTGGCAACATATGTTTTCGCATTTCCAGAAGATTTCTTGTTCTGCTGACCCTGACGATCAGTACCACTACCGTTCCACTTTCGCTTTGCACCACCAGAACTACTAACATCGGTACTGTTCGGTTCACCTTTTCCCGACACAGCTTTCTTAGTCAGATTTCCCATCCTGACTGCCTCCTCGGTCAAACTTTGTGCTAGAGTAACAGCACTCCTGAATGAGTCCGGTTTAGATGATGTTACCAGACTGCGGATTTGCGGTACCAGACCGTATATGTAGCGCTCGATACGCTTATACTCAGGTGTCACCATGTGTGGCACTAGACGTGCAAGTTCCTGAAACTTAGTGGTGTACCCAGTAATATCAGCACCAATCATGGTGATGTTCCACAACTCTGTTTCTATTTTCTGCATCTCACTGCGAGGGCAGAATTCCTCCAACATCAGATTCTTAAATGTTCCCCATGACATTGAATAAGCAGCTGGTCCACCAAGTGATTGGATCTGACTGTTCCACCAAGTGAGCGCTTTGTCAGCCAAAGTGCAAGCAGCATACTTCACCATACAGTCAGGTGAACATTCACTAATATCCAATACCGACTCAGTTTTCTCTATCCAGTGAATCATACCAATTGCACCCTCGGTGCCACGAAAAGAAATCGGCTTACAAGCCTGAAATGTTTTGTATGAACACCCTCGGCTAGCATTCACGAGTGTCTCAGTATTAACAGGGGTAGATCCACTGTTGTTAGCTCCAGGTTCACGACTACGGCTTGCCTCATATTCAGCAATACCTTCAGCTATTCTTCGTGCGATCATTTGTTCAGTGGTTTCGGTGGGTGGTGGTGGTGGAGGCGTAGCCGTCTTTTGACTTGTTCTAGTGACTCGTCGTTTGGGAGGCATGATTCAGCTCTGCGATGAATAAAATGCAGAGTGTTAATGTTGAGATATTGAATGTGAATAGATCAAAGATTCACATTTGATAGAAATGAATGACATGAAAAGATGAATGAATAGAATTTTACAACACGTGCCATACAACTTTGAAACACCCACATGTATCTAGCATAATATAATCACGTTGGCCAGGCGTCATTATATAATGTCCAATACATATTTCTTTTCATTGTCGTTTAACACTGTAAATTTCAGAGGTTCTCAAGAATAATCGATCATCAAGCTGTAAAATGTTTCAGGGTTTACAAGAGTTGGTCACAAAGTGTCGATAAAGTATAGGTTTAATCACAAGTCGACAGTTGTAAGATGAAATAACATGGTTGATAATAAGCATAATGAACACGAGATGTAAACCAAGCATACATTATATATTAGAGATCAAAACGCTGTTACATGAGTTTAGTACAAAATGAGATGGGATTTCTAATATACCCATCGATGGTTAGCGTTATACAAAAGATGATGGGTTTCCTATACATATACCCATTTTACTAACAAAGTTTCATCCAACATACAGCTAGTCCATAACGAATACATACATATATTTCCCCAAAAGTAATAGTCTAATATGGTGTAGGCACAACCGCCATACACAGACCTAACGGAACCAGGGTAAATACATCCTAACCGCAACCATTACTGCTGCAGTCATCACACAAACACTAGCAACAATCTCTGACACCCTAGCACGCCTCTCTAAAGCTGCAACGCGTGCACGGGTGGACGCTAGACTCTGCCAGTCTGTCTGACGGTGAGTCCCCACAAAATCCATCCTCTGCTGGAGCATAGCCATATCCATGTCAGTACGGGAGGCATCGTTCAGTAGCTCCATCACATCTCTGCTCCTGCTAGAGGATATCCTAAACATGGTGTGGACCACAGCCACAAGGGTAGGCACAGTGAGCTCCAGAGGCTCACCAGTGAGATATGCAGATGGTGGTGAGTGGGAGGACTCTCCAATCTCAAAGGTCGAGGGAATACCCTCTAGTGATCTCCACTCTCTCAATACTCGAGGCATCCAGTCCAGATGAGAAGGTCGGAGCCTCTTCTGTGGCGGCTCGACAACTGGAAACTCAGACTCAGTCACTGGCGCCTTATCGCGCGGCGCGAGTGGTCCCCTGGGAAAATCCCGAACACAGATCCTAGCTGTCATCCGATGTACAGGCACACGAGAGGTACTCGCAACAGGTGGTGTAGAGGTAGGAGTGACCACAGGTGCGGTCGGAGGTGGTACTAAGTAAGCATCACTAGTGTCATCAGACATAGCTCTCACATGAACTGATGACTCATCCCCTACTGTAATCGCGGGACCCTCAAAAGTAGCCTCGGCCGGCTCTTCATCCGAAGCGTAAACATGGTAATGTGATTGACTAGACATACTGTGACAAAAGAAATTGAGTTTGGCGTGTCAGTCGTATGTTAGTTGTATGCAAAGTATGTATGCATGAATGCACAAATGTTCTAGCCAAGGCTATAGTCTAGGTCTCTAAGGTTTTCAGTCACCTAAAGACTTCTAGTTCGCTATAACCAATGGCTCTGATACCAAGTCTGTCACACCCCGCCAAACGGTAATTACAATTACGTAGAGTGGTTTGCGGAAGCTTAGTGACGTGGCGGGGGTGCGAGCAGTAAAACAACCAACATTTACATACATACTCAGAGCATATGATTATCGCAGAACGAAATAGATTAAGATGCCATTAGTTAAAGTTTTACAAAAGATTACCACTTGAAAAGTAGTAACAGTAATAGTAGTGGTTGAAATCAGTATTTCATAAAATACATAATATCAAAAGTAGATTTCATAGGTATGACTGCAGTAGTTGCAGTTATACAGAGGAAATCCAAGTGTCCCAAAAGTAGTGGCATCCTAACAAGTCCAGGGTAGTCCGTCCTGATAATGCATGCAGATCTTACTTACGCTGCTAATTCCCTGAAAAACATAGAGTAAAACGTCAACAAAATTGTTGAGTGAATTCACAAGTTTGTTCGTTATGTAGGAAACACAAGTTAAACATTTAAGAATAACATTTCCAATAAGTGTTGTTTATCAAGTAGGAAACACAAGTTATTAACAAATAACATTTCCCAAATCAGTTGTAGTTGTAATAGGAAACACAGGTTATTTCAATCAAGAGATAACATTTCCTAATTCAGTCATTAGTAGGAAACACAGGTTAACCTAGATAAAGATTAACATTTCCAAATCAGTGTACGTAGGAAATCACTTCCTAAACAATAGTTTTGTGGGAATATTTAGACGGTGATCCCTTGAAAGGTGAGCTAAACCTGTCAAGTAAGGTAACCCGATCTAACCCTATAACCAAACCACAACCCTAATCTGTTGTTGTTTGCCATGCTGGACAATTAAGTATACGCTCCCAAATTCGTAGGAGGGTCGTCACGGCGATAGTACTATCCGTATACTCAGTGGCTAGAGTCACCTAGCTAATGGTTATAGTCTGTAGCCATAAGGTCTTTTATGCACTACATCGTTCAGCCTAGATCCGTACCAAGATTCGTTGCCTAAATTCCCAAAATAGTTATGAAAAACATTTCATAAAACATAGTTCAAATAGTTGTGTGAAATACCCTTTCACAAATAGTTCAAGTATGAAGTACCCCTTCATAAAACACAGTTCAAATCGTCGTGTGAAATACCCTTTCACAAACAGTTCAAGTATGAAGTACCTCTTCATAAAACACAGTTCAAATCGTTGTGTGAAATACCCTTTCACAAACAGTTCAAGTATGAAGTACCCCTTCATAAACAATTTCAGCAAATACATACAGTATTTAATCAATTACAGTATGAAATCACATTTCATCAATAGTTTAAGTAAATACATCTAGTATTTAAATCAGTTGTCGCATGCAAATATACATACGATTTCTATTTTTTCCACCCCGAGGTTTTAAAACATTAAAACATTTAAAAGGGGTTTGTGAACTCACTGTGAGTGTTCGGATGTGAATGCTAGCGAGATATGATAGCGAAGCCCAAACGTATTCAACCTATACACATCAATGTATTAACTATAAGTACTTTGTTTACTTATGTTAATAGTTCATTCGTTTGAAGAAATTATCAGTTTCTTAGGTTTGTGTATTTCGTTGATGATTGTTGTTGGAAATATATAATATTATCCAAGTATTGTTCGTTTGTTAAATTGTCCGAAAGGTGTAAGTATATATACATATACTTATATAGGTGAATACATATATTCTCGTATATATATATTAGTTGTCGTCGTTGTTAATTATCGCGAATAAAAACTTGGTTGTCGTTTACGTTTGTCATATAGTTTGTACTAGATAATTTAAATCGTTCCATTTTTATACGTCTAGTTGTATATATATACATTGTCCGTTAGTATATATATATTATTCGTTATCGTATTAAGTTTTGTTGTGTTCTACTTGCCCGTATTCAAAATGTCTCAATAATATGTCTGTCTAGTTCTAAGTCCCTTGTCGTAACATTTTGTACCATTAACGTATAACCGATACATAAGTAGTATACCGTTTATTAGTTTGTACATTATTTAAAAATGCAAAATTCATCAGTGGGGAATCCACCGTATTCTGTGGAATCCGCCGGATTCAAGTCAGAAGTCGGAATACGCCGGATTCGGGTGAATCCGCCGTATTCATCCTAGTTTTCATACGGTTTCGTTTTTGTTCGGGAATACGCCGGATTTAAATGAATCCGCCGTATTCGTTTGTGTTCACAGGTATTTCGTGTGAAGGTTTGTGAATACGCCGGATTCATTTGAATCCGCCGTATTCACCCGTGTCTTTTACTCGTTCATCGTTTTAGCCGAAGGTTTGTGTGCGGGTCAAAGGTGGGAATACGCCGTATTCGAAGGAATACGCCGTATTCGAAGGAATACGCCGTATTCGACTGGTTTAGTAATGGGAATCCGCCGTATTCCCGTGAATACGCCGGATTCATCTGAGCTTCGGCTGGGAATCCGCCGGATTCGCTTGAATCCGCCGGATTCAAAGGTTTTGCAGATTCTGTTTGTGCAGAGCATAAATAAACTCGATGATTTTGTTTCCAACTTGTTTAGATCATGGTACCAAACGTTTATATCAACTAGTTATGTCATTTTATCAACTTATTACCACATTTTTAACAAGTTTTCATTTGTTGATTCTTGGTTTATAGTTTTGGTTTTTAAAACCCATTTCAAGAATCAATCATCAATCTTCGAGTTTGTGATGTTATGTAGCTAGATTATGATGTATAAACAAGTTGTATAACGAAATTTTAGCAAAGAAATCAAGGAAATGAAAGTTTCCTTACAATGAGAAATGTGAAGGTGGTGATGATCGATGATGATGAAGATACGAGGATGATGATGATGTTGTGCCTCTGTTTCTTGCTTCTGATCTTGTTTGAGTTCCTCCAGATCAAAGAAAAGAAAGAAAGAAGAAAAATAGAAAGAAAATGGTGGTGATGTGTGTGGGTGTGTGTTGAAGATCCAGAGAGAAAAAGAGAGGGAGACGGGTATGGTTTTAAAACCAATCTGTATCCTGCATTATTGAAGGTTGGTGGGATTTTAGTCCCACCAACCTCGAGTACGGGTATAATTATAGCAATATAAAATTTAACATTTTATATTTTTATTTTGTAGATGCTCTCCTGGTTCGTAATATGTTTTCAGAATAATGAGGTTATCATTATTTTTGATAGTTGTACATTTTTGTACATTTTACTGAGCGCAGTTAATTGAGCGCCAATTTTCAGTAAATTTAGGATTTCATATTTTGAAGTAATGTTCTAACTTCTTCCAAACGAACGAGAAAATTTGTATTTTTATGATTCGACGTCGTATGCGCGTTTTAGAATTGTTTCTGTTCGTGTTATAATACGTTTTATGTTAAACGTATATTTAAACCCTTTTGTCTATTCGTTATAGATATATAAGTACTCGTAATTAATAATTTCATTATTAATTATTTTTGTGTCACGAAACTTTTGTTATTTATTTGTCGGCTTCGTTCCGATACGTTCGTTGTAAGGATTTTAGATTTGATGATTACAAAACAAAATATGCATAAAGTAAGAATAATGAAACTAGAAGGACTTAATTTGTGATATTAGTTTAATTCATGTGCAAGTTAGGTTTTATTGTAACCCTAATGATCTCTAGTATATAAAGAGACATAGGGGTGTAGGAAATTGTGTGCACAAAATAATGTAGACGTCTATAGTATTCCGTTATCCCTAAGGTTCTTGTAACCCCGATACTAAAGGGTATCCGTCTTGTTAATTCATTAATAAGATTAGAGATTTGGCCATTGATAACATTGATGTTGTTCTTATTATTCCGCTGCATAGTATTATCATTGTTATCGTTTATTGTTAATCCTAGATCAAGATCTAAAAAGTCTGAGCTTAAACGATCATACGTTTTCACAATTGGTATCAAAGCAAGGTGGCTCGTGATCTAGGATCTACAAGTTTTACAAGCAAGAGAAGCCGTATCGAAGAAACCCTAGAAGATTGCAAGAAAAATTCGTAATTCGTCACTTTCTGCACAGCCATGGTAAAAAAAATTCGGATCTCCTTCGTTAACCGTTAGATTGTCTTGAAATTTGAACTGTAGGTTCTTAACATATAGGTGCACATTCCTACCGAAGAAATTTTCGATCTGAGTTTTTGATTGAGAGATATTCATTGTCGAAATTGGTTGCTGAAAGTTTAGGGTTTTTCAAAACGGCAGAAGTAAAACGATCACTGTGTCTTCGTTATCCAATGAAAGTTTATGATTTTTGGATATGTTATAGAAGACATATGTTTCTACATTGTGTAAAATTTTCGTTGTGATTGGATGTTTCTACTTAGAGATATTCAAATTCAAATTTGCTGCAGTAGGTTTATGGTTTCTTTCGTGCAGCTGAAGTCAGAAAATTACTGTAGATTCGTTAACCATTGGATCGACTTGATTTTTGGATATGTGGTTAATGAAACATTGATCGACTTCGTGTAAAAATTTGAGCATGATCAGATACGTCATCAGAGAGATATATAATTCTGAAGTTGCTGCCCCTGTTAGTTACATGTGCTAGCCACTGCTCAGCCACTGTTGGTACGAGCTTCCCGCTGCTAGAAGGTTTGTTCCCGCTGCTAGTAAAAGTTTGTCCCACTGTTAGCACAAAGCTTCTCACTGCTAGTACAAGTTTACCGCTGCTAGAACATTCTTACCACTGTTTGTACAATATTGCCACTGTTAGATGGCTTTTGCCACTGCTAGTACAAACATGCCTCTGCTAGTTATACTAGACAGTGCCACTGTTAGTTATTTGGATAGTGCCACTGCTAGTTAGCAATTACCACTGTTAGTTGACGTGCAAACGTTAAAACTGTTAGAACAAAACAGTTGATGGTTTTGGATCTCGATTGGAATTGTTTTCATAACAATTTATTCTTATTGATTTAATGGTTCGTTCATAAAGATTATATGAAGATGTGATTACGAAGAAGGTTGATTGTAGCTTATTTGATATTGTAGTTGAGTTTTTCAGCTATGTATCTTATCATATCTCAAAGTGGAGGATGAAGAACTTTGAAGATAACTTGTTTGGTTTGTATGGTGACGACGAAGACTTGACAAAATCTAGCAAACGTGTGAGATTAAACTTATGATGCTCAATGCTCACATTTGCTATCACTTGAAAGAGTTTTGGTATGCTCAGTGACTTATGTTGGAAAAATAAGGATTTTTGTCAAAGAGATTGCGGTCTACTTATACATTGGATTATAAGTTCGACGTCGTGGATAGTACAAGATATAAGGTACAAGTTTGGAAGATTTAACTTCTTTATTAAGTTTGTTATACTCTATTTTCTTCACCGACCAGTAATCATTACATAGAGCCAATCGGATTTCGAGATTCAAGAGATGGTGAACATATTTTAAGGGGAAGCTTACTGTTTAATGTTTCATCATCTACATGTAACACTTGAGGGGAAGTGTTTACAAGTTGCAAAAGATTCTGATTTGATTATTACAAAAAGGGGAAGAAGGATATTGTTAAGTGATTTTGCAGCTTATAATTAGTGGTGACATGTTCAAGAAGATATTAAGTAAGGGGAAGCATAGAAGACGGTTTCATTTATCAAGATTGTTTTGTAATATCAAATAGGGGAAGATTGTAAGGATTTTAGATTTGATGATTACAAAACAAAATATGCATAAAGTAAGAATAATGAAACTAGAAGGACTTAATTTGTGATATTAGTTTAATTCATGTGCAAGTTAGGTTTTATTGTAACCCTAATGATCTCTAGTATATAAAGAGACATAGGGGTGTAGGAAATTGTGTGCACAAAATAATGTAGACGTCTATAGTATTCCGTTATCCCTAAGGTTCTTGTAACCCCGATACTAAAGGGTATCCGTCTTGTTAATTCATTAATAAGATTAGAGATTTGGCCATTGATAACATTGATGTTGTTCTTATTATTCCGCTGCATAGTATTATCATTGTTATCGTTTATTGTTAATCCTAGATCAAGATCTAAAAAGTCTGAGCTTAAACGATCATACGTTTTCACATTCGTACGTAATTTATAAATAACTACGTATCATGTAATACTTTTAGTATTATTGTTTAGGGCTCGCTAGACTGACATCACATCATAAGTTTAGTTTAAAACAATTGCAGGGAATTAGCGTAAGAAATGCATGTAATTAAGTATAATTATATACCTAATTTGGAGGAGTGTCACATTCTCCCCCCGTTAGTGAAATCTCGTCCCGAGATTTAAGTCGAGCCGTGAGTCTCGGTCACGCTCTCAAATAGGTTGGGGTATTTCTTTCGCATTTCATCCTCTCGTTCCCAGGTAAACTCTGGGCCATGTTTCGAGTTCCAACGAACTTTAACCAGTTTGATTCGTTTGTGTCGAAGTTTCTGAGTTTTAGAATCCATAACTTCAACAGGTTCCTCCACAAAGTTAAGTTTTGAGTCAATGAAGACTTCGTCAGGAGGAAGGATAAGTGTTTCGTCAGAAAGACACTTTTTGAGGTTGCTAACGTGGAAAGTATCGTGTATGCTACTAAGCTCTTGTGGTAGTTTGAGCTTATAAGCGACAGGACCAACCCTAGCAAGGATTTCAAACGGTCCGATGTATCGTGGGTTCAGCTTTCCTCGTTTTCCAAATCGTGCTACTCCTTTCCAGGGAGATACTTTGAGTAGGACCTTGTCTCCTACTTGAAACTCAAGAGGTTTACGGCGGTTATCAGCGTAACTCTTTTGTCGATCTCGTGCCGCTTTCAGTCGGCTCAATACTTGAGTTATTTTGTCAGTGGTTTCCTGGACAAGTTCGGGTCCAGATAGTTGTCTGTCGTCCAACTCTGCCCAACAGAGTGGTGATCGGCACTTGCGTCCATATAACGCCTCAAATGGTGCCATCTGTATACTCGTGTGATAACTATTGTTGTAAGAGAATTCAGCTAAAGGTAGGTGGGTATCCCAGTTACCTCCAAAGTCTATCACACATGCTCGCAACAAGTCTTCGAGCGTCTGTATAGTTCGCTCACTTTGGCCGTCAGTCTGCGGGTGATAGGCAGTACTCATATCAAGTCGAGTACCCATTGCCTGTTGTAATGTTTGCCAAAAGCGGGAAGTGAATCGCGCATCTCTATCAGATATGATGGATAGTGGCACACCATGCCGAGAAACAATCTCTTTAATATAAATTTTTGCTAGTTTCTCCATTCCATCCGTTTCCTTAGTAGCGAGAAAGTGGGCTGATTTCGTCAATCGATCGACAATCACCCATATGGCATTTGCTCCCGATGCCGTTCTAGGTAACTTCGTAATGAAGTCCATTGTTATTTGCTCCCATTTCCACTTGGGCATTTCAGGTTGTTGCAAAAGTCCAGACGGCTTTTGGTATTCAACTTTGACTTTAGAACAAGTCAAACATTTACTTACGTAGGTGGCAATGTCACGTTTCATTCCAGGCCACCAGTAGAAACCTTTCAAGTCATGGTACATCTTGTCTGCACCAGGATGTATTGAGTAATTGGACTTGTGTGCCTCGTCCAAAATCAGCTTGCGTAACTCATCTACGCATGGTACCCAAATTCGATTCATAAAGTACAACACTTCGTTGTCCTTTTTCTCTAGTTGTTTTTCCATCCCTTTCAAGGATTCATCCTTAAGGCGTTCGGAGGTGAAAGCAAGTTCTTGTGCTTCGCGAATTTGAGTAATGAGATTCGAGTGGATTGTCAATCCCAAGGCTCGAACTCTTCGAGGTTTGATTCGTTCCTTACGACTCAGGGCATCTGCTACTACGTTAGCTTTACCCGGGTGATACTTTATTTCACAGTCGTAATCGTTAAGTAATTCGACCCAACGTCGTTGTCTCATGTTAAGTTCTTTCTGGTCGAATATATGTTGTAGGCTCTTATGATCAGTGAAGATCGTACACTTTGTACCGTATAGGTAGTGTCTCCAGATCTTTAGTGCAAAAACAACGGCTCCCAATTCCAAATCGTGAGTCGTATAGTTTTTCTCATGCACTTTTAGTTGTCGTGATGCATAAGCAATGACCTTTTCGTTTTGCATCAGTACGCAACCCAATCCCTGATGCGATGCATCACAGTAAACAACAAAGTTATCTACTCCTTCAGGTAGGGATAGTATGGGTGCGCTGCTCAGTTTCTGTTTCAATAGTTGGAATGCATTCTCTTGCTTCTCATTCCACTCAAATTTCTTGTCTTTTTGAGTTAATGTGGTAAGTGGCTGGGCTATCTTTGAAAAGTTTGCGATGAATCGCCTGTAATAGCCAGCTAGACCAAGAAATTGTCGTATTTCCGTTGGGGTTTTCGGTGCTTCCCAGTTGTTGATTGCCTCAATTTTGGATGGGTCTACGTGAATTCCCTTGTCATTTATCACATGACCAAGGAATTGAACCTCTCGTATCCAAAATTCGCACTTAGAGAACTTTGCATAAAGCTTCTCTTTTTGTAGTAGTTCGAGGATAAGCTTTAAATGTTTTTCGTGATCCTCTTTCGATCGTGAGTATACCAAGATGTCGTCAATAAACACAATGACGAATTTATCTAAATAGGGTTTGCATACTCTGTTCATCAAATCCATGAATACTGCTGGTGCGTTGGTCAGCCCAAAAGGCATGACTAAGAACTCATAATGACCGTATCGAGTCCTAAACGCAGTTTTCGGTACATCTTCTTCTCGTACCCTGAGTTGGTGGTAACCAGATCGTAGGTCAATTTTTGAATAATAACTTGACCCTTGCAGTTGATCAAACAGATCATCAATGCGTGGTAACGGGTATCGGTTCTTGATAGTTACCTTGTTCAGTTCCTGGTAATCGATGCACATTGTTACAGCTGAAACGGTCGTTACGCAACAGCTGCAACGGTGTAGTTTTGAATTTATAATAGTCGGGGGGAGCCAAAACCTTCCGAACAACCTACTATTACTTGGTACGAGTACCTGATACTAGTAAGTGGTAAGGATGATCCAGGGTCGTTCCTCACGACGGTAGAATTGAAACAGAGCTCACTCAGATAACTTAGTAATTAAGCTGGGTTTTGAATAGTTTGGATAGGTTTGTATTTGGTTTTCTAATTTATTAAACTAATAAAACATAAAATAAAAGGGAAGCTAGCATATTTGCAACACTTAAGGATGACGGAGACGTGGCTCACCATGATTTAGGTATGATGTTCAATATGGGGCACATCTAGGTAACAGACAAATAAACTATAGGTGTAAACACTAGGACCCTACTTCTTTAGATAGATTCTAAATCAGTATGTCACTGAGTACCTAGGCTATCGTGATTCTGATCAGAACAGGCTGCTCAACCCCCCTCACCTGTCTTTGTGGAGACAGTGACCCTTAAAGGGTGCAGGAATAAGGTAACAGACTGCCCATTGGGTTATTCTGACCGTTCTTAACACCTAAGTCTAAATGTTATTATCTAAACGTGTACTGATCATTATCCTTGTATTCTAAACTATCAGTTTTGTAGAGTCTAGGGGTTTTAAGAATCCTGAACCACTGCTGGGCTTGACTTTCATCTCTAGACTCATTCCTTACGTTTGATTAGCTCAAATACTTCTGTCATGATCTAGACTCTCCTTTGCAATCAGTCATTCAGCCCTAGGAACACCAGCGGTGTACAATGCATACTCATTCCACAGCGTACCACACTAGGCACCGTTCACGATGTACTACACTTAAACAGTTCCACAGACCCTCGTAACCAGGGATATGTTGAAGATTTTATCCCTAGGTACAGGTACGGTGTACTATGTCGAAATGTTTCCATAGCTTCAGTTCCAGGGGTGGACAGACGGTGTACTGTAACATTTCCACAACTATATTGGTTCCTAGGCCATATTCTAGGGTCTCTAGGTAATCCACAGTGTTGGCACATACGGCTTTTTCCGGAGCTTCCACGTTGTACTCCACCAGTGGTGTTTCCAAAGCTATACTCAGTATTTCAGCCGAATTATAGTGACAGACACGGCTTCGTACAAACATACAGATAACATATCTACCGTAACTTAGGCCTACAGCTAAGGTGATAGTCACGCGAAGGACTGGAAAGGGTGATCCATAACTAAGTCTAGATACATGATAAGTTTAGACAGATACAGAGTTTAACAATTCCATTAATCATACCTAATCATGGCAAACATACAAGAAACTACTCACAAAGCATGGCAATAAACATTTCCAACATTAATAGATCACAAATATCAAACAAGAACATTATGACAAATTAATATAAGAAAGGATAGAAATTACCGGTAAATAAATGCGAGCAGAATAACACTTGTATTTCTCCGAATAATATCCCAAGTATTACAAATGCTAGCTTCTACGAATTACATTACATAGCTACTCCTAAAGCGATGGATTCTCCCCCTAATCTTCCCACTAGTTTCTAGAGAGAGAAACTAGAGAGAGAGACTAAAGAGAGAACCTAGAGAGAGAGACTAAAACTAGAAAA
This sequence comes from Helichrysum umbraculigerum, assembly GCA_949592205.1. Taxonomy (NCBI): domain Eukaryota; kingdom Viridiplantae; phylum Streptophyta; class Magnoliopsida; order Asterales; family Asteraceae; genus Helichrysum; species Helichrysum umbraculigerum. Next base: position 325,530,215 of record CATIUR010000001.1, on the reverse strand, counting down.
TGAAAACGTAAATAAAATCTAGAGAGAGTAGTGAGAGAGTGAAGTGTGAATTGATGGATGAAAATGGTGAAAATGAGGCTTGTATATATAGAACTCGCACAACCGTATCCGTAGACCGTATCCAAAACTTCAAACGCACAACCGTATCGCAAACCCGAATAAAAATCAGATTTTTATCGCCTAAACGCACGATACGGTTGAGCTAGGGCAAATACGGGAGAACTGGAGCGTATACGGTTGAGCGTAGGGTGAATACGGGAGAACACAAGCCGTATACGGCTGTGCTAGGCCGTATACGGTCTAGCTAGGCCGTATACGGTCTAGTTTGGCCGTATACGGTCTAGCTCTCCCGTATCCTGATTCCTCGGTTCTTCGTTTCTTCGTTCGGGCGTAACTTCTTCATCCGATGTCCGTTTTGAGCGTTCTTTATATCCCTGAAATCGTAATTGAAAAACGAAGACAATGAGATAAGTTAGAGGTCCTAACTCTATGTCTTGCTCAAAAAGTGCTAGAATACGTTAACCGGAAGATTCAATGATTGTTTGTGCTCTATTTCACTCATTTTTAGGTTGTTTTTGTTGATTCTTGAAACATCGTCTATATTTTAGCCCTCTTGATGAAATGTGACATTTAAGTTCATATTCAAGTGTTTTCATTAATAATAGGGCTAAAATGGTGAGATAATGACGCATAAAAACATGACTTTTTACGTGTCATCAAATATCCCACACTTAGACTTTGCTTGTCCTCAAGCAAAACTCAAAATTCTCACTTGCTTTTTAGGAAAAACATTTTGAAAACATGAGTTTATTTTTGGGGTGAATCAAAATATCTCAAAAATAACCATCTCCACATACAAGTAACATATCCTGGAAATAAGAGAAAGTAAGGTATTCCTTTCAGAGGCGTAAAATGATTCTCTTAGGCATGCTTTCAATTCTCGTGATCTTGGAATATACATGACTAGGCGATCTCACGAGGTGGTCACTCAATTCACTCAAAAGTGTTTCGGGTTACCTATCAATCTAATCAACCGAAATCGCTCATAAGCCAGTCATGCAACATCCATCGTCATAGGCTTGCTCGAGAATTATATCTCCACCACTTAGGTGAGGACGGTGCTAGCTATCCCAGGACATTCAGGTGGGTTGTAATGGCAGGTGAGGGTTACGGGGTATGGATAAGTGGGAATTTTTAGTTGTTTGTAAAGGGTTTTGCTTATCTTAGGACTTCTAAACTTTTGAAAAACATTATTTAAACAACCTTTTCAATGAAAACGGAAACGGATAACAGTACGGGACGAAGATAGCTATTTTGACTTCTATCTTTTGAAAATACATGAGAGAATTTATGTCATTTGTAAGAGCGGGAATTTTCGAGAGATTCAAAGCACTTAGCTTTATTCTATTTTCTTTTCTTTTTATATTGTTTCTTTTTTTTGTGCTTTTCTAGGGATTTTCTTTTGTTTCTTTCTTTTGCCCTTTTGAAATCCTTTTCTTTCTTTCATCTTTTTCATCTTTTTGATGACTTTGCATTTACTTGGTGTCAATTTTTCACACCATAAACTCTCAACTTTTGATTTTTATCAAGAGAACGCACGCGAGAGATTTTGAGTAAACACCAGTATTTGTGATTTGGAGTGAAAGCAAAAAGGACATTTAAATGACATTTTCCACAAGTTTAAAAATTTCTAAGATAAGATTTTTGGTGGGTGTGGAATAAATGGGTTAAGATTGAAAGAAACGAACAGGTTTAGGCTCAATAGGGTTATCTAAGCGGATCATCAACACTAAAGATGAGTGTTGGAAGGGTTTTGGGCTTGAAGAGATATGATAAAAATGGGTTAAATCCTAAGGAATGTCAAGGTCATCTAACTGCACCTATACCGCGTACGGTACTCTACCAATGTGGTCTCGAAGTGCATACCAGGAGCAAGTTCTAATTCCGGATGCATGCATCGGCACACTCAAACAAACGAATAGTGAAGCATTAAAAATGAATGCTTATATTGGCTCAAGATACCTCACTGCAAGTTTTTGGGTTTGTTTGTGCCTAGCCATGCGATGCCCCTCTTAGATTATCATTTTAGACCTAAGAAATTCCTATCTTATTTACTCTTAATTTCCAAAATACCCTACTCATATATGAAAATGCTCCTTCTTAAGACATTTTAACTCAAAAATTTTTGAAAATTTTTAGCAAAAGTGAGTTTTTTTTTTTTTTTTTTTTTTTTTTTTTTTTTTTTTTTTTTTTTAAATAAATTGAGGAACATTTTCCGAGTTTGCTTTTTGGAAACAAGAGTCTAAAAAGCAACCTAAGGTATTCTATACCGCTATCCCACACTTAGAGGAACATTGTCCCTAATGTTCTCTTGAGTTGGGATTTGAGAAAAATCCCACACTTAGAGTTTGAACATATTGGAAAATGTTACTCAAGTGTTTGTTTTGGGCTGGAATCCCACACTTAGTGATAAGCTTAGGATATGGTATAGATTACTTTGATAAAAATAGAACAAAATGATCATATCAAAACAAGGATAAGAACGAGAAAACTCCCCTATATGGCTACGGCATTGAGCTGAGCATTTTAAAAGTAGACAGCGTCGGCACCAGTGTATGTTGGCTCAGACTCCGTCTTCATGAAGTGCACTCGAGCTCAAGCGGTATACTCATCATTCAAAACCATCCACCAACTTCTCTCAAGCATAACTCAGACTAAATGGATAGATTGTAGAAAATGAAGTGATAACATAATCAGGATGCAGGTAGAATCAACCAAGATGCACCAAATGCTTGATAGAGATAACGGTCGAGGATCCTAATCATCGTGAGCCACTGATGTATCTTAACAGCTTATGATGATTTGAAAGTGCTGAATCCTATGGCCCTAATCACCTATCACCAAAGATCTTCTCCGACGAACTGATGAGATAAATGTAATGTTGTTCTTGTCGGATGAGATCTCCATCTTCCATTTCAATCCCGCCTTCAATACCTTAATGTCTATTCTTTGATCAGCTTATATTCTTAATGGTTTAGCAGTGAACTCCTATAAGCTGGAAGAACTGCAAGTTAAGCGGTGGTTCATGATCCCTACTGGTGGAAATGATAGGTATGATGGGTGGATTGGTGGGTGGATGTGGTTATAGTGGTAATGGTGGTTGTAGGTTCCATGAAATGCTCTACTAGCAACCAAGAATGTGGTAAGGCATGGTTGGGTTTGTGGAATATGTGGGAACATATGGTGAATATCGAGGTTATCTGCTTGATGAACAATTCTGAAAGGGGCTAGAACGTGATCATCTTTTGTCTCCTAAAGATATATCATTTCCCTAAGCAATGCTCCAAAATTTCTAATGAACGATAATGCTCCCCTTTGTCTTCTCTCCATTATACTCAAAGATTCTCCATCCGTAGGCGCTAATCCCTGTCTGTTAGACATTTGTACAAACAAGAAGGCAGACAAATATAATCTAATAGACATGTGATTATTCCCTAGGTCAAAGACTCACTGGTTTTTGAAAGATTTTTAAAAGTGAAGGTTTTTGAAGAAAACAAACCAGTGTATGACTTCGAGTCTAATCACATATTAAAAGTGTTAGCCGCCTACAATTTTCTTTCAGCATAAGCAATAGATATGGAAATACAAGTAGATTCAGTTAATCAGGTAGCCAAGTATAAAGATTTCCAAAGCACATATTTTTTAAACGAGTTCAAGCATAATACACACATGGACATACAAATCATGTTATAAGGCATTGAAAGATCTCATGTATGTTCACAGAAATATATGTAAGTACCTCAAATGCTCGAAATATGAGAGTGGTGTTTATGATGACTAAGGCACCTAGATAACCAAGTTGCTAGCATGGTTCCATGTTTGCAGATGCAGAGAACTTTAGATAACAGTGAAACAGATATAGCAATGAAATCCAAACAAGTGGGAGGGGGAAAGTTTCAGGTTTTTAGCAAAAGATTGACTTTAAAGTTCAAAACTGTGACTTCAGTGAATATGAAATTTAAGTTCCAAGTCATTTTTGAAAATCATTCCCTTTTTGTTCACATAAACTTAAAAGAAATTTTAAACATGCTTTTAGGGTTTCATTTTCTACTTATTGGGGTTAGTTAAGTATTACTGATACTAAGTTAGACACGGGTTGCCTCCCGAGAAGCGCTTGTTTTTGTTCGAGTCTCGAGCCTGACTCTAGCTCTATTTCTCAGACGATAACGGTTTACTTGCATCCATCAGTAGATGCAAGTGAAAGTATTGGCGCATACCTATATAGTTAAAGCAAGTTATTCCTAGGGTATGTCCAATAAGATGAGAAGGTGCGTAGAAGTGAGTGATTCGTTTTACTTGAGGTATAATAAATCTCTCAACTTCTTGCACTTTCTCAGTTTGGATGGGTCGGTCAAAGAGGTTCTCATCACTCCATGACGTATACGTCATTATGTAGCGGAGAGATGGTTTGTAGGGAGATCTTGACGCAAAACCCACCTTACTTCCTATGGTCTCTTGGTTGATGATAGTGTTGTACTCTGGGCATGGAGGTGGGACAGAGTCCATTGACGTCTCCAATCTTGTAGCAACATTCTCATCAATTACTTGGGTAACTGGTATGTCTAAGGCAATAGAGGTTTCAACTAGATCAAGGGGCGATTCATCCGTAAAGATATGTGGGATATCATCAACCACAACTTGTTGTGGGATAGTGTCAACCACGTCTTTTTGAGTTGGGATGAGATCACTTTTCAGAGTCGGTGCACATTCCTTCTGTCCTTCTGAAGCTGAGTCTTCTATGTAAATCTCCTCATCCGGTTTCTCCATTTCTATCTCCTCGTCTACCTCTTCAGACTCGTCACCCCGGCCGGAAGTTTCAAGTTGCAATGGTTCGGAGAGTTCCTCTAGAATGAACTCTTCGTTGGTCTCAGACGTTGATAGGTTAAGAGTGGGTGGAAATGAGGATTTAGAAGATTGGTTAGGTGTAGGAGTTGAAGAAAGTTTGCAACCAGACTCATGAAAATGAAAGTCTGGGTCAAGCGAAGTAGATGTGGTGTGTGTGTTCATATCATCTTCCTGCAGCCTAAAGTTGGTTCTATCTTGATTCTCATTTCCCTTACTACTTACTTGTTTTCGTATTTCAGACAGCTTATTAGAACTTCTTCTAAGCATGTCTTCTTGTTCTTTTAGTAATTGTTCGAGTGAGTTGGAAGAGGGTGAGAAAGCAGCATTACTGCTGAGAAAGGTCAAAGACGTATCTCTCAAGTCAAAACTCTCGTACGGTTGAGGTTCAGATACAGGGTAAGATGAATATGGGTAGACTTCGAGTGGTTTAGGATAGTAAGGTTGGTATTGATTTTGGAAAGCGTGAGGGTCATATTGATTTTGTATTTGAGGATCTAGGTACCCTACGTTATCCACATAATTCCTATTATATCCTTGACATTCGTTGTCTAAGTGGGAATTACTCCTACATCTATCTTGAACAAGACTATCAAATTGATCTATTAATTGTTGAACATTTGCCATTACCCAAGTTTTAGATAACACAGGAAGAAGGTTTAAGAATTAAAGTTGTAGTATGGAGGGAAGTTATTCTAAGCTACGCTAAGCTAAACTACGCTAATCTACGGGCATAAAGTAACTTCGGATAGGGATGGTGAGTCCCAATCTAAAAGGATCTCTTAAAAACTAAATTTGTCTAAACAAGCTCCAAATCGTACTACCGTCCCCGGCAGCGGCGCCAAAAACTTGTTACAGCTGAAACGGTCGTTACGCAACAGCTGCAACGGTGTAGTTTTGAATTTATAATAGTCGGGGGGAGCCAAAACCTTCCGAACAACCTACTATTACTTGGTACGAGTACCTGATACTAGTAAGTGGTAAGGATGATCCAGGGTCGTTCCTCACGACGGTAGAATTGAAACAGAGCTCACTCAGATAACTTAGTAATTAAGCTGGGTTTTGAATAGTTTGGATAGGTTTGTATTTGGTTTTCTAATTTATTAAACTAATAAAACATAAAATAAAAGGGAAGCTAGCATATTTGCAACACTTAAGGATGACGGAGACGTGGCTCACCATGATTTAGGTATGATGTTCAATATGGGGCACATCTAGGTAACAGACAAATAAACTATAGGTGTAAACACTAGGACCCTACTTCTTTAGATAGATTCTAAATCAGTATGTCACTGAGTACCTAGGCTATCGTGATTCTGATCAGAACAGGCTGCTCAACCCCCCTCACCTGTCTTTGTGGAGACAGTGACCCTTAAAGGGTGCAGGAATAAGGTAACAGACTGCCCATTGGGTTATTCTGACCGTTCTTAACACCTAAGTCTAAATGTTATTATCTAAACGTGTACTGATCATTATCCTTGTATTCTAAACTATCAGTTTTGTAGAGTCTAGGGGTTTTAAGAATCCTGAACCACTGCTGGGCTTGACTTTCATCTCTAGACTCATTCCTTACGTTTGATTAGCTCAAATACTTCTGTCATGATCTAGACTCTCCTTTGCAATCAGTCATTCAGCCCTAGGAACACCAGCGGTGTACAATGCATACTCATTCCACAGCGTACCACACTAGGCACCGTTCACGATGTACTACACTTAAACAGTTCCACAGACCCTCGTAACCAGGGATATGTTGAAGATTTTATCCCTAGGTACAGGTACGGTGTACTATGTCGAAATGTTTCCATAGCTTCAGTTCCAGGGGTGGACAGACGGTGTACTGTAACATTTCCACAACTATATTGGTTCCTAGGCCATATTCTAGGGTCTCTAGGTAATCCACAGTGTTGGCACATACGGCTTTTTCCGGAGCTTCCACGTTGTACTCCACCAGTGGTGTTTCCAAAGCTATACTCAGTATTTCAGCCGAATTATAGTGACAGACACGGCTTCGTACAAACATACAGATAACATATCTACCGTAACTTAGGCCTACAGCTAAGGTGATAGTCACGCGAAGGACTGGAAAGGGTGATCCATAACTAAGTCTAGATACATGATAAGTTTAGACAGATACAGAGTTTAACAATTCCATTAATCATACCTAATCATGGCAAACATACAAGAAACTACTCACAAAGCATGGCAATAAACATTTCCAACATTAATAGATCACAAATATCAAACAAGAACATTATGACAAATTAATATAAGAAAGGATAGAAATTACCGGTAAATAAATGCGAGCAGAATAACACTTGTATTTCTCCGAATAATATCCCAAGTATTACAAATGCTAGCTTCTACGAATTACATTACATAGCTACTCCTAAAGCGATGGATTCTCCCCCTAATCTTCCCACTAGTTTCTAGAGAGAGAAACTAGAGAGAGAGACTAGAGAGAGAACCTAGAGAGAGAGACTAAAACTAGAAAATGAAAACGTAAATAAAATCTAGAGAGAGTAGTGAGAGAGTGAAGTGTGAATTGATGGATGAAAATGGTGAAAATGAGGCTTGTATATATAGAACTCGCACAACCGTATCCGTAGACCGTATCCAAAACTTCAAACGCACAACCGTATCGCAAACCCGAATAAAAATCAGATTTTTATCGCCTAAACGCACGATACGGTTGAGCTAGGGCAAATACGGGAGAACTGGAGCGTATACGGTTGAGCGTAGGGTGAATACGGGAGAACACAAGCCGTATACGGCTGTGCTAGGCCGTATACGGTCTAGCTAGGCCGTATACGGTCTAGTTTGGCCGTATACGGTCTAGCTCTCCCGTATCCTGATTCCTCGGTTCTTCGTTTCTTCGTTCGGGCGTAACTTCTTCATCCGATGTCCGTTTTGAGCGTTCTTTATATCCCTGAAATCGTAATTGAAAAACGAAGACAATGAGATAAGTTAGAGGTCCTAACTCTATGTCTTGCTCAAAAAGTGCTAGAATACGTTAACCGGAAGATTCAATGATTGTTTGTGCTCTATTTCACTCATTTTTAGGTTGTTTTTGTTGATTCTTGAAACATCGTCTATATTTTAGCCCTCTTGATGAAATGTGACATTTAAGTTCATATTCAAGTGTTTTCATTAATAATAGGGCTAAAATGGTGAGATAATGACGCAAAAAAACATGACTTTTTACGTGTCATCACACATCCGCATAGATCCATCCTTTTTCTTAACAAACAAAACCGGAGCTCCCCAAGGGGAAAAGCTCGGTCGAATGAATCCCAAGTCTAGAAGTTCTTGTAGTTGCGTAGACAGCTCTTGCATTTCAGAGGGAGCACTACAACAAAAATGAGTTTTTAGGACCCTTTTTGTGGGACACTTATTGAAAGGCGTCCTATAAAACATCTAATAGGACGCTTCAATTTTTTATTCATATTATTAAAGGATCTGTTACGACACTTTATATGTAGGTCCTATTACATTAAGTTTATAGGATGCTTATTTGTTTGTGTCCTATTACTGTAAAGATTATTAGGACACTTCATATGAGAGTCGTATTATATCGAGTTTTATAGGACGCTTACTGTTCGAGGTCTTATTATATTAGAGACTATTAGGACACTTGTTATATGAGTCTTATTACATTAGATCTTACATGATGTTTATTCACCGAGGTCTTATTATAGTATAGGCTAATAGGACACATGATATTTAAGTCTTATTAGATTGAGTAAGATTAGTGGATGGTTATTTGATGCTGTCTTATTATTGTAGAGTATAATTCGACACCTATTATTTGAAACTTGTATTAAGTTTTATAGGACACTTGATAGTCGGGGTCTAATAAAATGGGGATTCTCGTGGTAGACAAGGTACATATATTACAATTGACATTTACTCGACCATGCATACAAAATTCTGGTTTTTAGCAATTATATAACAAGGTAAACATATATTTTTAAGTTTTATACATTCATCCTGATACATGTTTCGTATAATCAATCAGACTCAAAGATGTCAGACTATAACATTTGTGAGATTTTCAACTTCTTCATAATTCCATTCTCTAATCCAAATCCTTCATCTCTAAATTCTAACAATTGATCCACAAACATTAATCCCATTTAGCTCCACAAGCATGCACAAGTCAAATCAGACCAAATTAGACCAAATCAATCATCCAAAATTGTATAGCAAGTATTAACGATTGTAGTAAACCTGTCTTGACCATCTCTTGTACTAGCTTCCATAGTTTTTGCAAGAAAGCTCAAACTACAAAGAACTACTTTGACCAATGAAAGTCATCAACCATTAAAAATTGTTTACTCTCTAATGTGCGACAATAATGATTGTACCAGCGTTAACAACTCCCTACACTCTTAGACTCGTTACCATGACAATAACACCAAACCTGGATCTTAATATAAGCTTTCCAATGATTTAACCAGAACCATGAACATCAACAACAACTGTTTCATACAATTAGAAAAGCAGCTTTAGTACTAAAACAATCCCAACAAATAGAATTACTCAAAGCAATAAATGATTACTTTTAAGTCCAGAAGTAATCGAAAATAAAATTAAAAATATCCCAATGGTTTTATCACTCAAATCAATACTAACAAATATTATCATGTAAACGATCCCAACATATATTATTACTCGAAGCAATCTATGGTACAGAACTCGATTTGCCTCCTTGGCCGTCCTAGTGTTCTTCTTGCAATCATTCTCGCTACAAGGTTGCCCAATCATCTCCTACAAGTAAATAAATAAACATAAGACATATAAAAGCTCATAGAAAACCTCGTAACGTTATTATGATTATTATTATTATTATAACTATTTTTATCTGTTCTACCTATTCCGGTACAACAAAGTAGGGGTGTTCAAACGGCCGGGTGTTTTTTTTTCTTTTTAAAAAATTAAGTCCAGCTCAATTGATCCTTTGAATTCATTAAGACCAACTACATGATGAATGGTATATGCAAACTGTGTTTCCTTTTTTGATGTCCTTTGTGCTTAGTTTGCTGAAGAAAATTAAAAAAATAATAATAACACAAAGGCAGTGTGTTTGGTCATTTATGAATTCTAAAAGGAAGTTAGCAATGATAGTGAAGCTATAGGAATGAAATAACATAAACAGTCCTAGCATAATCTAAGCACACAAAACATAGACTAAAACTAACTTGGTAAAAATGTACAGAAAACAAAAAATGAAAAGGCGATATCACAACTTAAACTAAGTCATGGCATAAATGACAAAGGTAACATAAACATTCACTTCACCATAAGTACTAGTAGAATTTCATCAAAGCATAAACTGAAAATAACCTATTGAATCATTAATGTTTACAAGAAGTATGAGAGACAACCTGAGATTTACAAGAGATCCAATCAAGGAAATTTGATGATTAAATAACTAATAACTAGGGTAATGGTGTCAATAATTGTTCCACTTAAACCCTCTCTAACTAAGTCAATATCCATAATATTGCAGGTATATCAACATATTCATTTTCTACACCTATATCATTTGCAGGTATGTTCTCATATAAGAAGGCAAACGCATCACAAATCATTCCTTGCATGTCATCAACTAAATCCAACACAAGAAAATTAGAGAGCTTGAAAATTGGAGGTGATTTGATAACCTTTAAAAAACCATCACATATCATATGCATTCTAGCCTTCTCCCAATTGACCCATACTTGATTACCACATTCGATGCAGGGGCATAAAATCTGACCCCTTCTACTCTCCATAGAAAACATACGATCAAAAAATTGTTTCAGGCCTTTTTGGTAATCAATATTCACTCTTAATAAAGACATCCAACTGTTCACCATCTCGACCGATAAGTAAAAGAACAATAGATAGCGTTAACATCTATATAATCTTAATGGGCTGCAAACTTCTGTATGCATTGTAATATATAACATAATTCACTGGTTTTTAAGGCAGAAGACGAAATATGAATAATTCACTGGTAATCAAACGTATTGTTAGTACTATATGTTAACACCTAACATAGAGATAGCTAAAGAAATAAATAGATCAATTGTCACACATAAAACAATAATATTGATCATTCCAAAGAACTTTGTCCAGTTTGCAGTAGCCTAAACAAAGTACTAGCAGGTTTTCTGTTGAAAATCAGTGAAGAATTTATAGCAACTCAAACAATTGCACATGGACTGCAAAAGAATCACGCGACAACAATCAAAATCACTTAAAACCCATCTGCAGATTTAGAAAAAAGTCCCTCAATTAATCGACTTCCTTGATGCCATGATTGTGTTGGATGGTGCTATATTACCGGGTAAATGATTTTCATGAATTGAATAAGATGCACAGCAAAGAACGAGTAACAAGCATAAACATGTCTGCCATCATCAAATAAAATCGATTTCGTATCACACAAAAATTCATAAAACAGATAAACTATCAAAAACGTACAAGACAAACAGAATTACATAACTGCTTATTGATGTCGAATGAGAGAAACTTTGGAGGAAGCGCACATAATCGATTGAGTCGTTTGAACTTTGAGTATCTTGCTGGGGTTTTTTCTTGTGTGTTATACGAGAATGAAAATTGAAACATACTCCGTAATAGATATACTTCTGAGTTCTGAGGTTATTAATTATTAATATGGATATACGAAATAAAAAATATGACGGAACTTCAAATATTATAATTTTGTTATGGTCAATGGATGAAAGTGTAATGTTTAACCAGATATAATAATTTTTTTAAAAGTTTATCTTTAATTATTTCTTCATTATCTAACTTATTTTGGTAATTTATATGTTAAGTTCCAACATAATGTTTAACCATATTGAATTGAAATTGAAATTCGGTATTATGTTTCATATTTCTATCGTAATGTAAGGCTAATATCTCAAAGATTCTTCATCCTAATATTTCATCCATTCACCCAAATAACAAATTCATCCCAATATTTAAGGTGTGTTTTGCAAACTTAACTGGAGATGAAGATGGAGATGGAATTAGAAGATGTAGTTGGAGTTAGGGGTGTTCACAGTTCGGATATAACCGAATTATCCAAATGGTCTATTTGGATTGGACTATTTGGGTCTGGCTATTTGGTTTATTGGATCTGTTCGCACAAAAACCAAATTAGTATTTCGGTTATTGGATTGATTTTGGTTATTATTATTGGAACCGGATAATCCAAATAAACCAAATAGTAATAATAGTATTTGTATTACTCTTGTTTATCTATCAAAATAATCGTTAAAATAGTTGAATGATTATTTTTGTATATAAAACCTTATTATCTAAAAGGTATTGTTAATATATGTCATTGTATATAGCTTAAAATCTTAAGTTTGATCTAAACAACAAACTCCACATTTTTATAAACCCTCAATGCAACATGACAATATGTAGCCGTTGATATCGCTCATAACATTACCCTTTCAGGAGTCAAAACGATACTCTCATGCAGCATAACAGATAACCAAATGGTTAAAACCAATCTATCCAAACATTAATATGGTTTGGTTTGGTTCGGTTCGGAATCGATATTTGTTTGGATGGATCGGATTCACATTTTGAGAACCAAAATCCAAATGGATTCGTGTTAATGGATCGGATTTGATCCAAACCATCCAAACGAACACCCCTGGTTGGAGTTGGAGTTGGAGCTTTTAACTTTTATTAAGTGTTTGACAAAGTAGACGGGGCTGAAGCTTAAAACGTAAAATGACAAAAAAGGACATCATATTATATATAACTCCAAAATTTTACTAGTTATAAAAAGGGTAATATATATAGTAATAATATAATAATAAGGGGATAGAGATTATCTAGATAAGCTACTTTGAGGAGATACTACTTGAGGAGATTATTATATAATCCCTATTACATTTTTTTATTCCAAACAAGGATTGTTATTTTATAAGGGATGGAAATTCTAAAAATTAGAAACTCAATCTTCTAGAATCCTCAATAATTTTTTAAAATGGGGTTGCCAAACACACTCTTAATATCGTAATGAAAATATTTCATCCTAAGTTAAATTAAATAATATAATATATATATATATATATATATATATATATATATATATATATATATATATATATATATATATATATATATATATATAGGGGAAGGATCAAGAGGGAAGCTTCAAAATTGGGGGAAGGAGGGAAGCAAACCTCAACCACTCATTTTTTCTCCTCTTCTATATTCATCCACAATACCCATTTAATCAATTTTCATCTAAAATTCCAAATTAAAGCATGTAATTCAAAGATTCATCAATCAAAAAGGTTATACTTTAGTTATTATATATGCACGGTAATTTAGTAAGTAGTGTAATCATAACATAAGGATCTGGCTACAAGGTACACCTCTACGGTCATACTGTGACTAAGTGACATCATTATGGTCTCCTCAAATCTTCTTTTATATGCTTAATAGTTCGTCATGGCTTGATGATCACGAGGATGGTTACCCGCGCATTGCGGCAGGATCAAAAATATATTTTTACTTGTTTATTTTAGTTTATGACATATAAATTGTCGTTGTTGTGTAAGCTTAAGTACAAAGCATGCTTTAACATTTTCTAGTTATACCAATTACTTACAATATAGAATAAATAGTTTTTAGTAGATAATTAACAAATTACTATTTGCTAATAACTATATACATAAATACAAATGAAAATAACAACAAAAATGAATAATAATAAAAATAATAAGTAATATAAAAAAAATGAAATTAATAATAAAGCTTCCCTAATTAAAAAGAACTCTAAATTAAAGACTTTGATTATATTCACTAGTTTGATTACTCTTTTTCTCAATTTTGATTAGTCCCCTCTTAAAATTTCACATATTCCCTCTATTAATTTTCACTAAAAATAAAATTCCCTCCCATCTTGTGAAGAAGTCAAAGACTCATTCCCCATCCTAAACTTAATCCCCCAAAATCGCAAATAACCACTATCGTTCCCAATCTTCCACTACGGCCGCATCAACAAAATCAAGCAAATAAGGTCTGATCATTTAGGCTTAATTGTTTTACATGATTTCATGATTTATGTGTATGTATATCTTGATGGATCGTGACTTTTGTTTGGCTTACAATAATACAAAATTCATCATAACTTGATCTTTGATTCTTTGATTTTGCTTGATCTTTTTTCGGATTTCATTTAATCATTTAACAAAACTCAACACCTACTTTTTTTTAAATTATTTAAGTTTTGTCTCCCAGTAATTGAATTTTTTTTTTTTTTTGGGTGGGGGGTTTCTCAATTTTGGACTGGAATTTGACATCTCTGTATTTATCTACTGTTACTAATGTACATTGGTTCAACTTAATCAACATTGATATGGTGTTCGTTAGTTTAGTCTATGATAGAAGCATGTATATGTTATATTTTAGTGATTCATTACTGTGTGTATATTTTGAGCATGTTCTAAACCAGTTACAAGAAATTGATAAATTTAATGTACTCGTCATCAGATCCAACATCATGTTTTTGTTAGTTACATAAAGATATTTTTGATACGTAGGCAATCATTGTAAAAGTCATACTTTATTTTGTATAAAACTGTGTTCTAGTTTGAAAGATGGAGCAATGGAAATATAATGCTTGAAAGCTGCTATAATGTGTCCAGGGGGTATGTTTGAGTATGTAGTGGTACTCTATTCTATTAGCCATGTCAGTGTCAAAATAGTGGACTTATAGTTTTTGTTTTGGTTGACGTTTTTTTATGTTCTTTAGGGAAGGTTTAGTTTTCTGTGTTTTAGCTGTTGTAGTAGGTTCGCAAGTTTCTGCTTTATGTCGTGTAGCTGTTTGTGTTGTATGTTCTTCCAAGTTACTGCATGTAATTAATTTGTTATATAACTTTTGGTACATTACTAATGGGAAGTCAAAGCAACCAAGATCAATCTTCACAAAGACAATTGACTGATTACGAGAAGGATATGTTGTTACAGTTACGGGACCTAAGGGTTAAACATTTCTAACTCTCTTACAAGTCTTGCAGAATGTAAGATAAAAAAAAAAGAAAGACAAAACACCTTTTACTAACAAGAAGGATGTCAATAAATGTCTGATTATGACGGTAGAGCTACTACCATGAAGAAATTGATACAAGTGTCGGAGTACCCACAAAGGTACCAAGATTAGCAATTTTATTTCATATTAATTTTCGTCAATATAAGTTCTTATCTGATTGTATTTTACTTTATTACAGCAACAACATTGGTATATTGAACCCATGTCTATGAATAAATATTCCAATGTAGCAAAAAAAGAAACGGGTGATGGCTCCAAATGTCTCTTCTATGTTACAAGTTAAGAAATCTTGTATTGGAAATCTTTAATGTGCCGATTCGCGTGCATCAAAAAAGTGTAAACCACAAGAACCAAAACAATGACTATGGTTGATTTGATCATGAAGAAGAAAGATTCACCAAAGCAAACAGAGGTATTCAAAAGAAGTTTGCAAAGCCTACTTCAAGTGGAACAAGGGGAAAACTATTTCTTGTCAATGAAGATAGTGATGAAGACAATAACACGGCATTTTAAGGTACATATGTGTCGATCTCGAAGTTTTATATCTAGTATTTGTAAACAAAGTCCACTTTGAAAAATCATTTTTCATCTTTACGAAGAGCAATATTGTTTTGAAAATGAAGACACACATGAGATGATATTTAAGAATATTCAAAATGGATCCAAAGCGGATGACGTGAGATGTCAAGGTATATATGTGTTGTTATTGGTATTGGCTAGGAACGTGTTTGCTACCTTCTTTAAGTTGCAATTTCCTTAAGCATTTTTCTCACATTTAATTTTTCATGGTTACAGACATGGATGAATTTGATATAGCAAGATGGTGCTAAATATGAAGATACAGACCATGTGATAGTTGATAATGAATTGGATAATGATGCTGAATATGAAGATGAAACTACAGAGCATATGGTAGTTGATAAAGAATTGTTTAATGAGCATATGATATCTAGGTCCCTGTCAAAGATCTGCACGTTGGTGAGGCCGTCCATCTTACATGTCACAAGATGTTGTTGGTCGCAAGTAATGCGTACTGTTGGTGCAAGTACCACATGGACTTGTACATTCGTTTTGGTATGTCAATCTTGTTAAACTTTTTAAATTTTTTAAACCATCTCAATCATTCTGATTTGTCCGCCTTCAATCTTGTCTCATCAACTCAAAACTATGGGTCTGAATGTTATGAAACAAACCCGCACCCTAAACTTTATACTAAAGTACATATTGTTTTGTTGTAGGTGATGCATGTGGAAGATGCGTGATGAATGCGGGATGACTCAAAACTATGTTTTTAGTTTTCTTTTTCGTTTGTTTGATACTCTTGACTATCATGTAATTGTTAGGCGACTTTATGTATTTTGGACGCCATTTGTACTATATTTGACTAATAAATTTTGTTGTTGAATAACTTCTTTGAATCATATTAGTTTTCTTTCTTTCTACGTATTGAATGTCTTTAGACTCATACAATTTAAATAAATTATTAAATAATATAATTTTAGCTAATATATTGTTATATGTTTGTAATATTGAATTGTATTCAATTAACACAATTCTTAAGACACTATTGACTTTTTTGGACGTATGTGTGTGTCTCAAAAGAAAACAATAGGCATACATGTATTAGAATTTAAAACATCATAAAGTGTCCTATTAGACTTTTTAGGACGTTTGTTCG
This sequence comes from Helichrysum umbraculigerum, assembly GCA_949592205.1. Lineage (NCBI taxonomy): Eukaryota > Viridiplantae > Streptophyta > Magnoliopsida > Asterales > Asteraceae > Helichrysum > Helichrysum umbraculigerum. The sequence goes on along the minus strand of CATIUR010000001.1, from coordinate 325,513,563 downwards.
TGTCTCAAAAGATAATAGTAGGCACATGTGTATTAGAATTTAGAACATCAAAAAGTGTCCTATTAGACTTTTTAGGACGTTTGTGCATGTCTCAAAAGATTATAGTAGGCAAACTTGTATTAGAATTTAGAACATCAAAAAGTGTCCTATTTTTAATTTGTTAGGACGCCATATGTGTTGCATTAGACATTTTAAAAGACTCATAAAAAAGTGTCCCATAATCTATATTAGGACGCCTATTACTTATTACGACGCCTTTTTATGTGACGCTTAAATGATTGGTCCTATCAGATAAAATGTCCTATAAAGTAGTCTTTAAGGACACTAATGAGCATCCTATAAGGCCAGATTTGTTGTAGTGGAGCTAGACGATAAGGTGCTCGTGCGATAGGTGCGGCTCCTGGCACCAGGTCAATGTGAAACTCAATTTGTCGTGGGGGTGGCAATCCCGGAAACTCATCAGGAAATACTCCTGGATAGTCGCGTACAATGGGCACATCGTCTATACGTCGCTCCTCAGTTTTCTTTTCTACAATGTGTGCCAAAAATGCTTGGTACCCCTTTCGGAGATACTTACTGGCCTTCAAGCACGAAATCATTTTTGTGGTACTTTTTCGTTTCTCACCTTGAACCACAAGTGTTTCTCCTGTTGACAGTGGTAATCGTACCAGTTTATCATGACATATGATCTCAGCGCGGTTCTTAGATAACCAATCCATACCGACTACAACGTCAAAACTTCCCAACTTAACCGGTAGTAAGTCTATTTCGAAGAGATGACCTTCTAACTCCAAGGTACATCCCGGTACTATTTCTCCTGATTCGATTAACTCACTGTAACATCCCCAAATTGGGCCTAGAAGAAACAGGTATTTCCTTATATTTAATTGTGATATTTAATTGTATTTTGGTGTTTGATTGTAAAATTTATAGGTAAATAAGTCTCAGGAAATATTGTGATTAGTGAAATATAATTTGTTTTAAATAAACTTAGGTGACGGTAAAATAAAATAATTTTATCGCAATTGAAACTGAGGTTCCAGACAATAGGTCAAAAAGGGGTATAATATTACACTGTGTGTAAGTGAGGCGGTTTAATTTAAAACAAAGGGGCCGACTTAAGTTTGTTCCCCAAACTTCTTTGGTGTTCTTCAAAACTCTCTCAAACTCATTCTCAAATCACTTACATGATTTCTAGTGATTAATTGCAAGAATAAACAAGAATTGGAGCTTAAATCTTTAGTTATATCATCTTCAACCTCATCTCTTTGTGTTCTTCAATTGTAAGTAATTGTTGATGGCTATTTAGTTTATAATTAAGGTTTTAAGTTGAAATGATGTGTTCTAGTGTTTATATGATTGATTGATGATCTATTGTGATTGTTCAAACTTCATGAACTGATTTGAGTGATGATTATATGAATAAATAGTTAAATTTCTTGAGTTTTAGGTTTGAAAGGGGAATTGTTAGGTTATAGGTGATTGATTGAATTTGTGATGATTTGAAGCTTGAATCATTGTTATATGATGTTAGTATATGTTGTTATGACCGAAATTTAGTAAAAACATGAGTTTAGAACTGAGTTTGGTGAAATTGCAATTTTTTGTTCGTAGTTGAGTTGTGCAGGAAATGGTTAATGTGCAGGTCTGGAAGACGTGGGAATACGGTCGGATTCCCCTGAATCCGGACGGATTCAAGGGAATACGGCGTATTCCCGGGGTGTATTCCCAACCGGATTCCTTAAATTGAGTTCTGGTTGAAATTGAAGCTGAAATGACTTGGGAATACGGGCGTATTCACTGGAATACGGCCGGATTCATCTGAATACGGCCGGATTCCAAGGAATACGGCCGGATTCCCTTAGCTGGACAGTGATTTTCTGACTTAAGCTTCATAATGTGATTTAGTTTGCATAATGTGTTTCTATTATTTAATATCTGTTTGATTGTTGATATTAAGTTATATACAATGTGATGTGAGGATTGACTTGGAATTCTTTTGTATTTCAGATCCGACCACGACTCAATAAAATTAGATCTTTGAGTGAAGCTTGAAACGAGACAGGTGAGTGACTGGTTCTCACAGTTTAAATTGGTGTTAACAATTTAGTTACATCAATTTTAAGTAGATTGATATTGTGAGTTATTGATAAGTTGATTGTGGCTAAATGATTGATTGCTAGTGACTCATTCCATGATAGGTTGGAATGATAGAGGTCAATTTCAATTGGGTTTAGTTGCTATAGGTTAATCTTTATGGTATTGATGAACATTCGTTGTGAATTCGTCCATACTGATTAAAGATAGCATTGAACTATCGGTAAAATCTCTGTATTGGCATGCAGTGGATTATAAGTGTTCTTGGTGGGCCATCCGCGGGCTGAGGGTACCACAAGAACCACCGATCCTCTAATTTGATTGTTACTATTAGTTGATTGTTGTGAGTTGATTGTTTATGCTAAGTTAGATTGTTAGAATCGTTATTCACTTAGCTTCGTGCTAATCCCCCACCTCACTTTTGCAGGTTAAGTTGGTTTATGCTCGGTTGAGAGGTTTTGGGTGAAATGTTTGACAAGCTGGCAACTCTTGATTACTTTTGTTTTGGCGTAAACGTTTGTATAAATAACACCACTAGATTTTGGGTTTGTAATGAAATAACTTAATGATAGTTTTGTGTAATAACTAACTTTCGATATTATCTTATATGTAAATGTTGTTGAATGGGATAACGCTTCCAGGTTATATAAAAAAAAAAAAAAAATGTCTTGAAATATGGGGTGTTATAAGTTGGTATCAGAGCATAAGTTTAGGGGAATGAACATTCTAGGTGTTCATACCTAAACTTATTTCCGTTGGTCAAACATTTCATGTTATGGGGATTAGTTAGGAAGGGAATTTAATTAGTTTGCTAGTACTAATGATTAACGAATTTTGAGATATGATGTGATTTCAGATATGGCGGATAATGAGCAACCTGTCCATACTCTTAACAATGCCTCTCAAATTTCTGCACCAACACCAGAAAATCAGGAGCATAATGGAATATCTAATCCAAGAGGGGTGGAAACAGAAACTGACCAAGAGTACATTATGAGATTAGAGAATCGGGTGTTGGAATTACAGAATGAACAGGCTGGGCCTTCTCGACAGCCTATTCATACTCAGCCGCCTGTTATAACTACTGCTCCTCCTGTTGTATCTTCTGAGCGGATTCCAGTATCTATACCTTTTGTTTCTCAGCAGCAGCAACAAGGTTATAGTTATCAAGCTACTGTACCTTTTCCTTCTTCCGGATTTACTAGTTATCAGATACATGCGATTCCTTCATTTCAGCAGTTAAAAGTGGGTTGTTCACTTAAGACTTTTATGTCCACCAATCCTTCTTCATTCTCTGGAAGTACTAATCCTACTGACACTTTGGATTGGTTACGTGATGTGGAGCGAAAATTGGAAGTATGCCATTGTGAAGAAAAAGATAAAGTACCATATGCGGTTCAGCTGTTAAAGGGTCAAGCAATGTCATGGTGGGATGCTGTAACTGCTCCATTGACATCGGAACAAATCAAAATGATTAGATGGTCAGACTTTCATGCCGAAGTTTGTAAGCAATTCTGTTCAGAGTACAACTTATCACGTATTAGACAAGAGTTTCTCGATTTTATAGAAGACGGATCAAATGTCGATTGAAGAGCTTATCAAGCAATTTTCTGATAAATTGCGATTTGTGAGACAGTGGGTTCCGACTGATAGAACTCAGATTGAGCATTTTGTGAAGACTTTGCCTCCAGATTATCGTACTTCAGTGAGATTAGCTGGTTCTCTTTCACAAGCGTACGATTATGCTCGTTCGGTGGATGGTGATATTCAAGCTAAAAGGGTAATGAATAAGGAAAGGTATTCACAGAAACAAAGGGGAGATTCATCTAGTAAACAAAAGGGACAAGGTGGTCAGCAGAACAGAAGGTTTAATCCAATGGATAGTAATTACTGTAACAAATGTAGGGCTAGACATAATGGTCCTTGTACTCCCCAAACTTCAAGATGTGTTAAGTGTGGAACTTTTGGACATGCTGCCAAGGATTGTACGTTTCCTAATAGCGTGTGTTGGAATTGTCAAAAAGAGGGGCATCGAGCTGGAGATTGTACAGAGGCTAAGAGACAGAGTATGGGTATGGCTAAGGGTTCCTCATCCTCCGGCCAAAAGAGGAAAGTACCACCAGTAGCTGCTAGTCGAGCTTTTCAAATGACAGTGGATGAAGCTGTCACTACTGAAGACGTTATAACGGGTACATTTCTCATAAATTCTGTACCAACTCGTGTATTATTTGATTCTGGTGCAAATTGCTCGTTTATATCTGTGAAATTTTGTGATAGACTGAAATTGATTCCCTCTTTGATTGTGAAACCTTTAGAAGTTGAAATTGCGGATGGTAAGGTAGTTCCTGTTACCACATCAGTAACTGGAGCTAGTATACTAATAGAGGGTCATAATTTTCTGGTTTCATTTCTGTTAATGCCAATTCCGAGTTTCGATGCGGTTATCGGTATGGATTGGTTGAGCTTAAATAAAGCTAATATTGATTGTCATAGAAAGATTATAAAAATTCCCGTCTCTGATGAGTCTCACGTCGTGGCTCGAGGGGAACGGGAAAGAGGTAACATTCCGTTGATTTCTGTGATGAAGGCTAGAAAATCTTTAGTCAAGGGCTGTGATTCTTATTTGTGTTATGTGGTTGATAATAAATTAGAAAAGAAATCCATTTCCGATATCCGGGTGGTTTCTGAATACCCGGAGGTGTTCCCTGATGAATTGCCTGGTTTGCCCCCTGTAAGAGAAGTAGAATATCAGATTGATTTGATTCCTGGTTCGACTCCAGTAGCTAAGTCTCCTTATAGATTAGCTCCAGCTGAAATTCGGGAAATGATGGGTCAGATTCAGGAATTGTTAGATAAAGGGTTTATAAGGCCGAGTTCTTCCCCGTGGGGTGCTCCGGTATTGTTTGTGAAAAAGAAAGATGGTACTTTACGTATGTGTATCGATTATAGGGAACTTAATAAGAGAACAGTGAAGAATAAATACCCTTTGCCCAGAATTGATGAACTCTTTGACCAATTGCAAGGATCATCTTATTTTTCTAAGATTGATTTGAGATCCGGTTATCACCAGGTGCGAGTACGTGAGGAAGATGTTCCTAAAACTGCTTTTCGCACCAGGTACGGACATTATGAGTTTTTAGTCATGCCTTTTGGATTGACTAATGCCCCTGCTATTTTCATGGATTTAATGAATCGAATATGTCGACCTTTTCTAGACAAGTTTGTAATTGTATTTATCGACGATATATTGATTTATTCTAAATCTGAGTCCGAACATGAACATCATTTGAGGTTGATTCTGAAAATTCTGAAAAGAGAACACCTTTATGCTAAATTTTCTAAATGTGAATTCTGGCTTCGAGAGGTGCAATTTCTTGGTCATATCATTTGTAATGATGGAGTTAAAGTAGATACTTATAAGGTAGAAGCTGTTATGAATTGGAATGCTCCTAAATCCCCTTCTGAGATTAAAAGTTTCCTTGGTTTAGCTGGGTACTATCGGAAATTTATCCAAGATTTTTCTAAGATTGCTGGTCCGTTGACTCGATTGACTAGGAAAGATGTTAAGTTTCAGTGGGGTGATAAACAAGAATCTTCTTTTCAGACTCTTAAGCAGTTGTTGTGTCAAGCTCCAGTGTTAGCACTTCCTGATGGTTCCGATGGTTTTGTGGTTTATTGTGATGCTTCGCATGCTGGGTTGGGTGCAGTTTTAATGCAACGTGATCGTGTTATTGCGTATGCTTCTCGTCAGCTCAAAACTCATGAGAGAAATTATCCTACGCATGATTTGGAACTTGCAGCTGTGGTATTTGCTTTAAAGATCTGGAGACATTATTTATACGGTACCAAATGCATTGTATGTATAGATCATAAAAGTCTCCAGTATATGTTTTCTCAGAAAGAGCTTAATATGAGACAGCGCCGTTGGTTAGAATTGATTAAGGATTATGATTGTGAAATCCGATATCATCCAGGTAAAGCTAATGTAGTAGCCGATGCTTTAAGTCGAAAGGTATCCTCTAATCGAGTCTACTTTATGCGCTTGGAAATATCTTCTGATTTGATTTCTCAGTTGAGAGCGGCACAGTTAGAAGCGTTGTTAGATCAGAATTTAAAATCTCAGATTTTGTTGAAAAGAAAAGATTTATTAGTTGATGATTCTCGGGGGTTAAAAACTTTTCAGTCTCGAGTTTGGGTTCCATTGATTGGGGGACTTCGGGATTTAATATTGACTGAGGCACACAAATCGAGGTTGTCAGTACATCCAGGGAGTACGAAAATGTATAATGATTTGAAACCGTTATATTGGTGGCCAACGATGAAAACCGATGTTGCTAGAATGGTTGAAACTTGCCACATATGTTCCCAAGTAAAAGCAGAACATCAGAAACCTTGTGGTACATTAAAACAGTTGGATATCCCTGAGTGGAAGTGGGAACATATTACTATGGATTTTGTTACTAAGTTGCCTCGTACACAGAAAGGGAATGATATGATTTGGGTCATTGTCGATCGTTTAACTAAAAGTGCTCATTTTCTTGCCACCAACGAGACTGCTTCTTTGACGCGGTTATCTCTTTTGTATATTAATGAGATTGTGGTAAGACATGGTATTCCTTTATCTATTGTGTCCGATCGAGATTCTCGGTTTGTTTCTGGTTTTTGGCAGAGTTTGCAGCGTGAGTTGGGTACCAGAATTAATCTCAGTACAGCTTATCATCCTCAAACGGATGGGCAGTCAGAACGTACTATTCAGACTCTAGAGGATATGCTAAGAGCTTGTGTACTTGAGTATGGCGGTTCTTGGGATTCACACTTACCTTTGATAGAGTTTGCGTATAACAACTCTTATCATTCTAGTATTGGTATGCCACCATACGAAATGTTGTACGGTCGTCGTTGTAGAACTCCAACATGTTGGTTAGAAGCAGGAGAAAAACAATTTGCGGGTCCCGATATAGTACAAATTACAGCTGATAAAGTTAAGATTGCACGTGAGAAATTGAAAGCAGCTAGGGATAGGCAGAAACAGTACGCTGATCCACGTAGACGACCCGTTGTGTTTGTTGAAGGTGAACTTGTATATTTGAAAGTTTCTCCGTGGAAAGGTGTTATTAGATTTGGTAAGCGTGGAAAGTTAGCTCCCCGTTATATTGGTCCATTTAAAGTTCGGCAAGTAATTAATGACCAATCAGTTTCTTTGGAACTTCCTCCTGAATTAGCTGGAATTCATGATACGTTTAATGTCTGTTATTTAAGAAAGTGCAATGTGGAGGATCAATCCCAAATCCTTCCTTTACAAGATCTTAGAGTTGACCCAAGTAAGAAACTGGTAGAGGAACCTGTTGAACTTTTAGATAGAAAAGTGACCAAGCTTTGTAAAAATAAAATTCCGATGGTATTAGTTAAATGGAAGCATAGCTTGCGTGCCGATTTAACATGGGAAACCGAGGAGAGTATAAGAACTAGATATCCTAGTTTGTTTATGTCTAGTGAGATTTCGGGGACGAAATCTTCTTAAGGAGGGAAGATTTGTAACATCCCCAAATTGGGCCTAGAAGAAACAGGTATTTCCTTATATTTAATTGTGATATTTAATTGTATTTTGGTGTTTGATTGTAAAATTTATAGGTAAATAAGTCTCAGGAAATATTGTGATTAGTGAAATATAATTTGTTTTAAATAAACTTAGGTGACGGTAAAATAAAATAATTTTATCGCAATTGAAACTGAGGTTCCAGACAATAGGTCAAAAAGGGGTATAATATTACACTGTGTGTAAGTGAGGCGGTTTAATTTAAAACAAAGGGGCCGACTTAAGTTTGTTCCCCAAACTTCTTTGGTGTTCTTCAAAACTCTCTCAAACTCATTCTCAAATCACTTACATGATTTCTAGTGATTAATTGCAAGAATAAACAAGAATTGGAGCTTAAATCTTTAGTTATATCATCTTCAACCTCATCTCTTTGTGTTCTTCAATTGTAAGTAATTGTTGATGGCTATTTAGTTTATAATTAAGGTTTTAAGTTGAAATGATGTGTTCTAGTGTTTATATGATTGATTGATGATCTATTATGATTGTTCAAACTTCATGAACTGATTTGAGTGATGATTATATGAATAAATAGTTAAATTTCTTGAGTTTTAGGTTTGAAAGGGGAATTGTTAGGTTATAGGTGATTGATTGAATTTGTGATGATTTGAAGCTTGAATCATTGTTATATGATGTTAGTATATGTTGTTATGACCGAAATTTAGTAAAAACATGAGTTTAGAACTGAGTTTGGTGAAATTGCAATTTTTTGTTCGTAGTTGAGTTGTGCAGGAAATGGTTAATGTGCAGGTCTGGAAGACGTGGGAATACGGTCGGATTCCCCTGAATCCGGACGGATTCAAGGGAATACGGCGTATTCCCGGGGTGTATTCCCAACCGGATTCCTTAAATTGAGTTCTGGTTGAAATTGAAGCTGAAATGACTTGGGAATACGGGCGTATTCACTGGAATACGGCCGGATTCATCTGAATACGGCCGGATTCCAAGGAATACGGCCGGATTCCCTTAGCTGGACAGTGATTTTCTGACTTAAGCTTCATAATGTGATTTAGTTTGCATAATGTGTTTCTATTATTTAATATCTGTTTGATTGTTGATATTAAGTTATATACAATGTGATGTGAGGATTGACTTGGAATTCTTTTGTATTTCAGATCCGACCACGACTCAATAAAATTAGATCTTTGAGTGAAGCTTGAAACGAGACAGGTGAGTGACTGGTTCTCACAGTTTAAATTGGTGTTAACAATTTAGTTACATCAATTTTAAGTAGATTGATATTGTGAGTTATTGATAAGTTGATTGTGGCTAAATGATTGATTGCTAGTGACTCATTCCATGATAGGTTGGAATGATAGAGGTCAATTTCAATTGGGTTTAGTTGCTATAGGTTAATCTTTATGGTATTGATGAACATTCGTTGTGAATTCGTCCATACTGATTAAAGATAGCATTGAACTATCGGTAAAATCTCTGTATTGGCCTGCAGTGGATTATAAGTGTTCTTGGTGGGCCATCCGCGGGCTGAGGGTACCACAAGAACCACCGATCCTCTAATTTGATTGTTACTATTAGTTGATTGTTGTGAGTTGATTGTTTATGCTAAGTTAGATTGTTAGAATCGTTATTCACTTAGCTTCGTGCTAATCCCCCACCTCACTTTTGCAGGTTAAGTTGGTTTATGCTCGGTTGAGAGGTTTTGGGTGAAATGTTTGACAAGCTGGCAACTCTTGATTACTTTTGTTTTGGCGTAAACGTTTGTATAAATAACACCACTAGATTTTGGGTTTGTAATGAAATAACTTAATGATAGTTTTGTGTAATAACTAACTTTCGATATTATCTTATATGTAAATGTTGTTGAATGGGATAACGCTTCCAGGTTATATAAAAAAAAAAAAATGTCTTGAAATATGGGGTGTTATTGTAACACCCGCGTAATTAGGATAATTAATTATGCTTAATTGTTTGTAACTAGTTGTAATTAGTATGTAATAGGACTAATTACAGGCTCTATTTGTATATATATAAGTTGATTTATATATATATGTGTGTATTTACGCGATTTGGATAAATCGTACAAATTAACCGGACGGAGTCCGACACAATTATTTTGACGTTGGTGACAGAAATTTACCTAAATAATGAGAACGTATTTTATTATATAAAATACACAGCGAACAAACATTAATTATAATATCGCGATGACATTTTAAATAATTTAACGAATACGTATTAAACGCAAGTTAAGAATTTTAATACTTCGACGAATGTTTTTATAATTAATTTCAAGGTATTTCATTAAAATATTCCCGTCACCTTTTAAAAATATAACTGCTTGATTTAACGTCTAAACGACGGAGGAAACGAACACCGCACGGAGCGCGGAGGCGCGGACTGAAAATGGGAGGCTTAACCTCCCACTTCCTTTTCTCTTTCTTTTCACTTTCTCATTTCTTTCTCTTTCTTTCTCTCATTTCTCTCTCAACTAACAAAACCACCACCATCTTACAAAATCACAAAATAACATCACGAAACGACGCCGAATCATACCACCCCTTTGGAATAAAAGAACCACGGCATCCCGATCTACCTTTCCATCTTTTCGGATTTTCGATCCGACATTTTGTAAGTTTCCGACAAAACCCGAAACTCTCCGTTTTTACTCATTTTTACGTTTTTATGGTTTATATATGCTTAAAATGTCCAAAAATGGGTTGGGTAAAAGATTTGGACCAAACGGAAGTTTTTCGACCGATTTTCCGGCCACCATTGTCCGATCAGACCGCAACGTCGCAGAGACGACGGGCTACCTGCGACGTAGGCCACTACGTCGCAATACCCCTCGCAACGTCGCATATAGCGACGTCAGCCCTAACGTCGCATTAAGTGGCCAACGTCGCACTTAGCGACATCGACCCCTACGTCGCACAAATACTCAACGTCGCATATAGCGACGCCAGCCTTTACGTCGCATTAAATTGCGAAATCGCACATAGCGACGTCATGCTCAACGTCGCAGTCAGGATCTGCGACGTAGCACCCAACGTCGCACCCTACGTCGCATGCTACGTCGCATGCTACGTCGCACAAACCAGAACCTTGAAAAGTCAGATTTTACTAAGTGTCGAACTTACACAACTTCAAATACTTATGTCATACGACTTAACAAACGTCATAGAACATACTTTCTATTACAATTACACTAAATTGCGTTATAAATGATAACACTTTGAATCATTATTACAAACCGTCACCAACGGGCCATATTTGTTTTCAAACTACAACGGATTACTAAACAAACACTTGGACATAATGAGTTGTGTACACAACTAGCCTAGATGGTCTTGCGAGACATCTACTTACTTAAATTCATATGTTTAGGCATTTGAAGGTTACGGGTTCGGAGAACCTACGGTTGAGATTACTTACTCGTTTATTGATATAAACGTACTTGCTAAGACTCAGGTGAGTCTTACGGCCCCACTTTTACTGTTTTACTTATTGGGGGAGATACATGCTACTGATTTTTCTTGAACACAAGTACTAAACTGCTTACTATACCAAACGAAATTGCATGAGTTATTTACTACTTACAGAAGTCTCTCCATCATATATCGTTAGTTATGGACTTAAGCGCGAACACTAGTTAATGGATCCATTAGGGAAATGACCCTCCCCACCCGGGGCAGTAGCGCTGCCACGTACTGATTTACACGTATAAACGGGTGACTACTTATTCGTTACTGATGCTTGCTCACTTACGAGCATGTCACGGGAGCAAACATATTATTTACGGGTTAAGCTTCGATTATGAGCCTCATGGCAACGGTATAAACTTATTTATTTACATTTGCTGGATTGCAATGGCTGATTTTACGCCTGCGGGCACTACTAATGAAATCTCGTGTTCAAAGCCGATATTATTTACAAACCTGTGAGATTCACCAACCTTTTTGGTTGATACTTTTTAGCATGTTTTCTCAGGTACCCGGATGGAGTAGGATTACTCCAGGATTTTAGCTAGAGTCGCATGATTTCAACACAACTGCATTAACGGAGATTCTTAGCATTATCTTTTGTATATTTTGATTATGTAATAGAATCTCCCGCTATACGCGTGGACTCTAGGGGAAACTACATTTTGTATACGAAAACACTAAGTTTTCAAACATTATATCTATGGAATGTAACTAATTTACAAAACGTCTCATTTAGAGGTCGTTTGCTGTATATCTTGTGCTTTGTATATTGATTAGTAACACCCAAGTATGCTTCCGCAAAACAGCGAATTTCTGGGGTGTTACAGATTGGTATCAGAGCCTAAGGTTATAGTGAACTAGGTTGCATTTAGTGGGCCTAGACTATGACCATTAGGCAGTATTTCCTTATTAGGCATAATTGGTTCAGGAATCACATCATACGACTTTAATTTAACATAGCCTGATCAACTATGTACAATTAAGGAAAGATGATGTGAGGTCTGAGATGGTTATGTTAAACGGGGATGCGTTAGTTGACTCTGACCACGAGAGAACCGGACCATTACTTGATGCGTGTTAGACACTAGGCTGGATATTATATACTTATATATATTAGCCTCGTCTTACTTACACTCTGCCACAGGAATGGCAAACACACCAACTAATCCGTCACACTCTCACTCACACGGGTCACGGAACCCACGAGTAGCCAGGAGGAACACAAGGTCGCCTCGAAACAGCCCCTATCCTGTTCATAACTCTCATGAATCGGCACATCTCACGTTGCCAGTGTTGGCTACCCAATTCCGCCGTCAAGAGCAAAGGCTTGAAAGTCTCGAACGGGAACAACACCGAATGACCTACCTGCTTCGCCAAGCACTTGATCACATATCCCAACTCCAGCGAGAACAAGAGGATACCAACCTCTCTGTAAGCATAATTCAGGATTCAATGACCGCCGAATTAGGTGCGGATGAACTTGTAAGAAACCGACTAGAGGAATGTGAACAGCGTTCACAGGAGACCGAGGATCACTCTCGAACACTAGCACAACGACTGGCCTTGGTGGAAGACAACGCCAGGTAAACCAACAGACTAGCAGAAACCGTGGACCGCCTTGTCACGCTGATGGAGCAAATTAATCTACAGGAAGACTAGTGTAGTCTTTGTCTTGTAATCTATCTCGTAATCTTTTGACTATCTAGCACTACTCTATAAACTAGTCGGATGTAACAATTCCCGACACCTTTTGTAATATCTCTGTAGGATGTAACCTTTGAACTCGCATTATCCATCAAATATTCCTTGTTATTTCAACTCATATAAATTGTCATTTTCCATATGATGTTATGTATTACTGCTTTTATACATGTACATCTGTGACAATTACAAGTTCCTACAAAATCTCATGTATTTTCATTTCTTTTATTGAAGAATCATGCCGCCAAAGACAAGACCATACACAGATGCCCAGATTACCTCCCTTATAACCCAGGCTGTTACTGAAGCCTTGGCTCGGAATACTCCACCAAATTCCACGAGGAACAGCGATGCCGCTGAAACCTCTGCTGCTAAACCTTGTTCTTACAAGGACTTCCAGAACTGCAAACCCCTAAACTTTGCAGGTACTGAGGGAGCTATCGGTCTAGTACGCTGGATCGAGAAAGTTGAGTCCGTATTTCTTATCTGCAACTGTGCGGAGGGAGATAAGGTTAAGTTCTCCGTTAGTACTTTTACTGACACCGCACTCACCTGGTGGAACACTTATGCCCAGACTGTGAGTGTTGCTACTGCTTACCAACTCCCGTGGGAGGAGTTGAAGGAGATGTTGAGGGGCGAGTACTGCCCCAGGGATGAATTGAAACAGCTGGAAATGGAATTCTGGAACCACAAGATGCAGGGTGATGACATCACCGGATACACAAACCGTTTCCACCAACTGGCACTTCTGTGCCCAACCATGGTCGATCCTGAGTACAAGAGGATCGAGAAATTTGTTGATGGTCTTCCTGAAAGACTCCAAGACCTGGTAACTTCTTCCAAACCGGGTACTATTCAGAGCGCCATCCGTATGGCCCATGAACTAACGGCAAATTCTGTCCGCCGTGGCACAACTTCAACCCCATCTTCAAACAACAAACGCAAGTGGGAAGGAAACCCCAACTCATCCAACCAAACCTCCAACAAAAAGCCTGAGTACATTAAGGCTTATTCATCTGGAACTTCGGAGAAGAAAGGGTACAGCGGGAGCAGACCCTACTGTTCCAAATGCAGCCGCCATCATGACGGTTCTTGCCCTTGCTCCAACTGCAAACGGTTCGGGCATCTAGCCAAGGATTGCCGAATCAACATTTCTACCCCCAACACTAATGCACCAAAGGCCTGCTTTGGGTGCGGAAATACAGGGCATTTCAAGAAAGATTGCCCAAAGCTGAAAAACAACAACAACCCTGCTCGCGGCAGATCATTCGTTATCAAGGCTGGAGAAGCCAGACAAGACCCGAACGTCGTGACGGGTACGTTCCTTCTCAACGACCTTACTGCTTCTGTGTTATTTGATACCGGTGCCGATAGAAGCTTCATATCTGAGAAATTTAGCCCTTTACTTGATATTACTCCCACTGCCTTAGATACTAAATACATTGTTGAATTAGCTAATGGCAAACTGATTGAGACTGATAGTATCATACACAACTGTACACTTAACCTCACGAACGAAACGTTTCCCATTGATTTAATCCCTGTCGAGATTGGCAGCTTCGATATTATTGTCGGTATGGATTGGTTATCCAAGCACCGAGCTGAAATCATCTGTCATGACAAACTCGTTCGCATACCTCTTGTCTCCGGTGGAACCTTATTCCTACAAGGGGAGACCGGTAGACGGAATCTGAATATTGTATCCTGTCTGAAAACTAGAAAATATCTACGAAAAGGGTATCAAGCCATCCTCGCACATGTAACGGAGAAGAAGTCGGAGGAGAAGCGACTTGAAGATGTTCCAATCGTGCGGGATTTCCCGGAAGTCTTTCCTGAAGACTTGCCCGGACTTCCGCCACCTAGACAAGTTGAATTTCAAATCGAACTTGTGCCCGGAGCTGCACCCGTGGCACGAGCCCCTTACCGTTTAGCACCATCCGAAATGCAGGAGTTGTCTAACCAACTACAGGAACTCCTGGACAGAGGATTCATTCGACCAAGTTCCTCACCTTGGGGAGCTCCAGTCTTATTCGTGAAAAAGAAAGATGGGTCTTTCCGCATGTGTATCGACTACCGAGAGCTGAATAAGCTAACCATAAAGAATCGGTACCCACTTCCTAGAATCGATGACCTATTTGACCAACTCCAGGGATCGAGTGTTTACTCAAAGATTGATCTACGGTCGGGTTATCATCAACTCCGAGTCCGTGACAATGATATCCCAAAGACAGCCTTCCGAACTCGTTATGGGCATTACGAGTTCCAAGTGATGCCATTCGGTTTAACCAACGCACCGGCCGTATTCATGGACCTTATGAATCGGGTGTGCAAACCATATCTTGACAAATTCGTCATTGTGTTCATCGACGATATTCTGATTTACTCTCGCAATGAGCAGGAACATGCTCAACATCTGAAAACCATTCTAGGACTTCTGAAACACGAAGAGTTATATGCCAAATTCTCTAAGTGTGAGTTCTGGATTCGAACCGTTCAATTCCTCGGGCACGTGATTGACAGCCAAGGAATTCATGTTGATCCCGCCAAGATTGAAGCAATCAAGGGCTGGGAGTCACCGACCACTCCAACCGAAGTGAGACAATTCTTAGGTCTTGCTGGTTATTACCGCCGATTCATCGAAAACTTTTCAAGAATAGCTGTTCCACTAACCACACTGACTCAGAAAGATAAGAAGTTCGATTGGACTGATAAACAAGAGTCAGCCTTCCAGCTACTGAAAAACAAACTTTGCAGTGCACCAATCCTGTCCTTACCCGAGGGCACCGACGATTTCGTAGTTTACTGCGACGCCTCACACCAAGGACTTGGTTGTGTGTTAATGCAACGGGAAAAAGTCATTGCCTATGCCTCACGACAACTAAAAATCCACGAGAAAAACTATACGACCCACGACCTCGAGTTAGGTGTTGTGGTCTTCGCATTGAAAATCTGGAGACATTATCTCTACGGTACGAAAAGCACTATCTTTACCGATCACAAAAGTCTCCAACACATATTCGATCAGAAAGATCTAAACATGAGACAACGTCGCTGGGTTGAGTTACTTAGTGACTACGACTGCGAGATCAAATACCATCCGGGCAAGGCTAACGTAGTTGCCGATGCCTTAAGCCGAAAAGAACGAGTGAAACCCCTTCGAGTCCGAGCACTTTCTATGACAATTCATAACGAGCTTCCTGCTCAAATCCTTACCGCTCAACTTGAAGCACTCAACGATGAAAACTTGAAAAATGAAGCCCTGCGAGGCTTGGATAAACAATTCGAAATCAAACCCGATGGAACTCGATACTTCTCTAACCGGGTGTGGTTACCCAAATTCGGAAACTTGCGAGATTTGGTGATGGCTGAAGCTCACAAATCTCGATACTCTATACATCCCGGATCTGACAAGATGTATCATGACGTCAAAGGGTTGTATTGGTGGCCTAACATGAAAGCTGACATCGCCTTGTACGTCAGTAAATGCCTAACCTGTTCCAAAGTAAAGACCGAACACCAAAGACCCTCTGGGTTGCTTCAACAACCTGAAATTCCTCAATGGAAATGGGAACAGATTTCCATGGACTTCATTACCAAACTACCGAAAACTTCGAGTGGTTGCGATACCATTTGGGTGATCGTGGACCGTCTCACGAAATCTGCTCATTTTCTGGCCATCAAGGAAACCGACAAGATGGAGCGTCTGACTCGCATCTATGTCAAAGAAATCATCTCGCGACACGGTGTACCTATCTCGATCATCTCGGATAGGGACAGCCGTTTTACTTCTAACTTTTGGAAATCGCTACAGAAATCTCTTGGTACTCGTCTGGATATGAGTACTGCTTATCACCCGCAAACCGATGGCCAAAGCGAGCGAACTATTCAAACACTGGAGGATATGCTACGAGCCTGCGTAGTCGACTTCGGTACTTCTTGGGAAAATCACTTACCGTTGTGTGAGTTTTCGTACAACAACAGTTACCATACCAGCATAAAGGCTGCACCCTTCGAGGCACTTTACGGACGTAAGTGCCGATCACCTGTCTGTTGGACTGAGTTAGGAGAATCCCAACTCACGGGTCCAGAAATCATTCAAGAAACTACTGAGAAAATCGTTGGTATTCAAAACCGGCTGAAAGCCGCACGTGATCGTCAGAAAAGCTATGCTGACGTGAGACGCAAACACCTTGAGTTCCAGGTAGGAGACAAGGTACTTCTCAAAGTGGCACCGTGGAAAGGTGTTATTCGATTCGGGAAACGAGGCAAACTAAATCCTAGATACATCGGACCATTCGAAATCCTTGAAAGGATTGGTCCAGTGGCATATCGCCTGCAACTTCCTGCTGAACTTAGCAGCGTACACAACACATTCCACATTTCTAACTTGAAGAAATGTCTGTATGACGAGACGCTGATTATACCGCTCGACGAAATTCAAATCGATGATAAACTTCATTTTGTCGAGAAACCTATGAAAATCATGGACCGTGAGGTCAAGCAATTGAAACAGAGTCGTATTCCCATAGTAAAAGTCAGGTGGAATTCTAGGCGCGGCCCAGAGTTCACCTGGGAACGGGAAGACCAAATGCGACAGAAATACCCACATCTCTTCCCAGACAACGCACCGTCCGTGCACTCAGGCTAATTTCGGGACGAAATTTCTTTAACAAGGGGAGAATGTAACACCCGCGTAATTAGGATAATTAATTATGCTTAATTGTTTGTAACTAGTTGTAATTAGTATGTAATAGGACTAATTACAGGCTCTATTTGTATATATATAAGTTGATTTATATATATATGTGTGTATTTACGCGATTTGGATAAATCGTACAAATTAACCGGACGGAGTCCGACACAATTATTTTGACGTTGGTGACAGAAATTTACCTAAATAATGAGAACGTATTTTATTATATAAAATACACAGCGAACAAACATTAATTATAATATCGCGACGACATTTTAAATAATTTAACGAATACGTATTAAACGCGAGTTAAGAATTTTAATACTTCGACGAATGTTTTTATAATTAATTTCAAGGTATTTCATTAAAATATTCCTGTCACCTTTTAAAAATATAACTGCTTGATTTAACGTCTAAACGACGGAGGAAACGAACACCGCACGGAGCGCGGAGGCGCGGACTGAAAATGGGAGGCTTAACCTCCCACTTCCTTTTCTCTTTCTTTTCACTTTCTCATTTCTTTCTCTTTCTTTCTCTCATTTCTCTCTCAACTAACAAAACCACCACCATCTTACAAAATCACAAAATAACATCACGAAACGACGCCGAATCATACCACCCCTTTGGAATAAAAGAACCACGGCATCCCGATCTACCTTTCCATCTTTTCGGATTTTCGATCCGACATTTTGTAAGTTTCCGACAAAACCCGAAACTCTCCGTTTTTACTCATTTTTACGTTTTTATGGTTTATATATGCTTAAAATGTCCAAAAATGGGTTGGGTAAAAGATTTGGACCAAACGGAAGTTTTTCGACCGATTTTCCGGCCACCATTGTCCGATCAGACCGCAACGTCGCAGAGACGACGGGCTACCTGCGACGTAGGCCACTACGTCGCAATACCCCTCGCAACGTCGCAGATAGCGACGTCAGCCCTAACGTCGCATTAAGTGGCCAACGTCGCACTTAGCGACATCGACCCCTACGTCGCACAAATACTCAACGTCGCATATAGCGACGCCAGCCTTTACGTCGCATTAAATTGCGAAATCGCACATAGCGACGTCATGCTCAACGTCGCAGTCAGGATCTGCGACGTAGCACCCAACGTCGCACCATACGTCGCATGCTACGTCGCATGCTACGTCGCACAAACCAGAACCTTGAAAAGTCAGATTTTACTAAGTGTCGAACTTACACAACTTCAAATACTTATGTCATACGACTTAACAAACGTCATAGAACATACTTTCTATTACAATTACACTAAATTGCGTTATAAATGATAACACTTTGAATCATTATTACAAACCGTCACCAACGGGCCATATTTGTTTTCAAACTACAACGGATTACTAAACAAACACTTGGACATAATGAGTTGTGTACACAACTAGCCTAGATGGTCTTGCGAGACATCTACTTACTTAAATTCATATGTTTAGGCATTTGAAGGTTACGGGTTCGGAGAACCTACGGTTGAGATTACTTACTCGTTTATTGATATAAACGTACTTGCTAAGACTCAGGTGAGTCTTACGGCCCCACTTTTACTGTTTTACTTATTGGGGGAGATACATGCTACTGATTTTTCTTGAACACAAGTACTAAACTGCTTACTATACCAAACGAAATTGCATGAGTTATTTACTACTTACAGAAGTCTCTCCATCATATATCGTTAGTTATGGACTTAAGCGCGAACACTAGTTAATGGATCCATTAGGGAAATGACCCTCCCCACCCGGGGCAGTAGCGCTGCCACGTACTGATTTACACGTATAAACGGGTGACTACTTATTCGTTACTGATGCTTGCTCACTTACGAGCATGTCACGGGAGCAAACATATTATTTACGGGTTAAGCTTCGATTATGAGCCTCATGGCAACGGTATAAACTTATTTATTTACATTTGCTGGATTGCAATGGCTGATTTTACGCCTGCGGGCACTACTAATGAAATCTCGTGTTCAAAGCCGATATTATTTACAAACCTGTGAGATTCACCAACCTTTTTGGTTGATACTTTTTAGCATGTTTTCTCAGGTACCCGGATGGAGTAGGATTACTCCAGGATTTTAGCTAGAGTCGCATGATTTCAACACAACTGCATTAACGGAGATTCTTAGCATTATCTTTTGTATATTTTGATTATGTAATAGAATCTCCCGCTATACGCGTGGACTCTAGGGGAAACTACATTTTGTATACGAAAACACTAAGTTTTCAAACATTATATCTATGGAATGTAACTAATTTACAAAACGTCTCATTTAGAGGTCGTTTGCTGTATATCTTGTGCTTTGTATATTGATTAGTAACACCCAAGTATGCTTCCGCAAAACAGCGAATTTCTGGGGTGTTACAGTTATACTCACCATCGGCTAATTCTATGGTATACTTGTTGTCTAACTTACGGGATTCAAGTTCTAATAGTGGTCTAAATTCAGTAGACACAAAATTTAAATCAGCACCCGAATCAATTAACACAGAGGCATAATGATTGTTTACAAGAAACGTACCAGTGACGGTGTTAGGGTCCTGGCGTGCCTCCTGTGCCCCGATCACGAATACCCTTCCTTGAGCCGGTTGGTTGTTGATGTTGTTGGCTCGGTTATTGTTGTTACCGCGGTTGTTGTTGTTGAGCTTAGGGCATCGGTTACGGTAGTGTCCTTGCTCACCACATTCAAAACATCCCTGGTTTTGACGCTCAGTGTTTGCTCGTGGGGGAGGGTTAGTTTTGCATTTTCGGGTTCTATGTCCCCATGCCCTACAGTTTCCACAATACCCACACCCACCTTCGTGGTGTCGGTTACACTTACCACATTTGGGTTTGTTACCCAGGTATGGTTTCGATTTGGTGGTAGTGGCAACATATGTTTTCGCATTTCCAGAAGATTTCTTGTTCTGCTGACCCTGACGATCAGTACCACTACCGTTCCACTTTCGCTTTGCACCACCAGAACTACTAACATCGGTACTGTTCGGTTCACCTTTTCCCGACACAGCTTTCTTAGTCAGATTTCCCATCCTGACTGCCTCCTCGGTCAAACTTTGTGCTAGAGTAACAGCACTCCTGAATGAGTCCGGTTTAGATGATGTTACCAGACTGCGGATTTGCGGTACCAGACCGTATATGTAGCGCTCGATACGCTTATACTCAGGTGTCACCATGTGTGGCACTAGACGTGCAAGTTCCTGAAACTTAGTGGTGTACCCAGTAATATCAGCACCAATCATGGTGATGTTCCACAACTCTGTTTCTATTTTCTGCATCTCACTGCGAGGGCAGAATTCCTCCAACATCAGATTCTTAAATGTTCCCCATGACATTGAATAAGCAGCTGGTCGACCAAGTGATTGGATCTGACTGTTCCACCAAGTGAGCGCTTTGTCAGCCAAAGTGCAAGCAGCATACTTCACCATACAGTCAGGTGAACATTCACTAATATCCAATACCGACTCAGTTTTCTCTATCCAGTGAATCATACCAATTGCACCCTCGGTGCCACGAAAAGAAATCGGCTTACAAGCCTGAAATGTTTTGTATGAACACCCTCGGCTAGCATTCATGAGTGTCTCAGTATTAACAGGGGTAGATCCACTGTTGTTAGCTCCAGGTTCACGACTACGGCTTGCCTCATATTCAGCAATACCTTCAGCTATTCTTCGTGCGATCATTTGTTCAGTGGTTTCGGTGGGTGGTGGTGGTGGAGGCGTAGCCGTCTTTTGACTTGTTCTAGTGACTCGTCGTTTGGGAGGCATGATTCAGCTCTGCGATGAATAAAATGCAGAGTGTTAATGTTGAGATATTGAATGTGAATAGATCAAAGATTCACATTTGATAGAAATGAATGACATGAAAAGATGAATGAATAGAATTTTACAACACGTGCCATACAACTTTGAAACACCCACATGTATCTAGCATAATATAATCACGTTGGCCAGGCGTCATTATATAATGTCCAATACATATTTCTTTTCATTGTCGTTTAACACTGTAAATTTCAGAGGTTCTCAAGAATAATCGATCATCAAGCTGTAAAATGTTTCAGGGTTTACAAGAGTTGGTCACAAAGTGTCGATAAAGTATAGGTTTAATCACAAGTCGACAGTTGTAAGATGAAATAACATGGTTGATAATAAGCATAATGAACACGAGATGTAAACCAAGCATACATTATATATTAGAGATCAAAACGCTGTTACATGAGTTTAGTACAAAATGAGATGGGATTTCTAATATACCCATCGATGGTTAGCGTTATACAAAAGATGATGGGTTTCCTATACATATACCCATTTTACTAACAAAGTTTCATCCAACATACAGCTAGTCCATAACGAATACATACATATATTTCCCCAAAAGTAATAGTCTAATATGGTGTAGGCACAACCGCCATACACAGACCTAACGGAACCAGGGTAAATACATCCTAACCGCAACCATTACTGCTGCAGTCATCACACAAACACTAGCAACAATCTCTGACACCCTAGCACGCCTCTCTAAAGCTGCAACGCATGCACGGGTGGACGCTAGACTCTGCCAGTCTGTCTGACGGTGAGTCCCCACAAAATCCATCCTCTGCTGGAGCATAGCCATATCCATGTCAGTACGGGAGGCATCGTTCAGTAGCTCCATCACATCTCTGCTCCTGCTAGAGGATATCCTAAACATGGTGTGGACCACAGCCACAAGGGTAGGCACAGTGAGCTCCAGAGGCTCACCAGTGAGATATGCAGATGGTGGTGAGTGGGAGGACTCTCCAATCTCAAAGGTCGAGGGAATACCCTCTAGTGATCTCCACTCTCTCAATACTCGAGGCATCCAGTCCAGATGAGAAGGTCGGAGCCTCTTCTGTGGCGGCTCGACAACTGGAAACTCAGACTCAGTCACTGGCGCCTTATCGCGCGGCGCGAGTGGTCCCCTGGGAAAATCCCGAACACAGATCCTAGCTGTCATCCGATGTACAGGCACACGAGAGGTACTCGCAACAGGTGGTGTAGAGGTAGGAGTGACCACAGGTGCGGTCGGAGGTGGTACTAAGTAAGCATCACTAGTGTCATCAGACATAGCTCTCACATGAACTGATGACTCATCCCCTACTGTAATCGCGGGACCCTCAAAAGTAGCCTCGGTCGGCTCTTCATCCGAAGCGTAAACATGGTAATGTGATTGACTAGACATACTGTGACAAAAGAAATTGAGTGTGGCGTGTCAGTCGTATGTTAGTTGTATGCAAAGTATGTATGCATGAATGCACAAATGTTCTAGCCAAGGCTATAGTCTAGGTCTCTAAGGTTTTCAGTCACCTAAAGACTTCTAGTTCGCTATAACCAATGGCTCTGATACCAAGTCTGTCACACCCCGCCAAACGGTAATTACAATTACGTAGAGTGGTTTGCGGAAGCTTAGTGACGTGGCGGGGGTGCGAGCAGTAAAACAACCAACATTTACATACATACTCAGAGCATATGATTATCGCAGAACGAAATAGATTAAGATGCCATTAGTTAAAGTTTTACAAAAGATTACCACTTGAAAAGTAGTAACAGTAATAGTAGTGGTTGAAATCAGTATTTCATAAAATACATAATATCAAAAGTAGATTTCATAGGTATGACTGCAGTAGTTGCAGTTATACAGAGGAAATCCAAGTGTCCCAAAAGTAGTGGCATCCTAACAAGTCCAGGGTAGTCCGTCCTGATAATGCATGCAGATCTTACTTACGCTGCTAATTCCCTGAAAAACATAGAGTAAAACGTCAACAAAATTGTTGAGTGAATTCACAAGTTTGTTCGTTATGTAGGAAACACAAGTTAAACATTTAAGAATAACATTTCCAATAAGTGTTGTTTATCAAGTAGGAAACACAAGTTATTAACAAATAACATTTCCCAAATCAGTTGTAGTTGTAATAGGAAACACAGGTTATTTCAATCAAGAGATAACATTTCCTAATTCAGTCATTAGTAGGAAACACAGGTTAACCTAGATAAAGATTAACATTTCCAAATCAGTGTACGTTGGAAATCACTTCCTAAACAATAGTTTTGTGGGAATATTTAGACGGTGATCCCTTGAAAGGTGAGCTAAACCTGTCAAGTAAGGTAACCCGATCTAACCCTATAACCAAACCACAACCCTAATCTGTTGTTGTTTGCCATGCTGGACAATTAAGTATACGCTCCCAAATCCGTAGGAGGGTCGTCACGGCGATAGTACTATCCGTATACTCAGTGGCTAGAGTCACCTAGCTAATGGTTATAGTCTGTAGCCATAAGGTCTTTTATGCACTACATCGTTCAGCCTAGATCCGTACCAAGATTCGTTGCCTAAATTCCCAAAATAGTTATGAAAAACATTTCATAAAACATAGTTCAAATAGTTGTGTGAAATACCCTTTCACAAATAGTTCAAGTATGAAGTACCCCTTCATAAAACACAGTTCAAATCGTCGTGTGAAATACCCTTTCACAAACAGTTCAAGTATGAAGTACCTCTTCATAAAACACAGTTCAAATCGTTGTGTGAAATACCCTTTCACAAACAGT
Source organism: Helichrysum umbraculigerum (assembly GCA_949592205.1). Classification (NCBI taxonomy): domain Eukaryota; kingdom Viridiplantae; phylum Streptophyta; class Magnoliopsida; order Asterales; family Asteraceae; genus Helichrysum; species Helichrysum umbraculigerum. Next base: position 325,489,468 of record CATIUR010000001.1, on the reverse strand, counting down.
TCAAGTATGAAGTACCCCTTCATAAACAATTTCAGCAAATACATACAGTATTTAATCAATTACAGTATGAAATCACATTTCATCAATAGTTTAAGTAAATACATCTAGTATTTAAATCAGTTGTCGCATGCAAATATACATACGATTTCTATGTTTTCCACCCCGAGGTTTTAAAACATTAAAACATTTAAAAGGGGTTTGTGAACTCACTGTGAGTGCTCAGATGTGAATGCTAGCGAGATATGATAGCGAAGCCCAAACGTATTCAACCTATACACATCAATGTATTAACTATAAGTACTTTGTTTACTTATGTTAATAGTTCATTCGTTTGAAGAAATTATCAGTTTCTTAGGTTTGTGTATTTCGTTGATGATTGTTGTTGGAAATATATAATATTATCCAAGTATTGTTCGTTTGTTAAATTGTCCGAAAGGTGTAAGTATATATACATATACTTATATAGGTGAATACATATATTCTCGTATATATATATTAGTTGTCGTCGTTGTTAATTATCGCGAATAAAACTTGGTTGTCGTTTACGTTTGTCATATAGTTTGTACTAGATAATTTAAATCGTTCCATTTTTATACGTCTAGTTGTATATATATACATTGTCCGTTAGTTTATATATATTATTCGTTATCGTATTAAGTTTTGTTGTGTTCTACTTGCCCGTATTCAAAATGTCTCAATAATATGTCTGTCTAGTTCTAAGTCCCTTGTCGTAACATTTTGTACCATTAACGTATAACCGATACATAAGTAGTATACCGTTTATTAGTTTGTACATTATTTAAAAATGCAAAATTCATCAGTGGGGAATCCGCCGTATTCTGTGGAATCCGCCGGATTCAAGTCAGAAGTCGGAATACGCCGGATTCGGGTGAATCCGCCGTATTCATCCTAGTTTTCATACGGTTTCGTTTTTGTTCGGGAATACGCCGGATTTAAATGAATCCGCCGTATTCGTTTGTGTTCACAGGTATTTCGTGTGAAGGTTTGTGAATACGCCGGATTCATTTGAATCCGCCGTATTCACCCGTGTCTTTTACTCGTTCATCGTTTTAGCCGAAGGTTTGTGTGCGGGTCAAAGGTGGGAATACGCCGTATTCGAAGGAATACGCCGTATTCGACTGGTTTAGTAATGGGAATCCGCCGTATTCCCGTGAATACGCCGGATTCATCTGAGCTTCGGCTGGGAATCCGCCGGATTCGCTTGAATCCGCCGGATTCAAAGGTTTTGCAGATTCTGTTTGTGCAGAGCATAAATAAACTCGATGATTTTGTTTCCAACTTGTTTAGATCATAGTACCAAACGTTTATATCAACTAGTTATGTCATTTTATCAACTTATTACCACATTTTTAACAAGTTTTCATTTGTTGATTCTTGGTTTATAGTTTTGGTTTTTAAAACCCATTTCAAGAATCAATCATCAATCTTCGAGTTTGTGATGTTATGTAGCTAGATTATGATGTATAAACAAGTTGTATAACGAAATTTTAGCAAAGAAATCAAGGAAATGAAAGTTTCCTTACAATGAGAAATGTGAAGGTGGTGATGATCGATGATGATGAAGATACGAGGATGATGATGATGTTGTGCCTCTGTTTCTTGCTTCTGATCTTGTTTGAGTTCCTCCAGATCAAAGAAAAGAAAGAAAGAAGAAAAATAGAAAGAAAATGGTGGTGATGTGTCTGGGTGTGTGTTGAAGATCCAGAGAGAAAAAGAGAGGGAGACGGGTATGGTTTTAAAACCAATCTGTCTCCTGCATTATTGAAGGTTGGTGGGATTTTAGTCCCACCAACCTCGAGTACGGGTATAATTATAGCAATATAAAATTTAACATTTTATATTTTTATTTTGTAGATGCTCTCCTGGTTCGTAATATGTTTTCAGAATAATGAGGTTATCATTATTTTTGATAGTTGTACATTTTTGTACATTTTACTGAGCGCAGTTAATTGAGCGCCAATTTTCAGTAAATTTAGGATTTCATATTTTGAAGTAATGTTCTAACTTCTTCCAAACGAACGAGAAAATTTGTATTTTTATGATTCGACGTCGTATGCGCGTTTTAGAATTGTTTCTGTTCGTGTTATAATACGTTTTATGTTAAACGTATATTTAAACCCTTTTGTCTATTCGTTATAGATATATAAGTACTCGTAATTAATAATTTCATTATTAATTATTTTTGTGTCACGAAACTTTTGTTATTTATTTGTCGGCTTCGTTCCGATACGTTCGTACGTAATTTATAAATAACTACGTATCATGTAATACTTTTAGTATTATTGTTTAGGGCTCGCTAGACTGACATCACATCATAAGTTTAGTTTAAAACAATTGCAGGGAATTAGCGTAAGAAATGCATGTAATTAAGTATAATTATATAACTAATTTGGAGGAGTGTCACAAGGTATGAATCGTAGTCTCGTATGATTGCCCTTATCATGTGTCTCTGGGCGGTGTTGTAGTCGTTAGTTGACTCCTTGATAACTTCTACGATAATTCGTACATCGTTATATTCGTCAATCATCTCGATCATGTCTTGATGAGTATCTATCAGAGGAATTTCTAGTCTCTCAGTTGTGACGGCAGGGGAATTTGGTGGAGCAAGAGGAGGTTGTGGAATAGAGCGTTCATCAAGAGTGATGTTGACGTAGTCGTCATCACATTCACTATTGTAGTCGGAGTCCTTGTCACGTGAATCTGGAAATTGGTGGAGTTCTTCGTCTGAGGGTGCGTTGTTGAAGGGTCGAGAACTATCGATTATGATGGTTCGGACTTCGGTTGTTATGTCATGGAGGTTCTCTTCGGCAAAGCTTCCTGGTTGATGTGCCTTATATGCTAAAATTCTCTGTAAAAGTTTAGCATACTGGTCTGGGTGTGGTGATGATCGGAGTCCTTCTTCAAAGATTTCTATGTCTCAGAGTCGGGTTCTGGTGAAGGGTTTTGATGGATCGAGATAGGAATTAAGGATGTTTCCCATTCTTTTAAGATGAGAGGATCTGAGCTCTTGGCGGATGACTCCGTAATCAACTGATTCTTCTGACGAAGAGCAATCATCGTAGTTTTATATCCTTTTAACTTCGGCCATTTGTGGCGAATCAGTGTGATCTTCATCTTCTTCCATTTCTTCTTCTTCCTCTTCTGGTTCTTCTTCTTCCTCCTCAGGGTCAGATTCAATTTCTTCATCTGCTTCCTCGTATTCTTCCTCTTCTGGGTCGTATTCAGTGTCAGAAATGAGAACTGATTATCGGGTGAATTGTGGTTCCTCCTCTGGTTCTGATTAGTCATCGGAACAGATTCTTCCTGTGGATATAGTACTACATTCTTCCTCTTCTGGGGTGCATTCCGGTTGGTCGATCTTGTAAGTGATGCTTTCACCATGCGATCGTAAAACAATCGTGTGGTTATACACATCAATCACTGCTCTAGCTGTGTTCATGAATGGTCTTCCAAGGATAATTGGGATGTTTATGTCCTCGTGGATATCCATTACCACGAAATCCGTTGGGAAGAAAAATTTGTCAACTTGAACAAGGACATTCTCAGCTATTCCCTTGGGGTATCTAACAGATTGGTCGGCTAGCTGGACGGTCATCTTAGTGGGTTTCAAGTTTTCAAGTTCTAGCATCTTAAACAGGGAGTAGGGCATAAGGTTAATGCTGGCTCCTAAGTCGGCTAAAGCGCTCATATTGCCGGAATTGTAGATAGAACAAGGGAGTGTAAATTTACCAGTATCTCCTACTTTTTCGGGAAGGCTATTCTTAAGTAGGGCTGAGGTTTCAGAACTAAGGGGAATGTTGTTCACTTCAGGCAATTTATCTTTAGTGGATAGCAATTTCCTAATATACTTATTACGACCAGGAACTCCAGACATGGTATCAAGGAATATACCATCTAACTTAAAGGACGACAGTTTCTTAGGTTGAACTTTAAGTCTAGCGGGGTAAGGGATTCTAACCTCTTTGTTCATTATTTCCACAGCTGGTATCTTGACCTTTGGTTCTTCCTTTACTGGAACAGCAGCGTGTGGAGTAGTAGCTGCTTCCTTGGGTGTTGTAAGTTGCTTTGTTTCCTCAACATGCGGATTTTGAACCGTGTTGCTAGGCAAACTTCATCGGGGTCTATTCTCAAGAGGTTGTGCCAATTGTCCAATTTGAGCTTCCAAATTCTTTAGCACAGCCAATTGATTTCTCATGAAGAGGTCGGTTTGATCTTGTCTAGCGGACGTCTTTTGGTTGAGCAGGTGTTGACCTTGCATGAATTGGGTGAAGGCGTCATCTGAACTTGTAGTTGGGGCATTTGTCTTGGTGGTTTGTTCAGTGGTTTGGTTTGTGTCGGAAGTAGGTGCAGGAAGTGCAAGGGGTTGATTATAAGAAAGTTGTGATTGTTGTTGGTAGGGTGGATATCTAGGTGGGTATCGGGTTTGGTATGGTTGTTGGTTGTTTCTCGGTGAAAAGGGAGGTCCTCTAGGTTGGTTGTTGTTCTGGTTGAAACCGGGTGGTCGAGCTGGAAACTAAGCATAGTAGACAGTGCCATCTGCTTCTTCGTATTCAACTTGGTATTCGCCAGATGGTTGCATGTTGGTGCAGTGTTGACAGACTTTCACTTGGTGTACTTGGTGCTGTTGTTTCTTAAGTTCTCCAAACTGTTTGACGAGCGAGTCCATTTTCTCTGTTAGTTCCTTAATTGCTTCGACCGGAATCGGGTTTGCAGCAGCGATAGGTGTGGAAGATGTTGAATGATCTCCAGAATTCCAATCGTGGTGATGCATAGTCATATTTTCTATAAGGTTCCATCCTTCTTCATCGGTCTTTGCCATGAAGCTTCCTTGTGCAGCAGCATCGAGGGTAGTTCGGTGGTTAGGATCTAAACCATTGTAGAAAGTGCACAATTGTGCAGACTTATCGAGTCGGTGATTGGGGCATTTCTTCAAGGCTCCTTTGAATCGTTCCCATGCTGTATATAATGACTCGTCAAAAGCTTGTCGAAAGTTCGTGATGTCATTTCGGAGTTTGGTTTGTTTAGAGGGCGGAAAGTACTTGGTTAGAAACTTTTTCGCCATCGCAGTCCATGAAGGGATAGAGCCGGTCTCTAAACCTTCAAACCATGTTTGCGCATGATGGGTGAGCGAATAAGGGAAAAGGTATAAACGGATTGTATCTTGGCCAATTCCGTTTTGCTTGTAGGAATTTGAAAGAGATGTGAACTTGTCGAGGTGAGAGTTTGGGTCATCATTTTGCAATCCATGGAATTGACAGTGGTTTTGGATTAGTTGGATGATGTGGTGTTTAAGCTCGAAAGATTGACCAGGGGTTTCGGGGTAGAGAATTGGTCCTCCTCTTCCTTCGATAGAGGGTTTATTGTTATCAGCGAGAGTGATGTGTTCAGCCATTGCTTGCTTAAGTGCAGATTGCTTCTTTTCTCATCGAATAGTACGTATTATAAGTTCTGGATCGGGAAAGTTAAACAATAGTGCAGATCTAGGGGAACAGGTCATACACTAAAAAAAAAGGCAATAAAGAAAATGTTTTTGTGTTTTTTTAGAAGGTTTTATCCTAAGGGTTTACTAGAATTGGAATTGGTTGGGCCTCTGTATCGGACAGTTAGTCTCCCCGGCAGCGGCGCCAAAAACTTGTTGCGCGGGTCTGTTACGAACCGTCAACGGATGTTTTAAAAATTTATAATTGTTGGGGTCTAAGTGTAACTTACTGATACTGAAACAAGGGTTAGTATGTGATAAGTTGGACCTAGAGTCATTCTTAAAGAGAAACTGAATTGAAACGGAGGTGATCCAATCAATCTTGCTTTTCTAGTAAATGTTTTAAAAGCAGGCGTTGGGGGTTTTGGTTCAGTTGACTAAGTAAACTAAATAAAGCGAATAAAATGTAATAAGATGTCAGATAATGCAAAGTAGTATTTGTTGTGAGTTCGTTAGCTAATAATCATGGGATGATGACTTTTATGGGAAAACGATTAACTAAATTGGGTTGCTTACGGGATTCATTAACTTATGGTATAACCAATAGATTCCTTATCAGTCGGTTATCAACTAGTATGTCACGAGGAACTAAGGTATCATGATTCTGACCAGACAGACGATGCTCAACTCTCCACACTCTCCTGTGAGGGAGTCAGTGGCCCATATTATTGAACGTATTAGCTCGTGGGCGAAGGAATAGAGTAGCAAGTCCTTAACATGTCTAGCCGTTCTTAATACCACAATGATTATGAATCCATTAAACAACTAACTTAGAACTTATGTCCGGACTTATTTAATCAATTTCTACCAATGAAACTTAAGCGTGATAAACGAGGGAAAGCATTTAGGTTTCTTGCATACCGTACTTTAGGTTTCATGGTTTTAGGAAAAAGTATCGGTTTAAGTTGGATTTCAAACTTGCCTTTCTTAATACAATTAACAAATCCCTAGGTTTTCGTAAATGATCATTTAGCTTATAGCCTACCTAATCTAATATAATCTAAAGTAAAACAACTAATTAAAATGCTGACGGCTTTTTACAGAAAGTCAAACCCAGACCATGTCGGAAAATGCTATGGTAGCTCACAACGTATTTAATCGTTTACCGATGTTTCCGTTGTGAGTTTAATTGCTTCGCGATGTTTACATGATAAGTACATTGTGATCGGAAGTGTACAATACTCATGGCAAGTCCACGTAATCATATTGCATTTTATAATGCTTGCATGACGTTACAATTAAGAACATAGTTTTTACACAGATAACTATTGACTGAGTATTGAGGTTCGCGACTCCTCTTTACAAGGTTACAATCACGTTTGTTAATCGAAAGGCGAGTATAAGTTTTAGGTTTAAAATCACAAGATAAGTCCATTCACAAAGTTTCCAATTTTATAACGTCGATCCATAATACAACTACCTTCGGTCGTTACCGGCTTCCATATATTTGTACTATGCTCAAAAGCATTTCCAATACTATACTGAGTAATCAGTCGAATCGGGGCCGTCGTATTATTTCACAACGTATTTAAAGTCATCCCACAATTATATATACTAACTACATCACAACAAATACAATAGTAATCTACTCGCTAATCATGGCATAAACGATCTCTAACATAATTAAAGCAAACATATTTAATTAAGATAGATAAGGATAGAGATAACCGAGATTAATATGCGAGAAGGAATAGATTTGAATTAATGAGCGTAACTCCAAGCGTACACCAAAGATTACAAAACGTTCCTAGCTTTCTTTCTACTCTAAACAAAGTGATAAACTAATCTAATGCTAAATTTAAAGTAAGAAAGTAGAGTGAGAAAGTAAAAAAGTAATATGACTAGTGCATATGGGACCTCTTGAAATGAAGCCATATGCCTCCTATTTATAGGAGAGGTTTGGCTCACATTAGCATCAAGGGGTGCACATTAGCGTAATGCGGGTAAAAAGGTGAACCAGGTACTGTACAACGCGGAAAGGTGGTGCACCGGGTACTGTACAACGCGGAAAGTAGGCGCACCAGGTACGGAAATTAGCCAAAAAAGGAAACCGGGGCAGGGGACAGCAGGCCGGCGCCGCCCCACCCTTGACCGGCGGCGGCTGGGTGGTGGCCGGCGGCTGGTTGCTGCCACCCGCCCCGTTTCGCCATCTTTTGCTTCGTTTCTTGATTCGTGCGTGTTTTCTTCGTTACGCGTCCGTTTGAGTCGATTCTTTTTTTGTTGGATTCGTAATTCAAAAACAAATATTTTGACATAAGATAGCCCCTGAGATGAGTTCCCTAACTCCAGATATAGCGTATGAATCATTTGGATCTTCCGGCGGGCGTAGAATCTTCATTCTTTATCCGTTTTAGTTGATTCTTCTTCTGTTGGATTCGTATTTTGAAAACGAACATCTTGGATAGAATAGATGTTGGTGAAGGGTACTTTAGTCTTGAAATCTCGTTTTGATGCCTTGAATCTTCAAACGTGTGTGGAATCTTCGTTTTTCATTCGTTTTGCTTGATTTTTATCGTGCAATCTTGTTTTGACCACCTTGGCATAATGTCATTGGTTTGAAACATATTTGAGTTCAAAATGCCAAAAATCGTTCCACAATGAGAGAGATATCGATAGTAAAAACGTGACTTTTTACGCGATATCATATCGCTTGGAGGATACTCGAAGTTCTGCTTGTATTCTTTCACGTTGTATTCAGTTACGCTCTTACTACGGCTATATCTATCCTATATCTATTTTTATTATGATGATTGTTATTGCTTTTGTCATGCTAGATTTAGGATCGTTTGCCATGATTAGCGAGTAGTTTTATTGGTTGTTTGCTATGATGTAGTTAGTCGTAATAGTTGGGATGATGTCATTATGAAACAACGGAAGTAACGTTATACGGCTTTCATTTGTATAGCGCTGGAAACACCAATGTGTGTAGTACAGAACGTGGAAGCTATGAAAGTCGTGGGCACAATCCGTTGTGGACTAATGTTTTTATAAATGAAAACCCTAGTGCTTTGAGTAACTTTCTATCTATGATTTTAAACCTCATTTAAACTAAAAGCCTTTCAACCAGTAAATGTGATTACGGCCTTAGTGATAGGACGTCGCGAACCCTATCCAAAGGTACTTAGTTATCTGTGTGTAAACGTACATGGTCTGATTTATAAATAGTGCAAACATTGCTTTCTGAAATGAACACAAAGTACATCGTCACCATGGAAATGTTGCTTTCTGAATTGAACGCAAAGTACATTGTGACTATGGAATAATGTTTTCTAAACTGAACGCAAGTACACCGGAATTGTGGAAATACTGCTTTCTTATCTTAAGGCAAAATAAACAGTGAATGTGGAATTACTGTTTTCTAAAATGAACGCAAATATTGCACTGTAAATAAGTTAGGGATTTATTGGGACTTTAAAGTAAGGGCTGGTTTATATCACAGATGGATAATTACTGTCCTTAAATACAAACTTAGTTAAAAAAGTCTAGGGCAACCTTTATGAAGCTCCGTAGGTACCGGCTAAGTACTTGGTATAGCGATGGAAACACCGCCGGTGGAGTACAACATGGAAACCACGGAAATGTCGTCGTTACTTCACTGTGTGGATTAACGGGGTTACTGTATAAGGAAAAGTGAGTACCGTCAGTCGGCTAAGTACTTGGTTAAGCCATGGAAAGAGCCGCTGTTACTTGTTTTGTACATTATCAGTAATCACATTACTCTTAGACTTTACAAACCCATCGATAGAAAGTAATCAAAGCACACAACACCTTGTCTTGAACTTAAATGTTTTATTTAAATTAAAGTCTTCTTGTGGGGTTAAGAAAGGTCGGACATCGAGTTGGTTTGTCGCCTTATTCATGCACCCAGGATTCTAATCCATATAAGGGTCACTATACCTTCACAGGTTAGTGTTGTGGGCTGGATAAACTACTCCGATCAGAATCACGATAGCCTAGTTACACAGTGACATACTGATCGAGAACTCTATCAGTAGGGGACTAGTGCTTACTCCACTAATACTTGAAATAAATGGAATACAAATCTTTTAAAGACGATTTCATAACTCATACTTCATCCCAGCTATGAAGGCTACCGAAATCATAGCAAACACCTCATCTAGATTATCTGCTAACTACCAATATTATATTTTCGCTTTATTTAAATTTTCTGCCTAAGTACAACAAAAACCAAACAAAACCTCCAACTATCTTCTAAAACCATTACTAGTTAGATAGACCGTCTCCTACGTCCAAAGATCCATAATACTCTGATTCAGAGAACGACCCTAGGTCATACTTATCACTGTACACCCATAGTGTTAAGTATTCTTAGGCCCCGCATTTACAAATTATAAAACCCACTGATCGCAGCTCAGTATCGTTCGGTCAGTCCTTTGACGACGAGGACGGTTCTCCCCCTTCACAAGGAGAGAGCTTCACAACCTGACGCATCGGGTGGCATCAAGACCTGTTCACTATAACCCCTTCAGACCTTGCATCAATCCTTCTTTAATTGTACATAGTTGATCAGACTATGTTAAATTAAAGCCGAATGATGCAAATCCTGAATCAGTCATAACTAATAAGGAATACTAACCTAACGATTATAGTCTAAGCCCATTAATGCAACATAGTTCGCTATAACCTTAGTCTTTGATACCAATCTGTCGCACCCCTAAATTCGTATAGCGGAAGCAATTCGGGTCGTGGCATGACTAATCAAATATCACAACACAAAAGGTACAGCAAACGACCTCTACATGAGACATTTGAAAAAATAGTACAAAAGTATTATATTGATATCATCAAATGTTTACATAGTGTGAGTTCGCGAGTAAAATCCTTGAGATTCTAGTACATAACTGGTATTATAAAAAGTATTGCAAAAAGAATCTCCAAATATTTGTATGCATGCGACTCAACCTATCAGTCCTGTGGGTGTGCAGCCCTACTGCTGTTGTAAATCTGAGAATACAATGCTAAAAAGGTCAACCAAAAGGTTAATGAATCTCATAGGTTTAAAAGTAAAGTATCTATGTGAACCGCAAGTATAGTACAAGTCTTGCAACCAAGCAAGGTAAGTAAGTCAGTACAGTTGCCATGAGCTCATAAGTTGAAGCTTAACTGTGTGTAAGTAAGGTACAACCAAGTACCGTATAGTGTACCCCCGTGAGTGCTAATCCAAAAACACTCATATGAAACAAATACTAATCGCCTGTTTCTATGGTGAAAACCGTGGTAGCGCTACTACCCCAGGCAGGGATTGTCAGTCCCAAATGGATCCATTTACTAGTACTCGCGCTTAAGTCGATAACTAACAACTTACGATAGGAGGCTTTCAGTGGATTAAGAAAATACTCATGCAATGTGTGTAAAAGCAGTTTAGTAAAAGTAGTTATGTACATGCGTTCACGTGTAAAACAAGCAAAGTATCTCACCCCAAAGTAAGAAAACAGTAAAAAGTGGGGCTATGAGACTCACCTGAGTCTAGCAAGTATGATACGTTCGTGTAATCGAACAAGTATCCCGGATGTAATTATGTAATTCTGTAAGTCTGTAAGTCAGTGTGTTGGTTCTCCGAATCCTGCAACCTTTTGGCATCCGAAACGCACAAGGTTGGAAGTAAACAAATAAGTATGTGGATGTCTCAAAAGACCATCCATGCTAGTTGTCCACTCAACTAGTTATGTCCAAGTATTATCGTATGTTCGTAATTTGAAAACGTGTACGGCCTGTTGGTGAAGTTTGAATAGTAATAATAATTCCTTAAGACATTATTATTAGGTTTTGTTTCATTGTGTACTTATAAAGTATATGTATTATGTGTACGCATAGTATTGTATGTTGTTCAGTAGTTGTTACGCGAATTCTACACCGGGCTTAAGTTGGTAGCAGACTGTTCAGTTCGCAAGATCTCAGATCGCAAGTCGAACCGCAATATGCTCAATTCACAGCTCGTCTCGCGGGACCGTTCATTTCGCAGATCAGTTCAGGTCGTAGTTTATTGAGTTAACTCGCAAGTAGGGGTTCATCTCGCAAAATCTCAACTCGCAACATCGTCGTGCAAATCGAAATTGAGCTCGGTTCGCAGGTTTGGCTGTTAACGTTTTTCGTTTGTGGTAACTTGGTCAAACGGGCTCGGTTTGACCCGAAACTTTTACACAATGCTAAAATTGTCATAACACGCATGGAAAATAAGTTTCATGTTATGTGGGTATCCAAAAGTGTCGTGTTTATACTTTGTACTAAAACAGCCCCCGTGATTAGTTATACCAAAAATATACATCTTAGCGCGTTCGTTTTAACTAAGTAGATGGTCGAAATAAAATTCGGGAAAAATATATGTTATTCCCCTATGTCCCAGCTACATTTTTCATATTTTTATGTAATTTTTAGGCAAACGAAACTTGTTAAATAAATTCACGAAGGCAAAGGGGTCCATCGGGTCAGATTCAGTACACATGAGCACAAACAATCGTCTAACTCATTTTTCGTGTATTTCCAGAGGATAAGCCCTAAATGAGAGTTAAAGCTAACAAGATTATCAAGACTTTCCCACCGGTTTTACTTGTTTATTTGACCCACAACTCAAGATATATACTTTTTCATTTGGTCAAAAATCTGATCAGAAGCAGCGGACTGGCGATGTACTTTTATGACATTTATTTAAATTAGAAAATTAACTTCATAATTCGTGAGGCTTAGATATTATGAAACTAGACATCTTAAAATTCATTTTAGACTCAAGAAACGTAAGATTTGGTGAATAAATGGTTCAGTTATCATGGATCTAACCCGATCTAAATTATTATCCAGTGGACAAAGGTATTACCCAACGGTTTTTAGCTTTGTTTTTCGGTTTTTAGCGTGGATCTTGGACACAAATTAGCAGAGATGAACGAATAACATGCTTAACAACATGTTCCAAGTAAATCTAGTGTAAATAAACAAGAATCTTACAAGTGAAAAGCCGATCTAGAGCCGAAAGGAAAAGGGTGTTGCTATCCTCGTGTTTCCTCATCTTCTTCTTGCGATTTCTTGTACCCAATCTAGGTGATGAATGAGGTGTTGTAGTTTAGTTAGAGAGTGGTTTTTGAGGGAGTTCTTGGTGGTTCTGCAGCTGGATTCGAGAGAGAGAGAGAGAGAGAGAGAGAGGAAGAGAATAGAGAGAAAGTGGGATGGTTAGGTGTGTGTAAAATGAGATAGTTTAATGAGAGGTAAAAAGAGTTTAAAGGGTTTAAAATAGAAGGTTAGGGCTGAGTTCGGGCCTTAGCTGGGCCGACTACATGGGCTTGGGCTCGTGTGGTTTAGTTTTCCCGAGCTTGTGTTACGTTTGTTAATCATTAAGTCGTTAAACGTACGTATTTTAAAGCGTATTGTTAACGTTTGATGTTTCGCGTGTGTTCTGAATATGTAAGTGATATTTAGATTGACTAATTATTTTAAAAAATCTTATTTTGAGTTACCAAAATATATTTTGGATTTCGTTCGGGTGTCAGGCTCGATCCGCGCGTTTTAGTCATGTTTGGTTACGTTTTAATAAAACGTAATACGTGTAATATATTTTCGTAATATATAAAAGTAAATAATGTTTGTTTAGATAAGTCCACATTATTTAGGCAGCTTGTCACCAACGTCCGTATATAAAGTGTGTCGGACTCCATCCGAATTGAAATTGCACGATTTAAGCAAATCGCGTACGCATGTATTTAATTACACAAAATGTCACATATATTTAGCCTAATATAAGCTAAATACACGTAATTATACAAATGTTAGGCACAAATTAATGTCCTAATTTGACGGGTGTCACACAACGGCCGAGTATCATTGCGATATAAATCCTCCTTGTATTACTGCTTCTGTAGATAATCAAGACTTTGTACTAACTGAGGATATGATTAGAGAGGTCTTACATTTTGAGGATAGTTTGAACGCTAGCAATGATATTCCTAAACAAACTATTGATGATTGTTTGACTGACATGGGATCTATCCGACCATTGAATGATCCTCAGATTCGTAAGAATCGTGTTTGCCCTCACTGGAAATTTTTTGAGCACACTATTATCGGTTGTTTATCTGCTTGGAAATGTGGATTAGATGAAATGAGCTATCAGTTAGCTGGTCTTATGGTTGCTCTCATTCAGAATAGGCCGTTTAATTTTTCTCATTTTGTGTTCTCCAGTCTTGTTTCCAATATCAACAGTAACGCATCTTTTTACATGTTTCCAAGGTTTCTTCAACGAATCTTTGATGAACGAATTGAGAATCTTCGTCGAGAGGGAGACATCTTTAATTATAAACCAATGCAAAAGCGAGTATTCAAGGATTGCTTAGGGTATCGTGGGAAACCTGTTCCTCCTGTTCGACCTTTGTTTGGACATATCATCGATGTTAATTTTATGCCACCTCAGATTGAGATTCACATGAGTTCTGAGGATGATGATGAGGAGGAGGAAAATATAAATGAAGAACACGTACATCAAGAAGATGATCCTCCTCATGTTCAACAAGATTTAGACGATATTGAACAATTTCATGAAGAAGAGGAACTTGCTGGTGATGCTAATAATCAAGGTGATCAACCTTTGATTGATGATGATTTAGATCGTGCACATTCTACATCGGCTTCAGAGACTGAATCTTCAAGATCTGATGGTGAAGATCCTCGACCTAAAACTTTTGCTGAATCTGTTTCACAACATGAACAGATTCAAGAAAATATTGCAAGAGAACAACAAGAGTTGAGACGTCAATGCGAGGAATCAAGGGATCCTGAATATATCCATGTGCAAAGACCTTCCCAGAGACGCAAACTTGTTCATCCAATTGTTTCTCGAGTTTTGTCTTCTACAGAAGCTGGCACTTCTTCTGTACCCGAGTCTTCTTCCGCAGCTGGGGTTTCTTTTTCTATTCCTGCTTCATCAACACCTTCAGCTCCTACATCTTACATGTTATCTGAGATAGATGCTTCATTGACTCGAACTGTTCAACCTATTTTTGCTGTGGTTGACAAGTTAAAAGATGAGTTATTACAAGCTTTGCAAAGAATCAATGGACAAGATGCTATCATTGCCACTCAAACACAAGTCATCAGATCTCAAAATCAGAGAATTACTATTCTTGAAAAAGAACTTGCTGATAAAGAAAACCAAGCTACAGAAAAGGGGGAGCTTGTTAGAACATAATGTTTCTGTCAGTTTGTTTTCTGTTTTTGCTAAGTGTTTTGTAAGTGCGACAGTTAAATGCGACAATGTATATATATGCGACAATGTAGTTTTAAGCTAGAGTTGACTTGTTGACTGCGACAAAAACTATTATCGCAGATCAATTCTCGCAGGTCATTAAGTTGTCGCAGGTCAGAGTTTGTATAAATAGGTTAACTTAGTTCATTTGTAAGGTGTGTGGAACTATAAGCTTTGTAATCTGTTTACTCTTCCTAGTACTCAGATTGTTTTCTAATACAAAGTTGATTCGATTCATTTGTGTTCCATACTTCAATATACTTTACGATTCACATAATCACTTATTTACACGATTACTTATTCCACAAGTAATTCTCTATCGATTAAGCGTAAGGATCTGGACACGAGGTTTTTCAGATCGGGGTGTTTTAAATTTGTAAGTGCGGGGGCCTAAGTTTGCCTAACAATGCTAATCCTAAGGGCGAGCAAGTGGTAGGTGTCAGGATCGACTTGATCACAATCAAGATTACAACACAGACACAATTTGAATAATTAACAAGAAGTTGCAGAATAACACTTGTTAACTTAGGAAGATAAATTGCTTGAATATCAAACAATAACACTGAGAATGATAATCAAAAGCTTCAATATTGTTAATTGATAATAATACGAATACATTTGGTTGTATTGGGGTTACAAGAACCTTGAAGCTATTATAACTCTATCACATGCACGTTTGCACACCCAATTCTATTCTGACTTAGATACAAACATATATAACATGTATACCATACTTCTAAGGTAAGGAACTCTATTATAAAATATAGAGTCCTTGTCTTTTACACATTTCCCTCATTAAAGTTTGGAAACTAATCTATCTCAGATAAGCATGGTCTGCATAACTGTACATGACCCATAACAGATTAGGTAGCTGCCCACTAAGCAGCACTAATACCGAAATTATCATTAATAGTATTAAAACTGAAAATTACACAAGCAGTAGTAACTGCTAAAATACTACTAACAATATTAACTACGACGGGCAGTAGTAATTGTTGCAACAGCATTAATCTTTGAAGCTTGGCTTGGCAGTACTGTGACACCCCCAAATTTAATGCTTTGCGGAAGCGAGTTTTGGGTGCCACTAATCAAATATCAAACACCAAGATTAATAGCAAACGACTCTAAATGAGACGTTTTAGAAAAATACATCACATTACCAAAAGTAGTACAAGGTTTTAAGTCATAAGTATACATCATTAGCGAGTTCGCAAAATGATTCTGAAGATTTTAAATACATAACCAAAGTACAAAAGATAATGCAAGTAAAATCTTCATAAGGGTGTATGCATGCGACTCGTTCTAGCTTAGCATATCCTGCGGCCATTCTTACTGAGCAACCCTACTGTTGCTGTGTACCTGAGAATGCATCACTAAAAAGGTCAACCAAAAGGTTGGTGAATCTCACAGGTTTGTAGTATGCAGTAATAAACTGTTTGCGTAAATCAGTAAGTAAATCATTTACAATCAGTAAGACAGTAAAGTATAATTGTACAACAGTAGTAAGTCAGTAAACAAGTATTTCACAAGTATAGTAAGGTCGGTGTAGTCTATCATTCTATGCCATGCCATGAGCCATCATAGTCGAAGCTTAACACGTCAGTAAATTTCCCCCGTGAGTGCTAATCCAAAAACACTCATATGAAACGAATAAGAAACGCCTGTTTAGACACTTGCAGTTCGTGGTGGCGCTACCACCCAAGCCGGGGATTGTCAGTCCCATATGGATCCATATACTAAAATTCGCGCTTATCGTATAACTGACGACTATGATTAAGAGGACTTCATTGGATTAAAGAAAACTCATGCAACTCAGTATATCAGTAAATCTATAAGTCTGTAAGTGTGTAAGTAAATAAGTCGGTAAGTAAATAAGTCGGTAAAACAATACATTTGTATATGTATTAAAGTCGGTAAGTAAATAAGTCGGTAAAATAATACATTTGTAATTGTATTAAAGTCGGTAAAACAATATATTTGTATATGTATTGAAGTCGGTAAGTAAATAAGTCGGTAAAACAATACATTTGTAATTGCATTAAAGTCAGTAAGTAATAAGTCGGTAAAATAATACATTTGTATAAGTATTTAGTAATTCAAGTAATTTTAGTAAATCAGTACTTTCAGTAAATAAGTACATACAGTAAACAAGTATATTCAGTAAACAAGTATATTCAGTAGACAGTATATTCAGTAAATAAACACATTTAGTAAACAAGTGATGCACCTCCCCCAAAGTAAAAACAGTAAAAAGGGGCAGTGAGACTCACCTGAAGAGCAAGCAAATCCTAATGTGCGCGCGTGTACCAAGTGTAACTTCCTAGTACCCTAAACATGCGATATTATATATTTGTAAGTGTCTGTTTAGTAAATCATTCGTATAATTGTTCACTTTATTAGTTATGTTCAACGCATTCGACTAGTGTTTACGTTTATATGTTTGAAATCCAATTAAGTTTGTAGTTTGTAAAAGTGTACGGCCCGTTGGTGACAGAAGTGAAATCATATTTCAAATACAATTTTTGTACTTGTTTCTAGTTGATTTCATGTACTTTAGATACTTATTTAGCTTGAAATTGATCCCATGTGTTAAGGTTAAAGATTGAGGAAAAATATGAAAAGATAGTGCATTTTGCTGATTTGACTATGTCGCACCGTTTTGGCCATAACTCTCTCATACGAACTCGGATTTAGGCGATCAAGCTGCCCAGACGACCGTGACTCAGAGGACTACAAAACTACAAAAGATGGTAGGCTAAATGGGTGTTACCCGTCCAGGTGGGGCTCCATACCCGTACGGGTATGTTTGGTGAGCAGTCCGGGTGAGTTTTCTAATCCGTCCGGGTCTGTGTGTACCACCCGTTCGGGTGTATGAACTTACCCGTCCCGGTGAGGTCTCATACCCATCCGGGTGAATTTTTTAACCCGTCCGGGTTACTTGATCCACCCGTCCGGGTGGGTTGTTTCTTTCGGGTCTGTTCGTGCAGTTAACTCACAATACCAGTTTTAAATCCGTTTTTGCATACAATCAACTTAGTATAATGCTAATACATGTTATATTACGTATTTTAAACACAAAATTAAAGGGAAAAGGTGAGTGATTCTTACAAAATAAAACGGAACCGTGAGGATGATGATGAGTTCGATGGTGATGATGATGATGATCCCAGATGAAGATGGTGATGATTAATCTATGTTGTTGTTGTTTTGAGATAGAGATCAAGAGAGAGTAGTGAGAGTCGAGAGAGAGTTGAGCCGAGAGAGTGAGAGTAGAGAAGATAAAGAGTTGTGTGCGTGTGTGTGTGTATCAAATAATTGAGGTCAGTTGCATACCGGCCTCCAATTATTGTAGTTAGGTGACATTTTTCGCTCCGTGTTTGCGTACCCGATCGTAAAGTAGTATAATCTTTTTAAAATGATAATTTTCTAAAAATATAATCGTTTATATTTTTAATCGGAGTATTTTATAAAAATACTTTTAGTGAGGTATAAGAATATATCTTTGTTTTTGTCTAGATTGACGGATAGTTTTCTGTATACAAAATATGCTTAAAGTTGAAATCGAGTGAATAATTATTATTCCAAACAATAATACCTTATTTAAAAAAATGTTTTTCACCAACGTCCGTATTGAAGATTACGTTTTCTTTTAGTTTTGTTCGTACGTGATTATTGAATAATCAATGTGTTATATATATATAAATACATATATAATACTTGTGTACTTGAGTATTGACACGTATGTAATACGTGTTTTAAAAGTTTAAATTAGGAGCTAATTTTGGGTTATTTTGATCGGGTGTCACATTCTCCCCTTGTTAGGAGAATTTCGTCCCGAAATTTATGCATAGTAATTGTCTGTGCATTTTCTAAGAAAGTGTGTGAGTCTACTGTGAGTGCTATAACATCATTCTAATATTACCTCCCTCCCCTTGTTAAGCTAATGCCCTACTGGCCATTAAATGAGTAGATAAAGTGTGTTGTAAAGTAGTTGACCATTTTGTCGGTAGGACAAGGTCAGACAGTCACTAAGGTGTAGCTACACTTTGTACTAGTAGCCTAAAGTAAAGTAGTAATTTCTCTATGTTCATACAGTTTGTAACGGACAGTAGTATCATAGTGTGAACTAGACTCTATCAGTCCCCTACAGAAACTAAATGGATTAGCCTACATTAGTTTTATGTGGGATGTTACCCATTGTATGATAAAATTTTTAACCGGTATGTCTTCCGGTATAAAACAATGTAGGATATGTTATCCCTATACTTAAGCAAGCTAAACATCGTCTCTTAAAGAAACTATAGAATCTAAATTGTCGTCTTTCCCTAATCCCTTCGTGCACTTAGAATCTAGGGAAACATAGAAGTATTCAAACAGCAAGTAAGATCTACCAAAGTAATTTGTATACAGGCAGTCGGGTCATTAGCGAGTAACCATACCCGCATCATTATTCGAGTCCTAGTAAACTTTTCTTATAGAAGCAAGGGTATCATGGTATACTGTGAAGTTTTTGCGGACCATTCAAAATTTTTAAATTTGTTTAGGGCTGTGCACTATAAATAAGTTTACATGGTTATAAAATTTTGAAAATTTTATAAAACATTTCGTGAGAAATTCCCGTAGAATTTTATTAGAAATTCATTTTGTTAGAACTATGATGGTGATAGTCTGTTGAAACTTGAAACCCATTGAAAAATTCAGTCGATAAGTAGTTCAGTTGAAACCATTGTCAGAAATCAGGCTTTAAAAATTTTTGTTTTGCAAAGTCCATTGATAACCAGGAGTTATGTAAATTTTCAGAGTAAAAGCCTGTTGAAGTTTTGTTGAAACAGTTTTCTCAGGGAATACCTAATAGTACAGTGGAGTGAGTTTTAAAATATTTTAGACGTATAATCAGGTAGGTAGTAGTAGTAAGCAAGTACAAAGTCCCGATTCTCATATCCAAGGACACTGGAGTAGCTATATTTGTCATTTTCAGTAATGTAGGTAGTAACAAAAATATCATCAGTCAAGGCCTATTCCTATACCTCCAGTATATAATAGACTATAGAGTAGTATGCATTTGAGGCCTATATATGTATATATACCTATATCACATAATAGCCTAATCAGATATGTATACAAATCTTATCTCACTCATAGGATCTAAGCTACGGAATGAAGTATCGAGTAATAATTAAAATTTAGTAAGGCCAACAACATTGAGGTAGTAGGGTTATCTGTACGCGAATGTACCAGTGTTGAGCAAGTCAGTGAGCCTCGGGTTCAGGTTATCCTCCCTAGCATTGAGTACGTAGAATCTTCCTTTAGCAGAGTTGTTTTTGTTTTTCAGCTTCGGGCAATCCTTCCTGAAATGCCCGGTACCATTGCATTCATAACAGGTCTTGGGTGCAGAGGTGTTGGTACCAGTTGCGGCTATCTTGCAATCCTTGGCCACGTGTCCGAATCTTTTGCATTTGGTGCATGGACACGCACCATCATGATGAAGGCTACATTTTGAGCAAAAGGGTTTGCTTCCCTTATACTCCTTCTTGTCGCCTGAGCCAGTTGGGTAGGTTTTAACAGCATCAACCTTTTTGTTGGAGGTGTTGGGGTTTCCTTCCCACTTACGCTTGCCAGAATTTCCAGTAGGTGTTGTAGATGTCTCGAACCTTACAATCTGTGCCATAAGCTCATGTGCCATACGAATAGCACTCTGAATAGTTCCAGGCTTTGATGAAGTAACATTCCCTTGAATATCCTTCGGAAGTCCACGGATGTACCTCTCAATCCGCTTGCGTTCAGGATCTACCATAGATGGGCAGAGAAGAGCGAGCTGCTGAAATCGGGTTGTATAACCGATGATGTCAGTACCCTGAACGGTCAAGTGCCAGAATTCGTCTTCCAGCCTCTGGAGTTCCTCGTTGGGACAGTACTCATCCCTTAGCATCCTTTTCAGTTCTTCCCATGGGATTCCATATGCAGCATCAATTCCCACAGACTGAATGTACGAGTTCCACCACGTCAGAGCACTTTCCAGAAATGTACAGGTGGCATATTTAACTTGGCAGTCTTCCGAGCAGTTACTGATCCTAAAGACTGACTCCATTCTTTCAATCCACTTGATTAATCCAATGGCACCTTCCGTGCCCTTAAAGTTCAGAGGTTTGCACTTGAGGAAGTCATTGTAGCTGCAGGGTTTAGCAACAGGAGCATCGTTCACAGACGGTGATGATCGAGTAGCTAGAGCTTCGGCTACTCCTTGAGAAACAAATTGTGCGAGTTCAGCCGCGCTGAAAGATTGTCTTTTTGGTGGCATGTTTCTTCAATAACAGCAAGGAAAAATGCGAGTTTTTGTGTAAGAGTATGATTATCGTAGTTGTATATATAACAGTAATATATTACAACACAAGTGACAATCAACGGTGTAGAATAATGAAGATTGTAATCATTTAACATGCGAGTTCAAAAGATTACAAGATTTTGAGTGTTACAAGAGCTGTCGGGGATATTACGTCCGAACATATATCAGAAGTTATTCGGAATGTGATAGGGAGATAGAAAAGATTTTTGTACTTAGAGGAATACGGAATCAGGATGTTAAACATGATGGGTGAGTGAATGACGGGTCCTCTGATGACCAATTTGTGTAGATTAAGGTGTCGGAGTTCTTAATCTATTCCTAGGGTAAGTCTATTTCGAAGAGATGACCCTCCCTGTCAGGGCACATCCTGGTACTATTCTTCCTGACTCGATCAACTTACCATAGGCAATTTCTTAAGGTGTAACGAAACTATAAGTTTGCTACCAAGTATTGAAGAATATTAATAGGTCTAACAACATAGGTGTAACCCATATATACCTATTATCCACCTAGTTATGTCTAGCACAGAACAATTACAAGTCACGGTTCTCTCGTGGTCAGAGTCAACTAGTGCATCCCTGTTCAACATAACCCCTTTCAGATCTTACATCGTCTTTATTTAATTGTACATAGTTGATCAGGCTATGTTAAATTAAACTCGTATGATGAAATCCCTGAACCAGTTATATCTAATGAGGAATACTGCCTAACGGTCATAGTCTAGGCCCACTAAATGCAACCTAGTTCGCTATAACCTTAGGCTCTGATACCAATCTGTGACACCCCCAAATTTAATGCTTTGCGGAAGCGAGTTTTGGGTGCCACTAATCAAATATCAAACACCAAGATTAATAGCAAACGACTCTAAATGAGACGTTTTAGAAAAATACATCACATTACAGAAAGTAGTACAAGGTTTTAAGTCATAAGTATACATCATTAGCGAGTTCGCAAAATGATTCTGAAGATTTTAAATACATAACCAAAGTACAAAAGATAATGCAAGTAAAATCTTCATAAGGGTGTATGCATGCGACTCGTTCTAGCTTAGCATATCCTGCGGCCATCCTTAATGAGCAACCTTACTGTTGCTGTGTACCTGAAAATGAATCACTAAAAAGGTCAACCAAAAGGTTGGTGAATCTCACAGGTTTGTAGTATACAGTAATAAACAGTTTGCGTAAATCAGTAAGTAAATCATTTACAATCAGTAAGACAGTAAAGTATAATTGTACAACAGTAGTAAGTCAGTAAACAAGTATTTCACAAGTATAGTAAGGTCGGTGTAGTCTATCATTCTATGCCATGCCATGAGCCATCATAGTCGAAGCTTAACACGTCAGTAATTTGCCCCCGTGAGTGCTAATCCAAAAACACTCATATGAAACGAATAAGAAACGCCTGTTTAGACACTTGCAGTTCGTGGTGGCGTTACCACCCCAGGCGGGGATTGTCAGTCCCATATGGATCCATATACTAAAATTCGCGCTTATCGTATAACTGACGACTATGATTCAGAGGACTTCGTTGGATTAAAGAAAACTCATGCAACTCAGTATATCAGTAAATCTATAAGTCTGTAAGTCTGTAAGTAAATAAGTCGGTAAGTAAATAAGTCGGTAAAACAATACATTTGTATATGTATTAAAGTCGGTAAGTAAATAAGTCGGTAAAATAATACATTTGTAATTGTATTAAAGTCGGTAAAACAATACATTTGTATATGTATTTAAGTCGGTAAGTAAATAAGTCGGTAAAACAATACATTTGTAATTGTATTAAAGTCAGTAAGTAATAAGTCGGTAAAATAATACATTTGTATAAGTATTTAGTAATTCAAGTAATTTTAGTAAATCAGTACTTTCAGTAAATAAGTACATACAGTAAACAAGTGTATTCAGTAAACAAGTTTATTCAGTAGACAATATATTCAGTAAACAAACACATTTAGTAAACAAGTGATGCACCTCCCCCAAAGTAAAAACAGTAAAAAGGGGCAGTGAGACTCACCTGAAGAGCAAGCAAATCCTAATGTGCGCGCGTGTACCAAGTGTAACTTCCTAGTACCCTAAACATGCGATATTATATATTTGTAAGTGTCTGTTTAGTAAATCATTCGTATAATTGTTCACTTTATTAGTTATGTTCAACGCATTCGACTAGTGTTTACGTTTATATGTTTGAAATCCAATTAAGTTTGTAGTTTGTAAAAGTGTACGGCCCGTTGGTGACAGAAGTGAAATCATATTTCAAAATACAATATTTGTACTTGTTTCTAGTTGATTTCATGTACTTTAGATACTTATTTAGCTTAAAATTGATCCCCATGTGTTAAGGTTAAAGATTGAGGAAAAATATGAAAAGATAGTGCATTTTGCTGATTTGACTATGTCGCACCGTTTTGGCCATAACTCTCTCATACGAACTCGGATTTAGGCGATCAAGCTGCCCAGACGACCGTGACTCAGAGGACTACAAAACTACAAAAGATGGGGGGCTAAATGGGTGTTACCCGTCCGGGTGGGGCTCCATACCCGTACGGGTATGTTTGGTGAGCAGTCCGGGTGAGTTTTCTAATCCGTCCGGGTCTGTGTGTACCACCCGTTCGGGTGTATGGACTTACCCGTCCGTGTGAGGTCTCATACCCGTCCGGGTGAATTTTGTAACCCGTCCGGGTTACTTGATCCACCCGTCCGGGTGGGTTGTTTCTTTCGGGTCTGTTCGTGCAGTTAACTCACAATACCAGTTTTAAATCCGTTTTTGCATACAATCAACTTAGTATAATGCTAATACATGTTATATTACGTATTTTAAACACAAAATTAAAGGAAAAAGGTGAGTGATTCTTACAAAATAAAACGGAACCGTGAGGATGATGATGAGTTCGATGGTGATGATGATGATGATCCCAGACGAAGATGGTGATGATTAATCTATGTTGTTGTTGTTTTGAGATAGAGATCAAGAGAGAGTAGTGAGAGTCGAGAGAGAGTTGAGCCGAGAGAGTGAGAGTAGAGAAGAGAAAGAGTTGTGTGCGTGTGTGTGTATCAAATAATTGAGGTCAGTTGCATACCGGCCTCCAATTATTGTAGTTAGGTGACATTTTTCGCTCCGTGTTTGCGTACCCGATCGTAAAGTAGTATAATCTTTTTAAAATGATAATTTTCTAAAAATATAATCGTTTATATTTTTAATCGGAGTATTTTATAAAAATACTTTTAGTGAGGTATAAGAATATATCTTTGTTTTTGTCTAGATTGACGGA
The DNA here is from genome assembly GCA_949592205.1 of Helichrysum umbraculigerum. Lineage (NCBI taxonomy): Eukaryota > Viridiplantae > Streptophyta > Magnoliopsida > Asterales > Asteraceae > Helichrysum > Helichrysum umbraculigerum. The sequence goes on along the minus strand of CATIUR010000001.1, from coordinate 325,465,113 downwards.
TCGTTTTCTGTATTCAAAATATGCTTAAAGTTGAAATCGAGTAAATAATTATTATTCCAAACAATAATACCTTATTTAAAAAAATGTTTTTCACCAACGTCCGTATTGAAGATTACGTTTTCTTTTAGTTTTGTTTGTACGTGATTATTGAATAATCAATGTGTTATATATATATAAATACATATATAATACTTGTGTACTTGAGTATTGACACGTATGTAATACGTGTTTTAAAAGTTTAAATTATGAGCTAATTTTGGGTTATTTTGACCGGGTGTCACAAGTACTAACTCATATTCTCTAGCAGTACTAACTCTGAAGTTCTTCTAGCAGTAGAAACATAGACGAGCAGTAGAAACTCCAAGAGCAGTATTAATCTTTGAACTTCAACAAGCAGTAGTAACTTTGTGCTAGCAGTAGAAACTTCGAGCTGGCAGTAGAAACAAATACCTGTGCAGTAGAAACGACTTAGAGCAATTCTGACTCAACAGTAGGTATGACCTAGAGTCGTTCTTCAAACCGACTGAATTGAAACTTAGACGAGGCGGATGATGGCTTTCAAACTAGTGAAGGGTTTATAAAATAGTGGGGGAGTTTTGATTTTTATATTTTCTAACCTAGGCAAGTAAATAAATAAAAGCGTTATAAAATAAAGCGTAAAACAGATAAGATAAAGGTAGTGTTTGTTGAGATTTCATTAATTAAGTTATGGGATGATGTTTGGAGAAACTGATTTGAAAGATATGTTATAATTATTATTCTTGGATATTTCTGATGTAAACACTAGATTCCCTACTAATTATTTTCCCATTAGAATGTCACACATTAAGTAGGTTATGGTGATTCTCATCAGACTGATATGCCCAACTCTCAACATTGGTCCTATGAAGAACAAATGGCCCTTTTCCGGAATACAAGGATTCCTATGCGCATGAATAGAGTGGCAGATCAATTATAAAGTCCAACCGTTCTTAACATTACAAAGTATTTAGAATAATAAGCAAAATCTTTATTTTAAGTTTAATATTACTTTCTTATGAACGGGGACAAAATCTAAAGGTACTAGACAAAACTGGATCACTTAACGATTCCCCGTCATCCTAATAGATTTGTATCTTATAAAATTCATTTATGACTTTAAACCAGCCCTTGCTGAAGACTTCCCAATAAATCCCCTAGTTATTCACAACGTTCCTTACTTGAAGTGGTTCCGCCGCTTCAAACCTTGGACATGTCTTGTCCTGTGATAAGTCCCCATGTAGTCGTGCGGTTACATGGTTTCATACCTTTCGAAAATTATCTTGAAACAGATGACTGACTACCTTTTATATTGACGTCATTAAAAAGGTGTTGTAATCACGTTTATTGGTGGAAAAACGATAGAATAGTTTGAGGTTTAAAGGTCTGTTTAGAAAAGTTAATTTTAAACTAAGTTTCTTATTTTATAATATTAGTTCGTAATATAACTACCTTCGGTCGTTACGCAGCTTCCACGTGTTTGCACTTCACCTAAAGTGTTTCCAACGCTATACTGCTTAATAGTCAAATAGGGGCTGTCGTATTACTTCGTAATATTATATCGGTCCGTAATATGACTACCTTCGATCGTTCCTCGACTTCCATACGCTTGTACTATATCGATTAACAGTTGAATAGGGGCGGTCATATTACATTAATATTATTTATTAATCATCCTATAAGTAAATAAATACATCGCAGGAAAACACAATAATAAACTACTTGCAATTCATGGCAATAATCGTACTACATACCAAGTAATAATGCATAATTAAATATAACATAAAACGAGTATTGAAATGTTTATATATCACCCGGAAATTAAATCGTGGCAGCGTATTTTTAAAATCGACAAACTCTTCACTCGTACAAAGCTAATCTTCAATTACAGTCGTTCCTTCTAATTCCTGGATCAATCCGTAGATTAATCTGACTAATTTTAGAGAGAGAAAGAATGCGAAAAAATTAAAGAAAATTTGGAATTATGTTTTTGGAGATGAAACTTGTCCAGGAGTGTGTGTTTTTGAATTACGAATCTAAAGATGTATTTATAGCTGAAATCCGGCTTACGATAGCGAAAATAGGCTCATTTAAGTGAAAAGCGCGCGCGGTACGAAGTTCCCAGCCTAAACCGGGTCGGGTCGGCCGGTTCCGGGTCAAAACCCACGGGTACGGACCCAAAAGAAGGCGGAACCGGGGACCAGCCGGCGGTTGGGCAGTTCCAGCCGGCTGTTGGCCGGTACCGGCTCAGGTACTTTTACGTTTACGTTTTGCTTCGTATCTCCTTGGTTACGCGTCCATTTTCGATAATTTTTTGGGTTGGATTCGATTTTTAAAAACGAAGATTTTGGTGTAAAGAAATCTCCGAGATGAGTCTTCTATTTTAGATAGCTTGTTTCGAATGTTTTGAATCTTTCGTAGTGCGTAGAATCTTCATTTCTTATCCTTTTTCATTGATTCTTTTTGCATTAGATTTGATTTTCTAAAATAAAGACTTCGGTGTGAAGAGATCTCTGAGACGATTCTTTTAGCTTGATATATGTTGTCTCGAATTGTTTCAAATCTTCAAAAGTGCGTAGAATCTTCATTTTTCGTCCGTTATGCTTGATTTTTCTCGTGCTTCCTTATTTTAACCTACTTGAAAAAATAACATCGTTTAATGTAATATTTGAGCTCATTTGCCAATTATTGATCTTAAAATGAGGGAGATATCGGTAGTAAAAACGTAATTTTTACGCGATATTAGTTCACTGCCTAATGTGTTCCAATCTCTAGTTGTAGTTAAGTTAATTGTGTTTATAAATTTAAGACTAGATCCAACACATCACAAACACATTTTTTAAACTCTTATAAATTATAAACCTTAGACGGTCGACCACGTCTCCATCTTTAAGACGGATTTTTTTTAGTAGTTTATATGCTTAAACGTATTATATTCAACAACCAAGTACGTATCATGGGTCATTTATATAAGTTCCTATAAAAGAAGAATAATAATAATAATAATAATAATAATAATAATAATAATAATAATAAATAAGAGAAAAATGGTGACAAAAGTACCTTCTATGAGGTGTTGATTAATAGTATATGTAAAATGTATATAAAGATCGTTCATTTTTAGTATATTAACACACAATAAAAGTCCTTTTTGCATCCCTACCTTTGTCATTGTCAACAACAAGGGGATTGTCCCCACCCTCCAAAGCTGTCATTAGCTTTTTAACACGAACCAAAATAACCCTTCCAATTATTATTTGATTATAAAAAACATTCATATACATTTAATCAGAGGCGGTATCAAAAAAAAGTTTATATGATGCCAAACTTATTAGTTACATCGGGTTTAGTTTCAAAATTTGAGAATTTTCTTTTCTTCAAGCAATAACATGGTAAAGGAACTCAAATCTAGGCCGATATGAATACTTTTTTTTTTTTTACCTATTTCAATTTAATGCACACAACTTACAAATTTTCAATTTAAGGTATCGAATTATCTGTTTATAATCAAGTTAAGGACCTGTTTTACTTGAAATTGCACAAACGACGAGTTATCACCGAATTTCTTATTTATAAGTAACATATTTACTTAATCGATTAGTATTCCTCAATCAATTTTAAATATTTTTTGAGTGAAAATAGAGACAGTAAAGTTAAAAGTGGTATCGAGTTTTTGTATATTTCTCTCTTCTCACTTAATATATATATTTTTTAAATTGAACGATAAATACTAATCGATTAAGTAAATATGTTACTTAAAGAATAAATTCAGTGACGACTCGTCGTTTGTGCAATCTCACATAAAACACGTTGTTAAATTGATTATAATATGACAGTTCGATAAATTAAATTGAAAATTTTAAGTTGTGTACCTTTAAATGAAATATATGAAGAGTATACTACTTTCTGTACTTTTCCCCGTGAAATAAACTGAACCAAAAACTAATTCAGTTTGATTTCATGTGCAACTAGGATCCTATCATTCAGCTTTCTTGTTCTCAAGCTCCTAAGTCAATGTGAAAGTAACAAACATCTTGAGTTTTTATGTTAGCTGTTCACAAGTTCGTTAGTATCAACATCTGTCAAACACCTTAAATTTTTTGTGTTCATAGATTTTTTTTTAAAGTTAGATGACGAAGAAAAATGAAAAGTTACAAGTATAAAATTATATAAATTCATTTGTAATGAAAGAATTTTTGTATAATTAAACAAAGAAAAGAAATGGATAAAAAAATACTAAATACAAATTAAAATGGGAAATATGCTAAAGTAGAAGAGGAGCTTGGAAAATCGAGTACAAAAATGTAACAAGATCAAAGGATCAAGCTAATTGGATCACAAGGGACCTCTTTGTTTGGTGGAAAAATCAGCTTAAAACTACCTATTTTTTTACTCAAGGGTGATGATAAATTTACCATCCAATTTAATAAATCAACAACTAATATGCTTTAACAGATTGTACAATCTCTAAATACATATTAGTGGTGGATTTATCAAATTGAATAGTGGAAATATCATTTGTCTTTCTTGAAACGTAGTTGGAAAAATCCTTGTGTGGATAGTTACCCTCACTTGCTAGTAGAGCCGGTGCATTAAGGGTATGTTATGATACTTATAAGTTATAACAATTGGTTTGAACATTTTGCTCAATGATTATTGGGCAAATGATAAGAAAATGTATAGAACTTTTTCAAAAATGTTATTATATGCAAACAACTTTGTCACGTCAGCCTCCACGTAAAAGATACATAAAAGTTAGCAATGTATTGAACTTATGTAAAATTTATCAAACTTATATTTATATCTTCTAACTCATTTCATTTTCAAAAACCGTCATCTTTAACCCCATCAAAACCAACATGCCTTCGTAATCTTCAACCCCATTAAAGCAAACATGTATTCGTCATCTTCTCGATCGTCGTTCAAACGGCCTCAAATTTGTGATTAAGATAGTGTAAATTCATTGTGGCGATGTCGGAGGAAACTAAATGTTCACCGAAAAAAATTGGTCGCCGAAACAAATGGTGGTGATCGTGGTTAAGCTGGAGATGGTAATGTTTTGGAGATGGTGGTGAGGTAGAGATGATAAAAGTTGGTGGTTAGGGATGTATAAATTGGTTGTGGTGGTGTCGCCGAAAAAAATGATGTCACCTGAAAAATAGTGTCGCTGAAAATTTGAACATCATAAAGTTTATGAAGATGATAACATGGAAAATGTATCGAACTTTAGAGTGACGTAACACTGATTTGGCAAAGCCACATCAAATATTCATGCCACGTATAGTAATTATGACCGATCATACGTATAATGTAAATAATTAATACGATAATAATAAGGGAATAATAATTAGTAAGTTTGATACATACAATAGTATTTTTAAAAGTTGTATGTATACGAATAATTTGTTGAGAAAGTTCGGTACATTTCCGTACCATTTGTCCATAATTATTATAGCATTATCCATAAATCAAGGATTCAAGGGTAATAGTTTGTATCAGTATCATTAGTTTCATTATCATTAGTTATCATTAGTTTCATTATCATTAGTTATTATATAATAAAAAGAACCACATTACTTCTTAAGTTGACACCTCAACACCTAGAATTTTGACACATCATCACAAATTATTATTAACAACTAATTCTAAAATTTCTAAAATATTAATATACCAAAACTTAAAAAATAATACATGACATCTAATTCTCCATTAACGAATACTAACATCTCATCACTTAATAATTAAACACATAACTTAAAATGATCATTTCATCTTAAGCTTAATATACAAATTGTAGATATCTATTACTCTTTTTCATATTTTATTCTTAATGTTTATTTTATTTGGTTATTTTAAGTTTAACATAAATTTAGAGTAAATATGTGTCTATAGTTTTCTTTTAATTCATTATCCCTTTACACTAACTTTTTATTTAGAATTTTTAAGTTATGTATTATATTAAATCTTAAGCTTAATATAAATGTAAATATGAATAAAGAAATCATTTAAAAAGATCTTACCACCTTAAAAATGTACATATAAGTACTATTAATCTTTTTCATATTTTATTCTTTATGTTTAATGTACATCATATTTTAGTGTTAATTTAAAAAATTTGTAGTATAAGAAAGACTTGACACTACAAAAGTGACATATATAAAGTTTAAAATACACACGTCAGAATTTTTGAACTCTTTTGTTTAGTAGAAAGAAATTGATTTCATACTTATCCATCAGTCATTGAATATACAATTTGAATTTTAACACGTACGATTAACATATATATGTTTAAATAATCTTTAATTTATCATCATGTGTATTAAGATGTGTAGTTTTGCATAAAATTGAGTTCTGACATTTTTAAAGCATCAATTTAAACTATTTAATCATAGTTAAAAGAATTTTAAACCGGCATGTACATATTAGTTACCACATTTTTTATAAGATTAAAAGGTTTATGTTAATGATGATACATACATAACAAATTTTAAGTGAAATATGTACATGTTCCATATAAAACATACTATATCTCTGTAATAAGTTTAACGTGACTGGGTTGTGCGTAACACAACCTGAAAGACTTACTAGTAGTGATATATAAGGGAACAAACAAACATCGGTTTGATATATCAATCCATCTATTATCTATTATTCTATTATATACATTATAAGAAAAGAGAAAAGCTCAATAAAAGAATGACAAAAAATGAAAAATGGAGGAACCAATATGATTGCTTCATTTCAAAAACTCATTTCCACCTTTTTATAAAAACTAAATATCTCACAAACTGTATGTCTATAAATTATAAAAATGACATATTTGGAATCAACGTCTTTTTCTCTTTGATTATAGATATCACAAGCTATACTTTCAACAATTTTTTTTTTTAATTTTTTATTGCATTTTAGCATTTTGTAATTTGAAATCACATGTGATTTAATACTAAAAAAATAATCACACAAACTTATATCTCCAATTAAACTTTAAATTTAAATCAGTGATGATTTACAAAAATTTAAACATGAAAAACTAAATTGTAATCACATGCGATAGAACATCAAAGTATCAATCACATGTGATTAAAGGGTGATCAAATACGGATTTTTAAATCATTGACTATAATCATACAATTAAGTAAAAATCAAGTTGAAATCATACATGAATTATCATATATCAGTAAATTGCTCATCAAATATTAATTTTTAAATGAAAATCATATGTGATTATATACAAAATCATATGTGATTATATAACAAATCACATATGATTAAATGTACAACTAGCTCACATGTGATTTTTAATGAAAACAAATGCAATTTTTAAAATTTTATTTATAATTATTGATGTATATGAATATTAAGCTTTAATCACGTGTTAATTAACATATATACCATGAATAAATAATCGTGAACAAATTTTAACTTTTTATCATAAATCACGTATGATTATATTGTTAAACCCGGCAACAAATCAGAAAAAAAAAATCGTCGAAAGTATAGCTTGTGAGATCTCTAATCGAAGAAAACAAGATGCTGATTCCGAATATGTAATTTTTATAATTTATGGGCATACGGTTTGTGAGATATTTAATTTTAGGGGTAAAAGTGGAAGTGGGTTTTGTAAGAAAATTGAACAATCTTATTGGTTCTCTCATTCTCTACTTTTCTTACCATTCTTATTTGAACCCACCTCGAAAAGAAAAACCATGGAAGAACAATAACCATTAGATGCAGGATCAACAATAATGATACAACCCTTAATCAATTTAATGACATACTCAATCCAATTTTTATGTAGTTAAAAGACTAATATACCTTATTATATTTACAATACACATCCTTCTTTAAGTCCTTCAATATTTTAATTGAATGAAAATATATAATAAACTAAAAAAAACGATACCAACCTTTTAGGAAGTAAAATATTTTAACATGTAAACAATATCCAAATCAAAACCATCATTTCGGATTTTTTCATACAAAATCAATTAATATTAACTCGCTTCAATTGTTTATGTCCTATCTCTTCCTTAAAATTAGGAAAACTATATCGAACTAAATGATAAATTGATTTTATGCATCACATATTGTTTATTATGCAAAATACATCTTTTTAGACGGTTAGGGTATTAAACTTTCACAAAATGTTTGATTTAGGAAATGATTAAAATTGTTTATATAAATTAACCTTAACTATACGTAATGTGTTTAAGGTTAACTAAACTTTATAAAAATGTGTACACGGATAACTAAACTTTATAAAATTGTTCAAAATGATGAATCATTTTGGTTGCTAATCGGGTTTTTAACACTAGACGTCAAGTATTAAAAGTTAAGTTATATTTTTGTTAAAATTAGATTGTTCCTTAAATTGAAAATTTTGTAAAAGTTTAATACCTTATCTGTCTATTAATCCAAATTTATGCTATCTTTTGCTGACTATAACGTAGTTCACTCCTAACATCTTTATTCGATTGTGTTAACTGTATTTTTCTTATTGATACTATAAGTTCGTTTTGTTTTATAGGATTACGTATACTACTTAGAAAGTAGAACTGCTAAGCTTACCCAAATAGAGAATGAGATAAATATAGCCCCAAAACATGTTTAAACTGAAATATTTCTGCATTTCATTAATCTTCAGTCATTTTTAACATTTTGCTTTCAAATTCACAAAGTGTGTATGTTCATTAACCTTTCCATTTATTATAGAATGTCTTACTTTCAATCGCACATGACAGCTTTCAACCAAAATCAGAGAATGGTGTATCTAAACGCTTCCACTTTATTTTACCAAAAAAAAAAAAAAAAAAACTTCCACTTTATCTGAGTACATACCTGATTCACCTATCGATAGCCATTTTCAACCTTAATAATACTGACGTTCAAAATTAAATGATTCAAAGGTCTTCGTCACAAATATATTACAGTACAGACATAAATCAGTTCGATTTGCTTTATGTGCTCATCAATAGATCATATACCAAATTCACCTATCCAGCTACCATCTATAACCCTTTGATTAAGATTACCAAAACGAAATCGGTAGCCTTGGTGTTGATGTTACTTCGATTAATAATAAAAATCAATGTAGCGTACATAAGAGCAAACAATTTATGAATAAAAATGACATCCTCAGCACTACACCAGCACCAAAATATTTATTAAATCGATATAAGACATCCATATAAGACATATCAATATGTTAACCCTCAAGTTTTGCAGGTCTTAAACTAGTTGTTAAATTAAGTAATTTTATGCACACCCCAAAACAACTACAAAGGCTTACAATTTTGTTAAAAAAAGAAATGTAAATAGTAATAGGGGTTAGTATCTAAAAATGCATCTAACTTGTGTATGATGTCTATTTTGTGTACCCTATTTATGTTTGTTATTTTTAATGCATCCAAATTTCAAAAATGGTGTTCTAATGTATTTTGCTGATGAGTCGCTCATTTAAGGTGCCACGTGGCATCAGGAGAGTTTGACACATCATCAAGACGTCACCAAAATACACTAAAACACATTTTTTAAAAGTTTAATGCATTAAAAATAGCAAACTAAAGTTTGGTACACACAATAGACATTAGGTATAAGTTAGATGAATTCTCAGACACTAAACCTATAGTAATAAATGGTATATATTTAAAACGATAGCTTATCAAAAGAATATATGACAACTCTATTTTATGCATACTCTTTCGTAAAAGTATTTTACTGATTATAGTAGTAAAGACATATATTTATTAATTGTGCTTTACTAATGTGTGCCCCTGTGACACACGTTAAAGTGTCTTTAATAAAATTGAAATTTCTATAAATTACTAGTATTTGCATGTAATACTTATTAATTCAATACAATATTTATCATTTTTATACATATATTAATTACAGATTCTGATATTATAGAAAACTTTAACTTCATTAAATGCACTTTAACGTATGCCATGAGTACAGAAAAAAAGAATAAAAATAAATAAATAAATAAGTGCATGCTAATAAATTTTGTGGGCTAGATTTTGATTTTTAGTTTGTTACTAGTAATATTTTGGTCAACATTTAGAGCAATATTTGTACGTAATAGTCACAACACCTATAAGGCATAAGAAGTATACATATAATATTATGTTAATAAATTTTGCGGGCTAGATTTTGATTTTTAGTTTGTTACTAGTAATATTTTGGTCAACATTTAGAGTAACTAGCAGGATACCCGCGTGATGTAGCGGGAAAAATTTATTTGTTTCACATTCATTCAATAAATAATATTACGTTTATGAATCATCTTTTAAATCATAAAACTATATGACAATATGCGAATAATATTGTTTTTTAGATGGGAAAATCTTTTTACATAATACGCAGATTTTAAAAAAATATCATAATATGCCATTGCAAACTCGATGGTCGGAGTTGCGAGTGTCAGGTTCTGAATTCTAAATGGCCAGTTTGGATTTGTAAAGTCGTTGGCTGAGTCTAGAGATTTGACTTTCATTGATTTTTCGTTCTTCGTTTGCTTATTTGTAATTTAATATCACACATTTTTTACATTCAATTGTAATCCTAAAACTTTGTTAAAAAATGGAATTTCTCAAAAATAAAAATTGACAACATAAAAACGAAATTAAACGTATAAATAAAGGTGTAAAAATAGAATTCCATTAAAAAACGAATTTAAGCACTCGTTTTATAGTTATTTAAAACTTACGATATGTATAAATTTGGGGAAAGTTAAGTACTAAGAGTTTTAGAGGCTAAATTGGCTCTGAAAGATGGACAAACCGTCTTTGGCAGTTTGCTAACGCTTTTATCTCGTCGCAACCATTCCATCCATAATTGGCACATAATGTAACTACTAACTATTCAAAAGTTATGTCCTCTCTAAAAATACTCATCACGTAACTCTTAGTAATTGTAGGGGTATTTAAAAAAAAAAACATCACAAATGCGTTATATAATAGTATAAATATGTAGAAATTGAAGTTAAAATAAATTTAATATATTAGTTAGTTTATGGTTTTATAATGAAAGTATTAATTGACATTTAAAAGATGTCGGGGTATGTTAGTCACTTATATGTATTTTTAAAAAAGCTCTTAGTAATTATAGGGGTAAATTAGTAATTTTGGTACTAAAAAAACATCACAAATGCTTTATATAATAGTATAGATATAAAGAAGTTGAAGTTAAAATTAAAATTAATATATAAATTAGTTTACGGTTTTATAATGACAATATTAATGGTTTTACAATGATAGTATTAATGGGAATTTACTGCTATTATTGAAGTTTATGATTTTATAATGATAGTATTAATGGGAATTTAATAGATGTAGTGGTATGTTAGTCATTTATATGTATTTTTAAAAAAGCTTTTAGTAATTATATGGGAAAAATATTAATTTATATCTTAAAAAAATCACAAATGCTTTGTATAATAGTATTGATATATAGATATATATAAGTTGAAGTTAAAAATTAAAATTAATATATTAATTAGTTTATGGTTTTATAATGATAGTATTAATGGGCATTTAATAGATGTAAGGGTATGTTAGTCATTTAAATGTATTTTAAAAAAAACACTTAGTAATTGTAGGGGTAAAATAGTAATTTCTATCTTAAAAAAAATATCATAAATGATTTATATAATAGTATAGATAGATAGGGGTTGGTTATTGTGAAATAAAGTTTAGAATAGAATAAATAAAATAGAATGTGGACCATTGGATTGATCATCTTATGCATAATTATGAACATTAAATATTTAACTGTTTTAATTAGAAAATTTGATTATTAGGGGTATAACTGACTTTTGCAAACAATATTTAATTCTCCCTTGAAAACTCTTGAAAACCAATGGTTTAAAAGGCTAGTTTATACAAACATTAATATACCAATTAATGCAGACTTTTCATCACAACTTGATTCACATCAACAGTTGATGTAAAGTTCTTCAAAAGGTTGATTCATAGCAGAGTTTTAAATATATGAACATATCTGAAAAGGGTTGATTCACATATATTGAAATATTTATTCACATACATATTGATTCACATATATATATTGAAATACTGATTCACATAAGTTCGAATATTCGAACATTGATGCACATATATATTAAAATAGTGAATCACATAATTTCTTATGATTCACAATTTCTGAATATTAAATACGCTAATTTAAAAAGATGATGCACAAAAAAGGTTTTACCTTGAATTCACTATGAAACACGTATGTACATATATATATTTATTTAATAACACTATATAATGATAAATGAAAGTAATCAATCCAATAAAATTGGCTACAAGTTGAATCAAAACTAGATGTAGAACGGATTTCATATGAAGTGTTTTGGGTTGGTGGCAAGGGCGGATCTTTTAAGAGGCAGGGAGGGGCCATGGTCCCCCCAAGATTCTGAGCAAGTAGTGTTATATATTTAATAATTTTAGGGAAATTTGCAACAATTTAAGATGATATAGTTGATTTTGAAGCAGAATTTAACGTTATTATAGAAACAGAAAAATAGGTTGAAGAAGCTATTAAAATTACATAGAGAAAGAGAGATCAAGATGACAAGATGGGTTTAGTGAACCAATTTTGTTGCAGAGGAAGATATGGGTTGAGGAAGAAGAAGATAGAAAATATATGTACTTTATTTCTTTCTTATTTTAATTAGGGGGTAAGAACGTACGGTTTTAATTATTATTATTTTTTTCTTAACAGCTTTTTTGGTTTTCATTTCAATTTTCTTTTATCTTTTTTTGCTTTCTTTATGTAATAAGTAGTGTACTGTACTATAACATATTAACATTTTGCCTTTCATTTTATTTATATTAACCTCTTTTTTTCTTGTCATCCTACGTGATACACAATAAGAATTTATGTATTTGTTTCAAGTTATATTAAATTAAATATCCATATATAATCCAACAACCATATTAAAAATTATTACTGTAACTAGCTTAGTCACGACTCGAGAAAATGAGATTTCAAATAACGAGTAGATTTGTGAGTTGGTTACCGTGACTGAGAGTAGCAAGTTTATTGATAGTAGTTATTTTTAAAAGACTATAATGTAGATTGTATACTTTTTTAACATAAGGAAGTGGATGCTTTATGTTTAAGTAGGTGTTATGAATCAAACGATTTTGGCCCCCTCAAAAAACATTGTCAAGATCCGCCACTGGTTGGTGGTGGATTATTAGGATAGAGAGAGAGATTAAATCTTGTGTTTAATGAAAATAAAGAGGATGAAGCAAATACCCAAAGTACCTCTTTACTAGAATTAAATTCTCTTTTATTCTATTAAAACCCTAAATAGATATTTGTACGTAATAGTCACAACTAAGCATAATAAGTAAATATATATGTTGCCAAAAAAAGCAAAGGAAAAACCCTCACCACAAAGAAGCGAGCGGAGGTATATTTTGGCATGTTACCTATAGCAATAATAAGTAATGACCAATACACCCCTTGTGAATAATAGACCCCTTGTGAATAATAGATTAGGACAATTTAACCATTAAAACGACAACGAACCTGCCAAAAATGTATATACGTAGAATAATACACCATAACTTAAAAACAAATACAATCACTAAACATCTATTTAAACGACAAACATCACATTGGACATTATATTGTATTGTACATACAAAGAAGTTAAAAGGTATTCTTGATTAACACAACATAATGGCTCCAAACCAACAAGTATGTGTTGTAATGGTTCCTTTTATAGCACAAGGTCATCTAAACCAACTCCTCCAACTCTCTCGCCTCATCTCCTCCTACAACCTACCCGTTCACTTCATCGGTGCCACCACTCACACCCGCCAAGCCAAGCTTCGTGTTCAAGGTTGGGACCCACTTGTGGTCGCCAACATCCATTTCCATGAATTTCCAATACCATCATTCGCTAACCCTCCACCCAACCCTTACGCCACCATTCGTTTCCCTAACCATCTCATGCCGTCGTTCAAATCCGTTATGCACCTTCGTGAACCTTTTTTAAAACTTATATCCGAGCTCTCAACCACCATGAAACGAATTGTTATTATTCATGATTACTTGATGAGCTCCGTTGTTCAAGACTTTGTTAACGTTCCTAACGCTGAGGTTTACATGTTTGAATGCTGTTCCGCTTTCACTGCCTTTTGGTACCATTTGGAGAGAACACAAGCAATATTAAAACTAGATGATGAAACTGAATCGTTGAGGGCAAAACTCCCTTCACAAGAAGGGTGTTTCACCAATGAGTTTTGGGAGTTGTTGGATTCTGAAGATTCGTCGTTTAAGAAGATCATCAACTCGGGAACCCTTTATGACACGAGTAAAGTGCTTGAAGAGAAGTACCTAGAATTACTTAAATGTGAAGATGTTGGTTCCGGTTCGTCCAAGAATTGGGCTGTTGGTCCATTCAATCCAGTTTCCATAACTGATCGTAAGAACGCTAGTACTGAATCGATCAAGTTACTCAAGTGGCTAGATGAACAAGAACCAAGTTCAGTAATTTACGTCTCTTTTGGTACCACAGTGTCATTAGCTGACGAAGAAGCGAAAGAGATTGCAGTTGGGTTGGAAGAAAGCGGTCAGAAATTCATATGGGTAGTGAGGGAAGCCGATAAAGCTGACATCTTTGACAGAAAAAACAATCGAAACGTCGAGTTGCCGGAAGGGTATGAAGAGAGGGTTGAAAAGAGTGGGGTGGGGGTGGTGGTAAGGGGATGGGCCCCTCAACTTGAGATATTGGGCCACCCATCAACGGGCGGGTTTATGAGTCATTGTGGATGGAATTCGTGCACTGAGGGGATTAGTATGGGGGTTCCAATAGCAGCATGGCCCATGCATTCTGATCAACCGAGGAACGCTATGCTGATAACAGAGGTGCTTGGAACAGGTATATACGTGAGAGAATGGGGGCATCGAGACAAGGTTGTTGTTGCCTCAATGGTATCACATGCAGTAAGACGGTTGATGGCATCAGAAGAAGGGAGTCTAGTGCGAAAGAAGGCTGCTGTGCTGGGTGCTGCGGTGAGGAGGTCCGTGGAAGAAGGCGGTGTTATGCGCAACGAATTGGATGCCTTTGTTGGTCAAATCACCCGAGATTAAGCAACAGACTTAATTGTATATTTTATTATACCTATTAAAAGAGTGACATTTTTATATACGTTTACGTTTAGTTACTATCAATGTCACATGAATAAAGTCGTAAATAATTTTCACGAATCGAAAGAATGAAAGATCATGTAATTTAACCATTTGAAAAACTTTATTCTTCAAAGAAAAACTTTATTCTTCAAAACTTTTTCCATGATTACAATTAAAATAACTTTTGGAAGCTATAATATAAATATATATAAATAAAAAATATTACTTCCTCCGTCCTAAAATGATTGTCACCAGACAAGAAACACACAGTTTAAGAAAAGTGCATTTATTACTGTTGACTGCCAATAGAATTTCAACTTTACAATTTTCAAGCATTTTGATTGGTTGATTTTGGAAGTGGGCAATAATTTTGGGACAAACATAAATAGTAAGGTGGACAAACAATTTGGGACGGAGAGAGTAACTTTTTTTTCGAACTTTTTTACAGTAGTTACTGTTGTGATTATTTAAGATAATCACAAAATATAACATGACAATCACATTTGATAATTATCAAATATAATGTGATTATCATATGTTCGAGATAATCAGAAAATATGACATGATAATCACATATTATTGATGTGATTATCAAGGTATAAAATGTGATTATTGTGAATAAAAAATTAATAAAACGTAGAAAAAAAATTATTTGATAAATTGATTTTAAAAGTTATTTGAAAAGGATGTTTCGAAGAAAATTTTGTAAAATAACATGGTTTGGATAGCTAAAAAATGATTCTTGAAGTGTATCCTACGTTCTCACGAAAATTAATCTTTTTATTTGAACCCACAACTATATATATATATATATATATATATATATATATATATATATATATATATATATATATTGGAATGATCCAGAGGGAAATGCATTTTTTGGGGGAAGGGGGAAAGTATTGATCCAACCATCCATTTCATCTAGGCAAATTAAGGTGCATCATATTCTTGTGGTATGCACTTCATGGGAATTTAGAGGAAGCATGGAAGTACCAATGTGAATACGTCACGTGTACAAAGAAAACCCATTTACCCCTAAAACAAATTATCTCACAAACGACAAGTCGAAAAATTATAAAAATTGCACCATAAAAGTCAGCATTTTCTCCTCTTCGATTTAAGATCTCTCATCAAGGCATACTATAACACCCCTCATTTGAAGTCATTTTAAAAAAAAAAAAAATTTCGGAAGCGCAAATCCTCATATTATTAATTTACATGACATAACCAATACATAACAAAATTAAAGTGTATTAAACATTATACAGCAACTGGGTGTTATAGAACCTTTCAAACACAACACGACATAAGTTTAAAACATGGTCAGAGTGCATCATCGTCAAACATTCCTTCAAACCAAACCTTCTTGCTCAAAACATAACAAAACATAACCTGCAAGAAGTAGAGTGGGGGATTAACACGAAGCTAAGTGAATAGACAAGCAATTAACAGTCTAACTCAGCTTAACAATCTGTTTACAATGATTAACCATCAACACACAAACATCTTAGAGGATCGGTGGTCCTTGAGGAACCCTCATTGCCGTGGTGGTCCTCCAAGTAACTCTTATAACCAACTACAGGCCACGCAGTGGTTTTACCGATAACTCATTGCTATCTTCAATCAACATAGGATCCATTCACAACATATGTTCACAATTCCTATGTTGACTAACCTATAGCAATCAAGTCCAACAATAGTTGACCTCCCATCACATCATGCCTCAAAGGCCAAGTATCACATAGTCACATGTGTCAAACCAGGCTAACAGTTCATAAGCATCATAATCAAGTTTACTCGTAGTAACCAAATATGTTACACCAATTTACACTGAAAGTCACAAGTCCACTCACCTGACTGTCTCAGGATTCAAACTCAGAGATCTTATATTACTGAGTCTTTGGTTGATCAGAATACCCTTGGGTCTTAGGACGGATGTTACAACTAAATCAAACTGAGGGTTATCGATCCACTCACCAACTACCTCAGTCGTCCACTCAGCAGTCTAATGTTACTGAGTCTTTCTCCATATATGAGAATACAATATAAATAACATAAGTTAGTCACTTGTCTCAATATGGATATAACATCATACGAGTGTAGTTACAATCAAACAACTTAATTAAGTAACTACAACATGGTATTCATTAATCAAGATCATAGATCCATCATTCTCATGGAATTAATCATATTTAACTCCATTATCCAAATTCTTAGATTATGATTTAATCAACTTTCATTATCACTACATAACATGGTTAGACCTTTAACAAGGTCATTAACCTCAATTATCAAGAATTCATCAAAACCACCACATTATGTTTTATGACTTCTTTAGCAACCATGTTCTAACTTAAATCTTTGATTATCAATTAAGTGTTCTAAATCATAAACAATACTAACTTCATCATATAACACATGATAATCATTATAATTCTCAAGAACACTCAATCATTTTATAACTTCTAACTTGAATAATGTTAATCATCATCATTAGTCACTCATAATGTGATCATTAACACCACTTATCAATCATACATCACTAACTTAAGCTTAAAAGCTTATAATTCTTGAAATACATACTAAGTTTATGACTTTCTTCATAATCATACTTCAACCTTTTCAATTCTAGGTTAAGTTTTAACTACAAATCATGTATAAATCCTTAATTAAGCATTACTAACAATTATAACATGAATATCAACTTTAATTCTTGAATTATCAACTAAACCCATAAACATTTCTCATGATCATACACTAATTCTTTCATTTCTAAGTTAGGGTTTAGATTATAATCCTTATTTAAGCATCAACTAACAACTATATCATCATTTCAAGCTTTAATTTCACTTTAATCATGCTAATTAAATCAAACACACCAAAACCCATTTCTAGGTTTAGGAAATTCAAGAAATTCACACTTACAACAAGATTAAGAGGATAAAAAGATGATTCAATCACGTTATGGAAGCTTGAATCAAAGTTTTAGAGCTTCAATTTCACCTCAAGGCTTGTTTCAAAGATTACAATTCGTCCCCGTGGTTTAATACGCACGGCCAGACACCACCAGGAGGAAGAACACTTTTGATTTATCAAAAACTTGAAGATTTATGATGAATTTGAAGTTAATTAGGGTTTTAGGTTTAGTTCTTGCTCCTGATCGAATTTTGTAGAACATTTCTGATAATTCATACGTATTTTACACATATATGAAAACATATGTACACTAGTTTTGTCCCCTTTTAGATCTATTGTCTGGAACTTAAAAACCATTTGCGGGGGAAACTATTTTATTTTACCGTCAACTGAATTAATTTAAAACAGTTAATAATTTATTAACCACAATAAATTATTTGACTCTTTTACCCATTTATTTTCAAATAACAAATGAAACTATTTTCTGACACATTAAATAATAATTTACAGTCAGAAAATATTAAATTACTACTAGACCCGAGAACTGGGTGTTACATAAACTATGTTTCCATTTGACCAAAACCATAGGAATTTCCTTCCTACGCAGTTTGGTCATTTTTCTATCTAATAATTCAATAGGCTGTTCAACCAACTTCTGACTTTGGTCAACTTTCAAGTCTTGCAATGGAAGGATTTGTGATTGATCCTCCACATTACACTTCCTCAGATTACAAACATTAAAAGTATCGTGAATACCAGATAACTCAGAAGGAAGATCTAAAGAAACCGTCTGATCATTAACCACCTGTCGAATTCAGAACGGACCAATGAATCTAGGAGCAAGTTTCCCACGCTTACCAAATCAAATCACACCCTTCAAAAGAGAAACTTTGAGATAAACCAATTCACCTTCCACAAAAGAAACCGGTCGACGACGAGGATCAGCATACTGTTTTTCTCTGTCTCCGGCAGCTTTCAACTTTTCACGAGCAATATAAACCTTTTCTGCTGTAATCTGAAAAATATCAGGGCCCGCAAACTGTTTCTCACCAGCTTCTAACCAACATGTCGGTGTTCTACAACGATGACCATATAACATTTCATACGGAGGCATACCAATACTAGAATATAAGAGTTATTATAAGCAAACTCAATCAAAGGTAAGTGAGAATCCCAAGAACAACCATACTCTAATATACAAGCACGTAGCATATCCTCCAAAGTCTGAATAGTACGTTCTATCTGGCCATCGATCTGAGGGTGATAAGTTGTACTCAGATTCACTCGAGTCCCCAATTCATGCTGTAAACTTTGCCAAAATCGAGATATAAACCAAGAATCTCTATCAGAAACAATAGACAAAGGAATTCAATGCCTCGAGACAATTTCATTAACGTACAACTGAGCTAACCGAGTCAAAGATGCAGTCTCACTGGTAGCTAAGAAGTGAGCACTCTTAGTCAATCTATCAACAATCACCCAAATCATATCACTACCACGTGATGTTCGGGGTAGTTTAGTAACAATATCCATGGTCAGGTGTTCCCACTTCCATTCAGGAATCTCTAAATGTCTCAAAGAACCATACGGTTTCTGATGTTCTGCCTTGACCTGAGAACATATATGACAAGTTTCAACAACTCGAGCCATGTCAGCTTTCATAGTCGGCCACCAATAAAACGGTTTCAAATCATTATACATTTTGGTGCTTCCAGGGTGAACAGACAAACGAGACTTGTGAGCTTCAGTCAAAATCAACTCACGAAGTCCTCCAATCAAAGGAACCCATACTCTAGACTGAAATGTCTTCAAACCTCGAGAATCATCAATCAATAAGTCCTTTCTTTTCAACATTATCTCGGCTTTCAAATTCTGATCCTGCAATGCTTCCAACTGAGCAGCCTTTAACTGTTCTATCAAATCAGAAGAAACTTCTAACCGCATAAAACAAATCCTGTCAGAAGTACCTTTTCTACTCAAAGCATCCGCAACTACATTGGCTTTCCCCGGATGATATCGGATTTCACAATCATAATCTTTGATTAATTCCAACCATCAGCGTTGACGCATGTTCAATTCTTTCTGAGTAAACATATACTGAAGACTTTTGTGATCAGTACAAACAACACATTTGGTGCCATACAAATAGTGTCTCCAGATTTTCAACGCGAAAATAACAGCCGCAAGCTCCAAGTCATGAGTAGGATAATTCTGTTCATGAGTTTTTAACTGACGAGAAGCATAAGCAATTACACGATCTCGCTGCATTAACACACAACCCAAACCAGCATAAGAAGCATCACAATATACGAAAAAATCATCAGAACCATCAGGTAATGCTAACACTGGAGCCTGACACAACAACTGTTTCAAAGTTTGGAAAGCTGATTCTTGCTGTTCATTCCACTAAAACTTAACATCTTTACGAGTCAATTTGGTTAACAGACCAGCAATCTTTGAGAAATCCTTAATAAACTTTCTGTAATACCCTGCTAACCCAAGAAAACTTTTAATTTCAGAAGAATTCTTTGGAGCATTCCAATTCATGACAGCTTCAACCTTAGACGGATCAACTTTTACCCCATCTTTACAAATCACATGACCCAGAAACTGAACTTCCCGAAGCCAAAACTCACATTTAGAAAACTTAGCATACAAGTGTTCTCTTTTCAAGGTCTCAAGAATCACACGCAAATGCATTTCATGTTCAGCTTCAGATTTAGAGTAGATCAAAATATCATCGATGAAAACAATCACAAACTTATCAAGATAAGGCCGACATACCCGATTCATTAGATCCATGAAAATAGCAGGAGCATTTGTCAAACCAAACGGCATAACCAAGAACTCATAGTGCCCATACCTGGTGCGAAAAGCTGTTTTATAAATATCTTCTTCACAAACCCGCACCTGGTGATAACCTGATCTCAAATCAATCTTAGAGAAGTAAGAAGACCCTTGCAACTGATCAAACAATTCATCAATTCGAGGTAGAGGATATTTATTCTTAACAGTTCTTTTATTCAGTTCTTGGTAATCAATATACATACGAAGGGTACCGTCTTTCTTTTCACAAACAAAACAGGTGCACCCCAAGGAGAAGAACTGGGTCTAATGAAACCCTTATCTAACAATTCCTGAATTTGGTTCATCATTTCCCGAATTTCAGAAGGAGCTAATCTATAAGGAGCCTTAGCTACAGGGGTTGAACCAGGAATCAAATCAATTTGATATTCTACTTCCCTAACTGGTGGTAAACCAAGCAATTCATCAGGGAAAACCTCCGGGTATTCAGAAACCACCCGGACATCAGAAATAGACTTCTTTTCTAATTTAGCATCAACCACATAAGCCAGATAAGAATCACGGAAATTAATGGAACACTACCCTTCTCCCGATCCCCTCGAGCCACGACATATGACTCATCAGAGACAGGAATCTTTATCAACTTCTTATGACACGAAATACCAGCTTTATTACAACTCAACCAATCCATACCAATAACCACATCAAAACCCGGAATTGGCATCAAAAGAAAAGAAACTGGGAAACTATAACCCTCTATCAATATATTAGCTCCAGTCACCGTTGCGGTAACAATATCTAATTTACCATCAGCTACTTCAACTTCTAAAGGATTAGCGATCAATGAAGGAGTCAATTTCAACTTATCACAGAAATGCACAGATATAAAAGAACAATTGGCTCCAGAATCAAATAACACACATGCTGGTACAGAATTAATGAGAAAAGTACCAGTAATGACGTCCTCGGTAGTGACAGCCTCATCGACTGTCATTTGAAAAGCTCTCCCAGTAGCAGGTGGCGGATTTTTCCACTTTTGACCTGAAGATGATGACCCACCGACCACACCCGTTCCAAATTTCTTAGCCTCTGGACAAGCTCCTGATCGATGCCCTTCTTTATGACAGTTCCAGCACACAAAATTAGGATACATACAATATTTTATAGCATGCCCAATGCACCACATTTAATAAAATGAGAAGTCTGTAATGTACACGGTCCAGAATGACTGGATTTACATCTAGCACACCAAGGTCTATCACCTGTACCACTACCGGTATTTGATTTTTGGCTCAGTTGACTGTATTGACTTTTCTGTTTACCTTTACCTGAATCACTTTTAGATCGTTGCAAGGCTTTCTCCTTATTTTGCAAGGTTCGAGCTCGAATGTCACTGTCTACTGCCCGAGCTAAATTAAAAGCATGAGGAAGAGAACCTGCTAATCTAACAGTAGTCCCGTAGTGTGGAGGTAAGGTTCCAACAAAATGCTCAACTCTAGTTTTATCATCCGGAACCCATTGGTGTACAAACCTCAACTTTTCAGAAAACTGGGTAATAAGATCATCAATCAACATTTGATATGTCATGTGTAAATCCATGAACTCACGTCTGATTCTAGACATATCAAATTCGGAAAAGAACTGTTTACACATTTCATTGTAAAAATCTGACCACCGGATTAATTCCCTTTGTTGTGGAGTTAGGGATGCAGTTATGGAATCCCACCATGTCATGGCTTGCCCTTTCAAAAGTTGAGTAGCATATGGAACTTTAACTTCTTCTTCGCACCTGCAAACCTCAAATTTTCTTTCCATATCTCGCAACCAATCCAAAGTCAGAGAAGGATTACTACTACCAGAGTATTCTGAGGGTTTACTGGCCATAAAAGTTTTAAAAGAACACACCTTTTGCTGTTGCTGAGGAAATGGTGGAAACACTGGTAACTGATAGCTGTAAGGTCCAGACGATGCTAATGGAGTAGTAGTCTGAAAATAAAACGGCAAAGACACTGGAATCTGGGAAGATGATACCATAGGAGGTGGAATACTGGTCTCAACTGGCTATAAGGATTCAGTCTCCAAAGTTCTCTGTCTAAATATGCAAAGTTCTTGCAGTTAATCCTCTAATTGCAACATATAATCATCCCTATCAATTTCCCCACCAGCTGGAATAGAAGTACCAGAATGCCCAAGTCTTTCATTATGAGTTTCAGAATGTGGAACATCGATCCTAGAGGCATTGTTGAGTGTATTGGTCGGTTGTTCATTACCTGCCATATCTGTAATCACAACACATCTCACAACTTGTTAATTGTTAGTACCTAACATACTAACCAATTATCATATCATAACTAATCGCACATCTCAAAATGTTTGACTGACTCAGATAGATTTGGGATTGAACAACTTACAACTGTTCAATTTGCCCAAAACTATGCTCTGATACCAAATTATAACACCCCTCATTTTGAAGTCATTTTTTTTTTAAATTTTCGGAAGCGCAAATCCCCATATTATTAATTTACATGACATAACCAATACATAACAAAATTAAAGTGTATTAAACATTATACAGCAACTGGGTGTTATAGAACCTTTCAAACACAACACGACATAAGTTTAAAACATGGTCAGAGTGCATCATCGTCAAACATTCCTTCAAACCAAACCTTCTTGCTCAGAACATAACAAAACATAACCGGCAAGAAGTAGAGTGGGGGATTAGCACGAAGCTAAGTGAATAGACAAGCAATTAACAATCTAACTCAGCTTAACAATCTGTTTACAATGATTAACCATCAACACACAAACATCTTAGAGGATCGGTGGTCCTTGAGGAACCCTCATTGTCGCGGTGGTCCTCCAAGTAACACTTATAACCAACTACAGGCCACGCAGTGGTTTTACCGATAACTCATTGCTATCTTCAATCAACATAGGATCCATTCACAACATATGTTCACAATTCCTATGTTGACTAACTGTAGATGTCGATATCAACGGGTGGTTTTAAATTTATAATTGCTGGGGTCTAAGTGTGACTTACTAGTACTGAACCAAAAGGTTAGTAGGCGGTAAGTTGGACCTAGAGTCGTTCTTAAAGAGAAACTGAATTGAAACAGAGGTGATCCAATCAATCTTTCTTTTCTAGTAAATGTTTTAAAAGAGTGCGTTGGAGGTTTTGGTTCAGTTAATTAAGTAAACTAAATAAAGCGAATAAAATGTAATAAGATGTCAGATAATGCAAAGTAGTATTTGTTGTGAGTTCGTTAGTTAATAATTATGGGATGATGACTCTTACGGGAAAACGATTAACTAAATTGAGTTGCTTATGAGATTCATTAACTTATGGTATAACCAATAGATTCCTTATTAGTCGGTTATCAACTAATGTGTCACGAGGAACTAAGGTATCATGATTCTGACCAGACAGACAATGCTCAACTCTCCACACTCTCCTGTGAGGGAGTCAGTGGCCCATATTATCGAACGTATCCGCTCGTGGGCGAAGGAATAGAGTAGCAAGTCCATACATGTCTAGCCGTTCTTAATACCACAATGATTATGAATCCATTAAACAACTAAGTTAGAACTTGTGTCCGGACTTATTTAATCAATTTCTACCAATGAAACTTAAGCGTGATAAACGAGGGAAAGCATTTAGGTTTCTTGCGTATCGTACTTTAGGTTTCATGGTTTTAATAAAAAGTATCGGTTTAAGTTGGATTTTAAACTTGCCTTTCTCAATACAATTAACAAATCCCTAGGTTTTCGTAAATGGTCATTTAGCCTATAGCCTACCTAATCTAATCTAATCTAAAGTAAAACAACTAATTAAAATGCTGACGGCTTTTTACGTAAAGTCAAACCTAGACCATGTCAGAAAATACTATGGTAGCTCACAACGTATTGAATTGTTTACCAATGTTTCCGTTGTGAGTTTAATTGCTTAGCGATGTTTACATGATAAGTACATTGTGATTGGAAGTGTACAATACTCATGGAAAGTCCACATAATCACATTGCATTTTACAATGCTTGCATGACGTTACAATTAAAAACATAGCTTTTACACAGATAACTATTGACCGAGTATTGAGGTTCGCGACTCCTCTTTACAAGGTTACAATCACGTTTGTTAATCGAAAGGCGAATGTAAGTTTTAGGTTTAAAATCACAAGATAAGTCCGTTCACAAAGTTTCCAATTTTATAACGTCGATCAATAATACAACTACCTTCGGTCGTTACCCGGCTTCCATATATTTGTACTATGCTCAAAAGCATTTCCAATACTATACCGAGTAATCAGTCGAATAGGGGCCGTCATATTATCTCACGACGTATTCAAAGTCATCCCACAATTATATATACTAACTACATCACAACAAATATAATAGTAATCTACTCGCTAATCATGGTAATAACGATCGCAAACATAATTAAAGCAAACATGTTTAATTAAGATAGATAAGGATAGAGATAACCGAGATTAATATGCGAGAAGGAATAGACTTGAATTAATGAGCGTAACTCCAAGCGTACACCAAAGATTACAACACGTTCCTAGCTTTCTTTCTACTCTAAACAAAGTAATAAACTAATCTAATGCTAAATTTAAAGTAAGAAAGTAGAATGAGAAAATAAGAAAATGATATGACTAGTGCATATGGGACATTTTGAAATGAAGCCTAAAGCCTCCTATTTATAGGTGAGCTTTGGCTCACATTAGCACCATGAGGTGCATGTTAGAAAGCTTGCCAAAAATGGTGTGTACAACACGAAAAGTAGGCGCACCGGGTACCGTACAACACGAAAAGTAGGCGCACCGGGTACCAAAAGTTACCAAAAACGGAAACCGAGGCGGGTACAGGCCAGCCGGCGGCGGTGTGGTCCATTCAGCGGCGGTGGTCAGGTGGCCGGCGGCGGTGGGCCCACCCCCGCCCCGTTGCGTTGTTTGTTGCTTCGTTTCTTGATTCGTGCATGTTTTCTTCGTTATACGTCCGTTTGAGTTGATTCTTTTTTTGTTGGATTCGTAATTCAAAAACGAAGATTTTGACATAGGATAGGCCCTAAGATGAGGTACCTAGCTCCAGATATTGCGTTTGGATCATTTGGATCTTCCGGCGGGCGCGAAATCTTCATTTTTTACCCGTTTCAGTTGATTCTTCTTCTGTTGGATCCGAATTTTGAAAACGAACATCTTGGAAATAATGGATGTTGGTGAAGGGCACTTTGGTCTTGAAATCTCGTTTTTATGCCTTGAATCTTCAAACGTGTGTGGAATCTTCGTTTCACATCCGTTTTACTTGATTTTTATCGTGCAACCTCGTTTTGACCATCTTGGCGTAATGTTACTGATTTGTGCTATATTTGAATTAAAATGTTAAGAATCGTTCCAGAAAGAGAGAGATATCGGTAGTAAAAACATGACTTTTTACGCGATATCAAGTATCCCACACTTAGAACTTTGCTTGTCCTCAAGCAAACTAACGTTCAACATGGTTAAAGATAAGCAGATAATGAAATTATTTTAAGACGGGAACTTTTTACTAAGGGGGGTTTCGGAAAAATAAAGATATTTGATATTTTTAGAAAGCAAGGTTGTAATCTTTAGGAGCATGCTTTTGATCATTAATCGTTGATACATGACTAGGCGATCCTCTCAAGGTGGTCACTCCAATCACTCAAAGTGTTTAGGGTTTCCTATTCTATTATATCAATCGCTCAGAACGCCAGTCATGTATTGTTTATCATCATCGGCTTGATCGAGTATCAAATCGTTACCTTTTTGGTGAGCGCGAAGTCGATCTAGCCACAATCATTCTAAGGGAAGTGATGTAGGGTTTTTGGTGGTGGAATGTTGGTGGTGTGAGAGGGGTTTTGTTGGGTTTTCTTTTTGGTGAAGCGAAAAGCTGAAAATTTTTGGATTTTTTGGGAGGATTGACGCATTTTTTCTGGGTGGAGTCTTTTTTCTCCATTTGTCTTTCTTTACTTCGAATTTTCTTGAAAATTTTTCTTTTCCTTTTTGACGTCATATCCTTGATTTTTCTCTCTTTTTTTTTTTCATCTTCGGAACTTTGTAGGAAGTTTGAGGGATGTTTTTTTGAGTAGGTAAAGGGGTAACGTACTTATTTTTGGGTGTATGGATGGGTTCAAGAATGATGTGATTCGATGTCATTTTTGACTCACAAGTTCGGATTCGAAATGCATAACAAGAGCAAGTTCTGATTCTAAACGCATACATCGGCACACTCAAGAATGAAAAAAGTGAAGCATTAAAAGTGAATGCTTTTCATATGGCTCAAGACACCTCACGAATCGAAAATTGGGTTGTTGTGTGCTTAGTCATGCGATGCTCTTTATGGGATTTTTAAACCTATTTTTCAAAAGAATTTATATTTTATTCGTCCTTATTCCCCAAAGTAAATCATTCTTCGCTTAAAATTTTTCATTCTCAACATATTTTTGACTTAGTTTTGAAATATTTTGTTTACTTTTATGGAGAAGCAAGGTCTAATAAAGAGCAGCGATTTAGAATCAAGTATATACCAATATCCAATTAACAGTAGTGCAACTACTGCTATCCCACACTTAAGGGAACAGCGTCCTCGATGTTATACTAAGCTCTGAATGGGGTAAAATTCCACACTTAGGGTTTTAAACATCTAAGACTCATTCTTCCAGTGTGTGTGTTGGGTTTGAATCCCACACTTAGTGATAAGCATAATGGATATTGTATATTTAAAACGAATGAAAGAGGTGGCATAGAAGTACTCCCCGATAGTTGCAGTGTTCTTTTGGTTGCATCTGCCAGTTTTTGTCTTCTTTGGTGCTTCTTTGATCAAGTCTTCTTGTGATTGGTCTCGTGAGTGTGAACACGTCGGATATACTATTCTTCGGTTGTTGATGCTTCCTTGCAGGATGGAGCATTCTTTGTATGATCCGAGTGTGAAAGATAGTCGGAGATTTCATCACTTCTTGGAAAGTAAAATTGCAGAAATGTAAAAACAAACACAGGTTGCCTCCCGAGAAGCGTTCTTTTAAAGTCGAGAGCTCGACTTAGTCCTTTTATTCTTCAGATGATGCTTGATGCATCAGTAGTGGTGGCGTGGTCACTGTGGTTCCTTGGTAGAGAGTATCGTGGTGGATAGTACTGTAGGAATTGCTCTATCATGTCAGCAATGAGAGTTGGTGGGTTGGTGGATAGCATTCTGAAGCTTTTGAAGTGATCGGTGGCGAGTCGGTCGAGAATTGCCATTCCATAGCAGATGTATCGAACTGCCCTTGTGACTGGTCCGTTAGGGTCAATTCGAGTGCAGGTGTAAGTTCGAACTATTTCACGCTGTGGGTGGTTTCTTCCTATCGAGGCGATTAAAGCCATGAATTCGGTTTTCACTTCTTCAAAGTCATTGGCCCAAGGGTCTCCTCCAAAGGATCTAGTTGCTTGGCACACTTGTCTGATTAGTTGATGTTGTTCACGGTTGAAGGGAAAATCCGAGTCGGTGAAGATGCAAATTAACTTGCTGAATATCTCGCGAAATCCATTTCGGTAGACGTCGAGTTCTACGTCTTCTTCTTGGTACATTTCGCGCAGTCGGGTAGTCACATAAGTGGCTAAATTGATTTGCGACATGTGCGGGATAAATCTCGGTACCTCACGAGTTTCCTCTTCATAGGCTGGCTCGTTCAGCTCATCAATTATTAGTTCTATGTGGTGCCCAATGGTGGATTGAATGACGATCCTGCAGTTCTCTGATGCTGTGAGGTGCTCTCCAGTTTCGATGAGATCTAGAAGAGTTCTAAGATCTCCCACCATTTTGATGTCGGCATAAGTTCTTGGGTTCCCTGTGGCTCTTTCCAGATTGGTTCTCATTGATGCAAGAATAGCTTTTTGACTTGATGAGTACGGAAAAGCTGACCCGGCTAAGGCACAATATACTTTTTGGTATATTCGCCTTTGGTTTCCGTAGAATTCGATTTCTCCCATTGGGTAGTTGGGTCTTTCTCGCTGTCGAGCTTCTCTGGTAAGTTGTTCTTGAAGCAGGTCAGAGAATGCTCGAATGTTTCTCCGAAGAGTGCTAGGCTCTGGTTCTCCATAATTGGCGAGGTATGAATCGTAGTCTCGTATGATTGCCCTTATCATGTGTCTCTGTGCGGTGTTGTAGTCATTAGTTGACTCTTTGATTGCTTCTACGATGATTCGGACATCGTTGTATTCGTCAATCATCTCGATCATGTCTTGATGAGTATCTATCAGAGGAATTTCTAGTCTCTCAGTTGCGACAGCAGGGGAATTAGGGGGAGAAAGAGGAGGTTGTGGAATAGAGTGTTCATCAAGAGTGATGTTGACGTAATCGTCATCACATTCACTGTTGCAGTCGGAATCTTTGTCACGTGAATCGGGAAATTGGTGGAGTTCTTCGTCTGAGGGTGCGTTGTTGAAGGGTCGAGAACTATCGATTTCGATGGTTTGGACTTCGGTTGTTATGTCATGGAGGTTCTCTTCGGCAAAGCTTCCTGATTGACGTGCCTTGTATGCTAAAATTCTCTGTAGTAATTTAGCATACTGGTCTGGGTGTGGTGATGATCGGAGTCCTTCTTCAAAGATTTCTATGTCTCGGAGTCGGGTTCTGGTGAAGGGTTTTGATGGATCGAGATAGGAATTTAGGATGTTTCCCATTCTTTTAAGATGAGAGGATCTGAGCTCTTGACGGATGACTCCGTAATCAACTGATTCTTCAGATGAAGAGTCATCGTCGCAGTTTTGTATCCTTTTAACTTCGGCCATTTATGACGAATCAGTGTGATCTTCATCTTCTTCCATTTCTTCCTCTTCCTCATCTTCTTCCTCTTCAGGGTCAGATTCAATTTCTTCATCTGCTTCCTCGTATTCTTCCTCTTCTGGGTCGTATTCGGTGTCAGAAATGAGAACTGATGATCGGGTGAATTGCGGTTCCTCCTCTGGTTCTGATTCATCATCGGAACAGACTTTTCCTGTGGATATAGCACAGCATTCTTCCTCTTCTAGGGTGCATTCCGGTTGGTCGATCTTGTAAGTGATGCTTTCACCATGCGATCGTAAAACAATCGTGTGGTTATATACATCAATCACTGCTCTAGCTGTATTCATGAATGGTCTTCCAAGGATAATTGGGATGTTTATGTCCTCGTGGATATCCATTACCACGAAATCCGTTGGAAAGAAAAATTTGTCAACTTGAACAAGGACATTCTCAGCTATTCCCTTGGGGTATCTAACAGATTGGTCGGCTAGCTGGACGGTCATCTTAGTAGGTTTCAAGTTTTCAAGTTCTAGCCTCTTAAACAGGGAGTAGGGCATAAGGTTAATGCTGGCTCCTAAGTCGGCTAAAGCGCTCATATTTCCGGAATTGTAGATAGAACAAGGGAGTGTAAATCTACCAGTATCTCCTAGTTTTTCGGGAAGGCTATTTTTAAGTAGGGTTGAGGTTTCAGAACTAAGGGGAATGTTGTTCACTTCAGGCAATTTATCCTTAGTGGATAGCAATTTTCTAATATACTTATTACGACCAGGAACTCTAGACATGGTATCAAGGAATTTTCCATCTAACTTAAAGGATGACAGTTTCTTAGGTTGAATTTTAAGTCTAGCGGGGTAAGGGATTCTAACCTCTTTGTTCATGGTTTGAGTGGTTTCCACAGCTGGTATCTTGACCTTTGGTTCTTCCTTTACTGGAACAGCAGCAGGTGGAGTGGTGGCTGCTTCCTTGGGTGTCGTAAGTTGCTTTGCTTCCTCAACATGCGGATTTTGAACCGTGTTGCTAGGCAAACTTCCTCGGGGTCTATTCTCAAGACGTTGTGCCAATTGTCCAATTTGAGCTTCCAAATTTTTTAGCACAGCCAATTGATTTCTCATGAAGAGGTCGGCTTGATCTTGTCTAGCGGACGTCTTTTGGTTGAGCAGGTGTTGACCTTGCATGAATTGGGTGAAGGCGTCGTCTGAACTTGAAGCTGGGGCATTTGTCTTGGTGGTTTGTTCAATGGTTTGGTTTGTGTCGGAAGTGGGTGCAGGAAGTGCAAGGGGTTGATTATAAGAAAGTTGTGGCTGTTGTTGGTAAGGTGGATATCTAGGTGGGTATCGGGGTTGGTATGGTTGTTGGTTGTTTCTCGGTGGAAAGGGAGGTCCTCTAGGTTGGTTGTTGTCCTGGTTGAAACCGGGTGGTCGAGCTGGAAACTGAGCATAGTAGACGGTGCCATCTGCTTCTTCGTATTCAACTTGGTATTCACCAGATGGTTGCGGGTTGGTGCAGTGTTGACAGACTTGCACTTGGTGTACTTGGTGCTGTTGTTTCTTAAGTTCTCCAAACTGTTTGACGAGCGAGTCCATTTTCTCTGTCAGTGTCTTAATTGCTTCGACTGGAATCGGGTTTGCAGCAGCGATAGGTTTAGAAGATGTTGAATGATCTCCAGAATTCCAATCGTGGTGATGCATAGTCATATTTTCTATCAGGTTCCATCCTTCTTCGTCGGTCTTTGCCATGAAGCTTCCTTGTGCAGCAGCATCGAGGGTAGTTCGGTGGTTAGGATCTAAACCATTGTAGAAAGTGCACAATTGTGCAGACTTATCGAGTCGGTGATTAGGGCATTTCTTTAAGGCTCCTTTGAATCGTTCCCATGCGGTATATAATGACTCATCGAAAGCTTGTCGAAAGTTCATGATGTCATTTCGGAGTTTGGTTTGTTTGGAAGGCGGAAAGTACTTGGCTAGAAACTTTGTCGCCATCGCAGTCCATGAATGGATAGAGCCGGTCTCTAGACCTTCAAACCATGTTTGCGCATGATGGGTGAGCGAATAAGGGAAAAGGTATAAACGGATTGTATCTTGGCCAATTCCGTTTTGCTTGTAGGAATTTGAGAGAGAGATGAACTTGTCGAGGTGAGAGTTTGGGTCATCACTGGGCAATCCATGGAATTGACAGTGGTTTTGGATCAGTTGGATGATGTGGTGTTTAAGCACGAAAGATTGACCAGGGGTTTCAGGGTAGAGAATTGGTCCTCCTCTTCCTTCGATAGAGGGTTTACTGTTGTCAGCGAGAGTGATGCGTTCAGCCATTGCTTGCTTAAGTGCAGATTGCTTCTTTTCTCATCGAATAGTGCGTATTATAAGTTCTGGATCGGGAAAGTTAAATAGTGGTGCAGATCTAGGGGAACAGGTCATAAACTAAAAGAAAGATAATAAAAGAAAATAGACAATAAAGGAAATGTTTTTGTTGTTGTTTTTTTTTTTTTTTTTTTTTTTTTTTTTTTTTTTTTTTGAAGTTTTATCCTAAGGGTTTACTAGAATTGGGATTGGTTGGGCCTCTGGATCAGACAGTTAGTCTCCCCGGCAACGGCACCAAAAACTTGTTGATGTCGATATCAACGGGTGGTTTTAAATTTATAATTGCTGGGGTCTAAGTGTGACTTACTAGTACTGAACCAAAAGGTTAGTAGGCGGTAAGTTGGACCTAGAGTCGTTCTTAAAGAGAAACTGAATTGAAACGGAGGTGATCCAATCAATCTTTCTTTTCTAGTAAATGTTTTTAAATAGTGCGTTGGAGGTTTTGGTTCAGTTAATTAAGTAAACTAAATAAAGCGAATAAAATGTAATAAGATGTCAGATAATGCAAAGTAGTATTTGTTGTGAGTTCGTTAGTTAATAATTATGGGATGATGACTCTTACGGGAAAACGATTAACTAAATTGAATTGCTTATGAGATTCATTAACTTATGGTATAACCAATAGATTCCTTATTAGTCGGTTATCAACTAATATGTCACGAGGAACTAAGGTATCATGATTCTGACCAGACAGACAATGCTCAACTCTCCACACTCTCCTGTGAGGGAGTCAGTGGCCCATATTATCGAACGTATTCGCTCGTGGACGAAGGAATAGAGTAGCAAGTCCATACATGTCTAGCCGTTCTTAATACCACAATGATTATGAATCCATTAAACAACTAAGTTAGAACTTGTGTCCGGACTTATTTAATCAATTTCTACCAATGAAACTTAAGCGTGATAAACGAGGGAAAGCATTTAGGTTTCTTGCGTATCGTACTTTAGGTTTCATGGTTTTAATAAAAAGTATCGGTTTAAGTTGGATTTTAAACTTGCCTTTCTCAATACAATTAACAAATCCCTAGGTTTTCGTAAATGGTCATTTAGCCTATAGCCTACCTAATCTAATCTAATCTAAAGTAAAACAACTAATTAAAATGCTGACGGCTTTTTACGTAAAGTCAAACCCAGACCATGTCAGAAAATACTATGGTAGCTCACAACGTATTGAATTGTTTACCAATGTTTCCGTTGTGAGTTTAATTGCTTCGCGATGTTTACATGATAAGTACATTGTGATTGGAAGTGTACAATACTCATGGCAAGTCCACATAATCACATTGCATTTTACAATGCTTGCATGACGTTACAATTAAAAACATAGCTTTTACACAGATAACTATTGACCGAGTATTGAGGTTCGCGACTCCTCTTTACAAGGTTACAATCACGTTTGTTAATCGAAAGGCGAATGTAAGTTTTAGGTTTAAAATCACAAGATAAGTCCGTTCACAAAGTTTCCAATTTTATAACGTCGAACAATAATACAACTACCTTCGGTCGTTACCGGCTTCCATATATTTGTACTATGCTCAAAAGCATTTCCAATACTATACCGAGTAATCAGTCGAATAGGGGCCGTCATATTATCTCACGACGTATTCAAAGTCATCCCACAATTATATATACTAACTACATCACAACAAATACAATAGTAATCTACTCGCTAATCATGGTAATAACGATCGCAAACATAATTAAAGCAAACATGTTTAATTAAGATAGATAAGGATAGAGATAACCGAGATTAATATGCGAGAAGGAATAGACTTGAATTAATGAGCGTAACTCCAAGCGTACACCAAAGATTACAACACGTTCCTAGCTTTCTTTCTACTCTAAACAAAGTAATAAACTAATCTAATGCTAAATTTAAAGTAAGAAAGTAGAATGAGAAAGTAAGAAAATGATATGACTAGTGCATATGGGACATTTTGAAATGAAGCCTAAAGCCTCCTATTTATAGGTGAGATTTGGCTCACATTAGCACCATGAGGTGCATGTTAGAAAGCTTGCCAAAAATGGTGTGTACAACACGAAAAGTAGGCGCACCGGGTACCGTACAACACGAAAAGTAGGCGCACCGGGTACCAAAAGTTACCAAAAATGGAAACCGAGGCGGGTACAGGCCAGCCGGCGGCGGTGGTGGTCCAGCCGGCGGCGGTGGTCAGGTGGTCGGCGGCGGTGGGCCCACCCCCGCCCCGTTGCATTGTTTGTTGCTTCGTTTCTTGATTCGTGCGTGTTTTCTTTGTTATACGTCCGTTTGAGTTGATTCTTCTTTTGTTGGATTCGTAATTCAAAAACGAAGATTTTGATATAGGATAGACCCTGAGATGAGGTCCCTAGCTCCAGATATTGCATTTGGATCATTTGGATCTTCCGGCGGGCGCGAAATCTTCATTTTTTACCCGTTTCAGTTGATTCTTCTTCTGTTGGATCCGAATTTTGAAAACGAACATCGTGGAAATAATGGATGTTGGTGAACGGCACTTTGGTCTTGAAATCTCGTTTTTATGCCTTGAATCTTCAAACGTGTGTGGAATCTTCGTTTCACATCCGTTTTACTTGATTTTTATCGTGCAACCTAGGTTTTGACCATCTTGGCGTAATGTTACTGATTTGTGCTATATTTGAATTAAAATGCCAAGAATCGTTCCAGAATGAGAGAGATATCGGTAGTAAAAACATGACTTTTTACGCGATATCAAAAACTTTAGATGGCTTCATCATATGATGTACTGGTAGGCAAATTATATGAAATTTTCTAAGTCTTAAGAAGTTAATTAATTACTTATTTATTATATGGTGTTACTATTCTATGATGTATGACATTAGTCTTAATTATTGAATGATGGTATTGCCATACACTGTTATCATGCATTTTTAATTTTAATTGACAAATAGTAGAAATATGGGTATTAACTTAATTACTGGTAACTGTGTTGTACTGAGTACAGATCTGAAGCCTTTAATTAAATTAATATTCTCAAATATATTTTGAATCATGCTAGAAGGGATCCTCTGTTGTACTAAGTACAGACTTGGATAACATAGCATATTCAAAGTATGTCTGATATTTGTCTAACCTTAAAATTCAAGTGTATGTTATATGTTTCGAAAAGATACATCATTTAGTAACCACTACCTTGAAATTAAATGATGCAGTGTTATGAGTTTTACTTGAAATTCTTCAGTATGTCATATAATAGGAAGCACTTGATAATATTCAAACTAACAATAAAGTGTTTGCTTAAAAAATCGAGTATAATTTGTTTATGTGGATCATAATACCGGTAATCGTCTTGAACTGTAATCGTCTTGAACTGTCTATAATTAAAATAAATATTCACTTTCAGTGAATAATGCATTTATTAATTATACTATGTGGATAAAGGTACCTAAGATATAGTTTTATAAATATAGATGTATAAATGATAAATTTAGTTGTAATTTTATAGTAATTTATTTGAATTTCATGAGTTATGTATACTACCAATCTACTTAGACTTTTAAATAAATTTTTAATAGCTTGTTCTTTCTAATATGATCTCTTAGCAGATAAATTCTTATTCATTTTGTTTATGTATTTTGTTTTGCTCAATTGTTTAATAAAATGGTACTTGATACCAATGTTTATATAATTGTGTTTTTATCTTATTTTATTTTATGTTTAATTAAAGTTTTTGTGTTTATTAGATTTTACCCTTTGGAATTAAATTATACTGAATACTATCTATTTTGAGTTGACCAATCGTAACAAATACAAGTGAAAAGTGATTTTATTTTAGACTTGTACAGATGAGGGGTTTTAATTTATACTTAGTGTTTAATTCGCATTTTAATTTAATCCTGCGAGTTGACTTAGTCAACCTGCGGATCGAGTTCCACTCTCGCGAATCGAATACAGAGTATAAAGGGGAGGTCAAACGAGTCAACCAGACCACCGAACCCACAACATTCGCGAGTTCACTTATATTCTGCGGATCCACTTACCGGCGAAAAGAGGCGAAAAATCAATTTTCGTTTGATTTCGATTCTACGAGTACGAGGAATGAGTTTTTGATCCGTAACAATTATTCATCTTTAGATTGCGAACATTTTGAGGTATAAATCAACACATTTCACCGTATAATTAACACGAAATCGAAGTTTTTATGACACTAGGGTTTCGGTTTAGTGTTTGATCGATTCATGAAGATTAATGGACTGTTAGAACACGAATCCTTGTGGTTAATGTTAAACGGACCTTAATAAACGTGAATGTATCAATTGATCATGTTAAAACTAACAAAATCATCGATTTTAAGTTTAAACTCGCGACGGATGTTCTTCTAACGAGTTGAGCTTTCGATTCAACTCGCAACGAGTTGACTAGCGGATCGAGTTGATTAGTGGATCGACTGGCGAGTTGATCTGCGGATCGACTTGATTAGCGAGTTCAATTGGATGCGAATCCAATTGCGAGTTGACTGGCGAATCGAGTTATACTCAATTCGCATGTTATTACTCTGCGAGTCCAGGATTTCAAATTTTTTTTAAAAAAGGGGTAAAGACTTTTTAAGTAATAACTGGTAAATTTTGGATTCCTATGACAATGTATATATTTATATCGAAAGTCTACCGATTCAAAAAGTAAAAGAGTGGCGTGTCCTAATTTTATATTAGCGGTATAATATATATATATATTGGTTTTATAAAACGTTAATGACTTGAGAATCTTGAATTAACAAGTAACTAACGAAATTTACATATTGGACTTATGACTTATTAGTTATAAGTTATATATATGTTTCATATTTATGTATACGACTTGAGACAATTATGTAACAAGTTATATATATAATTTAAAACTAAGACATTTGATGATTACATTTTCATAATATGTTATAGTTTAAAATCTGTTAACGTGCTTTAGATTGTTGTTGTCATTTGTGTTTTTACAGATATGGCTCGACAATTCGATAAAGGTCACAACATTCTTGTTGATCTGGATGTACGTGCAAAGGGAGCTAATAGAGTAGCTCAGGTGCTTACATTTTTGGCACGTTCACGTATTAGGTATGCTGTTACGGCATCTCCACCTATTTCTCAGGCGATTCTGACTGATTTCTGGACGGATATACATTATGACGAATCGGTCAATCCACCAGAGATTAGAACAACGGTCAATAATCAACCAATTGTTTTTACGGCTGGTAATCTTAGGGAGATTTTACAGCTTAGTACGGAAAAGCAAGAGAATGGGGATTTGGAGTATCCCATGGATTTTATCGAGGGAGCTATTAGTCGTATGGGATATACTGGTGATAGACGCGGACGTCAATTCCAGAAGCCTCTGGTTATTGGACAATGGAGGTTTCTATGGCATGTGATTGTCACGGTTTTTGCACGAAAGAAGGGAGGTTTCGATGAGCTAAGCCATGCCCTTGTATCAGCTGTACTGTCCCTGGTTTATAACAAACCATACAGTTTTTGTGATTACATTTTTGGAGAGATGGCTAGACAGATTTCGGGTTCTGTCAGATCACGATTTCTGGTTTACCCGCATTTTTGTATGCTGATCATTAGAGCTCGTCTGCCAGAGCTTGTTATTCCTGAGCCACACTTGCGTGTTGATACTATTGGGCTCAGAGGGTACAATGCTATGTTTCTGCAGACTGTTAGGAAGGAAGGGGTGGTTAAACCTGAGGAGCGACCACTTTTTGGATATATCGTCGATCCTGCCTATGTGACGCCACCAAATCATAGATGGCTAGACGTTGTTGCTCCTGCTGCTGTTCCAGAACCTGTCGCTGATGTGGGTCATGCTGAAGGTCCACAAGAACATTTGGAGGACGTGTTGGAACAACCGGGACATGCTGGGGAACAGGTGAACCCAGATGTTGCTGCACAGGTAGTGCAGGAGGTGCTAGGTCATAATGACGAGGCACAAGATCCCGAGATGAGGGAAATTGATTTGTTCTTTGAGATTGCACCAGAACAGGTATTATTTTTATTATATAATATTATAGATACTTAGTTGATAGATTATTTTCTTATTAATCATTTAGTATAATATTATTATATATCTATACTGATATTAGATATTTAGTTAATTGGATAATATTTCTGATTATAAAATATAAATATCATTATATGAACAGGAAGCTGAAGCTGAGGCTGTAAACCCGGAGGTTGCAATACCTGAGGGGGAGCAGAGACAGCAAGATAGATTAGTTGTTGTACCGGTTAAGGTATTATATCTGATTAATCTTAAAAATATAGAACTTGTATGATAGAGCTTTATGCTAATCATAAATGTTTAATATATTTACTATTAGGATTCTGTTAGATCATCTGAAGGTCGTGATGGTGAGACGTCTTCAGATGATGATTCTGAGAATACACCTTCGCCTCCTCCGTCAATTTCTGAAAAGAAGAGGAAGGGCAAGAGTATTCTGGAGGAAGGTCCTGAGGAGACTGATACTCCGTTGATGAAACGTCCGAGGACGTTGACTATCAGAGAAGGTTAGTATTAATTATGAAGTTAAATAATCTTAACTTGTTGTTTATCAGGGGTTAAACTGAGACAGTTCATTCTGTATACAGTTGCTCAAGATACACCACAGGTAGAGAAGGATACACCGGTGGTTTCTGAACCGATATCTTTACCACTTCAGGTACGAGATATAAGTTTTATAACTACAAGTGTTATGCAATTAATTAGAGTTTGAGACAGAATAATCTATATCAATTACTGATTTTAATTGTGTTTAACTTCAGCATGAGATTGATGATCTAGTTCGTGCGGCTAACTTTCCGACGACCAAAGGAACTAGATTTGCAGCAAACTTGCTTACGCATGCCTTGTCTCAACCGCATAAACCACTGACACGAGATTGGCACATTGAGTCTCTCACACTGCCTGGACCTACAACGATCTCTATTACTCCAACGACTGATGCAGAAAGGATTACGTCCTTAGAGTCGAGAGTAAAGGATTTAGAGAAGGTTGTTTCTCAAATTCCGGAGCTGGTGTCGAATAATCTTCTTCTTGGTCAGCAGATGCTCAAACAGAGTGAATCTTACAATACACTACTGAAGACTCATGATACTTTGCTTGCTGACTTCAATATTCAAAGACTGAAGATATCTTCCTTGGAGCGTTTGGTCTTGAGAGCGCATTCAGGACAATCTACTCAGGGGGAGATATTGGCATACTTGGAGTCTTGCAAAGAAGATGAGCTGAAGAGAAAGATAGATTCAGACAAAGACGATGATCCCAATGCACCAGAAGGTGGTGAGCAGACTGGTCCTTCAAAGACTGGTGAGCAAGCTACAATTCAGGGGGAGTCTGGTGGTGATGCAAGTGGTGCTAGAGCTGGTACAAGTGCTGATAAGACTGCACCGGTTGATACTGAAGCTGGTAAGATAGCTTAGTATTAGCATAGTGTAGTAATTATTGGTGTTATTTTGTACAGAATAATTATTGGTGTTAATTTGTACAGAATAATTGTAACTTAATATTTTGGTAATATATTCGTCTTGAGATTGTAATTACAAGTTAAATATATTAGAAATTAGTTAAGTTATTTGATTTTGAAAAGTTAAATAAATTAGTGATCGAAAGACTTCCGACTCATTGAGTAGTCGAACGACGTGTTCTGATTTATATCAGCGGTCAAAATTTATTTTAACTTAGACATTTTAGACTTGAGAGTTTTGTATAACTGAAAAGTTAAAAATGTGATAATTAGGTAAATGATATATAATTTAAAGATATAATTGAAAGTTAAGTTTTTGGAAAATATAACAGTTCAATTAAGTCTTGGAAATTATAAGTTAATTAATGGTAAACATAAATGTTTCGTGATAGTTTACAAGACATTAGAGTTTAAATTTAATTAATATTTACTGATAAGACTTTAGAAATCTTAGTTTGATTCAGGGTAATCAATAAAAGATTTAAAAGGTTATATAGAATGTGTTTATATTATTAGGTTTAATAATACAAAAGGATTAATAAAGAAATTCTTAGATTGGTTCAGGGAAATCAATGAAGAATTTGAATTATTAATATATTTGTATTTATGTTTTTCTCTAGGAATGGAAATGCTAGATCTATCAGATTCAGAAGATGATATTTTGGATGAGATAGATGAAGATATTGATTATGATATTGAAGAAGGAGAGTTCAAACTTCCTGAAGACTGGACTGCGGTATTTGAATCTCTGATAGATGAATGTGTTGATCTGGATGCAAATGTAGATGAACATGTTGTGAATCCATCAACGACTGAATTTGTTTTTGTGAATGAACAAGGAGAATCAGTTATTGATTTAGAAGCTTTTGAGAATGCTTCTGAAGATTCAGATACTGAAGTTGAAGAAATAGAGGACAAATACAAACATTAGGTTGGTAATCCAATGTTTATCCAAGAAATGCTTAAGAAGAAAAAGGAAAAGAAGCCACGCATTTTGAAAGAAGTTGATATTACTGGAAAACGTGTACTTAAAACTGGCATTATTGGATGGTATTATAACTCTGACCTGAAGCTCTTCGCGATCAAAAGGCTTGACGGGGTTCAATATTTTGAGAAGAAGCTTGCAGTGTTTAGTTCGTTGCCTCGATATGAGATTCGAGACTTGGCTAGATTAGATATGATCAATCCGAGTAATGATGATTATGCTGAATATGTTGAGCGTATCATTAGGACTGAGGGATTATCTATGAAGTTTTCAAAGATTAAGCCAAGAAAAGGAAAAACGATAAAGCTGAACGAGAAAAGTCAAAGGACAGGAAGAAGAAGAAGGAAGAAGATTTATCCAGCGGTCAACTGCATTAAGCAAATACCTATGAAGACTATGCCTCAGAATATTTTGGGAAAGTTGAAATATTGGGGGGTAGATGCTGGAACAGGGGAAGCCTTTATGATTGAAGCTGATGATGATTATCCTGATGGCGAAAGAGAGATCCTTCGTGTTTATGATCACCGACATCTTATGAATTTATCAAAGGAAGATCTGATTATGTTATACAAGAACAAGATCATATCTACTATTGCTTGGGGTGATTTAGCACGAGATTATCACAGGATGGTTAAAACATGCATCAAGCTTAAAATTTTTGCAGGTAGTAAGATTTACTCTTGAAAATCAAAGACAGTGTGAAGATAAAGACGCTAGAGCTATTGTCAAGGGGGAGTCTGTTGAAACATAGTTTGTGACAACAGATCTAGCTTGAAATAGGACTAGTGTAATTATTATCATGTTTGTACATTGGTTTATATTTGTAAATGGATATTTGTTTTGTTAATAATATTCGTTAAATATATTAGTATGTTAAAGTGTTAGACGAATATCGTAAACGAAATAAATAAATATACGTTTGCTGCGAGTCGAGTTCTCAAGACGTTGCGAGTTGAGCAGCGAGATGAGAACTGAACTCGCAAGGATCACGAGGATCATAATGGTTCTGGCGAGCCGAGTCCATAAGCGGACTTGGGCTACGAGTTGGGCTGGACTCGCAGGCCCATGCGAGTCGAATCAGGATTTACTATATAAATGATTTTCGGTTTAAAAAATCATTAACACTTTTGCTATTCCGATTTCAATACCTGCGAATTCAGTATATCCAGAGAAAAATAACCTAACGGCTAGGCTTTGACGGTTTATTCGTTTAAAGCTAAGTATTAGTAAACCTAAAACGCAAACTTATTCGTTGTTAGTAAGATAACACTGTATTGAGGAATTCCGCACCTTAATACCTACAGATAACAAAGTTATCGATCCTAAGAAATAGGGACTTACACGGAAAATTTTTAACTTTTTTTATTGTGAACCTTTTTTTTCTCAAAAAGTGAACCTTAATTTTTTTTTTGGGTTCACATCAAGTTTTTAACTTTTTCAATTGTGAACCTTATATTTTTGTTTTGGGTTCACAGAAAGTTTTTAAGTTTTTCAATTGTGAACTTTATTTTTTTGTTTTGGTTTTCGAATTTGACTTAATTTTGTTTCTTTCACACAAAAAAATATTTTTTTTTGTGTGAACCTTAATTTTTTATGGTTTACTTTTTAAAAAAAAAAAAAAAAAGGTTCACACCTTAAAAAAATTGTGAAAGAAAAAGTGTTTTCACCGTTTTTTTATCTCCACCCCTTATATATATATATATATATATATGGAAATTAAAGAATTATAGAAATAAGAACATAAAAGATTATAAAAAGATACCTTTATTTATAATATCTAAATTAATACAGGGACACTTCGTTTCTATACAAGGGTTGCTTTCTTCTATATAGGATGAGCTTGGCTGAACTATAGGAGATATACATATATTAAAGTCTAGAGTTTTTGAACATTGTGATGTGGATAATTTTACAGAGGGTTTTGGTTTCATTCAAATTTTCGATGCCTTGAACTTCTTCAAATCTTCTTTCTTTATAGATAAATTTGCCGGTCATCAATCTTTCTTTAACTGGCATCTTTCGGTAAACTTTGATAAATACAATCGTCTTTATTGATTTTCTTTTGTCGGCCATAAAACTTGCTTTTATACAGTATTTTGTCTTCATCTTCTTTTCTTGAATAATACATGTCTTCATCTTCTTTTCTTGAATAATGGAACTAGCTTTCCATAAAGTCTTTTGTTTTTCTTTCTTCAATAATGTAAAACTTAGTCAAAAGCTTGCTTTCCATAAAGTTTCTTTGTCTTCTTTCTTCAATTATATAGAACTTGTCGGAATAATAATTTCAATCTGCAATAATGTTAGCTAACCTTTTGTCTTGTTCATAAGGATAGAATAATATCTTTCAATAATATATAATTATATGAACACATATTCTGGTTAATAATTACCCTTTCTTTAATATAAACTCACACTGGGATTTTGTTTTCTTTAATATAGACTCTCATTGGGACTTTTCTTAAAATATAGACACAATTTTATAATGTTATATCTTCATAGGGATCTTGAGCATCTTGAAATAATTCTTCACTGGGTGTAGGAGAGCTTTTAGTTTCATTTATAATCTGTTGCATTTCTTCGGGAGATGAACAAGCTTGTAGTCTTTTAATAAAATCTTTGTCTTGAACAATAGGAGTTGTAACAGAACTGCTTTCTTTATTGGATATGAGATTTTGATAATAATTAGTCACTGCTTTAACATCAGCCTGACTATCTTCTATTCTTTTCCACCATTTGACACTAAATTGCCGATATAATAGTGGAGGAGAGGTTTCACGAGCTTCTTGTTTTTTGTACGTAAATAGGACAATCCATGGTAGTTTGAATATGATAGAGAACTGGAGAGTATATTCTTCTGGACATATATGATCTTCTAGAAAATAATCTTTGTATTTATGAAATCCTTCTAAAATCTTGGTGGGGAATATAGTTGGAATACTTCCGAAATATCTGAACCATTTAATAAACCATTTGGGATAATTGTTGGAAAATTTCTCAGCGAAATAGAAAAACCACGTATGGTTAAAATTTCTTAATAAAAAGGTATGGAACCAGGCATCTTGGTAATCGAAATAGTTATAGACAGGGTATTGGGGATAACTTGCAAGAGTTTTATGAGTATAAGGTTTGAACGACCATTCTTCTGGTGTAATAACTTTGAGAATTTTTACCTTGCTGCAGTCAATATATTCTGAATTCTTTTGGTTAAGGGTATGATCAATAATGACTGACCCACTGTCAACAAGAATAGCTTGATAATATTCTCTAACTTTATAGTCATCAATATAAAAATGGGAACCTTTTGGGTATAGATAATCGATCAGGGTTAAGAAGCTTTGATCAAGCTTTTGTTCTTCTAATGGTTCAAGGATTTTTACAATTTGTTTGTTTGGGTTAATAGAATATTCTGGGGTATTTGTTTGTGAGCTTTTTGGTGGTGTAATGGTTGGTCTAATCCTTGAGGGAGCTGTCATTTGTATAGAGTTTATGATGGGAATAGATTGTGCAAGAGCAGAATATGGTGGTCTTGCTCTGGGTGCTATTGGTCCAAATCGGTTTGGATGTATAGGTAGAACTGGGAATTCTCTT
The DNA here is from genome assembly GCA_949592205.1 of Helichrysum umbraculigerum. Classification (NCBI taxonomy): domain Eukaryota; kingdom Viridiplantae; phylum Streptophyta; class Magnoliopsida; order Asterales; family Asteraceae; genus Helichrysum; species Helichrysum umbraculigerum. Next base: position 325,421,038 of record CATIUR010000001.1, on the reverse strand, counting down.
GGAGTATAGATTGATGATGAAGAGGGTTGGCTAACACTAGAACAAAATTGAGATTTCGTTACACCAAAAAAGAGTGACGATATGCATATAGTCACACTTGGTTTTTTAACATAGGTGTGACGAAAAGTCGAGCGACCATAGGGTACATACGGTGACATTAGCGAGTTAGTGGCAGTATCCATTTAAAAAGTGTAACCAAAACCATAAAATGTGTGACCATATGCTCTTTAAAATCAAGTAAAAGTGTATTTTGTGTGACTATTGTTCATCCAATGGCCACTTAAATTTTATGTTTGTATGACGTTTTGTAATATTCAGTCACACAATGATTGTTTTTTTTTTGCGATTTGGTCACATAAAATTAAGACAAAAGTGGCCAAAAGTATTAATAAGTGTGACCATATACTCTTTAAAGTTAAGTAAACATGTATTTTATGTGACTATTATTCATCCAATGGCCACTTAAATTTTATGTTTGTGTGGCATTTTGTAACATTTAGTCACACAACGAATTAATCAAACAGTGACCACAAAGTGTGACCATATCATGTGAGTGCATCTTTTAGTCACATATAACAAATCGATCAATAATTTGTGTCAAATTGCATTAACCATTTTATAAATCAAATGAATACAACAATATGAATTCTATATCTAATCAAACGGCTGCAAAGATTAACTAATCAACTATTTCAAATGTTTCCACTAAACACTTTCAAAACAACACTCATAGAACAAGTGTTCTTAAGGTTTGAGCAACTGGATTGCATATAATACTTGTCTCGACAGAAGCTACATCCACGCCAAGACCCTTGATTTTATTTGGCAGTGCTAGACATTTGGTTCAAATGACGATTCAACTGATTTCCTTGATTTAGTTGATTTTGTGCCATGCCATGCTGAATACCTCCAGAAGATAGTTGCCTTCCTTAGAACTGCTGTTAGCCCCTAATTGACTGAGAAAATTGCATTTGATTTTGACCATGTAACTGACAACACAGAATAATAATAATAATTACAGAAAAATAATATACTAAGCTACCATACGGAAGTCTTAGTCTAGTGCAATCCATATCTTTTGTATTAATCCTCCTTACTAACAGCCCTCAACTACAAAAGTATTCAACAATATGTTCATCTACGTTTAAACTGATCAGCTAGCCTACTAGTCTACAAAATGATGTATAGGATGGGATCCCCTATAAGGGCTGGCCATTTCAACACCCTTACTTATGAATGGGTCGATTATAGTTAAAAAGAGAAGGCATCGAATGGGTTGAAACTTGCCAAAGTTTAACTAGAATACTTGCATAGTAAATCATTTAATTCATGGATTCAGATTATTGTAACAATATTCGTTTTGTAATCATAACCACCACATTGATTATTTGTAAAAAAAATCTGAAAAAATAAATAAATAAATCTTTGTAGAACAACTTGACTCAACCCAATCCAACCCGCCCATTTCAAGCGGAACTCATTTTGCCCCATTGCCCAACCCGCTGACCTGCCCATCTTGCCACCTCTACGCCTAACAATAATATCGACATATATATGAATACAAAAATTGCGTAATTTTAAGTACAACTACAAAAGTATTAATAGTTAGATTGAAAAATACCATGTTAAGTAGGAGGCACAAAGGATATGATATATCCGTGATGTAGAGTAGAACCTGCATTTTTTGCTGAAGATAATCAAACTTAAATATAAATAAGTCATACTCAAAAGTTTCTCACATATGCTCCATTAATTAACTTATTGATTGGAAGAACATGGGTTAGCGATGTTTGCATAAGTATGAGTCAATTAGACAATTCAATAAGTTCCTGCACCATCAGTATACTAACCATAAATAAAGTTTTGTTCACAATTTTAATGGAAAAGAACAGCAAAATCATATACGATAGCAAAAGAATGAAGAGTACGACTCTACTAGATGAGAAGCTTGTAATCCATGTTTGGTTTTTTTCTATCAATTATGAAAATATACCTCAGCGGGATGCACATGAATATATCCAGAAAACCCAGTTTGAATATCCTCTCTTGTCCCTCGGAAAATAAAAGTCACCGTTGTCAAGTTCCGAGTAGATTCTATCAGACCCGGTCACTTTTTTGTAGGAGGGCTGCAGAAATAACAAATTCATGTGCAAACAGTTAAATAATCGGCAACGTTTATAAAAAATGAAAAGATGTGTTGTATCAGTGTTCGTAGATATATTTAATGCATTACAATGGTTTACAATTTGATCCCAAATTGCATACGGTCAATGTAAGATTAAAATTAGTCTTTAACATTAGCATGAAGAACCAAGGAAATGCATAATAGTTAATTACAACGTCATCCAGGGGTGTTATATAATTAGCATTTGGACACATTAGACATCCATCAAACGTATATAATTACAACATCATCGGGAGTTTCGTTTGTTACCCGTATTATTCGGGCTCCAACTAATCTTCTGATCATAACTAACTTGAATGATTGAAACAACTTTAGAAGTGATCAATGTTTTGTACCTTGTAACTTGGACCAATCTCGTGATGCAATGTTTGAAGAGACCAAAGTTTTGTACCTTTTAACTAGGGCCAATCTATTGAGGCAACCTCCTGTAGAAAAATAAAAGATACCAACTGTTCAGAGACAGCTACTAAGATATATAAACATAGATATGTAAACATCTAATCGGACGAATGAAATAGTAATAAGAAACATATATAGTAATATATGTATGTTATGAAAGGGGTATAATGACAATCTCAAGGATTATTTAACTATAATGTGAATATCCAGGGTGAATATATAAGGGAGATATAGTAATTGAAATCTATTAACTAATGCCATGATGATTAAATTGCAATTTCTAACCGAGTCACTTTATTAGAGCAACGATGGCTAGGGACTATAGGCACGCACAAGGTTCAAACGTTCCAGTATATGGCTGCATAAGTTAATCAAGGACCCCCTAAACAAAGGAACGATATTATACGATAGATAAATGCAATTGTATGTCCAGAAAGATGAGTAAGGAGTTTACTAATTTTATAAGAACTAAAATAAACGAAAGAGAAGACCAAGTGCCTTAGTAAGTAAATAAATATGATCGGACACTCAATCCCATTGCCTTCTTTCTAATTTATCAATCATCTCATGCTAAAGAAGCATACTGTGGAATTTAATGTGACTCCATGTTCTAGATTGTGCTTCATTGGTACAGAGTATCTATAATACAAAAGTCACCAACAACTTCTTAGATAATAATACAAGCATTACGACATACAATACAACTATAAAACAATGAAGATTTTTATATCAATCACAAATTATAAATAAATTTAACAATTGTATAACAACAACAGCAAGCAATTTTGAAATCATGCAAATATGATTATACGTATTCACAGTAAAATAAATGTATCATCGCAAATTAGGGCTTACAATAAACACTTTGTGATTCATCTAAATGATTCAATAAGAATGAAAATTCCTAAACCTGAAAATATACGCAAGTCTCTGATTAGCAGAGATGGAATGAAGGGAGACAACTGAGGCAACCAAAATTTTGATCCTTTCGTCCAAGTGTTGTTGATTGGCAGAAGGGAGAGATTACAGCAGTTGAGCCAAAAAAAAGTATATAGAGGTAAACGAGGGAGATCTCACAGTAGAAACCACATATCCTTTTGAAATTTGGGATGGAGTTTTGTTTTGAAAATTTTGGTTGGCTATGTATTTCAAGCAAAGAGGGGGAATTGGGGGATTTTAAATATTTTCATGGAAATCAAACTTTTTGTGTACGATGTTCATACGGGTTTAGGTTATAGAAAATCATAATTTACTTCTTCAAATTGATACAATATTTTTTTATTGGATTTTATAAAAAAATTTTAAAAAAGTCGAACACATGTCAAAAGATTAAGCTTTTTAATTAAAACTACATACAAATTATAAAGTAAAAAGAAATATAAAAAAATTCAATGCGCCAACACTGAATTTTTATCGACGTATTAAGTTACAATTGTAAACAGTCATTAGTGTGATACAACATCCACATTGTTATTTATGAAACTTAAGTGGTTAAAACGAAAGTTTATTAATATTTCTATTTAGATTAGATTTTGATGATTGAGATTGTAAAAAACATCTCTAAATGATTTGTTACAAATGTTACATATCTTGTTTATGAAACTTCAAATTTTTATTTCATTACTCCATAAAAAAATAACTGTAACAGTCAAAAACCTAAGAGTCTTACTTTTTATTTAACTTAGGAGAATGTCATATATTCCAAAATGATGAATTAATTTTATCCCAAGTTTAATAATGACATATGTGATATTGGTAATCTCATATATTATTTATTCCATTATTAAACTTAGGATAATGCCATATATGCCCAAATTATGAATTAATTTTATCCTAAATTTAATAGTGACATATGTGATATTGGTAATATTATATATTTTATTATTAAACTTAGGATAATGTCATGTATTCCAATATGATGAATTAATTTTATCCTAAATCTAAAAGTGGCATATGTGATATTGGTAATGTCATATATCGTATATTCCGTTAATAAACTTAGGATAATGTCATATATTCAAAAGTGATGAATTAATTTTATCCTACGTTTAATAGTGGCATATGTGATATGGTTAATGTCATATATCATATATTCCATTATGAAACTTAGGATAATGTCATATATGGCCAAATGATGAATTAATTTTATGCTAAGTTTAATAGTGGCATATGTGATATTGGTAATGTCATATATTATATATTTCATTATTAAACTTAGGATAATCTCGTATATGCCCAAATAATGAATTAATTTTATTCTAAATTTAATAGTGGCATATGTGATATTGGTAATATATCCCATTATTAAACTTATGATAATGTCATATATTCCAAATGATGAATTAATTTTATCCTAAGTTTAATAATGACATATGTGATATTGGTAATGACATATATCATATATTCCATTATTAAACTTAGAATAATGTCATATATTCCAAAATGATGAATTAATTTTATCCTAAGTTTAATAGTGACATATATGATATTGGTAATGTCATATATCATATATTCCATTATTAAACTTAGGATAATATCATATATTCTAAAATAATGAATTTATTTTTTCATAAGTTTAATGGTGGCATATGTGATATTGGTAATGTCATATATCATATATTTCATTATTAAACATAGGATAATGCTACAAGAAAATAGGGTTTTTGTGACCAACTTTTTTGGAAGGGCCAAAAAACAGTGCCAAATACTTGCAATTGGAACAACTTCAGGTACCGTGAGAAATGTATATTTCGCACATTGTTTTTAGACCGTTCCAAATGCACGTGTATTTGGCACCTTTTATTTTGATAGTTCCAAATACGAACGTATTGGGCACGGTGTATAGACAAACCGTGCCAAATAACGATGTACTTGAAACGGATTTAGTAAATGGTGCCAATTACATATTTCTCAAAATTTCCTTTTTGTCATACACATCGACTTGTTAAGTAAGTTATTGTTGTTACCTGATTCGACGTTTACAATCCTTTGTGTAGATAATGTATATGCTAAGTGCCTTTCTAAAATAGTTGAATTTGAATCTCATTATGTTATTCTAGAAATTTTAAATCGAACTAATTATCTATTTGAAGTTGATTCATTTAGTACTTACGTTCATGTATAATTTTGTGCTTCTAAGGAAAAATCGAGCGAAAAGTTCTCAGCTCAGAGCCGAGCTCAATATTTATTTTACTATATCATTTCGATGTCGAGCCTATCAAAGCGTGTCGATATGAACTCGAGTTCTACATGAATTGTTTGTTGCCTCAATTGTTAGTTGTTTGTACAAATTGTCACAAAGGTTATCTAGGATACTCAATGATCTATTGGACAATGATATAATTTAATTCTCTTCATTTTCTTCCTAATGATAACTTAATTTTGAAAATAATAATTGCATAATATAATTTTTTTACTTAATTTTGAAATAATAATTATATATTATTAAAATGTCAATTGAAATAAAAAATATCATTTTTTTAACTTTAATATGACAATAACAATTGGAGTACATACCCTATTGGTATACAAGCACATATCACTCCGTTCCAGTGAAAATGTCCTTCTTGACTATGCACAAAATTGTAGGACTATCCATTAACTGCATTTTTCATCAATCAAATAGTATATTTACCGACTAAAGCCTTTTTGAATAGGTTAAAATATGGAAGTAGCCACTTATATGAGACGATATAAAATAGTAACGTGGACATTTGAAGTAGGACAAGATTATATAATTATTAATTATATTAACTTAATTAGCTAGTATCAGTTTAGATTTTGTAATCTAATTTGTTAGCACAAATATAAAATATGTACATAATAGGTCACATGCTGTAAATATTTTTGATAAAAGAAAATTTATATAATAATTTTTGGTTATCAAACGTTTATTATAGAAAAATAAATAGAAGACCAAAATTTTGGCTCCTTTCATTCCCTCGTAAATTTCATTTTGGCTCCTTTGATTCCCTCTTAAAATTTTCCCAAATTCAAGCGCCCTTTATTTTGCCTCTTTCTAATTACTATCCCCATATCTCCGGATAAAATTTGCTCCACATACGACCTAAAAGCTTCCCCAAATTCAAGTTCTCCTTTAATCACAGTGACTTTTTCTCGGAGTTCAATTCAATCGACGTTACTTTGTAAGTTTGTAAGTAGTTCTTTGCAACAATTTTTGCATTTCATCTTCTACGACTTATTTATTTATTTAGATAATTTTGATAATTTTGTTCAGAATGGTGCCTTTATATGTAGATGTTTACTTCGTTGTTTTATTTATCTAATTTTGATTTAAAATATGCAAATAATGGTTTGTAGAAGTGATAATTGTTTCTATGTGAGAATTATGTTGTAATTTGCGTAAATTGCTTACAATATGTATGATATAACTTTCGACTGAAAAGAATGTTAAGAACAATTTCGAGAAGTAAATGTGACTGTAAGGACTAAATGTATCTGAAAATCCATTTTATTGATTTCTAATTTTTGTCAGATGAATTTTTCTTATATAGATGTAATACTTTATATGTAATATGTATGCATTGTTATAGGTAGTTTGATTCAACTTTAAATTAGCATTATTTTAGAAAATAGATGAGAATAGAAAAGTGTGAACCAACACTTGTGTTTACCCTTGTTATGTATATCAGTAGTATTACTTTCAAACCAAAGTAATAGATACTCAACATAATTAATTTAGTATTTATATGGTTTATATATTAATAGAAAGGCCAGATTACAAGTTATACAATATAAGCATTTGTAAGTTGTATGTAGTTCGTAGTTAGGTGCAGAAAAGTCTAAGTTCAGTTTTAAGAATCTTACCAATAATTTAATCTGTACGACTAGATGTGCAGTTTTTGCGTGCATTTTCTAACTTGTTTCTCTTATATGGACTTTTTACCTCACTACACATTTTAATCATTTGATTATTTTTGAAGGTTTACTATGGTGGCTCGAAAGAGACGACGCGAGCAAGAGGACAACATGAATGCACCAGGTAACACCAACACGACTGATGCTATCCTGAATAACTCCAACACAACTAGCGTTGTACCAAATAGTAGCCACACAGCTAGTGCTACACTGAATAGCTCCAACACAACTGATGTCTCAATTCAGTCTACTTTAAGATCGAGTGAATCAGGTAAATGTTAGATGAGAAACAAAAATATATTCTAAGCTGGTTTATTCTGGTGTTTCATGTATTGCTGTCTAAATCTCTACAATGGTTGGATTTATCCAGATCCTAGCACAAATGATACAATTCGCAAGAAGGGCCGAGGACCAGCAATAGGTTACCAAGGAAAAGAAAAATTCAAAGTCTATATTTCAGTCATCTTTATTTTCTTACAGGCTCAATCCTTGAGAAATGCTAAAAATCGCAAGCAACTAGAGTACCCACCTAGGACGGGAATGACATCACATGCAAACATCCAGGAGGAGGTATAAGTTAATGACATATTAATAAGTTTCATGTTTTTTTTGAGTTCTTTATTATGATTCACTATTTTAGGTACTAACTACATATATGTAAATATGTGTGTTTAGATGAAAGCTAATAACGAATATATTTCTCGTGCTAGTGTGTTCATTAAAACGCGTACTAGGATTGATGGTACCATACCGGCCGAGAGTGATACAAGGAAGGTCATTGTAAGTAGCAGAAATAATTCGTCACGTAAAGTATCACTTCTTCAAAGTTAATAAATATAATTATTTGTTGTATTCTCTGAAAAGGATGAATGCGAAGTTGGGTGAGGTACAACAATCAGAACAAACTAATTCATATAAAGAAAAAGTTTTCACTGAGCTAATGGGACCTGAAGGACACGGGCAAGTAAGGACTTTTGGTATAGGACACTCTCCTCGTGATGTGTTTGGGGCTCAATCATCTTTAGAGAAAACGATTTCTCAAGATGAATTACAATTGATGGTATAATCTCAAGTAGAGGCACAATTAGAGGCCAAAGTAACTGAACGAGTAGCTGAGCTAGTAGCACAATAAGTAGCAGAGAAAACAGCTTGTTACAAAAAAAAAACTCAGAGTGAGTTGCTTGAAAAGTTTGAGCGCATGCAACGTTTGTTCGTACTTGGAGGGATGTTACCACCTTCAGAATGCAACGAGACACATAAATCTGGATCAAGTGTTGGTCAGGTAGACCCGTTCTAAATAATTTTGAACATATTGTTAGTCTTGCCTTTTCTTGTATATTTATCACAATATTTTATAATTGTAATTTTGTAGATTCGAACTACTTCAAAAGAAAGTTAAGCTACATAATATATGCAAAGGAGTACTTACTATTTTGATAATGTAAGTAACATTTGCTTGATTAATTTTACATATTGCATCTTCTCAATGACAAGTTTAATATTTTTGAATGCTGGTCAAATAGGATAGAAATTCCATAGGTGTAGTTTGAAGCGTAAAACTAGATCGTAATTTTAAATGTACCTGATTAGGATAGTTTATTGTATAATTGATGCTGTTTGGGTGATTAATTGGTGCTTGTGTGACCCACTGCTGGTGCGACCAGTCATAAGCTGCTGGTACGACCAGCCACCAGCTACTGGTTCAACGGGCTAGCTTGGGCATGTGGTTTAGTCCAAATAACCTTTATTTTTATATAATCTTTGGTGTTTATCAGCTCTCCTTTTTAGATGGCTAGAAAGTCGATGACTTTTGTTTAGTTTTACTATTTTATTCCTAGCTTAGTTAGGTAATCTTAGGTGGTTGGGATTTTTTATCGTCTTTCTTCACATCATTTTATTGCATATCAATTTAATTTAAACATGATAAGGCTCCATCAGCACTTCTAATCTTTAAATTGTATTTTGTAGGATACATGAAGATGTGAGCTGAGTTGGACTTTTTGTTTTTGGAAGTGTACGAAGCTTGCTTAGGATATTTTAGCTTCAACTATAGATTCGCACTAGCTGGATTTGCCTTTTGGCTTTTGAATTGTACTAACTGGATCTGTGTACATGGCTTACATCGTTTATGCAATTTGGTGTTTCAATTTCCTTGATTGAGTAGTTTCTTGGAGTCTATTTGTTATGTTTGCTTATTAATTGTATATGAATGTTTAATATGGTGTAATTGTAAATATAAATGGATCAACCAAAAACAGTGCCAAATACTTTTTGGCAGGAGACTCAAGACTGTGCCAAATACATTTAGGCAGGGGACACAAAATTGTGTCAAATACCTTTTAGCAAGGCGTAACAAACTGTTTCAAATGCATATCTGGCACGGCTATATGCAAGTCGTTCCAAATACTAGTCAAATGGCACAAAAATATAAACCGTCCATCTACAAAGAAACATGTTAACCTAGTGAGCTAAATGTTAGGTTTGTTTACAACCTTTTTATATAATTATACATGTTAGCGTTTGGCAATCTAAAACACACTCATAATAAGTTATGTGACCTTTTGTACCGGATTTTGGCTACACTAAAATCATGTGTGACAAACTTGACTATATGATTTAGTCACATAAACAATTACTTCATCTGACATATAAAGTCTCGTGATTTAGACACACAAAATAACACTCAATGTGACTAATATCAAATTTAATGATAATCTTTTTTGCCTATTTTCGCTCTAAATAATAGCCATATGAATATTTCACAACGTGACTGTTGTGAATATATTGGTCATATATAATCATCTAAAATGTGGCCATAAACATCATTTAGATACATATTTGTGATATGATGTGGCTATTATAAAGCCATATAGTCACATGATTGTGCTAGAAATTAATGTGACTACACACATTAGCTTTTGGCATTCTAACACACACTAAACTTTAGACACACATATTAAGTTATGTGACCATATGTACCGGATTTTGGCTACACTGAAATCATGTGTGACAAACTTGACTATATGATTTAGTCACATAAATAATTACTTCATCTAACATATAAAGTCTCATGATTTAGACACACAAACTAACACTGATTGTGACTAATATCAAATTTAATGATAATTGGTTTTGCCCTTTTTTGCTCTAAATAATACCCACATGAATATTTCACAACGTGACTGTTGTGAATATATTGGTCACATATAATCACCTAAAATGTGGCCATCAACATCATTTAGATACACATTTGTGATATGGTGTGGCTATTATAAAGCCACACAGTCACATGATCGTGCTAGAAATTAATGTGACTATACACATTAGCTTTTGGCATTCTAAAACCCACTAGACTTTAGACACACATAATAAGTTATGTGACCATATGTACCGGATTTTGGCTACACTGAAATCATGTGTGACAAACTCGACTATATGATTTAGTCACATAAACAATTACTTTATGTGACCATATAGTGACATTTGGTCACAGTGTTCAAGTGTGTGACATAGATTTGTCACGTTTTATGTGTATAACGTGACTGATGCTTCGAACTTACTATTCATTTGTCACGCGTTCCAAATTCATATGTGACTAAATACTCAGCCAAAAAATAGCAGTGCCTTTAGCTACATAGATGTTTGAAGGTGTGGCAATACATTCCCGAATGGTCACACGATCGGAGTTCATATGTAGCTAACTAATAACTTGAATTTTATTTTAGTACCTTCATCCACATAAATATTTGAATGTGTGGCCGTTTAATTATGGCTATGTGTGACCAAATATCATTTTTGTACTAGTGTAATAGATTGCTTTGACAAAACTATCTTTTTCTTCTCACTCATTTTCCCTGTAGAAATTCTCTTGATAAAAAATCGGGCAAAGAATTGTCTTTTCCTTTTATAAATTCGATTGAAAAATCAAAATACTTAAAATAGCTTGCCATCTGGCAAAAACTTGTTTAGAAATTAAATTTTTAACATCATTTTCTAGAATATATTTAGCAGATAAACAATCAATTCTTAATAAAAAAGGTTTCATATATAAATCATCTTCAAATTTTTTAATATTTAATACAATACTTAATATTTCTTTTTTAATAGTAGAATAATTCTTTTGAGTGTCATTTCAGGAACCAGAATAGAATCTTACTAATTTTTCTTCTTCATTATTTAGTTTTTGTTTTAATATTCCTCCAAATCCTAAGTCACTAGCGTCAGTTTCAACAATAAGACTTGCATTAGGATGTGGTATATTTAGACATGGAAGAAATTTTATTTTTTCTTTAATATGTTTGACAATTTTTGTATGTTCTTCGGTCCAAGGTTTTGGATTTTTCTTTAATCGATCGTATAGTGGTTTACATATAATTCCTAAATCTTTAAAGAAATCATGAATATAGTTTAAGCATCCTAAAAATCTTTGTAATTGAGTTTTGTCTTTTATTTCATTAGGAAATTTATTGGTAAATTCAAGACTTCTTTCAATGGGTTTTATAGTTCCTTGAATAATATTATGACCTAGAAATCTTACATCTGTTTGGAATAATAACATTTTTGTAGGTGAAACAGCTAATCCATTTTTATAAATAGTATCATAAAATATATTTAAGTGTTTAAAATGTTGATCAATATTTTTTGAAAATATTAAAACATCATCAATATAAACGATTACAAAATTTCCAATTGGTAAGATAATATCATTCATAATATTTTGAAATTCTGATGGAGCGTTTTTTAATCCAAAGGGCATAACGTTCCATTCAAAGTGTCCAAAAGGGACATTAAATCATGTTTTATACTTATCTTCTTCTTTTATTTGGATTTGCCAAAATCCAGATTTCATGTCAAATTTCGAAAATATTTTTGAGTCATATAATTTTTTTAATAAATCTCTTTTATTAGGTATAGGGTATCTAATCCATTCTAATACTTTATTTAAGGGTTTATAATTTATAACTAACCTTGGAATACCTCTTTCAATTTCTGCATTATTAATTACATAAAAGGCTGAACATGACCATGGTGACTTAGAGGGTCTAATAAGTCTTTTTTCTAATAATTCTTTGATTTCTTTTTTACAATTTAGTTCTAATTCGATAGACATATGTATAGATTTTGCCTTAGTAGGTATATTCTTTTCATTGAATTCTTTAATATAAGGTAATCCTACTGTGTGATGTTTTCTTTTCCAGAAAGCACTGGGTATAGTTGAACACACATTATTTTTAAATTTTTCTTCAATAAATTTTACTTTATTCTTTATATTTTTGTCCTGTAATTGATTATATATTCTTTTATCATTTATTTCATTTATTAAAAATTCAGCTTGTTTTCTTTTATTTTTAATTAAATGTAATTCATGGGTAACAATAGGTGTAGTAAATTCGAAAATTATTTCTTTATTTAATACTTTTGTGATAATACCTCTTTCGTCCACACTTATAGGATATAATTGTATTATAAAGGGTAATCCTAATATAATTTGAGAAGTTAAATTTTTTACTAATATAAGATGAGTTTTAAAACAATAATTTTCTTTACATATATGAACATCAGATAATTTATAACCTATATTAAGTTTAGATCCACTAGCAGTGGATAATCTCTGAGTAGATTTCTCAAAATATTTAGTCGGAATTAAACCTTCCTGTATACAATTTAAATCTGCTCCAGAGTCAACTAAAGCAATTAAGGTTATTTTAAATTCTCCGTTTATCATTATATTTACTTTCGTATGCCATCTTTGATATTTAGTATATTGAATTTCATTAATTATAGGGTCAATTAAGGGTTTATCTTCTGAGGTTATATTTTCTTCATTTTTACTTTCCTCTATAGTTTTAACCTTTTCTTTTAAAATTCTTATCTCAGTTTTAACCGTATTAAGTTCCTCTTGTAAGTCTTGTATTGTTATAGGTTTGGTCTTATTAAATCTTTTGCATATTTCATTAAAATTATATATGGTATAATCTTCTTCTACCTTGCTTTGATTATTTAATTTTTCTTCTAATTGTTTTAGGTATAGATCTTTTGTTTCTTTATTATTGATTTTACTTATCATGTCAATTAATAAATGTAATTCATCATTATTAGTAATAACATTAATTTCTTTATAGTTACAATTACATGTTCCTATACATTCGCAATTTTCAGAATTGCTGCTATTCTTAGATGTTTCTTCTTCAATTTTGTTTAAATCATTTTCACTGTAATCAGATATACTTGATTCATTATCTTTGATTAATTTACTAATTTTTTGTCTAAGATATTCTATATCGATTTCATTAATTTTAGTTTTAGAGTAACAATCTTTTGACGTGTGTCCAGGTCTACCACATTTATAACAAATAATAATATCTTGGTTGTTTTGTTTTTTATTTTCTCTTCTATATTTATTATTATATTTTTTGTATGATACCTTCTTCTTTTTTTTATAATCTTTATTTTGATAATATTCTTGATTATTTTTCATAGGTTTTTTATTATATCTTTTATATTTTATTTTCTTAGAACTAGAAGGGGGCAATATTAAAGGTTCATAACCATATTGTTCACAAAAATTTCCTAGTTCATGTCTTCCACCAATTCCTTCCTTTTTAATTTTTGCTTTTAGTTTTAGATCAGAACATATAGCTAATCCTTCTTTATTAACATAGTTTATAATTTCTCCATAAGTTAATTCTTTATAAGGAATTTCATTATTATAATCATTACTTAATTTATTTCTAATTCTTTCAGCAAATAATTTAGGCAATCCGGCAATAAATCTTTCTTTCCAATAGGATTCTCTACAATCTGGTCTAGTCATCACTTTTGCTAGGAAAACATCTTTATACCATCTGAAATCTTGTAATTTTCTACATGTTAAATTTAATAGTATAGTTGAATTTCTTTCTTGATATTCTGCTGGATTTCCTACATAATTTTTTAAAATAGCATATACTAAAGTGTTTAAGGAATCATCAATCTGTGTTTGAACAGCCGATCCATTTTCTGTTTTTATAACTAATTTTTTTCCATTTAATATATGATTTCATTCATCTTGAGTTACATAACTATCCCACCATCCTTTTAATACTCCTGTAAATCCCGATATTATCATTTGTGTTATTTTATTGTCTGGATTTTTATGACCTTTATATGAAGTTGCTGCCATAGTCATTTCTTGCAATAGGTTTAAAATTTGATATTCCGTTTGACCATCTATATTCCATTCATATATTGAATTACCATCGTATCTAGATTGTACAATTTTATCTCTTTCTTCATATTGTAAATCTGGTGGTGTTGGTCTATAATAATAATTTCTTGTTTCTGGTCGGGGTGTATAAGTCTTATTGGATGTATAAGGATTGTATTTTATCTTTTCTATAGCATGAAATTGTTCTTCTATTTCAGATATATCAGAGGTTTGGTCTTCATTTATAACATTTACATTATGATTTGATATAGTAAATCTTTGTAGTTTTTCTTCAATTTCTCTTAATAGTTTACTTTGTCCTCCTAGATTTATTGGTGTTTCTGTATTGTAGGGTATGAATATAGGGTTTTCTTCTACTTGTATATTAGTTGAAGTACTTGCTTCTTCATTTTTATTTTCTATTCTATCTAATTGCTGTCCTATAGTGTTTAACATTTCATTAGTATGATTATTTTGATATACAATATTTTTTAATATTTTATCAGTATCCAGTTTATCAGCTTTCGAAAAGGGGATTCCTATATATTCCTTTTCTTCCTTTTTTATAATTATATCCTTACAAGGTGGTTTAATACTTATAATCTTCTCATTAGTTGTTAAATCAGTATATGATCTATTTATATTAGTCGTTGTTTCTATCTTGGCTTTATAAGGAAATTCTATATTTTCTTCTATACAATATAATTCAAACCATGTAAAAAACGGTATATTTTCCTTATTATCTTGCATATAAATAATCCATTTTAATTCATGAATGATCTTTTTATCTTTATTAAAATTAAGATAATACCATATAAGTTTTTCATTATTATAGTTATTAAGTCTTTCGTCCATTAAATAATCTAAATCTTTTTTATTCATTGTTTTAACAAATTATTAATTTAGACCTTGTCGATTTTAGTTTATTTGCATTTATTTTTAATAGTATTTTTATTGTATCCATATGTTTTGGTGTAATATTTTTTATTTGTTCTATTTGATTTTTACTTAACCATCTATAATCTGTATCTCTTTTTGTTCTAAAATCTTCTAACTGTTGAATCAATTGTTTTCGTTCTTCATATAAGAACATTAAATAAACTGATATAAACCTATTATGATCATTATTCATTTGTATTTTACTCATAATTGTTCTTCTCTGTAATAATCTACTTCAGATTTAGAAGGGTTATAAGAGTTATTAAAATCTTCACTTATATTATCATCTTCATATAGTGATTTAGGTATAGATCTATTAAAATAAACTCCTTTAACTCTCATAGACTGTGATATTCTTAATAAAGGTTCACTAGATTTTGAACTAGAGGTTTCAGGAATATATGTGGAATACCTAGGTGGTTCTTTTCCAAAATCTACCTCTATACTTCCGTCAGTATGTTCTGTAATATCTGATATTTTGCTAATAGTTTCTAAAGGTTTGGGTGAACTTATATCTTCTAATTTCCAATTTTGGTTTTGAGTAATTTCATTCCATTTTAATCTTTTAGGTATATTAACCCTAGAATTTCTAGTATTAGCTTCAAATATTATAGTTTCATCTTTTGGTGACATTAATTTTGATCTTGGTTCTACAGTAGTGGTCATTGTTTTATATAAAACTCTATATATAACAAGTATAGGGTCAGTTCCTTGTTTAATATCTAAGTGTTTTGTTTTAATTGTTAAATTTAAAGTATCTAATATATTTTTGTCGAATAAAGATATAGTAAAATTAGGATAACAATTAAAATATATAGGGCCATTACATATATTAGATTCTGCCATAGCTAATAAAGAATTTTTAAAATTTAAATGTCTAGCATCTCTTAATACAACTAGAGTAGGTACATCTAACCCTATCCTAGTCAAAGGTTTAATGGCTATCTGTATTAATCCTATATGTAGAAATTTATAATTTTTCATATGATCTTTAATAGTATTTCTGGAGAAAAGCTGTATACTTTGATTATTTTGTAGAAGAGGTAAAGTTTTTTCTGTTTGCTTTATAGAATATCCCTGGAAATAATCAAAAGAACCAATCTTATAAATATTACTAATCTTTTGTTTAGGTATATTCCAATCTTTCAAATTGTTTTCAATATTTGAAATAGAAACTTCCATAGAATTTGTATGATCATGTTCTTCTTCGATTTCAGAAGTAGAACTACCTTTTTGATTTGATAGTAATCTTGTGATTCTATTCATATTTAATTATTAACTATTTGATTTAAACTTTGTTTTCTGAAAACCTTAACTTATAATGTTGATTGAACATACTTTCTCCGGGAACACCCCCATATCGCCGTGGTACGGTCGTCTTACTGTTCGTCTGCGACTAATTCCAACCGGCTGATCGACAGGGCTTACCAACGCAGATGTATATTTTCTCAACATATATAAATTAATTTTTCCTTTCAACAATGATGAAATCAAACAATTCATAATTTTCATAAGAATATAATCCATAACTATAACTACTACCACCTCAAAAAAATGAGCTCATGGCTCTGATACCAAATGTGTACAGGATCATGGAAATTATGGAAATTAAAGAATTATAGAAATAAGAATATAAAAGATTATAAAAAGATACCTTTATTTATAATATCTGAATTAATACAGGGACACTTCGTTTCTATACAAGGGTTGCTTTCTTCTATATAGGATGAGCTTGGCTGAACTATAGAAGATATACATATATATAATCCATAACTATAACTACTACCACCTCACCAAATGTGTACAGGATCATGGAAATTATGGAAATTAAAGAATTATAGAAATAAGAACATAAAAATTTATAAAAAGATACCTTTATTTATAATATCTGAATTAATACAGGGACACTTCGTTTCTATACAAGGGTTGCTTTCTTCTATATAGGATGAGCTTGGCTGAACTATAGGAGATATACATATATTAAAGTCTAGAGTTTTTGAACATTGTGATGTGGATAATTTTACAGAGGGTTTTGGTTTCATTCAAATTTTCGATGCCTTGAACTTCTTCAAATCTTCTTTCTTTATAGATAAATTTGCCGGTCATCAATCTTTCTTTAACTGGCATCTTTCGGTAAACTTTGATAAATACAATCGTCTTTATTGATTTTCTTTTGTCGACCATAAAACTTGCTTTTATAAAGTATTTTGTCTTCATCTTCTTTTCTTGAATAATACATGTCTTCATCTTCTTTTCTTGAATAATGGAACTAGCTTTCCATAAAGTCTTTTGTTTTTCTTTTTTCAATAATGTAAAACTTAGTCAAAAGCTTGCTTTCCATAAAGTTTCTTTGTCTTCTTTCTTCAATTATATAGAACTTGTCGGAATAATAATTTCAATCTGCAATAATGTTAACTAACCTTTTGTCTTGTTCATAAGGATAGAATAATATCTTTCAATAATATATAATTATATGAACACATATTCTGGTTAATAATTACCCTTTCTTTAATATAAACTCACACTGGGATTTTGTTTTCTTTAATATAGACTCTCATTGGGACTTTTCTTAAAATATAAACACAATTTTATAATGTTATATCTTCATAGGGATCTTGAGCATCTTGAAATAATTCTTCACTGGGTGTAGGAGAGCTTTTAATTTCATTTATAATCTGTTGCATTTCTTCGGGAGATGAACAAGCTTGTAGTCTTTTAATAAAATCTTTGTCTTGAACAATAAGAGTTGTAACAGAACTGCTTTCTTTATTGGATATGAGATTTTGATAATAATTAGTCACTGCTTTAACATCAGCCTGACTATCTTCTATTCTTTTCCACCATTTGACACTAAATTGCCGATATAATAGTGGAGGAGAGGTTTCACGAGCTTCTTGTTTTTTGTACGTAAATAGGACAATCCATGGTAGTTTGAATATGATAGAGAACTGGAGAGTATATTCTTCTGGACATATATGATCTTCTAGAAAATAATCTTTGTATTTATGAAATCCTTCTAAAATCTTGGTGGGGAATATAGTTGGAATACTTCCGAAATATCTGAACCATTTAATAAACCATTTGGGATAATTGTTGGAAAATTTCTCAGCGAAATAGAAAAACCACGTATGGTTAAAATTTCTTAATAAAAAGGTATGGAACCAGGCATCTTGGTAATCGAAATAGTTATAGACAGGGTATTGGGGATAACTTGCAAGAGTTTTATGAGTATAAGGTTTGAACGACCATTCTTCTGGTGTAATAACTTTGAGAATTTTTACCTTGCTGCAGTCAATATATTCTGAATTCTTTTGGTTAAGGGTATGATCAATAATGACTGACCCACTGTCAACAAGAATAGCTTGATAATATTCTCTAACTTTATAGTCATCAATATAAAAATGGGAACCTTTTGGGTATAGATAATCGATCAGGGTTAAGAAGCTTTGATCAAGCTTTTGTTCTTCTAATGGTTCAAGGATTTTTACAATTTGTTTGTTTGGGTTAATAGAATATTCTGGGGTATTTGTTTGTGAGCTTTTTGGTGGTGTAATGGTTGGTCTAATCCTTGAGGGAGCTGTCATTTGTATAGAGTTTCTGATGGGAATAGATTGTGCAAGAGCAGAATATGGTGGTCTTGCTCTGGGTGCTATTAGTCCAAATCGGTTTGGATGTATAGGTAGAACTGGGAATTCTCTTGGAGTATAGATTGATGATGTAGAGGGTTGGCTAATAGATTGCTTTGACAAAACTATCTTTTTCTTCTCACTCATTTTCCCTGTAGAAATTCTCTTGATAAAAAATCGGGCAAAGAATTGTCTTTTCCTTTTATAAATTCGATTGAAAAATCAAAATTACTTAAAATAGCTTGCCATCTGGCAAAAACTTGTTTAGAAATTAATTTTTTAACATCCTTTTCTAGAATATATTTAGCAGATAAACAATCAATTCTTAATAAAAAAGGTTTCATATATAAATCATCTTCAAATTTTTTAATATTTAATACAATACTTAATATTTCTTTTTTAATAGTAGAATAATTCTTTTGAGTGTCATTCCAGGAACCAGAATAGAATCTTACTAATTTTTCTTCTTCATTATTTAGTTTTTGTTTTAATATTCCTCCAAATCCTAAGTCACTAGCGTCAGTTTCAACAATAAGACTTGCATTAGGATGTGGTATATTTAGACATGGAAGAAATTTTATTTTTTCTTTAATATGTTTGACAATTTTTGTATGTTCTTCGGTCCAAGGTTTTGGATTTTTCTTTAATCGATCGTATAGTGGTTTACATATAATTCCTAAATCTTTAAAGAAATCATGAATATAGTTTAAGCATCCTAAAAATCTTTGTAATTGAGTTTTGTCTTTTATTTCATTAGGAAATTTATTGGTAAATTCAAGACTTCTTTCAATGGGTTTATAGTTCCTTGAATAATATTATGACCTAGAAATCTTACATCTGTTTGGAATAATAACATTTTTGTAGGTGAAACAGCTAATCCATTTTTATAAATAGTATCATAAAATATATTTAAGTGTTTAAAATGTTGATCAATATTTTTTGAAAATATTAAAACATCATCAATATAAACGATTACAAAATTTCCAATTGGTAAGATAATATCATTCATAATATTTTGAAATTCTGATGGAGCGTTTTTTAATCCAAAGGGCATAACGTTCCATTCAAAGTGTCCAAAAGGGACATTAAATCCTGTTTTATACTTATCTTCTTCTTTTATTTGGATTTGCCAATGTAACATCCTCTAAATGAACCTAGAGTTTTATGTATTATTTCGTGATTTAAATTAATATTTAAATGTGTTTAGAAATAATATTGCTTGAAATAGTGAAATAATTGGAATAGGAGTCGAATATTCCAATGTGATAAGTGAAATATTAATTGTTGTAAATTAATGTAGTTGACGGTGCAATAAAATGTTTGGACTCGTAAATGGTTTTCGGGTTCCAGACAATAGATTGAGATGGAGTATTAAATTATACCCGTATATTGAAGGCGGTTTGTGAGGTCGGTTATATATATATCACTTTCCTCTTTAGGAAAGTTTATTTAGAAACTTCAAAACTCACAGAAACTCTCTGAAAACCTTCAAATCAAACTGGAAATCAAATCAGGAAGTTGTGATTCTCGTGAAACTTCCTAATCATCAGATTACCATCGTTAGATTCTTCAATCAGTAAGTATTCTTGAGTATTTAAGAATTTGATTTTGATTTAAATTTGGGTAAATTGATGATTTGAGAGAATTAGATGTTAAAAACATGTTATGAATGTTTTATAATGATTTCCTAAAGCTTTTAGTAGTATATTGATGATTGAAATCGAGTTTGAGGTGATTTGGGTAATAAATCGCGAGTTAGGGTTTTGAGCAGAACGACCTGGGCTGGAACGAAGGTCGAAGCCGGCGGCTTCGTGATGAAGCCGGCGGCTTGATATTCTGAGGAAGCCGGCGGCTTCTAAGCCAAGCCGGCGGCTTGTGTTGCCTGGTAGGACCCGGCGGGTATAAACCCGACCCGGCGGGTGGTGTAAGTTTTAAAACTTGTTTTTGTTCTGTTACCACAATTGGTAAAATACCCGGCGGCTAAGTAGTGTGACCCGACGGGTGGTTGTTTGAAGCCGGCGGCTTCATAAAGAAGCCGGCGGCTTGGTTGGCTGTTACAGCATTTCTTGTTTGATTGTTAATAGTAATGTGATTGTTAGATGTTATATGTTAATAGATGATAATGATTATAGTGTAAATCATTAGTGTATCATTAGAAACTACTAATCTTGATGTGGATTATGTTAAGTTCCTAATAGTATGGATTAATATAAGTTATGTATTGATATGGATTACTAACTTATATTTGATTGTAAATTCTCAGATGTGGAGAAGGCTCAGTGATATTAGACTACTGAGTAAAGGCCTGAGGTAGTCGGTGAGTGGATCTGTAACCTCAGTATGATTTAGTTGTAATGATTTGATTTACAACAAGTAATTATAGTATTACTGTGATAGAATGTAATTGTTGAGATATCTTGCCATGATAGTTTGACTAGTTGCTTACTTGGCTGTTTGAGCTAGTATGTAAGATTCTGAGGTCAACTTGACTTGACAGTTGGACTTGGTTGTTATTGTAGACGACAGGAGATCTTGAAACTTGAAATGTTGGTTTGGAGATCTAGGTCGTGTGTGATTAACAACTGGTTACCGGTAATTCTGTATAGGCCAATACAGATGATTGATAAGGGTTCCCTGAGTACCAAACCGGTATTAGGGTATCTCAGGAGCCACCGGTCCTCATGATGATTGATAATGATTGATAGGTGTAGCTTGACATTGATTGGATGTCGAGTGAATGATTGATTTTCTGTTTATTGTTATTTGATGTAAACAGATTGTTATGCTAGGTTATACTGTTACTTATAGTTTCATTCACTTAGCTTTATGCTAACCCCACCACAGTTCTTCCTGCAGGTTAAATAGATGGGACATATTGGGCAGGAGGTTGTGGGACTGGATGGAATGTTTGACAGGCTGTTACTCTGATTTGATTTTGATAATCAAAGAAATGTTTTGAATTATATAACACCGACTTTGTTGAAATATCATGTGTAATAAGTTTGAAAAAGTTTAGTGACATTTTAAGTAATGTAAAACATTGATAGTATGTTTTGAAATATACGCTTCCGAGTCGCAAATATTATATTATTGTTTATATTTAAACGAGGGGTGTTATAAGTTGGTATCAGAGCAATAGTTTGGGTGAATTGGACTTGATAGAATGTTCAATCCTAAACTTTGATTGAGTTGAGTCAAACATTCCAGTGGGTGCGGGTTTAGTTGATTAGTGAATGTGTGAGAAAGTGATTAGTTGAATATGTACTAACCCTTAACAAGTTGTGAAGTTGTTGTTTGATTGCAGAGACGGAGGAACATGAGTATCTGATTGGTATATTTCATGTTTCCTCAATACTCGTTGGCTTAAGATTGTCAGGTAATCTTCGATAAGCCTGTGTTAAATTTAAATTAACTTGAACTGTTTACTTTGTTATGTTAAGTAAGCATTGTTGTGAAGTTAATTGAGTCAGACTGATATGATTCCCCAGTTTTGAGTCAACTAATGATTGTTATAGGTTGACATGATGATAGAGGTATTGAATGGGATACTCATTGTAGTGGTTATTTCTGATTGAATTGAAAATGCAGAAATGTGATTAAATGAGTAGATAAAGAGTTGATTAAGGTTTAACATGATTGATGTTGGAACCTAAGGAGTGTCTTTATTGGTGAGACAAAATAATTGATAGTATTATATTAGTAGATTGGTTACAGGGTGTGATTTGAATTCTGTGTAAGGATTGTTGTGTCATTTGATTTGAAAATGACTGCTAATTGAGAAAATATGTGGTTATGTGGCTATATGATATGTTTTGACTATAGCTAAACCTTTGAGCTAAACCAAGACTGATAGGTTTATAAGAAATATGGCTTATGATAAAGCTAAATTGATTAAGGAAGTGGTAGATCTTTCTGGTCAATTGTAAATTAGTAAATGAAATGTTTATAGTAACATGATTGAGTAGAATTGTTGTGACAGTGATGCTTGATATGATAGCATATGTCAAAGTGATGATAATTAAGTAAGAAGTGTCCTGAATTTTGAATGTAAATAGGGACATTGATTAGTGTAAGTAATGAAACTATGCTGACGAGTTATCATGTGTTTGAGGTTTCAGATAAGTGATATACTGAGTAATTCAGTTGTTGAAAATTAGAACATTGTGTGTATGTGAGATGGCTTACATATGTAAGGTTGAATATGTAAGTAGTAAGCTGATTTTGAGTATGTATCAGCTGATAGGAACTATTAAATAGATTATGATTGATTTGAAATCATGAAGTATTTAATACATACATGAGATAAGAGTAGGTTATATTGATAATTATAATGTAGAGTAGTCTGAGAATGGATTGTGAAGAACATAATCTTGCAACGCCTGATCACCGTTGTTATATTATGTTGTGTCACATGAATTTGTTGAGGCTACTTGGTATAAAAGAAATGTAATGTGATTTAGAAAACTGAGCATGAAAGTATGCTAAGTGGTTTAATAGTTGTTTTGATAAGAAAACAATTGGTTGATAGAACTGTAACATCTAGAATGTAAATGTGAGAGTGTAAATAATGTTTGTCATTGATAGTTGTTTTGTTGATGAACATAAATGACAAATTGAATTCTGTTAAATAGGTAATTGTGATTGATAATGATAGATTACCTGTAGGTGGATTTGTATAGTGTTTAAATGAATCACTATGTTGTAGCTGGCTTGTATGAAGCCAAAGTTGAGATAGGTTGATATTGTTTGGTTTAAGGATTCTTAGTATTATTTAGAGTAATAATGTGAAATATATGTTTGAAAGTAAACATATAATATGGAATGGCTTGTATGGAGCCAATACTGATGTAGGTTGACCTTGTCCTTGTGAAGGATTGATAAGATTATTGAAAGTAATAATTTAAAATATATGTTTGAAGGTGAACATATAAGATGAAATGGTTTGTTGTGAGTTAATATTGATAGTATGTTAACTTTGAAAGTCAAACCATGAATAGAGAGTTGTGTATAAAATTAATTGCTTGTGATTGGTTTGAGTTTGGGTCAAACTTGAGGAAAGCAATTAGAAAATTTTATTGATTGGTTGATTGAGATCAAGGTTGACACATAGTCAACTGTTTGTGTTGAAATAGTCTAACATAGATTGAAATGTTATGATTGTGTGGAATGTGATTGAATTCCTAGATTGATTAAAATCATGTTGAAACGGGTCATGTGAGATCCAAAGGAGATAGATAAATTGTCTAAGTTTGTGAGACTTGATTAATTACTTAAAGCTAGTATTAAGTAATTGAAATAGTGTTAAGTATAATTGAACTGAATATGTGTTAAGGAATTATACAGATGTGAAGTCATGTTATGATATGACAGTTATAATTTGTTGAAAGGTGCAAATTAAGTTACATTGGTTAGGATTGTGATAAGAAAGTCTTACCAGTGTATGAGGCTTGTGATGATAGCTTTGATTTGGTAAGAATGTGAGATAAGAAATAATTGAAAGTTATTATTAATGGTTGCCTAGATTGACTGGTACCTCATGGTGAATTACTTAGGTATGGAAAGAATTGAATGGATTCTTTTGTTAATTGTTGATAGTATACAAATGAAATAAGTGATAAAGTGATAAATTGGGATTAGATCCAAGTAAGAAAAGATATGAAGGTATATCTGGAAATGAATTATATTAAAGGTTTAGCTTAACCTTGGTTAATAATTGAGGAAATATGAATTGAATAGTTGGTCATATTTAAGAAATCAGGTATGAAATTAAGTGTAATGATCATTATTTTGATAGTTTAAGAATAATGATTGCTTGACATTTGGGGCTGAAAACCTGATGTGTATAATTGTAAGTGTTAGAAAGTAAGAGAAACCTTGAGATTGATAGGTGATGATTGTATTCACCAAACTTTTCTTGAAAGTTTAGAATGAAATGTTTAAGTTATATGCTAGTTGATAAGTATATAAGTGACACATAGAGTTATTGATTATTCCATGTCCTGTGGTATGGATATGTGATGATTAGTAGTATTGAGAAGGCTTGATAAAGACTTTAACAGTCTGAATGGCCTAGTATATAGAATGAAATGAAATTGTTGTGTATGTGTCCATTTTAGAGAATATTTGAAATTGTGTAAGTATATATGTGTAGTATACATGATAATAAATGGCATGATAAGTTTTAATAAATTGAATTAAAATGTGCCATAAGATATGTGGAGGTTAATTAATTGTGATTAACTTGATGTAGATTTTGTTGGAAATGTGTTGGAAAGTAGCACATTTTGATAGTGTGATATTGTGATGCTTGACCTGTAGTATCATAATATGTGGATTAAGACTGACTTAGTTGCTAGATTGACGGGATCTAGTGTTGAATGATTGGGTGATTAAAGTTGTATAAATTCTAATTGCTTGTGATTAGTAGTTTAAAATTGTAAAATTGAATTGAAATAACTGGTTGCTAAGAGAATATTATTGATGTCTTACCAGTTTAAATAATAAATAAGTTTTAACTTGATGGTTAGTTAGACTTTGGAGATACATAATAAGTATTGATGGGTACACTGTAGTGTATAATCATTAGTGTTGTGATTATTGGTTGTGTAAATTGTTGTTGTTGACAATTGATAGATTGTAATGAAAGGAGTTACAAACAGAAATAAGTCAATGTAGAGGTTGGTTGAATGTAGGTAATATTTGATTGTGGTACTATTGCTGATTGAGCAAAGTACTTGTTGATTGTGGTTTTACCTACTGAGTGTGACCTCTGCTTTGCTTATTTAGATGATATGAATCTGGAGTACTTTTAAGTAAAAAATTTCATATGATTAAAGTGATATGTGAACCTTATAGGTTGATCAAAAGAATATAGGTATGAAACTTTTGAGATGAAAAGTTGACCTAGATTTGAATTTCAAATCTTTGATAGTAGAGATTTGAGATTGTTATCTGTTATTAGACTGATTGTAAGTCGTGAGCAGAAATTTTATTTCAGTAGTATTAGATACATTGTGGTTTAATAACCACTGTTGTGATACTGTTGTGATGTTTTATTGATAACAGAGATGAACAGTGGTAATAGGTTAAAGATTTTAGCACATTGCTAATCTTTAGTTGTATAGATCTATTAAGTGATTGTAGGTTTCACTTGTCGTTTAAGTGATAGTGAATTCACTTGATTTAGTAAGTGTTTATCTATAAGATATATCTGATTGATGATATTGATTAGATGCACTGTATGTGGGAAAAGATAGAATCATGTACATTTGGATATGTGCATGTGGAAAGAATTCAAACAGTCTGAGTATAGTTGTAAGTTGCTATTGAGGACAAATGTTTGATAAGAGATATGTGATTATATCACATTAGTTATATTGATTGAGATTAGATTTCGGGGCGAAATCTTTTTAAGGGGGGTAGAGTTGTAACATCCTCTAAATGAACCTAGAGTTTTATGTATTATTTCGTGATTTAAATTAATATTTAAATGTGTTTAGAAATAATATTGCTTGAAATAGTGAAATAATTGGAATAGGAGTCGAATATTCCAATGTGATAAGTGAAATATTAATTGTTGTAAATTAATGTAGTTGACGGTGCAATAAAATGTTTGGACTCGTAAATGGTTTTCGGGTTCCAGACAATAGATTGAGATGGAGTATTAAATTATACCCGTATATTGAAGGCGGTTTGTGAGGTCGGTTATATATATATATCACTTTCCTCTTTAGGAAAGTTTATTTAGAAACTTCAAAACTCACAGAAACTCTCTGAAAACCTTCAAATCAAACTGGAAATCAAATCAGGAAGTTGTGATTCTCGTGAAACTTCCTAATCATCAGATTACCATCGTTAGATTCTTCAATCAGTAAGTATTCTTGAGTATTTAAGAATTTGATTTTGATTTAAATTTGGGTAAATTGATGATTTGAGAGAATTAGATGTTAAAAACATGTTATGAATGTTTTATAATGATTTCCTAAAGCTTTTAGTAGTATATTGATGATTGAAATCGAGTTTGAGGTGATTTGGGTAATAAATCGCGAGTTAGGGTTTTGAGCAGAACGACCTGGGCTGGAACGAAGGTCGAAGCCGGCGGCTTCGTGATGAAGCCGGCGGCTTGATATTCTGAGGAAGCCGGCGGCTTCTAAGCCAAGCCGGCGGCTTGTGTTGCCTGGTAGGACCCGGCGGGTATAAACCCGACCCGGCGGGTGGTGTAAGTTTTAAAACTTGTTTTTGTTCTGTTACCACAATTGGTAAAATACCCGGCGGCTAAGTAGTGTGACCCGACGGGTGGTTGTTTGAAGCCGGCGGCTTCATAAAGAAGCCGGCGGCTTGGTTGGCTGTTACAGCATTTCTTGTTTGATTGTTAATAGTAATGTGATTGTTAGATGTTATATGTTAATAGATGATAATGATTATAGTGTAAATCATTAGTGTATCATTAGAAACTACTAATCTTGATGTGGATTATGTTAAGTTCCTAATAGTATGGATTAATATAAGTTATGTATTGATATGGATTACTAACTTATATTTGATTGTAAATTCTCAGATGTGGAGAAGGCTCAGTGATATTAGACTACTGAGTAAAGGCCTGAGGTAGTCGGTGAGTGGATCTGTAACCTCAGTATGATTTAGTTGTAATGATTTGATTTACAACAAGTAATTATAGTATTACTGTGATAGAATGTAATTGTTGAGATATCTTGCCATGATAGTTTGACTAGTTGCTTACTTGGCTGTTTGAGCTAGTATGTAAGATTCTGAGGTCAACTTGACTTGACAGTTGGACTTGGTTGTTATTGTAGACGACAGGAGATCTTGAAACTTGAAATGTTGGTTTGGAGATCTAGGTCGTGTGTGATTAACAACTGGTTACCGGTAATTCTGTATAGGCCAATACAGATGATTGATAAGGGTTCCCTGAGTACCAAACCGGTATTAGGGTATCTCAGGAGCCACCGGTCCTCATGATGATTGATAATGATTGATAGGTGTAGCTTGACATTGATTGGATGTCGAGTGAATGATTGATTTTCTGTTTATTGTTATTTGATGTAAACAGATTGTTATGCTAGGTTATACTGTTACTTATAGTTTCATTCACTTAGCTTTATGCTAACCCCACCACAGTTCTTCCTGCAGGTTAAATAGATGGGACATATTGGGCAGGAGGTTGTGGGACTGGATGGAATGTTTGACAGGCTGTTACTCTGATTTGATTTTGATAATCAAAGAAATGTTTTGAATTATATAACACCGACTTTGTTGAAATATCATGTGTAATAAGTTTGAAAAAGTTTAGTGACATTTTAAGTAATGTAAAACATTGATAGTATGTTTTGAAATATACGCTTCCGAGTCGCAAATATTATATTATTGTTTATATTTAAACGAGGGGTGTTATAGCCAAAATCCAGATTTCATGTCAAATTTCGAAAATATTTTTGAGTCATATAATTTTTTTAATAAATCTCTTTTATTAGGTTTAGGGTATCTAATCCATTCTAATACTTTATTTAAGGGTTTATAATTTATAACTAACCTTGGAATACCTCTTTCAATTTCTGCATTATTAATTACATAAAAGGCTGAACATGACCATGGTGACTTAGAGGGTCTAATAAGTCTTTTTTCTAATAATTCTTTGATTTCTTTTTTACAATTTAGTTCTAATTTGATAGACATATGTATAGATTTTGCCTTAGTAGGTATATTCTTTTCATTGAATTCTTTAATATAAGGTAATCCTACTGTGTGTTGTTTTCTTTTCCAGAAAGCACTGGGTATAGTTGAACACACATTATTTTTAAATTTTTCTTCAATAAATTTTACTTTATTCTTTATATTTTTGTCCTGTAATTGATTATATATTCTTTTATCATTTATTTCATTTATTAAAAATTCAGCTTGTTTTCTTTTATTTTTAATTAAATGTAATTCATGGGTAACAATAGGTGTAGTAAATTCGAAAATTATTTCTTTATTTAATACTTTTGTGATAATACCTCTTTCGTCCACACTTATAGGATATAATTGTATTATAAAGGGTAATCCTAATATAATTTGAGAAGTTAAATTTTTTACTAATATAAGATGAGTTTTAAAACAATAATTTTCTTTACATATATGAACATCAGATAATTTATAACCTATATTAAGTTTAGATCCACTAGCAGTGGATAATCTCTGAGTTGATTTCTCAAAATATTTAGTCGGAATTAAACCTTCCAGTATACAATTTAAATCTGCTCCAGAGTCAACTAAAGCAATTAAGGTTATTTTAAATTCTCCGTTTATCATTATATTTACTTTCGTATGCCATCTTTGATATTTAGTATATTGAATTTCATTAATTATAGGGTCAATTAAGGGTTTATCTCCTGAGGTTATATTTTCTTCATTTTTACTTTCCTCTATAGTTTTAACATTTTCTTTTAAAATTCTTATCTCAGTTTTAACCGTATTAAGTTCCTCTTGTAAGTCTTGTATTGTTATAGGTTTGGTCTTATTAAATCTTTTGCATATTTCATTAAAATTATATATGGTATAATCTTCTTCTACCTTGCTTTGATTATATAATTTTTCTTCTAATTGTTTTAGGTATAGATCTTTTGTTTCTTTATTATTGATTTTACTTATCATGTCAATTAATAAATGTAATTCATCATTATTAGTAATAACATTAATTTCTCTATAGTTACAATTACATGTTCCTATACATTCGCAATTTTCAGAATTGCTGCTATTCTTAGATGTTTCTTCTTCAATTTTGTTTAAATCATTTTCACTGTAATCAGATATACTTGATTCATTATCTTTGATTAATTTACTAATTATTTATCTAAGATCTTCTATATCGATTTCATTAATTTTAGTTTTAGAGTAACAATCTTTTAACATGTGTCCAGGTCTACCACATTTATAACAAATAATAATATCTTGGTTGTTTTATTTTTTATTTTCTCTTCTATATTTATTATTATATTTTTTGTATGATACCTTCTTCTTTCTTTTATAATCTTTATTTTGATAACATTCTTGATTATTTTTCATAGGTTTTTTATTATATCTTTTATATTTTATTTTCTTAGAACTAGAAGGGGGCAATATTAAAGGTTCATAACCATATTGTTCACAAAAATTTCCTAGTTCATGTCTTCCACCAATTCCTTCCTTTTTAATTTTTGCTTTTAGTTTTAGATCAGAACATATAGCTAATCCTTCTTTATTAACATAGTTTATAATTTCTCCATAAGTTAATTCTTTATAAGGAATTTCATTATTATAATCATTACTTAATTTATTTCTAATTCTTTCAGCAAATAATTTTGGCAATCCGGCAATAAATATTTCTTTCCAATAGGATTCTCTACAATCTGGTCTAGTTATCACTTTTGCTAGGAAAACATCTTTATACCATCTGAAATCTTGTAATTTTCTACATGTTAAATTTAATAGTATAGTTGAATTTCTTTCTTGATATTCTGCTGGATTTCCTACATAATTTTTTATAATAGCATATACTAAAGTGTTTAAGGAATCATCAATATGTGTTTGAACAGCCGATCCATTTTCTGTTTTTATAACTACTCCCTCCGTCCCGAATCTATTGTCCATTATTGCTTTTTGGGATGTCCCAATTTAATTGTCCACTACTATAAATAGATAAGTTTAATGAGATAAAGTTCATTTATGCCCCTAATGTGTATATGTAAGACAAAAAGTTAGGTAAAAAGTAAATGGTAAAACTGTCTTTGTATCAAAAAGTAAGAGAGATAGTGATGTTTTTCTTAAACTGCGTATTTTTTGTCTGGGGACAATAAAATTGGGACGGAGGGAGTAATTTTTTTGCATTTAATATATGATTTCTTTCATCTTGAGTTACATAACTATCCCACCATCCTTTTAATACTCCTGTAAATCCCGATATTATCATTTGTGTTATTTTATTGTCTGGATTTTTATGAGCTTTATATGAAGTTGCTGCCATAGTCATTTCTTGCAATAGGTTTAAAATTTGATATTCCGTTTGACCATCTATATTCCATTCATATATTGAATTACCATCGTATCTAGATTGTACAATTTTATCTCTTTCTTCATATTGTAAATCTGGTGGTGTTGGTCTATAATAATAATTTCTTGTTTCTGGTCGGGGTGTATAAGTCTTATTGGATGTATAAGGATTGTATTTTATCTTTTCTATAGCATGAAATTGTTCTTCTATTTCAGATATATCAGAGGTTTGGTCTTCATTTATAACATTTACATTATGATTTGATATAGTAAATCTTTGTAGTTTTTCTTCAATTTCTCTTAATAGTTTACTTTGTCCTCCTAGATTTATTAGTGTTTCTATATTGTGGGGTATGAATATAGGGTTTTCTTCTACTTGTATATTAGTTGAAGTACTTGCTTCTTCATTTTTATTTTCTATTCTATCTAATTGCTATCCTATAGTGTTTAACATTTCATTAGTATGATTATTTTGATATACAATATTTTTTAATATTTTATCAGTATCTGGTTTATCAGCTTTCGAAAAGGGGATTCCTATATATTCCTTTTCTTCCTTTTTTATAATTATATCCTTACAAGGTGGTTTAATACTTATAATCTTCTCATTAGTTGTTAAATCAGTATATGATCTATTTATATTAGTCGTTGTTTCTATCTTGACTTTATAAGGAAATTCTATATTTTCTTCTATACAATATAATTCAAACCATGTAAAAAACGGTATATTTTCCTTATTATCTTGCATATAAATAATCCATTTTAATTCATGAATGATCTTTTTATCTTTATTAAAATTAAGATAATACCATATAAGTTTTTCATTATTATAGTTATTAAGTCTTTCGTCCATTAAATAATCTAAATCTTTTTTATTCATTGTTTTAACAAATTATTAATTTAGACCTTGTCGTTTTTAGTTTATTTGCATTTATTTTTAATAGTATTTTTATTGTATCTATATGTTTTGATGTAATATTTTTTATTTGTTCTATTTGATTTTTACTTAACCATCTATAATCTGTATCTCTTTTTCTTCTAAAATCTTCTAACTGTTGAATCAATTGTTTTCGTTCTTCATATAAGAACATTAAATAAACTGATATAAACCTATTATGATCATTATTCATTTGTATTTTACTCATAATTGTTCTTCTCTGTAATAATCTACTTCAGATTTAGAAGGGTTATAAGAGTTATTAAAATCTTCACTTATATTATCATCTTCATATAGTGGTTTAGGTATAGATCTATTAAAATCAACTCCTTTAACTCTCATAGACTGTGATCTTCTTAATAAAGGTTCACTAGATTTTGAACTAGAGGTTTCAGGAATATATGTGGAATACCTAGGTGGTTCTTTTCCAAAATCTACCTCTATACTTCCGTCAGTATGTTCTGTAATATCTGATATTTTGCTAATAGTTTCTAAAGGTTTGGGTGAACTTATATCTTCTAATTTCCAATTTTGGTTTTAAGTAATTTCATTCCATTTTAATCTTTTAGGTATATTAACCCTAGAATTTCTAGTATTAGCTTCAAATATTATAGTTTCATCTTTTGGTGACATTAATTTTGATCTTGGTTCTACAGTAGTGGTCATTGTTTTATATAAAACTCTATATATAACAAGTATAGGGTCAGTTCTTTGTTTAATATCTAAGTGTTTTGTTTTAATTGTTAAATTTAAAGTATCTAATATATTTTTGTCTAATAAAGATATAGTAAAATTAGGATAACAATTAAAATATATAGGGCCATTACATATATTAGATTCTGCCATGGCTAATAAAGAATTTTTAAAATTTAAATGTCTAGCATCTCTTAATACAACTAGAGTAGGTACATCTAACCCTATCCTAGTCAAAGGTTTAATGGCTATCTGTATTAATCCTATATGTAGAAATCTATAATTTTTCATATGATCTTTAATAGTATTTCTGGAGAAAAGCTGTATACTTTGATTATTTTGTAGAAGAGGTAAAGTTTTTTCTGTTTGCTTTATAGAATATCCCTGGAAATAATCAAAAGAACCAATCTTATAAATATTACTAATCTTTTGTTTAGGTATATCCCACTCTTTCAAATTGTTTTCAATATTTGAAATAGAAACTTCCATAGAATTTGATGATCATGTTCTTCTTCGATTTCAGAAGTAGAACTACCTTTTTGATTTGATAGTAATCTTGTGATTCTATTCATATTTAATTATTAACTTGATTTAAACTTTTTTTTTCTAGAAAACCTTAACTTATAATGTTGATTGAACATACTTTCTCCGGGAACACCCCCATATCGCCGTGGTACGGTTGTCTTACTGTTCGTCTGCGACTAATTCCAACCGGCTGATCGACAGGGCTTACCAACGCAGATGTATATTTTCTCAACATATATAAATTAATTTTTCCTTTCAACAATGATGAAATCAAACAATTCATAATTTTCATAAGAATATAATCCATAACTATAACTACTACCACCTCAAAAAAATGAGCTCATGGCTCTGATACCAAATGTGTACAAGATCATGGAAATTATGGAAATTAAAGAATTATAGAAATAAGAATATATATATATATATATATATATATATATATATATATATATATATATATATATATATATATATATATATATATATATCTTTACTAATATATAATGCATATGCCCTTTTTACCTTTAAGAACTTTAAGTTTCAACCATTATAGAATCTCAGCCGTTCATTAGAGTCAAGTCCATCTCAACCATCAATCTTCATAACTCACAAAAAGATGGGAGCTGTTAAATTCAAGTAATTTTTTACTAAATTCAAGGATTCATGTGCATAAATAGTTGTACTGTAAGCATAAAGAGTTGTACTGTTTCCGTGAATTCATTAAAAACTTCCTTGAATTTATCAGCTCCCCAAAAAGATAGGACATATTTAAATAACCAAACCGTAAATTAACACATACTTCTACACCACAAAACACACACTCTGGGCTTCTCTCCCTCTCTCTAAAATGCTCCCATTTCTATAATTTCTACCCACAAACGACAGCTCCTTAAAGCGCCGCCAACCTTAATATTTAAGACACAAACATAGTAAGTAACCATCTTGCTTTTCGTCGGGAGTCACTAATACCACACCGTAACTTTCTCTTGGTTCGGTCTGACTCGATCTTCCAAGTATGCGGGTTTCCAACTTTCGGTGTTGAGACCCAACGAATTTTGGCAATTGTTGTTGTTTTAAGCTGATTTTTTTCAGTAGCTCTTTAGATTGGTCTCTCAAAATTCGTGGGTTTCCACCGTTGGTGTTGAGACCCGACGAGATCTAACGAGATCCATCATTTTTAAAGCTGTTCATGTGGGATTTTGTTTAGATCTGTCTTGATTTGTTGAAATCCGTTTGTTTCTATGTTGGATCTGTTGTTATTTTTGCGTTTCGTGTTAGATCCGTAAGTACATCGATTTAGGCCGGAAGTTCTTTGATTTACATATCGTGATTTTAGATTTCTGGTGTTTATTTTGTGTGTTACAGATTTGTTTGTAGCTGTGTTTGTGTAATTTTTTTTTTTTGATATTCATTTTGTTTGGCTGACAAGAAGTTTTTATTCAACCCAGCAAACGCAAAAGGTTGAATGCTTAAATATCCAACAGACAATTAGAGAGATTTTTTGGCATTTATTTTGTTTTTTGAAGGATGTTTTCCACCGTCGATTTGCAAGACGACCGGATTCTTATGCCGAAAGATAATAAAAAAGGTGATTTTGTAATTTTTAATGTTGCATTTTCGTTTTGTGGAGCTCCTATTGATAAAAAAAAAGTGGCAATTTTTTAAATTTTACAGGTTTGCATTTAAAATTCGTTTGTATAAAAAGAAGATAACTTATTAAATATTAAGTACTCTTATCTTTTAGATAAATATTATGCATATGAAATTATGAATGCAAGGATTTTGTTAGTTTTTATAATCCCAACCATAAGCTCTTCCATTTGTTATTATTTGCTTTGATTTTGGTTATTTTGTAAAACTACTGGTGTGCGATTTACTGAGCCAAATCGTAAAAACGAAGAAAGTTTCTGGGATTTGTCTGTTACCTTAAGAAAAGGAATCAAAATCAGCAAGTTCCACGCCAAACAAACAAGAAACGTTAAGCAATAGAGAAGAAGTTAAAAGAAATGAAATTGGTTTAGAATATAACCACTTTACATAAAGATCACATAACAAAAGCCACAACAAGTCAACAACTAAAGAATTTTTTTATTCAATTTGAATTTAAGAATTTTATTCTTTATTAACTTTACTCGTATAAATTGCACATGTGCTATATTTTCTTTATGCTCCATTTGTTCATTTGATGATATAGCATCGAAGTAAAGTGGCTAAGAAAAAAAATCTACATCGGCTAATTAACAAAATCATTAAATTTACAATCACATATTTCATATATGTGTAAAAAAATATATGCGCACTCTTATAAATGCATAAAAATTGAAAAAATGATTGATGCACAATTATAGAGATAATCGTGTGTCAATTGTTTTTTCGATTTCGTACATTTGTTGAAATGTGCATTAATAATTCTTTGCATAATTGAGATGCATCAATGTAAATCTAATAATTTTATTTTATAATATGAGTAGAAAAATAATTTTGATTTTTTGGATCAATAAAAAGTAAATGCTACAGTAGTACAATCGAAATTGCTTCACTTTCAACTTATTTAACGAATGTCATATTAAAAATCACTTATAACAAACAGAGTTAAAGAGCGGTCTTAATAGTAGGACTTCCAATGGTGACGCGGTCATTCGCCCGTCAGTTGTGTCAGCTCAGTATCAACTCTGCATTTTCCCAAATTTACTGAAATTAAAATAACAACCGACACAAAAGTGCCAATAAAGACACCATCGATTAGTGACTTGGGGACGTGATTATTGAGCAATTACACAAAGACTCAAAAAATTGTAACCGGAATTATTGACAAGTCATCAAAAATGATCTATATATGTAACTTATAACGAAAGGACATAATGAAGATGTTTTAAAACCTTTTCAGTTAAAAACGCATTTTGATGTAACGATGGTCATTTAAAAAGACATGCTTAATGCAAGAAACCATTAGACACTGCCGAAATTACTGAAATAATCAATTGCAAGCTATCCAAAAGATCGTTAGTAACAAATTGCCGCTGCCGCTTTGCGCGGGTACAAGGCTAGTATATATATAATGCATATGGCATTTTTTTACTTTAAGAGTTTAAGTATTCAACCAATATTCAATCTTGACCCTCCATTTGAATCTCAAGTGATCTCAACCCTCTATTTTAACCTTACAAAAACCACATATAAGTACAACATAACCCTACTCATACACATACACAAACACCAAAAAAACACACATTTTCTTTCATCTCTCTCAAAATCCCCTTTCCAATTTTCTCTCCCTTAAATAGCCGGCGATCAAAACTTTTCTGCCGGCAACACGTTTCTCCCCACCACCATCAAATTGCCATCACGAATATCTTTTTCTCATACCTCAAAATTTA
The DNA here is from genome assembly GCA_949592205.1 of Helichrysum umbraculigerum. Classification (NCBI taxonomy): domain Eukaryota; kingdom Viridiplantae; phylum Streptophyta; class Magnoliopsida; order Asterales; family Asteraceae; genus Helichrysum; species Helichrysum umbraculigerum. The sequence goes on along the minus strand of CATIUR010000001.1, from coordinate 325,384,269 downwards.
TGTCTTCGTTAGATCTGCATCGATTACTCAAAATTTACGGGGTTCCACCTTTTTGGTGTTGAGGCCCGACGAGTTTCGACAGATCCTTTGTTTATAAGCCATTTTTCTTCGGTTCATCTTTATTTATGACTGGGTTTGTCAAACTACGTGGGCTTCCACCCTTTGGTGTTGAGACCCAACAAGGTTTAGATAGATCTACCGTTTTTAAAGCGATATATGTCGGGTTTTTGTTTATATCGATCTGTCTTTTTTTTTTATGTTAGATCTGTAGTTTTATCTGGGTGTTTTTGTTAGATATGTAGTTTCTTCATTTGGCAAACCGAGTTTGCCGGAAAAGTTCAGAACATGGAGTCGGTTTCCGTGGGTTATAGGTCACTGGCTATCGGGTGTTAGAGTTCGTGTGTGATGGTGATGCCGGATACATTTTTTTTTTTTTTTTGGTTAAAGCTTTTGTCTGACTGATAGGGGTACCGGCTAATGGGGTACCGGTATATGGTTTTTTTTTTTTTTTTTTTGAAAAATTCACTTTTGAGATGTGAACTGTAAAGTAAAAATCACTTGCAGTCAAGTAGCTACGTACATATTTTGAACGGATTTGACTTGGGGTTTTCTTATAAATCAGGCATACAGTTAGATCAAATATAGTACAAACATGCCAATTATTAGAAGAAGTGAATGAGTTATGCCTTTCTAATTAACATGTTTATACACCCCTGTCTCTCTGTTTTCTTTTAAAGTAAAAAAGACAATCGTAGCATAGTTATTAATTTTAGAGCTGAAGTAGTTATTATACATGTTAAGATTGAATTGATTTACTTCACTACTCATTAGAATGAATATTGACTTAATGATAATGATAATGTGAAAAGAAAGAGAGACAGAGAAATGTGCATTGGCGGTGGTTAAGGAAAGAAAGACGTGCGAGAAGCCCAAAATTGAACTAACGATGTTTTTTAAATTATACAACGTCACTTTTTATTTTACGTATCAAAAGTTGAGAACTGTTGCTACTTTTAAAATTTTTGTTTTAAGGCATTTTAAAGTTTCTAACAAACCTTTTATTAGCATGTTTTTATCAGAAATAACCAGAACCTTATATTTGTAACAAATTTAGTTTTTGAAGTTAGTTGCATGATTGTTGTGTGACGATGAATGTCTTATTAGAGCTAATCATTTGTCATACCCTTCATAAAAATTGTTGTATTCTGATTTCTTATACCTTTTAATGGAATTGTAATATTCTTGATTTAACATTGTAATAAGTCGATATCTATTTGTTAATAATAATATTAGCCATAAATTATCGGTTTAGTGTGTGTAAATGTAATAAACTATAATTTGACATTTAGTATGTAGTGAACTATTTGAATTTACATTGTATGTAATGAACTTGTGATTTATTTACATTATATGTATATATGTTAGGCTAATGGTTTGAAGGGACACCACATAGTGGCTTATATAGTTGACACGTGAAAAAAATATTATAAATTACATACAAAGTAAAGCAATTGCAAGTTTGTTCTATACAATGGAAACCTGAGTAGTTCACTACATATTACGAATGGCGACTATAATTTATAACATGCACACATACTAAACCCATCAATTATTCCGAGTGTTATAACTTATTTGCACAACTATGACTCCTTTAACGAAACCAATTTGATTCCCTACAAGACTCCTATAGTGGAAAAAAAAACAAAAAAAAAAAAAAATTGCCAAGCAAGATTATTTTGGTTAAAATAATTTTAGTCATCTACTCAAATTCTTTCAAAATTCTAGCATCAATTTTTAGTTTTATTCCATTCAACTTTTCAAGATATTGACCCAACATTTGGCCATTTGGATATTTGACAAAAATAAACAAGTGAATTGTGTCACATGAACCTTTTATTTGAAACTTTCTTATGGTCAATGAGCACATAGAAATAGGATACTACAATTGCTCTGATTTCTCAGTACAAGTTTCATTTTTTAATATACTTAAAACATATTGATTGTACCTTAAAGTATTTAAACATAAAATAGTTTAAAAAGTTGAAGATCAATGAATATTTGTGAAGGATAGTGTTAGACCTCACCTTTTATTTTTCAAATAAATGATTTGTCGGTTATGAATCGAGATGTAACATGTGAAGTTACACCTTATAAGCAAGTAATCTTAAATATAAATAAACCAAAATCCCATGGAGGAATCTGGACCTTTCGATGGAGTTTTTTAAATTTGATTCAACGATATATAATTAAATTAGATTAGAAATAATAATGTTACACTTTACCCCCACTAAATAAGAAACCATCTTTTAATAAACCTTTAAATATTAAATATTATATAAATATATATTAATAAAAAAATTTCAGCTTATAATACTATTAAATAAAATAAAATAATACAAACAATATAAACGAACTGAACTTTCACAACATATTTTCAATATTAACGAATTTACTTCATAAATATAAGCAAAGTCATTACTATTTAAAATAAAATTATATTCTATTTAAGTCTTTAATAATACAAAAAATATAAACGAACACAACTTTCACAACATATTTTCAATATTAACGAATTTACTTCATAAATATAAGCAAAGTCATTACTATTTAAAATAAAATTATATTCTATTTAAGTCTTTAATAATACAAAAAAATATAAATGAACACAACTTTCACAACATATTTTCAATATTAACGAATTTACTTCATAAATATAAGCAAAGTCATTACTATTTAAAATAAAATTATATTCTATTTAAGTGTTTTCTTAATTATAATTCTTTATTTTAACCCGATATATATATATATATATATATATATATATATATATATATATATATATATATATATATATATATGATCCATCACTTTTTTACATTTTTCCTCATATTTGTAACAATGGATTCACTAATATCTCAACAACTTCAAAAAATTGTGCATCCCAAAATTAAGTATCATTGAACATACATCAGATCAAAAACAACCAGTTGTTCAATATTCCAAAATTTCAAAAAATAGAAGGTATGATGTATGCATTTTTTAATTATATTGTTTATATATGACAATCATAATCTACAACAATGAATTCACTCATATTCAATTGAATATCTATAACAATCTCAATTTAGTCGTTCGTGTTGTCACAAGTCTTAATGCTATACATATACGAGTTATACCATTTTACGTTTACTAACATATATATTAATTTATTGAATTAAAAAATTAAAAATAAAACTTCAAATTTATAACAATTTTGATTTAGTCACCCGCATTGTCGCGGGTCTTCACCTAATACATAGTAGAGTAAAATCATCTAAGAATTATATTAAAGTGACTTGAATGGATGACAAACACATGAATCATCGAAAATAAAAGGAACACAAAAAAATCATAAAGTTGTCAGAATTTATTCACCCCGCTGCTTTGCGCGGGTACAAGGCTAGTATATATATATATATATATATATATATATATATATATATATATATATATATATATATATATATATATATATATATATAAGTTAGATTAGATGGAGGGTGGGGGATGTGTTTTCACTATTTTTTTTATCTCCTTGTTTTTACAGGATCCCATTCCTATAGTTTGGATCAAATGAGAACACCTTAAAAATTAGAACGGCTAAGAACGCTTCAATATATATCTTCAGGCCAGGCCCTAGGGGTGTTCAACCTGGGCTGCAGCATAGGGCCCAATTGTTTGAGGGGCCCAAAATCTCGATATGTTGTTTATTTACTATGTATGAAATCAGGTATAATCAAAGTCACTAGTACAAAAACGAGTAAAAAGAGCGCAACGTTATAGCGGTTTTAAGTGAAAACCGCTATAAAGATCATAAAGTGGATATAATAATCTTCAATGGAGCGGTTTACCAGTCTTACTGTGGGGTCCCAACAATGCTAATGTAGCGGTTTATGTTAAACAGCTTTAATTAACAATAATTGTGGCGGTCAAGTCTACTCGCTACATTTGTTATACTCCATTAGTAGTGGTTATTAACAAACCGATTCAAAATTAACTATATTTATTCCAGGAAAAAATACCCAAGAAAATATTTGGAGCCATTTATAGCGGTTGTCAGTAAACCGACCCACAAGAAACGTGTGCATGGGCCTTAATGGGCTTAATAATTTTGAAGTTGTACGTGACCGACAGATCGAGAAGATGAAAGCCCAAACACAAGTGTATATATATAGACATATCTTATCCCACATCGGAAATAATAGAAAAGGTGTGTTGGTTTATTTACGTCTTTTGATGTTTCTTTCTTAAAGGTCATTTCCTTGTATCATTATCATCATTGTAGGTTTGGTTGTTCCCTTCTCCAAAGGCTGTTTGCTACTCGCGGCAAGTAGCAAATGGATTTACTTTTCTCGCGAGTAGCAAATAGCCTAAAGAGAAGGGAATTATTATATCTACGTTGATAAAGGTATTTAAGAATGATCTTTTTTTGGATATGATGTTAATTATTATTTTTCTATGGTTGTTTCTTTTTTTTTTTTTTAGTATGTCGATAATAAATGTTAGTAGATATGATGTTGATAATTTAATGGCAAATGTTAATGAAAAATCAAAAAATATAGAAATGATTCGTAGGATTGTAAATCCCTTGTTTCTTTTTATTGATCACCTCTCAATATATAAAGATTACAATTACAGTGCTATAAATAAGATATGTGATTTGTTTGCCTTGTCACAATACAAGCATACATCTACCTATTGTTACATACTGTATATATTATATCTAGTCGATCTATCATGATTGAATGCCAACTACGCTCAACTCGATCATCACTTAATTTGAAAGATGATCATATGTAGTGATCATCGCTATCATCTAATCTTAGAAGGTTAACGTTACTAATACACCTAGCAACGAATCGCTTAGCGGCAAATCCCCGGTAACATTGAAGCCAGTATTTAGGTCCATGTTAGGACATTCCTTTTCGTGCTCATTCTGTAACAAATAAAAGACAGGAGTATCTAACTGCGAATCGAACGATTAAACAGACAAGAAGACGGAGTATTTAAACAGAGAAATCACGGTCGGAAAGGAGACCCTAATATGATAATGAAATAGATGATGATGAAAACGTGATCTAAGCAAAAAAGGAGGAAATTAAAAGGATACAGTAGCTTCATATTGTTATATTGTTAATTTGTCACTTAATTGATTATTTTGGTCATCACCTATTGTTTGTATTTATAATAAGTGAAAAACGTGTGCAATAAATGTTTTATTTAATGCAATTTAAACACCAAAATGACACTGAATAATAAATTAAGAATAAATTAAATGCAATTTTTTATTTTATATTTGATGCGGGAACACAAGTAGCGGTTATAAGCGATGACCGTTTCAATTGTTTGTATCATTAGTAGCTGTCCTTTTTAAACCGATCCACGTTTGAAGAAATTTGTGTATTCTTGTTGGTTATTATTAATGGTAACCCGCTTCAAATCCATTCAATGTTGGAACCATGAGTAGCGGTTGTAGGTAAACCCGATCGAACAATTAAAAACATTTGCAACGGTTATATGTAGACCGATCCAACAACAAGTAAAAACAAATTCCAACACTACACATTTTGACCAGCAACAGCCAAAACAAAAAACATTAGCAATCAAAAATGTCCAAAACCATCTAAACGATATATCGCCATAACATAAAGCGCGCAAAAGCCACAAGTTTTGATCAAACCCACATGAGCAACTAACTCTATCACCAGATGGAATCATCAATAATCATAGAACAGCAGGACAGTAGCTTCCAAATGCAGTCACAGACTTCATGAGTATATAGCAAAAATATCATAAACCACGTCTGTACTTATTAGAAGTAACCACCATTAGGATAGATATATATAGCTTTGTTTTCATAAATGGAATGGAAGCTTTAATTAGCAACTCGTGGATTATAAAGCCACACTCCTTCTTCGTCGTTGTTGGCTCGTAGGCATACGTTATGTTCGCATGTGAGCGGAGGTATACCGACAGAGAATGGTGGTAACTCGTCGAACTGATCGTATTCTTCCTCATCGACAACATTATCGACACCAAGTATACGTCGTTTACCTTGCAAGACAACGTGCCATCTTGAGTTTGACGGGTCTTCAACATAAAACGCTTAGGTGGCTAGGTTTGCAGGAATGAAAGGTTCGTCTGCATAGCCATTAGTCGAAAGGTTGACAAGTGTGAAACCCAATTGAGGGTCAACCTTAACAGCACCTCTTCTGTTATTCACCCACTTACACTTGAACAGAGGTACAGTAAACAAAGGATAATCCAACTCCCAAATTTCTTGAATCTTACCATAATACGAATCGTTGGCAATCTTAATCCTTTTATCGAGATTATTCGCCCTTCCATATTCAACCGTTGATGCTATAACAGTAACTTCACAGTTTTGCGCCGCGCATTTATCATCTTTTCTTTGGGTGTAAAATGTGTAACCGTTAATGTCGTATCCTTCATATGCCTTCACTTTGAAGTTTGGGCCTTCTCCAAACGCTTCCACTGTCTTATTAACATTCGGTTGACCGTAGTTTACGGTCACAATGTCTTTCAACCATTTTGCAAACTCTTTGTTGTGTTTGATCTTATACCAGGCGTCGTCCCTCCCCGCATGTGTTGCCCGTAATATCTTCATGTGTTCTGCAATGTAGGGAGAAAGACATGACATGTGCTCTAGGACTACAAAGTGTGCAAGCTGTAAAAGATCGCGACTTGGATATATATCTTTCTCTCCACTTGTCCCAAGGCCAGAAAGTCGACCTTCGTGTCGAGATATCGGAATGCCAACCTTCTTTACACCTTCCATGTAGTCATTGCAAAATTCAATCACCTCCTCGGAACAGTATCCTTCAATAATACTACCCTCTGGTATTTTTTTTGTTCCTTACATATCCCTTTAAGAATCCCATATATCTCTCGAAAGGGTACATGTAACGTAAGAATACGGGACCAACAACCTTAATTTAAGCTACAATATGAGACACTAAGTGAACCATGACATCGAAAAAAGAAGACGGAAAGTACATCTCTAGTCCACAGAGCGTGAGAATAATCTCTTTTTGCATATTGTCTAAATCAGTTGGTACAATCACCTTCGAGTGGATCGTGTTAAAAAATAAGCAAAGTTTTGTGATAGTGTATCGGATGCGGACGGGCATTAAACCTCGGATTGCTATAGGAATCATGTGTGTCATTAAAACATGGCAATCGTGAGACTTCATACCAAGCAATCTACAATCTTTTAGTGACACAAACCCCTTAATGTTCGAAGAATAGCCAGACGGAACCTTAATACCATGCAAGCATTCACAGAATTTTTTTTTTCTGTTCTCGACAATGTATAGCTTGCTGGTGGGAGAAAGGTGCGCTTTTTATCAGCGTTGAGCTTTGGACAAAGCTCGGGCCAAATGTTCCATGCCTCCATGTCTTTTCGTACATTAATCCCGTCCTTTGTTTTTCCGGGAATGTTCAACAATAAGCCTATCAAGCTATCCCAAACGTTTTTCTCGATGTGCATGACATCCAAGCAATGTCAAACCTCCAAATTATTCCAGTAAGGTAAATCCCAAAAGATGGACTTCTTTTTCCATGAACCTTTCTGCAGCGGTATTCTTTTGCCAAAAACTATCTTTTTATTTACAACTTTCGAGAGTGCTTCATGTCTGGTAAGACGTGTCCGTAGTTCTATGCTCAGTGGTCCCGTCAAACTGAGTATCCATGCTACGATACGCGTGGTTACTTTCAAGCGATCTGCGATGCCCCATGAAAACAGTCTTTTTGCAGTTATCTAACCACCTTGAATGTGTATCACTTTCACAATTAGGACACGCCAGTTTCCCTTTCGTACAGTAACCAGACAAATTTCCGTATGCGGGGAAATCATTTATGGTGCAAAAAATCATTGCTCTCAACCGGAAATTCTCTTTCTTATAAGCATCGTACACTTGTACACCCGTATCCCACAGAGTTTTCAAGTCGTCAATTAAAGGAGCCAAATAAACATCAATGTCATTACCCGGTTGTTTGGGGCCTTGAATTAACAATGACATCATGATGTATTTACGTTTCATGCATAACCATGGTGGAAGATTGTAAACACATAGAAGAACAGGCCAAGTACTGTGGCGACTGCTCAGGCTTCCAAATGGATTGATTCCGTCTGAACTAAGACCAAACCGTAAATTTCTAATTTCTACATCAAATTTATAAATATTGTCGATATTTCTCCATTGAGGTGAATCAGCAACATGTCTATATTTTTCATCATTTTTACGCTGATCGGAATGCCAACGTAACAATTTTGCCTCATTCTTGTTTGAAAATAATCGTCTCAATCTTGGTATTATAGGCAAATACCACAATAATTTTGCAAGCGGGCCATGTTTTGATCCTTCAACTTCTTCCTCTCCTCTGCTTCTCTTTTCCGCTTGTACCTAGGTGTAGCATAAACGGGACACGTCTTCAATTCACTGTACTCTTTTCAGTATAATACACAGTCATTCGGGCATGCATTTATCCTTTCGATTTCTAATCCCATTGAACACATCAGTTTCTTTGCGAGGTACAACGAAACAGGTAACTCGTTATCCTCGGGGAGCATTTGATGCAAAAGAACTAGTAGCTTTGTGAAACTCCTGTCACTCCAACCGTAGTTTGCTTTTAAGTTCATTAATTTCATCACAGCAGAAAGTTTGGAAATTTCAGAACCGACATACAATGGTTTTTCAGATTGCTCAAAAAGTCGGTGCAATTCGTCTTGATCGTTGTTAACTTGAGCATTGTCGTCAACAACTTCAACTTGAGCATTGTCATCAACTTTAACTTGAGCATTGTCATCAAAATTGTAGTTATATGAAGCATCGTTGTAATTAACTCGAGTTGACGAACAACTTTCAACAACAGTTGGTTCACCATGTCTTGACCAACAAGTATACAGCTGTACAAACCCACGTTGAAACAAGTGGGACTCAATTACACTAGTATTACTAAATCTCTTAAAATTTCTACAATCTATGCAAGGACACAAAATATCACCCTCTCCATTCATCACACGATTATATTCCGCAAATCTAAGAAATTGTTCCAAGCCACTCACATACTCTAATGAAGACCGCAATATGTTATAAATCCATTCACGGTCCATCTGAAAATTTAATAGGAAATGAATCAAATGATCGACGATTTTTTCTTAAATAGTCAATTCACTAAAGGACTCCCAAACGGCCACGGGGATCGCATTTCCGAAATTAATCTCTCTAGCTTACATATTCTAAAATGTTTTTTTTGTTAGGAACAACAAGAAATTAAATTATTAAAACTACCAAACCATTATAAATTGACTTGCTGTTTCTAAAAAAATATAACTATAACTATACATTTTTACATATATATAGTTATAACTTATAAGAACCTTTGTATAGTATATATATATATATATATATATATATATATATATATATATATATATATATATATATATTGTAAGTATGGTACTAAAATACATATATCACGTACAGAACAAAAAACAAACAAAATAAAACTGAAAATCAAACCTTGATAATTAAAAAAATCTCGAGATCCACTCTAATGTTGTAAGTTGTAGGGGCTTTCAATATACAAATTTAATGAAGGTAGAGTTTTATTTTGTTGGTGAGATATCTAAGTAAAAAGATTTTTTAATGGAGAGCAGAGCGCCGGATAGTAATTAATATGGATGCAGAGAAGATGATGACTTCTAGTTCTATCTCGTGCGTTGGCGGGAAAAATACTCAATGTTGTCACTTGGAACGGTTACACAAAAGTTGGATCTGTTATTAGTAACTTAAGGAGCGGTGTTCGTTTTGGATCATTACAATTATTGTTATTAAAAATAATGACCAATTGGATCGGTTTTCTATTATGTTTGAAGCGGTTAATGTTGATCCAGTTAAATTTAAAAGTCAAAAAAATAAAAGAATTCACTGTGAGGGTTCTATATATATAAAATAAAATAATATAATGTGTATATATATATATATATATATATATATAATAGACTCCATAATATACTCCGTATATCTTTTCATTGTTGTTTATAAGTTTATTACAACTTACAAGGCCAATTATTTTGGACATTCAATGGTAACTACCTCGAGTTCTTCAACTGAGGTTTCTAGAAACATAAGAAAAACGGGTTGGGAGAGTGAAGATTTGATAAATCGAGTTCGTGTATTGTGTAAATGTGGGGATGTGAGTGGTATGTGGACATCTTGGACCGAAACCAACCCGCGTCGACGGTTTTTAGGCTGCCCAAATAATAAGGAAAGAGAGAACTGTGGTTTTTTTCATTGGTGGGATCCTGATCCAAAGATCGAGTTTTACAAACAAAAGATTGCAGAATTGAAGAATGATGTTGTGGATTACCTTAAGTTGATCTCTGATTTGGATGAAGAAGTCAAAATGTTAAAGTGTAGAAATCATGTTTACATTTGTTGCATTTGTGTGCTTATGGGAATGGTTGTAATGTTTATTATTAAGTAATTACCAACATTAACGACATTATGTCGTTAATGTTGGTAATTACTTAATAATAAACATTACAACGCCATTCGTTGTAGTTGTACGGTCAGGGGTCATTTGGTATTGGTGGTGTAACTTAGGGGTCATTTTGTTTTGTTTGGTTTCGTTGTAGTTGTACAGTCAGGGTCATTTGGTTCGTTTTCTTTATATACTAAAGGGATTACTAATTATAGTTGTACGGTCAGGGTCAATTGGTATGGTATGGTAAGGTATGGTTGTAATTCCTGTCAATTGGTATGGTATGGTTGTAATTCCTAGCTAGTATCTTGCTAGTTTTATTGGTAATATTAATTGTCTGCTTCTTAAAAAAAATGACATTAATACTAGTATTTGTTATTTTAATATATATATATATATATATATATATATATATATATATATATATATATATATATATATATATATATATATATATATAGTTCCATATCTTTCCATCTCTGTAATTATATATAACATGAAAACAAAAGCATCATGATTCATGCATATTACTACGTACAAAAACTAGTCAATAAAATAAAAAGTTACATAAATAAAATAAAAAGTTACATAAGAAGATAAAGTTCATATATAAGAGATGCTAACATAACAATTACAACGACGTGCATAACACATTTTTGCATATGGGTGTACACGCCTTTCAAGAATATATATTTACAGTTCAAAAAAACCTAAAATGCACGACTTAAAATGACACACGAAACACGATAACAATCTTTAAACATATCATCAATTAAATTACTATACATAACTCGATCTGCACTTCCCCAACAAGTATGATACGGAGTAGATCGATCTGAACTAAAAACTTTTGTATGAATTGAACCTGCAGCATGCTACTAGCTTTATCCAAAATAATAATATATCTGAGCCAAAAACAACAAACTAGTTATAGATAGGTCTTCGATCAACTCTTTCCGTTCCATATTTATAGTCTAGTATTACTTTGAGGCTTTGATAGTTTGATCGATGTCCCCATTTTATTGTCAACTTCCATAAATAGATAAGAAAAAGAAGTTAACGTTCTTTCTTACTGTATATATGTAAGACAAAAAAGTGGGTAAAAAGTAGAGGGTAGACGTACTGTCATATACTCATATTACCAAAAAAGGAAAAAAGTAAGAGGGTTGATTGAGTACTGTGCGCCGTGTTTTTTTTGTCTGAGCACAATAAAATTGGAACGGAGGGATTGTTGCTGATGTGTTTTGAAGAAGAACGAAAAGAGCCATTGTATAAACCGCTCCGGTGCTCCCAACATAGAGGACAAGAAAAAAATGGTTTGAAATTGAAGCATGATATGTGGCAAATTGACAATGGCAGCTACCGAACATGTTAAACAGAGAAATCGCGGTTGCCACCAGACAAAGAGCCCGTTGCATGCAATCAAATGGTGGTTCAAGTGAGTCGAAATGACTCACAGAAAATTTTAAACTGTGAAATCGCAGTTGGGAACGAATATATATTATTATTTTTTGGACAAATCGCCGACGGAGGATCGTAAAAAGGGTAATGAAAAAGGAAATAAAAAGTTGAGTGCTTCATGGCGCATAGTCACATACTGCATAGATTGTTACTTAATACTCCCTCCGTCCCAAATTGTTTGTCCACTATACTATTTATGTTTGTCCCAAAATTATTGCTCACTTCTAAAAATAAATATGCATTAATGATTAAATTTTCCATATTACCCTTAACTTTAAAACTACACATACTTCAAAGAAAACAATTTAATTAATGATTGAGGGTTAAAATTGTCATTATACTAAGGTCAAAGTTGCATTTAATGTGATTTTCTTAATATGTGTGTTTTCAACTTAGTGACAAACAATTTGGGACGGAGGGAGTATATATATATATATGTATATATATATATATATATATATATATATATATATATATATATATATATATATATATATATATACATACATATTAAAAAAAGTTTGAGACATTGTCTTAAAAGGAGTAATAGTAAATTACTATTATACCCTTTTAACTAATAATCTCAACTTTTGAAAATTTATTATAAATATAATTTAATATCTCATAATTATTTATCTGTTACAAATGTAACCCCATAAATATTTACTCCATCTTTTACATAACTTATATAGACATTAATGAATATATAAATGTATTTTAAGATTGTTTTGATATAAGTATCAATGAAAAATCATATATTATTTCCAAATTATATTTCACCTTTATTTTTTTATATCGTTTATACTTAAAATTTATTTGATTCACATTTAAATATGTTATTCAACACTTAAGCATTTAAATATGTTATTTAATTCACATTTAAAATTCATTTAAAATTTATTTAATTCACATTTAAGTGGCGGTTTTACGAATTACCCGCCTTAAATTAAAGGTGATGACGTACTATTTTTTTTTTTGGCAAAAAGAAATATATCATTAAATTCAACAGAAGTTGAAAAATATTACAATGTATAACTAGATCAAATCCCAAATAACATAACCATTTGACATATGATCTAAGTTCAAAAAAGCAAACCAAAGGAGATCGTATGCTAAAATTCTACGCTAAATCCTACGGTTGTATGATCTAAGTTCAAAAAAGCAAACCAGGGGTGATGACGTACTGTTGAATATAGAAAATCTTCAGGCATTAATTAAAGAATCAAAATAGGCATAGAAAAAAACGCCAGGTAAGTTGTATAGGCATTGAATTCAAATCTCTTGAAAAATCGTGTTTGAATATGAGTTTTACACTTTTACTCCGAATTGTTTAAAGAAAGCTAGCAACTTTTTCGTTCTCCAAAAAAGAAAAAGATCTTATGCTTTAAGTGATTGTAAAGTCTATCTTCCTTTCTTGTACATTCGGTTAGTAGATAGTGAAGATCTTGACTATTTTGAGAATTGAGAGGCGGGAAAAAGTATCTGGGAGCGGTTCTAATTTTAGTAGCGGTTTGAATCTAGAAATTCTTCGGGCATTAAAATGCTAAATCAAAATTGGCATAGAAAAAAACGCAGGGTTAGTTGTATACGCATTGAATTCAAATATCTTGAAATCATGTATGAATATAAATAAATATTATTATTTTATTATTAATATTAATATTAAAATATAATAATGCTCATTTGTGTTTATCAATTATATTGTATTTTATATTATATTTTATATTATATGATAATTATAATTATATTATGATTTTGCTCATTTGTGACGATCATATATATATATATATATATATATATATATATATATATATATATATATATATATATGAACATCATCACTAAACGGTCAAAAACAACATGAAACGGTCGAACACGATTTTGAATACAACAAGTGATTCAGATGAATTTCAACTGCTCTATTATTAAATTAATACAGTATATTATACGGTCTTGTGGAAACGGTCAAATATAATTTCAAGTCATTCAATTAGCATTGAGAAGCGAGTAGTTTGGACTTTGGAGTTGGCATTCAAATTTCAAAGGGAACTCGATCGTTATACCCGGTTTATAAATAGCCTTTAGCTTTGGCAGTCCCTTTGCATACAAACAACAAAATGAAGCAGTTTCATTTTCATTCACCTTTGCGTGATCTACTTTCCAAACAGCATTCATTTACGATCGTGATTTCCCCGTTTAAATCTTCCGTCGAACATATTCGTATCAAATCTCAATGACGGAAGTACAACAAAGCATCTGGTTCTTCAAGACCATATGTGACAATCCAGTAGGTCTAGTCCTTTGTTTACAAAGATACCAGCCATTTGCTTGCAACCTGTTTTGTTGTTAATGTCGGGATATTTTCCTTACATCCTGCTTGTAATATACATCAATCAATGGCGCCAGCTGCTTGAAATATAACTGTGAAGCTTTTAATCGACAAAGTACTGTTTGCTGAAGCTGGTCAGGATTTCATTGATTTCCTCTTTACCATTCTCACTTTACCAATTGAAAGATACGTGATTAATAAAACATAAAACATGCTAGATTTATTGGATTCTTATAATACCTTGTTATGTAATTTTAAGGTGCGAGTGTAATTTAATGTTATACGGAGTTTATAGTACTACTAAATCTATAATTGTTTTACATGTGGTTACCACTTACCATATATGAACATGAATGAAATAGTGCTATTACTTTTTTATTTATTTATTTTTTCGTAAAACTCGTGTTATTACTATTTTAGTTGGATATAATATAGAAAAGATATTCAAATACTAAAAAAGCCCAAATAGATCCGCAAATCATTTGACGAAATAATTGAAGCAAAACAAAATAGAATTTGGAACATTGGAATTAATATATAACTAGTGTTGAACCCGTCCGTTGGACAGCTGGAAATATTAAATATCAATAATAGCAATTTATTTAATATTAAAGTGAAATGTTCATATAATTATGAAATATAAATTACAAATCTTGAAGCACCTCATTGAAAATGATATTTTTTTGTATGATTAGTAACATTATTATGTTGATCATATATCAATAAGAATTACTCACCAACAGTTTGATGCGGTGCACAGTTTTTGGAAATTATATCTTTAAACTGGATAAACTTAAACCCATGCAAAAAGAACCCAAAAATTTAGTTTCGCTTGTCACTATAGTGTCGTTCATAAAAATCATTTTATGCTTGACGTCCGATAAGGTGGCAAATTTTGATGAATTGTTGCTGGTTTTAAAATTGGAAACTGTAACAATTGAGTAAAGTGATAATTTATGTCGAACATTTGGTAGCAACTTTAGCTTAACAGATGCTTGAATACAATCATTCTATAAAAGATGGAAGAAATTAATGAAATTAATAAAGAAATAAGTCGTATCATATTTTAATAATTTTAATAAAGTTCATATCAGAAAAAATTGTTATATATTAAATATAATATTGGAATTTTAAAGGTTATTATAATAAAGTATAATTGATAAATAATAGTGTTAGTAATTAATAATTAAGGTTTTTAAAAGAAAAAATATGATGATGTGGCAAGTGAGGAGGCTTTAAAGAAAAGGAAATATTATGATGTGACATGTCTAAAAATCAAGGAAAAATCTTTGTTTTATAAGTATGAATGTATGATAGATACAATATTAAATTATAAAATTATTATTGATTGATTTGAACAAGGACCACCGATCCTCTGTGATATTGTGTATGTGTTTACGATTTATTTATTGTAAACAGATATTGGGATTGCTAAGTTGGTTGTTAGCACTGGTCTATTCACTTAGCTTTGTGCTAATCCCACTATTTCACTCATTGCAGAGTTGCAGGTTATGATTTTTTTATGAGCAGGCAAGGAGTTACTGGAAGGAATGTATGACAGTACACGCACTCTGATGCTCTTTTTGATACTTGTAATATATTTGGGTTTATATATATAACATGCACCTTGATAGTAGTATATGTTTTGTAACTTATAACTTCATACATATATATAAGATGTAATGTTTTGAGGATATTATAACCTACATATGTAGATAATATATGTTGTGTATTATAAATGAAATTGGGACTTCGCTAGTTCGCTTCCGATACATGGTATCACATATAGGGGTGTCACTTTTATCCGAATCCGAATAATCTATCCGATCCAATCCGATTTAGGTTAAATGGACAGGATTATACGGCTTACGGATTGCTTAAACGGATTATGGATTGCTTAAATAGATTACACGGATAGGATAACGGATCAAAATCAAAATGTTTGGATATATCCGAATAATCCGAATAAGGATTATGTAATTAAATAATATAGTTTTGATAATATATTACTACTTAATGTTTACCATATAAGAATTAATTACAAATAAAAATTTTTATTACACTATATACTACTTTATAATAGTTTTGTACCATCTAGAAGTTTATTTGATTTAGAAACTACGAATCTGTTTTGGATTAAGTTGTATGTTAGAAGTTGAAATTGGAGTTTAAATGTTATAATATGATATATCGTTACGTATTATGTGTGTTTATATAATTGTTTTAAACATAAAATTAGTCTTACTCGATATCACACACTCAACTTGAGCTTATTCGAATGAATCAATTTAATTCGAACACCAATCCGAAACTGTTTAATCCGTATTCTATTGATCTGTTTCTTATTTGGATTCGATTAAGGATCAACTTGAGATTGTCAAAATCCGAATAATCCGAACCGAATAATCCAAAATCCGAATAATCCGTCCGAATAACACCCCTAAATCACATATATGTTTTAAAAAAAAGAAAGAAAATTACAAAAACCGTCCTTACGGTTTGACCTAAATTGCACATCAGTCCTTTAATTGGCATTGAACTGAAATTTTAAATTTCTTAAAAAGTGTGTATGTTATATGGAGATTAGACAGGGCAAGTGAGTAGTTTAATATTCTCAGGTTATTATTATTATTTTTATTATTATTTATTATTTATTTATATAACCGCTTCAACTATACACAAACTACTCGTAAAAGATTCTACAGTAATTGACTCTTAAATTAAATCACGTTGAAATACATTATTTATTTTGACCCAAAAAAAAAGGAAAAAAGAAATACAGTACATTATTTATGTGAAGTGAGTAGCTTTAGGTTAAGTTGGAGTGGTTGGCATTCAATTCGATATAAATATCCACACGCATTAGCTTTGGTGGTCACTTTTGCATACAAACAATCCATTCAGAATACAATCACAGGGTCAACACACCTAACCATTAAATTGGTAACAGCATACTCCAAACAACAAAATGAAGCCATTCCCTTTTCAGTCACGTTTTCGTGATCTTCTTTCAGAACAACATTCATTCACGACAACGATTTCACTGTTTAAATCTTCCGTCAATCATCGACGAATCAAATCTCAATGGGAATGAATAATTTCTTCCGTCGGAATTCTGATTCAACCAAAGGCTTTTTTAATCCCTTAGAAAAGGTGATGAATTCAATGAATAAAAGTTTTAATTAAACAGGTTGATATATTGTGTAAAGAGATTGTAAAAAGCTTTACATTTCACAAGCTATTGCCTTCTCTCTCGTCTATATGTAAATCAATTTTTATAAAATTGCCTGGGTAAATTTAAATACAAAAGTGGCAGTTATGGTGATTCTTATAAAAACATATATAATCCACCTTCTGCCACTCTATTCACTTACAAACTTACAACACAACATTTCATGTAAATGTTCAAAAAGCATCAAACATATTTTTCAGGAGCATAGTGAAGTAGACTAGCTAGCATCACTGAAGTCTGTTGAAGATATATCGTACTATTCGTATGGATTGTTTGTAAGAAAGAGTGATGAAATTAAGTCCGTTGGAGATTAAAAGAGAGTACGTGGTGATTATGTAGATTAATTATTATATTGTTAGTTTGTTACTCGATCATAGAGGTATCAGGAGTATTATATTGTACTACACGTTGGACTGTACGTTAATTGGGACGGTTTAAACTTTTGGAGCAGGTTGTGTATTGTGTTATGTGTAAGACAAAATATATCTAGATAGTAGTATATATAGTACTCTAACTTGGTTTAATGGTTTATTTATGTATTTATTTTATTTCTTTTACATTTTAAAATAAAGATAATAAAAACAACACTATGCTTTCGAAATTTTATATATACTATGTATTTATTTTATTTCTTTTACATTTTAAAACAAAGATAATAAAAACAACCAGATGAAATTTTATATATAACACAATTTAAGATTTATAAAATTCCAACTTAGTAACCCACGAGCTATACGTACAAATTGAATTGAATGATTACGCCATCTTCTCGCAATTCTTTTACATGTTGATCGGGATGTTTCGGCAATGAATACACTTCATACTAACTGAGATGTTGAGGTTATAAGCCATTTGTAGTTGCTCTTTATCATAATAGTGGGTATGTCTGTCGATGCCCAATATTATGATTGTGGCCAAACGAAGCCGGCAGCACGTCAACGTGACTGAATAAAACTACAGATGGCAAAAGATTTAAATAGGGAAATCGCAGTAGCAAAAGAGTATTGTAGGTTTTGTTGGGAAAAAAAGATGATAAAGAAAATGAACTTTGAAACAGAAAATGGGCATGGATAGCTTTCAGCATCTTCATATAGTAAATAGTTCTGGATCCATCCCCACATTTCTTTTTCTTCCTTTGATTTATCGTATATCTGGTTCAACAACTTACCAATGAGGTTTTTCGACATAAAACACAAGGGTATGAAAAACCTTCGGAAGGATTTAAACAGGGAAATCGTGGTTGCTAAGAGTATGTCGTTGATACTTTTATGTCTGATTGACAAAAACAAAACTTGCATTATATTTTTCTTTTCTTTTTTTTTTGATGATAGGGACAAAAAAGAATTAGTATTTGGACAGTGGATGTTAATTTAAATACAAAAGTGACCTTATTATGTGCATGTGTACGTGTATTTATAGTATAACGACGGCAGATATATAGATCGACAACATTAAATTCTGAAATGAATGCCATCTATGATCGACTTTCCAACTTTTATTTAACCGTTGGAGCGGTTTAGATCGACTATTGAAGCAGTTTTTTGTATATATTGTAACTAGTTGGGGCGGGTGTCTAGGTTCTTTTAAAGCTTGTAATGAGCATGAGTATATATTTATATATATATATATATATATATATATATATAATATTAAAATTTGAGAGCAAACAAAAAGTGAACAAATTAACCTTGGGTAATAGACTAATAGGATCAAATTGTCAACCACGGTTGGGTTTGGACTTTGGGTGAACCGTGGTCTATTCGAAATAAATGAATTTTTTTTATGTCGATGTGATAAATGAAAATCTTGAGCTTCTTTGACTAAAATAGTGTTTATGACTTTATATACTCCATTTTGGATCCATATCATAAATCTTTTAATAAAAAGAATAATCGTACATAACTATTTTATTTTATTCAAATAGCTAGTACTATATCACATAGCAATCTTTTTAACATCTAGATCAGGCCATCAGAGGACAAGTTGAAGAACACGACTTCTCAAACGTGTACATATATACATATATACAATTAATGATGCATCTATACTATGAAGATACAACAACAAATTAGATGGTTTCCTTTTTAAACATACACCAGGCTAAGAGTATCGGGACGTACATTACAGACAAAACTAGAAGTGTTTATTATGATTTCAACATCAAGAATTAACCAACACCTAATGATTATAGTTTTGGGGACTCGCTTCCTTCTTGATTATGGCTGCCGCCACAACAAACCATGGGTATTTAGGACTCTTCCTCCCTGTTTTGGGTCCAAAGCATTAGACCCTTAAATATAATTTCTACCGAGTAAACTCCAGAGATGGATTTAAATAAAGAAATCGCGGTTGAGAGGGAGTACGCATTACCTTGGTTGTGAAAAATGTGATCAAGAAAAAGGAATTTGATGATGATATTTGGGAACATGATAATCATATTTTAGGGTTTGGATGAGAAAAGTGAACCTTATGTGTATTGTGTATGTATATATTTATAAGAGAAGAGATGATAATAATATAATGAGTATGTATATGTATATAATTATATATCAAACTATTTATTCGTACATGAAACCGTCCCAAGTATAAGCGCTCATCTATAATTTGTGGCGTGGACAAACGTCATATATAAACAAAGTTATAAACAATAAAGAATAAACCGACCCTATTGATAGTATTTGTGGCGGGTAAATCGATTTAAGATTTTCATTAATAGCGGTTAACGACATAACCATAATAATAATAATTCTATATATACGTGTAGGGTGTACATGGTACATACTCTCATATATAACTAGACTAGATCTCAAACCCGTGTATACACATGGGTGTTGATTATTTAATTAAAATAAAGGTCTTAATTTTAATTTAACTAAAATAGAGTGACTCAATTGATTCATTAAGTTTGATGTAAATTGATGATGTCATAACCATGTTTCCTCTATAATTTATTATTATTATTATTATTATTATTTATATAAGATTCTATTAATACGGAGTAATATATACAGAGTAGTTACTGAATTACTCCACATACTAGTTTAGACCGGTTAGCATTAACCGCTTCAAATATTTTGTTGCTTGCACTTACATAGTTACATATCTAGTTAGTTGCACACTTGCACTTGCATTACACACTGGCACTCTGTCAGTAAACAGGTGGCAAATACTACTGCCAAATGATATTTCCACCAACAAAAATGATACTTCCACCAGAACTGTGCAGTAAGCAGTTGTACCATATGTATAAACAGTTGTACCTAATGGTGGATCTATCATTTCTAATGTTGGAAATATCAATGTCCATTCATTGAAACCCTCAATATTGATAAGCCTTTGCGAGTAGTTCGAGGGAGCAAATCAATATCCAAAAAAAAAGAAAAAGATGCAGCATACACCATATATATAAATATCCACGTACTTTTGGTTGGTGAGGCTATCAATAGCTTAGTAATTACTATAAATAAAGCACATAAAGCCGGTCATGTATCATCCAAAAACAGAAAAACTCCAATTTACACAATTATAGTATAAACTATAAAGTAGTGGGGTTAACTTTTGTTCTCTTTATCCAATAAAGAAACAACATGAAGCATTACCCTTTCCCTTTTCGTGAACATCTTTACTACAAAGAATTAACATTTAATGATATAATATCCGCACCTGCAATTTCTCAGTTTTAATATCCTCGTAAAAAACTCCGACCAACTATAGGAACGTTGTTAAGAAAGCGTGTATATAAAGGCGTTCCACACAAGTGCAATTTCTCAGTTATAAACACGATTTCTTTTCCTCGTCTCTCCCAACGGTTGGTATCCATTTTTTGTGAATTTTGTATCATTTGAAGTTCAAAACGAACTAGGTCAAACTGTTAGTGTGCATTTTTTTGATATAATATCATAAATTTTAAAGTTCAAAACAAGTTAGGCCGTAGTTTCGGTTTGAGTTTCAATAATGTTTATGCTTTTCTCGGTCTTTCAAGGCCTTTTGATGCTGAGTTTGTGAAACAAACACCTTGTTAGAGAGGGAGCATGAGCAAAAATGTAGTCCATCCAAAACCGTTTCTCAAATCTCTTTTTTTCATAAAGATTCAAATGGGTTAAGATAAACGGAATCGTGACGACATTCATATGTTTTGTCTTCCATGTTTGTTCTTATTTTTTTAAAAAAATTCTTAATCTTGAAAATCCCCGTCCAACATGGACCTCAATCATGTCTCCAGTAGACATGTGACATCTTATGGAACTTCGCATGTTGTACGTTTTAAGTACACTTTTTATTAAAAAACTAATTAAGTTATATATGGGCCGGGATTGTTAAGTAGAAGATTGCCTTTATTGTATTATCGATCAAGTCTTCAACGACAGCTAATTAAAAAACTAAGTCACGAGGAGCAGCGCTAAGCATATATATTGGCGATGGATTGAGTAGAAAGAAGCAAAGCACGAGCTGCTAACTAGTGTTAGGGGGTTCACAGTTCGTATATAACCGGATTATAATCCAAATGGTAATAATTGTAATTCGGTTTGCGGATTGGACAATTTGGTTTTTTGGATCAGATCGGGCAAAAACCAAATTAGTAATTCGGTTTTTGGATTGGTTTTGGATACTAGTATTAGAACCGGATTATCCAAATAAACCAAATAGTGAAAATTGTATATGTAATGCTCATCTGTAATATATACTTTTATTTATCTATCAATTCAAAGTGAAAGTTAAATATTTTTTAATTATTTTTTATACATGAAACCTTGTTATATGATTGATATGTTAATAATTTAATATATAACATTGAATATAATTTAAGCTTAAGTTTGGATATAAAACACCAACTCCACATTTATATATATATATAAACCCTCAACGCAACATGACTATCGATAACCATTGATATCGCTTATGATATTACCCTTTCACGAGTCAAAACGATACACTTATGCAATTCACGAAAAAAAACAAATGGTTATAACCGATCTGGCCATCCAAATAGTAATTTGGTTCGGTTTAATTCGGAATTGATAATTGTTTCATTGTTTGGATGGATTGAATTAACATTTTGAGAATCAAAATCCAAATAGATTTATATATCAAATCCGATCCATCCAAACGAACACCTCTAACTAGTGTCGTCATTTGTAAATTTGCATTTAATTAAAATGATATTACTCCTGTATTAGAGTAAATTACATTTTCCGTCCTTGTGGTTTTTCATTTTCCTACTCTCAGTCCTCTTACTTGTTTAATTACAGTGGTCGTCCTTATGTTTTGTGCTTTTTCTCAAGTTAGTCATAGCCTTTTACTTTTGTAATATTCTATTAACATCCTTATGGGTCACAAGATCCATTTATATGGGTCTGGATCTGGCCCATTAGTTATTGGATCATGATCCGATTCAAGATCCAACAAAATTAGTGGATCTAGATCTGGAACAACCCGCTTACCATGACACCATATTGTCCGCTTTGCCCGTAGGCGCACGGCTTTGCTCTTGGCGACCACACTTCCCAGGAGGTCACCCATCCTTGAAATTGCCCTCGCTCGAGCACGCTTAACAGCAGTACTCTTACGACAATCTACCACCTGTGGTCCCAAAACGCGTTGTGTCATTTAAGCGACTTGTTACCCTTATAAGCCCCAACATCCCTCATGTCCACGACCGATGTGGGATACGCCTAAGGTGCTCAATTCAGATGTCGGTAAAAATGGTCAGTCAACAGTTGGATTAGAGGTATATTCAGGACAGAACTTAGATTTCTCATGAAAGGGTTAATAATGGTTTAACCCTCAAAGTTTCATTTTTTTTTTCATTTTAACCACTCAACTTTTTTTGTAATGATTTAATCCTTCAAATTTGCATTGACTTAATGGTTTAACCCTTTGAAGGGTTAAACCATTAAATTTTTAAAAGTTTGATGATTAAACTAGAAAAATTTAAAAGGGTTAAATCATTATAAAAGATAAACTTTAGGGATTAAACCATCAAAATGCTGAAGTAAAATCAAACTTTAGGCTTAAACCACCAAAAATTTTGAACTTAGAGGGTTAACTCATTAGAAAAAAACTTGAGTGGTTAAAACGAAAAAAAAGTGAAACTTTGAGGATTAAACCATTATTAACCCTAGAGCTTCAAAGAAAATTTTACATTAAATGGGTCGACCCAAATCTAGATCCACTAATTTAGTTGGATCTTGAATCGGATCATGATCCAATAACTAATGGGCCAGATCCAGACCCATATAAATGGATCTTGTGACCCATTGGATCTTGTAAAGATCCGACCTGCCCCGCCCCATTGACAGGCTTCGATCTAGTGTACTAAATAAATGGTATGTACGTACTAGTATGTAAAATTGTACATTTGTACAGATATCGGATCCAAATATTATATTTTTTTGATAAAGTAATGTTGTAAACCGCCACAAATTCGCGTTCCAATTATGTATAATTATATTTTTCCCATTCCCGCCAATGTCCGACGTCACTAGTCCACTCATCATTTCGTGGAAAAACGTGGCGGTTATCTTGTTATTTAGAGTGGTTATTTGTCTATTATGAAGCGGCCTGAGTGTGTAACCGCTCCGTGGTATTTGAAAATTTTCATTCAAATGTTTCAAATTTCACTCCAAATTCATTCAAAACATTTAAAAATTCTCTACAAACCCTCCCTTATTAATTATACTCACTTGTGACTAATGCGCATTTCGATCAATTAATCTTCTTCCGTTGTTGCACGCCGGCGATTTCCACTTCGCTTCCGATTCTTTGTTCTCTATATAAGGGTACTTATCTTCCGTCAAAGTTCTTAATTTGTATTTTGAAAATTATTATGGATTTCGATGATTAATCCTAAAATTTGTTGATAATATAATACATGGATATAGGGGTGATATAAATTAAATTGATTAACCTTTAGAACTATAAATAAAATGCAGTTCCTTCGATAACAAGTGATGCACATTTAAGAATTAACGTCAGTGGTCCATATATATATATATATATATATATATATATATATATATATATATATATATGTATATGTATGTTTGTGGTCCATACATACTATTGCCTTGATATATGTATATATGTTAATGTTGTTGGCAATACATGTCCGTATGTAAGGTATCTTTGTCTTAAATTGATTGTACAAAAAGTTAACGAATATATATGAATTGGAAAAGTGATATCCAATCTGTTGTGATCTTTCATGTTTGTGGTCCACACACATGTGTTATTTATTAAATATTCCGTATATATTAGATTATCAGTCACACGTGTATATGTAAAGAACTTTGTCTGTAAAGTATCATCATTTAATTGTTTCTCGTGTTTTCGAGTTGAATTGAATGTATGTATAATTGTATAAAAGAGTATTTAATGCCTGTATGTAATGTAAATAAGATTTGTCTGTATTTGACTCGAATTGAATTGATTGAATTGATCTATTCTATGTACAATATAAAAGAAAAGAATTCAATTGACCGTACACAGTTTGTTACTTTTTCTTGTTTTTGTTATTTATTGTTGTATATATATATATATATATATATATATATATATATATATATATATATATATATTCATGATCCATGATATGATTTAGTTAATTAAGGTTCGTTGAATGTTGTAATTGTAATAATTAAGATAATTTTTTGTAGGTTATTATAAACGAAATGGTAGGCAAAAAACGAGGGGCTGCAAAGGGTAATGACTACACTCACGATCCAAACCGTTTCATTGAGTTCACCAAGGAAGGAGAACCTGTAGGAGCTAATAGGCCAGATTATACCTCATGGTTTGGTACAGAGATTAGATTACAGATTCCTTACTATTTAGACCGGTGATGTGTGGGAAGTATAGGCAATTATAATCACAAGTTTTAAATTAAGGAAATACTAAATAATACTATCACACAATTCAGGCAAGATTGACCCGTTCGTATAATATAGCTTTATAAGTAACTCCAAGTTTGAACACAAGGAACACAGGAAACGTGATTCTAATATAACCAATTATCTGTTTACTACTAATTACAACTATTTACAATAATAATACAAATAAAGGATCTAATGTACAATAATATACAAGATAAGGGGGACATTTTAGTTCCGAACGAACATATTTATATTTATATTTTGATACAGATTCTAATAGATAAGTTTCAGGAACAACTTAAGAATACTCAATTGGATAGAAGATTATAATTATTCAAACTATTATTTATTAAACTTATTATATTTACTTTTGTCTATTTGCTTGTTGGCTATTATTACTGGTGAATTACTAATGTAGAAAATTACTTAAGCTTAAGCTAATCTTCGTCATAGCAACACAGTCATAAGGTTACGCAAAGTATCACTAATTATTAAGATCTATCATCAGTTTATTAATACAATTTCATTGGTATGGCGTGAATCACAATATTACTTTATATTAATGAATTATTCTTCGTCTATCGCATAAGGTTAAGATCAAGACATAAACACAATCACTTAATTTATATAAACTTAATATGGCCATCCTCGTTTAATATAAATCAGTCTAACTGTGTCAAGAACAATCATCAATATATTATAATATAGACAATTCTTGTATAATAAACATTCAATAATATAGTTCCAACATAAACATAAATTCATATAATAAGCTCAATAAACATTCATTCAAATAATTATAACGAAAACCTAATTAACAAGTAATTCAAATAAACAATATCCACAAATTAACTCAATAAGGTTATTAAAGTTACAAGGATAAAGAAACCTAACCAATTATCGAACCAGCTTTTCCTAGGGTTAAAAACCTTCAAACCCTAGCTCCTTAGCCTCCAAAATCGCACCTTAAGTCGACCTTAAACCCTAATAAACGAATTTTGTATTCTTGAATCGTATATCTCAAACCCTAACTTAGGCCTCTATTTATAGTTTTGCTGGCCGACCTCCCAACCGCCGGTTAGGTATTCCAACCGCCGGTTGGAACAAATTGTGTCCTGGTCCAACTCCGCGTCTTCCACCGCCTTAATCCTTTTATACCCCAACCGCCGGTTGGGTTATCCAACCGCCGGTTGGTCTTGATTTCCAGAATCTTCCAACTTCGGGTTGGGCTTCATTTTGGGCTTCTTCTTTTCTTTTACGGATTTTAATCTTCATTTTGGCCCAATTCTTCAATATTAATATTTAAGTCTTCAATTCTTTAAGGTTTAAGCTTCATTTTCTTCATTTCCTCATTTTCTTCAGTTTTGGATTCTTTCTCGTTCCTTTTTCTTCAATCTTCAATTATAATACATCTCTGCAAATATTAACAAAATAAATATCTAAAATCATATAAATGCACTAAAATATATATAAATATAGGGATAAATTACTATAAAATATACTATCTATTTGATGCTTATCAAATATCTCCACACTTAAGTTCTGCTTGTCCCCAAGTAGAATACTGAATAAAATTTAAAATAAGCATCAAACTAATATTTAAAAATCAGAATACCAATACTAAAAATCTGTTTCATAAATTAAAAATTTAAACAATTTAATTAACATGGATAACTATAATGTATAAATAAAAATTATTATTATTTATGTAATATATAGCTCATGAATGATTTCTAATATATTTGTCGATTTTAAACAATCTATATTCATATTTCTGAATATATCTTTTATTGTTAGTATGTATATTACTTATAATTTCCATATATGATATATCTTTAAATTTAATTATACAATTTTCTTTTATATTCCCAATAAATATATAAAATACATTTTTAAGAATCAAGACATTGGTGACATGTCTGCAATTTCATGCAACAGAGCGACATAACTTGATTCAGGTTTAAGCAAAACCAGACTTGGTCAAACCATTTTGGCGACCTCATTAGGTATCTTTTATTTTTAAGACTTTTCAAGTACTTTTGACTTGCGTTTGCTTAATTTTTAAGTATATATTAATAGAGACCAGGTCTATACTTTCGTATAACAGGGGGAAACTATCAATTTATACCCCCAAATGTATTCACATAAGTAAAAAGATATATAAAATTATTGTATAATAAATTTAAAATTTAAGACTTTTTTCTGTCATACATCATATTATGTACCATAAAATAATAAACAAGTTATTTAATTAATTTTCTTAAAATTCAGAAATCTTCATATAGATTGCCTATTAGTACATCATATCATATAACTATATACTACTCCTTATTTAAGTAGCTTACGTTATATATACAAAACAGTTAATCCACATTAAAGTCTAAACTTTTAAATACAAAATAAAACTTTTAACAAAAGTATTCTAACTAATAAATAATTAGTTATTCACTTAAAAATTTTAATTTTTAATAAAATTTAAGAACAATAGAAACTTAAATGATTAATTAAAGAAATTCTTTTTCTTACGAACCTGATGTGACCCAAAAAGTCATATTTTTAAGTACTTATTTCCGCACTTTTTGGACTATTCTTTGGTGAAAACATTTTAAAACAATCATTTATCATCAAAAATCACCAAGACCGTGGATTACCTGGAAGCAACCCTTCCAGACACGGGTCTAGGTCTTGTTAAGCCGTGAAAATGCTATAGTACACCGTTAAACTACCTCTGGTTATAAAGCTGTGTAAAGATACATTATGTCTTTAAAACACCGTAGATATACCTAGGGTTAAAGTATTGTGGAAAATAAGGTCACTATACACTATACGCATGCCTAGGGATGAACGACCAATTGCAAAGGAGGGTCTAATCCATGA
Organism: Helichrysum umbraculigerum; assembly: GCA_949592205.1. Lineage (NCBI taxonomy): Eukaryota > Viridiplantae > Streptophyta > Magnoliopsida > Asterales > Asteraceae > Helichrysum > Helichrysum umbraculigerum. The sequence goes on along the minus strand of CATIUR010000001.1, from coordinate 325,355,951 downwards.
TGGAAGTATTAAAACTAAAACAGATAAAACATGAGTTAGGAAATGAAAGCAAGGATGTCGGCTGTGTTCCCAGATGCTTAAAACCCCTAAACTCTACTTAACCGATAGTTTAACTTATTCAGCATACAACCAGTATTACTCTGTTAAGATTGGATAGACATAGGTGTTAAGAAAAGTCAGTGTTGTGGACTGTCACCTTATTCCTTAACCCCATTCAGAGGGTCGCTTAGTCTCCGAAAGAGACGGTGAGGTGGGTCTGAAGACAGTCCCATCTAACCAGAATCAGGATAGCCTATGATTCAGTGACATATGCTTTAGGGTTACACCTAGACATAGGGTCCTAGTGTTTACACCGACCGTTTAGAAGATTCTTAACTAGAGTAATCACCTATCATCAATATAATATCATCCCGAAACCCTAATCGTTAAAGTTTCAGCAATCACTCTCTACCTGCTGCTTATATTCTCGTTTACTTTTCTGCATTTTATTTTCTGTCTTTAGATTAGATTAGATAAAACCAAAACCCATACCTACCTTGTTTTAAACCCATCCTATTGTCAAGTTATCTTTGGTAGGTTCCAATTCAATTCAATTCGTTCCGATTTTGGACGACACTCGAGTTATACTTGCCGCCTTACCCACAAGGTAGGTAGCTTGCATAGTTTGAGCCCAGCAAATATAAATTTTTAAAACTTCAAAAGTCGTTCGCCTCTGTTGCGGTCGGAGCAACGATTCGGGGTAAAAACCCGACCGACGGACGGGGGCACGACAAGTTTTTGGCGCCGCTGCCGGGGATCGGTTTCGTCAAGAATTGAATTCTGCCTTAGATAATTAACTTTAGGAGATCCTTCCTTAAGATTATCATTACTTAGGAAGTTAATTGCTTTATTAGTTAGATAACTTAGTTCTTAAACCTTAGAAAATACATAAAAATTAGAAAATGAAAAACCCTAATTCTTCTTTAAACCCCATCTCTCCTCTCAATCAAATGATGACGGATGAAATGACGGCTTTGGTAGATGCGGAATTCTTTGACTGTCCAGAGTATGAGTCAAACCCCTCTGACGTTAGAGAGGTCTGTGTTAACCATGAAGTTGAGAACCCAAAAATATCGAGCTTAGACTTAGGTTTTGATGAATCTCAGCAGAAGATTCCAGCTTCTGTTACTATTGCTTTAAGTGGTCAACCCACACTTGACCCTGAGATTCTATCAATCTAGTCTAAGTATCCACACTATATTAGACCTGCTACTTTACCTGATGATGAACCCTTTGGAATTGAAGTGTTCTTCTATCCACCCATGCCCTGGATGGATTTGAATGAACGTCTTCATTGTTTAGATGAATACTTTGAGTACGATCTCCCAGATATTTTGCGAGCCCACCCCACTACACTTTATTCAAGTGTTGTTGAGGAAGAGCGTCTCCAATATCAGGTTGAGAATGAACTTAGGATAGAAACACCAACCCGATTTAACATTGAATTTAGGGATCATCTACCCGAATCAGAAACAGACCATCACTTAGGAAATTCTCTCAAGCCCAATAGGAGGATAGATATCCATGCCAACTTTCTGAAATATCTTAAAATATCTGATTTTCCATTTACATATGAGCAGAGAAAGTCCTTTGTTGAGATTGATAGGATAATTAGACTTCTTCATGCTAAACACAGTAGAAAAGATGAGCTATTGTTAAAATCAGAGTTAGATCTTTTAATGGATTTACTTGCTAGTACCGATTATCCCTCTGATTCACAACCTAGGATTAATCGTTATGTTGCGTTCCTGATTGACGAGCTTGAATTTTGGATAGAAAGAAGCCCTATCAAGTCTGACATGATTCTTGCAGATATTCCATTCTTTGTTGATCCTGCTACTTATTTAATTAATGAGCTTAGAGCTATTTTTCCCGAATCAACTGAGGAAGCTATGGACACTGCTTTCTTTGCAAAAAGGAAACAGATCCATATCCAGCTAATCCAGTTATTCCAAAAAACCAAATTCCCGTTTACTAACCAACAGAAGATTTATATCAAAGAGCTTTCGAAAGCAGTTCACACTACTTACGGAAATCCCGATTCTTCTGAGGAAACGAAATTTGTGGATTTACTTTCAAAACTGCTCTATGATCTTTCTTATCTAGATACAGGATTTAGGGATGGCATTTCAAACCAGAAAAAGGTGAAACGGGAATTTAATCGTTTTGTCGATGCATTGTTACAACTCAGTCAGGAAGAACGAGAATTCTTAACAGAATTTGAACGGTATTTCATAAATCCTGCTGATTTAGTTTACTATGTCATCCGAGCTCTTTGAGGTACATTTATTTCCCGCTATACCTTGTCTCTATCCAAAGCATCAACCGTACCCAAAAGTGTCATCTCGGACACTATCCGGTAAAACAGTAAGTCTGATATGGACGAGCCTTCGTCTTTAACAAAACGCTCTTGGGAGGCACCCCAAGCCTATCTAGGTTAATTACTATTAGTTAGTATTAATTTTAGTTTAAATTAATTTTTCGTTTTAACACTTTCGTTTAAAAATCAAGAAAACGTCCTTTAAACTTAAAACTCGCGCGATTTGCGTAAGTTCGAACTTTTCAGAAAAATTTAACAAAGTTTTAATTTTAAAATTTTGTTAAATTAATTATGATTTGCTTTAAAGTTTAAAGTACACAAAAATATTGTTTCGTTTTAAAATAAACTCGTTTCAGTTTAAACGCAAGAAACTTTTCGCACGCAATTTAAAACACAATTTTAATTCGCGAAATTTTTTATAAAGATTCGTATTTACTTTTGGTTACTTTATTAAAAATCTTAAAACCTTTCGAAAACCAATCGTACGTATCGTATCTTTCGCGTTTTATATCAAAACGTATTTAAACCAAGAGGAAGGGATCCACTACAAACAAAAAGTCAAAAAGTCAAAAAATTTTCTTCCTTCCCCTTCCTCCAAACCGTTGGCCTCCCATCACCATCACCAAACCCTCATTTTTCCACCATTTTTGATGATTTAAAGCTTCAAGTTCTTCATTTTATCATCTCTCTTGCATACATAACATCATTTCATCACTTGCAAGGTAATTCCTAACTCAAATCTTTAAATTTCATTAACTTAATAAAAGTTAGGGTTTCAACTTTTGATCTATGAAATCCATGGTGAAATCTTGTGTTTTATGGTTCAAAAGTGTTCTTGCATAGTTGCTTAACATGATTACATGCTTGATTGAGTAGATTACTTGATAATTTGTGACTTTGATCTTCAAGTGTTGACTTTAAGTGGTCAAAGTTGCTTGATTTGTTGACTTTTGGTAACTAGTAGTTTGTTTTGATTTGCTTTGATTAATTCATGCTTAGTATGACTTGATAAACATGTTTACATGATTGCTAGTTCATTTTGAATGATCTTTAGGATTATTGAAAGTTAAAGTAAGCATGTTGTGATTAAAATTAACCAAGTAACATACTTTATTTTAAATATTCAATTTTTAAAAATGGTACTTGTGTTAATTAACTCATGGCAAGTTTCTTAGATTTTCAATAAATCATTAGTTAGCTTTTGGTCCTTGATTATTTTAATTATTCACCACCTTAATTAATAAGGTGTTGAATATTTTTAATATGACCATCACACGTAAGCTACCGTCATTCATTTATCAAAATCTCTAAATCTTGCAAAATTAACCGAATAAGTTAACACGTGTCCTTAACCATATGGTATTGCATGAATTAGTTTATGCTCTTTTTGGTTTACTTAATATATTTAAGGTAATTACATGGTTTTTGCAAAACTCATGCTCACTTATATTAAGTTGCCATGAATGAAAGTAAAAATATTTGCTAGTTGTTTGAAATGACGAGTTTACTTAGATTAAACGCTAGTATTATTATTGCTTTAATACCCTTGGAATAGGTTAGACACTTATGGTTGCGAAAAATTGCGGATTGAGGATTGGTTAGGCCTAGGTTTAGTTTAAAATAAATTGCGGATTTATTCATATTTTAAAGCTTACATTTCCAATTTTTGTTTAAAATTTGGAAATGTACTTAGCAATTTGTTATTACTTATGCATCTCATTTCCTTGTCAACAGATGGATCTATCTAACCCTTCGTTGAGGAAGCTTGCTTCATCCCCCGAGAATATGGACGATATTGAGAAATGGATGGGACGATACTTAGGGTCAAACAGAGTCATCATGTGGCTGGATATGAGACGTTTGGGTATTAGGGATGAGTTGGAAGAGTTGCTTAAGTATGATAAAGATGGTGATGAACATGCTGCATTTTTCCATCTTTTCTCCATTGATGAGGCTATATACCGAGAGGTCGTCACTGAGTTTATGATGACTTACGAGTTCCGAGAGAGATTGGAGATCACTGATAAGAAGATAGCTTTCCGGTATCCTGGGAAGAAGTATCGTATGACAGTGGGAGATTTTGGGGTATACCTTGGCCTTTACACACAGTCACAGGCCAGTTCTGATTGGTTCACCAGCAGTTTCCAGTCTATCTCCAGTTTACCGTCACGGGATCACAAGGAGATATGGAGAGGATTGACGGGGACAACCTTCAGGAGTGGAGTGAAAGCTTCACTCATGACCCGAGCAGTTCAACACATTCTTCACAAGCTCCTGTGCTGTACTATCTTTGGAAAGAGAGATGCTGGACCTGCTACATCAGAAGAGCTTAAGTTCATGGATGCGACCATAAGGAAGCAGAACCTGAATGTCACATACATCATAGCAGATAGATTGTGGAAGGAGAAGAGAGAGGATAAATGCCACGTGTTCATGGGAGCCTTTATCACGAGATTATTAGTCGGCATGGGGATTCTCACTGACCGTCACCGTGAGGATTACACCCATCATGCTAGTTCGCAGCCATTTGATCTAGAGTACTGCAAGTTGATCAGGATGATTGATGAGGGACCTGAGAGACAGTGCTTATGGTATCATACACAGCCCATTCCTGGATGCTTCATGACCAGGAAGCGCGTGACTACAGAGGATAGAGATGTTGGTCCCCAGCCACAGAGACCAGTAGCAGCAGAGATACCTGAGCCATCACGAGGAGCAGACACATCAGTCCTGCCTACACAGGCCGTTGTGCATCACACGGATCCGGTCACTCCTCTTACTCAGTACTATCTATTACATGCTTTACAGGTTATCCGTGATCAGTAGGTTCTGACAGCTAGGAGACATGGTACCCCTAAGCCTGATCACTTCCTATACAGATTTGGACCACCACCACCACCCACTACCCATACCGCCACTCACCCACATGCCACCACTCGCCCATACACCACCTTTCCTCCACCACATCCAAATACCTCCACTCAGCCACCACATCCATATAGACGCCCTCGCACACCTACCGCCTACTCCGCACTATTACCCACTCACAAATCCACATCTGATATAGCCAGAGTCTACTCCGTACACATACCATCACCAGCCCGTCAGCAGGCATCATTGCCTCATCCGACTGTACCCATTCCTACCCATGACCAGCATCCAGAGGCTAGCACATCATATAGACCATATCTGCTCTACATTGGCACCGATGCATTGTTCACTGGTAGCGTCGGCCCTTACTTGGATTTGGGCCCCATCTTCTCAGATCAGGTTCCTACTCAGAGCACTCTCAGGCAGCTCTACCTTGATATGTTACAGACGGCAGGTGTTACCACTGCGGACATGATCGCACAGGGTTATGATGATATGATGGCACTTCCAGCGATGACCCTCCGGCAGATATTGATTCAGAGAGGATTACTACCTCCAGATGAGCAGAGAGTGTCCAGTGGATAGCAGTCAGTCGCAGGACCCTCAGCTTAGCTTGATGACATACCAGCATAGGATCCTCCATTCTAGACTACTTATCTTGTGATTTATATTTCATATCACTGACTTCTGTATTGTATTAATTACAGTGATCTCTATCTTGCACTTGGTTAAACTTTTGGGATATTTCTCGACCTTTATGGTTGAGCTTTATTATTATGTTTATCATAGTTACTTATTATGTTTATTTCTTTATTTTAGAATAAGTGATTGAATGTGTGATAAATGAGAAATGAGCCCGCACGAGATGACGAGCTTTCAAGAAAAATAACCGTGATGTCAAAAGGCAGACAACCAAGGAATTCACAACTGCGGACCACGGAACTTACATACATCTCGGGAGAGGAGCTTTGGTCTATCTTCTTCTGAAACTCGCACATGCACCGCTAACTCTTCAAAGATTTAAGTGTGGGATCTCAACCAACACTCCAAGACATCATAGCAAGAATCGTCTCCAAATCTTAAATCACAAAAGTGTGAAATTCACTAATAAGAATCTCTACTTACATTATGGATCGACTCCTAGCTAAGCATGAATGAGAAGCGCTGTGCACCAGATAAGGACATGCGGAGCTGAATCACTCTTAATGAAGATCTTCGAATTCTCAGCTTTCGCCTCTTAACGTTAAATCGTCATCTGGGGAGTTTCTTACCTTTCACCTCGTTTTTTTTTTTCGTAACTTGATTCATTTTGTTAGCTTAGGATTGCAAAGTAATCTATACTCTATCCTAAACTTATCACTAAGTGTGGGATTCCATCCCAAACCAAACATTTAAGAAACATTTTCTATATGTTCAAACTCTAAGTGTGGGATTATATTTTCAAATATAATCTCAACTCAAGAGAACATTAGGGACAATGTTCCTATAAGTGTGGGATAGCAGGTATAGAATACCTTGAATTAGATGTTTTACAGATTTTAATGTCCGAATAGCTTTACTCAGAAAATGTTCCTCAAATTTTCAAAATTTTCAAAACTTTTTAAACAAAAATAATAAAGTATGAGCTGAATCGTCCGATTAGCTCTACTATTTTTGAGTTACGATTTCTTTCGAAGAGGAACCATTTCTAATATGAGTTAGTTATTCAAGAATATTAGGGAAATTAAGGTAGAAATTTCTTAAATAAGTATTAACAATCTAAGGAGCATGGCTAGGCACATACAAACCCAAATTTGCAGTGAGGTTTTGAGCCTTAAAAGCATTCATTTTAAATGCTACATTGTTCGTTTCTTGTGTGTGCCGATGCTAGTATCTCTAAATTAGAACTTGTCCCTGACATACGTTTCGAGACCACATTGGAAAGTACCGTATGCGATATAGGTGCAATTAGATGATCTCGACATTCCTTAGGATTTAACCTATTCTTATATACCTTTTCAAGCCCAAAACCCTTCCGATACTCATTTTTAGTATCGATGATCCGCCTAGAAAACCCTGTTGAGCCTAAACCTTTCGTTTCTTCAAAACCCTATATCTTTAACCACTTTTCCCAAATTCCCAACAACTTATCTTGGAATTTCTAAGGTTATGAAAAACATCTTGAAGAATCTCTTTCTGAATTGATCTACTCCTCCGTGTTCACCAAAATTAGAAAATCAAGGGTGCAAAAAATTGGTACCAGAAGAAAAGACTCGAAGAAGTCCGTGATAAGAAAGAAGAGATTTCCGAAATAAAATCAAAAATATCCTTGGAAGTTCTCTGGCAAAGAAGTTCTGAAGAAATAAAAGAAAATAAAAAGCAGAAAAAGAAAGAAAAGAAAAAGAAAAGAAAATAAAGCTAAAGTGCTTCAGAGTATCAATCTTTCAAAGAAAGATCCAATGAAATACGAGTAGCTATCTTCTCCGTTCTACAATAAGTTTTTGATGATTCTTAGAATGCCTAAGATAAGCAACCCCTTACAACCAAAAATCAGCACTATCCATACCCCTTAACCCTCACAAACACTACAACCCACTCGAATGTCTTAGGATAATTAGCACCGTCCTCTTCCTAAGTGGTGGAGATCCGATTCTCGACCAAGCTTATGATGATGAGTGCTGCATGACTGGCTATTTGAGCTATTTTGATTGTGCTAGATTGATAGGAAACCCGATACACTCCGAGTGAACTGAGTGACCACCTTTAGTGAGATCGCCTAGTCATGTATACTCCAAGATCACGAGATTTGGAAAGTATGCCTGGGAAAGTTGATGACGCCCGAAACGGACCGTCAACGGATGTTTAAAAATTTATAGTTGCTGGGGTCTAAGTATGACTTACTAGTACTGAACCAAAGGGTTAGTAGGCGGTAAGTTGGACCTAGAGTCGTTCTTAAAGAGAAACTGAATTGAAACGGAGGTGATCCAATCAATCTTTCTTTTCTAGTAAATGTTTTAAAAGAGTGCGTTGGGGGTTTTGGTTCAGTTAATTAAGTAAACTAAATAAAACGAATAAAATGTAATAAGATGTCAGATAATGCAAAGTAGTATTTGTTGTAAGTTCGTTAGTTAATAATCATGGGATGACGACTCTTACGGGAAAACGATTAACTAAATTGGGTTGCTTATGAGATTCATTAACTTATGGTATAACCAATAGATTCCTTATTAGTCGGTTATCAACTAATATGTCACGAGGAACTAAGGTATCATGATTCTGACCAGACAGACAATGCTCAACTCTCCACACTCTCCTGTGAGGGAGTCAGTGGCCCATATTATTAAACGTATTCGCTCGTGGGCGAAGGAATAGAGTAGCAAGTCCATAACATGTCTAGCCGTTCTTAATACCACAATGATTATGAATCCATTAAACAACTAACTTAGAACTTGTGTCCGGACTTATTTAATCAATTTCTATCCATGAAACTTAATAGTGATAAACGAGGGAAAGCATTTAGGTTTCTTGCATACCGTACTTTAGGTTTCATGGTTTTTAGGAAAAAGTATCAGTTTAAGTTGGATTTCAAACTTGCCTTTCTCAATACAATTAACAAATCCCTAGGTTTTCGTATATGGTCATTTAGCCTATAGCCTACCTAATCTAATCTAATCTAAACTAAAACAACTAATTAAAATGCTGGGGGCTTTTTACAGAAAGTTAAACCCAGACCATGTTGGAAAAATGCTATGATGGCTCACAACGTATTTAATTGTTTACCAATGTTTCCGTTGTGAGTTTAATTGCTTCGCGATGTTTACATGATAAGTACATTGTGATTTGAAGTGTACAATACTCATGGAAAGTCCACGTAATCACATTGCATTTTATAATGCTTGCATGACGTTACAATTAAAAACATAGATTTTACACAGATAACTTTTGACCGAGTATTGAGGTTCGCGACTCCTCTTTACAAGGTTACAATCACGTTCGTCAATCGAAAGGCGAGTATAAGTTTTAGGTTTAAAATCACAAGATAAGTCCGTTCACAAAGTTTCCAATTTTATAACGTCGATCCATAATACAACTACCTTCGGTCGTTACAGTCTTCCATATATTTGTACTATGCTCAAAAGCATTTCCAATACTATACCGAGTAATCAGTCGAATCGGGGCCATCGTATTATCTCACGACGTATCTAAAGTCATCCCACAATTATATATACTAACTACATCACAACAAATACAATAGTAATCTACTCGCTAATCATGGCATAAACTAATTCTAGCATAATTAAAGCATACATATTTAATTAAGATAGATAGGGATAGAAATAACCTAGATTAATATGCGAGAAAGAATAGACTTGAATTAATGAGCGTAACTCCAAGCGTACACCAAAGATTACAAAACGTTCCTAGCTTTCTTTCTACTCTAAACAAAGTGCTAAACTAATTTAATGCTAATTTAAAGTAAGAAAGTAGAGTGAGAAAGTAAGAAAGTAATATGACTAGTGCATATGGGACATTTTGAAATGGAGCCTTAAACCTCCTATTTATAGGTGAGCTTTGGCTCACATTAGCATCAAGAGGTGCATGTTAGTAAAAGGTAGCCAAAAGGGTGCACCGGGTACTGTACAACACGAAATGTAGGCGCACCGGGCACTGTACAACACGAAAAGTAGGCGCACCAGGTACCAAAAGTTTCCAAAAACGGAAACCGAGGCGGGGCAAGGGTGGCCGGCGGCGGTGGTGTTGTGGCCGGCTGCGGCTGGCCCACCCCCGCCCCGTTTCGCCGTCTTTTGCTTCATTTCTCGATTCGTGCGTGTTTTCTTCGTTATGCACCCATTTGAGTTGATTTTTTTTTTGTTGGATTCGTAATTCAAAAACGAAGATTTTGACATAAGATAGCCCTGAGATGAGGTCCTAGCTCTAGATATTGCGTACGAATTATTTGGATCTTCCGACGGGCGAAGAATCTTCATTCTTTATCCGTTTTAGTTGATTCTTCTTCTGTTGGATTCGTATTTTGAAAACGAACATCTTGGACAGAATGGATGTTGGTGGAGGGCATTTTAGTCTTGAAATCTCGTTTTGATGCCTTGAATCTTCAAACGTGTGTGGAATCTTCATTTTACATCCGTTTTGCTTGATTTTTCTCGTGCAACCTTGTTTTGACCATCTTGGCATAATTTTATTGATTTGTAATATATTTGAATTAAAATGCCAAGAATCGTTCCAGAATGAGAGAGATATCGGTAGTAAAAACATGACTTTTTACGCGATATCATGTATCCCACACTTAGAACTTTGCTTGTCCTCAAGCAAACTCATTTTCAACATGGTTAAAGATAAGCAGATAATGAAATATTTTAAGACGGAATTCTTTACTACATGGGGTTTTTGGAAAAATAAAGATATTTGATATTTTAGAAAGCAAGGTTGTAATCTTTAGGAGCATGCTTTTGATCTTTGATACATGACTAGGCGATCCTCTCAAGGCGGTCACTCCAATCACTCAAAGTGTTTAGGGTTTCCTATTCTAGTATTATCAATCACTCAGAACGCCAGTCATGCATCGTTTATCGTCATAGGCTTGATCGAGAATCAAATCGTTACCTTTTGGGTGAGCGTGAAGTCGATCTAGCCACAATCATTCTAGGGGAGTGATGTAGGGTTTTGGTGATGTGAGAGGGGGTTTTGTTGGGTTTTTTTATAGGTTTTCTTTTTGGTGAAGCGGAAAGCTGAAATTTTTGAATTTTCGGAAGGATTGACGCCTTTTTCTTTCGGGAGGAGTCTTCTTCTCCATTTGACTTTCTTTTCTTCGAGTTTTCTTGGGTAATTTTTGACTTCGTATCCTTGTAGCTTTTCTTTTTTTCACCTTTGAAACTCTTTATGAAGTTTGAGGGATGCTTTTTGAGTAGGTACGGGATGACGTGTTTATTTTGGGGTGTATAGAAGGGTTCAAGAATGATGTGATTCGATCTCCTTTTTACTCACTAGTTTGGCTTCAAAATGCATTACAGGAGCAAGTTCTGATTCTAAACGCATACATCGGCACACTCAAGAATCGAAAAAGTGAAGCATTAAAAGTGAATGCTTTTCATATGGCTCAAGATACCTCACGAATCGAAAGTTGGTTTGTTGTGTGCTTAGTCATGCGATGCTCTTTATGGGATTACTTAAACTTGTTTTTCAAAAGAATTTGTATTTTATTATTTTTTTTCTTCTTCCCCAAAGTAAATTATTCCTTAAAATTTTTCATTTTCAACATATTTTTAACTTAATTTTGAAAAATTTTGTTTACCTTTATGGAGAAGCAAGGTCTTATAAAGAGCAACGATTTTAGAATCAAGCATATACCAATGTCCATTTAACAGTAGTGCAACTACTGCTATCCCACACTTAAAGGAACATCGTCCTCGATGTTATACTAAGCTCTGAATGGGGTAAAATCCCACACTTAGGGTTTCAAACATGTAAGATTCATTTTTTCAGTGTGTGTGTTGGGTTTGAATCCCACACTTAGTGATAAACATAATGGATATGGCATATTTAAAACGAATGAAAGAGATGGCATAGAAGTACTCCCCGGTAGTTGCAGTATTCCTTTGGTTGCATCTGCCGGTCTTTGTCTTCTTTGGTGCATTCTTGATCAAGTCTTCTTGTGATTGGTCTCGTGAGTGTGAACACCTCGGATATACTATTTTTCGGTTGTTGATGCTTCCTTGCAGGCAGGAGCATTCTTTGTATGATCCGAGTGTGAAAGATAGTCGGAGATTTCATCACTTCTTGGAAAGTAAAATTGCAGAAATGTAAAAACATGGGTTGCCTCCCAAGAAGTGCTCTTTTAAAATCGAGAGCTCGACTTAGTCCTTTTCTTCTTCAGATGATGCTTGATGCATCCGTAGTGGTGGCGTGGTCACTGTGGTTTCTTGGTAGAGAGTATCGTGGTGGATAGTATTGTAGGAATTGCTCTATCATGTCAGCAATGAGAGTTGGTGGGTTGGTGGATATCATTCTGAAGCTTTTGAATTGATCGGTGGCGAGTTTGTCGAGGATTGCCATTCCATAGCAGATGTATCGAACTGCCCTTATGACTGGTCCGTTAGGGTCAATTCGAGTGCAGGTGTAAGTTCGAACAATTTCACGCTGTGGGTGGTTTCTTCCTATCGAGGCAATTAAAGCCATGAATTCGGTTTTCACTTCTTCAAAATCATTAGCCAAAGGGTCTCCTCCGAAAGATCTGGTCGCTTAGCACACTTGTCTGATTAGTTGATGCTGTTCACGGTTGAAGGGAAAATCCGAGTCGGTGAAGATGCAAATTAAATTGCTGAATATCTCGCGATATCCATTTCGATAGACGTTGAGTTCTACATCTTCTTCTTGGTACATTCCGCGCAGTCGGGTAGTCACATAAGTGGCTAAATTGATTTGCGACATGTGCGGGATGAATCTCGGTACCTCACGAGTTTCCTCTTCATAGGCTGGTTAGTTCAGCTCATCAATTATTTGTTCAACGTGGTGCCCAATGGTGGATTGAATGACGATCCTGAAGTTCTCTGATGCTGTGAGGTGCTCTCCAGTTTCGATGAGATCTAGAAGAGTTCTAAGATCTCCCACCATTCTGATGTCGGCATAACTTCTTGGGTTCCCGGTGGCTCTTTCCAGATTGGTTCTCATTGATGCAAGAATAGCTTTTTGACTTGATGAGTACGGAAAAGCTGATCCGGCTAAGGCACAATATACTTTTTGGTATATTCGCCTTTGGTTTCTGTAGAATTCGATTTCTCCCATTGCGTAGTTGGGTCTTTCTTGCTGTCGAGCTTCTCTGGTAAGTTGTTCTTGAAGCAGGTCAGAGAATGCTCGAATATTTCTCCGAAGAGTGATGGGCTCTGGTTCTCCATAATTGGCGAGGTATGAATCGTAGTCTCGTATGATTGCCCTTATCATGTGCCTCTGGGCGGTGTTGTAGTCATTGGTTGACTCTTTGATGGCCTCTACGATAATTCATACATCGTCGTATTCGTCAATCAGCTCAATCATGTCTTGATGAATATCTATCAGAGGAATTTCTAGTCTCTCATTTGTGACGGCAGGGGAATTTGGTGGAGCAAGTGGAGGTTGTGGAATAGAGTGTTCATCAAGAGTGATGTTGACGTAATCGTCATCGCATTCACTGTTGCAGTCGGTGTCCTTGTCACGTGAATCTGGAAATTGGTGGAATTCTTCGTCTAAAGGTGCGTTGTTGAAGGGTCGAGAACTATCGATTTCGATGGTTCGGACTTCGGTTGTTATGTCGTGGAGGTTCTCTTCGGCAAAGCTTCCTGGTTGACGTGCCTTGTATGATGAAATTCTCTATAGTAGTTTGGCATACTGGTCTGGGTGTGGTGATGATCGGAGTCCTTCTTCAAAGATTTCTATGTCTCGGAGTCGGGTTCTGGTGAAGGGTTTTGATGGATCGAGATAGGAATTTAGGATGTTTCCCATTCTTTTAAGATGAGAGGATATGAGCTCTTGACGGATGACTCCGTAATCAACTGATTCTTCAGATGAAGAGTAATCATCACAGTTTTGTATCCTTTTAACTTCGGCCATTTGTGGCGAATCAGTGTGATCTTCATCTTCTTCCATTTCTTCCTTTTCCTCTTCTTCTTCCTCCTCAGGATCAGATTCAATTTCTTCATCTGCTTCCTCGTATTCTTCCTCTTCTGGGTCGTATTCGGTGTCAGAATTGAGAACTGATGATCGGGTGAATTACGGTTCCTCCTCTGGTTCTGATTCTGATTCATCATCGGAACAGACTTTTCCTGTGGATATAGCACAACATTCTTCCTCTTCTGGGGTGCATTCCGGTCGGTCGGTCTTGTAAGTGATGCTTTCACCATGCGATCGTAAAACAATCGTGTGGTTATACACATCAATCACTGCTCTAGCTGTATTCATGAATGGTCTTCCAAGGATAATTGGGATGTTTATGTCCTCGTGGATATCCATTACCACGAAATCCGTTGGAAAGAAAAATTTATCAACTTGAACAAGGACATTCTCAGCTATTCCCTTGGGGTATCTAACAGATTGGTCAGCTAGCTGGACGGTCATCTTAGTGGGTTTCAAGTTTTCAAGTTCTAGGCTCTTAAACAGGGAGTAGGGCATAAGGTTAATGCTGGCTCCTAAGTCGGCTAAAGCGCTCATATTTCCGGAATTGTAGATAGAACAAGGGAGTGTAAATCTACCAGTATCTCCTAATTTTTTGGGAAGGCTATTTTTAAGTAGGGCTGAGGTTTCAGAACTAAGGGGAATGTTGTTCACTTCAGGCAATTTATCTTTGGTGGATAGCAATTTTCTAATATACTTATTACGACCAGGAACTCTAGACATGGTATCAAGGAATTTTCCATCTAGCTTAAAGGATGACAGTTTCTTAGGTTGAACTTTAAGTCTAGCGGGGTAGGGGATTCTAACCTCTTTGTTCATTGTTTCCACAGCTGGTATCTTGACCTTTGGTTCTTCCTTTACTGGAACAGCAGCAGGTGGAGTAGTAGCTGCTTCCTTTGGTGTTGTAAGTTGCTTTGCTTCCTCAACATGCGGATTTTGAACCGTGTTGCTAGGCAAACTTCCTCGGGGTCTATTCTCAAGACGTTGTGCCAATTGTCCAATTTGAGCTTCAAAATTCTTTAGCACAGCCAATTGATTTCTCATGAAGAGGTCGGCTTGATCTTGTCTAGCGGACGTCTTTTGGTTGAGCAGGTGTTGACCTTGCATGAATTGGGTGAAGGCGTCGTCTGAACTTGAAGCTGGGGCATTTGTCTTGGTGGTTTGTTCAGTGGTTTGGTTTGTGTCGGAAGTGGGTGCAGGAAGTGCAAGGGGTTGATTATAAGAAAGTTGTAGTTGTTGTTGGTAGGGTGGATATCTAGGTGGGTATCGGGGTTGGTATGGTTGTTGGTTGTTTTTCGGCGGAAAGGGAGGTCCTCTAGGTTGGTTGTTGTTTTGGTTGAAACCGGGTGGTCGAGCTGGAAACTGAGAATAGTAGACGGTGTGATCTGCTTCTTCGTATTCAACTTGGTATTCACCAGATGGTTGCGGGTTGGTGTAGTGTTGACAGACTTGCACTTGGTGTACTTGGTGCTGTTGTCTCTTAAGTTCTCCAAACTGTTTGACGAGCGAGTCCATTTTCTCTGTTAGTGCCTTAATTGCTTCGACTGGGATCGGGTTTGCAGCAACGATAGGTATGGAAGATGTTGAATGATCTCCAGAATTCCAATCGTGGTGATGCATAGTCATGTTTTCTATAAGGTTCCATCCTTCTTCGTCGGTCTTTGCCATGAAGCTTCCTTGTGCAGCAGCATCGAGAGTAGTTCGGTGGTTAGGATCTAAACCATTGTAGAAAGTGCATAATTGTGCGGACTTATCGAGTCGGTGATTAGGGCATTTCTTCAAGGCTCCTTTGAATCGTTCCCATGCGGTATATAATGACTCATCGAAAGCTTGTCGAAAGTTCATGATGTCATTTCGGAGTTTGGTTTGTTTAGAAGGCGGAAAGTACTTGGTTAGAAACTTTGTCGCCATCGCAGTCCATGAAGGGATAGAGCCGGTCTCTAGACCTTCAAACCATGTTTGCGCATGATGGGTGAGCGAATAAGGGAAAAGGTATAAACGGATTGTGTCTTGGCCAATTCCGTTTTGCTTGTAGGAATTTGAGAGAGAGATGAACTTGTCGAGGTGAGAGTTTGGGTCATCACTGGGCAATCCATGGAATTGACAGTGGTTTTGGATTAGTTGGATGATGTGGTGTTTAAGCTCGAAAGATTGACCAGGGGTTTCAGGGTAGAGAATTGGTCCTCCTCTTCCTTCGATAGAGGGTTTGCTATTGTCAGCGAGAGTGATGCGTTCAGCCATTGATTGCTTAAGTGCAGATTGCTTCTTTTCTCGTCGAATAGTGCGTATTATAAGTTCTGGATCGGGAAAGTTAAATAGTGGTGCAGATCTAGGGGAACAGGTCATACACTAAAAGAAAATATAATAAAGAAAATGTTTTTGTGTTTTTTTAGACGGTTTTATCCTAAGGGTCTACTAGAATTGGGATTGGTTGGGCCTCTGTATCGGACAGTTAGTCTCCCCGGCAGCAGCGCCAAAAACTTGATGACGCCCGAAACGGACCGTCAACGGATGTTTAAAAATTTATAGTTGCTGGGGTCTAAGTATGACTTACTAGTACTGAACCAAAGGGTTAGTAGGCGGTAAGTTGGACCTAGTGTCGTTCTTAAAGAGAAACTGAATTGAAACGGAGGTGATCCAATCAATCTTTCTTTTCTAGTAAATGTTTTAAAAGAGTGCGTTGGGGGTTTTAGTTCAGTTAATTAAGTAAACTAAATAAAACGAATAAAATGTAATAAGATGTCAGATAATTCAAAGTAGTATTTGTTGTGAGTTCGTTAGTTAATAATCATGGGATGACGACTCTTACGGGAAAACGATTAACTAAATTGGGTTGCTTATGAGATTCATTAACTTATGGTATAACCAATAGATTCCTTATTAGTCGGTTATCAACTAATATGTCACGAGGAACTAAGGTATCATGATTCTGACCAGACAGACAATGCTCAACTCTCCACACTCTCCTGTGAGGGAGTCAGTGGCCCATATTATTGAACGTATTCGCTCGTGGGCGAAGGAATAGAGTAGCAAGTCCATAACATGTCTAGCCGTTCTTAATACCACAATGATTATGAATCCATTAAACAACTAACTTAGAACTTGTGTCCGGACTTATTTAATCAATTTCTATCCATGAAACTTAAGCGTGATAAACGAGGGAAAGCATTTAGGTTTCTTGCATACCGTACTTTAGGTTTCATGGTTTTTAGGAAAAAGTATCAGTTTAAGTTGGATTTCAAACTTGCCTTTCTCAATACAATTAACAAATCCCTAGGTTTTCGTAAATGGTCATTTAGCCTATAGCCTACCTAATCTAATCTAATCTAAACTAAAACAACTAATTAAAATGCTGGCGGCTTTTTACAGAAAGTTAAACCCAGACCATGTTGGAAAAATGCAATGATGGCTCACAACGTATTTAACTGTTTACCAATGTTTCCGTTGTGAGTTTAATTGCTTCGCGATGTTTACATGATAAGTACATTGTGATTGGAAGTGTACAATACTCATGGCAAGTCCACGTAATCACATTGCATTTTATAATGCTTGCATGACGTTACAATTAAAAACATAGTTTTTACACAGATAACTATTGACCGAGTATAGAGGTTCGCGACTCCTCTTTACAAGGTTACAATCACGTTCGTTAATCGAAAGGCGAGTATAAGTTTTAGGTTTAAAATCACAAGATAAGTCCGTTCACAAAGTTTCCAATTTTATAACGTCGATCCATAATACAACTACCTTCGGTTGTTACCGGCTTCCATATATTTGTACTATGCTCAAAAGCATTTCCAATACTATACCGAGTAATCAGTCGAATCGGGGCCATCGTATTATCTCACGATGTATCTAAAGTCATCCCACAATTATATATACTAACTACATCACAACAAATACAATAGTAATCTACTCGCTAATCATGGCATAAACTAATTCTAGCATAATTAAAGCATACATATTTAATTAAGATAGATAGGGATAGAAATTACCTAGATTAATATGCGAGAAGGAATAGACTTGAATTAATGAGCGTAACTCCAAGCGTACACCAAAGATTACAAAACGTTCCTAGCTTTCTTTCTACTCTAAACAAAGTGCTAAACTAATCTAATGCTAATTTAAAGTAAGAAAGTAGAGTGAGAAAGTAAGAAAGTAATATGACTAGTGCATATGGGACATTTTGAAATGGAGCCTTAAACCTCCTATTTATAGGTGAGCTTTGGCTCACATTAGCATCAAGAGGTGCATGTTAGTAAAAGGTAGCCAAAAGGATGCATCGGGTACTGTACAACACGAAAAGTAGGCGCACCGGGTTGTACAACACGAAAAGTAGGCGCACCAGGTACCAAAAGTTGCCAAAAACGGAAACCAAGGCGGGGCAAGGGTGGCCGGCGGTGGTGGTGTTGTTGCCGGCTGCGGCTGGCCCACCCCCGCCCCGTTTCGCTGTCTTTTGCTTCATTTCTCGATTCGTGCGTGTTTTCTTCGTTATGCACCCGTTTGAGTTGATTCTTTTTTTGTTGGATTCATAATTCAAAAACGAAGATTTTGACATAAGATAGCCCTGAGATGAGGTTCCTAGCTCTAGATATTGCGTACGAATTATTTGGATCTTCTGGCGGGCGAAGAATCTTCATTCTTTATCCGTTTTAGTTGATTCTTCTTCTGTTAGATTCGTATTTTGAAAACGAACATCTTGGATAGAATGGATGTTGGTGGAGGGCATTTTAGTCTTGAAATCTCGTTTTGATGCCTTGAATCTTCAAACGTGTGTGGAATCTTCATTTTACATCCGTTTTGCTTGATTTTTCTCGTGCAACCTTGTTTTGACCATCTTGGTATAATTTTATTGATTTGTACTATATTTGAATTAAAATGCCAAGAATCATTCCAGAAAGAGAGAGATATCGGTAGTAAAAACATGACTTTTTACGCGATATCAAGTATCCCACACTTAGAACTTTGCTTGTCCTCAAGCAAACTCATTTTCAACATGGTTAAAGATAAGCAGATAATGAAATATTTTAAGACGGAATTCTTTACTACATGGGGATTTTGGAAAAATAAAGATATTTGATATTTTAGAAAGCAAGGTTGTAATCTTTAGGAGCATGCTTTTGATCTTTGATACATGACTAGGCGATCCTCTCAAGGCGGTCACTCCAATCACTCAAAGTGTTTAGGGTTTCCTATTCTAGTATTATCAATCACTCAGAACGCCAGTCATGCATCGTTTATCGTCATAGGCTTGATTGAGAATCAAATCGTTACCTTTTGGGTGAGCGTGAAGTCGATCTAGCCACAATCATTCTAGGGGAGTGATGTAGGGTTTTGGTGATGTGAGAGGGGGTTTTGTTGGGTTTTTTTATAGGTTTTCTTTTTGGTGAAGCGGAAAGCTGAAATTTTTGAATTTTCGGAAGGATTGACGCCTTTTTCTTTCGGGAGGAGTCTTCTTCTCCATTTGACTTTCTTTTCTTCGAGTTTTCTTGGGTAATTTTTGACTTCGTATCCTTGTAGCTTTTCTTTTTTTCACCTTTGAAACTCTTTATGAAGTTTGAGGGATGCTTTTTGAGTAGGTACGGGATGACGTGTTTATTTTGGGGTGTATAGAAGGGTTCAAGAATGATGTGATTCGATCTCCTTTTTATTCACTAGTTTGGCTTCGAAATGCATTACAGGAGCAAGTTCAGATTCTAAACGCATACATTGGCACACTCAAGAATCGAAAAAGTGAAGCATTAAAAGTGAATGCTTTTCATATGGCTCAAGATACCTCACGAATCGAAAGTTGGTTTGTTGTGTGCTTAGTCATGCGATGCTCTTTATGGGATTACTTAAACTTGTTTTTCAAAAGAATTTGTATTTTATTTTTTTTTTCTTCTTCCCCAAAGTAAATTATTCCTTAAAATTTTTCATTTTCAACATATTTTTAACTTAATTTTGAAAAATTTTGTTTACCTTTATGGAGAAGCAAAGTCTTATAAAGAGCAACGATTTTAGAATCAAGCATATACCAATGTCCATTTAACAGTAGTGCAACTACTGCTATCCCACACTTAAAGGAACATCGTCCTCGATGTCATACTAAGCTCTGAATGGGGTAAAATCCCACACTTAGGGTTTCAAACATCTAAGATTCATTTTTTCAGTGTGTGTGTTGGGTTTGAATCCCACACTTAGTGATAAACATAATGGATATGGCATATTTAAAACGAATGAAAGAGATGGCATAGAAGTACTCCCCGGTAGTTGCAGTATTCCTTTGGTTGCATCTGCCGGTCTTTGTCTTCTTTGGTGCATTCTTGATCAAGTCTTCTTGTGATTGGTCTCGTGAGTGTGAACACGTCGGATATACTATTCTTCGGTTGTTGATGCTTCCTTGCAGGCAGGAGCATTCTTTGTATGATCCGAGTGTGAAAGATAGTCGGAGATTTCATCACTTCTTGGAAAGTAAAATTGCAGAAATGTAAAAACATGGGTTGCCTCCCGAGAAGCGCTCTTTTAAAGTTGAGAGCTCGACTTAGTCCTTTTCTTCTTCAAATGATGCTTGATGCATCCGTAGTGGTGGCATGGTCACTGTGGTTTCTTGGTAGAGAGTATCGTGGTGGATAGTATTGTAGGAATTGCTCTATCATGTCAGTAATGAGAGTTGATGGGTTGGTGGATATCATTCTGAAGCTTTTGAAGTGATCGGTGGCGAGTTGGTCGAGGATTGCCATTCCATAGCAGATGTATCGAACTGCCCTTATGACTGGTCCGTTAGGGTCAATTCGAGTGCAGGTGTAAGTTCGAACAATTTCACGCTGTGGGTGGTTTCTTCCTATCGAGGCAATTAAAGCCATGAATTCGGTTTTCACTTCTTCAAAATCATTAGCCAAAGGGTCTCCTCTGAAAGATCTGGTCGCTTAGCACACTTGTCTAATTAGTTGATGCTGTTCACGGTTGAAGGGAAAATCCGAGTCGGTGAAGATGCAAATTAAATTGCTGAATATCTCGCGATATCCATTTCGATAGACGTCGAGTTCTACATCTTCTTCTTGGTACATTCCGCGCAGTCGGGTAGTCACATAAGTGGCTAAATTGATTTGCGACATGTGCGGGATGAATCTCGGTACCTCACGAGTTTCCTCTTCATAGGCTGGCTCGTTCAGCTCATCAATTATTAGTTCAACGTGGTGCCCAATGGTGGATTGAATGACGATCCTGAAGTTCTCTGATGCTGTGAGGTGCTCTCCAGTTTCGATGAGATCTAGAAGAGTTCTAAGATCTCCCACCATTCTGATGTCGGCATAACTTCTTGGGTTCCCGGTGGCTCTTTCCAGATTGGTTCTCATTGATGAAAGAATAGCTTTTTGACTTGATGAGTACGGAAAAGCTGATCCGGCTAAGGCACAATATACTTTTTGGTATATTCGCATTTGGTTTCCGTAGAATTCGATTTCTCCCATTGCGTAGTTGGGTCTTTCTCGCTGTCGAGCTTCTCTGGTTAGTTGTTCTTGAAGCAGGTCAGAGAATGCTCGAATATTTCTCCGAAGAGTGATGGGCTCTGGTTCTCCATAATTGGCGAGGTATGAATCGTAGTCTCGTATGATTGCCCTTATCATGTGCCTCTGGGCGGTGTTGTAGTCATTGGTTGACTCTTTGATGGCCTCTACGATAATTCGTACATCGTCGTATTCGTCAATCAGCTCAATCATGAGTGATGTTGACGTAATCGTCATCGCATTCACTGTTGCAGTCGGAGTCCTTGTCACGTGAATCTGGAAATTGGTGGAATTCTTCGTCTAAAGGTGCGTTGTTGAAGGGTCGAGAACTATCGATTTCGATGGTTCGGACTTCGGTTGTTATGTCATGGAGGTTCTCTTCGGCAAAGCTTCCTGGTTGACGTGCCTTGTATGATGAAATTCTCTATAGTAGTTTGGCATACTGGTCTGGGTGTGGTGATGATCGGAGTCCTTCTTCAAAGATTTCTATGTCTCGGAGTCGGGTTCTGGTGAAGGGTTTTGATGGATCGAGATAGGAATTTAGGATGTTTCCCATTCTTTTAAGATGAGAGGATATGAGCTCTTGACGGATGACTCCGTAATCAACTGATTCTTCAGATTAAGAGTAATCATCGCAGTTTTGTATCCTTTTAACTTCAGCCATTTGTGGCGAATCAGTGTGATCTTCATCTTCTTCCATTTCTTCCTTTTCCTCTTCTTCTTCCTCCTCAGGATCAGATTCAATTTCTTCATCTGCTTCCTCGTATTCTTCCTCTTCTGGGTCGTATTCGGTGTCAGAATTGAGAACTGATGATCGGGTGAATTACGGTTCCTCCTCTGGTTCTGATTCATCATCGGAACAGACTTTTCCTGTGGATATAGCACAACATTCTTCCTCTTCTGGGGTGCATTCCGGTCGGTCGGTCTTGTAAGTGATGCTTTCACCATGCGATCGTAAAACAATCGTGTGGTTATACACATCAATCACTGCTCTAGCTGTATTCATGAATGGTCTTCCAAGGATAATTGGGATGTTTATGTCCTCGTGGATATCCATTACCACGAAATCCGTTGGAAAGAAAAATTTATCAACTTGAACAAGGACATTCTCAGCTATTCCCTTGGGGTATCTAACAGATTGGTCGGCTAGCTGGACGGTCATCTTAGTGGGTTTCAAGTTTTCAAGTTCTAGGCTCTTAAACAGGGAGTAGGCATAAGGTTAATGCTGGCTCCTAAGTCGGCTAAAGCGCTCATATTTCCGGAATTGTAGATAGAACAAGGGAGTGTAAATCTACCAGTATCTCCTAATTTTTTGGGAAGGCTATTTTTAAGTAGGGCTGAGGTTTCAGAACTAAGGGGAATGTTGTTCACTTCAGGCAATTTATCTTTGGTGGATAACAATTTTCTAATATACTTATTACGACCAGGAACTCTAGACATGGTATCAAGGAATTTTCCATCTAGCTTAAAGGATGACAGTTTCTTAGGTTGAACTTTAAGTCTAGCGGGGTAGGGGATTCTAACCTCTTTGTTCATTGTTTCCATAGCTGGTATCTTGATCTTTGGTTCTTCCTTTACTGGAACAGCAGCAGGTGGAGTAGTAGCTGCTTCCTTTGGTGTTGTAAGTTGCTTTGCTTCCTCAACATGCGGATTTTGAACCGTGTTGCTAGGCAAACTTCCTCGGGGTCTATTCTCAAGACGTTGTGCCAATTGTCCAATTTGAGCTTCAAAATTCTTTAGCACAGCCAATTGATTTCTCATGAAGAGGTCGGCTTGATCTTGTCTAGCGGACGTCTTTTGGTTGAGCAGGTGTTGACCTTGCATGAATTGGGTGAAGGCGTCGTCTGAACTTGAAGCTGGGGCATTTGTCTTGGTGGTTTGTTCAGTGGTTTGGTTTGTGTCGGAAGTGGGTGCAGGAAGTGCAAGGGGTTGATTATAAGAAAATTGTAGTTGTTGTTGGTAGGGTGGATATCTAGGTGGGTATCGGGGTTGGTATGGTTGTTGGTTGTTTCTCGGCGGAAAGGGAGGTCCTCTAGGTTGGTTGTTGTTTTGGTTGAAACCGGGTGGTCGAGCTGGAAACTGAGAATAGTAGACGGTGCCATCTGCTTCTTCGTATTCAACTTGGTATTCACCAGATGGTTGCGGGTTGGTGCAGTGTTGACAGACTTGCACTTGGTGTACTTGGTGCTGTTGTCTCTTAAGTTCTCCAAACTGTTTGACGAGCGAGTCCATTTTCTCTGTTAGTGCCTTAATTGCTTCGACTGGGATCGGGTTTGCAGCAACGATAGGTATGGAAGATGTTGAATGATCTCCAGAATTCCAATCGTGGTGATGCATAGTCATGTTTTCTATAAGGTTCCATCCTTCTTCGTCGGTCTTTGCCATGAAGCTTCCTTGTGCTGCAGCATCGAGAGTAGTTCGGTGGTTAGGATCTAAACCATTGTAGAAAGTGCATAATTGTGCGGACTTATCGAGTCGGTGATTAGGGCATTTCTTCAAGGCTCCTTTGAATCGTTCCCATGCGGTATATAATGACTAATCGAAAGCTTGTCGAAAGTTCATGATGTCATTTCGGAGTTTGGTTTGTTTAGAAGGCGGAAAGTACTTGGTTAGAAACTTTGTCGCCATCGCAGTCCATGAAGGGATAGAGCCGGTCTCTAGACCTTCAAACCATGTTTGCGCATGATGGGTGAGCGAATAAGGGAAAAGGTATAAACGGATTGTGTCTTGGCCAATTCCGTTTTGCTTGTAGGAATTTGAGAGAGAGATGAACTTGTCGAGGTGAGAGTTTGGGTCATCACTGGGCAATCCATGGAATTGACAGTGGTTTTGGATTAGTTGGATGATGTGGTGTTTAAGCTCGAAAGATTGACCAGGGGTTTCAGGGTAGAGAATTGGTCCTCCTCTTCCTTCGATAGAGGGTTTGCTATTGTCAGCGAGAGTGATGCGTTCAGCCATTGATTGCTTAAGTGCAGATTGCTTCTTTTCTCGTCGAATAATGCGTATTATAAGTTCTGGATCGGGAAAGTTAAATAGTGGTGCAGATCTAGGGGAACAGGTCATACACTAAAAGAAAATACAATAAAGAAAATGTTTTTGTGTTTTTTTTAGAAGGTTTTATCCTAAGGGTCTACTAGAATTGGGATTGGTTGGGCCTCTGTATCGGACAGTTAGTCTCCCCGGCAGCGGCGCCAAAAACTTGATGACGCCCGAAACGGACCGTCAACAGATGTTTAAAAATTTATAGTTGCTGGTGTCTAAGTATGACTTACTAGTACTGAACCAAAGGGTTAGTAGGCGGTAAGTTGGACCTAGTGTCGTTCTTAAAGAGAAACTGAATTGAAACGGAGGTGATCCAATCAATCTTTCTTTTCTAGTAAATGTTTTAAAAGAGTGCGTTGGGGGTTTTAGTTCAGTTAATTAAGTAAACTAAATAAAACGAATAAAATGTAATAAGATGTCAGATAATGCAAAGTAGTATTTGTTGTGAGTTCGTTAGTTAATAATCATGGGATGACGACTCTTACGGGAAAACGATTAACTAAATTGGGTTGCTTATGAGATTCATTAACTTATGGTATAACCAATAGATTCCTTATTAGTCAGTTATCAACTAATATGTCACGAGGAACTAAGGTATCATGATTCTGACCAGACAGACAATGCTCAACTCTCCACACTCTCCTATGAGGGAGTCAGTGGCCCATATTATTGAACGTATTCGCTCGTGGGCGAAGGAATAGAGTAGCAAGTCCATAACATGTCTAGCCGTTCTTAATACCACAATGATTATGAATCCATTAAACAACTAACTTAGAACTTGTGTCCGGACTTATTTAATCAATTTCTATCCATGAAACTTAAGCGTGATAAACGAGGGAAAGCATTTAGGTTTCTTGCATACCGTACTTTAGGTTTCATGGTTTTTAGGAAAAAGTATCAGTTTAAGTTGGATTTCAAACTTGCCTTTCTCAATACAATTAACAAATCCCTAGGTTTTCGTAAATGGTCATTTAGCCTATAGCCTACCTAATCTAATCTAATCTAAACTAAAACAACTAATTAAAATGCTGGCGGCTTTTTACAGAAAGTTAAACCCAGAGCATGTTGGAAAAATGCTATGATGGCTCACAACGTATTTAACTGTTTACCAATGTTTCCGTTGTGAGTTTAATTGCTTCGCGATGTTTACATGATAAGTACATTGTGATTGGAAGTGTACAATACTCATGGCAAGTCCATGTAATCACATTGCATTTTATAATGCTTGCATGACGTTACAATTAAAAACATAGTTTTTACACAGATAACTATTGACCGAGTATTGAGGTTCGCGACTCCTATTTACAAGGTTACAATAACGTTCGTTAATCGAAAGGCGAGTATAAGTTTTAGGTTTAAAATCACAAGATAAGTCCGTACACAAGGTTTCCAATTTTATAACGTCGATCCATAATACAACTACCTTCGGTTGTTACCGGCTTCCATATATTTGTACTATGCTCAAAAGCATTTCCAATACTATACCGAGTAATCAGTCGAATCGGGGCCATCGTATTATCTCACGACGTATCTAAAGTCATCCCACAATTATATATACTAACTACATCACAACAAATACAATAGTAATCTACTCGCTAATCATGGCATAAACTAATTCTAGCATAATTAAAGCATACATATTTAATTAAGATAGATAGGGATAGAAATAACCGAGATTAATATGCGAGAAGGAATAGAATTGAATTAATGAGCGTAACTCCAAGCGTACACCAAAGATTACAAAACGTTCCAAGCTTTCTTTCTACTCTAAACAAAGTGCTAAACTAATCTAATGCTAATTTAAAGTAAGAAAGTATAGTGAGAAAGTAAGAAAGTAATATGACTAGTGCATATGGGACATTTTGAAATGGAGCCTTAAGCCTCCTATTTATAGGTGAGCTTTGGCTCACATTAGCATCAAGAGGTGCATGTTAGTAAAAGGTAGCCAAAAGGGTGCATCGGGTACTGTACAACACTAAAAGTAGGCGCACCGGGTACTGTACAACACGAAAAGTAGGCGCACCAGGTACCAAAAGTTGCCAAAAATGGAAACCGAGGTGGGGCAAGGGTGGTTGGCGGCGGCCTTGGTGTGGCCGGCGGCGGTGGTGTGGTGGCCGGCGGCGGCTGGCCCACCCCCGCCCCGTTTCGCCGTCTTTTGCTTCGTTTCTCGATTCGTACGTGTTTTCTTCGTTATGCACCCGTTTGTGCCGATTCTTTTTTTGTTGGATTTGTAATTCAAAAACGAAGATTTTGACATAAGATAGGCCCTGAGATGAGATTTCTAGCTCCAGATATTGCGTACGAATCATTTGGATCTTCCGGCTGGCGTAGAATCTTCATTCTTTATCCGTTTTAGTTGATTCTTCTTCTGTTGGATTCGTATTTTGAAAACGAACATCTTGGACAGAATGGATAATGGTGGAGGGCATTTTAGTCTTGAAATCTCATTTTGTTGCCTTGAATCTTCAAACGTGTGTGGAATCTTCATTTTACATCCGTTTTGCTTGATTTTTCTCGTGCAACCTTGTTTTGACCATCTTGGCATAATGTTATTGATTTGTACTATATTTGAATTAAAATGCCGAGAATCGTTTCAGAATGAGAGAGATATCGGTAGTAAAAACATGATTTTACGCGATATCAAAAGTCTATACTTATTTCTGAAAGGATCATCTTAGCTTTCCCTATGTTCTCTAAATAATTTTCCCATATGACAAAGTGGTGACTTTTTGAAGGAACTTTAACTCACCCAAAATCTATAAAATATTTTCACGGGACACAACTGAGTGTTGCTTGAGATTTTGTTATTTATAATAGAGTAATTTTTGGCCATGTCTAATTTTTGGTTTATATTAAAGGCCACTACAAATTTACCAATAGTTTATATTACTTGATATTCAATTGGTGAAAAGCATTACATTCTTATCTTAGAACCAGCTGTCGTTTTTAGTTGTTTATTGATATGAGGGGTTTGCTTCTAATTTGGATGGTTTTTCTTTCTATTGTAGTTGGGCCAGACTCTGTATTTCGATTAGGTTGTTGGTCAGCTTGTTGTGACTTGTTGTAATGGTCTGGGTGGGTTTTTTTGTTCGACTATATGGAACATTAGTACCTGACTACCTGCCATTTATGTTGTTGCTGGTGCTGCTAAATAGTTAGGATGTGTGTCATTTTATTTGTTAGTCTATGTTCTTATATGCATATTGCCATACTTGTCGTGGTTCGAGTGTTCTATATTTTTTTTACCGTCTCAAGTTAATCATTGGCACAGGATGGTGGGGTCAGGGGAAGTCCCTAGCCTCCCTAAAGTTTGAACTTGTATTAATTTGTTCTTAATATTTTAGAGATTAAAAATCAGCTTTCATTATTTTGGCTATGCCAAAAAGTTGAAATTAAGAGTTGGTCTAAAATCACGAAAGGTTATCACAGACAAGACTTCAACTGCATTACAACTTTACAACTTTAACGTTTCAGGTGGATTTGTTAGTTTTGAACTTCTTTTAAGTATGATCCCGTTACTGTTAACTTATAAGTAAAATTTAGTGGTGCCAAATTGGGTCATATTGGTTTCGGGTCAAATCAGCCCAGCTGTCACTGGTTCTAAATCCCACTAACACTAAACATGAGGTAGAGGTTGCTAAAAGAGTAGGCTATCGGGTGGTGCATTAAGTGACAGAAGCTTCTCTATACATGTGGTGTACATCATTTTATTTATTTACTAGCTAGTCTGTCGTTTTCGTTAGTATGATCTGAAAGCCTGATTATTTTGTTTCTATACAAGGTTACAATGGCAAATGTGTAGTGAGTGCATCATGAGGCTTGTTTTTATTAAATTCAATGTTTCTTGTGCTAAATTGATGTTAAAGTACTATTACCCATATGCTTATTGGCTAGCTACTATGTGACTAACTCACATGCTTATATATTTAACTTTCAGATTGTGTTAATTAACAATCAGTTACATTTCATTTGATATATTAGTAGATAAGTATATATATATAATTGATTGTTTATTGTTTGCCCTACTACAAATAAAACCCTTATTGAAAAAGAAGTTGTTGAAAGTTCTAAAATCAACAACTAAAGTGAAAATGCTTCATCATCTGTTGATATGGATGATCATGAGCTTTTGGACATTAGTGATCATGAATCTGATGATGATTGACATAATTTTTTTTAACGTGAACAATGTTATACATTTTTGTTATGCTTATAAAGGCGTTTAAAGAAGCTTTTATTTTACAGTTGATCTCACCGACTTGTTTTTATTTCTTAATTTTTCTGTGTAGTATATCAAAGCATTGCTTGGTGTTATTGTTTAAAATGAAAAACTTTTAAGTCACTGGCCCTTGAAATATTTTTTCTAATCTTTGGGGATGTTGTTTGTTTACAGGTAGACTATGGCCGGTAGAAAGAGACGACGTAACTACACTTTCATGTCCCAGTGGGCAGCTAATGAGAATAAAACGGATTCCTGTGTTCAACCTCGTTCACCTAATGATGAGCAGACTCATATTGCGCCACCACAAGAAGCAGACTTGCCAAGAACACTGAATAATACCAACATTGTGGATGCCTATATCGAGTCTCCTATAACATCAAGTGGGTCAGGTAAGTGTTACATATAATGTTTCATTTACAAAATCATTTTTTTATATTTAAAGAAGATAACATGTGTTGATTTCTGTATGTATGTGCTTGAAGTATTGTTTTAACTACAAATATGCAGCATATTGGCTGCAAGCATTTGCAACAGATTTTTAGAAAGTTAGTTATCCGCTGGAAAACTTATGTCTTACTAGTCGTTGACTTAAACTATTATAGGTGCATACGAGCGATGCTACTCGTAAAAAGGGTCGAGGACCAGCATTAGGTTATCAAGGAACGGAAAAAGTCAAGATATTTTTTAATGAACATAAGCAGCCTATTGGGGAATCAAGGACAGATGTTGGGAACATACTTGGAGACATTGAAAGGTGTGGGGCTCGTGCTCCTCTTGATGTTGTTTCGTGGAACTTAATGCTAGAGCCCAATCTTGAAACGATGTGGAAAGAAGTTCAGGTATCATAGGTTCTTTCAATTATTTTGTTATAAGTAGTCAAATATTATAGATATAATTAGAAGTTTATATATGAACTAATCTAGAACTTTGATGAATAGGTATATTCTATGTTTGTAACTGAAAGTAACTTTGTAATATACTTGTAGCGTAGACGGATGCTCCAGAAGCTAGGTATATTTTTTGTTGATTGTAGGTTCAAACTCCTCCAAATGAAAGTTAAGAGATTCCACATAAGAGGCTCGCCTAATATTTCTTTGTAATGTAAGTACCCCCTATCTCAATTAGTTTCATATTTGTTATTGAGGTTGAACATAGGACAATCTACCCCATTCGACCCGTTACAAATAGGAGGATGTTGAAAATATTGGATGAACACACATGAAAACTTTCAAACCATTTAATCTTGTTAGAATAAAAAGATGAACGTATTTACAAAGTATACTATTGAAAGCATTTGATTAACAATTAGACCACTTGACCCGTTTCAACTTGTTTTTAATCTTTCTCTTTATTTTGTTAATGCTTTACATAGATTGCTAATGCATGAAATTTTTATTTTATAGGATTTATGAAGATCAGAAGATTTGACCAGAAAGGACGTCATGGATTTTGATTTACTTAGCGTACTTTTTGTCATTGAATTTTTAGCTTGTCACTTATTCGACTTGGTGCAGCGATCTGTTTTTTAAGGTGTTCAAATATTTGTTTGTTTCAACCTTATGGAGATTGAAGTTATTTGAATCTATACTTTGGCTATTAAATTGAGTGTATTTATTTACCTATTATGTGATTGTTTATTGTAAATAACAATATGTCGAAGATTAGCTTAAAGCGAAAAACAAATCATGTTAAATACTTTTTTGTAACGCGAATAAAACTGTGCCAAATAGTTGTGTGGTACGGGAAACAAAGCCGTGCCAAATACTCTTTCTAAAACGTGTCAAATACTCTTTTGGCACGTGACATAGAACGTGCCAAGTACTCTTTTGGCACTCTAGTTAGATCGTGCCAAATACTTTTTTGGGACACGCCTTAGACCGTAACAAATACTCTTTTAGCACGCGAGTTAGACCGTGCCAAATACTCTTTTGGCACACGTGTTATATCGTTCCAAATACGCTTTTGGCACGCATGTTGGAACGTACCAAATACTCTTTTGGCACACGAATTGGACCCTACCAAATACTAATTTGGCACGCGGGTTAGACCGTGACAAATAAGCTTTTGGCACACCTAGAACATGTCGTGCCTATTGGTTGTCAATTGGAACACATGGGCAAACCGTGCCACAAACCGTGCCAAAAACTATTTGGGACGGCTTTTCCCTGATCCAAATGTATTTAGCACCCTCGTATTTAGGACAGAGCCAAAAGTGTGCCTAGTTCGTGCCAAATACTATTTGGCACGGTTTTTCATACATTAGGCACGGTTTTTGGCCTTCCCAAATACTCGTTTTTCTTGTAGTGTAAGTGTGGGATACTTGATGTGACCCAAAAAGTCATGTTTTTAAGTACTTATTTCCGCACTTTTTGTACTATTCTTTGGTGAAAACATTTCAAAACAATCATTTATCATAAAAAATCACCAAGGTAGTCTAAATACGGGCGTTGCTACAAAAATTAGTTAAAACATCCGTTTTGCACGCAAACCGAGGCAAAAATATTCACCTTAAATATTCCATTTTTGATTATCCTATCAAATTAGATCTTAATGCGTATTTTGTGATTCAATAGGAAAATCCAAGATCGGTGGTGAAAGAATCAAGAGAAACGAGTGAAGAATGAAGAAGATGTGCAGTCTGGAAGCCCGCCGATCGTCATCCGGAACACGTAAAAGTCAAACACATCCAAATTTGGAAAACTTTGTGTCATTTGAAGCGTAATGGAAAAACGAAACCAACGGCGCAAGAATCAAGCAAATCGGACTCCAAACGAAAAAGATACGGACGAACCAAGCAACCGAGAAGTCAGTGGAGGCCAAACCATGCACCAACCCCCCTGGCACTAGGTACCGTATACGGTACCTTAAGTGCCATATACGGCCCTTAGGGTGCCGTATACGGGGTTGGTTGGCTTGTGAGGTGCCGTTTGCCCCCCCTGGTCCGCTCGCCCCTTATGCTGCTTTAATGCTTGTATTTTGTGCTTCAAGACTTGTACCAAGGCCAACTAGCTTCTCCTATAAATACCTCACTCATTTCACCATTTCAAAACACACCTCTCATCTCATTCTTCACATACTTCTCTTTCTCTCTCTAGAATTCTCTCTCTAGCACTACTCTTAGGAGTTAGAGGAGAATTGTTCTTGTAATTAGTTCTCTCTCTAGTTTCTCTCTCTAGCACTACTCTTAGGAGTTAGAGGAGAACTAGAGAGATATAAGTTAGCGGTTAGAGCTAGAGGAAAGTTGTAATTGGGTAATCAAGCTGTAGCAAGGTTATTCAAGTCAGACTGTTGTAATCCTCAGTATTACTCTTCTAATCCGGTGATATTATCTTACTTTCTTACTGTTATAATGTTTACTTTGCATATTATTTCAGTACGATCTATGATTGTTGCCATGCTGATTAGCTAGATTAATATGTGATTGTTGAAATGTAGATGTTAGGATTGGGGATGATGTTTAATTAATATATCTTATATATGATCGGTAGTTGTTATGCTGCATACATGTTTAGACTTATCATGGATATAGATTTAATTAATCACCCTTTCTGGTCTCTCACGTGACTGTTGCCTTAGGATAGGATCTGATCAACCCTAACTACGAATACACAGTTATCTCCTGTTTGTATGAAACTGTGGGATCACCGTAATACGGCAGAATACTTGGTATAGCGTTGGAAATACCACTGGTAGAGTACAAATACGTGGAAGCCAAGGAAATGCCGGTGGACTATCTCACCGTGGATTACCTGGAAGCAACCCTTCCAGACACGGGTCTAGGTCTTGTTAAGCCGTGAAAATACTATAGTACACCGTTAAACTACCTCTGGTTATAAAGCTGTGTAAAGATACATTATGTCTTTAAAACACCGTAGATATACCTAGGGTTAGAGTACTGTGGAAAATAAGGTCACTATACACTATACGCATGCCTAGGGATGAACGACCAATGGCAAAGGAGGGTCTAATCCATGACGGAAGTATTAAAACTAAAACAGATAAAACATGAGTTAGGAAATGAAAGCAAGGATGCCGGCTGTGTTCCCAGATGCTTAAAACCCCTAAACTCTACTTAACCGATAGTTTAACTTATTCAGCATACAACCAGTATTACTCTGTTAAAATTGGATAGACATAGGTGTTAAGAAAAGTCAGTGTTGTGGAGTGTCGCCTTATTCCTTAACCCCATTCAGAGGGTCGCTTGGTCTCCGAAAGAGATGGTGAGGTGGGTCTGAAGACAGTCCCATCTGACCAGAATCAGGATAGCCTTGGATTCAGTGACATATGCTTTAGGGTTACACCTTGACATAGGGTCCTAGTGTTTACACCGACCGTTTAGAAGATTCTTAACCAGAGTAATCACCTATCATCAATATAATATCATCCCGAAACCCTAATCGTCAAAGTTTCAGCAATCACTCTCTACCTGCTGCTTATATTCTCGTTTACTTTTCTGCACTTTATTTTCTGTCTTTAGATTAGATTAGATAAAACCAAAACCCATACCTACCTTGTTTTAAACCCATCCTATTGTCAAGTTATCTTTGGTAAGTTCCAATTCAATTCAATTCGTTCCGATTTTGGACGACACTCGAGTTATACTTTCCGCCTTACCCACAAGGTAGGTAGCTTGCATAGTTTGAGCCCAACAAATATAAATTTTTAAAACTTCAACAGTCGTTCGCCTCTGTTGCGGTCGGAGTAACGATTCGGGGTAAAAACCCGATCGACGGACGGGGGCACGACAGAACCCTATCCCCACACTTAAATTATACAATGCCCTCACTGTATAAAAATTGATAAACAAAAGTGAGTAAGGGAAAGAAAAATAGAACAGAAAACTCCCCTGACTGAAAATATAAATTTCATCATCGGCTAAGAAAAATCTGCTCGGTTGATTCCTTGATTTCTTGAAAAATAATATACGACATCCACACTTTTGTAGTTAATCCCGATTGCATTTAACATATGCAATAAGCCTTTAAACCCCTCGGTATCCCGAGAGGATGAGTTATAGTCTCGT
Organism: Helichrysum umbraculigerum; assembly: GCA_949592205.1. Classification (NCBI taxonomy): domain Eukaryota; kingdom Viridiplantae; phylum Streptophyta; class Magnoliopsida; order Asterales; family Asteraceae; genus Helichrysum; species Helichrysum umbraculigerum. The sequence goes on along the minus strand of CATIUR010000001.1, from coordinate 325,322,307 downwards.
GAGGGTTTCCAGGGAACATACCCACAAAGTTCAAACCTGAAAATAAAAATATAAAAGAAAAACATGACATATATAAAAATAAACATGGGTTGTCTCCAAGAAGCACTTTTGTTTAAGTGTTGGTAAGTTCGACATGGTCCTGTAACTTATTCTTCCAGAGTTACATCTGTAGTATGTTCAATAACAGTATCTTCATAATATTTCTTTAATCGATGTCCATTAACTGTAAAAATAGCTCCATTGAAGGCTATTAAATCCACACTTCCATTTGTATGAACTTGGTGAATAACAAATGGTCCACTCCATCTGGATTTCAATTTACCCAGAAATAACCGAATACGTGAATTGTATAAAAGCACACGTTCACTAGCAACAAACTCTTTATCTCCCCGAAGTCTTGCATCATGCCATTTTTCGTCCTTTCTTTATAAAACCTTGAATTCTCGTAAGCATTCCAACGAAGCTCATCTAACTCAGTAACTGTAAAAACCGATGCTTACCAACCTCATCGGTATCCGTGTTGCATTCTCGAAGTGCCCAATATGCTTTGTGTTCTATTTCCACTGGTAATTGAAAAGCTTTTCCATAAATTAATCTATACGGAGTACAACCTGTGGATGTTTTAAATGCTGTCCTATATGCCCATAGTGCATCGTCTAACTTTTCCGACCACTCTTCTCTGTTGGAACCAACAGATCGTTCCAAAATACGTTTTAATGCACGATTGGTATTTTCAACTTGTCCACTAGTCTGTGGATGATAAGGTGTAGCAAATCGATGACTAACTCCATATCTTTTTAATACCTTCTCTAATTGAGTATTACAAAAATGAGTACCTCGATCACTAATCAATGCCTTGGGAGTTCTAAATCTGGAGAATAATTGTTTAAGAAATTTCACCACAACTCTAGCATCATTCGTAGGTAATGCTTTTGCCTCAGCCCACTTTGAAACATAATCCACAGCTACTAATATGTACCTATTACCGTGAATCATAGGAAATGGTCCCATAAAATCAATACCCCAGACATCAAAAATTTCATCAACCTGTATACTAGTCTGCAGCATTTCATCACGTTTAGAAATATTCCCAGCTCTTTGGCAAGAATCACAATTCTTAACTATAACACCCGCCAATTTAGGACTTTAATTAGTGCCTAAACTACTTGTAATTACATGTATTTAGTTTTGTAATATTCTAAGTATATGTAACATTTTGGTGTAATTACATACACGCTTACGCGATATGATTTAAATCGTGCACTTATGAACCGGACGGGGTCCGACATTATATAATAAGGACGTTGGTGACAAAACTTTTAAATAATGTAGAATTACCTAAACAAACATTAATTGCATTGATATATTGTGAAAATATATTACACATATTCCGTACCGATTAAAAACCCTCCGATCGCGACGAAAGTATACGAAACGCGCCCAACAAAAGAAAATAGTTCAAATTATATTTTCATGACTTATTATTAAGTATTTTGGTAAAATACTTCCGTTAAAAAGGTTTCAGATAAACTTTAACATAAAACGCAGAACAACATTTAATCAATCACGGAACGTAATACAAATTCGAGGAAACAAGTCCACGAGACCCAAGATGGGTCAGCCCGGACCCGCGACCCGAACTCAGCCCCAAACCCACCCCTTTTAAAACCCTTTTGTTTCCTTTTATTTTACATTTCACCAAACACACACACACACCCTTTTTGCTCTCAAAACCGCAGCCCCAAATCCACCAAAAACACCATCAAAAATCGTTCACCATCATCATCAAGACACAAACACAAGGATCATCATCACCATTACCATCTTCATCTTCTTCGATTTTCGGTTTTTGAGGTAATAGAACGTTAAAACTCTTTTAAATTACTTGTAAAGCTTGGATTTACATGCTAGAACGTTTCCCCAACGAGTTTATGTCCAAAAACCGACTTAAAAGGTCGATTTTTAGAGTTTTTATGCGAACAGCCCGTCTCGCGAGCCGAGATCTGTTCATCCAACGAGGCGAGTCGAGATTCGACTCGCGAAGCCATCCTGCGAATCGGAGTCTCTTACGAACCGAACTGACCCGTGAGTTGACCTGCGAGTCGAGTTGACTTGCGAGTCGAGTTAATCTGTGAACCGAACTGACCCGCGAGTCGAGTTGACCTGCGAGTCGAGTTGGCCTGCGAGTCGAGTTCTCCCAGCTCGGTTCGCAGCCCACTTTGTCTTTCGAACCCAAATTCGGTAATAAAAGCACTAATATGAACTAAGATTTATCACTTGATTTTACACCGAAATTAGATTTCAAATGCGTTTTCGATAAAGCAATATAGTAGAAATAAAAATTTTCCAAGCTGACTTGGCAGCTCGACCCCAACCAGGGGCTCTGCCCCTTGGACCCCGCTACCAGGGGCGCTGCCCCCTGACCCCCGTCATTAGATGTTGTAAATACTTTTCGCACTAAGTGTCAAACACTTACAAATAACGAAACCTGATTCAACGATACATACAATAATAACACTTTTGGATTATTATTACAAACCGTCACCAACGGGCCATACTTGTTTTCAAACTACAAACGGATTACTAAACAAACACTTGGACATTACCTAGTTGAGTGGACAACTAGCATGGGTGGTCTTTAAGACACCAACTTATTTACTTGTTTACTTACAACCTTGCGCGTTTCGGACGCCAGAAGGTTGCAGGGTTCGGAGAACCACTTACGGACTTACATCCGCGTTACTTGTTTGATTTCCTATACGTACTTACTGGACTCAGGTGAGTCTTACAGCCCCACTTTTACTATTTTTATACTTTGGGGTGAGATACTTAGCAACTGTTTTACATATGAACACAATGTACTGAACTGATTACATTACTGTTTACACATAACGCATGAGTTACTTTTTATCCACTGAAAGCCTCCTATTCGTAAGTTGTTAGTTATGGACTTAAGCGCGATTACTAGTAGATGGATCCATTTGGGACTGACAATCCCTGCCTGGGGTGGTAGCGCCACCACGTACTGATTTACACGTAGAAACAGGCATATTAGTATTTGTTTCGTATGAGTGTACGGGTAGCACTCACGGGGGTACGTGATATATTCACATTACACGGTTAAGCTTCAACTTATGAGCTCATGGCACTGTACTGATTTACTGATTTACTTACTCACTTTGCTTGACAGCAATACTGGTACATACTTGTGGTTCATAACAATTATTTACTGTTAAACCTGTAAGATTCACCAACCTTTTTGGTTGACACTTTTTAGCTTTGTATCTCAGGTACTCAGACGGAGTAGGATCACCACTGGACACTAGCTAGAGTCGCATGATTTCTAGTTTGCATTTAACGGAGATTCTTAGCATTATCTTTTGTATATTATGATTATGTAATAGAATCTCCCGCTATACGCGTGGACTCTAGGGAACTACATTTTTGTAACTGAAAACACTATGTTTTCAAATAATTACATATATTGGAAATGTAACTATTTTTATAAACGTTGCATATAGATGTCGTTTGCTTTACTTTGCGCTGTGATATTTGATTAGTAGCACCCCCAAAGCTTGCTTCCGCTAAACAGTGAATTTGGGGGTGTTACAGATTGGTATCAGAGCCTAAGGTTATAGCGAACTAGGTTGCATTTAGTGGACCTAGACTATGACCGTTAGGCTGTATTTCCTTATTAGGTATGATTGGTTCAGGGATTACATCATACGATTTTAATTTAACATAGCCTGATCAACTATGTACAATTAAATAAAGATGATGTAAGAACTGAAACAGTTATGTTGAACCGGAATACATTAGTTGACTCTGACCGTGAGAGAAACGGGACTTATATTTGCTTGTGTTAGACACTCTAGGCTATATTATATTATGTGTGATTAATATGTATATAGGCCTCACTACTACTAACGTTTTGTCTCAGAAATGGCAAACACACCACCCAATTCATCGCGCTCTCAATCCGGGTCGCAGAACCCGAGGGTAGCTAGGAGGAACGCCAGGTTGCCTCGAGCTGGCCCGTACCCAACCCACTTCACCTTGCTGACCTTAGCAGCTAGGGTGAACCAACACGAGCAACGACTTCGCACCATGGAAGTCGTGTTGCAGGAAACAAACGAAAACTGGAGACTTACATCACTCGAGCGCATCGAACAAGTCTCTGAGGATCACGAAACCACCGTTAACAACATGGAGGTTCTTCGCAACAAGATAGTGGAGATAAGCGTGGAAACCGCCCTTTTGCAGCAAAGGCTAGAAGAATGTGAGCAACGCTCACGGGAATCAGAGGAGTATGTTCGCAGTTTAGTGCAACGACTGGTCCTGGCAGAAGATAACGCCCGACAAGCCAGCAGACTTGCAAATACTGTGGATCGTCTCATTGAAATGATGGAGCAGATTAATCTACGTCGGGACTAGTGTAGTCCTTGTCTTGTAATCTATCCTGTAATCTAGTAACTATCTAGGTGCTACTCTATAATTCGGTCGGATATAACAATTCCCGACACCTTTTGTAATACATCCGTGGGATGTAACATTTGAACTCATATTATCTATCAAATATTCTTACTGTTCCAACTTATATTAACTGCCATTTTCATGTTGATGTTGTGTATTACCGCTTTTATATATAAACATCTGTGATGAATACAACTTCTTACAAATTCTCATGTATCTTTATTTCTCTTATTGAAGAAACATGCCGCCAAAGACTAGACCATACACCGATGCTCAGCTTACGTCACTCATCACTCAAGCTGTGACTAAAGCCCTGGCTCGAAATTCTACACCGAACTCCGTGAGAAACAGCGATTCCGCTGAAACCACTGTCGCCAAACCTTGTTCCTACAAGGACTTTCAGAACTGCAAACCCTTGAGCTTCAAGGGGACCGAAGGAGCCATCGGACTTATCACATGGTTCGAAAAGATGGAATCCGTTTTCCACATCAGCAAATGTGCGGAGGACGACAAGGTCAAATTCTCCACCTGCACCCTTGAAGATGGTGCCCTCTCGTGGTGGAATTCCTATACCCAGTCTGTGGGTATTGACACCGCTTATCTACTCCCTTGGGAGGATCTGAAGAAAATGCTCACTGATGAGTATTGCCCGGCCGAACAACTTCACAAGCTGGATGAAGAGTTCTGGAACTTAAAAGTGCAAGGAACTGACATTGTTGGATACACCACCAGATTCCAACAACTCACCGTCCTTCGCCCAGCTATGGTAAGTACTGAACCCGAGAAGATCAAGAAATACATCCGCGGCCTCCCGGAACCCGTCCGGGGAAATGTCGCCTCATCAAACCAAACCACCCTTCACGGTGCCATCCGGTTGGCCCATGAACTTTTAGCTATGAACGAGGACCCAGAACCACCCACTCCATCCTCCAACAGCAACAAAAGAAAATGGTCCGACAACCACAACAACCACCAAAACAAGAAACCCGAAACCATTAAAGCCTACACCTCCGGTTCTGATGACAAGGGAGCGTACAAGGGAACCAAGCCCTATTGCTCAAAGTGCCAACGACACCACCATGGTTCGTGTCCCTGTAGCAAGTGTAAGAGATTTGGACACTTGGCTAAAGATTGTAGATCAAACACCACTGGCACCAATACCTCTGCACCAAAGACCTGTTATGAGTGCAACGGTACGGGGCATTTCAGGAAAGACTGCCCGAAGCTGAAGAACAACAACAACAACAAGAACAACAACAATGCTCGAGGAAGAGCTTTTGTGCTGAAATCTGGGGAAGCCCGTCAAGACCCGAATGTGGTCACGGGTACGTTTCTTCTCAACAACTTGACTGCTTCTGTATTATTTGATACTGGTGCTGATAAGAGCTTTATTTCTGATGAGTTTTGTCCACTACTTGACACTACACCTATTGCCTTAGATTCTAAGTACACAGTAGAATTGGCAAACGGAAAACTTATTGAGGCCGACAGTGTGATACCTAATTGCACTTTAAACTTAGCTAATGAGCTCTTTTCCATTGACTTGATACCCGTCGAAATCGGCAGCTTTGACATCATTGTCGGTATGGATTGGTTGTCCAAGCACCGAGCCGAAATCGTTTGTTTATGAGAAAATCGTCCGCATCCCTCTCGTCACCGGTGGAACTTTAGTCATACAAGGGGAGACCGGTGGGACGAACCTAAACATCATTTCTTGCATGAAAACCCAAAAATACTTGAGAAAAGGGTACCAGGCAATCCTCGCACATGTCATGGAGAAAAAGTCAGAGGAGAAACGACTTGAGGATGTGCCTATTGTTCGAGACTTCCCAGAAGTCTTTCCTGAAGACTTACCTGGCCTTCCGCCACCTAGACAAGTCGAATTTTCTATTGATCTTGTGCCCGGTGCAGCACCCGTGGCACGAGCACCTTACCGACTAGCCCCATCCGAACTTCAGGAGTTGTCTACTCAGTTACAGGAACTCCTGGACAAGGGATTTATTCGACCAAGTTCCTCACCTTGGGGAGCTCCGGTCCTGTTTGTGAAAAAGAAAGACGGTTATTTCCGCATGTGCATCGACTACCGTGAGCTCAACAAATTAACTGTCAAGAACCGTTACCCACTTCCTCGCATTGATGACATGTTCGACCAACTTCAGGGGTCGAGTTTTTATTCCAAGATCGACCTACGGTCAGGTTATCACCAACTCCGAGTTCGTGATGAAGATATCCCTAAAACAGCCTTCCGAACTCGTTACGGACATTACGAATTCCAAGTGATGCCATTCGGCTTAACCAACGCACCGGCAGTATTCATGGACCTTATGAATCGGGTGTGCAAACCTTATCTCGACAAGTTTGTTATCGTTTTCATCGATGACATCCTGATTTACTCGCGCACTGAACAAGAACACGCGCAACACCTAAAAACTATCCTAGAGCTGCTCAAACACGAAGAGTTATACGCTAAATTCTCTAAGTGTGAGTTCTGGATGCAAACCGTTCAATTCCTTGGACATGTGATTGACAATCAAGGAATTCATGTCGATCCTTTAAAAATCGAGGCTATCAAGTGTTGGCAAGCACCTACTACACCGACCGAAGTACGTAAATTCTTAGGACTCGCCGGATACTACAGGCGGTTCATTGAGAATTTTTCGAAAATAGCCCTACCTCTCACTGCACTGACTCAAAAAGAAAAGAAGTTCGATTGGACTGACAAACAGGAGTCAGCTTTTCAGCTACTAAAACAGAAACTCTGCAGTGCACCTATCTTATCTTTACCCGAAGGCAACGATGACTTCGTGGTATACTGTGATGCTTCACACCAAGGTCTTGGTTGTGTGTTGATGCAACGAGACAAAGTCATCGCTTACGCCTCTCGACAACTCAAGGTCCACGAAAAGAATTACACAACTCATGACCTAGAGTTGGGGGCTGTTGTATTCGCTCTAAAAATCTGGAGACACTACTTATACGGTACCAAGTGTACAATCTTTACAGACCATAAAAGTCTCCAACATATATTCGATCAAAAGGATCTCAACATGAGGCAACGTCGATGGGTCGAGTTGCTTACTGATTACGATTGCGAGATTCGCTATCATCCGGGCAAGGCAAATGTTGTTGCCGATGCCTTAAGCCGAAAAGAACGAACAAAACCACTTCGAGTTCGAGCTCTCAGTATGACCATTCACAATGACCTCATCAATCAAACTCTCACCGCTCAACTCGAAGCACTCAAACCCGAAAACTTGATAAACGAGGCCTTGCGAGGCATGGATAAACAATTTGAAACCAAACCAAATGGGGCCAAATACTTTTCTAACCGAATCTGGTTACCAAGTTTTGGGAACCTGCGAGACTTGGTGATGGATGAAGCTCACAAGTCCAAATACTCTATACACCCCGGTGCTGACAAAATGTATCACGGCATCAAGGAAATGTATTGGTGGCCCAACATGAAAGCTGACATTGCAACCTATGTTAGCAAGTGTCTTACTTGTTCCAAAGTTAAAGCTGAACACCAGAAACCTTCCGGTTTGCTACAACAACCCGAAATACCACAATGGAAATGGGAGAAGATCACCATGGATTTCATTACTAAACTCCCGAAAACATCTAGCGGTTGTGATACCATTTGGGTGATCGTCGACCGACTCACTAAATCTGCTCATTTCCTGCCTATCAAAGAAACTGACAAGATGGAACGTTTGACACGAATCTACTTGAAAGAGGTTGTGTCAAGACACGGCGTGCCCATCTCAATCATCTCTGATAGAGATGCTCGATTTACTTCTCACTTCTGGCAATCCTTACAAAAATCTCTCGGTACTCGTTTGGACATGAGTACTGCATACCACCCACAAACTGACGGCCAGAGCAAAAGAACTATACAAACACTGGAGGATATGCTACGAGCCTGCGTAGTTGACTTCGGTAAAAATTGGGAAAAAATCACTTACCGTTGTGCGAGTTCTCGTACAACAACAGCTACCACACCAGCATTAAGGCTGCACCCTTCGAGGCACTTTACGGTCAAAAGTGACGGTCACCTATCTGTTGGACTGAGGTTGGGGATACATAACTCACCGGTCCAGAAATCATACACGAAACAACGGAAAAGATCTTTGGTATACAAAACCTGCTGAAAGCCGCACGTGATCGTCAGAAAAGCTATGCTGACGTGAGACGCAAACACCTCGAGTTCCAAGTTGGGGATCGAGTTCTTCTGAAAGTGTCGCCTTGGAAAGGCGTCATCCGTTTTTGCAAACGTGGGAAACTGAATCCCAGGTACATTGGACCATTCGAAATCCTTGAAAGGATTGGTCCAGTGGCATACCGACTGCAGCTACCTCTCGAACTCAGTAGCGTGCACCCTATCTTTCACATTTCTAACTTGAAGAAATGTCTGTCTAATGAGACCCTGATTATACCCCTCGATAAAATACACATTGACGACAAACTACACTTTGTCGAGGAACCCGCGGAAATACTGGACCGTGAGGTCAAACGTTTGAAACAGAGTCGTATTCCCATTGTTAAAGTTAGGTGGAATTCGAGGCGTGGTCCTGAATTCACTTGGGAACGAGAAGACCAAATGCGACTGAAATACCCACACTTGTTCACAGACTCTACTCCTACCGACACCGCGACTACAAGCTAATTTCGGGATGAAATTCTCCTAACAAGGGGAGAATGTAACACCCGCCAATTTAGGACTTTAATTAGTGCCTAAACTACTTGTAATTACATGTATTTAGTTTTGTAATATTCTAAGTATATGTAACGTTTTGGTGTAATTACATACACGCTTACGCGATTTTATTTAAATCGTGCACTTATGAACCGGACGGGGTCTGACATTATATAATAAGGACGTTGGTGACAAAACTTTTAAATAATGTAGAATTACCTAAACAAACATTAATTGCATTGATATATTGTGAAAATATATTACACATATTCCGTACCGATTAAAAACCCTCCGATCGCGACGAAAGTATACGAAACGCGCCCAACAAAAGAAAATAGTTCAAATTATATTTTCATGACTTATTATTAAGTATTTTGGTAAAATACTTCCGTTAAAAAGGTTTCAGATAAACTTTAACATAAAACGCAGAACAACATTTAATGAATCACGGAACGTAATACAAATTCTAGGAAACAAGTCCACGAGACCCAAGATGGGTCAGCCCGGACCCCCGACCCGAACTCAGCCCCAAACCCACCCACCCCTTTTAAAACCCTTTTGTTTCCTTTTATTTTACATTTCACCAAACACACACACACCCTTTTTGCTCTCAAAACCGCAGCCCCAAATCCACCAAAAACACCATCAAAAATCGTTCACCATCATCATCAAGACACAAACACAAGGATCATCATCACCATTACCATCTTCATCTTCTTCGATTTTCAGTTTTTGAGGTAATAGAACGTTAAAACTCTTTTAAATTACTTGTAAAGCTTGGATTTACATGCTAGAACGTTTCCCCAACGAGTTTATGTCCAAAAACCGACTTAAATGGCCGATTTTTAGAGTTTTTATGCGAACAGCCCGTCTCACGAGCCGAGATCTGTTCATCCAACGAGGCGAGTCGAGATTCGACTCGCGAAGCCATCCTGCGAATCGGAGTCTCTTACGAACCGAACTGACCCGCGAGTTGACCTGCGAGTCGAGTTGACTTGCGAGTCGAGTTAATCTGTGAACCGAACTGACCCGCGAGTCGAGTTGACCTGCAAGTCGAGTTGGCCTGCGAGTCGAGTTCTCCCAGCTCGGTTCGCAGCCCACTTTGTCTTTCGAACCCAAATTCGGTAATAAAAGCACTAATATGAACTAAGATTTATCACTTGATTTTACACCGAAATTAGATTTCAAATGCGTTTTCGATAAAGCAATATAGAAGAAAAAAAATTTTTCCAAGCTGACTTGGCAGCTCGACCCCAACCAGGGGCTCTGCCCCTTGGACCCCGCCAGGGACTGCCGCCCCTTGGACCCCGCTACCAGGGGCGCTGCCCCCTGACCCCCGTCATTAGATGTTGTAAATACTTTTCGCACTAAGTGTCAAACACTTACAAATAACGAAACCTGATTCAACGATACATACAATAATAACACTTTTGGATTATTATTACAAACCGTCACCAACGGGCCATACTTGTTTTCAAACTACAAACGGATTACTAAACAAACACTTGGACATTACCTAGTTGAGTGGACAACTAGCATGGGTGGTCTTTAAGACACCAACTTATTTACTTGTTTACTTACAACCTTGCGCGTTTCGGACGCCAGAAGGTTGCAGGGTTCGGAGAACCACTTACGGACTTACATCCGCGTTACTTGTTTGATTTCCTATACGTACTTACTGGACTCAGGTGAGTCTTACAGCCCCACTTTTACTGTTTTTATACTTTGGGGTGAGATACTTAGCAACTGTTTTACATATGAACACAATGTACTGAACTGATTACATTACTGTTTACACATAACGCATGAGTTACTTTTTATCCACTGAAAGCCTCCTATTCGTAAGTTGTTAGTTATGGACTTAAGCGCGATTACTAGTAGATGGATCCATTTGGGACTGACAATCCCTGCCTGGGGTGGTAGCGCCACCACGTACTGATTTACACGTAGAAACAGGCATAATGGTATTTGTTTCGTATGAGTGTACGGATAGCACTCTCGGGGGTACGTGATATATTCACATTACACGGTTAAGCTTCAACTTATGAGCTCATGGCACTGTACTGATTTACCGATTTACTTACTCACTTTGCTTGACAGCAATACTGGTACATACTTGTGGTTCATAACAATTATTTACTGTTAAACCTGTAAGATTCACCAACCTTTTTGGTTGACACTTTTTAGCTTTGTATCTCAGGTACTCAGACGGAGTAGGATCACCCCTGGACACTAGCTAGAGTCGCATGATTTCTACTTTGCATTTAACGGAGATTCTTAGCATTATCTTTTGTATATTATGATTATGTAATAGAATCTCCCGCTATACGCGTGGACTCTAGGGAACTACATTTTTGTAACTGAAAACACTATGTTTTCAAACAATTACATATATTGGAAATGTAACTATTTTTATAAACGTTGCATATAGATGTCGTTTGCTTTACTTTGCGCTGTGATATTTGATTAGTAGCACCCCAAAGCTTGCTTCCGCTAAACAATGAATTTGGGGGTGTTACATTAACGAATGCATATGTATCTTTAAAAATTGTCGGCCAATAAAAACCTGCGTCAAATATTTTCTTTGCAGTGTAACTTGGTCCATTATGACCGCCTACTGGTCCTTCATGACAATGCTTTATAATCTGTTGAGCTTCTTCACCATGTACACATCTTCTAATTATGTCATCTGCACAGTATCTGAAAAGAAATGGATCTTCCCAAAAATAATACTTTAAATCGGAAAAGAATTTCTTCCTCTTCTGATAATCCATCCTCGGGAGAACTTTAGTAACCAAATAATTTGCATAATTTGCAAAACAAGGTATCTCTGTTATTTCTTGTACTGTCATAAGTTTCTCATCCGGAAATGAATCTTGAATTTCCTCTTCATCCAATTCTTCCAACTCTGGATTTTCCAACCTTGACAAATGATCAGCTACGACATTTTCAGCTCCTTTCTTATCCTTGATTTCAATATCAAATTCCTGCAATAAAAGAATCCATTGTAATAAACGAGGGCGCGCATCCTGCTTATTAAACAAATACTTCAAAGAAGAATGGTCAGTATAAACCACAGTTTTAGTTAAGACAAGATATGAACGAAATTTATCGAAAGCAAAAACCACTGCCAGAAGTTCCTTTTCCGTAGTTGTGTAATTTTCCTGAGCATCTGTTAATGTCTTAATGGCATAATAGATTGGCTTAAACTTTTTATCAATTCTCTGCTCTAAAACAGCTCCAACCGCATAATCACTAACATCACACATTAATTCGAAAGGTAGATTCCAGTTTGGACCTGTCATAACTGGAGCAGATACTAACTTTTCTTTTAATGTATCAAACGATTGTTTGCATTTGTATGTAAATTCGAACTTTGCATCTTTTTCCAACAAATGATTCAGCGGTCTTGCTATTTTTGAAAAATCTGGTATAAATCTCCGATAAAATATAGCATGTCCTAGAAAACTCCTTATTCCTTTAACATTTGTAGGATAAGGTAATTTTGAAATGGCTTCAATCTTTGCTTTATCTACCTCGATTCCTATTTTGGATATTTTATGACCTAAAACAATTCCTTCTCAAACCATAAAGTGACATTTTTCCCAGTTAAGAACTAGATTTGCCCCTTCACATCTCTGCAACATCTTCTGTAAATTCTTTAAACAAGAATCAAATGAATCACCAAATACCGAGAAATCATCCATAAATACTTCCATGAAATCTTCTACCATATCATGAAATATCGCGATCATGCAACGCTGAAATGTAGCTGGTGCATTACACAAACCAAACGGCATCCTTCTATAAGCAAAAGTACCAAACGGGCAAGTAAATGTTGTTTTATCTTGATCTTCGGCCGCAATCGGTATTTGAAAATATCCTGAAAATCTATCCAGAAAATAATAGAACTCCTTTCTTGCTAGCCTTTCTATCATTTGATCAATAAATGGTAATGGAAAATGATCTTTCCTGGTAGCATCATTTAATTTTTGATAATCAATGCAAGCTCTCCATCCCGTTACCGTCCTTGTTGGTATTAAATCGTTCTTTTCATTTGGTATAACCGTTATTCCGCCTTTCTTTGGTACTACATGTACCGGACTTACCCATGGACTATCTGAAATATGATAGATTAATCCTGAATCCAGCAATTTAATGATTTCTTTCCTGACAACATCTTTAACATTCGGATTCAATCTTCTTAATGGTTGTACGACTGGCTTGAAATCTGTTTCCATTAAGATTTTATGAGTGCAGTATGTAGGACTGACTCCCTTGATATCCGTGATTTTCCATGCTATTGCTTGTTTATGCTGTTTAAGAACCTGAACTAAGCGTTCTTTCTCTGCTATTGATAGTTTAGAAGATATTATAACTGGCAAGTCTGATGTGCCTTGTAAATAAGCATATTCCAAATGCGATGGTAGCTCTTTAAGTTCTAACTGTGGTGGTTCTTCAATAGATGTCTTGATCTCAAAGATATCTTCTTTAAAACAAGGAATATTGTTGACAGAATATGGTATTAATTCTTTATTAAGAATTCGAGCAACTGGCTGTATTGATTCCTCTTCAGGATGTTGTTGTATAACCACTGTTGCTTCTTCCAAATCTTCATCTTCCTCTAATAACTTATCAAATTCTGCTAAATCCTTTTCAGTGTCAAACTCTTCAGTCCATCCTTTAAGAAATCCTGTATCTGCTTGATCTTTCTCTAAAAAATCTTGAAAAGAAGGGTTATCTATATATTCATACGAATTTAAATAATAACAAGTATCATCCACATAACCAGGAAATTTCATGGAATTATTAACATCAAAAACAATTTTATCATTCCCTAATCTCATGGTAATTTTCCTATTGAAAACATCTATTAGGGCATGTGTAGTTGCTAAAAATAGTCTTTTTAATATAATAGGGACTTTAGGGTCTTCTACCATATCTAAGATTACGAAATCACATGGAAAAACAAATTTATCAACTTTAATTAAAACATTTTCAACTATTCCCCTAGGGTATTGCACAGATCGGTCAGCTAATTCAATACACATACGAATAGGTTTTGGTTCCCCTAATCCTAATCGCATATAAAGAGTATATGACATTAATGAAATACTAGCACCTAAATCTGCTAATGCATTTTCAATAGTCATTTCACCAATTTTGCAAGGTATAGTAATACTCCCTGGATCTTTGACTTTCGGAGGTAGTTTATTCTGCATTATTGTTGAACATCTCGCATTCATGGTCACCTTTGTCACATTATCCAGTTTACTTTTGTTTGTCAGCAGCTCCTTAAGATATTTTGCCTCATTTGAGCTATAGCTTCAACAAAAGGAATGTTAATATGAAGTTGTTTCAGATTCTCCAGAAATTTGTGGTATTGTTCGTATTCTTTGTCCTTCTTTAGAGCAGCTGGATATGGAGGTGGGGGTGTATAGTCTTTGATGACTTCTTTAACCTTATTTTCTCCAATGTTCTTTTTGTTTGGTTGTATGTCTTCATCAATTGTTTCTTTTTTAACCTGCTCAGATTCAACAATTTTATTAGTTATAACAGGAGAGTCAACATTCTTACCACTTCTGGTAATTACTGCTTTAGCTTGTTCCTTTGGATTTGTTTCAGTAAATCCTGGCAATGTTCCTGGAAATCTCTCCTGTAATGTTTTAGCAATCTGATGAACTGATCCTTCAATTTATTTATTTGATGCTTCATTATTACGCATCCTTGAATCATGATCATCCATTCTTTTATTACTTTCTTCAACCATTTTTCCCAAAATACTTTCTAACGAGTTGATCCTGTCAGTATAGGACGGATTTTGTCCCGTTTTGACATAGAAACCTGGTGCTCCTTGTTGATACTGTTGTCCTGGTTGATTAACTCTTCTAAAATTGGAAACTTGAGGATAATTTGAATTTCCTTGAAAATACCCATACATAACTTCTTCAGTATTCATTTCGCTGTCATTATTAGGACATTATGCCTTTAGATGACTTCCTCCACATATTTCACAACCAATCCTGATTGCATGAACTTGTTCATTCACTTTCTTAATATCTCTTTCCATACTTTCCATTTTTGCTGTGATAGCTGCGAGACCATCACTGTCTTCAGATATCCTTTTTCTTCCAGATGAACCATCATCCCATAATTGAGAATGCTTAGCTAATTCTTCAATTCCGGCTTTTGCTACTGCCAGAGTTTTCTTAGGTACTGGGTCTTGTGCATCTAACTGTTGACGTGTTGCTCGATCAACTCCTTTATAGAATACCGTTATTTCTTGTTGGACATTTAAATCATGTTGTGGACATTTATGTAACATCTCCTTATATCTTTCCCAAGCTTGATATAGAGATTCATCGGGTTTCTGCTTAAAGTTCCTAATCTCATCAATCATCTTCGAAGTCTTGGAAGGTGTACAATACATTTTTAGAAATTTTGTACGAAGATCTTCCCAAGTAGTAATAGATCCGGCTGGTTCATTATTAATCCATCTCTTAGCTCCATCCTTTAGTGTTAAAGGAAATACTCGTAACATAACCTGATCTCTTGTAACATTAGGAATATTAAACATATCTGCAATCTCCAAAATTTTCTCAACATGCTTGTTTGCATCTTCTTTATCTTCTCCTCTGAAAGGATTTTCTATTAATTCTTTCAGAAATTGTTCCTTTAACTCAAATTCTACTTCTCTAGCTATGGCAGGCCTAACCACTCCCGGTCTCGGATCTCCACGAGTTTGAATCGTGTAATCCTCAAGCGTCATGTTAGCTATGTCTGCCATGTTTATTTGATCCGGTTCAGAATCACTTGGATATATTGTATGTTGTCTAGAAGATACTTTATCTAACTCCGAATCGGAGTAGTAACCTCTTTTAGCCATTTTGACTAAACTGTTATGAAATATTAAGTCGTCTTCCTCAGATGAAATTCCGTGTTCTGGCGAATTAGGTGGCGCGTATGATAATCGTCTTCTAGAATGAAATTCTCGTTCCGGTTCGTCAAATGGACTAAGTGGATCCGGATGAAGTGTCCGGGTCATGCATCTATCTGCAACAAAAACAGAATTTAGTAGTACTTTAAATTCAAAAGTAAATGTTAGTAAAATGTTAGAAATATTCAAGTTGGTGTATATGAATCCCGATAATTAATAATAAAACACATTCAAAATTAAATAATCGAAAAAGAATACCCAACCCAAATTTCCTATTTGTTAGTAATGCAAGTTAGTTATTTATACAACAAATGAAATTACAGTGGATTTTGTTATATTTCTTTTACAAAGCTAGTTAATAGATCTCGGTAGCTCCATTGATAGTACACAAAAGCGGAGAAATAGGTCAGCGCAAAGCTTATTAAAAACCTATCTCTTTCGAGAAGCACCTTACCTCTTATATGATAAATCAATGAGGTAGGGCTTTACTCTCCTTATACCTTTGTTTTTGTCAGTATTTTCAATGGGTGAGCCGATATTTCGTATTGATTTTGCAAAGTATTAGAAATAAAAATTATACAGGGAAAATAATTAGTTTAATTAAAATACACCGCTTCCCCGATAGAACATAAGTCCAACCGGTTAAGTGTTCCCCGGCAGCGGCGCCAAAAAAACTTGATGTGTGGGAAGTATAGGCAATTATAATCACAAGTTTTAAATTAAGGAAATACTAAATAATACTATCACATAATTCAGGCAAGATTGACCCGTTCGTATAATATAGCTTTATAAGTAAGTCAAAGTTTGAACACAAGGAACACAGGAAACGTGATTCTAATTTATAACCAATTATCTGTTTACTACTAATTACAACTATTTACAATAATAATACAAATAAAGGATCCAATGTACAATAATATACAAGATAAGGGGGACGTTTTAGTTCCGAACGAACATATTTATATTTATATTTTGATACAGATTCTAATAGATAAGTTTCAGGCACAACTTAAGAATACTCAATTGGATAGAAGATTATAATTATTCAAACTATTATTTATTAAACTTATTATATTTACTTATGTCTATTTGCTTGTTGGCTATTATTACTGGTGAATTACTAATGTAGAAAATTACTTAAGCTTAAGCTAATCTTCATTATAGCAACACAGTCATAAGGTTACGCAAAGTATCACTAATTATTAAGATCTATCATCAGTTTATTAATACAATTTCATCGGTATGGCGTGAATCACAATATTACTTTATATTAATGAATTATTCTTCGTTTATCGCATAAGGTTAAGATCAAGACATAAACACAATCACTTAATTTATATAAACTTAATATGGTCATCCTCGTTTAATAAAAATCGGTCTAACTATGTCAAGAACAATCATCAATATATTATAATATAGACAATTCTTGTATAATAAACATTCAATAATATAGTTTCAACATAAACATAAATTCATTTAATAAACTCAATAAACATTCATTCAAATAATTATAACGAAAACCTAATTAACAAGTAATTCAAATAAACAATATCCACAAATTAACTCAATAAGGTTATTAAAGTTACAAGGATAAAGAAACCGAACCAATTGTCGAACCAGCTTTTCCTAGGGTTAAAAACCTTCAAACCCTAGCTTCTTAGCCTCCAAAATCACACCTTAAGTCGACCTTAAACCCTAATAAAAGAATTTTGTATTCTTGAATCGTATATCTCAAACCCTAACTTAGGCCTCTATTTATAGTTTTGCTGGCCGACCTCCCAACCGCCGGTTGGGTATTCCAACCGCCGGTTGGAACAAATTGTGTCCTGGTCCAACTCCGCGTCTTCCACCGCCTTAATCCTTTTATACCCCAACCGCCGGTTGGTCTTGATTTCCAGAATCTTCCAACTTCGGGTTGGGCTTCATTTTGGGCTTCTTCTTTTCTTTTACGGATTTTAATCTTCATTTTGGCCCAATTCTTCAATATTAATATTTAAGTCTTCAATTCTTTAAGGTTTAAGCTCCATTTTCTTCATTTCTTCATTTTCTTCAGTTTTGGATATGTTCTCGTTCCTTTTTCTTCAATCTTCAATTAAAATACATCTCTGCAAATATTAACAAAATAAGTATCTAAAATAATATAAATGCACTAAAATGTATATAAATATAGGGATAAATTACTATAAAATATACTATCTATTTGATGCTTATCAACTGGAACACTAAGGAAGTTCCACATGATGACAATACAAAAGTGACTCCTCAAATGTTAAATCGATTATGGGACGTAACAAAAAGTTATTGGAACATACCAAACGATAACTACAAAGGTATACATATGAGGAAAGTAAATAAAATTTGGAGGAAGTTTAAAAGTGAGCTTACCACTTAATTTAATGCTAAGGATGTAGATCCCTTTGAAAAATATTTCTATTTGAATAAGTAAGAGTGGCCAAGATTTGTTGAGTCGAGGACCACGGAAGAATTCAAGGTATTTATAGAACATGTTTGTATCTGTTGCTTCCGATCCAATGATTAAGTAGGAATGATTTTGATTAAAACTGTCACTAACAATTTATTTTTTTACTTCTCATATGTGAAGGAAAAAAGTGAGAAAGCCAAGGCAAGTGCGGCTAAGAACACGGATAATGCCCGTGTAGGTCGTTTGGGATATGCTAGACTGAGAGAGTTTTATTACAAGAACAAAGTCGATATACATAAACAATACCCAGTTCTAGCAAAACTGAAGGCAGAGCGTTCTATTTTATATCTTTATGCCAGACTACGGGAGGGCAAGAAAACGGGGTTTCAAGTTATGGCCGAGTATCTTAAAAGTGTAGCAGAAGATTTGGTAATATATTAAATGCGTACTACGCTACTAACTTTTGTTACTAAATATGTTATAACACGTCAATATTTATTTCATTGATTAACAATTGACAACAGAGAGAAAAATGTTGAATGATGGTACATATGATGAGAGGGGGGAAGATTCCCTAACAAGGTACAAGGGAAAAGAACACGAGGGAAGGACTCGGGCGGTGTCCAGTGTCGTTGGTAGTAAAAAAGCCCTTGGACATTGGAAGAAGGGTGAAAAAAGGAAAGCACTCACACTTGAGGAATTTGAGTCCTTCACTGAGCGGTTTCAGGATGATAAACAAGTTTTTGCAACGGCGTTAGAAAATTGTAGAGCTGAATTAGCTAGAATTACAGAAGACCTGAAGATTCTCAAGGCTGACCAACGCTTCTTGTCTTATGCATCAGATGGATCATCCGACTAGTCTGGTGAGGACGAGGTAATTCCTTACATGTTAAACACATTATGTATGTATGTATATATATATATATATATATATATATATATATATATATATATATATATATATATATATATAATATATATATACTATAAAAATGTTATATACTTATCCTTTTACAGGCCTCTGCTCCATGTCAGATTATGATGCCATATGGTACTCATGATACTAGATGGGCGAGGGGGATGACACGTCCGGCTCACAAGGAAGGACTAGTGCCGGGTCATGTGTTTGTTCAAGTTGACACCGTAGAACAAGGTTTTGAATTCCTTGCCATTCCATTTCCTAAGGAGGGAATCACTCTTCTAGGCCAAGCAAAAAGTGAATTTATTCAATGGCCTCGCACTGCTATCAAGGTTTATATTCGTTTGTATTTAATATAAAAGTGTGTTAATCCGTATATTGTAATATATACTTTATTGAGATGAGATAACTGTTTTTATAAATGTATCTTGTCTGCAATATGTCGCCACACGACTCTTTTACTTGTTTTAAAAAATGTATTCAATATGGTGACGCTTCTTTTAAAAGTTACCGTTAATAAATGTAGCTTGGCAGCGAGGAGTCGCCATACGACTTTAGGAGTGCCTCCCCCACAACACTCTATGACATGGCATGTCACTCGCTGGTAATGTCTTAAGCCATATAATGATGTACATATATGTCTTATGTGTATACATTTTACAATAATTTTTGTAATAATACTGTAGCCTCCAAGTGAAGCGTCACCCCGCATCTCCACATGTAACAGGACTTCACAAACTTTCCCCCGTAGCAGCCAACCATTCTCTGCAGAAGATGCATATGTGCGTTTTTTTTCTATATAGTTTACGTATATGATGTATATTAGTATATTATTACCATATAATCTGATACTTTGTTAATGTAGCGCCCATTGCCACCACCATCTCCACCACTGCGACCTGTAGAACTATCAAAGCGTGAAGTTGAACTGGCCACGTGAATTTTCAATATGGAACTGAAGCTGGACAAGAGGCCGGCAGAAATCAGGGAACTGGGTGAGCGATTTCGGGAATCGATGGCTGGGTCTCCTTTGATTCCGCTTGATCCGCCACACAATATGTATGCGGATTCACAGCGGGAATGGATTGGATATGAGGGGCTGCTAATCTGGATGACAAATGAATGGCTGGATATCAGCATAATTTCTTGGTTTGCGATGTATGTATGTTAATATGTATATATTCTATTAAGAAAATTTGTGATTTATTACAAATACTTTAAAAGTTTAATTCATCATATTTTGATTTTAGGTACTTGTTTGAGTTACGCTTGAAGACGGGGATTCAAACCAAATGTGCCTTCTTATCACCGAGTGCTATTCAATTTAGTGTTTGTGAAGACTTTTTTGCCTACACGGATGTCATTAAACACATCTCACAGCAGTTTGATCTTCACAGTGACAAACAATATTTTATTGCTCCCTATTACCATCAGTACGTATTACAGTATATAATATCTATATCTACTATATTGTTTTAATCAATATTTATACTAAAATGTTTAAACATGTTGGTAGTCAACATTGGGTCCTGTTCATAATTGATAAAGTTGAACACACTGGGTACATTGTGGATTCGATGAAGAAGGGGAAGGTACCCGGATCTTATGCTCTCACAAAAAGAGTAGAAGAGTAAGAGTCCTAAACTTTTCAATATGTAAAAATCCTCGACTATACCCATGTGTTTTTATAACTGTACTAACTTAATAATATTGAATATCTGATTAGGACTAATTCATCCCGAAAATGGAATTGGAAAATGGTTGATGTGAGTTGTTTCGAACTTCTTGTTTATATATATATATATATATATATATATATATATATATATATATATATATATATATATATATATATATATATATATATCATATTAAATAATGTTGTTTAACTAACTTTTTAACTTTAATTAGTGTCCCCAACAGCAATCTAGCTGGGAATGTGGCTACTACATGATGAAACACATGTTCCAATTTGCTATAAATATGGAAAGAAACTTCCCAGCTAATGTACGTAAGTCCTTAAGTAGTTGCTAGTGTTCTGTGTATAATGGACACATCAAATGATAACTAGTTTGTCCTTCTATATATGTAGATTTGGAAATCAAACAGGCAATATACATCCAAAGAATTGGACCAGTCTATCATTAGGTAAGGAGCTGCATTTGCAAAACGCTACATTGATGATCGCGCGACTAGCTAGCTAGCTGGCTAGGTGACATTTGAACATATGTATATTACCTGTACAACATTTATATATATCTATATCTATATATATGTACATAAATATGTACGTTTTGGTAATTTAGTAATCGATGGATATTTTGGTTTTGAACACGATATATATATATATAGCTGCTGATCAGCGTATCAAACTGATTTATATAGGGAATTAATTACATTAAAATAATGCTTTAAACTGCTCCGAATTTGGAAAAAAGAACCGGTTAATAGATTTGAATAAATATGCTATCGAACCGCTCCTAAATTGGGAAAACTAACCGATCCGTTATAATTTCGCGAGAATAAACCAGAATAAAATAATGCCGGTGACCGCTTCTAAATTGGAAAACAAACCGATCCAATAAATAACTCGAGAAAAAATGGTAATAAAATAATAATCAGGAACCGCTCCATAGTCATTTGCAAAACCCACCCAATTGAATTTGGAGAGAATAAATCATAATAAAATAATGCCGGTTATGAACCGCTCTAACATTCATAATCGCTCCATTTTTTGCTTCGTTTTAACCGCTTAAATGTTAATTAACCCGCTTCAAATGCTGTTATTTGAAACGGTCGTTTGCCCGCTCTAAAAGCTTTTCGGTCTTTCGTGGCGCCGGTATCATGGGCGGTCAGATCACCTCTTCAGATGACCTTTTTCATCGCCATATATACCCGTTTTTGTACTAGTGAGTGCTGTAATAGCTAGATGGTCAAGTTCATGTTTTTTTGAATATAAGGTCATCTGTTCGAGTCCCGCTTCAATTATTTATTTTTGTACCTGCTAATCTACAGTTATGTATTTCTATCTAAATAAAGCAGTGACATAGTTAACACGTTATGTGTTTTCTATCTTAATAAACTAGTGACATAGTTAAATGATATTTCAAACTCCAATTTTATAAATCCACCAAAAGTATGCACTAACACGTTGTACTGTACAACCTGTTATGTAACATCCTCCCCCTGAGCCCACTGGGCCTGAGGAGCAATGTCAGGTCTGTAGCCCAATACACCCCAACCCATCTGGTAGCCTATGGCATCAACAAGGTTGTTGAGAGACTTGAACTCAAGACCTCTCCTTTAATACCAATTCCTTAGGAATGGTATAACCAATTGAGCTGCAGCTAAGGGGGAGGATGTTACAAAAAAGTGCACACTTATGACACCCATTTTTTTTTTTACAAAAACGGAAGCGCCTAATTAATTAATTACATTTTAGATTGGATATAATACGGACCAAAAGTTGCAATCCACATATACATGATTTTTTATAATCTACGTCACCATAATAATTACAACACTAAGTTTAGGTGTTATATAAATTCAAAACATAATGTTTAAACCATTGACATGTTATAAAACCCAGAGTGAGAGCCGTCAAACATTCCATAAACCCAACTTCTTGCAACCCACAATCAAAAGCTTAACATGCAAGAAGTAATGAGGGGGATTAGCACAAAGCTAAGTGAATAGATCATAACTATCAACCTAATTTAGATTAACAATTGTTTACAGCTAAGCATCATAAACAACTAGCTTCAAAGAGGATCGGTGGTCCTTGAGGAACCCTACTGCCGCGGTGGCCCCCAAGTAACACTTACAACCGACTGAAGGCTAATTCAGTTGTTTAACCGATAGTTTGGTACTATTACTACCTACAACACAATTTCAATAGAAAACACATGTGTAAAGCACTTATGTTGTCCAAGTAATAGTACCCAAACCCAATCCATGTTGACCTCTAAACAATTCGCATAATCCACAATTCTCATGGCAATATGTAAACATAACAGTATAAGCAGTAAAACCAAGTTTACCCGTTGTAACCAGATTGTTACAATTAATTTGGACTGAGAGTCATTGATCCACTCACCCTTGTCGATCACAGCCTCCACTCAGAGATCTTATTTTACCGATTCTTCGGTTTATCTGAGAACAAAACCAAAACCCGAGTTAGATTCTCATATCATGATTTGTTACATTCTACTCATGTATATAGTGTCAATTAAGTGCACATAGCATACATTCAATACTAATTAAACACCACCAGCGTACAGTCACAAGTTACCAAATTCGTCAAGTTAAAACATGTGAACGCGATCCGGGAACCAAGGGGTGGGATCGCGTTCCATAGTACAAAACCCCACTGTTACCATTTTACACATTGGAACGCGATCCCGACAAGGGGTCTGGATCGCGTTCCCAAGAAGAAATCCAATTTTCACCATTTTAACACATGTAAACGCGATCCTGAAAGGTTAGGTGGGATCGCGTTCTGAAGACCAAAACCTTTTTTAACCGATTTTAACTATCAAACGCGATCCGGAGATATGGCTTGGATCGCGTTCTCACGAACAAATGCGACATATACGAGTTTACACTAAGGAACGCGATCCGGGTTGCTGAGCTAGATTGCGTTTCTGCATTTTTCTGCAACAAAACCAGACCTGCACAACCTTATACACGAACTAAAACTAAATTTCATCATCTAGACATCATCCAATCCAGTTTTTACCAAAACAACACATCATGTAACTCTATAGTCATCATATACAACATCAATAACAACATGCAATACACAATTTTCCCTTCATCTAACATAATTCCACCAAAACCCATTTCATACATTGAAACCAAAAACATTTGCATTCAAAATAAGAACAAGAGGATGATGATGATTAAGCAATTTCAGTAATCTATAATTCCTACAAGCATAAATCTTCATACATGCATCACTTTTCAACCTAATTCACCAAATGAGCTCAAAGGGTCAATAATCAAACTTACAAGCAATGAGGAAGAATGAACAAGATGATGAAGAAGGAATCTGATGTTAAGGAGCTTGTACACAAATCTCAGGTCAATGATTCTTCAATTTTGTTCATGAATTTCTCAAGTGTGTGTGTTAATGAGAGTGAAGTGAATTGAAGAAATGAAACAAGTTAGGTCGGGGTTTCCCCCAACCGACCCCAATATAGTTAATATAAATTATTCCCCTTCTAAGCCTATTGTCTAGAACCCAAAAACCATTTGCGAGAATAAATCTTTTATTCTACCAACATTTATAGTAATTTAAAAGAAACAATATTTTACTATTCACAATAAGTCATTCAACCATTTGACCTATTAATTTCAATTATCCAAATAATATAAATTATTTCTAAAACATTTAAATAACAAAAAAAAATAAAGAAATTACTGTATTTTTCCTAGGCCCATAAAGAGGATGTTACAAATCTTTACTCCTTAAGGAGATTTCGTCTCCGAAATCTCGCCATGCCCAAAAAGACTAGGATAACGCATCCTCATGCTCGACTCGGTCTCCCACGTAAGGTTTGGCCCCAAACTATGATTCCACTTAACTAACACCATGGGATTATCCTTCTTTCGAAGTTTAGTCACCTTACGGTCCAATAGCTCTACGTGTTCCTCTACAAGTCTCTGACTTTGGTCAACACGTAAGTCTTATAATGGAAGAACTTGGGATTGGTCCTCCATATTACATTTCCTTAAATAGCACACATTAAAAGTATCATGAACACCCGCTAATTCAGGAGGAAGATCTAGTGACACCGTTTGATTGTTAACTACTTGTTGAATTCTAAATGGCCCAATATACCTAGGTGCAAGTTTACCACGCTTACCAAACCGAATCACACCCTTCCAAGGTGAGACTTTCAAATAAACCAATTCACCTACAACAAATGAAACTGGGCGACGACGTGGATCAGCATACTGTTTCTGTCTATCACGGGCAGCTTTCAATTTCTCACGAGCAATATCCACCTTATCTGCAGTAATCTGAACAATATCTGGACCCGCAAACTGCTTTTCACCCGCCTCTAACCAACAAGTAGGTGTTCTACAACGACGCCCATATAACATCTCATACGGAGGCATACCAATACTCGAGTGATAAGAATTATTAAACGCAAATTCAATCAATGGTAGGTGTGAATCCCAAGACCCACCATATTCCAACATACAAGCACGCAACATATCCTCCAAAGTCTGAATGGTGCGTTCTGACTGGCCGTCCGTCTGAGGGTGATAAGCTGTACTCAAATTAATTCTAGTACCCAGTTCCCGCTGCAAACTCTGCCAAAACCCTGACACAAACCGAGAATCTCTGTCTGAAATAATAGACAACGGAATCCCATGCCTAGAAACAATCTCATTAATGTACAATTGCGCCTGTTTACTCAAAGATGACTGATATCGTGTAAATAGTCACGTTTTTACTACCGATATCTATCTCATTCTGGAACGATTCTTGGCATATTAGTTCAAAAACAGTACAAATCAATGATATTATGCCAAGATGGTCAAAACAAGGTTACACGATAAAAATCAAGCAAAACGGATAAAAAACGAAGATTCCACACACGTTTGAAGATTCAAAGCATCAAAACGAGATTTCAATACTAAAGTACCCATCATCAACATCCATTCAATCCACGATGTTCGTTTTCAAAATACGAATCCAGCAGAAGAAGAATCAACTAAAACGGATAAAGAATGAAGATTCTACGCCCGCCGAAAGATCCAAATGATTTGTACGCAATATCTGGAGCTAGGAACCTCATCTCAGGGCCTATCTTATTTCAAAATCTTTGTTTTTGAATTACGAATCCAACAAAAAAAGAATTGACGCAAATGGACGCATACCGAAGAAAATACGCACGAATCAAGAAACGAAGCAAAAGACGGCGAAACGGGGCGGGTACAGGCCAGCCGCCGCCGGCCACCCACCAGCCGCCGCCGGCCACCTGTCCCCCGCCTCGGTTTCCGTTTTTGGCAACTTTTGGTACCTGATGCACCTATTTTTCGTATTGTACAGTACCCGGTGCGCCTACTTTTCGTGTTGTACAGTACCCGGTGCACCCTTTTGGCTACCTTTTACTAACATGCACCCCTTGATGCTAATGTGAGCCAAAACTCACCTATAAACATGGGGCTTTGGTTCATTTGCAAGACACACCTTCCATCCTTGGAAAAACACACTTTCTTTCGATAGCTTCTAACGTTTATTTCTTTGTTTATTTTCTTGCTTTAGAATAGTAGTAGGCTAGTTAAAATAGAAGCAAGGAACGAGCTTGTATTCTTTGGTGAGGAACGTGTTTGTAATCTTTGGTGTACGCTTGGAGCAACTCTTATTAATTCAAGTCTATTCCTTCTCGCATATTAATCTCGGTTATTTCTATCCTTATCTATCTTAATTAAATATGTATGCTTTAATTATGCTAGAGATCGTTTATGCCATGATTAGTGAGTAGATTACTATTGTGTTTGTTTACGATGTAGTTAGTTAATTATGGGATGATTTATAATTAAATATTAAAGATCGGTAATATTGCTTTGATCGTCTTATTGCATGTTCTTGTTTAATTGTTGCCTTAGGATCATCATAGTAGTAAAATATAAATGGTCTTAATTATCGTCAAATAATATGACGGCCCCTATTCGACTGTTACTCGATATAGTACTGGAAACACTTCAAGGTGGAGTACAAATGTATGGAAGTCGAGGAACGACCGAAGGTAGTCATATTACGAAACGATACAATATTATGAAGTAATATGATGGCCCCTAATCGACTGTTACTCAGTATAGCGTTGGAAACACTTTAGGTGTAGTACAAATACGTGGAAGCTGCTTAACGACCGAAGGTAGTTATATTACGGACTAATATATAAAATGAGAAACCTAGTTTAATTAACCTTTCTAAATAGACTTTTAAACTTCAAATTAATCTATCACCTTTCCACCAATAAACATGATTACAACACCTTTTTACGACGTCCAATTAAAAGGTAGTCAATTATCTGTGTCAATATAATTTGTCAAAGGTATGATACTATGGAACCGCAAGGCTACATGGGGGATTACCGTAGGACTAGACATGGCCAAGGTTTGAAGCGACGGAACCACTTAAAGTGAGGAACACTGTGGATAATTAGGGGATTTATTGGGTAGTCTTAAGCAAGGGCTGGTTTAAAGTCATAAATGAACTGTTTTAAATACATGAATCTGTTAGGATGACGAGGAATCGTTATATGATTCAGTAATGTCTAGTACCTTAAGATTTTGTTCCCGTTCATATGAAAGTATCATTAGACCTTAATTAAGATTTTGCTTATTATTCAAAATACTTTGTAATGTTACCATAACCTAGCTCCCGGTGTGACATGCTAATGGGATTTTAATTAGTAGGGAATCTAGTGTTTACATGCAAGTATTCAAGAATGATAATTAACTAATATCTTTCAAAATAGTTTCTCCAAATATCATCCCATAACTTAATTAACGAAGTCTCAGCAAACACTATCTTTATTTTATCTGCTTTAGGTTTTACTTTTATTTCGCTTTTGTTTATTTACTTGCCTAAGTTAGTTAATATAAAAACCAAAACCCCCACTATTTTATAAACCATTCACTAGTTTGAAAGCCCTCATCTGCCTCGCCTTAGTTTCAATTCAGTCGGTTTGAAGAACTACTCTAGGTCATACCTACCACTTGCTCACCCTTAGGATTAGCATTGTTAAGAAAAACTTAGGCCCCGCAACTTCAAATTTAAAACAACCCACTGCTGGTGCCCGGTTAGTAATCGTTAACGACACCGACCTGATCGGGCGCCAACAAGGACGTCTTACTAGCTGCAAGAAAGTGAGCACTCTTAGTCAACCTATCCAAGATATCCCAAATCACATCATTACCCTTAACTGTCTGCGGAAATTTTGTTACAAAATCCATCGTTATGTGCTCCCATTTCCACTCGGGAATCTCAAGTTGCTTCAATGATCCATATGGTTTCTGGTGTTCGGCTTTCACTTGAGAGCATATGTGACAAGATTCCACAAATCGAGCAACATCCATTTTCAAAGTAGGCCACCAATACAACGGTTTCAAGTCATTGTACATCTTTGTACATCCGGGATGAACCGACAATCTAGATTTATGAGCCTCCAACAAAATCACATCACGAAGTCCACCAAACAAAGGAACCCAAACTCGTGACTGAAAAGTCTTTAATCCACGAGAGTCATCAATCCTTAAACCCTTTCTTTTAAGCATGATCTCGGATTTCAAGTTATTATCCATCAATGCCTCCATTTGTGCGGTTCTTAATTGGTCAATCAAATCCAATGAAACCTCTAATCGCATAAAACAAACCTTTTCAGATTTTCCTTTCCGGCTTAACGTATCCGCCACAACATTGGCCTTACCCGGGTGGTAACGAATCTCACAATCATAGTCCTTGATCAATTCCAACCATCGTCTTTGTTGCATATTGAGCTCTTTTTGGGAGAATATGTATTGTAGGCTCTTATGATCCGTACAAATAACACACTTAGTGCCATAAAGGTAATGTCTCCAAATTCTCAAGGCGAAAACCACAGCTGCAAGTTCCAAGTCATGGGTGGGGTAATTTTTCTCATGAGGATTCAATTGACGCGAAGCATAAGCAATTACACGGTCTCGTTGCATCAATACACAACCCAAACCCGTAGAAGAAGCATCGCAATAAACAATAATATCCTCGGATCCCTCTGGTAACGCTAATACAGGAGCCTGACATTACAGTTGTTTCAATGTTTGAAAAGCCAATTCCTGTTGATCACCCCGCTTAAATCTCATATCCTTTCGAGTGAGTCTAGTCAACGGACTCGCAATCTTAGAAAAATCCTTTATAAACTTTCTGTAATAGCCCGCTAACCCTAGAACACTCTTAATCTCGGAAGCATTCTTAGGAGCATCCCAATTCATAACGGCCTCAACCTTAGACGGATCAACCATCACCCCATCTTTGCAAATGATATGCCCCAAAAATTGCACCTCTCGAAGCCAAAACTCACATTTGGGAAGTTTAGCATACAATTGTTCCTTTCTCAAAATGTCAAGAACCAAATGCAAGTGCATTTCATGATCGGATTCAGATTTGGAATATACCAAAATATCATCAATAAACACAATAACGAATTTGTCAAGAAAAGGTCGGCACACCCTATTCATCAAATCCATAAAAACAGCAGGAGCATTCGTCAACCCAAATGGCATAACAAGAAACTCATAATGACCATATCGCGTATGAAAAGCAGTCTTAGGAATATCATCCTCATGAACCCGTACTTGGTGATAACTCGATCTCAAATCTATTTTAGAAAAGTATGAAGCTCCCTGTAATTGGTCGAATAACTCATTAATACGAGGCAAAGGGTATTTATTCTTAACTGTTCTTTTGTTCAATTCCCTGTAATCGATACACATTCTGAGGGTACCATCTTTCTTTTTAACAAACAATACCGGTGCGCCGAAAGGAGAAGAACTCGGTCTAATAAACCCTTTATCTAATAACTCCTGAATTTGACTCATCATTTCACGGATTTCGGAGGGAGCTAATCTATAAGGTGCTTTAGCTACGGGGGTAGAGCCAGGATTCAAATCAATATGATATTCTACATCCCTAATAGGGGGAAAGCCAGGCAACTCATTAGGGAAAACATTTGGATATTCTTAAACCACACAAACATCCGGAACAGGCTTCTTTTCTAACTTAGCATTTACCACATAGGCTAGGTACGAGTCACAACCCTTAGCTAGAGATTTTCTAGCTTTCATCATTGAAACCAAAGGAATTTTACCATTCTCCCTTTCCCCTCGAGCCACAACATATGACTCATCAGAGATTGGGATTTTAATCAATTTTCTATGGCAGTCTATGTTTGCTTTGTTCTTACTTAACCAATCCATGCCTAAAACTGCATCGAAACCGGGAATAGGCATCAACAGAAATGAAACCGAGAAACTATAACCCTCAATCAAAATGCTAGCTCCAGTCACCGATGTGGTAACCGGAACCATTTTGTCATTTGCTACCTCAACCTCAATAGGATTAGTAATAATAGTGGGAGTCAATCTCAGTCTATCACAGAAATGCATGGATATAAAAGAACAATTTGATCCTGAATCAAATAGAACACATGCCGCTACGGAATTGATAAGAAAAGTACCAGTTATGACATCCTCTGTTCTGACAGCTTCATCAGCTGTCATTTGGAAAGCCCTACCAGTTGCTGATGGTGGATTCTTTCTTTTCTGGCCAGAAGATGAAGACCCACCGACCGTACACGATTTTTTCTTACCCGCCTCAGTACATTGCCCCGCTCGGTGACCTTCTTTATGGCAATTCCAACAAACATGCTTAGGAAAAGTGCAATCTTTCATGTCGTGTCCAAACTGTCCACATTTAATGCACCTATGAGTTTGAGGAGTACAAGGTCCTGTGTGCCTAGATTTACAACTCTTGCACCAATTAGATTTATCCACTATACCACAACTAGCATCCGATTTCCTGTTTTGTTGAGATCCTTGCCATTTCTTCTTTCCTTGACTTGAAGGAGAATCACCCTTGGATTTCAACGAAGACCTTTCTTTAACATCCAAATCTCGTGCCAGAATATCACCATCCATAGAACGAGCAAGATTAAAAGCTTGTGTAAGGGAGCCCGCTAGTCTCACGGTCGTCCGGTAAGTAGGAGGTAACATGCCAACAAAATGCTCAATCTTTGTTCTTTCATCCGGAACCCACTGTTGAACAAACCTTAGCTTCTCAGAAAATTGGCAAATAAGTTCATCCATAGACATACTATCCGTCAAACGCATATCCATAAACTCCCGTCGGATACGAGTCATGTCAAACTCGGAACAATACTTCTTGCAAACATCGATGTAAAAATCTGGCCATCTTATAGATTCCCTTTGTTGAGGTGTCAATGGTGAGGTAATGGAATCCCACCAAGCCATTGTCGGACCCTTTAGGAGCTGAACCGCATATGGAACCTTGATCTTATCCTCACACTGGCAAACCTCAAATTTCCTCTCTACATCCCTCAACCAATCAAGTGTAACTGATGGATTAGTACTACCACAGAACTCAGATGGTCTACAAGCCATGAAAGTCTTAAAGGAACAGACTTTAGATTGCTGCTGAGATAATCTAGCTTGTTGATCTAGCAAAGACTGCTGTTGCAAACCTCTAAGCTTAAGTACTTCCTCCTCTAACTGTAAAACATAATCATCTCGGTCTAAATCTCCTTCCGAAAAAGAAGTGCCCGTTTGACCCTGTCTATTATTACGATTCTCAGGAGGAGGGACGTCAGTTCTAGAGACGTCATTAGGAGTAACGGTCGGGTGTTCATTATCTGCCATATCTGTATCAAAACAACAACTCACAACTCGTTAATTGTTAATACCTAACATACTAATCAATTTTCATACAATAGCTAAATCCCATTCCCTGGAATGTTTGACTAACACAAATAGGTTTGGGACTGAACACTTAACCCATGCTCAATTCACCCAAACCTATGCTCTAATACCAACTTATAACACCCTTCTTTTTGTTTTACAAAAACGGAAGCGCCTAATTAATTAATTACATCTTAGATTGCATATAATACGGACCAAAAGTTGCAATCCACATATACACGATCTTTAAATCTACGTCACCATAATAATTACAACACTAAGTTTAGGTGTTATATAAATTCAATACATAATGTTTAAACCATTGACATGTTATAAAACCCAGAGTGAGAGCCGTCAAACATTCCATAAACCCAACTTCTTGCAACCCACAATCAAAAGCTTAACATGCAAGAAGTAATGAGGGGGATTAGCACAAAGCTAAGTGAATAGATCATAACTATCAACCTAATTTAGATTAACAATTGTTTACAGCTAAGCATCATAAACAACTAGCTTCAAAGAGGATCGGTGGTCCTTGAGGAACCCTACTGCCGCGGTGGCCCCCAAGTAACACTTACAACCGACTGAAAGCTAATTCAGTTGTTTAACCGATAGTTTGGTACTATTACTACCTACAACACAATTTCAATAGACAACACATGTGTAAAGCACTTATGTTGTCCAAGTAATAGTACCCAAACCCAATCCATGTTGACCTCTGAACAATTCACATAATCCACAATTCTCATGGAAATATGTAAACATAACAGTATAAGCAGTAAAACCAAGTTTACCTGTTGTAACCAGATTATTACAAATAATTTGGACTGAGAGTCATTGATCCACTCACCCTTGTCGATCACAGCCTCCACTCAGAGATCTTATTTTACCGATTCTTCGGTTTATCTGAGAACAAAACCAAAACCCGAGTTAGATTCTCATATCATGATTTGTTACATTCTACTCATATATATAGTGTCAATTAAGTGCACATAGCATACATTCAATACTAATTAAACACCACCAGCGTACAGTCACAAGTTACCAAATTCGTCAAGTTAAAACATGTGAACGCGATCCGGGAACCAAGGGGTGGGATCGCGTTCCATAGTACAAAACCCCACTGTTACCATTTTACACATTGGAACGCGATCCCGACAAGGGGTCTGGATCGCGTTCCCAAGAAGAAATCTAATTTTCACCATTTTAACACATGTAAACGCGATCCTGAAAGGTTAGGTGGGATCGCGTTCTGAAGACCAAAACCTTTTTTAACCGATTTTAACTATCAAACGCGATCCGGAGATATGGCTTGGATCGCGTTCTCACGAACAAATGCGACATATACGAGTTTACACTAAGGAACGCGATCCGGGTTGCTGAGCTAGATTGCGTTTCTGCATTTTTCTGCAACAAAACCAGACCTGCACAACCTTATACACGAACTAAAACTAAATTTCATCATCTAGACATCATCCAATCCAGTTTTTACCAAAACAACACATCATGTAACTCTATAGTCATCATATACAACATCAATAACAACATGCAATACACAATTTTCCCTTCATCTAACATAATTCCACCAAAACCCATTTCATACATTGAAACCAAAAACATTTGCATTCAAAATAAGAACAAGAGGATGATGATGATTAAGCAATTTCAGTAATCTATAATTCCTACAAGCATAAATCTTCATACATGCATCACTTTTCAACCTAATTCACCAAATGAGCTCAAAGGGTCAATAATCAAACTTACAAGCAATGAGGAAGAATGAACAAGATGATGAAGAAGGAATCTGATGTTAAGGAGCTTGTACACAAATCTCAGGTCAATGATTCTTCAATTTTGTTCATGAATTTCTCAAGTGTGTGTGTTAATGAGAGTGAAGTGAATTGAAGAAATGAAACAAGTTAGGTCGGGGTTTCCCCCAACCGACCCCAATATAGTTAATATAAATTATTCCCCTTCTAAGCCTATTGTCTAGAACCCAAAAACCATTTGCGAGAATAAATCTTTTATTCTACCAACATTTATAGTAATTTAAAAGAAACAATATTTTACTATTCACTATAAGTCATTCAACCATTTGACCTATTAATTTCAATTATCCAAATAATATAAATTATTTCTAAAACATTTAAATAATACAATAAAATAAAGAAATTACCGTATTTCTCCTAGGCCCATAAAGAGGATGTTACATGTTAATGCATATTTTTGGTGGATTTGTCAAAATTGATGTTGGAAATATCAACTCCAAAAACAAAAACATGTAGAAACTAATAAAGCTTGAATAAAGGGCCCAATTTAAATTTTGGCACAGGGCCAACAAAATTTACGGGCCGGGCTTGTATATCTTATGGGAACTTTACCATATAATATATATATATATATATATATATATATATATATATATATATATATATATATACATGTTGACGAATAGTAACATGCCCAATGGGCTGCTGCCATATGTTGTTTTTTACGAAAAATATATATAAGTGAGATACGTACGGCTCAACAAGTGTGGGTTGCTAGCCCAATGGATGGAATGTGCCACTGTGTTCGGGAGGTTTCCAGTTCAAACCCGCTAAGGGTTTTTTTTTTTTTTTTCTCGGCTGACTCACCTTACATACATGAAGACACGTGTCTATTGATCTCCTGACTGATTACACGTCTTTTTTTTTCATTTAATATTTTTTTTCTTTTACTAATAACAGTACCATTGGTCATTATCTTCTTCCTCTTTACTCGCCATCTTCTTCCTGTTTATTCATCATCTTCTTCTGCATTCTGGTATCTTATGTATATTCTTTGTTTGGGTTTTTTGATTCATCTGTTATTAATATGATATCTGCTTCCCTAGGCCGTTTACTTTCTTCTACTGTCTTTAGGGCAAACAGGGTAGGGTTGACAATTATCTTTAGTTGTTGTGTCGATTACTGAAATAACTTACAAAACCTTCTAGCTATAGCAATAGAAAAAAGGTGTGCAGGTGTTGCGCCGTCAGAGTGCTGACACAGCCGCGGTCGTTTTCCAAGGGGGGCTGGCACGGCGGTCCTGCAGGCAACGACGCAACAACGTGTGAACGTGTTAGGTTTTAAATTTATATGAGCTGGGGCTCAAACTATAAGTACTACCTACTTTTGGGGAGTAAGCAGTAAGTATAACTCGAGTGTCGTTCTTAAAATCGGAGCGAATGGAACCAAAAGGGACTTACCGTAAATGAGCTTTCTGATAGGATGAGTTTATAAAAGTAGGTAGGTTCTGGTTGGTTATCTAAGCTAATACTAAATAAAACAAGTAAATTAAACAGAGAGTAGGCAACAGGTAGAGCGTGATTGCTGAAACTTCGATAATTAGGGTTTCTGGATGATATTCATTAGACAGATGATTGGAGACTACCTTGGGCAAAACATCAGACGGACAGTCGGTGTAAACACTTGGACCCTACGTTTTAGTCTAAAAGCCTAAAAGCATATGTCACTGAATCCTAGGTTATCCTGATGCTGATCAGAAACAGGTTGTTCAAACCCTCCTCACTTGCCTTGTAAGACTAAGCGACCTCTACGGATGATATATCCTGGGTGTAGGCATAAGGTAACAAACTGCAATTTTCTATCTGACCTTTCTTAACACCTAAATCTATCTGAGTTTATCTAGGTAAGTACTAATTGTATGTTGTATATGTTGAGCTGTCGGTTATGTTGAGTTAAGCGGTTTAAGCATCTTGTATTACAGCCGAATACTTGCTTTCTTTTCAAAACTCATTTATTACTGGTTTAAGCATAATTAACTCCGTCATGAATTAGACCCTCCTTTGCTATCAGGCGTTCATCCCTAGGAATACTCACGGTGTACAGTGCATTTGGCATATCCACAGTGTTCCAGACTCAAGGTATACTCACGGTGTACAGTGCATTTGGCATATCCACAGTGTTCCAGACTCAAGGCATACTAACGGTGTACTGTACATTAAAGTAGTTCCACAGCTGTATGTTAACCTTGGTGTACTAACGGTGTACGGTGCAGCGAGCATTTCCACAGCTGTATTTGAACCTTGGTGTACTAACGGTGTACGGTGCAGCGAGCATTTCCACAGCTTTATTGTTCCTAGACCCATATTCTAAAAGGGTGACTTCTAGGTATTCCACGATGAAATAATCCTACGGCAGTTCCTTAGCTTTTCCCACGTGTTTAAACGTTATACGAAGTACTGTGCCGTTTTACGGAATATTCATAGCTTCATACTGTAATATGAGATAACTATATCTACGTAGTATTAGGGTTGATCAGATCCTATCCTAAAGCAATAGTCACGTGAAAGACTGGAAAGGGTGGACACTTTATTAAGTCTAAATTCATGTAAAACTCAACCAGATACACAGCAAAACAATCACCAATCATAATACTGGGGACATTATTCCATAACGGATTGTGCCCACGACTTTCATAGCTTCCACGTTCCGTACTACACACATTCGTGATGATTCCGGCGCTATACAAATGAAAGCCGTATAACGTTACTTCCGTTATTTCATGATGTTTATCCCACTGAATTAAATATCATCCATAATCCTAATATCTACATTTCAACAATCACAGTATTAAACTACGTAAATAGCATGGCAATATTCGCAACACAAACAAAGATATCATGCAAACAAAACATAATAACCGTAAGTAAAGGAATAAGTAATAACCAGTATTTAAGCAGCGTAACACTGAGTAGTACAAGCTAGAATCTTGAAAACTTCAATACAATAAAATTCCCAAGCTACAGCTATCTTCCCCACTCGAACCGTGCCTACATCTCTCTAGTTCTCTAGAGAGAGAAACTAAAGAGAGAAGCTAACCTAATCTAATTCTCCTCTAACTCCTAAGAGTAGTGCTAGAGAGAGAATGTGTGTGAGAGAGAAAGTGAGAAAATTCTATGAAGAATGGTGTGTGAAATGAGGTGAATGAGCTCTCTATTTATAGGCAAGCCTTGGATCCAAGAGTACAAGTCCACAAGCACACGTACAAGCCAAAGAAGCAAGGAAGAGGCCGTGTGAGACCAACAGAGTCCGTGTACGGCCTAAACAGGGCCGTGTACGGCTTGTTTATGGCCGTGTACGGCTATAGCAAGGCCGTGTACGGCCCTGTGGTGGCCGTGTGCTAGGCCGTGTGATTTTTCCGACTTTTCTCGCATCTTCGGAAGGCCGTATCTTCTTCGTTTCGCGTCCGATTGACTTGATTTTTTCGCCTACGGCTTCGTAATTCCGTTACACTTCTAATGATGCCAATTTGGTAGAAATTGGATGTGTGGGGCCCGGGCGTGTTCAGAATACGTTTTGTAGCTTTCGGCTGCGCTGTAACTTGCATAACTTTCTCGTCCTTGATCCGTTCTGAGCAATCCTTATATCCACGTTCTCGTAATCTTCATAGCTACAAAATAAGACTATTATGAGGTTCTGGTATGAAGTTTACAGTAGAATTAGGGTTGGGCTCAGAATAGTGCCTATTTAGGTCAGTTTTCTGCCCTTTTTGCTTGATTTTCAAAAGACCGACAAGTTTATACCTTTCTAACAAAAGTTAATGAATAATTATGATTTTAAGATGTATTTGTTAGAAAAGAGCTAAATATGGGACAATTAATGCATGTAAAAACGTGACTTTTTGTGATACATCAAATATCCCACACTTAAGCTTTTGCTTGTCCTCAAGCAAACCTCATTTGGAAAATAGTTTTTTTGAAAAAATATTTTTGAATGCTTAGAGTATCTTCCGCAGAAAATCACTTTCTTCAAAGTAGATAAATCTTTTCGGAAAGTAAGCATCAACAAAAATTAACTATACTTAAACATAAAATTGATCAACCCTTTTTGGCATGCTTTGCAACTCTCGAGACGTAGATGTACATGACTGGGCGATTCTCACAAGTGGGTCACTCAATTCACTCAAAGTGTATCGGGTTACCTATAATCTATAGAAACGAAATCGCTCATTGCCAGTCATGCAGTGCTTATCGTCATAGGCTTGGTCGAGAATCGAATCTCCCCACTCCTTTGAGAACGGTGCTAATTATCCCAAGGCATTTTAGTGGGTTGTGTGAGTAAGGGTAAGGTAGGTAAGGATAGGGGTAGTTTGGTCAATGGTTTCAGGGTTTTTGAACTTCAGACTCGGAGCTTTCAAAGATCAAAGCAAGTTTCTCTTGAGATAACTTCTAGAGTAGACTCATCTCCTAGAGGAATAATCTCTTCTCTTGATGTTTCTTTTGAGTTCTGATAGATTTTTCTTCTTTGGAGAGTAGTCTTCTTCTTCTAGGAGCTCTCCAAGGTCTGCTTTTTTTTTCTTTTTTTTTTCTTTTTTTCTTTTTCTTTTCTTTTTTTTCTTTTTCATTTCCTTATTTTTATGACCTTGGAGATCCTTCGTATAGTGAGACATCTTTGACTTCTCTTTTGACAAGTACCAATTTTTCGTACTGTCTTTGGCGGATAATATCTTCGTGATGAGTAATAACTTCGCTTTTGTACCGTATCTTCATTTTGGATTTCTTTCTTTAAACTCTTGATAGGTGCGGAGAGATGTTTGAAGATGAGACACCAATAGAAAGATACCTCAAGCAGCCCTCACTTATGATCTATGAAGTTTCACGAGCTGGAATGGTGTTTGGTGGGAAAGTGTTTGTGTTGTGGGGAAGTGTTTTAGGGTTTAGAGAAATGAAATGGCTAAGGCGCAAAAGGGTTTTCTAATTGGATCATCAACAATCTTAGAAAGAAAGTTGGAAGGGTTGGCTTGAAAAGGTATGAAAGAAATGGGTTAATCCTAATAAATGCCAAGATCATCTAATTGCACCTATACCGCGTACGGCACTCATTGGTATGGTCTCGAAACGCATTCAGGAGCAAGTTCTAATTCAAAGACACATGCATCGGCGCACACTCAGAAATGAAACTGAAGCATTAAAAGTGAATGCTTATTAAAGGCTCAAGTACCTCACAATCAAAGGGTCATATGCACCAAGTCATGCGATGCCTAGAGGATTTCTCAATTTTCAGTTTAAGATACGTTCTTATCTTTGCCTTATCTTACTTTCCAAAGCAATTTATTTATTTTGACAGAAGGTTTATCTCTTTAAAAGAATATTCTAAGACTAAAATCTTTTGAAAATATTCAAAATCAACCGAATGGATGTCGAACACCGTCGAGGTTGGGTTTTCGAATGTTTTTGGTGATTAAAAATATCAACCTTTTGGGTTGGTTTTGCGAAAAAATTTTGAAAAAGTTTGAATGAAAACGGAGGTATTACTTTGGACCGGCAAATATAAACTTGCGGTATATATATACCGTGTATCCCACACTTAAAACAACATTGTCCTCAATGTTCATTGCTAAGACGTAGGATTTTCTTCGGGAAAAATCCCACACTTAGGTTTTGAAATAGTGGAACAATTTTAAGTGTTTTGAAAAATTTGATGGGATGGAATCCCACACTTAGGATTTAGGCATAGTTGGATAAATGGTAATGGTGAAAATCATGACAAAAAGAAAGGAACTTCCCTACGATAGAGGCGGGGAGATGGTTTTAAGAAAGAAGCGGCGGTCTGCAGGTGACTGAAATTCCTTGGTTGAATCCATGCAGAAAGCAGTTTCTTCGTGAATGATCGTCATCTCCTTTCCTCAATTCTCATTTGCACAAACATAATTCACTTATTCTAACTAAGAAGAAAAACAGAAATAAAAACATAATAAGTAAACTAAATAACTGATAACTAAATACTAAAAGATAAAGGAACTAAACAGACTGTGTCTGATAGTTCATGTTCCAAAAATATAACAAAGTAATGTTCCACAACCACACAATAGGTCAAAAGTATGGAATAGAGGAAATAGTAAGTATGTAGATATGGGTGCATAGATCTAGGGTGCTAGAGAACCCTGATCAGAGTCCTGAACAGAAGGCTGAACCGGTGGAGGAACTAAGGAAGGTCCGGCAACTGACTGCTGACCACTGGAGACTCTCTGCTCCTCTGACCTCACTTGCCTATACTGCATCAATACATCTCTAAGGGAGCAAGCAGGTAACTTCATCGGATCATCTAATGCCAACTGTCTGAAATCCTCAAAATTCATCCCCTCTCGCTCCATCTTGGATCTGTAGATGTGCCTAAGTATCTCCTCTGTAGGAAGCTGATTAGAAGGTATAGGGTCTAATGCCAACAATCCTTGAAACTCTGATAAGGTGAATGGATCAGTGCCCAAATGAACAACATCTGGTCGGTAGGAACCAACAGCCTCTCCTCCTGCGGACTGCTGAGAAGAACGGGCTCTACGGGCTGACATAGTAGGATGTGGGAATGCAGCATCAACCGATAAACAATGCTCGACTGACTGTGTGGGTGGAATGGTAGTGGTAGGTGGTATGTGGGTAGTGTATGGTG
The DNA here is from genome assembly GCA_949592205.1 of Helichrysum umbraculigerum. Taxonomy (NCBI): domain Eukaryota; kingdom Viridiplantae; phylum Streptophyta; class Magnoliopsida; order Asterales; family Asteraceae; genus Helichrysum; species Helichrysum umbraculigerum. The sequence goes on along the minus strand of CATIUR010000001.1, from coordinate 325,281,957 downwards.
GTATGGTAGTAGGTGGTGGAATGGTAGTAGATGGTGGAATGGTAGTGGATGGTGGAGCTGGTGGTAGTGGCACACACTCGTACAGGAGCGGCTCGGGAGCTGGAATACCTAAAGCCCTAGCTATAAGTGCCTGATGCGCGTTGTTGGCAGCCAACGCGTGCAATATGAAGTACTAAGTCAAGGGAGTGACTGGATCTGTATGTCGTATCTGAGCTCGGGGGCCTGATGTCCCAACCCCAGCATCCCTGACTGGTGTCCTGGTATTCCTAGGCACAGCCGGTACTCTATCCACTCTATCAACAACCGGAGTCTCAACATCCTCCTCTCTGACCCTCTTCCTGGTCATGAAACATCCAGGGATAAGCTCATCAGTGTCCTTCCAGTAACACTGCCTCTTAGAACCCTCAGTGATCAAATGGATCTGCTTGCAGTAGTCCAAGTCACATGGTAATGAAGTGGAAGACACCCTATACTCGGCCTCGTGACTCTTTTTCAAGAGTCGCAACCCTCTCAACAATCTGGTGATGAAAGCTCCCATAAACACATGCTTCGTCAGGTCCAAGTTCTTCTCCTTCGCCATCCTCTCAGCAATAATGCAAGCCACATTGATATTCTGGCGGCTCATGATAGCATCAATGATATATAGCTCATCCCCATTTATCGGTCCGGTCTCCTTCTTTCCCATAATAGATGTAATAATCAGCTTGTGTAGGAGACGTAGCTGAGGTAGAATCAAGGCCGAGGACTTGGCACCACAAGTATAATGTGTGCCCGTCAGCTCACTCCAAATGACTCTATGGCTCCTCTCGGGATGATGAGGAATCGTCTGATGACTATGTAAGAACCAATCTGAGCTAATCTGATCCGCTGAATACAATCCCAAATGTCTAGCTAAGCCCGAAATAGAAACACTCTGGCTCTTCCCTCGGTATCTGAATGCTATCTTCTTGTCATCTTCAATTCCTAACTCTGGGTTAAGCTCAAATGTCATCAGAAACTCAGTGACAACCTCGGGGTATATGGGCTCACGAATGCTAAAAAGCTGAATCCAAGAGTCGAACTTATGTTCCTGAACCTCATATCCTATCAAATTCCTCAACCTGTCCTCGATTCCAAGTTTCCCCATGTCTTCCCAAACTATGTACCGATTACTTCCAAATGCCATCTTTAGCCATTTCCGAATCAAAGTCTTTTCTTGTGTAGTCTTGGCCAAATAAGCAAGAGTAGGTGGAATCGGGTCCATCTGTTTAAGAAAAACAAGGAAACAAATCATATAACAATAATTGGACAATATAATATTTATTCCAAATTTTCAGAAAAAATTCGAAATGTAGGCTTTAGATTTTGCAATTATCCCATTATTATTTTATTGAATATCCTAAACCGCAATCATCAATCCAAATAAACAAAACCGCAACTTTCCTATTTTTCTAAGATTACTTAAAGATGAATATTTCTAATCATGCTAAGTAATCAAATAATCAAGCAAGCATCATGATCATAAATCATATAATTACCTTACTATGATTAAAACAAGCAAGCAAAGCGATTTTATTTACCATCCATCATTTTGGTTAAGCATAAGACTTCAATTAGAGGATGATTAATTTGAAATCTCACGAGCTTTATTAATTAAAGTAGTGCTACTCCAAATATATTTAATTGCATTTTCATGAAGCAAATTATACAAAGTTTAAAATAAATACCATTTAAAAGATAATGATTTTAATTAAAGTAATGGTTTTTAAATAGTTTTGTATAAAAAGCCTTACTTTAATTCATAAGCATGCAATTAAATTAATCCTTTAATCCTTAATAATCAATTACTCATGTAAACTAATCATTTTAAGCGCAAATTAATCACCGAAAAGTCAATCATAAGCAAATAATCATTCAAGAAAGTCAAAATAACTAAAACCCTAACAAAAAGTCAACATTCAAAATCAAAACATCAAATCTAGCCATGGAAACCTCAAATTACTTCCGCAAACATGTTAACAATCAAGCATATAGCACTTTGCAAGCAAAAAGCATGGAACTTGATGATCAAAACTCAAGATCTAAGCATAAACCCTAACTTTATAAAAGTATTCAAAATCATGATTTTAGGTTAGAATCATACCTCAACCTTGATGTAAAGATGTTCTAGATGCAAAAGAGATGAAGATATGGAAGATTTGAAGCTTGATTTGAAGAAAAATGATAGAAAAATGGAGAAATGGAGATGGTGATGGTGGTGACGGTTTTGGAGAAGAAAAGAGGAAGAAGAAGTTGCTTTTTACTTTTTGTAAAAAATGGTGGAAGCTTCCTTTGCTTTATGCATTTTTAAATTGCATTTTTTTAATATGCAATTTTAACTTAAATGCGAACGAAACGAAACGTATACTTGGGTTTTTTAAAGTTAAAATATTTTTTATGAAAATCAACCAAAATACGCACGAAACTTTCGTATTTAAATTCGTATATTAAAAATGTAACATTAATTCGCGTGCGAAAACATTTTCGTTTTTAAATACGTTTATTAAATCTTTTTGTGTTCTTTAAAATTCAAAACCAATCCAAAAAAAATTTTCCAAAATTTAAATTAAAACTTTGTCAAATTTCTGAAACGTTTGGACCGTTCGCGAAAATTCGTTTAAAAACTTACGCCTTTAAACTCTAAAGAACGTTTTTCTTTGTTTTTATAAAAGTAAATTAAAAGAAAATCTAATTAAAATTATTTTTGTCCTAATTAACGAAATATTCAAACCTATTTACATCAGACCATCACCATTTATCTGTCAGTGCTTGTGACGGCACTTTCAGATAAGCCTGAAACATGCGAGAAAGTGTGGCGAAGAACGAACGTACCTTGAAGCGCTATAATGATACTATGAATTAGGTCAGCGGGATTTATATAATAACGCTCAAATTCTCGTAAGAATTCTTTTTCTTCTTGACCTAATGCTAGTAACGCATCAATGAATTGGTTAAATGCTCGTCTTACCTTTCTCGGATTCGAAATACCATCCCTGAATCCTGTGTCTATAAAACATAGATCAAAGAGCAATTCTCCGATAACATGCTGAAATTCCTTTTCTTCTTCTGAATCAGGGTTTCCAGAAGTAGAGTGAACTACTTGTGAAATCTTTCTGATGTAAATCCTTTGTTGCTCAGTAAAAGGGAATTTAGATGTTAGTAACAACTGAGTAAGCTTAACATGGATTTCTTTTCTCTTTTGAAAGAAAGCAGAATCCATGGCTTCCTCAGTAGAATTAGGAAAAATTGATCTCAGTTCATTAATCAGATAAGTGGCAGGATCAACAAAGAACAGTTTAACGCATGGAATCAAAGTATAAGTGATAGTGGCTCCAAAATTCGAGCTCGTCAATCAGGGCAGCAACATAACGATTAATCTTAATCTGGGAAACAGATGGATACTCGGTGCTAGCTATTAGATCCATTAGTAGGTCTAACTCTGATTTCAGTGATAACTCGTCTTTTTGATTGTAATTAGTACGTAGACATGTTATTATCCTATCAATCACTACAAAGGTCTTCCTCTGCTCAGTTGAAAAAGGGAAATCTGATATCTTAAGGTTTCTAAGAAAATTAGCACAGATATCTATTCTCCTACTGGGCTTGTGAAAGTTTTCTAAGTGATGTTCATTACTTGATTCTGGTGGGTTATTACTTGGTTCAGTGTTGGGTAAGGTTGGTGGTTCTAGTTCAGGATCCTCCGGACACTGGAGACGCTCATCCACTTCTACACTTTGGAAAAGAGTAGTGGGGTAGGCTCGCAATATATCTGGAAGATCATACCTGAAGTATTCATCTAAGCAATGAAGTCGCTCATTTAAATCCATCCAAGGCATTGGTGGATAGAAGAAAACTTCAATACCGAAAGGAACGTCTTCTGGTAGGGTGGCAGGTCTAAGGTAATGTGGATACTTAGATAAGATTTATAAAATCTCAGGGTCAAGTGTGGGTTGACCACTTAATTCAATAGTGACAGAAGGTGAAATCTTCTGCTGAGATGTATCAAAACCTAGGTCTAAGGATGAATATTCGTCAATCTCAACTTCCTGGTTAACACAGACCTCTTTGTGGGAAGACACAAAGAATTCCGCATCGTCCATGATCGTTATCTCATCCATGGGAGAAATAAGATTGGAAGGAGAATTAGGGTTTTCTAGGGTTTTCTAATTTTTTTGTATTTTTTATTTTAATTAACTACTAAAGCAAATAACTTCCTAAAGTAATGAAAATCTTAAGGAAGGGTCTCCTAAAAGTCAACTATCTACGGTAATCTTAAAGTTCACTACGCTCAACCGATCCCCGGCAGCGGCGCCAAAAAAAACCTGTTGCGCCGTCAGAGTGCTGACACAGCCGCGGTCGTTTTCCAAGGGGGGCTGGCACGGCGGTCCTGCAGGCAACGACGCAACAACGTGTGAACGTGTTAGGTTTTAAATTTATATGAGCTGGGGCTCAAACTATAAGTACTACCTACTTTTGGGGAGTAAGCAGTAAGTATAACTCGAGTGTCGTTCTTAAAATCGGAGCGAATGGAACCAAAAGGGACTTACCGTAAATGAGCTTTCTGATAGGATGGGTTTATAAAAGTAGGTAGGTTTTGGTTGGTTATCTAAGCTAATACTAAATAAAACAAGTAAATTAAACAGAGAGTAGGCAACAGGTAGAGCGTGATTGCTGAAACTTCGATAATTAGGGTTTCTGGATGATATTCATTAGACAGATGATTGGAGACTACCTTGGGCAAAACATCAGACGGACAGTCGGTGTAAACACTAGGACCCTACGTTTTAGTCTAAAAGCCTAAAAGCATATGTCACTGAATCCTAGGTTATCCTGATGCTGATCAGAAACAGGTTGTTCAAACCCCCCTCACTTGCCTTGTAAGACTAAGCGACCTCTACGGATGATATATCCTGGGTGTAGGCATAAGGTAACAAACTGCAATTTTCTATCTGACCTTTCTTAACACCTAAATCTATCTGAGTTTATCTAGGTAAGTACTAATTGTATGTTGTATATGTTGAGCTGTCGGTTATGTTGAGTTAAGCGGTTTAAGCATCTTGTATTACAGCCGAATACTTGCTTTCTTTTCAAAACTCATTTATTACTGGTTTAAGAATAATTAACTCCGTCATGAATTAGACCCTCCTTTGCTATCAGGCGTTCATCCCTAGGAATACTCACGGTGTACAGTGCATTTGGCATATCCACAGTGTTCCAGACTCAAGGTATACTCACGGTGTACAGTGCATTTGGCATATCCACAGTGTTCCAGACTCAAGGCATACTAACGGTGAACTGTACATTAAAGTAGTTCCACAGCTGTATGTTAACCTTGGTGTACTAACGGTGTACGGTGCAGCGAGCATTTCCACAGCTGTATTTGAACCTTGGTGTACTAACGGTGTACGGTGCAGCGAGCATTTCCACAGCTTTATTGTTCCTAGACCCATATTCTAAAAGGGTGACTTCTAGGTATTCCACGATGAAATAATCCTACGGCAGTTCCTTAGCTTTTCCCACGTGTTTAAACGTTATACGAAGTACTGTGCCATTTTACGGAATATTCATAGCTTCATACTGTAATATGAGATAACTATATCTACGTAGTATTAGGGTTGATCAGATCCTATCCTAAAGCAATAGTCACGTGAAAGACTGGAAAGGGTGGACACTTTATTAAGTCTAAATTCATGTAAAACTCAACCAGATACACAGCAAAACAATCACCAATCATAATACTGGGGACATTATTCCATAACGGATTGTGCCCACGACTTTCATAGCTTCCACGTTCCGTACTACACACATTCGTGATGATTCCGGCGCTATACAAATGAAAGCCGTATAACGTTACTTCCGTTATTTCATGATGTTTATCCCACTGAATTAAATATCATCCATAATCCTAATATCTACATTTCAACAATCACAGTATTAAACTACGTAAATAGCATGGCAATATTCGCAACACAAACAAAGATATCATGCAAACAAAACATAATAACCGTAAGTAAAGGAATAAGTAATAACCAGTATTTAAGCAGCGTAACACTGAGTAGTACAAGCTAGAATCTTGAAAACTTCAATACAATAGAATTCCCAAGCTATAGCTATCTTCCCCACTCGAACCGTGCCTACATCTCTCTAGTTCTCTAGAGAGAGAAACTAGAGAGAGAAGCTAACCTAATCTAATTCTCCTCTAACTCCTAAGAGTAGTGCTAGAGAGAGAATGTGTGTGAGAGAGAAAGTGAGAAAATTCTATGAAGAATGGTGTGTGAAATGAGGTGAATGAGCTCTCTATTTATAGGCAAGCCTTGGATCCAAGAGTACAAGTCCACAAGCACACGTACAAGCCAAAGAAGCAAGGAAGAGGCCGTGTGAGACCAACAGAGGCCGTGTACGGCCTAAACAGGGCCGTGTACGGCTTGTTTATGGCCGTGTACGGCTATAGCAAGGCCGTGTATGGCCCTGTGGTGGCCGTGTGCTAGGCCGTGTGATTTTTCCGACTTTTCTCGCATCTTCGGAAGGCCGTATCTTCTTCGTTTCGCGTCCGATTGACTTGATTCTTTCGCTTACGGCTTCGTAATTCCGTTACGCTTCTAATGATGCCAATTTGGTAGAAATTGGATGTGTAGGGCCCGGGCGTGTTCAGAATACGTTTAGTAGCTTTCGGATGCGCTGTAACTTGCATAACTTTCTCGTCCTTGATCCGTTCTGAGCAATCCTTATATCCACGTTCTCGTAATCTTCATAGCTACAAAATAAGACTATTATGAGGTTCTGGTATGAAGTTTACAGTAGAATTAGGGTTGGGCTCAGAATAGTGCCTATTTAGGTCAGTTTTCTGCCCTTTTTGCTTGATTTTCAAAAGACCGACAAGTTTATACCTTTCTAACAAAAGTTAATGAATAATTATGATTTTAAGATGTATTTGTTAGAAAAGAGCTAAATATGGGACAATTAATGCATGTAAAAACGTGACTTTTTGCGATACATCAGCAGGTCAGTAAAGAAGAATTGTAAAACTTTACGCTTTTTTTATGGTTTATCAATTTTAATTTTTGCTCCTTCAATTGCCTATCCTGTTCAGCTGTAACTAAATTAATTTGTAGCCTTTTTATTATGAATAGGCAGCTTATTACAAATATTTTTAGTTGTTGTGTCGTATTCTTCCATTGGGATTAAATTAATTGTATAATTTCAGAAATTATATTGTATATTGTGTTTCAATTTCACATGTTAATACTATTAACATTAACTATTCTTTATCTTTTTTCAGCCTTCTACCTTTCTTTGGTCCGCTATATTGTCAACTGTATTACACCATACACAGGTATAATGTAGACTCAAACATTCATATATATATATATATATATATATATATATATATATATATATATATATATATATATATATATATATATATATGTGTGTATATATATATATATATATATATATATATATATATATATATATAAAGCTTTAACTTATGACTTTGTTGTCTTTTATTCCACTGATGGTAATGTTTTGTTGTGCTCCTGCTACTATCCTATTTCATCATTGTTTATATTTAATGATAACGATATATGTTTCTTGCATTATTTACATAGTAAGTTGCGTCTGTAAATTAATGTTAATAAAAATGGAATCGCATAAACGAAAACAAAGGACACGTAATCTACACAAACAACCACCAAATACATGATCCATTAGTGAAAATCCACCTCAATCATCTCTACAATTGTAACACCCCCAAATTCGTTGATTTTGATTAGCGGAAGCATTTGATATAAGCTAGGGGTGCCACGTATACAAAGTACATGCATACATATCAGAGCATATGATTACAACCAAACATATATATTAAGATGCCAAGAGTAGTAATTACAGAGTTTACGATTCATCAAATCGTATAAGTTTAAAAGTAATAGAGTTTACAAAAGTAGATTTCGTAAATATGACTAAACAGTTTTAGTTATATAAAAGAAATCCAGTTGTCAAAAGTTGGCATCCTATTCCTTCGTGGGTCGCCTATGTTCCAAGTGTGCAGGCGGATCTTACGTGCAGCTAATTTCCTGAAAAACATAGTAAAAGTCAACAACGGGGTTGAGTGAATTCACAGGTTTTTTGTTCACAAAAATATTTGGTTGTTTCAAAGCGTTCAAAATAGTTATCGTCATCACGATCAAATAAAGTTTCGTGGAATGTTATACAAAGTGTACGTTTAGTGGGATGTTACCCAAAGATGTAGTTACGTGGGATGTTACCCAAAACACAATTTATGATTCGTAGGAAAGCGGTATCCTATTAGTATTTGTAGGAATGTAAGTATCCTAATGGATGTTTGTAGGAATGTCAGTATCCTAATAGTTGTTCGTAGGAATGTCAGTATCCTAATAGTTGTTAACCGATCCATGTCAATAGGATCGAGTACCCATGTCAGAAGGGTCCAAATAGTAGGGAGTGTCAGTGTCCCATGTTCAATAAGTAAAATGGATCCATGTCAGTAGGATCTAGAACCCATGTCAGTAGGGTCCAAATAGAAGGGAGTGTCAGTGTCCCTTAATCCATGTCAGTAGGATCTAGTCCATGTCATGGTGGTGGTTACACTTGGAGCAGTAGGGTTTGCTCCCGGTGTACCTACGTTTGGGTTCAGAGTTGGTGTTGTAAGCTTTGATGGTATTGGGTTTCTTTTCTGGCGGGTTGTGGTGTTCAGCAAGTTTGCGTTTGTTATTGAAGGATGAATGGGATGTCTCACGGCTGACGACCATTGCCATGAGTTCATGAGCTAATCGGATTGCACTTTCAACAGTGGTTGGTTTAGATGAGGCGACGTTCCCCTGAATACTCTCCGGGAGGCCGCGGATGTATCTCTTGATGCATTTCTCCTCCGGATCAACCAAACCCGGGCATAACAAAGCGAATTGCTAGAATTTGTTGGTATATCCAGCAATATCAGTTCCCTGCACTGCCAAGTGCCAGAACTCTTCCTCCAGATGGTGCAGTTCTTCTTCGGGACAGTATTTTTCCCTAAGCTTTTTCTTCAGTTCAGCCCAAAGAAGTTGGTTTGCTATCTCGACGTCTACCGAGTTTGCGTGGGTATTCCACCACGTGAGTGCACCTTCTTGAAAAGTGTAAGCAGCGAATTTAACTTTGCTGTTTTCAACGCAGTTACAGAGATTAAAGACGGATTCCATGCGTTCCATCCATCGGATCAGACCAATAGCACCTTCCGTGCCTTTGAAGTATAACGGTTTGCAGCTGAGAAAGTCCTTGTAGGAACAAGGTTTGGTAACCGGGGTGGTATTAACGGTTTGATCGCTAGATTGTTGGGAGTTTCGAGCAGCCAAAGTATCGGCAACGGCTCGGGAAACAATAGCATTGATTTCAGCATCACTGTAACTTTTCTTCTTCGGCGGCATGATTCTGAGACAAGGTGTTAGGAATGATGAGGCCTATATCCATATAATATATAATATAGCCTAAGATATCGAGCGAAAGCGAGGCCTATCTATGTATATATATATATATATATATATCACATAATAGCCTAGGGGGTCTAACACAGACATGTTTGAGTCCCGGTTTCTCTCGAGGTCAGAGTCAACTAGTGTATCCTGTTCAGCCATAACTCCTTTCAGATCTTACATCATCTTTATTTAATTGTACATAGTTAATCAGGCTATGTTAAATTAATCTCATATGATGTAATCACTGAACCAGTTATACCTAATAGGGAATACTGCCTAACGGTCATAGTCTAGGCCCACTAAATGCAACCTAGTTCACTATAACCTTAGGCACTGATACCAATCTGTCGCACCCCCAAATTATGATGCGGAAGCGGTTTGGGTCGGGGCGCGACTAATACGGCAATCACAGCACATAAGATATAATGAACGACCACTATATGCGTCGTTTTACAACTTGTATTGATTAAACAAAAGTTTACATCAAAAGTATAGTTTACGTTAGCTCGTTTGAAATTGAGAGATTTAAATACATAATTAATTTATACAAAATATAATAATGCAGCTAAATCTCTGATAGTTTGCATGCTGACTCGAGCTAATGAATCCTGATTGAGCAGTCCAACCTACTGCTGAGTACCTGTGATACATGCTAAAATGGGTCAGCGAAACGCTGGTGAGCTCACAGGTTTGTATGTCAACACATATTTGTATGAACCACAAGATTTAATTGAATTTAAAATGCAATTAAGCAAAATAAAAGTTATACAACCATGAGCACATAGTCTGAGCTTAACTTGAGGGTCGGGTCCAATTAAGGAATTCCGATCGAGGTGCCTCCTACGAGTGCCTAATCCACACTCGTCTACCCAAATGCTAATACGTCCGTTTGACCAATTAGTGCTTGCTAACCCGGACAAGGATTGTCAATCCTATATGATATCATATACTAACATTCACGCTACAGATGTATTACCAAACTATGTTGTGGAGGGCTTTAAATTGATTAGTGAAAACAACTCATGTAGTATTTGATTTCGAATGGTACTTGCGTTCATATTGTAAAACAAAACAGAGCAATGTAATCACACCCCTGAGAAAACAATAAAAGAGAGGCCATGAGACTCACCTGAGTCTTGAGAGTTTAAATTAATAAACTTGGTTTGATTAGCCGAGTAGTGATGTCCGAAGACTTGTAACCTGAGGGTGTCCACGACACGCGATGGTTATAAATATAAGTAGATGTCTCAACAGACCATCTATGCTAGTTGCTCATTCAACTAGTAATGTCCAAATGATTTGGTTTGATTGATTAGGTTTTGAGTTTTGAAAATATGTACGGCCCGTTGGTGACGGTTTGTAATAATAATCCAGGTATTATTATTATTATGTGTCTCATTGTTTCGTATACTTGTAAAAATATATTTGTACACATGGGTATGTATATGTTTACATAAGTGCTTTGAAGATATGTGTGTATATATATATATATCCGAAAGTATAGGTTTATATATATAAATGTCCGAATGTATACTTATCCGAAAGTAAGCATGTGTCCGAAAGTTAGTGAGTCCGAAGTTTGTTCCTAGTCCGAAAGTATGTTTATCCGAATGTGTTCGAGTCCGAAAGTGTTGAGTCCGAATTTAGCTAGTCCGAAACTATGAAATCCGAACTTTGAGTCCAAAACACTGTTCATCCGAATGTCAACTCCGAAAGTTGACTTTCGGAGTCAAAAATCCGAATTTGGCTTAAAAATCCGAAGTTAGCTTCAAAATCCGAAAGTCAACAAAAGTCAAAGTTCGGAGTGAAATTTAGTCCGAATTTGTGATTTTTATTTAAAATAGCAAACTTTATCGAATCGTTCCGAAATTTTTAGACGATGTTCCCACATATGTTATGTACTTCCTGTAATTTGTGTCATGACTTTTGGAGGTCGTTTGATATTTTTTAAAAATTCGCAAAGTTAACAGGTACTGTTTATCCTAATTTCAAGCTTTGTTCACAAATCAATTTTTCTGGAAGAATTGGTGTATTTTCAGAATGAGCCAAAGAAGAACCTTTTGTAGATAACAAAATTACTAAGATTTTCCAAGTGGTCTCATACATTTTTGAGGTCTAGAACTCGAGTTATGGCTCCGAAAAGACTGACCAGTTTTCTATCAACCGAGACAGATTCGATATGTCGTCGGAGAAAATTATTTTCGTGTACTAAACGGAGTCGGATTATTACAAAACAATTTTTGTTAGAAACCTTACTTCTTGTACTTCATTTTAGGCTTAATAAACGTTCATTTTCATGTTGTAATGATTTTTCTAAAAATCGTGGAAGTAGGAGTAAAATCTGGACAGAAACTGTTATGTACATACATGTTTATAAAAACGTGTTTTAGTTTGATTTTTGGACATTATCTTGTTAAATGAACTTACTAACATGATAATAAATATAAAGTATGAAAATCTAGTGAGAGAAAAGTTAGGGTTTCATACCAAAAACCATGGCTAAAGAGAGAGATGAGTGAGATGAAGCTTGTTTCCTTCTCCTAGCTCCTTTTTCTTGTGTTTCTTCAAGGTATAAGTGGGTGGATGATGGTGGTTGATGGTGGTGAGGTGGTGAGGTGGTGGACGAATGAGAGATGGAGAGGAGAGTGTTTAATGTGTGTTTTAAGTGAGAGAGAGTGAGGAAGAGATTGAGAATAGCTCTTGATGAATGCATATGTATGTATAATATTCAAAGGCAAGATCCACCTTTGGTGGATCTTGTCTTGAGCCGATTTTTTTTTAATAAAAATGGGAGGTGAGGTTTGTAAAATCTTGTCTCCCAATTAGTGGTATTATACCCGTGTTCGTTTACCCGATCGTTTAAACGTATATTTAGAAGTTATATATTATACGTACGTGTTTATAAGTACGAATAACTTTTTGATATTTTTGAATGAAGTATTTTATCACAATACTTATTAATGAGTTATAAAAATATAACTTAGGTTTGTTTCGATTGTCGGGCGCATTTTGCGCGTTTTCGGGTCGTTTCAGAGCATTTTACACAACACGAAATGCTTATATGATATTATCGAAATAATAATTGGAATTAAATATGTTTATCAAATAATTTCATATTATTTAATAAATTGAGTTCACCAACGTCCGTATTAATGTATCGGGATCCGCCCGATATGAAAATGCACAATTTAATATAATCGCGTACGTGTATATATATTCTAATATATATATTGATACATACAATTAGCCTAAACTAGTACTAATTACATGTATTAGCAGATGATTAGGAACTAATAACTAGCCCTAATTTGTCAAGTGTCACATTCCCCCTTTGTTAAGAGAATTTCGTCCCGAAATTTATCTCTGAGGCTTAGATGGAGTGGAGTCTGTGAATAACTGTGGGTATTTGAGTCGCATTTGGTCTTCCCGTTCCCAAGTAAATTCCGGACCACGCCGCGAATTCCACTGGACTTTAACGATGGGAATACAACTTTGTTTCAACTGTTTGACCTCACGGGCCATGATTTCCACTGGTGTCTCGACGAAATGAAGTTTATCATCGATATGAATTTCGTCAAGAGGAATGATAAGTGTCTCATCAGACATTTCTTCAAGTTAGAAATGTGAAATGTGGGATGCACGCTGCTGAGCTCGGGTGGCAGCTGCAATCGATATGCCACTAGACCAATCCTTTCAAGGATCTCAAAAGGTCCAATGTATCTGGGGTTCAATTTCCCGCGTTTACCGAAACGAATGACACCTTTCCAAGGTGAAACTTTGAGTAATACTCGGTCCCCAACCTGGAACTCGAGTGGTTTGCGTCTCACGTCAGCAAAACTTTTCTGACGATCACGTGCGGCTTTAAGTTTGTTTTGAATCTCGACTATTTTCTCGGTTGTTTCATGAATGATTTCCGGACCCGTGAGTTGGCTATCCCCAACTTCGGTCCAACAGATAGGTGATCGCACTTACGACCGTACAGTGCCTCGAAAGATGCAGCTCCAATACTGGTATGGTAGCTGTTGTTGTACGAAAACTCGCACAATGGTAGATGTTTTTCCCAGTTTACACCAAAGTTAACTACGCAAGCTCGTAGCATGTCTTCCAGTGTTTGAATTGTTCTTTCACTTTGGCCGTCGGTTTGAGGATGGTATGCGGTACTCATATTGAGGCGAGTACCCAACGATTTCTGAAGTGATTGCCAAAAGTGAGATGTGAAGCGACTATCCCTATCAGAGATAATCGAGATTGGAACACCGTGTCGGGATGCGATTTCTTTCAAATAGATATGGGTGAGGCGTTCTATTTTATCGGTTTCCTTGATCGCCAGGAAGTGAGCAGATTTTATGAGACGATCGACGATCAACCAAATGGTATCGCAACCGCTCGATGAGTTGGGTAGTTTGGTTATAAAATCCATGGCGATTTGTTCCCATTTCCATTCAGGAATGCTGGGTTGTTGAAGTAAGCCAGAAGGTTTTTGGTATTCAGCTTTGACTTTCGAGCAAGTAAGACACTTGCTGACATACGTGGCGATTTTGGCTTTCATGTTCGGACACCAATAATTTTCCTTGATGTCGTGGTACATTTTATCAGATCCCGGGTGAATAGAGTATTTGGACTTGTGAGCTTCATCCATCACCAAGTCTCAGAGGTTCCCAAAACTAGGCAACCAGATTCGATTTGAGAAACACCTAACTCCGTTAGGTTTGATTTCGAATTGTTTATCCATGCCTCGCAAGGCTTCGTTTTTTATGTTCTCCGGTTTGAGTGCTTTGAGTTGAGCGGTGAGAATCTGAAAAATCAGATCATTGTGTATAGTCATACTGAGTGCTTGGACTCGAAGTGGTTTGGTGCGTTCCTTTCGGCTGAGGGCGTCGGCAACAACATTTGCTTTGCCCGGATGATATCGGATCTAACAATCATAATCGGTAAGCAACTCGACCCAGTGACGTTGCCTCATGTTGAGATCCTTTTGATCGAATATGTGCTGGAGGCTTTTATGATCCGTGAAGATTGTACATTTAGTGCCGTACAGATAGTGTCTCCAGATTTTGAGTGCAAACACTACGGCTCCCAATTCAAGATCATGAGTGGTATAATTCTTTTCATGGATTTTGAGCTGTCGGGAGGCGTAGGCAATGACATTGTCTCGTTGCATCAACACGCAACCGAGACCTTGGTGTGAAGCATCGCAGTATACCACGAAGTTATCGTTGCCTTCGGGTAATGATAAGATAGGTGCGCTGCAAAGCTTTTGTTTCAGTAGCCGAAATGCTGACTCTTGTTTATCAGTCCAGTCGAACTTCTTTTCCTTCTGAGTCACTGTGGTGAGTGGTTGGGCTATTTTTGAGAAATTCTCAATGAAACGCCGATAGTACCCGGCCAGTCCCAAAAACTGCCGTACCTCGATTGGAGTTGTTGGCGATTGCCAATTTTTGATAGCCTCGATTTTAGATGGATCAACATGAATTCCTTGACTGTCAATTACGTGTCCAAGGAATTGAACGGTTTGCATCCAGAACTCACACTTGGAGAATTTAGCATATAACTCCTCGTGCTTAAGTAGCTCTAGGATGGTTTTCAGGTGTTGCGCATGTTCATGTTCGTTGCGCAAGTAGATCAAGATGTCATCAATAAATACAATGACAAACTTGTCGAGATATGGTTTGCACACTCGGTTCATAAGGTCCATGAATACAGCCGGTGCGTTTGTTAAACCGAAGGGCATGACTTGAAACTCATAATGCCCGTAACGAGTTCGGAAAGCAGTTTTCGGAATGTCAACATCGCGAACTCGTAATTGATGATATCCAGATCGCAGATCGATCTTGGAATAGAAGCTTGACCCCTGAAGTTGGTCGAATAGATCATCAATGCGTGGGAGTGGATAACGGTTCTTGACAGTTAACTTGTTCAGTTCCCTGTAATCGATGCACATGCGGAAAGAACCGTCTTTCTTTTTGACAAATAGGACCGGAGCTCCCAAGGGTGAGGAACTTGGTCTAATGAATCCTTTGTCCAGGAGTTCCTGTAACTGAGTAGACAACTCCTGAAGTTCGGATGGGGCTAGTCGATAAGGTGCTCGTGCCACGGGTGCTGCACCGGGCACAAGATCGATAGAGAACTCGACCTGTCTCATTGGTGGAAGACCAGGAAGTTCTTCTGGAAAGACTTCCGGAAAGTCTCGAACAATTTGCACATCCTCCAGTCGCTTCTCCTCCGACTTTTTCTCAATGACATGTGCGAGGATTACCTGATAACCCTTTCTCAAGTACTTACGGGTTTTCATATACGATATGATGGTCATCCTCGTCCCACTGGTCTCCCCTTGTATGACCAAAGTTCTACCAGCGGTGAGGGGAATGCGGACGATCTTTTCAAAACAGATAATTTCAGCGCGATGTTTGGACAACCAGTCCATACCAACGACGATGTCGAAGCTTCCGATGTCGACGGGTATAAGGTCAATGGAGAAGAGCTCGTTGATGAGGTTTAAAGTGCAATTGGGTATCACACTATCAGTTTCTATGAGTTTTCCATTTGCTAATTCTACAATGTACTTAGCATCTAAGGCAACAGGCGTGATGTCAAGTAGTGGACAGAATTCATCAGATATAAAACTTCTATCAGCACCAGTATCAAATAGAATAGAGGCAGTTAAGTTGTTGAGGAGGAACGTACCCGAGACCACATTCGGGTCTTGGCGGGCTTCCCCTGAGTTCAGAACAAAGGCTCTACCTTTTGCAGTGTTGTTGTTGCCCTTGTTTTTCAGTTTCGGGCAGTCGTTCCTAAAATGTCCAGTATTGCCACACACAAAGCAGGCTTTAGGTTGGCTGGTGTTGGTGCTGGAGGTGTTGTTATTGGATTTGGGAGTTCGGCAATCCTTGGTCGAATGTCCGTACCTCCTGCAGTTGTTGCAAGGGGTAGTACACTGACCGTCATGGTGGTGGTTACACTTGGAGCAGTAGGGTTTGCTCCCGGTGTACCCACGTTTGGGTTCAGAGTTGGTGTTGTAAGCTTTGATGGTATTAGGTTTCTTTTCTGGCAGTTTGTGGTGTTCAGCAAGTTTGCGTTTGTTATTGAAGGATGAATGGGATGTCTCACGGCTGACGACCATTGCCATGAGTTCATGAGCTAATCGGATTGCACTTTCAACAGTGGTTGGTTTAGATGAGGCAACGTTCCCATGAATACTCTCCGGGAGGCCGCGGATGTATCTCTTGATGCATTTCTCCTCCGGATCAACCAAACCCGGGCATAACAAAGTGAATTGCTGGATTTGGTGATATATCCAGCAATATCAGTTCCCTGCACTGCCAAGTGCCAGAACTCTTCCTCCAGACGGTGCAGTTCTTCTTCGGGACAGTATTTTTCCCTAAGCTTTTTCTTCAGTTCAGCCCAAGGAAGTTGGTTTGCTATTTCGACGCCTACCGAGTTTGCATGGGTATTCCACCACGTGAGTGCACCTTCTTGAAAAGTGTAAGCAGCGAATTTAACTTTGCTGTTTTCAGCGCAGTTACAGAGATTAAAGACGGATTCCATGCGTTCCATCCATCGGATCAGACCAATAGCACCTTCCGTGCCTTTGAAGTATAACGGTTTGCAGCTGAGAAAGTCCTTGTAGGAACAAGGTTTGGTAACCGGGGTGGTATTAACGGTTTGATCGCTAGATTGTTGGGAGTTTCGAGCAGCCAAAGCATCGGCTACGGCTCGGGAAACAATAGCATTGATTTCAGCATCACTGTAACTTTTCTTCTTCGGCGGCATGATTCTGAGACAAGGTGTTAGGAAGGATGAGGCCTATATCCATATAATATATAATATAGCCTAAGATATCGAGCGAAAGCGAGGCCTATCTATGTATATATATATATATATATATATATATATATATATATATATATATATATATATATATATATATATATATCACATAATAGCCTAGGGGGTCTAACACAGACATGTTTGAGTCCCGGTTTCTCTCGAGGTCAGAGTCAACTAGTGTATCCTGTTCAGCCATAACTCCTTTCAGATCTTACATCATCTTTATTTAATTGTACATAGTTGATCAGGCTATGTTAAATTAAACTCATATGATGTAATCACTGAACCAGTTATACCTAATAGGGAATACTGCCTAACGGTCATAGTCTAGGCCCACTAAATGCAACCTAGTTCACTATAACCTTAGGCACTGATACCAATCTGTCGCACCCCCAAATTATGATGCGGAAGCGGTTTGGGTCGGGGCGCGACTAATACGGAAATCACAGCACATAAGATATAATGAACGACCACTATATGCGTCGTTTTACAACTTGTATTGATTAAACAAAAGTTTACATCAAAAGTATAGTTTACATTAGCTCGTTTGAAATTGAGAGATTTAAATACATAAATAATTTATACAAAATATAATAATGCAGCTAAATCTCTGATAGTTTGCATGCTAACTCGAGCTAATGAATCCTGATTGGGCAGTCCAACCTACTACTGAGTACCTGTGATACATGCTAAAATGGGTCAGCGAAACGCTGGTGAGCTCACAGGTTTGTATGTCAACACATATTTGTATGAACCACAAGATTTAATTGAATTTAAAATGCAATTAAGCAAAATAAAAGTTATACAACCATAAGCACATAGTCTGAGCTTAACTTGAGGGTCGGGTCCAATTAAGGAATTCCAATCGAGGTGCCTCCTACGAGTGCCTAATCCACACTCGTCTACCCAAATGCTAATACGTCCGTTTGACCAGTTAGTGCTTGCTAACCCGGACGAGGATTGTCAATCCTATATGATATCATATACTAACATTCACGCTACAGATGTATTACCAAACTATGTTATGGAGGGCTTTAAATTGATTAGTGAAAACAACTCATGTAGTATTTGATTTCGAATGGTACTTGCGTTCAAATTGTAAAACAAAACAGAGCAATGTAATCACACCCCTGAGAAAACAATAAAAGAGGGGCCATGAGACTCACCTGAGTCTTGAGAGTTTAAATTAATAAACTTGGTTTGATTAGCCGAGTAGTGATGTCCGAAGACTTGTAACCTGAGGGTGTCCACGACACGCGATGGTTGTAAATATAAGTAGATGTCTCAACAGACCATATATGCTAGTTGCTCATTCAACTAGTAATGTCCAAATGATTTGGTTTGATTGATTAGGTTTTGAGTTTTGAAAATATGTACGGCCCGTTGGTGACGGTTTGTAATAATAATCCAGGTATTATTATTATTATGTGTCTCGTGGTTTCGTATACTTGTAAAAATATATTTGTACACATGGGTATGTATATGTTTACATAAGTGCTTTGAAGATGTGTGTATATATATATATATATCCGAAAGTATAGGTTTATATATATAAATGTCCGAATGTATACTTATCCGAAAGTAAGCATGTGTCCGAAAGTTAGTGAGTCCGAAGTTTGTTCCTAGTCCGAAAGTATGTTTATCCGAAAGTGTTCGAGTCCGAAAGTGCTGAGTCCGAATTTAGCGAGTCCGAAACTATGAAATCCGAACTTTGAGTCCAAAACACTGTTCATCCGAATGTCAACTCCGAAAGTTGACTTTCAGAGTCAAAAATCCGAATTTGGCTTAAAAATCCGAAGTTAGCTTCAAAATCAAAAAGTCAACAAAAGTCCGAATTTGTGATTTTTATTTAAAATAGCAAACTTTATCGAATCGTTCCGAAATTTTTAGACGATGTTCCCACATATGTTATGTACTTCCTGTAATTTGTGTCATGACTTTTGGAGGTCGTTTGATATTTTTTAAAAATTTGCAAAGTTAACAGGTACTGTTTATCCGAATTTCAAGCTTTGTTCACAAATCAATTTTTCTAGAAGAATTGGTGTATTTTAAGAATGAGCCAAAGAAGAACCTTTTGTAGATAACAAAATTACTAAGATTTTCCAAGTGGTCTCATACATTTTTGAGGTCTAGAACTCGAGTTATGGCTCCGAAAAGACTGACCAGTTTTCTATCAACCGAGACAGATTCGATATGTCGTCGGAGAAAATTATTTTTGTGTACTAAACGTAGTCGGATTGTTACAAAACAATTTTTGTTAGAAACCTTACTTCTTGTACTTCATTTTAGGCTTAAGAAACGTTCATTTTCATGTAGTAATTATTTTTCTAAAAATCGTGGAAGTAGGAGTAAAATCTGGACAGAAAATGTTATGTACATACATGTTTATAAAAACGTGTTTTAGTTTGATTTTTGGACATTATCTTGTTAAATGAACTTACTAACATGATAATAAATATAAAGTATGAAAATCTAGTGAGAGAAAAGTTAGGGTTTTATACAAAAAACCGTGGCTAGAGAGAGAGATGAGTGAGATGAAGCTTGTTTCCTTCTCCTAGCTCCTTTTTCTTATGTTTCTTCAAGGTATAAGTGGGTGGATGATGGTGGTTGATGGTGGTGAGGTGGTGGCCGAATGAGAGAGGGATAGGAGAGTGTTTAATGTGTGTTTTTAGTGAGAGAGAGTGAGGAAGAGATTGAGAATAGATCTTGATGAATGCATATGTATGTATAATATTCAAAGGCAACATCCACCTTTGGTGGATCTTGTCTTGAGCCGATTTTTTTTTTTAATAAAAATGGGAGGTGAGGTTTGTAAAATCTTGTCTCCCAATTAGTGGTATTATATCCGTGTTCGTTTACCCGATCGTTTAAACGTATATTTAGACGTTATATATTATACATACGTGTTTATAAGTACGAATAACTTTTCGATATTTTTGAATGAAGTATTTTATCACAATACTTATTAATGAGTTATAAAAATATAACTTAGGTTTGTTTCGATTGTCGGGCACATTGTGCGCGTTTTCGGGTCATTTCAGAGCATTTTACACAACACGAAATGCTTATATGATATTATCGAAATAATATTTGGAATTAAATATGTTTATCAAATAATTTCATATTATTTAATAAATTGAGTTCACCAATGTCCGTATTAATGTATCGGGATCCGCCCGATATGAAAATGCACGATTTAATATAATCGCGTACGTGTATATATATTCCAATATATATTGATACATACAATTAGCCTAAACTAGTACTAATTACATGTATTAGCAGATGATTAGGAACTAATAACTAGCCCTAATTTGTCGGGTGTCACAGATGATCTAAGTTGCACGGGGACGGGGACGGGGACGGGTACGGGGACAGGTACGGGTACCGGGAAATGGCAACATCCTAAAATTCAAGAGACAGGATCGGCAGGGAAACATCTAATTGTTTTGTAATATTTTAGTATATGGCAAGGTGTCTTCAAAAAAATATTACAAAACATTCAAAAACCAAACGAATATAACTCACAATCATCAACTAAAAATTCTTAAACATCAAATTGTCTTCCAATAAACAGAGCCGTGATTTGAGTTGGCAAGATGAACTGATGAATCAGTAACGTGATTTGAGTTCTGGAGGATTTTGAAGAGCCGTGACTTTTGAGATTATGGGTAGGTTAATTAAAATAATAGATTATTAGTTAATTGGCTTAGGAAACGTGGGTTTTTTGGGCTGGAAACGTTTCCCCAAACCTCCCCAAGTTACTGATCCACGTACCCCTCTCCTGGAAACGTTTCCCTCCACTTTGTGGACGTTTCCCCGGTGTTTCCCCGCGTTTCCCCACGTTTCCGAAACGTCATACGGCATCCCGGCGGAGTTTCCGTGCATCCTAGGTGATGATATAGTCCAAAGAGTTGCTTTTGAGTCGCAGGTTGTCAATATACATCTTACTGATCATCGCTTACAGGAGCACATCCTATACGAATTAGAAATTTTACTGAATTCTAATACTAGCTCTTCGTCACTTACCGACTACGGTTTACCTATGCCTCCTCCACGCCTACTAGAACAATTGAAAAACAGATTACTCATGGAAGAAAAAAGTTACGACACAGTTAAACTTACAGAGGAGCATAAAGTTTTAGTAACAAAATTAAACAGCGAGCAGCGACTAATTTACGAGTCTGTTATGCAAGCGTCTTTAGAAATTAGACAAGAACTTATATTTGTGTACGGGCATGGAGGTACTGGGAAAACGTTTCTGTGGAAAACCATCATCACATCATTATGAGCTGCTGAGAAAATTGTACTAGCTGTTGCGTCTTCTGGGATTGCATCCCTACTCCTACCTTCAGGAAGAACGGCGCACTCTCAATTCAAAATTCATATTGACCTTACGAACGAGTCAATTTGTCATGTTAAGAAAAATACACAGCTAGCCCGTTTACTCCTTGAAACGGAACTGATTGTTTGGGATGAGGCGCCTATGAATGATAGGAATTGTTTTGAGGCATTAAATAGGACACTTATTGATATACTTGACAAGCCGAATAAACCTTTTGGTGGTAAGTCAGTACTTCTGGGTGGCGATTTCAGGCAAACTTTACCAATAAAGCCCAAGGGATTAAAGATGGACATCATAGCATCATCTATAGTTGAATCATCATTATGGAAGCATTTTAGGATATGCAAATTATCTCAGAATATGAGGCTTCTTCAACCTGATCTTACCCTGCCAGAAAAACATGAAATGCAGGCTTTCTCATCGTGGCTGTTACAGATAGGTGACGGTTGCATCGGTGTAGAGGACCCGGTTGATCCTACTGACACAAAATGGGTGGAGATACCCGAAAAGTTTTTGATACCTGACGATATCAACGGTCTTGCAGATTTAATTAAGTTCATATACAGTGATGAAATTCTTGAAAATCCAAGTGCATCTACATTCTGCGATAAAGCTATTGTTTGTCCTAAAAATAAAACTGCAGACGAGATTAACAAATTAGTTTTGGATATATTACCAGTAAAACCAACTGTTTATTTAAGTGTCGATTCACTTAGTCCACATCTTAATGATAAAGGTGATACAGAGATTCTTTACCCATCTGAATATCTGAATCATCTCAACTACAATGGACTTCCCAATCATTCACTCGAATTAAAGGTCGGCTCTCCCGTTATATTACTACGTAACATCAGTCAGACGGCTAGTCTTCGTAACGGAACTAGGATGATTATTACGCAACTATTTCCTACGATCATTGAGGCAAAGATTATCACTGGAATACAAATAGGCCACAAAGTTTACATTCCCCGAATTATCCTAGATTACCATGACAAAGAATTACCTTTTGTATTAAAAAGAAAGCAATTTCTGATCAGACTTTGCTATGCCATGACGATCAAAAAAGTCAGGGACAATCACTTAACAAGATAGGAATTTATCTCCCCAAACCTATATTTGGTCACGGCCAATTATATGTAGCGTTATCGCGGGCTACATCAGCTAACGGTCTTAAAACACTTATTAAGAAGCAAGAACCCCACCCGTGTAACTCAACCAAAAATATTGTGTACTCTGACTTTCTGAATAAATTAGAAATACCTATGGTTAGTCATAAAATATAAAACTTTAAATGCTGCTCTTTATTATACTTTGTTATTCACCATTTATATTTATATTACGTACGACTAACTGTTCATGTTTCTCATGTATCAGGTACATCAACATGAAAATCAAAATGATATCATATCTTAAACCTTGACATGGAGACGAACCAATTGAGATAAAGCTGCTAAGAAAATGGATGTCTTTTGGAAGTTGTTTCCTTTTCATCAACAAAAATGTAACTTTCCTATACATATATCAAATTACTGTATACCCGTACCATTATATAAAAATTATATAAAATTACTATATACCTGTACAATTCTAATATATATTATTGGATAACATATATGACCAGCTTATCCTACAAATAATGCAGATTCTGCTAAAAAAACGTAAAGGTTCAGATGAGGTGCATGAAGAAAACACCCAACAAAACACTTCCACAGATTAGGCTCTTATGTCATACCATGCTGACGTATTTCGGTACCTCTTTTGGGTTTGTAAATATTGCTTAATAGCGAAAGCTGCACATACTTGGGTACCTCTTTTGGGACTGTAAATATTGTTCAATAGCGGAACCTGCATCAACGCATCAAACTTTTGCAAGCTGAAGTTGACGGAAAATTTTTGTAATATTAATTAGACTAAACATTGCCACTAATGTCTAATTAGCAATGTAAATTAAATGTACAGAGGCTTTAAATGCAGGTGGTCACCTTCGTTTCAATATTGTATGTTAATGGTAACGGAAATATTGTATGTTAATGGTAACTTCCGTTTCGACTCTCATTTTGACTATCAAGTATCAACTAACTAACCAAAAAAGTTAGGCCCCGCCGCAACGCGCGGGTCTAACTTCCTAGTATATACATATAAAACAAAGGTTTTTCCTTGATTTTTAAACATGCCACATCATAACATTTCCTTTTCTTTAGAGTCTCCTAATTTGCCACATCATCATATTATTTTTTTTCCTTAAAAACCTTAATTAATAATTACTTAGGCTATTATTTATCAATTATACTTTATTATAATAGCCTTTAAAATTCCTATATTATATTTACATAATTTTTTTTACCTACATAAAAAAAAAGATTCATTTTCTAATCCATATCTTGTATATTGCAATTAACAAATATTATCATCATCAACTACCATGTTTTAAGAAAATTAGTTTTAATATAGGAATATGAAATTGATTATTTTCTATACATTTTGGTATATATTACTACTATTGAATTTCAGTAATAAATTTTAAACTTTCAACAATATTAAGATAAAGTTGAAAACCTAAATAATATATAATTAATTTTTATTTTTTTAATTACCTTGCATTGCATAGGCTCAACAAATGTATTGAAACTTAACAAAATAACTTACAAATTTTTTTAATTGTATTATGTATTCAAACTTAAACATAATAACATACAAACTAATATAGTATTATTATATAAATGGTCGTGCATCGCACGGCTCAATGCTTAGGTTTTATATATATAACAAAGTTTTTTAATTGCCTATTAGAGCGTATTATTTTAGTTAACGATTACGCGGTATTAATTTACAAACTCGAGTCTCCTAATTTGCCACATCATAATATTATTTTTTCCTTAAAAACCTTAATTAATAATTACTTAGACTATTATTAATCAATTATACTTTATTATAATAGCCTTTAAAATTCCTATATTATATTTAAATAGAATTTTTTTACTTACATAAAAAAAAAGATTCATTTTCTAATCCATATCTTATATATTGCAATTAACAAATATTATCATCATCAACTACCATGTTTTAAGAAAATTAGTTTTAATATAGAAATATGAAATTGATTATTTTCTATACATTTTGGTATATATTACTACTATTGAATTTCAGTAATAAATTTTAAACTTTCAACAATATTAAGATAAAGTTGAAAACCTAAAAAATATATGATTAATTTTTATTTTTTTAATTACCTTGCATTGGATAGGCTCAACAAATGTATTGAAACTTAACAAAATAACTTACAAATTAATTTAATTGTATTATGTATTCAAACTTAAACATAGTAACATAAAAACTAATATAGTAGTATTATATAAATGGTCGTGCATCGAACGGGCTCAATGCTTAGGTTTTATATATAAAATAAAGTTTTTTAATTACCTATTAGCGTATTATTTTAGTTAACGATTACGCGGTATTAATTTACAAACTCATGAATATTGCTTGCAAAGAAGTTTGGTTTATAACTTTATGCTGAAAAGTAAAGAAATGATATATATGAAAAATATTGAAGTAACGTAAAGTAATTGGTCACCACCGCCTATTAGAGTTTATTATTTTAGTTAGCGATTACGTGTTATTAATTTACAAACTCTTGAACATTATTTGCAAAGAAGTTTGGTTTATAACTTGAAAAGTAAATGAATGATATATCTGAAAAATATTGAAGTAAACGTAAAGTAATTGGTCAACACCACAAATTAATTATGTTATCGATAACACTAATTATATGCCCATTAATATATCCGGCTAGTTACAAATTACTATATAACTGCACTTTTCAAACGGTCGTGCATCGCACAGGCTCAATGCCTGGTATATATATATAATTCATGGAGTTGTTACTTGGTAAATTGCATGACAGGAACCAATAAAGTGGTGTAATTTGTATTTATTTTTAGTTACGGTCAGGACCAACCTCCGTCATCATCGTCGGGGCCTCTCTATTGGACCACATCTAGTAATGGTAGAGGCATCGGAAAAATGCATCATGATATAATGATAACGAACAATTATGGGATCTAATCGAACAGAGGGAGTGAGAATAAGGAGGATGTTGCTGGAGCTTTGTTGGAAGTTTCGGATTCTACGATTTTCAGCGATTATGCTTTGTTTTCCCTGTAAAGTTTTCGTTTTTCCCGTTGAGAAAATGAAAAGGGTGATGATCCTTACACCACTCTTTTTTCTCCGTACACCACTAACTATGCTTTACAGTGTTATACTGTACAACTCTGTAAAGTACAATTGGTGGTGTATGGAGAAAAAAGAGTGGTGTAAGGATCAATCCCCAATGAAAAATAACGATTTGGATTAGGCAACATATTAACGTGAGTTTAAAGAGCCTATGCTAGAACTACTATTTCATACTTTGATGTTGTTATCTCTACTAATATTTAATTTGTATACAATTGATTAAAACTGTAGGGTGGGATTCAAATGAGAATAGGAATTTTTCTAAGAATGAGGGAACCAATGATATTGTGCCACGTGTACAAAGAAAATGCTCCACATGTACAAAACCTACTTACCCCCAACATCAATTATCTCACAAACGAAAAATCGAAAAATTATGAAAATTGCACCATTAAATTCAGCGTTTTCACCTCTTCGATTTGCCGTCCCCCAAGGCATACTTTCGACGAGTTTTTTTTTTCCATCTTTTTTGGTGGGTTTCACATTTACTAACACATGTGTTAAAGTGTTGCATTTAGGGTTTAGGGTTTGGGGTTTAGGGGTTAAGGTTTAGGGTTTGGGATTTAGGGTTTGAGGTTTGGGGTTTCTCCCCAGAAACCCCAAACCTCAAACCCTAAACCAGAAACCCCAAACCTCAAACCCTAAACCCTAACCCCTAAACCCCAAACCCTAAACCCTAAACGCTTTACAAAACTCTAAACCCTAAATCATACTAAACCTTAAACCCTACTAAACCCTAAACCCTAACCCTAACCCTAAACCCTAACCACAAATTAAATGTATAACCAATCACTAACACATGTGTTACTAATATGTAAAACTCACCAAAAAATTGAAGAAAAAAAAGGTTGTCGAAAGTATGCCTTGAGGGATAGCAAATCGAAGAGGAGAAAACGCTGAATTTTATGGTCCAATTTTCATGATTTTTCGACCAACTGTTTGTGAGATATTTAATTTTTAAAAATGTGGAGGAGAGAGAATAAAGTGACACATGGCAGAAATCTGTTGGTTCCCTCATTCTCACTCAAAGTTGGTGTACTCATTTGAACCTTACTCTAAAACTGTAACCTTCTAATAATTTCATACTCTTATATATTAAATCATATGTGATTACAACCATAATTGCATTTAACAATAATTATTATTTGCAATATTTGATCACGTATATATGATTATGTGTAGTCAAATGTAAATTATAAAATGACGAATATTTAATCACATGTAGATTTCTTTAGTATTCAATTATATTCGGTTAGTTTTTGATAATATAATCACATATGATTGCAACCATTATTATTCTTTTTTTACTCACATGTAATTACAACTAAATCATATAAATCACATGTGATTACAACTAATATCATATATGATTATAGCTATAAACAAGTGACTATAATATTTGTGGTAATCACATGTGATCATAACTAGTATTGTTTGATGTTTAATCACATGTGATGTTGCATTTATCACATTCAAAGTTCAAAGTATTAGTTATAAACACACGTGAATAATTTTTTTTAACAATTAAAAAATTGCGAAAAAGTCCTCGGTTATAATCATATGTGATTATCATACGAACAATAATCGCATGTGATTATAGCGTCATCCTATGTCAATTTCAATTCGTAACTCTTATCAATATAAATTTTGTCAACGTCTAACAATAGAAATTGTATATTGTATTCAAGCTTGAACATTAAGTATGTCTTTGATATCAACGGGCATAACTTTGTAACAAGCTTGAGTTTAATCATGTGCCACTGCTCAGCCCATTAGTACAAGACAATACATGATTCATGAAGTGATCATTTTCATGAGGCAAAGTATCAATTAAAATGAAAAAATGAACTATTAATCATGTTAAAACCGAAGTAATTCTGTTCAACTCCCTCCGTCCCAAAATTATTGTCCACCAACAAAAATCACCCAGTTTAATAAAAGTGGGACCACAACAATTTTCAACAACTCAAATAGAATCTGCACCCACTAAACTCTCTTCTTATTGGTTGAAATGAGAAGTGGATAATTATTTTGGGACATCCCAAAAAGGAAAGATGGACTAATTTTGGGACGGAGGGAGTACCTTTTTTGTACACTAATAAATTGCAACTAAAACTAATGCGAAACTGAAAAATGTCATTTTGTATTCTAAGCAACAGTTGCTCAACAATGTCAATAGTATGTGCTTCGAGTCAAAGCCGTCAAAAACTTTATCAACTCCTACTCAGGTTTACATCCACTTGGTCTTGCTCGCACGGTTGGCCGCTGGTGGCGTTTTTGCATTCCTATTTCCATCAACACCTTAGCAAAACCGACAAATATCCATATCGTAAACAAGACATATAAGCTTTATGAGGGGGGTGATTCTATAGGTACCTATTTTCTGAAGATAACGGTTACTACTAAACTTATAAAAAGTACGGAGTATCACTTACAAGGGTCAACTCCTCCGAGTGAAGATCTTCTTGACACCAGTGGCTGACTTCCTGTCAAAGACTGTCGTCTTGATGGCTTACCAATGGTAAGAGGTGTTGGTGATTGCACCTCATTCGTTTTCTGTTGAATCCTGCACACAACAACATGATATGAGACTGCTTTCATGACATAGATTAAAACAAACATAATTTAATCTTTTTCTGTGTACTGAACTCACCGTTTTTCAGAGCCGTTAATCAGTTTCCCAATGGTCCTAAGCGATTTCCTTATGTGTGATGACGATTTCATTTCTGATTGACGAAAATTGCCATTTGCAGTAGTCGTCCTTATTTCAGAAGAGATTATGATTTCATTTCTGATCGACACTTGAGGCTCTGGTGTTTTTGGTAGCCTCACATCTGTTTTCATTTGTCTATTTTTTGCAGCAGAATTTGGACCCATGGGGCTCTTTGGAGGTGGACCACATTTGTTCTCGATGCTCAACCTTCGTGGACGAGGTGGTGTTCTTTCTACAGTCATAGCTGCTGCAGTTTTTTGTCGTTGTAATGGCGATTTTGGTTCCAGTTTGTTGACTTGTTGTGCACTATGTGGCTCCTTTTCGCCCAACTGTCTTTTCAAAGTCTCAATCTGTTCTTTAAGATCCATTACCTCCCGACTTTCTTTATTCAAACGGGCTGCACCGAGTTCAACAGTTGAGGCCCTTTGAGCAAACTTTAATGTACTAACAGTTTCCCCAAATGAGTCACTTTCTGGGCTCACATGCGCAAACATCAATGTCTTCGCATTACCTCCTGCATATTTAATGAAGATAACCAATTAACATAAACTCAATTGTAAAAATCTGCTTTACGTTGACAGGTAACTATATATATATTTATTATAGTGTTATGTACCTAATGAATTCTGAAGGAGTAATGTAAGTTTGCTGTTTCTGTATGGTATGTAAGAATTCTTCTGAGATAAAGCTGTAATCACATCTCCTAAACAAGAAAGTGACTTGTTTATATATTGAGCTTCTTTAAGCCCGTCACCTGTAACTTCTGACTTATCGACTCGTTCACTTCCTGCTAAATCCACCAAATGAAGGCAGCTACGTATCGTGACCCCATTCACATCTTTTCCATGCACATGCACTGTTAATATGCTGAAAGAAAGTACACAGAAAAGATTTACTTTCAAGATGACAATTTAATATGCTTACAAACGGAATGATTTGGATCATATGTCAACTATAATGCATCAGACCGCTAACAAGAAGTTTGTTTAGCTAAATAGGAAATGAGTCAGATGGGTCCTGTCGTATACTTGGAGTATAAAGCCCTCTAAAGCATCATAATAAAAAATAGAATTATTATTGAATTAATAATTTGTAATTATATTTGACACACTGGATATACTTTGAACTAAAGTTAAGAATTTAAGATCAAACCCGACTCGATACCCTTTGACCTGTTCTCCTATTTGGTGCACTGCATAAAGTTTAAATAAATAGTGTTCGGGCAGACCAACCAGAATGGTTGCAACCGGAAAGAATTGACCTATTTTGACCGTCTATGATATCTTATAAAATGGATGAAATATGTATTGTTAAAGTATAATGCATCCTAAATCATAACATTTTGAAGAAACAGATTATTATTGAAGTAAATAGAGTCTTGGTAATAGTATTTGACACATTTGATATAATTCTAGACAACAAGTGATTAGGGTTAAATCAGTTAATACAACTCGACCCAATTTAACACTTTGAGCTGTTATCCTATTTGGTTGAATGCATATATCACTAACAAGCATACTTTGGGCAGACCCTTTTTGACACTTGTTTTAACCCATTTTTCCTTTATATAAGTTAAAAGTTATTGAAAGGTTTGTAGTTTTTGAGACCTGTGGGACCGGCTACTTTGGTTGTTGAGTGCTGTAGAACTAACAGCACGATTCTCTTGACCACTTTTCATTAAGTTGAGAACATCTGATGTCGACATCACAGGGAGCATGGTGGCATCCGGAAGGCTCAATCCGTTTTCAGCTGTGCAGCTACGGATCTCCAGTCTGTTGGTGGATGCAGAATCACTGGTGAGAAGATCTCTGACTTGCTCGTTGTATATTTCCACCATTTGAACATAAAGCTCATACTTTACAACATCTTTTCTTGTATTTGATAGATCAAACAGATCATTGAGAGCCAAATAATTGATTCCCAGGTCTCTTTTCGATGCACCAGAAGGCCCACACTATCAACACCAACCAAATGATGTTAGAATCACAAAGTTTACTCCAAAAAGTGCAAACAACAGCTTTCAAGATTTTATGAAGCTCACCATTGTATGTGTTTTACCGGATCCTGTTTGTCCGTATGCAAAAATGCACACATTGTAACCATCCATAACGGACCTTATAAGTGGCTGTGTGTCCGCAAATACCTCCTCTGATTAAAGTGTAAAATGTTAGAGTTTAACGAGACCATCAAAGGTAAAGCAGCAGAAAGCGGTTTAGTTTAGTCACCTTGAGTGGCAGTTGGACCAAAGACACGGTTGAACTGAAACAACTTCTTTCCATCTTTATGTGGTTTTGCAGGATCCATAACTACTAATGAACCATCTTCTCCGACATAGTCGATCACATTTTTTGTGTCAGTGCTAAATGCAGGTCTGATCCTACAGTAAACTCGAATGTTCCCTGATATTTGTAGGATATTAAGTTTACATCAATGTCTAAGATTTGATAACGTTATAATAAAATATTTTATATAATTATATACCTTTTAAATCCTGGACCATGTTGTATAAGGTTCGGTTTTCTTTCAGAACCTTGTGATATCCCTGGGCAGCAGCAGACAACTCCATTAATTGACTCTCTGAAAGCAGGCAAAACTATAAGTACTTTCATGCAATTAGTATTAAGAAAAAAAAGAGATTTGCTGAACATTAATAAGTTACTTTTCATACCTATCTCTTTAAAATCGTTTTGCAATTGTGACTGCATATCCCCAAACTCAGCATGTGTGATCGACAACAATGCCTTTAAGTTCTGCAAGATGATATTTAATGAGGCAGCAGGTAAACATCATGATGCTCGATTTAGTAATTATAAAGATTTATAGAAAGCTTACTTGTAGCTTTCTCTCTTGTGCTTCAACTACCTGCCAGTGGTTTGAATCACCAGCTCGACAACGCTGCAACAAAGTTTTCAAAGATAATTATTACAACAAAAAATCTCTTTTATTTTATACTATAAATAATGGAAGGCTTGAATCCACATACTTTTCCGTTTCCAGTTGTGGATGAATTTGGTGGTGATGATATAGCTGAACTCATAATCAAACCACTACCTTCTTTTGATAGATTTTTGATAACTGGGTTCAACTGATATACAAGAAGAAGATTATTGATGTTGATATTGTGACTTTAAATGAACCAAAGTTTCTAATAGAAGATGATACCTCAGGGAACTTGTAACCAGATTGTTCTT
This sequence comes from Helichrysum umbraculigerum, assembly GCA_949592205.1. NCBI lineage: Eukaryota > Viridiplantae > Streptophyta > Magnoliopsida > Asterales > Asteraceae > Helichrysum > Helichrysum umbraculigerum. The sequence goes on along the minus strand of CATIUR010000001.1, from coordinate 325,250,160 downwards.
CTAAATTAGTTAAAAGCATCTTACTAAACAACTTGAAGGAATCCTGTAAAACATTAATCTGATTACAAACTGTTCCCACTTGGTTTCACAAAATGATATACGAAAAGGAAGGCAATAGTTACCGTATTTCCATTACGAAGAGAAGACAACATGTCACCATTGAAGTTCTCTTTAGCATTAATCATACAGTCAGCTAAGGCCTTAACTATTGAATCTACACATTACCAAAAAGATACACTTTACAGTAACAATTAACAAAATCATTTTTTGGATCCAAGATTCATATGAGATATTAGTGAAAACAGTCAATCAAACACACTTGATCACAATCCAATTTTTTTTCACATGAATAGAATTAAGAGAGAATATGTAAAACCTTCAAGTTTCTTTGCATCATTTTGAGATGGTGACTGCTTTTCGCAATTGGCAGACATATCCAACTGCCTATTAGGGTCTAACCACATAGGGGTTCTACTGTTTGAACGTAAAGGTGATCTCAAATTAAGCTTAGAAGATCCATTCCCATCTTTTCTCAATTTCCTCTCATTATATTCTTTAAGTCCCAAAATGCAATCAACGATCTTTGTCGACGAACCTGTCTCCAAATTATCCTAAACAACACTTATCAAATAAGTAAAGTTCATGATAAAAAAAGAAGATAAAGAAACATAGTGAAATGCATCGATTTCGATGTATTCAAATATTTACCCTTCCGAAAACTGAAGCTTCAAATACAGGCAGCTTTAAACTTTCAACAGCTTTCAAGAAGTTTCTAACATTCTCAAAGAATTGATAAGCAGGCAATGGCTGCGAATCCCATGTAAGTACTTGAGATGGAATTTTACTAATCTTAACAACCTTCATAACAGATAATCAAACATTACTAATCAACAAAATTAACCAAAATCTTGAACCCTAATTCTGGAATTACTGATTTGTATTAAACTAAACAAAAACATACCTTTGGGACTGATCCTGGTTCAATCTTGTTGATAAGATCACAAAGAATCAAACCATTTCTTAAGCAAGAAATGAATTCTCTTTCTGATGGTTGTTTCGGTATTTGTAACGGACCCACAATACTTTCAAGCCATTCAGTAGCTTGAAACCTCCTCCAAGCTTCAAAAATTTTAAGAACCCAGAATCAACAACACATTTAATCGATTATATAAATCGAAATTAAATCAAAAGAATTACAAATTTACCTGCTTCTTGTGCCTTTCTTGAAGCCAAATTCAAATTCAAATCATTCCCTTCTCGTGATCCAATCACCTCCATTAATTCAAACAATTCGAAATTACTCTATCAAATCAAATCTTTTAAAAAAGGAAACCGAATTCAAGAAATTAGATTTTGTGTAATGGATTCTTAGAGAGAGGGATAAGGAATGAAAACCCTAAATTCTAGAGAGAGAGAGAGTAGTGAATGAAGTTGTTCTTGAATTTGTGTATGTCGTTGGAAATAAGGGAATTTTTTAGAATTAAGGGTTTGCAGAGAGAAGACCGTTAGTTACTTTTTGAATTCAAATGTGTAGGGTCGATCGTTGGTAATGGATTCAGTCGTGGACGTTGATTTCGGGCCACGATCGGACGGTTGTGATTACATGTCTAATATGGGCCTTTTGGCTCAGGACGTTATTTATTTATTTTATTTTATTATATTTATTATATATGTTAATAAAAAATTAAAATAATTAAAGTTTTTTTTTTTTTTTGGCATTTTCTTAAGATTGAGGATCATAGGGGAAGGGGCTATATGAGGGGAAGGGGGAGAAGTTTATCATGGCCCTTCCTTCTTTTTTTCAATGGCCCAGATTAGGCCACATCACTGCGGGGGTATTTTGTAAAAATTTTAAATGAGGGACTTAATATGTATATTGTGTTTAATAAGCCAAGGGTAAAATCGTCGTTTCACGTCCACTATCAAACAAAGGTCAGTGTCTTCTTATTTTTGGTCAGATCTAATTTAGAGACTTTATCTCTCCTCCATTCAAAACACACATAGAGCTTACACTTTCCAAATACTCCCATTTTCAAAACCTTTTTTCAAGCCTTAGTTTCACATTCAAGCTTACACTACAATCGTTCGTCTTTGTACAAATATGTCGAAACAGAAAATCGAAGGAAATCGTAACGTGAAAGAAGAAATCAAAGAAAATCGTATAATGATTACACCGGTGACGACGAAAAAACCGAAACACGATTACGCCTCTACTACCACACGCTACCACCACCACCACCATCATCGTCGGCGAACCGATTTTCACCGGATGTAACCGGCGTTTCCTTTTAACCACCGTCACCGACATACTTTCGAACCACCACCGTTGTTGAAAAACCGGTCTCAACCACCATGACATCATTGATAAACCTTCATTCACTTTGAAAAATATGTATATATGAGAAAATACATCTTTATAAGTAGATCTTTGAAAAAGTATATCTCTCAAAAGTAGATCTGTGAAAAAATAGATATTTTGAAAAAGTAGATGAAACGCCCAAAAATTTTTTTTTTTTTTTTAGCTAATACATTTAGGTCTCATTACTTCTTAATAATTCAAATTATGTTATCTTAATAATTTTAATACAATTTTCTTCCAGGGTTGTCAAATAAACTGGATACCAATTTCTCACGCACGAACGCGATCCCAGGACAACTAGCCGGATCGCGTTTCTAAGTTCAAAAACGTTCTGTGACAAAATTACACTGACGAACGCGATCCTGAAATCTTAGCGGGATCGCGTTTGCTAGTTAAAAATCCGGTTATGGTGAATTTTCAAAGAGGAACGCGATCCCGGGCTTCTAGCCGGATCGCGTTTGCTAGTTTATTTCCAGATCAGACTTTAATTCACATTTTGACAGATTCAATTAGTCCTAACTCATGAACCGTAAAGAATTAGATTCTAAAACTTTGCAGATACATTCAAATAATCAAAACAAAGGTTTCCCTTTTTGTACTTTTTCAATTTTCACAAAAACGCCACATTTGAGCGTATGACTCATTTTCGCCCATTTTTGACATTTTTAGTGAACAACTCAAAACACAATCCACCCATTTGCAGCTTTTACACTCCTTACCACTTTTCCAAATTTGCTCAAACACACTTAAAGCAACTGACAAAGATATCAAAACCTCGGTTAAACTCGTTATACACACATGGGTTAATGTTGACCCATTTTGACACCTACGACCCATTAACCATTAAGTAACATACTAAGACTTCTATTTCGCTTCCAATACATAATTTACATCAGTTGTTGACTTTTAATGTCAACTAATTCCAAAACTACATATTACATATTTCTAATGTATTTCAAAACAACTTGGGCGTATTTCACAAGTTTCATCAAAACGATACCAAAATAGAGGGCTTGCACTTACAAGTTTGCAAACCAATCCACACTACTCTTTCTTGATTTCCTTATCCTTTCCTTGAGAAATATTACCTACAATACATTTAAATGATACGGAGTAAGCATAAAATGCTTAGTGAATACATAGGAAATCAATTAAGCAATTCAATCACAAATAAAGCTATTATACTATCAAATAATAAACACAAATAACAATAGATACCAATTGGATCCGCGGCCCATAAGATACGATTGTGCAAAGCACATATTTCGTATTGGTTATTATTTCGTTTCATAAATACAACAATAATAACAATAACTTGATTATGTGAAATCTCTTGCTCGTAAACAATCCAAAATCACATAACCTTCACCTAATTGATCCACAATGTACTCACCTTAATCTTGGATGATGAATTCACTTAGCAAGATTATAATTATTCCAATCCTTTATCACCTATACATATGATACATAATAACACATTTAGCTTCTAAAATTCATTACAACTAGTTAGTAAGTCACAATTCTTTCTCCCCCACTTTGATTAGTCTAAGAAATTCATAATTCAAAGCTCTCAACTAATTGATTTCTTATTAGCATAACTTATTAATACTTCTATCAACATAGTTAACTACTCCCTAGTTTGATTAACTCAATTCTAAGCAATTTTAGCAAAACCTCATGATTTCATCAAGAACTCAAATGATGAATTCTTTATTTTCCTGAATTGAAATGATTTCTATTAGTGATATTCATACTAGAAATCACTAATTCAATCAATCTCATAGTCCAATTCAAACCAATTGATGAAAATCTCCAAAACCCCTTAACCACTTAAACCCTAAATTATGAATTAAGAGGAAAATACTTACAAAGGAGTTAGGGATGATGATAGAGATGATTACTTGAAGATTCTTGAGCTTGAAGACAAGTTTAATTGAAGATTTGAAGAGGATGATTATGATGATCGACTTTTGGTTCCTCGTATGAATATCTGGAATGTTTTAGAATGAGAAAAAGAATGTGTACGTATAATATATATTACTCCAATTCTTTTATTTAATTTACAGTATAGAACTGAGGAATTCGATTACGTTTGATATCATATCTTCTTATTTCGTTAATATTATTTCATAAGATGTATATTTCTGGATACACTAAAATAATACCTCGAATATTGGGGTGTTACAAGTCTCCCCCACTTATTCTGTTCGTGTCATCACGAACCATTCTTGATGCACTGCAGGATAGTACACCATCATCCATTCTTCAGGTTCCCAAGTAAATTCAGAACCTTTTCGATGTCGCCATTGAACTTTAACAATAGAAACCGTTTTATTTCTTAATTGTTTAACCTTTTGATCCAGAATCTTGACAGGTTCTTCTATATAATTCAACTTTTCATTTATTTGGATTTCTGAGAGAGGCACGTATGAAGCTTCGTCCACAAGACATTTTCGAAGCTGTGATACGTGGAATGTATCATGAATACCGCTAAGCTCATCCGGTAACTGTAACCGATAAGCTACACGACCAACACGATTAAGTATTTCGAAAGGTCCAATATATCTTGGACTTAGTTTTCCTCTCTTCCGAAAATGAATGATACCCTTCCAAGGAGAAACCTTTAACATTACTTTATCACCAACTTGGAATTCTATTGGTCGTCTACGTTTGTCGGCATAAGATTTCTGTCGGTCTTGAGCCATTTTTAGTCTTTCACGGATTTGATCAATCTTTTCAGTAGTCATTTGAACTACATCAGTACTGCCTAGCTCACGTTGACCGACTTCTCCCCAACAAATGGGAGTACGACACTTTCGACCATAAAGCATTTGATATGGTGGCATCTTTATAGAAGAATGATAACTATTGTTATATGAAAATTCCACCAATGGAAGATGAGAATCCCAGCTACCACCAAAATCAATGACACATGCTCGCAGCATATCTTCTAGAGTTTGAATAGTACGTTCACTTTGTCCATCCATTTGAGGATGAAAAGCCGTACTAATATGTAGTTGAGTATCCAAATCTTCTTGAAATTTCTTCCAAAATCGGGAGGTAAAACGAGTATCCCTATCAGAAACAATAGAAACTAGTACTCCATGACGAGCAACAACTTCACGGATATAGATTTCTGCTAATACTTCAGAGGATGATGCTTCCTTGATAGGTATGAAAAGAGCACTTTTTGTTAATCGGTCCACAATCACCCAAATGGCATCATGCTGGCGAGGAGTTCTCGGCAGTTTTGTAACAAAATCCATGGTGATGTGTTCCCATTTCCAAACTGGAATATCCAAAGGTTGAAGTTTTCCATATGGTTGTTGATGCTCAGCTTTTACTTGCAGACAAGTGAAACAATTTTGAACATATTTAATGATATCACGCTTCATACCAGGCCACCAATACTCACATTTCAGATCACGATACATTTTGGTGGCACCTGGATGAACAGAATATTTCGATTTATGGGTTTCATTCAGCAATAATTTCTTTACATCACTCGTTACTGGTATCCAAATTCTACCATAACGGGTTTTCAAGCCTCGAGAATCATCAACTAATTCAGAGATTTGACCCTTTAAACGTTGTTTATTCAGGTCATTAGAAGATAATGCATCGATTTGAGCAGCTTTTATAGAATCAAACAGCTGAGGAGATACAATCATACTAAGGGATTTCACAGAAAGAATACAATGAGTAGCCTTTCGGCTAAGAGCATCCGCAACGACATTAGCCTTACCAGGGTGGTAAAGAATGTCACAATCGTAATCCTTGACCAGATCAAGCCACCTTCTTTGTCTGTTATTCAAATCTCGCTGATCAAAGAAATATTTCAAGCTTTTGTGGTCAGTATAAATGGTAGACTTGACTCCATATAGATAATGTCGCCAAATCTTTAATGCAAAGACCACAGCTGCTAATTCAAGATCGTGAGTAGGATAGTTTTGTTCATGAAATTTAAGTTGACGCGAAGCATAAGCTATAACCTTCCCACGTTGCATTAATACACAGCCCAAGCCAAGCTTAGAAGCATCACAATAAACCACCATATCCTCATTACCTTCCGGTAAAACAAGGATAGGAGCCTGACTGAGCTTTTCTTTCAACACTTGAAATGCTTTAGATTGTTCTTCATCCCATTTCCAAGATACACTCTTTCGAGTCAATTGAGTCAACGGGGTAGCAATCTTAGAAAAATCTTGAATGAAACGACGATAGTAACCCGCAAGACCAAGAAAACTTCTGACCTCAGTGGGGCTCGAAGGAGGATCCCACTTAAGAACTGCAGCGACTTTAGAAGGATCAACTTGAATACCATGGACATTAATTACATGTCCAAGAAACTGAACCTCGCGTAACCAGAATTCACATTTGGAAAATTTAGCGTAAAGCTTTTCACGTCGAAGCATTTCAAGCACTTGCCTTAGATGAATTGAATGATCGCTCTCACTTTTAGAGTAAATGAGAATGTCATCAATAAAAACAATCGCAAATTTATCCAGCATAGGACGACATACACGATTCATTAAGTCCATAAATGCAGCTGGAGCATTGGTTAAACCGAATGGCATGACAACGAACTCATAGTGACCATAACGAGTTCGAAAAGCGGTTTTAGAAATATCTTCTTCCTTTACCTTCAACTGATGGTAACCAGACCGAAGATCGATTTTTGAGAAGAAACTGGCACCTTGAAGTTGATCAAATAAATCATCGATTCGAGGCAAAGGGTAACGATTCTTAATGGTCACTTTGTTCAATTCCCGATAATCGATACACATTCTTAAAGATCCGTCTTTCTTTTTAACGAATAACACTGGAGCTCCCCATGGCGAACTGCTAGGACGAATAAAGCCCTTATCAAGGAGTTCTTGCAACTGATTCATCATTTCTTGCATTTCAGTTGGGGCTAAACGATAAGGAGTCTTAGCAATTGGAATAGCTCCAGGAATTAAATCAATTCTGAATTCAACTTGTCGATCAGGTGGAAGACCAGGGAGTTCATCAGGAAATACATCCGGAAATTCATTGACAACAGGGATATCAGAAAGAATAGCAACAGATTTAGAGTTATCAATCACGTGTGCCAAGAAGACTCGACACCCGTGCGATAACAATCTTTTAGCTGTGCATAAGTGGATACAGGAATAGTTCGATTGATACGTTCGCCATAAACAGTTATATCCTGTCCGCTAGGTGCTTTCAGGAAAATAACTTTTTCATGACAATTGATTACACATTTATTTCGTCCTAACCAATCCATTCCTATTACTATGTTGAACTCCCCCATTTGCATTGGGATTAGATCAACATTAAACTTCTCACTTCCTATTTCGATGATACACCCCTTATACACATCAGAAACTATTACTAGCTTATTATCAGCTATTTCAACTTCTAAGGGATGATCAAGTTTAGATACAGAAATATTTAAACATTTACAAAACGAAAGTGATACAAAAGATCTGGAAGCCCCAGAATCAAACAAAACATGGGCAGGTATAGAATTTATAATAAAGGTACCTGTCACCACATCATGTGATTCCTTAGCCTCCTCCGCTGTAATTTGAAAAGCACGGGGTTTGGCTCCCGATCCGGCAGTTGTCCCTTTCTTCTCAGAATCTTTTCTTTGTTGTTGTTTTCTCTGTTCTTCTTTCTTAACGGGACAATCAGCCTGAATATGATCACTTTTGAAACAGGTGTAACATAAACGGAAAGGACTAGGGCAATCCGGTGCCATGTGTCCAGGCCTCCCACACTTGAAACATTTACAATCCCCAAGATGTCTTTTTCCACATTTATCGCATAATGGCCATTCACGAGTACGGGGTTGAGAAAACTGTTGTTGTGATTGAGATTTTTGTGAGGATTGTTGTGATGGTGATTTCGAATCAGTTCTGGTTTTCTTAAACGATGATGATTGAGATGGAGCAGATTGCTCAGCTTTTCTTTTACTAGCATATTCAGCACGCTTAGCTAATAAATCTTTTTCTCTTACTAAGGCTCGATTCAATATCGTTGGAATATCCTTATAAAATGACTGATCAATAGATTCACGGATTTCAAGATTCAAATGACGATAGAAATGATCAGTCAACAACTTCTCATTAGAAGTGTACTCCGGACAGAAACGAGATTTTTCATGGAAGGATTTGGAATATTCAGCTACAGACATCCTTCCTTGATTAATCGCAAGAAATTCTCCCTTTAACTTTTCTAGTTCAGCTGGTGGTGAAAATTCACTTTTGAATAATTCTTTAAACTTGTCCCAAGAAAACTGAGATGCTGTTTCAAATCCATAGGTGTCAATCTTTGAATTCCACCATTCGTGAGCATCACCTTTGAGTTGGTGAGCAGCAAACAGCACTCTCAAATTATCAGGACATTTAGATAACAGAAACGTTTCCTCCATTCTACTTAACCACCTAAGACTAGCAACAGGATTCAATTCACCTTCAAATTCAGGCGGTTTACAACCGGAAAACTTTTTGAAATCATAACTTTCTGCCGACCCTTGAGCAGTCAAGAGTCCCGTGGCTACTAAAGGATTCATTAGAATAGGGTGTTGTTGTTCAAATTCTTTTAACTTATCAGTTAATACTTGATTGACTTTAGAAGTCACAATATTATCTACTTCAGAGATTACAGTTGGGCCGAATTCTTTAAGGGCTTGCCCGATAATTTGCCTAATCCCTGCTTCATCCTCAGGGTTTAAACTTCTATCACCTGCATTCTCTTCATGTTGAGGAGAATTTCCCTGAGGATTCTGATCACCTTGATTTATTGATTCCATTTACTACAAGGATTAACAATTTAATTAATATATTCCAATTTCTATATAATAATACAAGTTAAAGATATCCTATATAAACCATCAAGAACAATCATTCACCAAAGCCATATTACATTCAAGGGTATTGAATCACCCATGTGCACTAGTATAATACAACTGCGTTGGCCAGACGTAGACATATTATACTAATTACACACTTCTATTCATTCCTCTTGAACGTATTTAAGCAAGGCAACAATCATTCTTAAGGTTCCACATCAATTCACAAAACAAGATTCTATCACAATACAATTATCAACATAATCATAGATTCAAAATAGTTTAAGATTATGCAATCCTAATGTGGATTACGTAATTCTCTTAAACTATCGCTCTGATACCAACTTGAAACGCCCAAAATTTTTTTTTTTTTTTTTTAGCTAATACATTTAGGTCCCATTACTTCTTAATAATTCAAATTATGTTATCTTAATAATTTTAATACAATTTTCTTCCAGGGTTGTCAAATAAACTGGATACCAATTTCTCACGCACGAACGCGATCCCAGGACAACTAGCCGGATCGCGTTTCTAAGTTCAAAAACGTTCTGTGACGAAATTACACTGACGAGCGCGATCCTGAAATCTTAGCGGGATCGCGTTTGCTAGTTAAAAATCCGGTTATGGTGAATTTTCAAAGAGGAACGCGATCCCGGGCTTCTAGCCGGATCGCGTTTGCTAGTTTATTTCCAGATCAGACTTTAATTCACATTTTGACAGATTCAATTAGTCCTAACTCATGAACCGTAAATAATTAGATTCTAAAACTTTGCAGATACATTCAAATAATCAAAACAAAGGTTTCCCTTTTTGTACTTTTTCAATTTTCACAAAAACGCCACATTTGAGCGTATGACTCATTTTCGCCCATTTTTGACATTTTTAGTGAACAACTCAAAACACAATCCACCCATTTGCAGCTTTTACACTCCTTACCACTTTTCCAAATTTGCTCAAACACACTTAAAGCAACTGACAAAGATATCAAAACCTCGGTTAAACTCGTTATACACACATGGGTTAATGTTGACCCATTTTGACACCTACGACCCATTAACCATTAAGTAACATACTAAGACTTCTATTTCGCTTCCAATACATAATTTACATCAGTTGTTGACTTTTAATGTCAACTAATTCCAAAACTACATATTACATATTTCTAATGTATTTCAAAACAACTTGGGCGTATTTCACAAGTTTCATCAAAACGATACCAAAAGAGAGGGCTTGCACTTACAAGTTTGCAAACCAATCCACACTACTCTTTCTTGATTTCCTTATCCATTCCTTGAGAAATATTACCTACAATACATTTAAATGATACGGAGTAAGCATAAAATGCTTAGTGAATACATAGGAAATCAATTAAGCAATTCAATCACAAATAAAGCTATTATACTATCAAATAATAAACACAAATAACAATAGATACCAATTGGATCCGCGACCCATAAGATACGATTGTGCAAAGCACATATTTCGTATTGGTTATTATTTCGTTTCATAAATACAACAATAATAACAATAACTTGATTATGTGAAATCTCTTGCTCGTAAACAATCCGAAATCACATAACCTTCACCTAATTGATCCACAATGTACTCACCTTAATCTTGGATGATGAATTCACTTAGCAAGATTATAATTATTCCAATCCTTTATCACCTATACATATGATACATAATAACACATTTAGCTTCTAAAATTCATTACAACTAGTTAGTAAGTCACAATTCTTTCTCCCCCACTTTGATTAGTCTAAGAAATTCATAATTCAAAGCTCTCAACTAATTGATTTCTTATTAGCATAACTTATTAATACTTCTATCTACATAGTTAACTACTCCCTAGTTTGATTAACTCAATTCTAAGCAATTTTAGCAAAACCTCATGATTTCATCAAGAACTCAAATGATGAATTCTTTATTTTCCTGAATTGAAATGATTTCTATTAGTGATATTCATACTAGAAATCACTAATTCAATCAATCTCATAGTCTAATTCAAACCAATTGATGAAAATCTCCAAAACCCCTTAACCACTTAAACCCTAAATTATGAATTAAGAGGAAAATACTTACAAATGAGTTAGGGATGATGATAGAGATGATTACTTGAAGATTCTTGAGCTTGAAGACAAGTTTAATTGAAGATTTGAAGAGGATGATTATGATGATCGACTTTTGGTTCCTCGTATGAATATCTGGAATGTTTTAGAATGAGAAAAAGAATGTGTACGTATAATATATATTACTCCAATTCTTTTATTTAATTTACAGTATAGAACTGAGGAATTCGATTACGTTTGATATCATATCTTCTTATTTCGTTAATATTATTTCATAAGATGTATATTTCTGGATACACTAAAATAATACCTCGAATATTGGGGTGTTACAGTAGATCTACTGCATTTTACGAGATTCAGTAGAGTAAAATGCAGTAAAACACAAAATGCAGTGAAAACACAAAATGCAGTGAAAAAACAAAATGCAGTGAAATACAAAATGTTGTAAGATCTTACTGCATTTTATATATATGCACTATATGTTAATTTTACTGCATTTTTACATATATTCACTGCATGTTAATACTACTGCATTTTATATTTTTTCACATTTCTAAATATTTTTGTAGTAAAATTTACTGCAATTTATACTGCTACATTTTTAAATGCAATTAGTGTGAAGTGTACTGCATTTTATATTTATATATCGAAAAAAATGAAAAAAACAAAAACAAAAAAATTTGGTCACCGGAATCTGACGGCCGGCGGCGACCGGCAGACGAAGACGGACGACAGCCGGCATGTTGCAGTGGCTGGTGGTGACAGAAGGTGGTGGCTGGGTGGTGAATATCTGGAGTAATTTCGGGCAGATTGGACAGTTTGTTAAAATTACAGAAATACCCTTAGATGGGGTGACATGTACTGCCAGGTGTCACATGCTTGTTGGTCAAAAACCTTCTCCTTTCTTCTCCTCAAATACTACCTTCTTCTCTGAACCCTACTCTTTTCTTAGTCAAATTATTATAATTCTGATTCTAATTATAGGCAATTCAAAAAGCCACCACGACGGCAACACCATCGGCATCAAATATGTCCGGTGAGTGGCGGTTGTTTGTCAAGGAAAATTTTGCGATCAAATGTGATGTTGATCGGTAAATCGTGGTCGGATATAAAAGTTATTGATAGTGTTGGTTGAAGAAAATTATGTTAAAGTTGATCATTTTCAAACGTCAAACAAAAAAGTAGTTGTAACATAATTAAAAAAATAAAATTGAATTGTAAATTTTAATAAACATAAGTATATTAAACATGATTTAAAAAATTTTGGGCGTTAGCATTCTCTGATGTTTATCCTCTCATATCGGTCATTATGAGCCAATCAGAATATGGACTATGTCACCATAATACCTATCAAGTTATATTTTGTTGATTGAGTTGTGAGAAGCTTTGTTTTTATTAAAGGTTAATTGTTACTATGTCTAACTACTGTAACATGACCGTTTGTATAACTTAAAAGGATTTGACTCTATCTATCTATCTATATAATAATAAAATAAAAAGTATAAACATAGAAAAATACCCCACTTTAAAAAAATAAAAATAAAAATAGAGAGCTCACTTTTTCATAACTTTCTCGTAAATTAGTGCAACTGTGCAAGTTTATAATTAGGGCCCATAAGGATCAAAGTAAGCAAAGGCCCAACTCACATCCGATCCGAAAAAGTTAGATATGAGTATATGACCCATGAAATAGGAGCCACAACAGTCTTTCTATATTTTACTATTTTAGGAAGGTCCATATCCTTGCATTATGTATTTTTCTAAACATGATTGTTGTTTACAGATATAAGTTGTTACTTTTCTTATGGTATCGACTATGTAGAGAGAGAGAAAAAAAGAATATGATTATATAATTTTATTAAATCGTAACTTAACAAAACATCTCGAGTTCATATAGCTGATACATATCTTGGTTATCGTATTACATCTCGAGTTCATATAGACCATCTCTAATGCAAGGTTTATATGCTTGTCCATGGGTCAATGTATGATGAGTTGGAGTATATGCTAACTAGCACCCATTGTATCATCAAGTCCATATCAAAAGTCCATAGCATCTTGTTGAATGTCCATACATATCAAAAGTCCATAGCATCTTGTTTTCGAAACCGAACGTTGTTATATAAACAGGTTTATTTATTATTTTTCTTAATACATTACTCCTGCCATATGTATTTATAGTTTCCGTGTCCTATTAATGGTCAAAACAACCATGATCACTTTAGTTTGACTCATGCTTCATTTACCTAATAGCAGTTTATTGTTGTTTTAGCAAACCCATGCAATTATGTTTGATTAATAGATAAATATATGGATTTTGCTAAACATAGTCTTAAGGGCTATGGATAACAACTAAAATTTCATGAGTGGTTGGTAGTGTACGGGTTAAAAAACTAATTATATATGTTGGCTATTTAACTACATGTGGTTGGCAGTTTCATGACGGTTAAAGAAAATTGAGCGGTTTTTTATGGAAGTTAGAAACTTATACATAGCCCTAAGGGCTACAAATGACATTTTCCTAAAATATATATATGTTACTATAATTTGCGAAAATATTCAATTAAGTTACTAGACTATCAACTCGTTCAATTGAACTATTTTTTATATCTAAGTTGCACTTTTTTACATTGTAAAATGTATACGTTTAGTAACTCAATTAAAATATAAAGTTAAATGATATGATATGGGTGTTAATTTTTATAAGTTAAAGTAACTTACATATTGTGATTTATTAAATTCAGCAATTCAATCGAACAAATATATTATAATAGTCCACTAATTTACTTGAAAATTTTCATAAAGTATAGTAGTATATTTGTATATTAACCCTAATTACGATAATCATATTTCAGTATATTTCATAACCTGTATTTTAATAAATTTTAAACCCAATAGTCTATATTCATGCTTTATCAGGGTAATATAATAGTAGTAGTAGTACTATAGTAGTCCATTTCAGTCCCTAAAAGGCCAACAACTTAGATAACAAATTAAGAAAAACAGTCATTTAAGAACCAATAGCCTAAATAACCAATAGCCTAAATATACCCCTTTAAGTACCTGGTGTACTAATCAATAACACTTAATTACATTTAATTAATTTAATATATAAATATTGACAAAAAAAAAAAAAAAAACAACTTTTGATATCGATCATGGCCTTTGCACATATCAAGCAACCAGCAAATCAAAGCCAAGTTTTATGCCATGAGGACTAGTATTTGACATTCTACATGAAGAAGTAAACGAACGTTTAACTTCTCAACGCTCAAATATAATACGGATTATATTAATTTATTAATATAAACGTAAACATCATACAAACAAAAAAATAACGTTATATACTAGTAATATTTAGATAAAGGTCCACGTAAGTTTGTTTTTTATTGGTTGGTTTTAAATTCGTCTTAAATTATTCGATTAGGGATAACAAATTAAAATGTAGCAGAGACCAAGTGACAGAGGCAAAACAAGACTAATTAAATTTTTAGGTAGTGGTCATAATAAATTCCACGTGGACATTGTTAGGCGACCAAAAATTGATTGGTGGTTTAATATTACATATCAGTTTGGAACCGTCTTCAATTTACTAATGCAATAATGTTTTCCCTTTACATCATCTGCATGCCCCGGCCAGACTCTTATAAACTTGAAAAAACAATGTTTTATTAGTAAAATAATCGTCGAACCCTCTCATCTTAAAATGCAGTTGCTCTTCAAATTCCACACCAAATATATATACAAAAATTACGTATATTACTCTCTGTTTAGCGTAGTTTCCGAATGTATATCGTTTTTGTTCGTCTGAAAGGTAGTAAGCATAATTTTATAGATTAATGATGACATATTACGATGATATTATGATGTATGAAAGAAGGTATTGATCAACGTATAATACCTTAGAAGGATTAAAATAATAATACGTAGTGATGTTAGTCATGCAATTGGCAGTCGGTTTTGCATGTTTTTTTTTATTAATAATGATGTCTTCATCCATAATTAAATCATAGTTATACAAATGAGCTAACATAGTAATTGGATCACGGAACCAATATTCCTTGTTTAGGTAACATTTTTTTTCTTCTTGTTTTCTACTCCCTTCGTCCCAAAAATATAGTCCACGTTTCCTTTTTTAGACGGCCCGAATTTATTGTCCACTTCCAAAAATAGAAAGGAAGTTTTGGTCGTGATTATCATATTATCTTTACTTAAAATTATTATTACAAACTTTAAAGAAATCAGTAATTAATTGTTTAAGGGTAAAATTGTCATTCTGCAAATAGTAAGAAAAAGAAAGCAGTAATGATTATGTTTTTATTAAACTGCGTGTTTTTTATCGGTGGACAATTATTTTGGGACGGAGGGAGTAATAATTAAGGTGCCTTGTCATCTATGATGGAAGAATTTAGTTCTTTTTTTTTTTTTACATGATTATATTTAATTTTCTACATTGTTATTGTAATAAATATATTTTTTTACTATCTTTTATATTACAACAAGACTTAAAATCACACGGATTGTTGATTTTTAATATGAAATTTCGTATTTAGTATCTTGATTTTAATAATATTGTGTATAAGTTAATATGTATATTAAGCATTTAGCTGGATCCATAAGAACAGCCCCAACTCAATTAAATTACGTATTAACTATTAACAATTGCATGTATACGCATGTTTTATTCATTCGATCATGAATCGCAAACAATAATTACAAAGCACATAATATTCAACCAACAAAGGAATTGATTAAGTATCATAATTAACAAGTTACACTAGCTAAAACTACTCAAAAGCATGAAACCCACAACTAATTGCCATCATCATATCGATCCCAATAACCAATCATAACAATTAGATGCACGTGTAGCCACAATGATAAGTCGCACAAATATTATCTAGCTACACACCATGTACTATTATATATTTCATGTATACATCATGTTTTAACATTATTCAAACTTTTACGTCCATTCCATTAATTTTATTAAATTTCATAAAAAAATATTACATCTCTTTTTCATCAACCATTATAAAACTACTCACGCATGACTTCAACTCCCTTTAAATTCATCACTCCCTTCCAACACCATCATTACAAATTTTCACTTTCAGTTTTCGTTTCAGTTTTCAGCTCCAGCTCCAGCTATTTTTATCTTCGATCAACGACCCATTTCGGATATGACTAACCACCGTCTTCTCACTCTTCCACGCAGCAGCAGTTGCAAAAGCACCGCTTCAATAGTCCCATCAAATTACATTTCTTCAACCTCATTTACCACCGAACCGATTTCCGACGACACACAACTCGTCGCTAACCGATCTTTCGTAGGCTGCAGTCACGGCTTATTCAGCATCTCATCGATTATGCGATCAATCATTAATATAATTTCGGTCCCTACGTTCTTTCCATCGTGCCGGTGGCTAAATTTACCCAATCAGTTGTCGTTGAAACCATCACCAGGTCGAAAAGTAACGGGGACGTTATTCGGGAACCGGAGAGGCCACGTCAGCTTCGCGGTCCAGTACGACCCGAGATCCGAACCGGTTTTGATAGTTGAGCTGGCGGTATCAACAGCAACACTTGTGAAAGAAATGTCCTCAGGGTTAGTTAGGATCGCGTTAGAGTGTGAAAAGACCAACGCGCGCATTACGGCGCGTGGAGGAAATGGGAGCGTGAAACTGTTTAATGAGCCGACGTGGAGCATGTATTGTAACGGGAGGAAGTGTGGGTATGCGCAGACGCGTGGGTGTACGGAGTCAGATTGGCACGTGCTGAGCACGGTGCAAAGTGTTTCGGTTGGTGCGGGAGTTATACCGGTAGTTGAAGATGGCGGGAAAAGTAAGAAAAAGAGTGAAGGTGAGTTGTTGTATATGAGAGCTAAATTTGAACGAGTCGTGGGGAGTCGTGACTCGGAAGCGTTTTATATGATGAACCCGGATGGAAGTGGAGGGCCTGAACTCAGTATTTTTTTACTTAGGATATAATTAAATATATTAGATTTAGGTTATTTTTATTGTATTTTATACGAAGTGGATGGATCACTTGTTGGTTGTTTTATACGCGTGGGTGTACTTCAAGTGATCATAAGTTTGTGTTTTTGATTATTATGTTTGTAATTGTGTTACAGATTAATGATTTTACTTGTTAAAAAGGTATATTAGGATTGCTAATGTGAAAGTGGCAGTTATGTTGAAATGATACCTTGAAATTTAGTTGTTGAGTATTTAAGGTTATGGGTTATAAGAATGTTTTTAGATACTAATACATTCATAATCATGTGTAAACAATGGTTACATGTGTAATCAAATAAGGAAGGTTCGAGATACCATTGGATCATCGACCTAATGGTGTGGTATCGAGGTTACCTTATAACTTATTAGGTTACTGATTCAAGTCCTGAAATGGGACAACAGTATCTATTCATCGTAGGGGTGTGTGAGAAATTTTTTTTTTTTTTTTTTAAAAGGGTAATAAGTTAATAACCTCTAAAAGTTACAATTTCATAAAGAATATTCACATGGATTAGGTACGGGTAAATGCAACAAAACATAACACAAAAAATCAAAGCAAGTAAATATTCACATGGATTCAAAGTTATCATGGCCGGTCTAGAGTTCATTTCATAAGTAGGGACCATATATATTTCTTAGCTTAGGATCGATTATTATACGTTTAAACCTCATAAAGTAACATGCTGGAAGTTGGTTGATTCCGTAAAAAGAATAAAGAAACAACTGTTGCCAATAACACGATCACCATAGAGCTACCTTCAATGGGGTGTCAATAGATAGATATGGATCGAACATTTATCCGGTTCATTTACCATTATTGATTCAATTCAAATGAATTATGATCTATGATCCAACTAATAAAAATGGGTGGATCACAATCCACATAGATTCGTTAAAAGAAAGAGTTGCTCAATATTAAAAATCTTACACTCATGAAAAACAATTTGAACATAAAATGTTTTTGGATCAAATCCAACTCGATTTTTAAACCATCATCTCAAATCCAACCAAAGTAGGATATCAAACTACTCCTAAGAACAAGTCAAGGCATTGATCTTTTTAAACCATCTCTCTCTGTGGGGATCTAAAAAATTACCGTCAAGGATCTACTTGTCCTTTGAACTAATCTGAAAGACAGCTATATCACTAATAATTGTGATATTACCGATTGCGTCAATTGAAAATCGCCATTTTTTTTTGTTGATCGGGTATAAAATGATGATAAGAAAAACGCCGATAACCGGTGCTAATGATCGGAAAAACTTTGCTGTTGATCTAAAAACGGAAGTCGCCGAAGATGACGAATGAAATTGATGGTTGACGGTTCAAAGGCAGGCGATTAGAGACATTTGGGAAAAAGGTCTAGTAGGGGTGAAAATTTCCGACACGACGTGAAATCAGACACAAAAGCAAAGCAGGATTGGGTTAGGGTTTTTGACCCACGAACCCTCCAACCTGCTGTCTTTTCGGGTCACCCAGTGAGTTTTCGGGTCAATCTGACGCACTAAATTAATTTTAATGTTAGTTTGAATTTTATTTTAATTTGTACACACAAAGTTTTGGACATTATCATTTCGTATAATGCACTTGAACTATTAAATTTTGAGTTAGACATGTTTAATTATATAATAACTAAAGTAATTGTATATGCAAATGTACCTAAATATTTTGTAATGAGGTTACAAAATGTACAGTGTACACAATCTACTAAAATTATACATTTTAGAACATCAAAACACTCTCAATCGTCCCCCATCGCCACTACCGTGTGAATGTCCATTATTTATATGATTTATTGATGTTGAAGATAATAAGGTAAGAAAAGTTTAATAATAACAATAAATTGTGTCAATTATATTAATTTACTCCCAAAGCAAATTATGATTCTGTTAGCAATACTTAACCATAACAATAACACATTTAATGATTATTGATTTACTATAGGTATCGATATTATGATCAACAATATGATTGAGAAATGAACAAACCTTGAATCGATAAGAGAAGTCACTATGGAAGTTAGTCTGAACCGATTCAAATCAATTAACAACTTATGCAAATCGAGTAACAATTGGCGGAATCAATGGATCATAAATGGAACCACAAACAATCAAAATACTTTCGATCAGTATTGAACATAGAACTCATACGTAGATCCAATTTGAAGAAGAAACGTAGTTATTAGATACAATAACTTTGTTAAAAATTGATTACCACTACTAGAATCGGCCTAAATAGCAACGATAAAAATCGTTGCTAAAGACCCCAAAATCGTTGCTGAAAGGCTTTAGCAACGACAAATCGTTGCTAAAAAATCGTTGCTGAAAGCTCGCATCTAATTGTTTTTAGCAACGAATTATTTTTTTAGCAACGGTTTTGTGGGCCCCTGTTAAAACTGGTCAAAGACCTTTTTAGCAACGAAAAAATCGTTGCTGAAGCTATTTTATTTTTTTATTTTGTTTTTTTAATAAATAGTTTTAGCAATGATAAAATCGTTGCTAAAGCTATTTTTATATTGTTTTTCCCTTTTTAATAAATATATTTAGCAACGATAAAATCGTTGCTAAAGCCCCACAAAATCGTTGCTGTTTCCAACTGTGAAATTGGGCAGCATTTTTATGTTTTCCAAATTTTTTATTGTTTCAATTTTGCAGATTTTCAACAACTATATAATCAAATTTCCATAGTATTCTCAATGAAAACATAACTAAGCAAACATACATATTATCCATAGTTTAAACAAACATGCAAATCATCCGAATGTTCTACAAGTTTAAGGAGTTAAAGAAATAATTGTTTAGACAAATATTGTCTCCACAAAAGCTAAAGAAACGACTAACCAATCAACTTACTCATTATCCTTCTCCTCCTATAGCACTATAGAATGCATCAAATTGGTTATTAGCATATGTCACGACTTTACCCATTTTTCTATCAACTTGATCTTGTGTCTACTTCTTTTGTTGTGGTAAACCGCTTGTGGATGGAGATGCATGATCGGTAATTTTCTACCGCGTCCATTATACCCACTACGCACGCCAACACTTTTCCTAATATAGCATGCTAATCCATAGTCTTTGTTTCGCTATCTTGCAAATCCACCATGTTATCCTAAAAGTTACAAAACAAGAATAATTAGTAGTGTTTAGTTTTTGTTACTCATTGTACCTATTTGACCCAATTGACACACTTCACTCTTATTACAACTTATAGATCTATTTGACCCACACGAACCCATTTGACCCACTTGTTCCATTTAAACCATTTAATAATGAAACGCCCCAAATTCGTGAACATTTTTTTTTTTTAGTAAAGTCCCACGTCTAAAATATGACATTATAGACTCGTTATATCATTCCCTCAATCAAATAAGGATTCAAATAAGAAAATGTTGAAATTACAAGTGATTCCCTAGGAATGACTCCCATTCCCCAGGAATAGAGCTTGCTGTTAACATTTAAATACGGATTCCCCAGGAATGACTCCCATTCCCCGGGAATCAGGGCTGCCCAAACTAATACCCAAATACGAATTTCAAACGTGCATAACTTTTTACTCGTTACGAATTAGACCACCAAATTTTGCAGGCACCTCCAATATGCCAACATGAAACTTTCCCTTTTTACACTTTTTCACAATACGCGTTTATCGAGAAAACGGACATGTGACCAATTTTTGACCATTTTAAGCCATTTTGGTGGACAAGTAATATTCCAAATGGCTTGGTTTCAGACTTCTACTTTTTACCCACATATTCTAGGATACATTTGACACGTGTGAGCATATTCATCAACATCATACACCCACTCTAATTCGTTTTGACTCCTTTGACCCGTTTAGTGTCCATTTGGACACTTTCACTAAAACTAATCCATTTCAACCATTTGACTCTTGGATTCAATTCATTTCAACAACATACTAAAATTCTTGACTCATGATCATTCATTTGGACCACAATACAACATTTGACTCGTTGATCATAATTACACCAAAATTATGATCAATACTTACATATTTCAAAATATATTACATTTACCACCATACAATATTCCCATTACCCAATTTGACACCATCATAATCCACTTTGACTTTGCCAAGTCAAAGACGCAGTTTTCAACCAAATGACATATTACACTTTAATTCATCAACATTATTTCAAAGGTGTCTTTTTGGGCGATTTACACAAGTGATAATTCAAACGACAATTCAAAAGGAAGAGAAGCTTATCTAACCACATTGTAAGCTCCAATCCACGCTACTTCTTTGTAATCCTATTTCATCCAAATGGTTCAACCAAACCATAGACCTACAAAATGAAATCCACTGAAACAAGTAAGCATAAAGCTTAGTGAGCTTATGGACAATTAAATGAATAATCCACAAATACAATAACATAATTCGTTTATCAAAGATTCACTTATCTGTTTCCACAATTAACAACGAAACTGTTGTAAAGATTTCTCTTTATTTCGTAAGGATCCGCGGTCCAATAGATACAAGCAAGCAAGGTATCAAATTACATCAAATTGAATACCAAGCTTAAGATACATGTGGTGCCATGCACCTATTTCGTAATCCATGATTATTTCGTATTAATACAATCCCTACAATTCACTCATTCCACAATTTCACATAATCATCACATTATTCACACACCAATTCGCTTAATCAACAAACAAACATCTTAGCATCAAATACAAAACTTGATATCACCACAACACATAGAATCAATATCCTAATTATCACAACAAGAATCAAGATTCAATGCAACTAATATTTCATTGGGTCGTACCACCCTATTACTTAGAAACAATCCATTAATTCACCACCATAATAATTCATTATTAAGAAACAAGATAAGATACAAACAACTAATACTCGATTGTATGGACCTCTTGCTCGTAAGAAATCCGGAATATACAATCATTATTCATTTAAACCTCATAACACTCACCTTTGCTTTTTAGGCAAAGCATGATTCCACATTCCATAGCAAGATCATCATTCTTGATCACCTAGCACATACATATTGATACAATAACACATTTAATAACTAGTAATCACCATAATCAATCCATCAACATTACCAATCTATCACCCTTCTTGGATTGATCATATGATACATAATCCTTTATTTCATGATTCTCATTATTTCATTATTTCATTACTTATATCATAATCATATTCATGACTAAATCACTTATATTTCATTTTAATCATTACTAATGATCACCATGGTCATTTTCAACATAATTATCATCATAATCATAATTAACTCACTTGTTTAATTCTCTTGATTCGATATTTCAACTCTCATAATCATACTTCAATAACCCTTTTTAAACACTAATTAAGGTGTATTAACACCAAACCATCCTTCTTTATACCAAACCCACTTGATTACTAATCATATATTTCAATTAATCCATTATTTCATTGAATTAATATCATTCATCATCATAGATACAATTATTCATCATTAATTCACCAAAACCCACCAAAACTCAAGAACACCATCTTTGATTCTTCATTTTCAATTCATTTTAATGATACCACAATCACTAGTAAGTTTATCTATCATCAATTCAATGTATTTCATACTTTATTTCGTATTGAAATCATTAATTTCATAAACCCCCATGAAAACCCATAGAAATTAAGATTCTAGGTTAAGAAAATCAAGAAAAGAGATTACCTCATATGAAGAATTGATTAATCATACATGAATTCATGTTCTCTAGCTTCAATTTCATGTTTTGAATCAATTTCAAGTTAGGGTTTAGGGTTTGTACGTGTTTCTTGATTCATGATGCTTCTGGGAGTTTAAAGAAATGAATATATGATACGTACATATGTTTGTAGTAATAGATATATATGTGTTAATTTATTCCCCGTGATTATTATTGTCTGGAACTTTAAAACCGACTTACAATTATTACTATTTTATTTCACCTAGAGTAATAACAATTTAAAACAACTACTATTACTTTATTCACAATATTACTTTTAGATTTTGGGATGTTACAAATAATTAGACACATTTGACTTATAACCCACTTGACCCATTTATTCCAACTCCCTTGTCTCATTTAACCCATTTAAAATATAACCAACTTGACCCATTTTACCCACTTATCCCATTTCACCCAATTATTTTCTAACCCACTTAACTCGTTTAACTAATTTGTCCTATTTGACCCATTTAACCTATAACCCACTTGACCCATTTGACCCACTAGTCCCATTTGACCCATTTGACCTACAACCCGTTTAAACATAAGCATGATCAATATTCCCTAAGCATGACTAGAAGACCCAAAGTTTAATACTTTAATTCCACAAAATCATCACACAATTAATTTACAGAAAATATAAGCATGGAATAACAATTTTATACTTACATATCGAGTTTTGGCTTTGTCGTTGGCTCACGCACCTTTACTTTTCTTCCTATCATCTTCCTGTAACTTTCGAAGAGTTGACAATATTTAAGATTTTTAACAAGCTGTAAACATCTAAATGAATACATAATCACAATCAACCAAATGAACCACAACACGAGATAATGATTATTGAAAATAACTATTATAAAACTCATACATCCTTATGTCGGTGAGCAGCGTAAGATCTTGTTCCATCATTATGTCGGACGGGCTTCCTACGGGAGCGATTAATTTCGGACCTATGATATAAAACATGGAATTCTCAACATTAATCGTTAAATCACCTATATTCAATTAAATAGATACATTCAACACTTAAACAATTCTAACTATATATATGAATACACTTTAAGAATTCTAACAAGTGTATACTTTAACAATTTAATAAGCATACATATATACATGACTTTAATTTCACAATTAACAAAACTATAAATATACTCATCTAAATCAATTATATACATACAATTCTAATTATACACTTGAACAATTTATATACATAAACCACCAACCTAAAAATCCCAACTAAACAATGTTAGTTACTAATCATAGGACTTAAAGCATCTTGACTAGAAGTATCTTGACCGAAATAATTTTGATTTTAATTAATTTCAAACATCAAAACTTACCTGCCTTAATTTATCTTTGGAATCATTTTTGTGGATACTTATTATAAAACGAAATTTACTTTTTATCACTATGTAGTCAACGTAATATTTGCCAATAATTGAAGCCAAAGAACCGATCAGCTTTCATTTTCCAAATTTCATTACAAAAACATCATAAAAATCATCCTACACAACCTTCTTGAAACCAAAAGGCATAAACAAACACAAGCACTCTAAATGATCTCTGGAACAAAATCGGTGAGAACCCCAAAAATTGATTTTTCAATTTCGTTTTTTAAGAGAAATAGATAGATCAAATCGTTTAACTAGTTTACAAAATCATCCTAACAAATTTACACAATCATTCAAAAATATACTCAATTTATCAAATCACACAACTAACAAAAATAACAAAATTAAGATGTTAGACAAACCTCGAGTGGTGGTTGTGGTATGTGATGGTGGTCAGCCGGAGAGGTAGGGGACGGCGGCGACGGGGCAGCAGGGAGGGGGTTTACCTGCCGCGACGAGGCAGTAGGGGAGGGGGGTTGCCGGCGGTTGAGTGGTGGTGAGGTGGTGAAGGTGTGGTGGTGAAAGTGGTGGCAAATGTGGTGGTAAAAGTGTGTTTTTTTTGTTGAAATAAGGTGGGTTTTGGTGGAGAAGGAGAAGGGTGATGGTTGTAGAGAGAATTAGGTGGGAAATGATTTGGTGAAAATGGAGAAGAATATAGGGTTAAGTAACTTGTCTTTTTCCAGCGGCCTTTAGGGACGATTTTATGAGCTTCAGCGACGATTTTATCGTTGCTAAAAGGTTGGCCGGGAAACTTTAATATTTTGGAGGCAATTTTGATTTTTCGTGAAAATCTTTAGGGACAAAAATATTGTGGCTAAAGCCCATAAAATTGTTGCTAAAAGGGTTTTGAAATTTAATTAATTTGTAAATACATTTAACTTATAAAATAATTGAAATATTATTTATTCAATTATATATTATGTAACTAGTAAATTATGATCGAACTATGCTTATTTAAAATGTATATATAATATTAATAGTTATATTTTAAACAAACTTAAATAGCTTTATGTCCGATACAAAGTGACCTATGTTACGACAATGACTTCTCTCGATCAATACTATACAATCCGTAACTTTTACTTTATGTCAAAAACATATATTGAATGACATGTAGAGAAAACGCCATAGGGTTATATCACGATCATTAGCGTCCAGTGAACAATGTGGTAAATATACCAGTCAACGTTCCGATAATGCATACATATAAATAAACGATAGTAATCTCATGAACTATAAACTCTAAACATCATTAAACCCTTAGCTCTAAACAACCCGATTAAGATTTACTTCTAATATTTGCATATTTTATCATATAAAAGTTTAGATGTCGTATTGTGAATCAAACGACGTAATCATAAACCTAAACTTTAAATGCTAAACTCCAAACCTTAAACGATAAACCCTCAATGAAAAACCGTCAACAATACGCTATAAACCATAAACAATAAAACTTAGATCCTAAACCACCTAGTTAACTCCTTTTAGAATTGCATTATTTATCACATGAAAGTTTAGATGTCATATTGTCAATCAAAACGGCATAATAATGACGATAAATTTTAAACAACATATAAGTAACATTAATTTATTTCTATTGATACATTAATTTATCATATAAAAAATTGTTAGTGATAATTTTTATTTTAGTTTGTCAATAAAATGCACAAAATTTTATTTTTGGAGTTAATAAACAATAATAAATAATTAAAAACATACATTTAGGGACGATTTTATCGTCCCTAAAAATGGCTCAGAGAAAAAGCCCCATTTTTGAGTTAAAATGAAAAACCTTTAGGAACGATTTTATCGTCCCTAAAGGGTGAGCGGGAAAACAAAAACTTTTTGATCCAAAATGAAAAAGTAAAAACAAAATAAAATTCCTTTAGCAACGATTTTATCGTCCCTAAAGGGTGCTCGGGAATATGAAATTATTTGAAGCCAAAATAAAAAAAGTAAAAATAAAGTAAAATACATTTAGCAACGATTTTATCGTCCCTAAAGGGTGCGCGGGAATATGGAATTATTGGAGCCAAAATAAAAAATAAAAACTAAAATAAATACATTTAGCAACGATTTTATCATTGCTAAAGGGTTTGGTCAAAGGTTTGACTCGGCCTTGGTCAACACGGGAATATTTTTGTCGTTTAGTGGCCTTTAGCAACGATTTTAATCGTTGCTAAAAACCCCGCGTCTTCTTTTCTCATTATTTTTGTAGTGTATACCCCAAGTCGATACCCATCAAGAAAGAGTAAAAAATTACCAAAATTTAAGTTTTGAAACGGCCTAGAAGTCTAGAACAACATGCTAAAGTTTCTTTAATAATGGATCAAAGTTATATAAGTTAAACATGTTAACAGGATAAGAAAACTGCAAGTATAAATGATGCACGGTTATCGTTGTAACTTTTCATTTCAATATAGGGTTTATGGACTAGATCGCCAACGTACTTTACTTTTTGTCCCAATGTCAACAATGAACCGGTTTTATTACCAAGGTCGACACTAAACTTTTTACTTTTGTCTCAATGTCACCAACGAACTAATTTTATTACCAATGTCGACAACGAACTTGTTAAATATGTTTTGAGGTCAGCAAAATACTTTTTTTAATGAGCTACGTTTTGAATTTGTTGATGTGGTGTTACCATGCATTTCATTTATGTGACCAGACTTCCATGTAAGCTAAACATGTACACGTATGGTTAACTTCATCTTCTCCGACCGACTAACATGTAATTTTGGGTTACGTTTTTGAAAAAAAAAAGTAGTAATTGCATTTAGATTCACTGGAAAAATGGTGATTATCGTAAAGCAATCAAAAATTAAATGTTATTCGATAGGAGAAGAAGAATTAACCATACATGTACAAGTTTAGCTTACGTGGAAGCCTGATCACATAAATGAAATGCATGGCAACACCACATCTACAAATTCAAAACGTAGCTCGATAAAAAAAAGGTATTTTGGTGACCTCAAAACATATTTAACAAGTTCGTTGTCGACATTGATAATAAAATTAGTTCGTTGGTGACATTGAGACAAAAGTAAAAAGTTTGGTGTCGACCTTGGTAATAAAACCGGTTCATTGGTGACACTGGGACAAAAAGTAAAGTACGTTGGCGATCTGGTCCATAAACCTTTCAATATATTACACCAAATAAGAGAACCGGTTGAAAACTCATCCAACTTTTTTTAGCGGGAAAAGAAAGTCAAAGGGGTGATGTGGCGTCATAATTTTTTTTGCCAAGTCTAATTATCCTTTTTTTTTTTTGGATAGATGTTTTGGTGTTGGAACTTTTTATATGTACGTAAGGTGTCATGATTATTTTTGGAATTTTATAAACAAGTTTATGCATGAAAAGATTGACCCATTTGACCAGTGATTCATTTGACTCAAAATTGACCGTCAACTTGTTGATCTGAATAGGAAATGGCTTACTTGGGTCGGGTCTAGATTAGCAGGTTTTGAGTTGACTTGAAAAACTTAACTCATTTATAATATCGGTTTGATTTTTGAGTTGCCTGATTTTGACCCACCAATTTGAACCAGTCAACCCGACCCGACCCAACCCAACCCAACCCAAACCAAATTGCAACCCTAGAAGAAAAGAGAGGAGCGCATTTGAGAATTCTCGAAGCAGGTAGTGTGTTTATTTTTGACATACTCATCTAACCAAAAGCCACATCTAAAAAAATGTCACATGATACATGCATATATCTCAAATGGGAGTTGATATATACAACACATAAATTACTTCATACAACAAAACTGTGCTATGTTATACTTGTATTATGTGCTGTAAGTTATACATATGGTGTTTGAATCAACTTTATTTGTTGTATCTACCACTACCCATCTCGAATACATACGTGTAACTCTAAAAATATATTTAATATTTAATATTTAATATTTACTCCCTCCGTCCCAAAATAATTATCCAGTTTTGACTTTTTGAAGTCTTTCTTTTTCAATTTTGACCTTAAATATTTTTATTTGTTTTATATAATACTTGATGAAAATTATACCAATGAAAATACATATAAAACCTAATCCAGTAATATATTTTACATTAATTATTATATAACACAAATAAAATTATTTAACGTCAAAGTTGAAAAAGTAAAACTTCAAAAAGTCAAAACTAGACAATTATTTTGGAACGGAGGTAGTAATATTTAATATATTACTATAAAAAACTTAATCCGCTATACTTTACCACTAGTGAATACCGTAATTTTCGGTACACCACCTCGCAGCATATAAACCCTCGCAAGTATCAAAGTAATTACCTTCATTCCTTGACTACCATAGATTTCTACACCGTTATAACCGGAATTTGCAGATGTCATTCGAAGTGAAATGTTTGATAAACTGCGCAAGTGCAGTTTTGGTTATCTTGGATTATAAATTTATATTGAACTGATATCTTAAACAATGAATATCAGTTTCGAAAGTCTTAAGCGTATGTTGGTCAAAATTATTGGTCTATTCTAAGATAGACACCCTTTATAGCTATAACGAACCATTTTGGCTAACAGATGAGATCCCATTCGACCTGCATCTAAAATGATCAGTTTGAAGTGTTCAACAAAACTAATTATGATCAACCGATTTTCTTACCACTGGTTCCCCGCTTCTCCAAGTTTGATTATCTTGATCCACAATACAAACCAAAATCGAACTAGTTTTGTCAAACACTAACAACCTGAATGATCCCGATAATCACATATGCAGCATATCAAAACATCACAAGTGAACAAGCATACATGAACTCATAAAGTCATTGACAACTGCAACCTTTTTAAGAAGCGGTACGAGCTAGCTTCAGGTTTCCATCAGCCTCCATTTGGAACCTTGATGTCATTAATATTGTGCCCTTATGCCAAAACAATATAATTCATGAAAAAATAAAAAATTCACCAAGCGGGGACCAAGTTGGTAATAAACATGAAGGAGATCTGGATTAAACTCTTTTGCTACTATCAGCTTTTTTTGAAGGTCACACCAACATTCCATATGAGACTTGGAAGTGTTCAAATAGTTGTAATTTTCTCAAGTAATCATATCATCAGTTCCACTAATCCAATCTTGTTTCAAAGTATACACAACAGAGAGTCCCAACTGATTAAAAGAAACACACAGAGAAACATTTGGTGCATAGCTTACTTGTTTGCTTCGATTAATTCCCTGTACTCTTTCTTCATTTTGACACCTGATACACTTCTGCATATTTATTCATGATGGAAGCAACTCAGAATTTAAACATCAAATGTTGTGATTCAGTTGATTTACGAAACTTCTATTACTAAACGAAGTATCAAATATAAATTGGAAAAGCAAGAAAGATTAAAGAAAGTATCTGCCAACCTGATCATTTCTTTATGCTTAAAGAATTGAACACATGGTGTACCCATGATATTTGCCGCCTCAGCAATTTCTGCATCTTCTTCTATATCAATTTCAACAAAGTGAACATTCTGATCAAACTCATCTATCACCTATCATTATTGAATGTTTATAATTTAGTGAAACAAAATGTATAATATTTATGAATATACTTTGTAAATTGAAGGCTGTAGTTGAGAAGTAAAACTAGTACAATAATATTGTAAATTAAAACTCATGTTAGTTGCAGAATAAAGTAACATTACCTTGCTGAGAATGGGCTTCAATGTCCTACATGGACCACAAGATGGTGCAGTGTATAACACACAAATGAGCCTAGGACTTTCATGGTATAATTTACGCACCGCATACTGTGAAAAGAAAAAAGAATAATAAAGCACGAAACCATGAAATATGAGACGGAACGCAGCATATATTCTAATGAAAAGAAGAGGGTTAGAATATCTGATACCTGACCCTTGTGTTTCGTAATGGTAATGTCAAATCCCTCCTTTTCATCTCTTTGTGTGAGCTCGCCCTTAACTTCCTCCGGATGGGGCTGTGACAGAATGAGGAGTTTTCAGTTATTGAGCATCTTTAATGTTAGCACTATATGTACGTATTTTCACACTAAAATAGTGTAAAAGTGCAAAAAACCTTCTCCGTAGTTAGCACTAAACACTACACCATTTTAAACTTTAGTGTGATCAAAAGTCAATGGGAAATGACACTAAATTTGTTGTAAAACTAAACATAAGACTAAACACTAGAATTACATACTACAAAAGTAAACGATGAAAATGTATACTCCCTCCGTCCCAATTCTATTGTCCCCAGACAAAAAACACGCAGTTTAAGAAAATATAATCATCTCTCTTACTTTTTGGTAAGATGACAGTTTTACCCTCTACTTTTTACCTACTTTTTTTTTCCTTATATATACACACTAAGGGTAAAAAAGAATTTTATCTCCTTATTCTTATCTATTTATGGAAGTGGACAATTAATTTGGTACAACTCAAAATGGAATAGTGGACAATAGATTAGGGACGGAGGGAGTATAATTTAGCACTCAAATACCTGATGAAATTCAACTAGAAGATTATTTCTAACAAGGTATCTCTCAACTGACAGAGCAGCAACACATCCTGATCCAGCTGCAGTTATGGCTTGCCTCCATTCATGGTCCTATAAATATGTTTGACACTATTAGATATATGAGAATGCTACAACTTTATACAAGCTTACAGAACATTATTAAAATGTAAGCCATCTTGCAGCAACTTTGAGCAACATTCATAGAACAGACATAATTGACACAATGATTGTATTAATGAGAATCAACTAGCATAGGCTACTAACTATTGACAACTTTATAGATCTACGATATGCAAGAAGTCTTCTTTATCTTTTTGAAACACTTCTAGCAATTTCACACTACCCAAAAATTATAGATAGTCACAGTACCAATGACAATAACAGTAACCATGCTTCTGAGCAAAAATAAGTATAAAAAAACCAACCAACAATCCAAAGATACAGAATAACTGGAAACCTTATAAACACAGGAATACGAGTTTACACCAACTATTAAATACAAAAAATTCTATGAATGCTATGTTGCAAGGAAACTGATGCACGAATACATATATATGATACGTAGATACCAGAACGCGGAGTTCTTTAACATAACACTACACGAGCCATCTTTTACGTGTAATCTGGGTATACCTATTCAAGTTAAAAACCGAATTAATAAAAGAGGTATGTTATTTCATGATTTTTGAATCAAATATGTAAGAACACTAAAGTCTAAATCTTGCATCCCAGTACTCCCACTCTTTCACAATCATCAACATAAGTTTATTTTCCAATTCAGCCTTGATTTCCAATTCTAAAATCGTAAAAATTTATTCTTAGATAAATTACCTGAACATCTCCGGCAGCAAAAACCCCTTGAGTGGAAGTCTTTGCAGTTCCCTCTTCAACCAATATATATCCTGTGTCATCAAGATCAACTTGGTCTCCAAGCAACTGACTGTTTGGAGAATGACCAATTCCGTAAAATAATCCTTTAGCCTCCAGTACTGATTCCTCTCCTGTATCAAGTCTTCTGATCAAGATACCAGACATCTGCCCTTTAGTATTGCTCACCACATCAACTGTCTCTGTGTTGAAGTGCACCGTGATATTTGGATTATCAAAAACTCTGAAACATTCGCCATAATCAACCTGTTATACAAACATTCAGGGACTTCAAATTCATAAAAAGCAATAAATCATTACTGCCTTAGTAGCGAAAAACTAACCTATCTTGCATAGCTCTTGATGCCCTTAATTGCACTCTGCGAACAAGTAAATGTACATGGCTGGCATATTTCGTCAAATATATTGCTTCCTCGGTTGCTGTATCACCTCCTCCAACAACAGCAAGAACTTGACCCTTGAATAGTGGTGAAGCTCCATCACAGATTGCGCATGCACTAATTCCCCTACTCCAGAACTCCTCTTCACGTGGTAACTTGAGTCGTTTGGCAGTCGCTCCGGTAGCCACTATAATACTATTGCACTTTACCTGAAAATCAAGACAAAGAGTAGGTATTATTGCCAATGAACACCGATATAACCTGCATAAAAATTTAAGAACATTTATGATGTGATACATCTCTATGTATATAAGTAACTAGAGGCCATACAGTTTGTAAGTATCGACTACATGGGGAATAATAGACCTTAATTTCACTTTACATTCTATGCAGCAATGAAAAAAAGAAAGATGTATTTATTTATTCTTTTTCTTTTCTGTTCAATAAAAAGTGAGAATTTAAAATTCTATAGGGTTTAATAGCAATTCAATTGGTTTTAGAGGATTAGTATAAAAAACCAGCCCTATATAAGGTATTCTCCGAATCTCCGGATAAATCAGAACAAAGCAGTTGGACATCCAATTCCCGCCTATATGAAATGACTGATCAATAGAATACTCCAACACTCCACGTTTGTCATATATTCCATACATCACACTAGATAGATATCATATTCATCTAATAGGTTTCACTTACTACACAGATACTTTCTAGTAGAGAATTATGATGTCTTGGCTATCATAAAAGAAAAGAGAAAATAGCTTTAGGTTTACAGTAAGCAGCTTATAATCCTAGTACATAGCTTTACTCACAGGTGGTGAAATTCTATGAATTTATGGACTACTGTTGAGGTCAACATATCCACTTCCCTATTCCACTTTATTTTTACTATTATATATATATACTTTACTTTCTCTCTTCTCTTACCAATACCATACACGAATTCTTCTTGAAAACCCTAATTCAAAGAAGATGCATCCAATAACTAGAAAACTATGTCCTCGCACATTGTCTTTTTATCTCATTACAGTTATCTACTTATGTGTGCGTTCTGTTTCATTCCTTACGATTTCATCAGATTCATTATCTTTGAAAGATTAGTTAGCAAACACACCTGAAAGATAACATTTGTGTAAGGGGCAAATCAGGTAACAGAACAAGGTACTAGCCATAGACGTCTCATTACCCATTAAATTCCTAGATTATGAAAGACATGATCAGCACAAGCAAACCAGTATACTTTAAAATAGCATTGACTTTTCATGATTCATTAAGGAGGTGTTCGGTCTGTAACTATGAATCACTACAGGTATGGGTTTTCTAATGGGAATGGAAATGGATCTCAAAACCCACCACTCTTGGTTAAGGGTAAATTTGGAGTATGCTTAAAATTGTGGGTTTGATTCCCATTTTTCAAACTCAAGCCCATTAACTGAAACACGTATATTAGTAAAGGAAGTCATTCATCCATTCTCAAACTCATATACCAAATACTAACCAAGTATCTGGATTCCTTTTTTTATGTTACTACTTCGCGTTAATAGATATCATTCATTCAATTAGTTGTTTTTCCTACTTTTAGCATCACCGCGACTGCAAAATAACGAAGCTCCCTATACTACATTAACAGATCAAATGCAAAAACTTTTAACTTTCTAGCACCCTAACAATAGAGTAGCTCATAAAACATGTTTTTTTTTTATAATAAAGCATCCTCACCTTACGGTCGCTACTTTGTACAGTAAACGGACTGCTTTTGACATCAACAAATTCCACATCCTCTTGATACAGCTCTGCTCCCCAGCGCTCAGCTTGAGCTCGCATCCTAATTACAAAAAACAGCAACATTTTTAATCTCCTCTTTACATTAACGAAAGACTTGAACAACATACAAGTTTAAAAAGTAAAATTAACCTATCCATCAAGTCTGGACCAGTGATTCCTTCTGGAAACCCTGGAAAATTCTCGACTTCAGTCGTAGTCATCAATTGTCCACCGGGAACACCTCCTACTTGATACCCCTCAAACACTACAGGCTTTAAATTAGCACGACCTGCGTAGATTGCTGCTGTGTAACCAGCAGGCCCTGAACCTATTATTACCAAATTTTCAACACCTTCACCACCTGCATCGATAATTTCATACCCAGTTCATAAAGAATCATTTTTATATAATGTTAGGAGCTTAAGATAGTAACCTGAAGAAATGGGTTGATCAGTGGAGTAAGCTTTAACAACCATTGATAAAGACGACGGAGAATAACGGTGGTTGTTGGAGTAGCCGCCGCCGATGTCAACATTTGACGCGAAACGCAGAGTGGTGGCGCGTCGACCGTATGGGATTTTGTTTGCGGACAACATAGCACAGGTCGGACGCCGGCTGACCGGACTAATTTTTCTGATGTCGACGTCGTTTCCGATACCGACGCCGTTCGCTGCCGGTGCAGTTGTCGCCATTAGGTTCATAGAAGACTACGTGAATATTATTATATTCCCCCAACTACCAAAACCAAATGAACATTGACCAATTTTCTTACTACAGGTCCGGGAATATTTCTAAACCTTTTTGTTTTGGGGTGTTATCATAATTTGATTTGATGGGCCTATTTTGATTCTTTTACTTGAGGCTTAAGTTCGGTTGGATGGGTTTAAATTAGTGTGTTCTTTGGAGAAACCATACCAATTTTGGGTTATTCAAATTTTTCAAGTTTATAATTTATCATTTTGCGAGATCTGAGTACTCGGTCCAATCTAATAAATTGCAATACCAATCTACTAGAGAGAAATTGGAAGCAGTAGAAAAAATACTTAAAAAACACAAGAAGATAAAATGAGAACAACTACACTACAAAAACCAAAAATACACCAATCAAGGATTGCCACGTGGACCATCACCAGTGGCGAATCTAGGACCCAATTTAAGGTGGGTCCATAGGAATTTAACTTTTCTAAAGTGATGACAAAAGTATGATCGCACGGGCGGTTCGGGTCAAGTCGTTAATACAAACTTTTAAATCGTTGAAGTTAATACAAATCTTTTCGACGCGATTTCGTAAAAAAATTTCGTTTTTTGTTAAAAACTTTACAAAAATTGTCACAAATAACAACTCAAACCTTCTCAACAATTAAGCTAAATTTACTAACATAAATCAACCCAAATTGCAAACTAAGCATGATAATCAAACAACATTATGTATCACCATAGTAAAAAATAATCAATCTAAAAGATATTACAACAAATGGGTAGGCTTCAAATGAGAATAGGAATTTGTGTGAGAATAAGGGAACCAATGATATCAAGCCATGTGTACAAAGAGAATGTTCCACATGTACAAAACCCATTTACCCCCAACATCAATTATCTCACAAACGACAAATCGAAAAATTATGAAAATTGCACCATTAAATTCGTCGTTTTCTCCCCTTCGATTTGCCGTCCCTCAAGACATACTTTCGAAAAGTTTTTTTTGTCATTTTTTTGGTGGGTTTCACATTTACTAACACATGTGTTAAAGTGTTGCGTTTAGGGTTTAGGGTTTGGGGTTTAGGGGTTAGGGTTTAGGGTTTAGGGTTTGAGGTTTGGGGTTTCTCCCCGAAACCCCAAACCTCAAACCCTAAACCCTAAACCCTAACCCCTAAACCCCAAACCCTAAACCCTAAACGCTTTACAAAACGCTAAACCCTAAATCTTTCTAAACCCTAAACCTTGAACCCCTTCTAAACCCTAAACCCTTATAAACCCTAAACCCTAAACCCTACTAAACCCTAAACCTAACCCTAAACCCTAACCTTAACTACAAATTAAATGTACAACTAATCACTAACACATGTGTTACTAATTTGTGAAACCCACCAAAAAATGAGAAAAAAAAAGTTGTCAAAAGTATGCCTTGAGGGACGGCAAATCGAAGAGGAGAAAACGCTGAATTTTATGGTGCAATTTTCATGATTTTTCGACTTACCGTTTGTGAGATATTTAATTTCTAAAAATGTGGATGAGAGAGAATAAAGTGTGGAGGAGAGAGAATAAAGTGACAAATGGCAGAAATCTGTTGGTTCCCTCATTCTCACTCAAAATTGATGTACTCATTTGAACCTTACTCTACAACAAATATATAATGAAAATAGTGGTTCTGTATGAACATTACAAGTTTATACGGAGTTTAAATTACAAATTTCTTTTTTGAAATCAACAAACTTTCATCTTAACACCAAAAGTATAGCCCATATGCTTCCATGCAGTATGCCAGTATATAATCGCATGCTATTAAAAAACTGTTGGAATTGGACTAATTTTGTGAAGTATAAGGTGTGGGTTGAGTTTTTAAGAGAATTGATTAGTCCAAGGTGGTCCAGGTCCAATTCTA
Source organism: Helichrysum umbraculigerum (assembly GCA_949592205.1). NCBI lineage: Eukaryota > Viridiplantae > Streptophyta > Magnoliopsida > Asterales > Asteraceae > Helichrysum > Helichrysum umbraculigerum. The sequence continues at coordinate 325,213,631 of CATIUR010000001.1, read as the reverse complement.
TGGAGGGTCCAACTAAATATTGCATGGGCTTTGTAGTAATTATTTTTTTCTAAGGGGGTCCAATGACCCACCTAGAGTATATGTAGGTTCGCCCTTGACCATCACCAAATCAAACCATGACCTCCTCTTGAAATAGAATATATCTGCATGCAACAGTAGACAACAAGCAAAACCAAGGACCACTTGAAGATCATAAATGATGCCACACAGAATTGCAGACTTCAAGTACCGACCATACGACGTATCAATTTTTTAAAACCATCCACCACAGCAGCAGCTATACTGAGTAGTCAGTATACAATATACACTATACTGAATACACTGAAAGGGTACGTATATAAAAAGGCCAGATACAAATTAATTATATATGTGTACATCTACATCCAAGCATCTATGTTTTATAGGTTTATATGAAAATTGTATCTAATTCATATTCACCTTCTTCATTCTATCATTAATTTTACAGATGCAACAATAGATGAATATTAATGTTTTCTCTCTTTTTTTTTTTTTTTTTTTTTTTTTTTAAGATTGACTTACAGCAACTATAGGAGAATGAAAAAACTGAACTGGGTTATATGACTTGTTTAAATTAAATGTTATTTATATCAAAGTAATTTTGAATTAAATGTTCAGGGTATTTAGGAAAATGACGGGTTGTCCGGATTCTTTTAAATTAATTGCCCGCTAATAATTTAATTAGTTCTCATGGTTCTCACAGCTAATTAGTTCTCAGGGATCCCTACCATATATCATTCCTTTATTATAAATAAAAAGCATTACATACTCTCAATTGATGACACACTAGATTATAACCCGCAAATTTTGTGGGCTACTTCATAATTTTATTACAAATGTTTATATTATAATTTATTTATCTTAGTGAGTAACGTTTGAGTTGACATAATTTTTTCGGATGACACTGCAAAAATGTTTTGAAGTGAGTTAGATACATTTTATTATCTATTACAGTGGCTTTGGAGATACAATATTTAAAACGATTTGTAACATTGAAACTAATTATTAATAAACTAAACATCAAGGAGGCAACGCATAATGATAAATGTTAAAACATGTCTACTTGATGTGCAACATCCAAACAACCATCCAAGTATATATTTTGCACTCTATAATTGAAGATACCCAAAAAATTTAAGTTGATATTTCCAGGATATGTATTGAAAATAAGAATTCGTGTAAAAAATATTATTTGAATTAGGTATTATTTCAAATATGATTTCGTGTAGTAAACATAGACGTGAATACTGTTTACAATGATAGTGCAAACATTAAACTATAAAAATGAGAAAGGAACCGGAAGACATTTATATAGGACTCTGGTAAGCAAATTCATAATTCTTGATCGAATTAAAGCCGTGCAAACCTCCGTAATGTTATTAATGAGCATAATATAATGTTGTTTATCTACGACATCAACTTTAGGATAAACCGCTATTGACGGGTTCCCTTTCTTGCATTGAACACTGATTTGAGTTTCGGAAGTTGGTTTGGGCATACTATATATTACTGCGAAAAAATAGACATATGCATAACAATAATTATAACACGATTATTAATATATGAGTAATATAATCGGTTCATTACTACCAGAGCATATCCATCCATTGTATCCTAATACTTCTTTTTTGTTCAACAAGGTTCTGCTTAACTCTGTACAAAAGTGAAAATTCCTTGCCAATCTGTAGATTTAACCCAAATGAATTAACATGATTCTTAATCACCACATTATTCGAACACTAGATCAGTTTTCTTTAATAAAGTTATTTTAAATTTTATGATCTTTAATATAAATTCTTTTTTGCCCCTTTTAATATTACATGTTATAAGTCAACTTTTTAATGCTACCATTTGACCCATTATCAATGAAACCAAACTCGGATTCACATGCACATAGACATATATGTGTGTCCGTGGACATTGTCAATATACTGGAAAGCCATATACAATGTGCATTTGATACATACCTAATTAGGCGGTAGTTCACAATATAAATGCATTTAGATATGAGAAAGCACATAAAGTACGTCATATGCATATGAACATGAACTCGTAGCATAACATATCTCATTGATGTGTGCTAAGTATAGGCAATTATAATAACAAGTTTAATTAAGGAAATACTAAATAATACTATCACACAATTCAGGCAAGATTAACCCGTTCATGTAATATAGCTTAATAAGTAAGTCCAAATTCGAACACAAGGAACACAGGAAAACGTTATTCTTATTTATAACTAATTATCTATTTATTCTACTTACAGATATTTACAATTATAATACAATTAAATACAAGGATCCAATTTACAATAATCTACAAGATAAGGGGGACGTTTTAGTTCCGAAAGAACATATTTATATTTATATTTTTGATACAGATTCTAATAGATTAGTTCTAGGAAACAACTTAAGTATACTCAATTGGATAGAAGATTATAACTATTTAAACAATTATTTATTAAACGTATTATATCAACTTATGTCTATTTGCTCTGTTGGCTATTATTATTGGTGAATTACTAATATAGAAAACCACAAAGATTAAGATAATTTTCATATAGTAGCATTGCCAAAGATTAAGTACAATATTACTATTTATTAAGATCTATCAGCAGTTTATTAATACAATTCCAAGATTAGGTTGAATTACAGTGTTACTTAACATTAATAATTGACAATCATTAATTAATTTATAAAACTCACAAGATTAGTAAAGCTATCTATATAAATCAATTAACTGTTATCAATATTAACATAACAAAGACAATTCTTGTATAATAAGCATTCAATAATATAGTTCCAACATAAACATATAATTCATATAATAAATCTAATAAACATACATTTAAACATTCATAATGAAAACCTAATAAGCAATTAATTCAAATAAACAATATCCAAAATAACCCAAAAGATTAATAAAGTTACAAGGATAAAGAAACCGAACCAATTAACAAACCAACTTTTCCTAAGGTTAAAAATTCTTCCAACCCTAGCTCCTTTGCCTCCAAAATCGCACCTTAAAGTCGCCCTAAAACCCTAACTTTCGGTTTTAGTATTCTTGAATCGTATATGGTTTAAGCTAAATTGAGCCTCTATTTATAGTTTTAAAAACCGACCTCTCAACCGCCGGTTGGATACTCCAACCGCCGGTTTAGTAGTTTTTATTCGGGTCCAACACCACGTGTCTGCACCGCCTTAAACCCTAAAGCTCAACCGTCGGTTGGTTAATCCAACCGCCGGTTGAATGTTAATTCCAGAATATTCTAATTTCGGGCTTGGGCTTAATTCTTGGACTCTCAATCTTCATAACCGGATTTCTTTGTCTTCTTGGCCCAATTCTTTATTTTAACTCTTTTAGTCTTCATTTCTTCAAGGTCTTTAATCTTAATTTCTTTAAGTGCTTTCATTCTTAGTTCTGATCTCGTTCTTGTTCCTTTTTCTTCATTCTTCAATTAAAATACATTTATGCAATTATTAACAAAATAAGTATCAAAATCATATAAATGCAATAAAATGTATATAAATATAAGGATAAATAGTATAAAATATAGTATCTATTTGATGCTTATCAAATATCCCCACACTTAAGTTCTGCTTGTCCTCAAGTAGAATACTAAATAAAATTTAAAAATAAGCATCAAACTAATATTTAAAAATCAGAATACCAATACTAAAAATCTGTTTCATAAATTAAAAATTTAAACAATTTAATTAACATGGATAACTATAATGTATAAATAAAAATTATTATTATTTGTGTAATATATAGCTCATGAATGATTACTAATATATTTGTCCACTTTAAACAATCTATATTCATATTTCTGAATATCCTTTTTATTGTTAGTATGTATATTACTTATGATTTCCATATATGATATACCTTTAAATTTAATTATACAATTTTCTTTTATATTCCCATTAAATATATAAAATACATTTTTAAGAATCAAGACATTGGTGACAGGTCTGCATTTTCATGCAACAGAGCGACATAACTTAATTCAGGTTTAAGCAAAACCAGACTTGGTCAAACCATTTTGGCGACCTTGTTAGGTATCTTTTATTTTTAAGACTTTTCAAGTACTTTTGACTTGCGTTTGCTTAATTTTTAAGCATATATTAATAGAAACCAGGTCTATACTTTCGTATAACAGAGGAAACCATCAATATATACCCCCAAATGTATCCACATAAGTAAAAAGATATAAAATTATTGCATAATAAATTTAAAAATTAAGACTTTTATGTCATACATCATATTATATATCATAAAATAATAAACAAGTTATATTATTAATTTTCTAAAATTCAGAAATCTTCATATAGATTGCCTATCAGTACATCATATCATATAACTATATATCACTTCCTTATTTAAGTAGCTTACATTATATATACAAAACATTTAATCCATATTAAAGTCTAAACTTTTAAATACAAAACAAAACTTTTAACAAAAGTATTCTAACTAATAAATACTTAGTTATTCACTTAGAAATTTTAAATTTTTAAAAATTTTAGAACAATAGAAACTTAAATGTTTAATTAAAGAAATTCTTTTTCTTACGAACCCTATCCCCACACTTAAATTATACAATGCCCTCATTGTATAAAAATGATAAACAAAAAGTGAGTAAGGGAAAGAAAAATAGAACAGAAAAACTCCCCTGACTGAAATTATAAATTTCATCATCGGCTAAAAAAATCTTATTGGTTGATTCCTTCATCTCTTGAAAAATAATATACAACATCCACACTTTAGTAGTTAATCACGATTACATTTAGCATATGCAATAAGCCTTTAAATCCCTCGGTATCCCAAGTGGACGAGTTATAGTCTCGTGAGGGTTTCCAGTGAACACACCCACAAAGTTCAACCTGAAAATAAAAAGAAAAACATAACATATAAACATAAACACGGGTTGTCTCCCGAGAAGCACTTTTGTTTAAGTGTCGGTAAGTTCGACTTAATCATATCTCCTATTCTTCTAGAGATATATCTGAAATATGTTCAATAACATTATCTTCATAGTATTTCTTCAAACGATGCCCATTGACTTTAAAAATACCCCCATTAAGCGATATCAAATCTACACTCCCATTTGTATTAACTTGGTGAATAACATATGGTCCGCACCATCTTGATTTCAATTTACCCGGAAATAACCTAATATGTGAATTATATAAAAGCACCCGTTCTCCAGCAACGAATTCTTTATCTCCCCGAAGTCTTGCATCATGCCATTTCTTCGTTCTTTCTTTATAAAATCTTGAATTCTCATAAGCATTCCAACGAAGCTCATCTAACTCATGTAACTGTAAAAAGCGATGTTTACCAACTTTATCGGTATCCATGTTGCATTCTCGAAGTGCCAAATATGCTTTGTATTCTATTTCCACTGGTAAATGACAAGCTTTTCCATATACTAGTCTATACGGAGTACAACCTGTAGGTGTTTTAAATGCTGTCCTATATACCCAAAGTGCATCATTTAATTTTTCCGACCATTCTTTTCTGTTAGAACCAACAGAACGTTCCAAAATACGTTTTAACGCACGATTGGTATTTTCAACTTGTCCACTTGTTTGTGGATGATAAGGCGTAGCAATTCGATGAGTAACTCCATATCTTTTCAATATTTTCTCCAATTGAGTGTTACAAAAATGAGTACCCCGATCACTAATCAATGCCTTAGGAGTTCCAAATCTTGAAAATAACTGTTTAAGAAATTTTACCACAACTCTTGCATCATTCGTAGGTAATGCCTTTGCCTCTGCCCACTTGGAAACATAATCCACAGCTACTAATATATACTTATTACCGTGACTCATAGGAAATGGTCCCATAAAATCAATACCCCAAACATCAAATATTTCACAAACCTGTATACCAGTTTGTGGCATCTCATCTTTTTTAGAAATATTCCTAGCTCTTTGGCATGAATCACAATTCTTAACGTAAGCATATGTATCTTTAAAAATTGTCGGCCAATAGAATCCTGCATCAAATACTTTCTTCGCAGTGTAACTTGGTCCATTATGACCCCCTACTGGTCCTTCATGACAATGCTTTATAATCTGTTGAGCTTCTTCACCATGTACACAACGTCTGATTATGCCATCTGCACGGTATCTGAAAAGAAATGGATCTTCCCAAAAATAATACTTTAAATCAGAAAAGAATTTCTTCTTCTTCTGGTAATCCATCTTTGGTAAAATTTTAGTAACCAAATAATTTGCATAATTCGCAAACCAAGGTATATCCATTACTTCTTGTACAGTCATTAATTTCTCATCCGGAAATGTATCTTTAATATCTTCTTCATCCAATGCTTCCAACTCTGGATTTTCTAACCTTGACAAATGATCAGCTGCGACATTTTCAGCTCCTTTCTTATCCTTGATTTCAATATCAAATTCCTGCAATAAAAGAATCCGTCGCAATAAACGAGGGCGCGCATCCTGCTTATTAAACAAATACTTCAAAGCAGAATGGTCAGTATAAACCACAGTTTTAGTTAAGACAAGATATGAACGAAATTTATCGAAAGCAAAAACTACTGCCAAAAGTTCCTTTTCCGTAGTTGTGTAATTTTCCTGAGCATCTGTTAATGTTTTACTGGCATAATAGATTGGCTTAAACTTCTTATCAACTTTTTGTCCTAGAACAGCTCCAACTGCATAGTCACTAGCATCACACATCAATTCAAAAGGTAAACTCCAATCTGGACTCGTCATTACTGGAGCAGATACCAACTTTTCTTTCAATGCATCAAACGACTGTTTGCATTCATCTGTAAACTCAAATTTTGCATCCTTCTCTAGTAAATGATTAAACGATTTTGCAATTTTTGAAAAATCTTTAATAAATCTCTTATAAAATCCAGCATGTCCTAGAAAACTTCTTATTCCTTTTACATTTGTAGGATAAGGTAGTTTTGAAATAGCTTCAATCTTAGCTTGATCTACCTCAATTCCTGTTTTGAATAATTTATGACCTAAAACAATTCCTTCTCTAACCATAAAATGACATTTTTCCCAGTTAAGAACTAGATTTGCTCCTTCACATCTTTGCAACATCTTATGTAAATTTTCTAAACAAGCATCAAACGAATCTCCAAATACCGAGAAATCATCCATAAATACTTCCATGAAGTCTTCTACCATATCATGAAATATTGCGATCATGCAACGCTGAAATGTAGCTGGTGCATTACACAAACCAAACGGCCTTCTTCTATAAGCAAAAGTACCAAATGGACAGGTAAATGTTGTTTTATCTTGATCTTCAGCTGCTATCGGTGTCTGAAAATATCCTGAAAATCCATCCAGAAAACAATAGAATTCCTTTCCTGATAACCTTTCTATCATCAGATCGATAAATGGTAATGGAAAATGATCTTTCCTGGTAGCATCATTTAATTTTCTATAATCAATACAAACTCTCCATCCCGTTACCGTCCTTGTTGGTATCAATTCATTCTTTTCATTAGGTACCACCGTTATTCCACATTTCTTTGGTACAACATGTATTGGACTTACCCATGGACTATCTGAAATAGGATAGATTAACCTTGAATCCAACAATTTAATGATTTCTTTCCTAACTACATCTTTAACATTCAGATTCAATCTTCTTCAAGGTTGTACGACTGGCTTAAAATCTTTTTCCATCAAGATTTTATGAGTACAGTACGTAGGACTGATTCCTTTAATATCAGTTATTTTCCATGCTATTGCTTGTTTATGCTGTTTAAGAACCTGAACTAATCGTTCTTTCTCTGATTTTGACAATTTTGAAGATATTATAACCGGCAAGTCTGATGTTCCTTGTAAATAAGCATATTCCAAATGTGCTGCTAGTTCTTTAAGTTCCAACTGTGGTGGTTCTTCAATAGATGTCTTGATCTCAAATATTTCTTCCTTCAAACAAGGAATATTATTCACAGAATATGGTATCAATTCCTGGTTAATAACTTTAGCAATTGGCTGTGTGTCTTCCTCTTTAGGATGTTTTTGAATAAACCCTGTTGCTTCTTCCAAATCTTCATCTTCCTCTAATACCTTATCAAATTCTGCTAAATCCTTTTCAGTGTCAAACTCTTCAGTCCATCCATTAAGAATTCTTATATCTGATTGATCTTTTCCTATAAAATCTTGAAAAGAAGAGTTATCCATATATTCATATGAATTTAAATAATAACAAGTATCATCCACATAATCAGAAAATTTCATGGAATTATTAACATCAAAAACAATTTTATCATTCCCTAATCTCATGGTAATCTTCCTATTGAAAACATCTATTAGGGCATGTGTAGTTGCTAAAAATGGTCTTCCTAATATAATAGGGACTTTAGGGTCTTCTACCATATCTAAAATTACAAAATCACATGGAAAAACAAATTTATCAACTTTAATCAAAACATTTTCAACTATTCCCTAAGGATATTGCACAGATCGGTCAGCTAATTCAATACACATACGAATAGGTTTTGGTTCTCCTAATCCTAAACGCATATAAAGAGTATATGGCATTAATGAAATACTAGCACCTAAATCTGCTAATGTATTTTCAATATCAATTTCACCAATTTTGCAAGGTATAGTAATACTCCCTGGATCTTTGACTTTTGGAGGTAGCTTATTCTGCATTATTACTGAGCATCTCGCATTCATAGTCACCTTTGTCACATTATTCAGTTTACTTTTGTTGGTCAGCAGCTCTTTAAGATATTTTGCATACTTTGGCATTTGAGCTATAGCTTCAACAAAAGGAATGTTAATATGAAGTTGTTTCAGATTTTCCAGAAATTTGTGGTATTGTTCATCTTCTTTGTCCTTCCTCAGAGCAGCTGGATATGGAAGTGGGGGTGTATAGTCTTTAATGACTTCTTTAACCTTATTTTCTCCAACGCTCTTTTTATTTGGTTGTATGTCTTCATCAATTGTTTCTTTTTCAACCTGTTCAGACTCAACAATTTTATTAGTTATCACAGGAGAGTCAACATTCTTACCACTTCTGGTAATTACTGCTTTAGCTTGCTCCTTTGGATTTGTTTCAGTAAATCCTGGCAATGTTCCTGGAAATCTCTCCTGTAGTGCTTTAGCAATCTGATGAACCGATCCTCCAATTTGTTTGATCGATGCTTCATTATTACGCATTCGTGTATTAATTTCCTCTTGGCTTTTATTACTTGCCTCAGCCATTTTTCCCAATGCATTTTCTATCACCATCATTCTGTCATTATAGGAAGTATTTTGTCCTGTTTTGACATAATAACCTGGTGCTCCTTGTTGATACTGTTGTCCTGGTTGACTAGTTCTTCTAAAGTTAGAAACTTGACGATAATTTGGATTTCCTTGAAAATCCCCATACATAATGTGACAACCCGCAAAAATTGAGTACAATTAAGTACAGTAAACTCGTAAATTTTACGTTAATTTACGGGTTATGTTTTAACAAAACTTCTGGATGTGATGTAAGCCTAGCAAGCCCAATGCTTTTAAACAAAAAGTATTACATAATACGTAAGTAATTTATAATTACGTAAAAACGTATCGGAACAAACCCGACAAAAGTGGTTAACCAAAAGTTGGTAACACAAAATAATTAATAATACAATTATTAATTACGAGTATTTATATATCTATAACTAATAGATAATGTGGCTAAACGCACGTTTTATATAAAACATAATATAAAACGAACAGAAACAATTTTAAAACGAGCACGGAAGTCCAGATGAAGAAAATATTTATTTTCTCATTCGTTTTGAAAGGTTTAGAACATTACCTCAAAATATGAATTCGAAACTTAACTGAAATTTGGCGCTCAATTGAATACGCGCAGTAAAATGTACAAATTTGTATAACAGTCAAAATTAATGATAACCTCATTATTCTGACTTTAAATAACGAACCGGGGGAACACCTACGAAATAAAAATATAAAATGTTATATTTTATATTGCTAAAATTATACCCGTACTCGAAATTGTGGTACCAATAATGACCACCAAACTCAATTATTGAGTTTGAATATATTACTCCCTCCGATCACTCTGCTCTCTCTCTCTCGTTTTTCTTCTTCACGAAGATTATTCACACACCAAAAATCATATCATTTTTCTTCTTCTTGGATCAAGATCAAAGCATCAGGAGAGTAGCAGGGGAGTAATATTAACACTAATATCATCATCATCGTCGTCTGTCATCAACATCATCATGCATCATTGTAAGAAATTTGTTTTCTCTGATTTCTACACTTAAATCTTGTGATATATATCATGTTTAAACATCATAATCTAGCTATATAACATACAAAATCTAAGAATTGAAGCTTTGATCTTGAAAATGGTTTTGAACACCAAAACTACAAACTTAAAATCGATGGAAGAAAACTCGTTAAAAGGTTGATATTAAGTTGATAAAATGTTATATGATGATGATATGCATGTTAAGAACCAAGAATCAGGTGGATATATATATGTAAAAACTGATCAGACCACTGGACAAGACGATGCTACAGTGCATCCATAAACCACGCGATCGCGTGGTATTCGAGAACGAAACATGTTTGAACCATTTAATATTAACGCGATCGCGTGAAAATCAAGTAAAACCTATGATTTTTAACCAATCACGCGATCGGTTCATCTGTGTCACGCGATCGGGTCAAAATGGAATCACGCGATCGGTTCATTTGTGTCACGCGATCGAGTCGAAATAGGATTCACGCGATCGGGTCAACCACCCACGCGATCGCGTGATATGTAATTGCGAGCCAGTCCAGCTTTGTGAAATGATAATTTCCTGACCATATACAACGAGACAAACTAAATGCGATACGGATAACTTGTAAATGACAACGCATACAAACCATTTATGTATACCCACAACGAGATTAAGTACATTATTGTATTTTCATACGACAAACTTTATACGTTTAATATAATCGTTAAAACTCGATTCGAAAATCATTAACAATGATTTAGATTAAACGTATTCGATGACATTCGAGACGTGGGATTATGTACTTTATAAACGAAAGTAAATACAAAGGGATATATAAACGACTAACATATCGTTTTAGAAATATTATTTTGTATATATAACGAGTAAACAACTTTCATATATATATATACATACTCGACACTTATAGTTGTATATTCACATATATACACAAAGTGATAAACGTTCGACAAACGTACGATCTAATAATATACTACAAGTATATTCACCAAAGTATACATATATAGAACAAATATATGTACATACGATAATAACGAATTCAAGGACTTACAATATTAAGAAATTAGCAATTTCTTTAAAACAAACAAACCAAACATAAGTCTATTAAACAAATCAACCGTACTTATGTAAATACGTTATTTGTATATATAGGTTAACATACCTTGGGCTTTTATCTGTCGACTGCTAGCATTCATACCGAGCAAACCAAGGTGAGTTCACAGCCCCACTTTTCTATTGTTTTCAATGCTTTATAAATATGGGGTGGAAAACATAGATAACTGTTTTGCTGATTGCCATAACGCACAAGAATATAATTATGTTTTGTGCCTATTATTTGATGCAACTATGTGAACTTGCTGAAATTATGTGAACTTGCTGGAACTATGTGAAATTGCTGGAACTATGTGAAATTGCTGAACTATGAGAACTATATGTGGATACTTATAAGTCTTTGTATGAACTGTTACGATAGGGTATTTGTTTTCCTACAAACTGTTATGAGACAATGTATTTGACTTTCATGTCAACAACTCTTGTATGAATATGGTTTAACAAACCATTTACAAACATAAAACCTGTGAATTCACTCAACAATTTTGTTGACTGTTTACTATGTTTTTCAGGTGATTCACAGCACAAGTAAGAATGCATACTTACGGAGTTAGGCGATCCATGACGAATTAGGATGCCACATTTTGGGACAAACAATGGTTTATTATGTATACTGATACTAATACTACGACTTTGACGAGTCGTAGTTCTTTTGTAAACCAACTATTTATTAAATGGCATCTTAATTAAATTGTTCTGCAATAATCATATGCTCTGATCTGCATGATGTTCGACGTTAACGTCAGCACCCCCGCTTACTCTAGTGCTTCCGCTAATCGCGCGTTGACCGCGCTGACCGATTTTGGGGGTGTCACAGATTGGTATCAGAGCCATTGGTTATAGCGAACTAGAGTTCTTTAAGTGACCTAGAGACTTAGAGACCTAGACTATAGCCTTGGCTAGAACATGCATGCACACAACTGCATATGCCTAACTCATTATATGACAATTATTGTCGCAATGCGCTTAAATGAATAATTGCGAGTTCCTACTCGTGATGTTTCAATTATGGTTGAAATATCAACGACAACTCGATATACGAGAAACTATCAACCAATAACATAACACACTTAATCTATCCAGACGTTATCGCCTGATGTATAGTTAATCCGACTTGTATTCCCTGAAACAAACTACACCTAAGATGGTCAATCTTGCTTAAGCATTAGGAGAATACTTAAGTGCACTTTTATCAGATTTAAAATCTGAATCACGTCTCATACATACAGCTCTCACTTTTAAAAGCAAACACATATAAAACTAATGGTTCCTACCTTAGTTGCCATACGCCGTACACTAATCAGGTAACTCCCTGACACGCACTAAGATGACTTCTTGGAAAGCGGTGCCTCAAGATTTGATGGAGACATGCTCCACATACGAGCACCTAGAACTTGCTGAAGGGCACACGAACTTGGAAAACGAAAATGCCCATGCTACATATGCCCGAGCACAGATGCTAGAAGAGCATGCTCAAGTGGCAGAGGGTGTAGCTGGAGTCAGCATGATGATGACTATATGATGGCGGCTGTAGGAACACTATTATACGAACATCACGAATCAACGAATACACGGTCATGGTAGACCACTACGCAAACAAAACTCTCATCTTCTAAAGGATCGAACAAATCCTCACTAAACATTTAACGATTAAGACTGACGGCTTATCAGTCGAGTGGATGGAGAGAACAAATGGAAAATGTGATAGGTGTCATAGTAACGAGCCTCTTAAGTACTATATGAACAAAACATAGGAAGGTATTGACATACACTAATCGAGATGGAGTCTCAACCCACCATTAGGGTAACCAGACCCACTTATGTGAAACAAACTCCTTCCCACAAATGACAAACTCATCTTGACAATTTTTTATCGAATTTGTCTACAAAAATGTTTTACTATATTTTTGAATAACATTCCAATGAGAACGATATTTTGGGTAACATCCAAACGAAAACTATGAGTTTTGAATAACATTTCAACAAACACTTTGAATAGAACACTGGAGAACACACCAGTACGCGTGTATGAACCGGAGAACGACCGGTATCATTTTTAAATAAACTGGAAAACGTACCAGTGAGGCCTCAAGCCGGAGAACAACCGGTGAATATACTGAAGAACGATCAGTACTATGAGTTACTGGAGAACAACCAGTAGTGTTATAAACCGGAAAACGACCGGTAGATTAACTGGAGAACGACCAGTACTATAACAAACCGGAGAACGACCGGTAGACATAGGAAATGTTAAATTCTTGAGTGAATTAACCTGTGTTTCCTACGATAACGACCTTGGGAAATGTTATTTTTAACTTGTGTTTACAACGATAACCATTTTGGGAAATGTTATTTTTAACTAAATAACCTGTGTTTCCTACGATAACCACTTTGGGAAATGTTATTTTTAAATGACTTGTGTTTCCTGCGATAACTATTTTGGGGAATGTTATTTTATTTAAATAGCTTGTGTTTCTTGCTATTACTGATTTGGGAAATGTTGACTCTTGATTGAATTAACTTGTGTTTCCTATAAACCATTACTTTAGGAAATGTTTCTCTTAATTGATAAACTTGTGTTTCCTACGAAGCCAACAACGAAACTATATTATGGGAAGACAACCCGCTCAAATTGTAAGTTGGATAGACATCTCCACTAAACTGTATCTTGGGAGACATCCCAACAAAATTATACTTTTGGGATGACAATCCGACAAAACGAAATTGATTGAATCCTAACACCGTCACTGAGGTGTTGTGGAAAACGATGACTTAACTTTAAGAAGTTAACGAACACGCCATAGAACCAGCCGATAGTAAGTCGATCGAATCAGGAAAAATAGTACCGAGATGTATCATGATGGTTGAAGGTCATCTCTTCGAAATAGACTTACTATCGGCAGAATTGAGAAGTGTCGACTACATGGGCGGTATGGACGAGCCGTCAAGGAATCAAACTGAGGATATAGGTTGGATATGTTGGTACGATTACCACTATCTATTATCTCAGACAGAGATAAGCGCCTTACATTTCGCATCTAACGAATGGCACTGTGGGAGGTGTTATATAGACGCCAGTGCCGATCACCACCCTACGGGATATAATGGGTGACAGACAATTATTTGGTTCCTAGATTGTCTAGAAAATAATGGACAAGGTATCTCAAACACTTAATCAACTGAAAACAGTGTGAGACTGACAAAAGAATTTCACCAATAATAGTCGTAAACCTCTTGAATTTCAAGTAAGGTGACAAAACTCTACAAGGTATCACCCTAGAAATGGGTCACACAACTTGGGAAAAACTTAACCCACGAAATATTTAAGACCTTTCGAAAATCCTTGTAAGGATTGGTCCTAAACTCACAAATTAAACCTATCTCAGGAACTTAACAACATATATGGCACTTGTCAAATTATTAATTTGGAAAAGTGTTTCTCCGACTATAAATTTATCATTTTGTTCAATGAAATTCTTGACACAACAATAACAATTATGGGAGTAACTACGAGTCCCACTACGAGAATAACTACAATAACAACTATAGGAACAATTATGATAACAACCATGAGTTCCACTATGAAAACGACTGCGATTTCATCTATGATTTAGAATGGACATACTGTAATTGAGTGTATGTACAAAACCCTAGAAAACTTAACTTGTGGATTTTAGTTGACACTAAGCGCATGTTAATCTTTCCTCGATTGCCAATCTCACCGGATTAAGGATTAGAGTGTCATGATAATGACCTATCTAAGTTGACGCAAAACTCAGAATCTACAACTGGTAGACAAGTCAACTCGCTAAATTGCCAATCGATTAGTCACGATAGGACTACACTGTAAACAACCATCTTATAACAACTAGTTAATCAAGGATGGACCACATTGTGAATGGTTACCTTATAGCCATAATATAACTATGAATTGAAGCATGAAATAGTCAGAACATGACTACTACGGTATAACATCTATGATGGACTACGACATTAGTCCTGGATGAATAACAACGATGATATAAGCTACCAATACCAATGGTAATTATACACTAGTGAACTAATGAACAGACATTAGTCCTTTGGATGTGAAAGGTTATTACCTATAAAGTCTTCCCTCCATTTACTTAATTGCCAGCACGGCACTAGCCTAACAAGGGGAGGGAGACAAACGCAACTAAACGTCACGCTACTTGACACATACCCAACTATTAGTGAGTGATACACAGACTACTGCGAGCGACACACTATTATATATGTGGGTATATATGCGAGCTATGAAACCGTCAGGAAATGACTACCTTACAACTCGCTCTAAATATTCTAGGCCTACTCGCATTTAAAAGACTTATTTATGACTAATTCATAAGTCAAGGCATACATGAGAGAACAACTCATAACATAACTTAAATTTCGAGGACGAAATTCCTTTAACAAGGGGAGAATGTGACAACCCGCAAAAATTGAGTACAATTAAGTACAGTAAACTCGTAAATTTTACGTTAATTTACGGGTTATGTTTTAACAAAACTTCTGGATGTGATGTAAGCCTAGCAAGCCCAATACTTTTAAACAAAAAGTATTACATAATACGTAAGTAATTTATAATTACGTAAAAACGTATCGGAACAAACCCGACAAAAGTGGTTAACCAAAAGTTGGTAACACAAAATAATTAATAATACAATTATTAATTACGAGTATTTATATATCTATAACTAATAGATAATGTGGCTAAACGCACGTTTTATATAAAACATAATATAAAACGAACAGAAACAATTTTAAAACGAGCACGGAAGTCCAGATGAAGAAAATATTTATTTTCTCATTCGTTTTGAAAGGTTTAGAACATTACCTCAAAATATGAATTCGAAACTTAACTGAAATTTGGCGCTCAATTGAATACGCGCAGTAAAATGTACAAATTTGTATAACAGTCAAAATTAATGATAACCTCATTATTCTGACTTTAAATAACGAACCGGGGGAACACCTACGAAATAAAAATATAAAATGTTATATTTTATATTGCTAAAATTATACCCGTACTCGAAATTGTGGTACCAATAATGACCACCAAACTCAATTATTGAGTTTGAATATATTACTCCCTCCGATCACTCTGCTCTCTCTCTCGTTTTTCTTCTTCACGAAGATTATTCACACACCAAAAATCATATCATTTTTCTTCTTCTTGGATCAAGATCAAAGCATCAGGAGAGTAGCAGGGGAGTAATATTAACACTAATATCATCATCATCGTCGTCTGTCATCAACATCATCATGCATCATTGTAAGAAATTTGTTTTCTCTGATTTCTACACTTAAATCTTGTGATATATATCATGTTTAAACATCATAATCTAGCTATATAACATACAAAATCTAAGAATTGAAGCTTTGATCTTGAAAATGGTTTTGAACACCAAAACTACAAACTTAAAATCGATGGAAGAAAACTCGTTAAAAGGTTGATATTAAGTTGATAAAATGTTATATGATGATGATATGCATGTTAAGAACCAAGAATCAGGTGGATATATATATGTAAAAACTGATCAGACCACTGGACAAGACGATGCTACAGTGCATCCATAAACCACGCGATCGCGTGGTATTCGAGAACGAAACATGTTTGAACCATTTAATATTAACGCGATCGCGTGAAAATCAAGTAAAACCTATGATTTTTAACCAATCACGCGATCGGTTCATCTGTGTCACGCGATCGGGTCAAAATGGAATCACGCGATCGGTTCATTTGTGTCACGCGATCGAGTCGAAATAGGATTCACGCGATCGGGTCAACCACCCACGCGATCGCGTGATATGTAATTGCGAGTCAGTCCAGCTTTGTGAAATGATAATTTCCTGACCATATACAACGAGACAAACTAAATGCGATACGGATAACTTGTAAATGACAACGCATACAAACCATTTATGTATACCCACAACGAGATTAAGTACATTATTGTATTTTCATACGACAAACTTTATACGTTTAATATAATCGTTAAAACTCGATTAGAAAATCATTAACAATGATTTAGATTAAACGTATTCGATGACATTCGAGACGTGGGATTATTTACTTTATAAACGAAAGTAAATACAAAGGGATATATAAACGACTAACATATCGTTTTAGAAATATTATTTTGTATATATAACGAGTAAACAACTTTCATATATATATACATACTCGACACTTATAGTTGTATATTCACATATATACACAAAGTGATAAACGTTCGACAAACGTACGATCTAATAATATACTACAAGTATATTCACCAAAGTATACATATATAGAACAAATATATGTACATACGATAATAACGAATTCAAGGACTTACAATATTAAGAAATTAGCAATTTCTTTAAAACAAACAAACCAAACATAAGTCTATTAAACAAATTAACCGTACTTATGTAAATACGTTATTTGTATATATAGGTTAACATACCTTGGGCTTTTATCTGTCGACTGCTAGCATTCATACCGAGCAAACCAAGGTGAGTTCACAGCCCCACTTTTCTATTGTTTTCAATGCTTTATAAATATGGGGTGGAAAACATAGATAACTGTTTTGCTGATTGCCATAACGCACAAGAATATAATTATGTTCTGTGCCTATTATTTGCTGCAACTATGTGAACTTGCTGAAATTATGTGAACTTGCTGGAACTATGTGAAATTGCTGGAACTATGTGAAATTGCTGAACTATGAGAACTATATGTGGATACTTATAAGTCTTTGTATGAACTGTTACGATAGGGTATTTGTTTTCCTACAAACTGTTATGAGACAATGTATTTGACTTTCATGTCAACAACTCTTGAATGAATATGGTTTAACAAACCATTTACAAACATAAAACCTGTAAATTCACTCAACAATTTTGTTGACTGTTTACTATGTTTTTCAGGTGATTCACAGCACAAGTAAGAATGCATACTTACGGAGTTAGGCGATCCATGACGAATTAGGATGCCACATTTTGGGACAAACAATGGTTTATTATGTATACTGATACTAATACTACGACTTTGACGAGTCGTAGTTCTTTTGTAAACCAACTATTTATTAAATGGCATCTTAATTAAATTGTTCTGCAATAATCATATGCTCTGATCTGCATGATGTTCGACGTTAATGTCAGCACCCCCGCTTACTCTAGTGCTTCCGCTAATCGCGCGTTGACCGCGCTGACCGATTTTGGGGGGTGTCACACATAACTTCTTCAGTGATTATTTCACTATCATTATTAGGACATTCTGTCTTTAGATGATTTCCTCCACATATTTCACAACCAATCCTGATAGCATGAACTTGTTCATTTACGTTCTTAATATCTCTTCCCATACTTTCCAATTTTGCAGTGATAACTGGGAGACCATCACTATCTTCAGATATCCTTTTTCTTCCAGATGAACCATCATCCCATAATTGAGAATGTTTTGCTAATTCTTCAATTCCGGCTTTTGCTACTGCTGGAGTTTTCTTAGGTACTGGACCTTGTGCATCTAACTGTTGACGTGTTGCTCGATCAACTCCCTTATAAAATACCGTTATTTCTTGTAGGACATTTAAATCATGTTGTGGACATTTATGTAACATCTCCTTATATCTTTCCCAAGCTTGATATAGAGATTCATCGGGTTTCTGCTTAAAATTCCTAATCTCGTCGATCATCTTCGACGTTTTGGAAGGTGTACAATACATTTTCAGAAATTTTCTACGAAGATCTTCTAAAGTAGTAATAGATCCGGCTGGTTCATTATTAATCCATCTCTTAGCTCCATCCTTTAATGTTAAAGGAAATACCCGTAACATAACCTGATCTCTTGTAACATTAGGAATATTAAACATATCTGCAATTTCTAAAATTTTCTCAACATGTTCGTTCGCATCTTCTTTATCTTCTTCTTTGAAAGGATTCTCTCTCAATTCCTTCAGAAATTGCCCCTTTAATTCAAATTCTACTTCTCTAGCTATAGCATGCCTAACCACTCCCGGTCTTGGATCTCCACGAGTTTGAATCGTGTAATCCTCAAGCGTCATGTTAGCTATGTCTGCCATGTCTCCTTGTTTTGGTTCAGAATTTCTTGGAAATACTGTATGTTGTCTCGAATGTACTCTATCTAAATCTGAATCGGAGTAATACCCTCTTTTAGCCGTTTTGACTAAACTGTTATGAAATATCAAATCGTCTTCGTCAGATGAAATTCCTTGTTCTGGCGAATTAGGTGGCGCATATGACAATCGTCTTCTAGAATGAAATTCTCGTTCTGGTTCGTCAAATGGACTTAGTGGATCCGGATGAAGTGTGCGGTTCATACATCCATCTGCAAAGAAGAAAAAATTTTTAGTAGTACTTTAAATTCAAAAGTAGATGTTAGTAGTTTGTTAGTAATATTCAAGTTGGTAAATATGAATCTCGATAATTTAATAATAAAACACATTCAAAATTAAATATTCGAAAAATTATACCTAACCCAACTCTCCTATTTGTTAGTAATGCAAGTTAGTTAATTATACAACAATTAAGTTTAAGATTAATTTATAGATTTCCAATACAAAGTTCATCAATAGATCTCGGTAGCTCCATTGATAGTACACAAAAGCAGAGAAACAGGTCAGCGCGAAGCTTATTAAAAACCTATCTCTTTCGAGAAGCACCTTACCTCTTATATGATAAATCACTGAGGTAGTGTAATATCCTGTTAACGGGCCTAGACGTTTATGGTATTTTCCGAATTTAAATAATTATTTAAATGAGTTAGGAAATTATATTGTTGGCCTATTTTAAAATAAATAGGTAAAAGAGTCACAAGTATTATTGTGACTAGTAAAATAATATTTGTTTTAAATAGTTGAGCCTGACGGTAAAGTAAAATACTTTCTCTCGCGGGTATTTTCGGGTTCCAGACAATAGTTTTAGAAGGGGTATATTTTGTACTGTGGTGAAGTTGGTAAAAAGGGGTGAGGCCGACCCTTTTTCTCCCTTTTTCCCTTTTCTTGATCTTTATCTCCATCTCTTCTCTACTTACACACATACATACATATCATTGAAATCAAAGAGAAAATAGAAAGGAAATTGATTGTAATCTTGCTATAGCTTCATCTTCATCACTAGATCATCACCATCATCTTTGAATTGTAAGTGTTCTTCATATATATGTATATAAATGCAAATTCTTAGGGTTTGTGATTATATGTGTAATTAGATGATATAAATGATGATAGGTGATGTTATATGCTTCTTGTTGTTTGTTATAATCGATTGAATACTTTGATTTGGTGATTTTGGGTTTTGATTCGGGTTAAACTCATGAAGATAAGTGCAGGTCATTTTTAAACTTGCAAACGCGATCCCAGCTTTGAACCCGGATCGCGTTCCATAGTGTTATTTCATTATAGTCGGATTTTGTTCTTGCGAAAGCGATCCCGCCCTCGTTTCCGGATCGCGTTTCGTAGTGTAAAATGGTTACAGAACTATTTCTAAAGGGGAACGCGATCCTGCCCTTGTTTTCCCGGATCGCGTTGCTTAGTGTTTTTGGTAAGATGTGTTTTGTAAATTTTGAAAATGCGTAAGTGTTAAGTGCCATCTTTGATAATTTTATTCTTTCACTTGAAAGGTACTTTAGTGGCACTTAACAGTAGTTTTAGTGGCACTTAGGCGATGTTTTAGTGGCACTTATATTGGAGAGAAATACATGATAATGTGGACGATTTTAAAGGGTTATGAGACTTAATAAAAGAATTTAAAGTCAACTTGGTATTGTATATGATATTTCTTTAGTGGCACTTTAATGACGCTTTAGTGGCACTCTTTGTTAAAAATATAGTTTTCGGATATATATGAGTATGCTATATTTTTGGGTTAAGTTGAATACTTATAAATGAGATGATATAAGTGATAATTACCATTTGATAAGTGTTTATGTTGATATGATGTGATATATTGGAAAGTGAACTATTGTGATATGTTATATTATTATAACATGAGATTATTATTATTATGAATGAGTTCTGACTCGTTGCATTCTATGGTGTTTTCAGATCAGCAGAAGACTCAGTGACATTAGACTACTGAGTGGACATCTGAGGTATCGGTGAGTGGACCTGTACCTTCAGTGTGATTGAGTTATAACATGTTTGGTTACAACGGGTAACCGTATATGTTATTGTTGACTGATTATCAATCTGTTATGATTATAAATTGTGATCTGTGCTATATGGCCTTTAAGGCATATATGTGTTAATAAAGAGGTCAACGTATGTTGGGCATTGGTTACTATTGTTTGGACGATGAAGCATTCCTTGTACACATCGTTAATGGGAATCTTAGTCGTGTGAGATAATAGTAACAGGCTATCGGTAAACCGCTGTATTGGCCTGCAGCTCAGTGGGGTTTACTAAGTGTCGCTTGAGGGCCACCGCGGCTTGAGGGTTCCTCAAGGACCACCGGTCCTCTTTAGTGCTTGTGTGTTTACAGTGCTTGATGATGTAAACATTGATTGTTGTTGTGATTACGATTACTTATTGTAAACTGATGTGTTATATCTGAGTTGGACTGTCGGTTACAGTTCTTTCTCACTTAGCTTTGAGCTAACCCCCACATTCCCACTTCTTGCAGATTATGATTGTTTAAATTGCTGGGCATGAAGCTGTTGGCTGGAATGGATTGTTTGACAACCTTGCGTATAACTCTGATATTGATTTTGTTAAATCAATGTTGTTTGAATTTCTATAACACCCAACGTTTGTAAATCGGTTTATATAATTATAATCTTTATATATATGTTTGAAATAAGCGGGATTTTATGTGTATTAAATGAAAAGCTTGTTTTGGGACAATCGCTTTCGGTAATAAAATACATTATTGTATTGTTTGAAAAAAGGACGGGTGTTACAAGTGGTATCAGAGCCTAGGTTTGGGCGAATTGAACTTTGGTAACGTTCAATCCCAAATCTAATTGTGTTTTGTCAAACATTCCATCATGTGGGTTTATTGTTGCATGAGAAATTGGTTAGCGTGTTATGTACTAACCATTAACAAGTTGCGAGATTGTTGTTTTCTTGATACAGATATGGCAGAATATGATAACCCAACCAATGCTCCTAATAGTGCCTCCTGGAGGGATACTTCTTCTTTGGAAATACAGAATGATAGGCATGGGCAGGCTGGATCTTCTCAGCAGAAAGTTTGTTCTTTTACCACATTCATGTCGTGTAAACCTTTGAAATTTCAGGGCAGTTCAAATCCTTCCGATACTTTGAATTGGTTGCGAGATATTGAAAGGAAATTTGAAGTTTGTCAGTGCAGAGAAGAGGATAAAGTTCCTTATGCTGTTCAAATTTTGAAGGGTCAAGCAATGAATTGGTGGGATTCGGTTACAGCAGTTTTGACTCCACAGCAGAAAGCTTCTATCAAATGGTTAGATTTGCATAATGAGATATGTAAACGATATTGTTCTGATTTTGATATATCGCGTATTAGAGACGAGTTCATGGAGCTTCACCTGACTGATCAAATGACTATTGATGAGTTGATTAATCAGTTTACAGAGAAATTGAGATTTGTTCAACAGTGGGTCCCAACTGATAGGACTAAGATTGATCATTTTGTTAGAACATTGCCACCGGATTATCGGGCAACAGTGAGATTAGCAGATTCGCTTTCGCGGGCTTTTGATTTGGCTCGTTCAGTGGATTGTGACTTGCGGGCTCAGGATGCTCGAAGCAGAGAAAAGGTTTTGTTGAAATCTGAGTGTGATTCTTCTAGTAAGGGTAAACGAAAATGGCAGAGTGACCGTAAGGGTTCAGTTGATAAACCCAAATGGTGCTTTAAATGTAAAACCAGACATATCGGGCGGTGTAATTCTCAGACTGCCAGATGCATTAAATGTGGCGTGTTTGGGCATGTTGCTAAGGATTGTGATTATTCTGGTCATGTTTGTTGGAGTTGTCACAAAGAGAATCATCGAGCAAATCAGTGTCCAGAGGCTAAGAGATAGGAGTCAGAGTTGGTCGGGAGGTCGTCATTTTCTTGCTATAGGTGGGAAAATTCGTCATCAGTTGCTGATAGAGTTCCTTTTATGACAGTCGACAAACTGTTAGATTGCATGACATCATTCCAGGTACTTCTGTATTAACTCTGTACTATCATATGTTTATGTGATTTAGAGTTAATTGCGCTTTATATTTGTGCATTGTGTGATAATTGAATTGATCTCAATGTAGTTGTTAATTCTTTTATGGTAGAATTAATTGAGGTTAGATAATTCAGTTTACCATGTTGGTGACTTGAATTAGTATTGAATAGTGGGTTATATTACGGTTGAATTGTGTTAGTGTCAATTTTTTTATTTTAATAAGACTTGACATGTTTTGCTTGAGACATTAATTTGGTAAAGTCAAGGTGATGAGATTCGGGAAATGGATGATTAGACTTATCTCGGATGTGTTGTGTGATTTGACATGACAGATATGACAGATTGATTGTCTTGGAATTAACTGTGGATTGAACAGTGGATGTTTATTTGACATTGGAACTGTTGTTATGTCAGATTTTGGACCTAGTATTGATTGATGGATTTAAGATCCTCGAAAGTGTATAATAGCTTCCATATGATTGAATCATGTTGTGATATATTGAGACTTGATTATTGTTTATGCTTTGATAGCCTAAGCTACGTGATGGAATTATTTCATCCTTGACTTGGAGTTTGTAATGGTTGTTTTACTTTAAACTCAGGGAGATATGGGTGATGGTTAGATTAAATCAAATATTTGATTGTGAGACTTGAGGTTATTTGGAATTGTTGCTGATTTGCAACAAGAGTTATCCTATGCGTTTGAAATTCTTTTCGGACTTAATGGATTGATTGAGAACTATCTAGCTCGACGACTTGATAGATTATAATATGAAATTGGAAATTTCTATTGAACATTACTAGTGGATTAAAGATTGCATAATCTTGTGTTGAATTCAGTTGTTTGAGATTTCGAGAAGTGATCCTAATTGAAACTGTTGAGTGTTGACTGTTTGTTTATTCAGAGATTTTAGAATTGTGAAATGATTTGAAATCATTATATTGATGGATTATCTTGGATTGGATATATATATATCGATTATGGATTTAGATAATTGTGTTTCAAATGTCATCCGGTATACTAATTGATCCTTGTGGATGTTATGTGATTACCTAATCGTGGATTTCGAGTTGGATCAGATTTCGAGGACGAAATCTCTTTAAGGAGGGAAGATTTGTAACATCCTGTTACCGGGCCTAGACGTTTATGGTATTTTCCGAATTTAAATAATTATTTAAATGAGTTAGGAAATTATATTGTTGGCTTATTTGAAAATAAATAGGTAAAAGAGTCACAGGTATTATTGTGACAAGTAAAATAATATTTGTTTTAAATAGTTGAGCCTGACGGTAAAATAAAATACTTTCTCTCGCGGGTATTTTCGGGTTCCAGACAATAGTTTTAGAAGGGGTATATTTTGTACTGTGGTGAAGTTGGTAAAAAGGGGTGAGGCCGACCCTTTTTCTCCATTTTTCCCTTTTTTTGATCTTTATTTCCATCTCTTCTCTACTTACACACATACATACATATCATTGAAATCAAAGGGAAATAGAAAGGAAATTGATTGTAATCTTGCTATAGCTTCATCTTCATCACTAGATCATCATCATCATCTTTGAATTGTAAGTGTTCTTCATATATATGTATATAAATGCAAATTCTTAGGGTTTGTGATTATATGTGTAATTAGATGATATAAATGATGATAGGTGATGTTATATGCTTCTTGTTGTTTGTTGTAATCGATTGAATACTTTGATTTGGTGATTTTGGGTTTTGATTCGGGTTAAACTCATGAAGATAAGTGCAGGTCGTTTTTAAACTTGCAAACGCGATCCCAGCTTTGAACCCGGATCGCGTTCCATAGTGTTATTTCATTATAGTCGGATTTTGTTCTTGCGAACGCGATCCCGCCCTCGTTTCCGGATCGCGTTTCGTAGTGTAAAATGGTTACAGAACTATTTCTAAAGGGGAACGCGATCCTGCCCTTGTTTTCCCGGATCGCGTTGCTTAGTGTTTTTGGTAAGATGTGTTTTGTAAATTTTGAAAATGCGTAAGTGTTAAGTGCCATCTTTGATAATTTTATTCTTTCACTTGAAAGGTACTTTAGTGGCACTTAACAGTAGTTTTAGTGGCACTTAGGTGATGTTTTAGTGGCACTTATATTGGAGAGAAATACATGATAATGTGGACGATTTTAAAGGGTTATGAGACTTAATAAAAGAATTTAAAGTCAACTTGGTATTGTATATGATATTTCTTTAGTGGCACTTTAATGACGCTTTAGTGGCACTCTTTGTTAAAAATATAGTTTTCGGATATATATGAGTATGCTATATTTTTGGGTTAAGTTGAATACTTATAAATGAGATGATATAAGTGATAATTACCATTTGATAAGTGTTTATGTTGATATGATGTGATATATTGGAAAGTGAACTATTGTGATATGTTATATTATTATAACATGAGATTATTATTATTATGAATGAGTTCTGACTCGTTGCATTCTATGGTGTTTTCAGATCAGCAGAAGACTCAGTGACATTAGACTACTGAGTGGACATCTGAGGTATCGGTGAGTGGACCTGTACCTTCAGTGTGATTGAGTTATAACATGTTTGGTTACAACGGGTAACCGTATATGTTATTGTTGACTGATTATCAATCTGTTATGATTATAAATTGTGATATGTGCTATTTGGCCTTTAAGGCATATATGTGTTAATAAAGAGGTCAACGTATGTTGGGCATTGGTTACTATTGTTTGGACGATGAAGCATTCCTTGTACACATCGTTAATGGGAATCTTAGTCGTGTGAGATAATAGTAACAGGCTATCGGTAAACCGCTGTATTGGCCTGCAGCTCAGTGGGGTTTACTAAGTGTCGCTTGAGGGCCACCGCGGCTTGAGGGTTCCTCAAGGACCACCGGTCCTCTTTAGTGCTTGTGTGTTTACAGTGCTTGATGATGTAAACATTGATTGTTGTTGTGATTACGATTACTTATTGTAAACTGATGTGTTATATCTGAGTTGGACTGTCGGTTACAGTTCTTTCTCACTTAGCTTTGAGCTAACCCCCACATTCCCACTTCTTGCAGATTATGATTGTTTAAATTGCTGGGCAAGAAGCTGTTGGCTGGAATGGATTGTTTGACAACCTTGCGTATAACTCTGATATTGATTTTGTTAAATCAATGTTGTTTGAATTTCTATAACACCCAACGTTTGTAAATCGGTTTATATAATTATAATCTTTATGTATATGTTTGAAATAAGCGGGATTTTATGTGTATTAAATGAAAAGCTTGTTTTGGGACAATCGCTTTCGGTAATAAAATACATTATTGTATTGTTTGAAAAAAGGACGGGTGTTACAGGTAGGGCTTTACTCTCCTTATACCTTTGTTTTTGTCAGTAATCTCAATAGGTGAGCCGATATTTCTTATTGATTTTGCAATGTATCAGAATTAGAAATTATACAAGTAAGATAATTAGTTTAAAATAAATTACACCGCTCCCCCGGTAAAACAAAAGTTCAACCGGTTAAGTGCTCCCCGGCAGCGGCGCCAAAAACTTGATGTGTGCTAAGTATAGGAAATTATAATAACAAGTTTAATTAAGGAAATACTAAATAATACTATCACACAATTCAGGCAAGATTAACCCGTTCATGTAATATAGCTTAATAAGTAAGTCCAAATTCGAACACAAGGAACACAGGAAAACGTTATTCTTATTTATAACTAATTATCTATTTATTCTACTTACAGATATTTACAATTATAATACAATTAAATACAAGGATCCAATTTACAATAATCTACAAGATAAGGGGGACGTTTTAGTTCCGAACGAACATATTTATATTTATATTTTTGATACAGATTCTAATAGATAAGTTCTTAAGAAACAACTTAAGTATACTCAATTGGATAGAAGATTATAACTATTTAAACAATTATTTATTAAACGTATTATATCAACTTATGTCTATTTGCTCTGTTGGCTATTATTGTTGGTGAATTACTAATGTAGAAAACCACAAAGATGAAGATAATTTTCATATAGTAGCATTGCCAAAGATTAAGTACAATATTACTATTTATTAAGATCTATCAGCAGTTTATTAATACAATTCCAAGATTAGGTTGAATTACAGTGTTACTTAACATTAATAATTGACAATCATTAATTAATTTATAAAACTCACAAGATTAGTAAAGCTATCTATATAAATCAATTAACTGTTATCAATATTAACATAACAAAGACAATTCTTGTATAATAAGCATTCAATAATATAGTTCCAACATAAACATATAATTCATATAATAAATCTAATAAACATACATTTAAACATTCATAATGAAAACCTAATAAGCAATTAATTCAAATAAACAATATCCAAAATAACCCAAAAGATTAATAAAGTTACAAGGATAAAGAAACCGAACCAATTTACAAACCAGCTTTTCCTAAGGTTAAAAACCTTCAAACCCTAGCTCCTTTGCCTCCAAAATCGCACCTTAAAGTCGCCCTAAAACCCTAACTTTCGGTTTTAGTATTCTTGAATCGTATATGGTTTAAGCTAAATTGAGCCTCTATTTATAGTTTTAAAAACCGACCTCTCAACCGCCGGTTGGATACTCCAACCGCCGGTTGAAGTAATTTGAATCCGGGTCCAACACCACGTGTTTGTACCGCCTTAAACCCTAAAGCTCAACCGCCGGTTGGCTAATCCAACCGCCGGTTGAATGTTAATTCCAGAATATTCTAATTTCGGGCTTGGGCATAATTCTTGGACTCTCAATCTTCATAACTGGATTTCTTTGTCTTCTTGGCCCAATTCTTTATTTTAACTCTTTTAGTTTTCATTTCTTCAAGGTCTTTAATCTTAATTTCTTTAAGTGTTTTCATTCTTCAGTTCTGATCTCGTTCTTGTTCATTTTTCTTCATTCTTCAATTAAAATACATTTATGCAATTATTAACAAAATAAGTATCTAAAATCATATAAATGCAATAAAATGTATATAAATATAAGGATAAATAGTTTAAAATATAGTATCTATTTGATGCTTATCACTCATTCACCACAATTTTGTACATGATCAATACCTATATAGGTTTGATGTTTTGATAAATACAATTTTCCACTCACCTAATGATCTAATGAAAGATTTCCAAGTATAAATAGCTGACACACGATAACTATCTGAACATAGTTTGATATTCTCATTACATAAATCAAATTTCTCATAAAACCAAAATCACCAAATTTTTCAGAAAATTCACCTCCATTATGTTTTTTTTTTTTTTTGAAATTTTTTATTTCCAGAATACTGAGTTGACCCTTGTTAGTTGAGAACCAAACCCGTAGTTGTTCTGAAATAACAATATTCAAATACATTATAATTAAGTGATGTAATAATGAGTAATAACTATAACACCCAATCTTCTAGAACCATTTTTTTTAAACATATAATACCTCCGAAGCGTAGGTCAAATATATCTTATAAATTTACATTACATATTATGTTAATAAACTCATACTATTTCAAAACCATAGTATATCTGAGTTGGGTGTTATTTAATTCCAAAATTCAAAGTGAACTCATCCCGAAACAATTATCAGAGTAAACGTCAGGTCAAACATTCCGTCCAAATCAAGCTTCTTACTCGCCCGTTATATCACATCATAACCTGCAAGAAGTAGGGTGGTGGGATTAACACAAGGCTAAGTGAGTGAATAAATAACCAACAGCCCAACTTAGCATAACAAATCTGTTTACAGCGAAGCATCATAAACACAAAATATCACAGAGGATCGGTGATTCCCGAGGACCCTCATGCCGCGGTGACCCTCCGAGAATACTTAAAACCAATTGCTGGCCAAAACAGAGGTTAACCGATAGCTTGTTGCTATCTTCACACGACACAGGTTCCTATTAATGATGTGTACAAGGAAACCCCCGCCGGCCCAACAATAGCAACCAAGCCCAACCAGTGTTGACCTCTATATCACATAATGCCCAATGTCTATGTATCACATAATCTCATAATCCATAATCGTCATGGAATCATGTCAGACTAACAGTCTATCAACAGTAATAACATCGTGGCAGACTAAACGATCTATAAATGGTAACACTACGTTTACCCGTTGTAACCAAACCTGTTACAACTAAATCACACTGAGGATTACAGATCCACTCACCGTTACCTCAGCCGTTCACTCAGAAGTCTAATATTACTAGGTCTTCTCCGTGTCTGAGAATACAAATAAATAATGAGTTAGTAACTCGTCCTATTAATTGTATAACTTAATTCAAGTATATAAAAACAAACTAATAAACACTATGTATATAGTTAAACCATCTCACTTTAGTTATGTCTCTAACAAATTAAACATAACTTGCATAACTTATATCAATACATAGAAATCAATCTTATAACATGTGACACTCATCCAATTTAGGTATTATTATACCACTAATTACATGCATTTCTTACGCTAATTCCCTGCTAAAAATTTAACTAAACCTATGATGTGAGCTTAGTCTAGCGAGCCCAAAACTTTTGTACAAAAAGTATTACAAAAATTTATAATTATAAATTAAACAATACGGAACAATATCAGAATGAATCCGACAAAACAATTACAATCGTTGATTATACAAAAGTTCAGAAAGAACTCAGAAATATTTTCGAACAATTTTTATTTGAAAATATTATGTGAACTGGTTGAGAGAAAAATAAAACGAAAACAATTATACGTTTTATATAAAACGTATTGTACGAACAGAAATAATTACAAAACGTACCCAAATATCAAAAATAATAAAAGTATTATTTTTCTCCTTCATAATAAAGTATTTGGAAAATTACCTCAAAATATAATTACGAATATTGAATGAAATCTGGTACACAATTGGACCCGTACCCGAAATTAACGGGCTAAATATTACCAACAAACTCCAATAATGGAGAGACAAATCACTGCTTCCAAACCATACCCGTATACAAATTTTATATATATACTTCACCTCCTTCACCTTCTATATCATTCATTATCACTTTCATTTCTTCATTATTTCCTTCTTCAACAACAACACGGTAGCATCAGGAAGCAAAAGAAGTTGAGTAATAACAACAACACCACTAATAAACTTATAACAATAAAGATCATCATCATCATCATCCGATTCTTCATCTCAAAACCATTGTAAGGAATAAATTCTATTTCAACCTTTCATTTATAATTTTATATTATGATGATATGTACGATGATGATATGTATAAAAACTTGATGATTATATGAAAACCATGAAACTTAAGAAAACCAAAAATATTGATTTTTTTATCACAAGTAAAACCATGTATAAATATAAAATCACTTGAGTAAACTTGTGTAATATTATGTATAAACATAGGTAAACGATTATAACTCGAACCATAGCAAGAATATGTGCCAAATTTGAGCTAAAAAGTCGAACTGAAACAGGGTGCTACTGGGCTGAGGCCCAACCCGTACGGGTTGACCTCAACCTGAATGGATTTAATACGTGTAAAATGTATGTATCGTGTGTAAGGTGGTTGGGCCGAAATAATTGTGGACCAAAAACTATAAACGGGTTAAACAAGCCAATGTTGGGCCAGCTTACACGAATATTTATGGGCTAAAAACTGAATGAATATTGGGCTGCGGGTTTTTGGGCCGAAAATAAGTAGAACCCGAACGGGTCTTCATTTAAACCCAAACGGGCTGTGTTTTTAAATTAAACTAGGCCGATTGGGTAATATTGAGCCGAGGGATTAACAAATAATTATCGGACTTGTTTTGTTCTTAATTGGGCCGAACGGATTATTATATTAAATGGGCCAAAACCATTACACATTAAATTTGGTCCGAATGGGTTGCTTTGTGGTTATTGGGCCAGATTACTTGATCATAATGAATGGGCCAAAACTCTTATTTTGCTATTGGGCTGGGATAGTTAACTACCTAAATGGGCTAAAACTATTACATCTATAGTGGGCCCAAACGAGTAAATGGGCTAGTTTTGTAAATGGGGCCGAATGTTTGGGTTCAGCCCAATGGACCAACGAGCCATTTAATTTTAAAACATAAAACGTGAATCGAACTAATAATTGGGAACGAGTATTTTTAAACGAATAATTCACTTTTAAAACCTTACGATATAAATAAAAGGTTATAAACATATATATATATATATATATATATATATATATATATATATATATATATATATATATATATATATATAGGGTTTGGATCCAATAGAATAAATGTTAAGTTAGAATAAATAGAATAGCTAATTTAGGCAATATTTGGCATTTATAACGAATATTAGTCCAGGGGTACTTTGGGTATTTTATTTCCCTCAACAAACACGTAATTCACTAAAACCGTACCACCCCATGTTCACTTCCTCTCCTTTTTCTAGAAAATCCGGCGCCAAGAATGTACGTCCATGATCCAGATCGAGGAGATACAATTATGTCTTAAGTACTTTTGTGATTCACACCCTTGTGCATCATCTTCTCCAACAACCCGATAGATCCCAACTGGTTTTCCGAGTTAAACATTCATATTTATATTTTCCGACGATCTTTACAGTTACGATTTTGTCGTCGCCTGAAACTAGGTTCGATAAATTTTGTTGTTTACTTGAAGAACCACGGGTTGTCAATCATTTATATTGTTCCTGGAAGACCCACAATGAAGCTTTGATGTAACGAATCCGACGGCAAGTCAACATCGTTGGTTCTAAAGAATAACGGTCTAGATGTTTTTCATTTTCCGCGTGCATCAATAGTTTTCGGTGTGCATAAGTTATATCCGGTGTGCATCAGTTTTTTCCGACGTGCATCAGTTTTTTTCGGACGTGCATCAGTCTCCTCGTTGTTGTGCATCATTGTGTTCGATATTCCGATGTCGACGTGCATCAGTCTCCTCGTTGTTGTGCATCATTGTGTTCGATATTCCGATGTCGACGTGCATAATAGTTTCCAGTCGTGCATCATAGTTTCCAGTCGTGCATTAAGTTTTATTTTTGGGGTAACGAAGTGTACATCGAGAGATGGATCAAGACTGTGAATCAAGTTTTAGATTCGTAAATCAATGTTAATATTGTGAATCACTAGTTTGTATATACATGAATCAAGTTGCACAGTGAATCAATTTTGTTCAGTTGTGTATTCACTCGATTTTATCATTTGTGAATCATATTTTTGTGTAATTTGTTTAATATTTGTAATTGTGAATCAAGTCACCAAGTTTGTACATCAACCACTCGATTTTATCGTTTGTAAATCATATTTTCGTGTGATTTGTTTAATAATTATAATAGTGCATCAAGTCACCAAAGTTTGTGAATCAACTCTTTTGTAGTATCAAGTCAGTTAGTTCACTAGTTCTTCATATATTTGTATAATTTCATTTTTAGCTATTTGTGAAACTAAAATTGGTTTTAAATTATAAACGATCAAATTTTGATTCTGAAAAGGAGAAATAAAAACTGAAAGATAGTATTTATTGCATGTTTCAAATGTCTTTTTTACCTTTCAATGATATTTAATGTGTTTTGACCAACTAAAAAGTCTAATCTTGTAGATAATGTATCCAATGGCTAATATTTAATTCTACTTATTCTACTTTAAGTTTTATTCTACAATAACCACACCCTATATATATATATATATATATATATATATATATATATATATATATATATATATATATATATATATATATATATATATATATATATATATATATATATATATATATATACAACAAACGACAACTGCAATTATATACCTTTATATACAAATGGAAAATACGTTTTGCAAACGTACAACTATCAATATACGACAAGTATATTTATATATACGTATATATATATAACAATTATATATATATGTACAAAGGAAACGAAATGATATTTACATATATATATACACAACGGTGTACATGTATATATATACGTAACAAATAATATGATTTGAAAAATATTAGATATTTCCAACACATATCATCACCAACGACTTGTACAAATTTAAGAAATTAACAATTTCTTCAACACAATTGAACTATTGACATAAATTAACAAACAATGTACTTATGTTAATACACCTATTGCTTATAGGTTGACTATCTTTGGGCAACGCTACTACTACTCGCTAGTTTTCACATCTGCGCATCTACAGTGAGTTCACAGCCCCTTTTCACTGTTTTAATGCTTTTAAAATCCGAGGTGAAAAACATAGCAATTGCTTTGCTACTGCATGCAATAACTGATTTAAATACTGTATGTATTTACTCAAACTGTTTATGAAATGATGTTTCATACGATTATTTGAACTACTATTTATGAAATGTTGTTTTCATACTATTTTTGGGAACTAGACAACGAATCCTAGTACGGACCTAGGCTTACGATGTAGTGCATAAAAGTCCTTATGGCTACAGACTATAACCATTAGCTAGGTGACTCTAGCCACTGAGTATACGGATAGTACTAACACCGTGATAACCCTCGTACAGTTTTAGAGTGTATACTTACGGGTCCTATTTGGCAAACAACTACTGCTGGTCGTGGTTTGGTTATAGGGTTAGGTCGCGTTACTTTAACTCGACAGGTTTAGCTCACCTTTCGAGGGATCACCGTCTAAGTATTCCCACAAAACTACTATTTAGGAAGTGATTTCCTACAAATAACTACTTTGGAAATGTTGATCTTTAGTTAGATTAATCTGTGTTTCCTACTAGCTACGATTTAGGAAATGTTATTCCTTTATTGGATTAACCTGTGTTTCCTACAAATTATTATTTGGGAAATGTTATTCATACTTGAAATAACTTGTGTTTCCTACAAAGCAAACAACTACTATTAATTGGAAATGTTATTCTTAAATGATTAACCTGTGTTTCCTACACTACATACAAACCTGTGAATTCACTCAACAATTTTGTTGACGTTTTACTCTATGTTTTTCAGGGAATTAGCAGCGTAAGTAAGAAACTGCATGCATATCAGGATGGACTACCCTGGACATATTAGGATGCCACTTCTTTTGGGACAGCGGGATTTCCTTTGTATAACTGCAACACTGCAGTCATACTTATGAAATCTGCTTTTGAAATTATGTATTTATATGATATACAATTTCAAACTCTACTACTACTACTGTTGCAACTTTCTAAGTTGTAACCCTTTTGTAAAACTCGATAACTAATGGCATCTTAAACTATTTCGTTTTGCAATAACCATATGCTCTGGATGTATGTATCTATTGGTTGTATTACTGCTCGCAGCCCTGCCACGTCACTAAGCTTCCGCAAACTACTCTCACTAATTGTAATTACCGTTTGGCGGGGTGTGACATAACAATAACCAAATTTCAAGTATCAATCATACTATTTCACAATTAACTTATATAATCCATAAATCCATAAAACTAGTCAATCCACAACGAGTTCACAATTAACTTATATAATCCATAAATCCACAACGAGTTCAGGAGTTGAGAGCCCGACTGTTCATCCTAGAGCTACATCTGACCACTCTAGTGATGCCTATGTAGCACCACCCACTGTACCCGTGGCCACACCTGCCACTGCACCTGTTACTACTGTTGGCACTCACCAGTCGTTCGCTGAGACTTCTCATGGACCTATACTGAGGAGGACACGCAGGATGTGTGTCCGAGACCTTCCCAGAGGACCCCTTGCGCCCCGCGACAAGGCGCCGATGGTCGAGTCTACTGAGCCACCACAGAGAGTGCCCAGGCTTGCTCATTTGGAGTGGATGACTCCTATGCTAGGGCGGTGGAGATCACTAGAGGGTATTCCCTATACGTTTGAGACTGGGGAGTCTTCGCGATCACCAGCTCCACTTCCTACCACTGGAGAGCCTATAGAGTTGACCCTCCCTACTTTGATTGCTATGATTCGTACATTGTTTCATATTTCTGGTGGCAGGGGTACTCACATTATGGAGCTACAGAGAGATGTCTCCCGTTTGGATGGAGACATGGCATACATGCATGAGCGTTGCCACTTCTTGCTGGGCAACATGGTTGCCGCCAGAGAGATTGCTGAGTCTGCACGTGCTCGCGTGAGGGTGCTAGAGAGATGTGCGAGGGTAGCAGGATTTGTGATTGGAGTTTGTGTTATGATGGCCGTGGCTAGGACGGCAGTAGGGATGTTTCTACCATATTTTCATTAGACCCATGTATGGCGGGTTGTGCCTACTTAGGGTTAGACTGACTACTTTTGGTTGATGGGCATATTAGGAGACCCATCACATATTGTATAGACTTGTATCGGATGGGTATATGTATAGGAAAAACCCCATCACTTTTTGTATAGCACTATCGTTAGATGGGTATATAGGTGATCCCATCTTTTGTTGTATCGAAAACTTATGTACAAACGCTTAACTAATGATATTATATGTTTGGTTTACATTTCGTGTTCCTTATAGTTGTTATCGACTATAGTATTTTATTTATAAACTATATACGCGTGTTAGAATGAAAACGAAATGATCACTTCTTATGATCACCTCTTGTACTCCTTGAAACGTATTACACATTGATTGTTGATTCTCGTATTGATTTCCTTTGAACCTGATCGTGTTAAATGATGATGAAAAGAAATATGTATTTGGCATTATATAATGACGCCTGGCCAACGTGATTATATTATATTAAATACATGTGGACATTTCAAAGTCGTATGATACGTAGTGTGAAACCTTGTTCTTCACCTTTCATACTACTCAAATTCTAAACAATGTGAATTTTGTTCTTCACAATTCATTATCTTGGCATTGACTTCTGTGTGTTATTCATCGCAGAACCGAATCATGCCTCCTAAGCAACGAGTGACTAGGAATAGTCGACGAACAGAAACACCTCCAGTTGTTGAAACTCCTGAACAAATCATTGAACGCCGAATTGCTGAAGGTATTGCTCAGTATGAGGCAAGCCGTAATCGTGAGAACGTGATAAACAATGGGTTTACCCCTGTGAATGCTGAGACTACTGTGAATACTCAACGTGGGTGTGATCGGGTCCCAGCGGTCGGTCGGGTTTTACCCCGGTCGTTATACCAACCGTCAGGACCGTGTGATCGTGTGAAGGTTTTAAATTTATAATTTGCTGGGAAGCCTAAGCTTTATTACTACCTACTGCTCTAAGGGTGTTAGGGTAGTAAGCGGTAAGTCTGACTCAGGTGTCGTTCTTAAAATCGGAGCGAATCAAAATGAAGTGAATACCTCAGATAATAGAAGCAAAAAGGATGGATTTAATAGAGCAGGTAGGGTTTGTTTTTGGTATTTTCTAATATAACTAAAATACAGGAAAGTAAATTCTAAACTACGGATAGGGTAAGCAGATAGCTAGAGATTGTGATTGCTGAAGTTTCAATATTCAGATTTCGAGACGATGTTCATTATAAAAGGTGATTGGAGACTTGCCTTAGTAATTATCAACAGAGGTTTGCTGTAAACACTAGCACCCTACGATTTAAGTGGAAACCCTAAGTCGTATGTCACTGAATACTAGGTTATCATGAGTCTGATCAGATCAGGCTGCTCAGCCCCCAACACTGTCCGATGAGGACAAGTGACCCTTCTTGGAGTTCGCTCTTGGGTGCATGAATAAGGCAACAGACCAATATTTAATTTCTGACCTTTCTTAACACCTAATTCTAATTGATTTTATTAAGGCTCATACTAATTGCTTGCTAATGTATGTTAAACTATCAGTTATGTTGGATCAAGGGGTTTAAGCATCCTACACTACAGCTGAATGTTCGCTTTCTTTTCAAGATCCCTTCAATTAATAGAAGAGCACAAATATTTCTGTCAAGGGGTAGACCCTCCTTTGCGATCAAACGTTCATCCCTAGGTTTGTTTCACGGTGTATACTACATTTTTTAGTAATTCCACAGCTTTTATATATACCTAGACCATGTTCAGGAAGGGTAACTTCCAGGTATCCATGGTGTCATATGCTTACAACCGGTCCGTAGCTTCCACGCATTTGTACTTCACTAGCGGTGTTTCCAGGGCTATACTAAGTACTGGGCCGTTTTACAGCATGTCCACAGTTTCATACAAAAACACAAATAACTATCTACCGATACTAGGGTTGATCAAGTCCTAATACTAAAGTAATAGCCACGTGAAAGCTTAGAAAGGTTGAAATAGGTGGTTTAGATCTACAGCTTGAGAAATTTAACTCGATACATAACATAGCAATTTCCAATCACATATTTAATTAAAGATTAATTTAACATCATCCCTACTCCTAAATATCTACATTTCAACAATCACAATATTACACTACTCAATAAACATGGCAATAAATAAAGCACATACCATAATACTATGCATGGATAATTCAGACATAATAACAGTTTGAGAGAATAGATATCACCGGATAATAGGGCAGCGTAACAAAAGAAAAGAACTT
Organism: Helichrysum umbraculigerum; assembly: GCA_949592205.1. NCBI lineage: Eukaryota > Viridiplantae > Streptophyta > Magnoliopsida > Asterales > Asteraceae > Helichrysum > Helichrysum umbraculigerum. Next base: position 325,175,619 of record CATIUR010000001.1, on the reverse strand, counting down.
GCAATCCTTGAATAAAAGCCTGAGCACCAATACTCCTTGATTACAAAGCTAATCTCTACTCTAATCTACTAGCTACCCACTAATTACTCTCTAACCCTCTAGAGAGAGAAGTTAGAGAGAGAAACTAACTAACTAAGAAAAAAAATTACAAGAAAGTGTGTGTGAAAGAGTGAATGAAGAATGTGATGAAGGTGTTCTTTTGAATGAGGAGGTTGGTCTTGTATTTATAGGCAAATGGATCACCAAGCTAGCTTCACAAATCGACACCTGATTCTTCCAATTTGCACTGAAATACCACCCCTAGCTCAGAAATTCGGCACCAAAAGGGTAGTATTGAACACCAAAGGGGTAGTATCGGATAGCTTTGGGGTAGTATTCAGCACCAAATGAGGGGTATACCATACCAAAAAGTGTGTATCCGGCTCCGTAGAGGGGGTATACCACCCTTACAAGGGGGTATACGGCCCTAAACAGGGGGTATACGGACCCTAGAGGGGGTATACGGCCCCTGTGGGGTGGTGTACTCCCTGGTCGTGGTCTTGTGCACTGGATCGTAAGTCTCGGTCGCTTGGTCGTAGTTTGTTTGGCTCTAGTTTCTTCGTTCTTGATCCTTTTTCAACGTTCTTTATATCCACGTGTTCGTAATCTCCAGACCTACATTTTAAGATACTTATTAAGTCCCAGATTGGATTTTTACGATAAAATAGCATGTCAAATGAATTATGCCTATTTAAGTGTGTTTTCTGTCCATTTACCGTTGTTTTCGAAATACTTATAAAGTTTTGACCTTTTTAACAAAATGTGGTAAATGTGAACTTTATTGGCATGTTTTTGTTAATTAAGTGCTAAATATGAGGTAAAAGATGTGCGTAAAACATGACTTTTTACGTCAAATCTTATATCCCACACTTAGACTTTTGCTTATCCTCAAGCAAACCGTATCTCATTTTGCTCTAGGTTTTGAGAAAATGGAACGTTTGATGAGAAAAGATATTTTCCAAGGACATCACTTCCTCAAAAAAAGTAAATCATTTAAAAAGTAAGCATCGGTAGAATAAGAAATCTTAAAACTGAAATGGTTGTCCCTTTAGCATACTTTGCAACTCTCGAGATGTAGAAGTACATGACTGGGCGATCCTCACAGGTGGTCACTCAATTCACTCAAGAAGTGTATCGGGTTTCCTATTCTATAAAGAAACGAAATCGCTCAAAGCCAGTCATGCAGCGCTTATCGTCATAGGCTTGGTCGAGAATCGCATCTCCACCACTCCAAATGAGGACGGTGCTAATTATCCCAAGGCATTTTGTTGGGTTGTAACTTTAGGTGAGGGTTAATGGGTATGAAAAAGGGTAGTTTTAATGTTTAAAGGGTATGTTTATCTTAGAAATTTTTAAGCTTATGAAAAACTTTATTTAGATATGCTTTTTAATGAAAATGGAAACGGATAACGGATTGGGAGGAAGTGAGCTATTTTGACTTCTATCTTTATGAAAACACATGGAAGATTTATATTTTTCAGAGATCAGAGTTTTCGGGAGATTTTGAAGCACTTAGCTTTATTTAGATGATATATTTTTGGTTTATAATTTCTTTGCCCAGGAATTTCTAAGGAATTTTTTTTATTTTCTTAGTGCCTTTTTGAGATCCTTTTCGTACTTTCATTTTTCAATCTTTTTGATATTTCGAATTTTACTTGGTGCCAATTTTTCGCATCGCAAGATTCTCGATCTTTTGAGATTTGATTTTGAAAACGCACACGAGAAGTTTGAGTAAAACACGAAATTTGTGATTTTTGGAGTGAAAGCAAAAAGAATATCTAGATAGCATTTTTCAAAAATTTAAAAATTCAAAGATAAGGTTTTGGTGGGTATGGAAAGGAATGGGTTTTAAAATATTTTGGTTATTAAGAAATGAAAAGGTTAAGGCTCAACATGGTTTACTAAGCGGATCATCGATACTAAAATTGAGTATCGGCAGGGTTAGGCTTGAAGAGATATGAGAAAAATGGGTTTAATCATAATAAATGCCAAGATCCTCTAATTGCACCTATACCGCGTACGGTACTCTTTGGTATGGTCTCGAAGCGTATACCAGGAACAAGTTCTAATTCTAAGACGCATGCATCGGCACACACACAGAAATGAATGGTGAAGCATTAAAAATGAATGCTTATTAAAGGCTGAGAGTCCCGGAATCACTATCAGTTAGTGATTTGGAATCGCAAAGTGTAAAGTTTAATTGTAGAAGGGGGGGGGGGGGGGTTGAATACAATTTAACAACTAATTCAGATTTTAACTTAGTTAATTAGTTAGATTTAAATTGTTTAACAGAAACAGAGTATGACGATAATAATAGAGAATTCAAATATATGACAATATCAAAGTAAAGAAGTAATAGTAGCTTAAAACTAAATTGTATTGATTATTAAATTCACAAGTATTGAATGCGGAATGGATTAACCAATGTTAATCCAATTCAAACACTTAGCTAATCTATTACAGGATGAGAAGAACAGCAGTGGACAAACATGCTGACTGTTCTCTCGCTGAGCGACAATACGTACTCTAGACAAACTGATCACTGACAAATAAGTGATAAGTATGATTGAACGACTAGCCTCTACAGTACAAAACACTGGACTATTTATACTACAAGAGTTCCTAAAATATCTCCTATAAAATAGGATCTTGGAATGACACGTGTCGCTGCTTGAGTGGCTTGATCTCTTATGAACCGACATTCTGCGGGTCCCAATTCTGTTACCGCAAATATCTCATTACCTTAAAACCAATCATTCGCTAACACGTAATCTTTCGGACATACTTCAAGTTGGAACACTCTTGCTGATGTATAGATAAGTACAGTACATTCTGTACTTGATGATTGAGAGGCTTTATTGAATAGTCCCTGAAGATGTAGTAATCCTCCTCACTCACTGCGAGCTAACATGCTCTTGTAGAATGACTTGAACTAGAGATCTTCAGTGACTAGCTTTTATTCTGGCAGTGACTTTTGCCTTTATTGATTTGAAGATGTAAAGCTCTCGCTGTCAAGATCAGCGACACACCAAGTTGAGCTTTAATCTTCCTCAGCATATCAATTCCTTGAGAGTAGAATGACTGACGATCAGCGAAACCAATCTTCAGCAACAACAGCTTTGATATAATCCATTTCTTCATCGAGTAGTGTTTCGTTGAGTTGGTCAGCGACCAGCGACTCAACATGGTCAGCGACCAGTGACTCAACAATCTCCCCCTAAATGATTGTAATCGAAGCTCCCTAGACAAACTTGTTGCTGAAAAAGTTTATAGTCAGTGTTTAAGATTTTAAACATTCAGTGACTTGTACTTGTGATCCATTCATTTATCATGCAAGAGGGAAATTAGTCACTTAATCTAATATTTATCCTACATTGAAAAGTAACTAAGCATAAGGAATGTTAGAGTATAGCATACAGATAATCAAATTGTCACACAATTGCGGAAGTGAATAAGTACGTATATAGAATTAGTTAAGAAAAGAATCATGTACCTTTTAACAGAGCTCCAGATAAACTATTAAGGTTTAATGTAAAACCTCTCTATGATCGCACACACGACGGAAACTCAATAGGTATGCTAGTACACTGTTCACAACACTCACAACCCTTGTGCTTTTCTTCTTTGGTCGAACCACACAATAACCGATCTTCATTAGGGTTGAAAACATTCAAACCCTAGCTTTCTAGCTCCTAAGTCGCACTTAAATTCGCAATCTTAACCCTAAGATTGAATTAAGCTTTCAAAAATCGTATGGTTTAAGGCTGAGGCTAAGCCTCTATTTATACTTGCTGGGCAGACCTTCCAACCGGCGGTTGTGTTGGCTTTTGATCCAAGTATCCACTCCATGACCAGCGTGTTCCACCGCCTTACCATATTTGATTCCAACCGGCGGTTGGATTGAGTTTCTAGAATATTCCGTGTAAGGTCCCCTAGGTCTGGATCGATAACGAGGTTATCGTAGGTATTAAGGTGCGGAATCCCTCAATACGTGTTATATGATATATAACGTTTATATCGCGTGTATTATGCGATTATATTAACTAATAAACTTTTTTTTTTATTACTACGAGTGTAAAACTATCAAAACCTAGTCTTTAGCACACAAGAAAAGCTCTGGATCGACTGAAACGTTCGTACGGGTATTTTGGAAAAAGTTATGATTTTCTAAACCTAAAAACGTATTTATTACATCTCGGTTCGCAGCGCATGGGCCTGCAGACCGACTCAACTCGCAGCCCAATATGGCCCGACGAATCCAGTTCAGTTCGCTATGCTCTTTGCGAACCCAGATCTCATCTCGCATTGCCATGCCTTGCGACCTGAGATCTGTTTCGCATCGCAATACATTAGTTCGTAATCCACATTTGTCTAATACTTTATTCAAATTAACATATCTAACAAATATTAACCTCGAACTAATATCATTTATTTACAAATCGAAACCAATATACAAACTTGATTATAATATCAAAAGTCCTATTACAAGCTAAATATGTTGTCACAAAACATGTCTCAACAGACTCCCCCTTGACAATAGCTCTAGCGTCTTTATCTTCAAGTTATCTTTAGTCTCAACTTGTAAATCTTGCTTCCCACGTAGATCTTTAACTTCACGCAAGTCTTTACCATCAGCTGATAATCACGTGCAATGTCAACCCATGCTTCAGTCGTCATGATCCTATTCTCGTGTAACTTCAACAGATCATTCTTCAACAAATTCATCAGGTGTCGATGGTCATAGACTCTCAAAGGTTCTCTTTCACCACCTTCAACATCATCATCAGCTTCAACCATAATAGCTTCTCCAGTCGCTGAATCTACGTGCCAACTCTTTAGATTTCCCAAAACATCCTATGGCATAGTCTTCAACGGGATCTGCTGTACACATTTGATAGCTGGATAAACTTTCTTTCTCAAACGCCTTCCAGTTCTCTGACTTCTTTCTTTAAGCTTGATCGTTTTTCCAACCCTTGGCTTTATTCTTTCAAACTTCATCGACCAACCCTCAGTCTTGATAAGTTTCTCAACATACTTTTCAAAATCATCATTACTTGGGTTCTTCAATGCCAATCGAGCCAAGTCTCGAATCTCAAATCTCGGCAAAGAACTGAATACCGCAAGCTTCTTCTCAAAATATTGAACTCCGTCAAACCTTTTGATCGCAAAAAGCTTTAAGTTTGAATCAAAATACCATCCAATTATTCCTTTACGCAGAGCACGCTTACCCGTAATATCAACTTCAGTAATTCCAATCTTTTTCTTTTCTTTTTTCAAAGGTTTAAACATCGGATTGTCCTTGAGCTTGTCAAGAAGTGGAATTTCTTCTTCAGAATCAGTCGAATCATCGATTTCTTCATCTACATCGACAACTCTTTCTCCTTGTTCATCTTGAAGTACAAATTCCATCCTAGATGGGCTCACGACATGTTCATCAATATCAGCATCAGGATCTACACCTTCGTCTAACCTAATATCGGGAACATAAGACCAATCCTCAGGTGGTACAAATTCACCTTCCTCTATATCATAATCGATCTCAACTTCAACCTCATAAAGAACCTCATTGTCTGAATCACTCTCAACATTTATATCTACAAATGACACGAATTAAATATTAATAATATAAATCCTTTCATTGATTACCCTGAATTAATCTAAGAATTTCTTTATTATTTCTATTGATTCTAACACATAAAGATTTTTCAAAATAAAACTTTTATTGAATATAAATATTTTTACAATCAATCTAAGTTTACATAAATCTAACTATTTAATAATTTCCTTACCAGCTTCACTAACACCAACACCGCTTCCACTAGCCTCAGCACCACTACCACCAGCACCAACAGACTCCCCCTGAATCATGGTCTGCTTACCATTCGTTGAAGGACCAGTCAGCTCACCATCTTTTGGTGCACCGGGATCATCATCTGTGTCATCACGTCTCTTCTTAGCAAGTTCATCTTCTCTGCAGGACTCATCAAGTATCAATACCTCCCCCTGAGGTGACTTGTCCTTCTGCAGCTTTGCGACCAAACGATCTAACCTATCGATCTGCCTCTGCTTATCAGCAACATCATCAACCAAAGATTGGTTGGTTTTAAGCAGCAGATTATAAGCTTCACCCTGGGTCGTCATTTGTTGCGCAAGAGACAAAGTTTGAGAACACAAAGTAGACGTGAGAGATTCCAACTCCTGAACTCTAGATTCCAAAGATGTAATCCTTTCCGGATCAGTAACAGGAGTAGATGCTGAAGTATCTGGTTGTGAAGGCTGTGGAGTAGTCACTTTCTTTGCTATCTCCGTAGCAACATCACGAAGAAGTCGAACTGCTGCTCGACTATCTTTTGTAGTCTGAAATGTACTTGGGGGAGCAGTAGCAGCAACAGTCTCCTGTCCAGTCAAACAACAAATATTAGTAAGAGTCACAGAAATATCTGTCTCAATCTCTGATTCATTAAGTATCGCAACATTAATTAAACTTGTATCTCTAACCTCAGAAGGTCTAGATACCGGTTCAATCGGCAGTTGTGAAGCCGTCTCCACTTGTTGTCTATCTTGAGCAACTGTTACAGAAACATCTGTCTCAGTGTCTAACTCCTGATTAACAACAAGTTCAGATGGTCGTAAATTAATAAAACTAACATGTGCTCGAAATATGACCAATCGTCAATTGAGAGCTAGCAGCTCTAGCTCGCTTCCTTCGACGGGTCTAGAGCTGTTCATCCTCTTCGTCTGTATCCTCATCTCTCAAACGAGAATCCGGATCCTTATCAGCAGCCTTACGCTTCCCTTTATCAGCGGGATCCATAATAAACTGAGATCTGTAACGAATCCTGCCAGCAGGAGGATCTCGAGGACCGACATTGTCATCATCAGAATCAGAAAAAGATGCAGTTTCACCGTCCTATCCTGCAGCTCTAGAAGGACCAACATTTATAGTATTTCTAAAACCACCAAAAATACCAGTGTCTGGTGTATTCCCCTGATCCCGTTCACCCTCAGGTCTACCGACCTCTGGGTTAACAACTGCAGGATCATGTACATAATAATATGCAACTTTATGATCAGATATTATCTTAATCATCAAAGTACTGATATCTTTATGAGAAGATTTTACAAGAATACCTATTCAGGTACAACATCGTGATATTGCTCGATCGCATGTAAGATCGGATCGTTGGCATCATCATGTTGACCAAGTACCTCTTGGACCAGCTGAGCAGCAATATTCGGAATAACCTGCTGTCCAGGCTTTTCAGCTTGATTAAGCACATCCTCTAGCAACTCTTGTGGCTCAGGATGAGGAACCACATCTCCAGGCTCAGGAGCTTGACCAGCACCAGCATCTAGCCAACCATTGTTCGGTGGCGCCACATAGTTCTCGTTGATGAGATAACCAAATAATGGTCTTTCTTGTGGCCTCAAATGCTCATCGCGTTTAGACAAATGGATAAACATAGCATTGTATCCTCTCAAGCCGATAGTATCAACGTGTATATCCAGCTGAAATCCTGGAAGATCAGGAATGCTGTGGCGAATAATAAGCATACATAATCTCAGATAAATCATAAATTTAGATCTAACCGCTCCCGAGATCTATCCAACGAAAGCCTCGAACAAATATGAAGAAAAACTGTATGGTTTGTTGTAAACCAGGGATAGTGACCCATATAACAACGACGGACTTAGCTCATCGTATCCGCCCTTCTTCACGCCAAAAACAGTAACCATGACGTGCCACAAAAATCTCCACTGGCAAATAACAAACCACTTAATAAATTGTCGTCCTCGCTTGGGTCCTATGTAACCCATACGTGTCAGTGCACCCTCATTGAAATCCAAGGAATACACTGTCGGACCAGCTTCCTGATCAACTGTACCCAGATGTAATATCTGTCATAGATAATCAGCAGAGAAAACGACGGGTCGATTGTTGACCCTCGTCCGAATAACCGGAGGGTCGACCGTCGTGTCGTGCTTTATATTAGCCCAGAATTGGGACAATATATCACGTGAAAGAGCAGCAGACTCCGTAATTGCATAACTAATACGAGATCGTGCCAAGAATGTAAGAATCTGAGTCAACCTGGTAGCACCTCGTGCCTCAACGTCTAAATCGACAAGCACGTTGTGAGTGGAAGCAAATGATCTAGCAGCCATATCTGTAATAGAATTACACGAATGACAGATCATTAGTTTAACTTAACGAACAGTAATTAAATTCTAACTATAATGTTTTGTGAATATTTCACCGAACATCTAAGTTTACAATTTAATAATAATGTAATTTACTAAACTTAATTGAACGATTAAGTATACATAACTTAATTATCAATTATATTTTATAAATTATATGAAGTTCGTAAGTCTAACATTATTTAACTTGTTACTTATATAAAGTCTCTAGTCGAATATACAACAACTAGTAATTAACTTATCAACCTTAAGTTCTTAAGTCTATAACAAATAATACGTGATCATGAAAGTCAAAAGCCGAGTAAGTAGATCTCATTATATACTTGTAAGTTTAAAACAATTTATCAACTCACAAGACTTTATATTCAGTTCGCAGCTCACTTCGCAGACTTAGTCAACTCGCAAGTCAACAAGTCAACGAAGTGAATTCGACTCGCAGGTCAGCTCGTCTCGCAAGCCAAGTCAAAAGTCAAACGGTCAGTTCGCAAGTCGGGGCAGCGAACTGAGATTGAACTCAGTTCGCAGATGCTGCTGCCATACCAACTTCGAATTTAAACGAACAATCGAGCAAAGAAAAATGCGTTTAAACGGTTAGTTCATGTACTATAGATAGCGATTAACAAATCCTCAAATTTTCATGAATCAATAATCACTAAGTCTTAGTAATTCTACAATTGATCGAACCGTAACCCTCAAAACATAAAACTAACGATTACACGCTAAAACGCAATGAAATTGAGTGAAACATACCTCAATCGATGCGTAATCAAAAGTTGTATAAAATGCATGAAGTAAAACTCGTTCCTTGTTCGTGAAAATCCGAAAATCAAACGAAAAAATCGCTCGGGTCGCGTCGCACGAAAGTCAGCTCCCAATGGTTTGGGTTCGGATCGCAGAGTAATGTGGAAAGTGATGGTTTGACTCGTCAAGTATGCAACCTTTTATACCCTAGGCTCAATTCGCAGGTTTGACAGGTCAACTTCACAAGTTTGACCAAAAACACGAATTTAGCACTTAGTATAATTTGAAATACGTTTATTTCGTACAAGTCAAAATAAAATATTTTTCACTTGTTTTAATACAATTGTTCAACACGGATAAAATCACAGTATAATTTAATTCCAAAGGTGTGACACCCGCCAAATTAGGGCTAGTATTAGTGCCTAATCAGTTATTAATACATGTAATTAGTTCTTTGATTAGGCTAATTTATGTATCATTATATATATTGTTGAATATATATACACGTACGCGGTTTATTTAAATCGTACATTTTTATATCGGATGGATTCCATACATACGGACGTTGGTGAAATTTTTTGTTAAATAACATAAATCTATTTGGTAATTAAATAGTAGTTATTTACCTCATATTATTATGTAATAATAATATACAAAACAATGTACGTTTTATTTAAAACGTAACCGACACGAATTAAACGCGCGAAACGCGCCCGACAAACGAATAAAGCTCAAGTTATATTTTTATAACTCAAAATAAAGTATTTTGATTAAATACTTCGGCTAAAAATATTATGAATATACGAAAACAATAATAACGTTTAAAAACGTTACACGATTAATTTAAACGCAAAAACGAACGTGCAAATCGAGAACGACAACTTAACGAAACATTTTAATAAAATGTTTACTAGGTATTTTAAATAATACTTCAATCGAAAAATATACGAATTTATATCGTTCACAAAACACGTATATTAAACGTTTAACGTTTAAACGAACGTCAAAACGATCGGGTAAACGGGCACCGTATGAAACGTAAATTGGGAAAATGAATTAACACAATCACTAGGGGGTGGGGGTGTCACACCCCCAAATCGGTAATCGTGTTTATTAATAGTTTAGCGGAAGCTTTTAGTTAATTAGCGGAAGCATTTTAATAATAGTTGAGCATTGAGGGCGGACAGATTCGATAGTGCATTCATTGTATCAGAGTATATGATCATACAGAACATACATATATATTTAAGATGCCATAAGTTTAAAGTTATTACAAAAGATACGACTTATAAAGTCGTACATAAGTAGGGTTGTCAAAGACAACATAAGTATTTGAAAATACAAGTTTATAAAAGAGGGATTTCATAAGTATAACCAATAGAATTGATAATACAAAGGAAATCCAAGTGTCCCAAAAGTAGCATCATAAATAGTCAGGTTGCCTACGTCCTTTATGCATGCAGGAGTACCTGAGTCCTAATTCCCTGAAAAACATAGTAAACTGTCAACATTGAATGTTGAGTGAATTCACAGGTTTAAGTTTTGTATAAATCATTCATTTACACAAACATAATATTTATATGTAAGGTAGGAAACACAAGTATTCTAATTAAAGAAAACATTTCCTATAATTAGTAAGAATGTCATTCTTACTACAATAATAGATGTGTAGGAAACACAAGTTTAATCATAAACATTTCCTAAAAAGTAGTCGCAGGATATACAGGTTTATCAAATAAGTAAACATATCCATTTCAATAGTTAAGGAAAATCAGGTTTAGCAGTCAAGCAAACATTTTCCAACAGATAGTTAACAGGAACTCAAGTTTAACAATAAAGTAAACATTCCAATAATAATCATTACAGGAAACACAGGTTTAACATTTAAGTAACCATTTCCTATGAATAGTTGTTTTTGTGGGAAACCAAGTTCAACCAATTAAGGTAAACGTTTCCTAAAATATAATCTCACAGAGGAACCCCTGTCCTATTAGTCATCACAGGGAATACCCTTCTCAAACCAAGTTGTTGTTTAGTAGTTTAGTTGTGTGGGAAATATAGACTATAATCCCTCCAAGGTGAGCTAAACCTTTAGAGTTAAAGTAACGACACTAGTACTATAACCAAACCACGACTAGTTGCTTTGTTGTTGCCTCAGTAACATCTTAAGTATACACTCCTCGTTACGACTATCGTCGATGTGGTTGGAATGACCAACGAGTAATATCCTGGGAGGGTTGTCAAGTCGATAGTACTATCTGTATACTCAGTGGCTAGAGTCACCTAGCTAATGGTTATAGGTTGCAAGCACTGGGACTTTATGTGCACTACAACTACCTCGCGTAAACCTAGGATCGTACCAAGATCTGTTGTCTTATTCCCAAAATGTTGTGAAAACGTTTCATATAATTAGTTCGAGTTAAATCAATATGAAAACATTTTATTGAAATAGTTCAAGTTCAACAATATAATACGAACACCTTTCATATTAACAATCCAAGTTTAATAGCATGAAAATGATCATGTTAATCAGTTCACATAATAGCATGCAGCGCAATACAATAAAGCATATAGCATGTTATCACATTGTACTATGTTTTCCACCCCTGGTTTTAAAAGCATTTAAAACAATAAAAGTTAGGGGCTGTGAACTCACAGTTTTGCAATCTTCAGCAAAATATACAGCTAGCAAATAATCCCACAGCGTCGATCAAATACCTAGACGCAAATAATAATACTTGTATAAGTATACGGATTATTTGTTAAGTTAAAATGTTTGTAACATTTTAGTTGTTGTTGACGTTTGTGTTAGAATAATCGTTAAGTTTAGGTATGTATTTATATACATATTAGTTGAATATATATATTCTAATATATATATTAATTGTCGTCATTGATTAAGTTCATAAGTACATAGGTATATTTATAATTGTCGCGTAAATATACGTACATAAATGTAGTTGTCGTTGTTGTCGGTTATGTTTTAAAAACATAAATATATTAGTTATCAAATAACTTTGTTATATCGAATGTATAAGTCGTTTGTTAATAGTCACGAATAAAACCTTGTTGTCGTTTAGGTTTTCAAAACGTAACTCATTTGTTGTAAAAATATAACTTGTTTTTGGTTTATCGTATATATATATCTATATAAATACACTTGTAAAAGTTTCGTATTTATTAAAATATATAAGTCATCGTTATGTATATAAATCTTCCATTTATATAGTTGGTATTTACTAAGTTAAATCGTCCCATTTATACTTCTCGTTAAATATATATATATAAGTTGTCCGTTAGTATATATATATATAGTTTTATTATCGTATTAGTTTTGTCGCGTTCAAAGTGTCCGTATAGAATTATGTCGTGGATATAAATTTGTCTCAAAGTCGTGTCCGTATAAAGTACTAAGTCTCGTTGTCACAATAATATTCAAGTAGTAAGTCTCGGTTTGTATAACATTTATTAGTTTTGTCCGCGTTTTAAAAGTCGAAAACTGTTTTCTGTTTAAAAAAGGGTGAAGCCGCCGGCCACGGCTTGAAGCCGCCGGCCTCTTCCAGGTTGGGTTTTAGCCGCCGGTCAAGGCCTGAAGCCGCCGGTCTCGGCTTGGGTTTCAGGTTCTGGTTCGTGTTCTGATCATACACAAACACATAGCTTTTGGTTTATATCCGATTTTTAACATGATCTTTCATCAATATATGTTATATAAACCTATTGTAACATGTTTTAACAAGTTTATAACAACAATCATCAACATATATCATAATTTAAAGAAATTATATAAATGAAGAAAAATGTATAAAATGTTCCTCACAATGATTTAAGGAAGATGATGATGATTTCTGAGTTGATGATGATGATTACGAACGATGATGATGATAAGTGATCAAGAAACCATTTTGTTTGTAGTTTTAGGTGTTTGATTTTGTGAGTTTGAAAGGTTGAAGATGATGAAGATGAAGGTGCTTTTGGTGTTGCTTATGCTGCTGCTGCCTCTTGTTCTGCTTCCAGTACACACCAAAACCAGAGAGAGCAAGAAAATGAAGTGAAGTGTGTGTAAATTGTGAAGATCAAAATGTAGGTGAGATGTATTATTGTAGATCAAAATTTCAAAGGCACGGTATGGAGGGAGTTAAAATCTGTCGCCCAGATATTTTGCAAAGTGTGTTATTGGTAGTTTTTAGCCCGTTAATTTCGTGTACGGGTATAATTTGTGGTACTTTAGTTATAATAAAATTTCGCGTTATGTTTCTCGATATCTCAGATTTAGGAATTTGAAATCGAAATGTGAAATACTTTGTTACAAGTATAATTAAAATTAATCACAGTAAAAGTACTGTATAGTTAAAACGCGTGCCAGATTTCAGTTAAATTTAGAAATCATATTTTGAGGTAATGTTCTACACATTAAAACAGTAACTTACGAAATAATACTTTTATTATTTGAAACCTCTAAGCGCGTTTTAAAATTGTTTCTGTTCGTAATACGCGTAACAAAAATCGTCTAAATGTTTCGTTTTCTTTTCGTTATAATACTTTTATATAATAATTTCAATATAAAAATTACTCAAAAGTATTTTCGAAGTTCATTTTGGAACTTTATTATTCGCGATTAATACGTTTATTATAAAACGTATAATTTGTTATATTATATCAATAATATAATTATATAATAGTTGTAATTAATAATTTTCGAATTATTAATTATTTTGTATCACCAATGTTATTACGTTCTATTCGTAGAGTTTGATATATTTATTTCGTACGTAATTATATATATACACATATAACTACTATCAAATATATCACGTATCACATAGTAAGTTTATCAAAAACTTGACACATAAATTGTTTTGAATTCACTAATCAGGGAATTACTCTAGGTAATGCATGAAATTAGGTTAAGTAAATACCCTAATTGGAGGATTGTCACAGGGGGCCCACAAAAATCTGCAGATTTTCATACCCTAACCCACCCCATACCCTTGACTCTTTTGGTTGATCATTTCACTCAACCATCTCACTTTCCATTCAACCACTTTACACTCAAACTCTCCCTCCATCTCTCTACTCTTCTTCTCCCTCTCCCTCACTAAAAATCAGCAGCCCAAACCACCAAGAACACCACCAAAAGTCATCATCTCACTCGGTTACTTCAAGATAAAACGATCACGAGAACGCGAGCAACACTTCTACCTTTTCGGATTTTTCATACGATCATTGTAAGATTTCTGACACTTCCAAAAACTACTTATAATATGTTTATATACATGTTATCTTGCTCATACAACTATAGAATGTCCAAATGCTAAGCCAAAATGCATTTTAAAACTCGCATTTATGTTTTCTGTTTTCGTGTCCAGATTCTGTTCTAAATTCAACAATTTTTATAAAATTCATTTCTTAATGAAAAGTGACGTTTATTAAGCCTAAAATGTAGTACAAGAAGTAATATTTCTAAAAAAAATTGTTTCATAACATTCTGACTTCGTTTAGTACCCAAAAATGATTTTCTCCGATGACATATACTTTCTGTCTTCTGGAGATAGAAAGTTGCACCTCATTCTCGGAGCCATAACTTGAGTTCTAAGTTGAATAAATGCATGAATCATATACCAAAATCTTCGTATGGATGTTGTCTACAAAAAGTTCTTCTTTGGCTCGTTCTAAAAATACACCAATTCTTCCAGAAAATTTGATTTGTGAACAAAGGTTTAAAATTCAGACCAAACTGAACGGTGATACTTTGTGAAGTTTTATAAAATATCAAACGACCTCCAAAAGTCATGAAAAATTTACAGGAAGTACATTAGATATGTAGGAACGTTGTGTAAAAAGTTTGGAACTTGATTCGGAAATTAACTTGGTCAAAACGAGCCACGAAAAACGTTAAAAATCTGTCAAACGAACTAGCAGCAATAACGAGTTACAAAGGCAGCAATAACTTATAACTAGCAGTCATAACGAGTGTCGCCGCTTATAACTAGCAGCCATAACTTATAACTAGCAGTCATAACGTGTGTCGCCACTTATAACTAGCAGTCATAACGAGTGTCGCCGCTTATAACTAGCAGCCATAACTTATAACTAGCAGTCATAACGAGTGTCGCCGCTTATAACTAACTGCCATAACTTATAACTAGCAGTCATAACGAGTGTCGCCACTTATAACTAGCAGCCATAACTTATAACTAGCAGCGATAACGAGTCTCGCCACTTATAACTAGTAGCCATAACTTATAATTAGCAGTCATAACGAGTGTCACAACTTACACTAGCAGTCTTAACTAGTGTAGCTCGTCACATAATACTTGAAAACACTTAACCACCAATTATTGGACTGGTGTAACAACTAAATCTTATACGATACAACTCAGTAACACATAAAACATGCTTTGTAAGCATACGATATAACATCATAATAATAACACTTTGAGATTATTATTACAAATCACTACCAACGGGCCGTACACATTTTCAAAACACAAACAAACAAATCAAACCAAATCATTTGGACATTACTAGTTGGATGAACAACTAGTATGGACTGTCTTTTGAGACGTCTACATATACTAATAACCTCGCGCTTTTTGCACGCCCGACAGGTTACAGTCTTCGGACATCTTATTTTACTACATCACATTTGCTTCATTGCATATCATCAGACTCAGGTGAGTCTCATAGCCCCTCATTTTAATGTTTTAAACCCAGGGGTGGGAATAAGTGCTCAGTTTTATTTACATGTGAACACAAGTACAAAACTCGATATATTACTGCCATGAGCTCATAGTTTGAGCTTAACTGAGGTGTCAGGATCACAATCAAGTACCCGATCGAGTTTGCCTCCTGCATGTGCCTAATCATACACACGTGTGAACAAATGATAATGCGTCCGTTCGACTGCAGTCGTGGTAGCGCGACTACCCCGGACGGGGATTGTCAATCCCATATGGTACCATACACTGTACTCTAAGTTAATACCCAATCCAGAACTCAAATAAAAACATCTAAGTAATCTTTTTAAGTTTCTCAGGCTCATGGTACCATACACTGTAACACCCCCAAATTTGATGATTTGCGGAAGCTTGATTTGGGTGTTACTAATCAATAACAAAGCACAAAGATATATAGTAAACGACTCTATATGCGTCGTTTTAACAAAATATATTGATAACTGAAATGTTTACAACATTTAAAGCTTTACATAGCTCGAGTTTTAAATAAAATGAGATTTCAGTACATAAGTACTTGAACAAAATATACTAATGCAAGAAAATCTCGATCGTCTGTATGCTGACTCGAGCTAAAATCCTGAAGCAGAAACATCCTACTGCTTGGTACCTGCGATATATGCTAAAAGGTCAGCTAGAAAGCAGGTGAGCTCACAGGTTTGAAATCAGTTAATATAGTATGAACCGCAAGATTTAAATAATGAATTGCATCCAGCAATTAAATAATGAATTGCATCCAGCAATTAAATGATAGTCATCGTGTATACAGCCATGAGCACATAGTTGAGCTTAACTCGAGGGCCGGGTCCCCTATAGAGAATTCCGGGCGAGGTGCCTCCACGAATGCCTAATCCACATTCGTCTTCCCAAATATTAGTACGTCCGTTTACCCGGTTAGTGCTTGCTAACCCGGACGAGGTGGGTCAATCCTATATGGTACCATATACTAATATTCACGCTACAACGTATTAACAACTATGCAGACGGAGGACTTTAAAATGATTAGTTTCGAAAAACTCATGTAGTATATGAAAAGTTGGTACTTGCGTTCACATGTTAAAAGTTGAGCAGTATATCACACCCCTGAGTAAAACAGTAAAAGAGGGGCTATGAGACTCACCTGAGTCGTTGAGTTTATGAAAATAAACTGAGAATGATTAGCCGAGAATCGAAGTCCAAAGACTTGTAACCTGAGGGTGTCCACGACACGCGATGGTTATAATATGCGAAGGTATCTAATAAGACTACCTTGTAGTTGTCCATCCAACTAGAATGTCTAAATTACATTTGGTTGATTGATTCAAATGTTTGAAAATATGTACGGCCCGTTGGTGACGGATTTGTAATAATAATCTCAACTATTATTATTTTGATTTCGTGTCGTTTTACTTGAAAAATGTGTTTTGATTGTGTTTTAGAAGCCGTTACGGAATCTAAGTACGGGGGTCCGGGGGCAGCGCCCCTGGTAGCGGGGTCCAAGGGGCGGCAGCCCCTGGCGGGGTCCAAGGGGCAGAGCCCCTGGCTGGGGTAGAGCTGCCAGGTCAGTTGGAAAATTTTTATTTCTACTATATTGCTTTGACGAAAAACTCATCTGGAACCGAATTTGGGTAAAATCGAGTGATAAATTTCGAGTCTCGACACTTAGTAAAAATCTATGTTTTTGAGGTTCTGATTTGTGCGACGTTGGGTGCGACGTCGCAGGTAGGATTGCGACGTTGAGCATGACGTCGCTAAAGGCGACGTTTCGCAATTTAATGCGACGTTGTACGTGGCGTCGCTATATGCGACGTTGTTGATTTCTGCGACGTAGGGGCTTGCGTCGCTAAGTGCGACGTGGTGAGGTATTGGCGACGTTAAGGCTGATGTCGCTATATGCGACGTCGCAATTTAATGCGACGTTGTGACTGACGTCGCACCACGCGACGTCACGAGGGGTTTTGCGACGTTGAAGCTGACGTCGTATAAATCTGGGTCCAAAAGCGACGTTACGGTCTGATGGCCGGAAAATGTGTCGAAAATGAGTTTTTCGGTTTCCGTTCGGTCCAAAACTTTTACCCAACCCATATTTGGACATTATAAGTTGATCCAAACCACTAACAAGCAAAAACGCTTAAAAACGAGAGATTTCGGGATTTGTCGGAAACTTACAAAGTGTCGGATCAAAAATCCGAAAAGATAGGATGATAGATCGGGATGCGGTGAGTCTTTTATTCCAAAGAGCCGATGAAATCCGAGCGCGTTTAGTAGTAGTATTTAGTGATTTTGTGAGGTTGGTGGTTATGGAATTTAGAGAGAAAAAGATGGAGAGAGAGAGAAATAAAGAAAGAAATGAAAAAGAAATGGAAGTGGTGGAGGTTAAATCCCCACCATTTTCAGTCCGCGCACTGCGCCCCGTGCGGTGTTCGTTTTCTCCGTCGTTCAAATGTTAAATAATTATTTTACATATTAATTGGTACGTTTTAAAATACAATTTATTAAGCGATATTTTATTTAAATATTTTACAATTCAATTTCTATTTGAGTTACAAAATGCAAATTTGTTTACTTAGTTTGCGCGTTTTAATATTTTAAATTGTGTAAGTTCCGTTTGTACGATACGTATGAATACGAAATATTATCATAATAATATTTTTGACATAAAAGCGTTATTTAAATAAAATTTGTCACCAACGTCCGTATTAAATTGAATCGAAATACCTTCGATTTAAATTGCGTACGATTTAACCAAATCGCATTTTCGTATATATTCAACAATATATATAATTCGATACATTAATTAGCCTAACACAGAACTAATTACATGTATTAACATCTGATTAGGCACTAATTACTAGTCCTAATTTGGCGGGTGTTACATTCTCCCCATGTTGGAAGAATTTCGTCCCGAAATTTAGCTCGAGGTCGTGTTCGAGGTAGAATCAGTGAAAAGTTGAGGATATTTGAGTCGCATTTGGTCTTCCCGTTCCCAGGTGAATTCCGGACCACGCCGCGAATTCCATCTGACCTTGACGATGGGAATACGACTTTGTTTCAGTTGTTTGACCTCACGGTCCATAATTTCAGCGGGTTCCTCAACAAAATGAAGTTTATTGTCAACACGAATTTCATCTAATGGAATGATAAGTGTCTCATCAGACAGACACTTCTTCAAATTCGAAACATGAAAAGTAGGGTGCACGCTGCTGAGTTCGGATGGCAGCTGCAATCGATAAGCTACGGGGCCAATCCGTTCGAGGATCTCAAAAGGCCCAATGTACCTGGGATTCAACTTCCCGCGTTTGCCAAAACGGATGACGCCCTTCCAAGGCGATACTTTTAAGAGTACTCGATCCCTAACTTGGAACTCGAGTGGTTTGCGTCTCACGTCAGCATAACTTTTCTGACGATCACGTGCGGCTTTGAGTCTGTTTTGGATTTCCACAATTTTCTCAGTGGTGGCGTGTATGAGTTCAGGACCAGTGAGTTGACTATCTCCCACTTCAGTCCAACAGATCGGTGATCGGCACTTACGACCGTACAGTGCCTCAAACGGTGCAGCCTTAATGCTGGCATGATAGCTGTTATTGTACGAGAATTCGCACAACGGTAGGTGTTTTTCCCAGTTTGTACCGAAATCAACTACGCAGGCGCGTAGCATATCTTCCAGGGTTTGGATGGTTCGTTCACTTTGGCCATCGGTTTGAGGATGGTACGCGGTACTCATATCGAGACGGGTACCCAATGCTTTTTGAAGTGATTGCCAAAAGTGAGAGGTGAAACGGGCATCTCTGTCAGAGATGATCGAGATTGGAACGCCGTGATGAGAAACGATTTCCTTGATGTAGATTTGTGTAAGGCGTTCCATTTTATCGTTTTCCTTGATTGCCAGGAAATGAGCAGATTTGGTGAGACGATCGACGATCACCCAAATGGTATCGCAACCGTTCGACGACTTGGGTAGTTTGGTTATGAAATCCATGGCAATTTGTTCCCATTTCCATTCAGGGATTTCAAGTTGTTGGAGTAAGCCAGGTGGTTTCTGATGTTCGGTTTTGACTTTCGAGCAAGTAAGACACTTGCTGACATAAGTGGCGATTTCGGCCTTCATGTTTGGCCACCAATAAAATTCCTTGATTCCGTGGTACATCTTATCGGATCCCGGGTGGATAGAATATTTAGACTTGTGAGCTTCATTCATCACCAAGTCTCGTAGGTTCCCGAAATTAGGCAACCAGATTCGGTTTGAGAAATACCTAATCCCGTTAGATTTGACTTCAAATTGTTTGTCAATACCCCGCAAGGCTTCATTTTTGATGTTTTCAGGTTTCAGGGCTTCGATCTGAGTGGTATGAATTTGAACGGTAAGGTCGTTGTGAATGGTCATACTGAGGGCTCGGACCCGAAGTGGTTTTGGTCATTCCTTTCGACTGAGGGCGTCGGCTACAACATTCGCCTTCACTGGATGGTACTTGATCTCGCAATCGTAATCGGTAAGCAACTCGACCCATCGACGTTGCCTCATATTGAGATCCTTCTGATCAAATATATGTTGGAGACTTTTATGATCGGTAAAGATGGTGCACTTAGTGCCGTAGAGATAATGTCTCCAGATTTTGAGAGCAAAAACGACAGCTCCAAGTTCGAGATCATGAGTGGTGTAGTTCTTTTCGTGAATTTTCAGCTGTCGTGAGGCATAGGCAATAACTTTATCTCGTTGCATCAATACGCAACCAAGGCCTTGGTGAGAAGCATCACAGTATACCACGAAGTCATCGGTGCCTTCGGGTAAGGATAGAATTGGAGCACTGCAAAGCATTTGTTTTAGAAGTTGGAATGCTGACTCTTGTTTATCGGTCCAATTGAACCTTTTGTCCTTCTGAGTCAGTACCGTGAGTGGTTGAGCTATTTTGGAGAAGTTTTCGATAAATCGCCGATAGTACCCGGCAAGACCCAAGAATTGTCTTACTTCAGTTGCAGAGGTGGGTGCTTGCCAGTCTTTGATAGCCTCGATTTTTGATGGGTCAACGTGAATTCCCTGACTGTCGATCACGTGACCAAGGAATTGAACAGTTTGGATCCAGAACTCACACTTAGAGAATTTTGCATACAGCTCCTCGTGTCTAAGTAGTTCAAGGATGGTTTTGAGGTGTTGCGCATGTTCTTGCTCGTTGCGCGAGTAAATGAGTATGTCATCGATAAAAACAATGACAAACTTGTCGAGGTAAGGTTTGCACACCCGATTCATAAGGTCCATGAATACAGCCAGTGCGTTTGTTAGACCAAAGGGCATCACTTGGAATTCGTAGTGCCCGTAGCGAGTCCTGAAAGCAGTTTTTGGAATATCGGTGTCGCGAACTCGTAACTGGTGATAGCCTGATCGCAGGTCGATTTTTGAGTAGAAACTTGAACCCTAAAGTTGATCGAATAGATCATCAATGCGAGGAAGTGGATATCGGTTTTTGACGGTCAATTTGTTCAACTCTCGGTAGTCGATGCACATTCTGAATGAACCGTCCTTCTTTTTAACAAATAAGACCGGAGCTCCCCAAGGTGAAGAACTCGGTCTAATGAATCCTCTGTCCAGAAGTTCCTGTAACTGGGCAGACAGCTCCTGAAGTTCGGATGGGGCTAAACGGTACGGTGCACGGGCCACCGGTGCGGCACCCGGCACGAGATCAATTGAGAACTCAACCTGTCTAGGTGGAGGTAAACCAGGTAGTTCTTCCGGAAAGACTTCGGGAAAGTCTCTAACAATTGGCACATCTTCAAGTCGTTTCTCCTCCGACTTCTTCTCTGTGATGTGTGCAAGTATTGCAGGGTAACCCTTTCTCAGAAATTTTCGGGTTTTTAAGCAAGAGATGATATTGAGTCCCGTCCCACCGGTCTCCCACTGTATGATCAAGGTTCCACCGGCAGCGAGTGGAATGCGGACGATCTTATCGTAACAAACGATTTCTGCTTTGTGTTTGGACAACCAGTCCATTCCAATGATAACGTCGAAACTCCCGATTTCAATGGGTACAAGGTCGATGGAAAAGATTTCGTCAGCTAGGTTTAAAGTGCAATTAGGTATCACACTATCGGTTTCTATAAGTTCCCCATTTGCTAGCTCTACAGTGTACTTAACATCTAAGGCAACAGGATTGATGTCAAGTAGTGGGCAAAAATCATCAGAGATAAAGCTTCTATCAGCACCAGTATCAAATAGAACAGAAGCATGTAAGTTGTTGAGGAGGAACATACCCGAGACCACATTCGGGTCTTGGCGGGCGTCCCCAGATTTGATGACGAAGGCTCTGCTTCGGGTGTTGTTGTTGTTGCTGTTGCGGTTATTGTTGTTGTTGTTGTTATTCTTCAGTTTTGGGCGCGTGTCCCTGAAGTGCCCGGGTTTCCCACACTCAAAGCAGACTTTGGGTGATCTGGTGTTGTTGTTGGAATTGTTGTTGGCAGGAGAATCGCAATCTTTGGTGAGGTGGCCGTACCTCTTGCAGTTGTTGCAAAAGGGACCACAGGAACCTTCATGGTGGCGACTGCACTTGGAACAATAGGGTTTGTTTCCAATGTAGCCCCGTGTGATGTCTGTGGTGGTGTAGTAGGCTTTGATGGTGTCGGGTTTCTTGTTTTTTTGGCTGGAGTGGTTATTGTGGTAGTCCGACCACTTTCGTTTGTTGTTTTGGGAGGATGAAGTGGGTGGTTCAGAATCTTGGCTCATGGACATCAGGTCTTGGGCCAACAGGATTGCACCGTCAATGGTGGTTTGGTTGGAAGAGGCAACATGCCCCCGAACAGGCTCAGGAAGGCCAAGGATGTACTTCCTGATTTTATCAGGTTCAGTGCTCACCATAGCTGGGCGGAGGGCGGCAAGTTGTTGGAATCTGGTGGTATAACCATCGATATCATCACCCTGAACCTTTAGGTTCCAGAACTCCTCGTCTAGCTTTTGGAGTTTGGCGATTGAGCAGTATTTGGCAGTGAGTTTTGCTTTCAATTCCTCCCAAGTTAGTTGGTAGGCAATGTCAGCACCCACTGATTGGGTATATGAATTCCACCAAGAGTGGGCATCATCTTCGAGAGAGCAGGTGGCGAAGTTTACTTTGTCGTTCTCCGCGCATTTGCTGACACGGAAAACAGTTTCCATTTTCTCGAACCATCTGATAAGTCCGATGGCTCCTTCAGAACCTTTGAAGCTGGAGGGTTTGCAGCTTTGAAAGTCCTTGTAAGAACAAGGTTTAGCAGTAGTGGTTTCAGCGGCATCGCTGTTTCTAGTAGAATTTTGGGGGGTATTCCGAGCCAAGGCTTCAGTAGCAGCCTGGGTTATAAGCGATGTAAGCTGAGCATCGGTGTATGGTCTTGTCTTTGGCGGCATGATTCTTCAATAAAAGAAATGAAGATACATGAGATTTTGTAGGAAAGCTGCATTTGTAATAGATGTACATGTATAAAAGCAGTAATACATGACATCAACATGGGAAAATGACAATTAATATGAGTTGAAACAACAAGGAATATTTGATAGCTAATATGAGTTCAAAGGTTACATCCTATGGATGTATTACAAAAGGCGTCGCGAATTGTTACATCCGACCGAATTATAGAGTAGCGCTTAGAAAGTTACTAGATTACAGAATAGATTACAAGGCAAATACTACACTATTCTTAACGTAGATTAATTTGTTCCATCATCGTGACAAGACGGTCCACAGTGTTTGCAAGTCTGCTAGCTTGTCGGGCGTTATCTTCTGCTAGTGTTAGTCGTTGTGTTAGTCCACGGGCATACTCTTCTGCTTCATGTGAGCGCTGTTCACATTCTTCCATCCTTTGTCGCAGAAGGGCATTTTCCACGCTGATTTCTATTACTTGGTTGCGAAGGACATCCATGTTGTTGTTTGTGGTTTCAAGGTCGTCGGAGACTTGTTCGATGCGTTCAAGGGATGTAAGTCTCCAGTTTTCGTTCGTTTCCTGCAGCACGACATCCATGGTGCGAAGTCGCTGCTCGTGTTGGTTCACCCTAGCGGCTAAGGCCAGAAAGGTGATGTGAGTGGGGTACGGGCCAGCTCGAGGCAACCTGTTGTTCCTCCTTGCTACCCTTGGGTTCTGCGACCCGGATTGAGAGCGAGATGAGTTTGATGGTGTGTTTGCCATTTCTGAGATAAAGCGTTAGTAAGATTGAGGCCTATATTCATATAGTTCCTATATTGTTGAGACATAGATTGTGACAACAGATCTAGCTTGATATAGGACTAGTGTAATTATTATTACGTTTGTATATTGGTTTAGATTTGTAAATAAATATTTGTTTTGTTAGTAATATTCGTTAAACATATTATTGTGTTAAGTTAGACGAATTATTAAATACGAAATAAATACATTCTGTGCGAGTCGAGTTCTCAGGTCGCGAGATTAACGAGCCGAGATGAGAACTGAATTCGTGGAAGTCAGTAGCGAATCGAGCTTGGTAATGGGCTTGGGCTGCAAGGCGAGTTGGGCTGAACTCGCTGGCCCATGCGAGCCGAGCCGAGACAGAATATTTAAACGATTTTTCTTTGTAAAATCGTTAACACCAAAAAATAACTTTTGCATTCTGATTTCAATTGCTGCGAATTCAACAAACCAGAGAAAAACATAACCTAAGGCTAGGCTTTGACGATTCGTTGTTTAAAGCTAAGTCTAGTTAAAACGCAATACGAACATATTCGTTGTTAGTAAAATAACACCGTATTGAGGGATTCCGCACCTTAATACTACAGATAACGAAGTTATTGATCCTAAAACTAGGGGACTTACATCTGGTATCAGAGCTTTCGGGCTAGACACGAGTGTGTTCGTGAGTTTTAGTTTATTGCGTTTTTGATTCGGGTCGTTTTTACGTGCATTATTGCAATACTAACGATCAAAATCATTCTCTGGAAGTTTTAGGGTTAGTTTACAGTCGAATTTCTCAGTTTCGTTCGTAAAAATACCTTAAAATTCGTTTTTCAGGTTTAACAGCCGTTTCGCGAGTCGAGATTAGGGTTCCAGCGTCGCCTGCGAACCGAGTTGAACTAGCGAGTCGAACTGAGGCTTGCAAGTCGAACCGAGATCTCTCGCGAATCGACATCACTTGCGAATCGACATCTTTTAGCAATCCGAACTGAGGCTTGCGAATCGACAAATTCTGCGAGTCGAGCTGAGATTGCGAGTTGAGCTGAGTCTTGCGAGTTGAGATTTCTGAATTCGCTGAAACAGTTTAATTTTACGTTTTTAAGATGTCTGACTTAAGTAGAATGATCGAAATGGACCACGAGGTGGGAAAGTCAAACGTTCCACCTAAGTTGTTAAGAATCGAGGATTACTACAATTGGAAGGACAGATTTGAATCTTACTGTAGATTCCATGATCTGTCTATCTGGATGTGTATCAAGAGTGGATACACCCCACCTACTCAAACTGTTCAAAATGCTACTGTAGTTCTTACCTATGCAAACATGAGTGATCAAGAGAAGGAAGCGTACAGAAATGAGAATAAATCACATTCTTGCATAAAGATGTGTCTTCCTAAATCCCTTGCTCATCAACTCAAGTCTTTTCATACTGCTAAAGCGCTCTGGGAAGCTTTAGAGAAAAGAGGTGAGGGAAGTCCACAGGTGAGAGCTGGCAAGAAGAGTCTTCTTAAAAAGCAGTTTACTATGTTTAAAGCTTTAAAAGGAGAAGATCTTGATGCCTATGTTACACGATTCTACCATCTGCTAAGTGAATTAGAATACCATGAAATTTTTGAAGAAGAAGTATCTAAAACCGACAAGTTCCTTGAGGGTTTGCCTTCTAAATGGGAAATGTATGGTGTTATGATTAAGGATAACGAAACTAGGTATTCTACTATGACCTTAGAGCAAGTCATTGACAAGCTGAAAGGTTATGATTTCTCCAAGAAGTCAAGAGATAGTGATTCTGATCAGGTTCAGAACCCTGGGCTGTATCATGGAAAGTCAAGTCTTTCGACTGCGTCATCAAGTTCGACCACTGCACTGTTAGTTGGTGATACTAATGAAAATGGAGAGATGATCACTGAAGATCTGTGCTTTATTTCCTCCTCTGGTGATGAGACAAAGGGAAAGAATTCTGAGAAGTCACCTCAAGAGCATCAGAAGATGCCGATGAGTGTGAAATCTGCTGAACAGCAACTGTCTGTTCTTGCTTCCTTTGTGGCATCATATGAGAACTACATAGAAGGAAAGATCAATGATCCTATTCTATTTGATGAGGATTATGAGCAGATAGATTCTGATTATCTTGAGGAACTGGAACTTCAAGATCAACTAGCGTTGATATCTAGAAAGGTGAAGAATTTCCTCAAGAAAACTGGTAGAAAGGTGTTGGGCAATAGATCAGGGTTTGATAAAACCAAGGTCAGATGCTTTAACTGTCAGGGTATTGGTCATTTTGCTAGAGAATGCCAAAGACCTAAAGTAGAAGCACAAGGAAAACAAGGTTCGGGAAGTACTCTTGCTTCCAAAGCCTTAGTGGTGAAGCAGTTGGATGGCTCGTATGATTGGCAAGCTCATTCTGAAGAAGCTTTGATGGCCGAGATCGAAGAAACAACTGCTGGATCAGTGTCCTACATGCCCACTGACATGGAACAGAGAGTAGAGGTGGCTGAGTCTGAAAAAAGGGCAAGTGATGATGATGTGCTATATATGGATTCAACTCCAGATATGAGTCCTGAAGAATTAGTGGCACGTATGGCTGAATTACAAACTGACAAGAAGAAGGTATGTTTAGATATTCTTAATCTTGCTGATGTTTGTTACTTAGTTACTGATTTACAGTCTCAGAATAGTGTCTTAACTGTGTCAAATAGTAATCTGTCATCACAATTAAATATGGATAAGGAATCTTATAAGACTGTTAGATCTGAACTTGATCAAGCTATTATGGATGTTCGTAGATTAAGTGATGATAAACAGGTCTTAAAAGATAAAATTAAGTCTGATGCGTTGGATAGAACAAAACTTAGAGATACCATAAGTGAAAAATCTGTTGTCATAGATGGTCTCTATATGAATATCAAAGACTTAAATGAGACGATTGCTAGTAAGGATCAGGAAATAGTGAACCTTAATTTAAGGTTAATTGAGCAAAACCGTAAACTTGAGAATTATAGGACATCTCAAATGGATAAAATGTTAGATGCTCAACGTAGTGTAAAGGACAAGACTGGGTTAGGTTACAATGATGTATCCCCGCCTTTTAATGCCAATTACACTCCTATTCCTGAGGACTCTGAGATGACTGAAGTTAATCCTGAGATTTTAGTAGCTGATAAACCTGAACAGTCAGAGGCACAGAAAGATGTTATTAAGAACGTATCATTAGATAATAGCAAGGCTTCTCAGTTCACCAAAATACATTTTGTATCGGGTGGAGTGATTAACGATGCTAAGATTAATGATAAAGTTGATAAGGAACAGCTTAAACCTTTAGTGCCTAAGACTCCGGATGAGAAAGCAAAAGTGAGCAAATCACGCAAGCAGATGTCATGTTTCAAATGTCATCAAAAAGGACACGTGGCTTCGTGTTGTCCTAACAAAAAGCCTGAAGCACCACATAAGCTTGTGATTGAGGAAAAGACACAGACCGACTCTAATATGACTGTAGACGGGTTAGATACCAAACCTAAGTTAGGTAATAAACCTGTGAACATTCTTAAAAGAGATGGTAAGCATAGTGTCTCCCCACCTAAACCTAAACGGTCATATACTCAAAGTGATAATTATGTCCATAAGTCTAGGGATGTGACACCGTCGAGGTTTAGATCTTCAAGTAGAGGCCATAGTCATTATGAAAGTGGCACTACTTCGCGATCACATGAGTTTAATTATAATTATCATAATAGAGCTCATACTTTTGTGCCTAAGAGGTTCTCCTCAAATTCACCTCTTAAGGCTGATCGTCCACAAACTCAAGCTACTTCGAAAGTAACCAAAGCTCCTGATGGGAAGAATGGTTATTTTAAAGAGCTTAAGTTTGTTGATGATAAGGGACAAACCAAGACCGTAATGGCTTGGGTCCCTCTTGATAACTGATCGTGTTTTGTGTTATGTGCAGGAGCATGCTGTGAACAAGGAGAGTTGGTGGTATGTAGACAGTGGATGCTCGAGGCACATGACCGGTAAAAGAAGTCTACTGAAGGACTTCAAGGATAGTCTCAAGCAAAAAGTAAATTTTGCAGGAGATAAAGGAGGAGTAATTTCGGGAAAAGGAAAAGTTTCAAATGGAACTTTGACTCTTGAGGATGTGAACTATGTTGAAGAACTTACACACAACCTAGTGAGTGTTTCCCAAGTCTGTGATAAAGGTCATCCAGTTTATTTCAATGAAAAGGAGGCCTTAGTCCTGAAGCCAGGTTTTAAAATTCCTGATGAATGGATATTGATGAGGGCGCCAAGGAAGAAGGACATCTATGCTATCAACATGGGTGTTCCTAACTCTTCAATGGTGTCTACATGTTTATTGTCCAAGGCTTCGGAAACAGATGCTCTGTTATGGCATAGGAGAATGGCACATCTAAACTGGAGAAAGATGAATTATATAACCAAAAATGGTTTGGTTCTAGGTGTACCACAAAAACGTTTCGAGTCTGAGGATAAGTGTGTTCCTTGCATGAAAGGAAAGCAGCACAAGAAACCACACAGACCTAAGACTGAAAACTCTATCTCCTCGCCATTTGAATTGCTACATATGGATCTCTTCGGCCCTATAAGCAAGAGAAGTCTAGGTGGCAAATGGTACTGTTTGGTTGTCACAGATGACTATTCTAGATTCTCATGGGTATTCTTTTTGGGATCAAAGGATGAGACTCCTGGAATTCTAATTGAGTTCTTTGATCTAGTAGAGAATGTCTATAAAAAGAGAGTTAAGCGTATTCGTAGTGACAATGGAACAGAGTTTAAGAATTCAACGTTGAATATCTATTGCTTAAGCAAAGGGATATTACATCAATTCAGTGCACCTTATGAACCTCAACAGAATGGTGTTGCTGAAAGGAAGAATAGAACGTTGATTGAAGCTGCTAGAACAATGCTTGCTGATTCAAAGCTTCCGGTCATCTTTTGGGCAGAAGCAGTGAATACAGCATGTTATGTTCTTAATAGAGTTCTTACGGTTAAGAGACATAACAAGACTTGTTATGAGCTTTTGAACAATAAGAAACCTAACTTAAAAGGGTTTGAACCCTTTGGAGTTTCATGCACCATATTAAAGACTGGACATCAAGCAAAATTTGGTGAGAAGGCTGACGAAGGATTTTTCCTAGGTTATATGCCCAATTCGCCAAATAAGAGAGTCTTTAATAAAGTCACAGGACGTTTGGAGGTAGTTTATAATATTGAGGTTACAAGCTATTCACCGGATGTTCATAAGGGCTTAGATTGGCAATTTGATTATTCTGATCTTTTTGCATCATTTAAAGTTCCTATTAGTGACTATGTCAGTGATTCAGAGATAGCTGAACATTTAGTGTTTGAAGATGAGAATATTGGTCCCGCTTCAACATCGAATGTTAAGCAGTCTGGAATCAAGACTACTGTTGACTCAGATAAAGCTTCCACAAGTGAGTCACAAAAACCTTCAGAGGATAAGTCTCTAGAAACAGAAGATCTTGATGATCTTCATACAAAGTTTGATGACATACTTACTCCTTTGAAACATCTAAGAATATCTTCAGCACGTACGGAAGATGTACCTGAATTGGAAGAAATTGGTACTAATTTGGAAGATGAGATACCAGTTGAACCAGTTACTACAACTAGAACGAGTAAGAATCATCCAGTTGAAAACATCATCGGTGATATTAATACTCCGGTTCAAACTAGGCATCAATCCAGAACTAATACGTCTGAGAATTCTGAATACCAAAGCTTGTATACTGCAATGAAAGAGACAGGGATTCCTAATCAATGTCTATATTCATGCTTTATCTCACAAGTCGAGCCTAAAAATGTTCAAATGGCTTTAAAAGAAAACTCGTGGGTAGAAGCAATGCAAGAAGAACTATCTCAGTTCTCTAAATTACAAGTATGGGAGTTGGTTGACCTACCAAAGGGAGAATATCCAATTGGAACTAGATGGGTATTTAAGTGTAAGAGAGATGATAAAGGTATCGTTACTCGCAATAAAGCTCGTCTAGTGGTTCAAGGTTTTAATCAACAAGAAGGTATTGATTACAATGAAGTGTTTGCACCAGTTGCTAGGCTAGAAGCAATTAGAGTATTCTTAGCATTCGCATCATATTATGGTATAAAAGTGTATCAGTTGGATGTTAAGAGTGCCTTTTTGTATGGCAAAGTGGAAGAATTGGTGTATGTTTCACAACCACCAGGGTTTGCTAATCCTGAGTATCCAGATAGAGTATATCGTTTGAATAAGGCTCTATATGGATTACATCAAGCACCTAGGGCATGGTATGGAACACTATCAACGTATCTACTTGAGAATGGATTTACAAGAGGATCAATTGATAGTACACTATTTGTGAAGTGGAAAAAGAAAGACTTTCTTCTTGTACAAGTGTATGTTGATGACATTATCTTTGGATCGTCTGATGAAAAGATGTGTCAAGAATTTGAGAAAGTCATGAGAAAAAGGTTTGAAATGTCTGCAATGGGAGAGTTGAATTTCTTCTTAGGATTACAAGTTGATCAAAAGAAGGATGGATTCTTTATTCATCAATCTAAATATACATATGAGCTATTAGAACGTTTCAAGATGGATGAAAGTAAGGTCTACAATACTCCAATTCCAGTCAATCATGGATTAGGTCCAGATACATCGAGTGATAGCGATGTGGATCCAACTCTTTATAGAGCCATGATCGGATCACTAATGTATCTTACAGCCTCTAGGCCTGACATCATGTTTGCTGTTTGTTTATGCGCAAGATATCAGGCTAATCCGAAAGAGTCACACATGCAAGCTGTTAAACGAATCTTTCGTTACCTCAAAGGGAAACCTAAGCTGGGTCTTTGGTATCCGATTGATGGAGACTTAGATCTCGTAGCTTATACTGATTCGGATTATGGAGGATGCAATCAGAATAGGAAATCTACGACTGGAGGATGTCAATTCTTAGGAGGTAGATTAGTATCCTGGCAGTGCAAGAAGCAAACCTCGGTAGCCATTTCTACATGTGAAGCTGAGTATGTTGCAGCTGGCAGCTGTTGCTCGCAAGTTCTTTGGATTCAACAGCAACTGCGGGATTACGGGTTAAATATAACCAATACTCCTATGATGATTGATAACGAATCTACTATGTCGATCACCAATAATCCAGTAAAGCACAGTAAAACTAAGCATATTGATATTCGACATCATTTTATTAGAGATTGTGCTGAAAAGAAATTGATAAAGTTAGTTAAGGTTCCATCATTGGATAACTTAGCAGACTTATACACAAAGGCGTTCGACAGAGCAAGATTTGAGACGTTGGTTCAACTAAACGGAATGAGAAATCCAGAGTGATTAGTCTTCCAAGGGTATTCTTGTAATAGTTAGTATTTATGTGTTTATTATTAAAAAAAAAAAAAAAAAAAAAAAAAAAAAAAAGGGGCGTATGGCATTCATTTGCTTGTTACCTAAGGGGAATCGCCTTCATTTAAGTTTTTATTTGCAAAAACTACGGGAAATGATAGTACATTAGGAGAATAAGCTTCACAATAATAAAGCTTAAGTCCTAAGTATGATATGGTAGTAGGTTCAAATAAAGTTGCTTTAGAACTACAGCGGTTCTATCAGGTATGTGTTTATATTTATTTGATTATACACCTATATCCACAAGTTATAATTTGTCTATTTTTAGTAAAATTTTAGATGGCTTCATCATATGATGTACTGGTAGGCAAATTATATGAAATTTTCTAAGTCTTAAGAATTTAATTAACTACTTGTTTATTATTTTGTGTAACTATTCTATGATGTATGACATTAAGTCTTAAATGTTGAATGATGGTATTACCATACACTGTTATCATGCATTTTAATTAAAGTGACAAATAGTAGCAATATGGGTATTAATTTAATTACTGGTAACTATGTTGTACTATGTACAGAACTGAAACCTTTAATTAAATTAATATTCTCAAATATATTTTGAATTATGCTAGAAGGAATCTTCTGTTGTACTACGTACAGACTTAGATAACATAGCATATTCAAAGTATGTTTGATATTTGTCTAACCGTAAAAATTCAAGTGTATGTTATATGTTTCGAAAAGATACATCATTTAGTAACCGCTACCTTGAAAATTTAATGATGCAGTGTTATGTGTTTTACTTGAATTCTTCAGTATGTCATATAATAGGAAGCACTTGATAATTCTCATACTAACAATAAAGAGTTTGCTTAGAAAATTGAGTATAATTTGTTTATGTGGATCATATACTGGTAATCGTCTTGAACTATCTATAATTAAAATATTTACTTTATGTGCGTAATGCATTTATTAATTATGCTATGTGGATAAAGGTACCTAAGATATAGTTTTATAAATATAAATGTATAAATGATATATTTAGTTGTAATTTTATAGTAATTTATTTGAATTTCATGAGGTATGTATACTACCAATCTGCTTAAACTTTTTAAATATATCATGAATTGCTTATTCTTACTAATATGATCCCTAAGCAGATAAATTCTTATTCATTTTGTGTATGTATTTTATTTTGTTTCAAGTGTTTAATAAAATGGTACTTGATACCTATGATTATGTAATTTTGTTTTAGTTTTTAATTTTTGTGTTAATTATGCTTACCCTTCGGAATTAAATCATACTGAATGTTTTTGAGTTGAACAACGTGACAAATACAAGTGAAAATTAATTATAATTTAGACTTGTGAAAATATCGGGTTTTTATTTATACTTAGAATTAAAATTCGCGTTTTTAATTATTTCTGCGAGTTGACTTCGACTTGCGAGTCCGCTTCAAATCTCGCGAATCGAATGTAAAGTATAAAGGTGGTCAAACGAGTCAGACCAACCCACCGAACCCACATACTTCGCGAGTTCAGTAAAGCTTGCGAATCCGTCAACAAGGCGAAACGAGGCGATTTATTGTTTTCGTTTGATTTCGATTCTTAGATTACGGGAACGAGTTATTCAATCCGAGGACTTTATACACCTTCATATTGCGAACATTTTGAGGTATAAACCAACGGATATCACCGTGTAAATAACAAGAAATTGAAGTTTTTATAAAACTTAGGGTTTCGGGTTAAAAACTAAACGATTTGCGTCGATTACGATGTTATTGGACATAAATCCTTGTGGTTTATGTTAAATGGATGTTAATAAACGTAAATCAATTGATAGATCATGTTAAATTCAACAGATTAATCGATTTTAATTAAAAATTATCGACGGCTGTTCATCGAACGAGTTGAGATTTTACCTCGACTCCCTGATTGAATGAAACGAGTTGACATTGTGAATCAACTCGCAGCGAGTTGACTAGCGAATCCATGAGATTAGCGAGTTCACTTCAATAGCTGCTTTATAAGTTTAGCGAGTTCATAAGCAAAACGAGTTGACCTCACCTCGTTAGGCCAGTTTATGCGAGTCCAGTACTTAGAAAAATTTTATTTTTTAAAGTAGTGATATAAATGTTAAGACTTTTTAAGTAATAACTTTTATGAAATGGATTTGTGTTAATTCTTATATGATTATATCGAAAGTCTACTAATTTAAGAAGAAAATTAGTGGCGTGTCCTAATTTCACATTAGCGGTATAATTTTTAACGTTAACGACTTGAGATTTTTATTAAAATAACAAGTACCTAACGTGATTTAAATTAGACTTAAGACTTTTTAGTTATAAGTAAAATTTTTATATACGACTTGAGATTATTTTTGTATCAAGTTATATATAATTACAATTTTAAACTAAGATGTTTGATGAATCTCGATTCATAATACATAATAGTTTAAATATTTTTTATCGTGCATTAAATTATATCTGTTGTTTGTATTTATTACAGATATGGCTAGAGCATTTGATAAGGGTCACAACATCCTGGTTGATCTGAACCTTGAGGCCAAACGGGCTGACAGGGTTGCTGATATATTACGTTTTCTAGCACGATCAAGGATTAGATATGCCATTACGGCCAATCCTCCTATCTCACAGACTATACTGAACGATTTCTGGACGGATATTGTTTATGACGAATCTGTCACTCCGCCAGAGATTCGAGCTACAGTTGGTGGACAACCTGTTACCTTTTCAGCTGGTAATCTTCGTGAGATTTTGCAGCTAGGTACGGTAGAACAGGAGAACGGGGATATTGAGTATCCTATGGACTTTATTGAGGGTGCTATTGGACGTATGGGATATACAGGAGACAGGCGTGGACGTCAGTTCCAGAAGCCTCTGGTCATTGGTCAGTGGAGGTTTCTTTGGCACGTGATGAATATAGTCTTCGCAGCAAAGAAAGGTGGCTTTGATGAGTTGAGCCCTGCGATTCTATCGGCTGTACTGTCACTGGTTTACAATAAACCATACAGTTTTTGTGATTACATTTTTGGAGAGATAGCTAGACAGATATCGGGTTCTGTTAGATCTAGATTTATGATCTACCCGAGGTTTTGTATGCTTATCATACGTGCGCGTCTACCGAACTTGGTTATTCCTGAGCCGTTTTTATCGGTGAATACCATTGATCAACGTGGTTATAATGCCATGTTTATGCAGACGATTAGGAAGGAAGGAGTGGTGAAACCGGAAATTAGACCACTTTTTGGATATATTGTTGATCCGAACTACGTTGCACCGCCAAATCATGGGTGGTTGGACGTAGCTCCTGCTGCTGTTGTTGCTCCTGCTGTTGCTGATGTTGTACCTGCACCTGTAGCTGAGGAAGCTCAACCTGAAGATCCACAAGGGCTCCTTGAGGATGTTCTTATTCAGGCTGGTCAGGTGGATCAGCAGGTGAATCAAGAGGTTGCTGCACAGGTTGTGCAAGAAGTTTTGGAGCAGAATGATGATGAGACAAATCCTTTGCTTCAAGACATTGAGAGTTACTTGGCACCACCTGAGGTAATCTGTTACTTATGTAATAATATAGATGCTTAGTTGATAGATTGTTTTTATTGATCATAGATGCATAATATTATTATATAATGATTCTGATATTAGATATTTAGTAAATTGGATATTATTTCTGATTTTAAAAATATAAATATCATTATACGAACAGGAAGCTGAAGCTGAGGCTGCACATCCAGAAGTTATATTACTTGAGGATGAGCAGATACAGCTTGATAGATCAGTTGTTGTACCAACTGAGGATCCTGTTAGATCATCTAGAGGTCGTGATGGTGAGACGGCTTCAGATAAAGATTCTGATAATACACCTTCTCCTCCTCCATCTGCTTCTGAAAAGAAGAGGAAGGGTAAGAGTATTCTGGAGGAAGGTACTGAGGAAGTTGAGATTCCTTTGATGAAGCGTCCGAGAACGCTTACTATTCGAGAAGGTTAGTATTAATTAAAGTTAAATAATCTTAACTTGTTGTTTATCAGGAGTTGAACTGAGACAGTTAATTCTGTATACAGTTTCTCAGGATACACCACAGGTAGAGATGGTTGCACCGGTGGTTACGGAATCGATGTCTTTACCGCTTCAAGTATGAGATATAAATTCTATAACTATGAGTGTTATGCAATTAATTAGAGTTTGAGACAGAGTAATCTGTAACAATAACTGATTTTAATTGTGTTTAACTTTACAGCATGAGGTTGCTGATTTAGTTCGTGGAGCTAATTTTCCGACGAACAAAACAGCTAGATTTGCGACAAGTTTGCTTACGCAAGCTTTGTCTCAACCTCATACACCGCTTACCAGAGACTGGCATATTGAGTCTCTTACACCGCCTGGACCCAGAACGATACCTGTTACTCCAACGACTGATGCTGAAAGGATTACATCCTTAGAGTCGAGGGTAAAGGATTTGGAGAAGCTTACTTCTCAGATTCCAGAGCTGGTGTCGAGCAATCTTCTTCTTTCACAACAGATACTCAAGCAGAGTGAATCGTACAATCTGTTGATGAAGACTCATGAGACGTTACTTGCGGACTTCACTGTACAGAGACTGAAGTTATCTTCTTTAGAGAGTCTGGTCTTGAGATCGCATTCAGGACAGCCTGCTCAGGGGGAGATATTGGTATATCTGGAGTCTTGCAGAGAGAATGAGTTGAAGAGAAAGAGAGATCAAGACAAGGACGATGATCCCAATGCACCGAGTGGTGAGCAGACTGGTCCTTCAAAGACTAGTGAGCAAGCTACTATTCAGGGGGAGTCTGGTGCTGGTGCTAGTGGTTCTGGAGTGGGTACAAGTGCAGATAAGACTGTATCGGGTGATACTGAAGCTGGTAAGATAGCTTAGTATTATCTTAGTACTGTAATATTTGTAATAGTTTGTAGTGAACAAGTGTAAACTTAATTATTGTGTAAATATATTTGGCTTAGGGTTATTATTATTTTAAGTAAAATATGTTTGGTAATTTAAGTTTATAAAATTATGTTAAGATAAAATAGTGATCGAAAGACTTCTGACTTATTGAGTAGTCGAGCGGCGTGTTCCGATTAATTTCGGCGGTCATAATTTTATAATAACATATGCATTTTAGATTTGATTATAGACTTAAGACCGTAAGGTTTATAAGTAATTAACAAGTTAAAAATGTATTCGTATTAACTAGACAAATGATATATAATTTAAAGGTTAAATTGATAATGAATGAGATCAATTAACACTTGGAAATTATATAAGGTAATTAATAGTAAATTTAAATGTTTGGTGATTATTCACAATGCATTAGAATTTAAAATTAATTAATATTTGTTAAGTAGACTTAAGAGATTTCAGATTGATTCAGGGTAATCAATAAAAGATTTTATAAGTTATATTTATATTGCGTTTATATGTTAGGTTAAAATATACAAAAGAATTAATAAAGAAATTCTTAGATTGGTTCAGGGAAATCAATAAAGAATTTGAATTATTAATATATTTGTATTTATGTTTTTCTCTAGGAATGGAAATGCTTAATCTATCAGATTCGGAAGATGATATTCTGGATGAGATAGATGAAGAGATTGATTATGATATTGAAGAAGGAGAGTTCAAACTTCCTGAAGATTGGACTGCAGTATTTGAATCAGTGATAGATGAAGGTGTTGATCTGGATGCAAATGTAGATGAACATGTTGTGAATCCATCAACGACTGAATTTGTTTTTGTAAATGAACAAGGAGAATCAGTTATTGATTTAGAAGCTTTTGAGAATGCTTCTGAAGATTCAGATACTGAAGTTGAAGAAATAGAGGACAAATACAAACATATGGTTGGTAATCCTATGTTTATCCAAGAAATGCTGAAAAAGAAAAAGGAAAATAAGCAACGCATTTTGAAAGAAGTTGATATTACTGGAAAGCGTGTACTTAAAACTGGCATTATTGGATGGTATTATGACTCTGACCTGAAGCTCTTCGCGATCAAAAGGTTTGATGGGGTTCAATATTTTGAGAAGAAGCTTACCGTGTTTAGTTCATTGCCTCGATATGAGATTCGAGACTTGGCTAGATTAGATATGAAAAATCCAAGTGATGATGATTATGCTAAGTATGTTGAGCGTATCATTAGGACTGAAGGATTATCTATGAAGTTTTCGAAGATTAAGCCAAGGAAAGGAAAAATGATAAAGCTAAACGAACTTAGTCAGAGAACTGGAAGAAGAAGAAGGAAGAAGGTTTATCCAGCGGTCAAATGCATTAAGCAAATACCAATGAAGACTATGCCTCAGAATATTTTGGGAAAATTGAAATATTGGGGGGTAGATGCTGGAACAGGAGAAGCCTTTATGATTGAAGCTGATGATGATTATCCTAATGGCGAAAAAGAAATTCTTCGTGTATATGATCACAGACATTTGATGAATTTATCAAAGGAAGATTTGATTATGTTATACAAGAACAAGATCATATCTACTGTTGGTTGGGGTGATTTAGCACGAGATTATCATAGGATGGTTAAAACATGCATCAAGCTTAAAATTTTTGCAGGAAGTAAGATTTACAAATGAAGACCAAAGACAGCGTGAAGATAAAGACGCTAGAGCTATTGTCAAGGGGGAGTCTGTTGAGACATAGATTGTGACAACAGATCTAGCTTGATATAGGACTAGTGTAATTATTATTACGTTTGTATATTGGTTTAGATTTGTAAATAAATATTTGTTTTGTTAGTAATATTCGTTAAACATATTATTGTGTTAAGTTAGACGAATTATTAAATACGAAATAAATACATTCTGTGCGAGTCGAGTTCTCAGGTCGCGAGATTAACGAGCCGAGATGAGAACTGAATTCGTGGAAGTCAGTAGCGAATCGAGCTTGGTAATGGGCTTGGGCTGCAAGGCGAGTTGGGCTGAACTCGCTGGCCCATGCGAGCCGAGCCGAGACAGAATATTTAAACGATTTTTCTTTGTAAAATCGTTAACACCAAAAAATAACTTTTGCATTCTGATTTCAATTGCTGCGAATTCAACAAACCAGAGAAAAACATAACCTAAGGCTAGGCTTTGACGATTCGTTGTTTAAAGCTAAGTCTAGTTAAAACGCAATACGAACATATTCGTTGTTAGTAAAATAACACCGTATTGAGGGATTCCGCACCTTAATACTACAGATAACGAAGTTATTGATCCTAAAACTAGGGGACTTACATATATAATATAGCCTATTGAGTGTCTAGCATAAACATGTTTAAGTCTCGGTTCTCTCGAGGTCAGAGTCTTCTATTGTACCCTGTTCAGCCATAACTACTTTCAGATCTTACATCATCTTTGCTTAATTGTACATAGTTGATCAGGCTATGTTAAATTAAACTCGTATGACGTAATCACTGAACCAGTTATACCTAATAAGGAATACCGCCTAATGGTCATAATCTAGGCCCACTAAATGCAACCTAGTTCACTATAACCTTAGGCTCTGATACCAATCTGTAACACCCCCAAATTTGATGATTTGCGGAAGCTTGATTTGGGTGTTACTAATCAATAACAAAGCACAAAGATATATAGTAAACGACTCTATATGCGTCGTTTTAACAAAATATATTGATAACTGAAATGTTTACAACATTTAAAGCTTTACATAGCTCGAGTTTTAAATAAAATGAGATTTCAGTACATAAGTACTTGAACAAAATATACTAATGCAAGAAAATATCGATCGTCTGTATGCTGACTCGAGCTAAAATCCTGAAGCAGAAACATCCTACTGCTTGGTACCTGCGATATATGCTAAAAGGTCAGCTAGAAAGCTGGTGAGCTCACAGGTTTGAAATCAGTTAATATAGTATGAACCGCAAGATTTAAATAATGAATTGCATCCAGCAATTAAATAATGAATTGCATCCAGCAATTAAATGATAGTCATCGTGTATACAGCCATGAGCACATAGTTGAGCTTAACTCGAGGGCCGGGTCCCCTATAGAGAATTCCGGGCGAGGTGCCTCCACGAATGCCTAATCCACATTCGTCTTCCCAAATATTAGTACGTCCGTTTACCCGGTTAGTGCTTGCTAACCTGGACGAGGTGGGTCAATCCTATATGGTACCATATACTAATATTCACGCTACAACGTATTAACAACTATGCTGACGGAGGACTTTAAAATGATTAGTTTCGAAAAACTCATGTAGTATATGAAAAGTTGGTACTTGCGTTCACATGTTAAAAGTTGAGCAGTATATCACACCCCTGAGTAAAACAGTAAAAGAGGGGCTATGAGACTCACCTGAGTCGTTGAGTTTATGAAAATAAACTGAGAATGATTAGCCGAGAATCGAAGTCCAAAGACTTGTAACCTGAGGGTGTCCACGACACGCGATGGTTATAATATGCGAAGGTATCTAATAAGACTACCTTGTAGTTGTCCATCCAACTAGAATGTCTAAATTACATTTGGTTGATTGATTCAAATGTTTGAAAATATGTACGGCCCGTTGGTGACGGATTTGTAATAATAATCTCAACTATTATTATTTTGATTTCGTGTCGTTTTACTTGAAAAATGTGTTTTGATTGTGTTTTAGAAGCCGTTACGGAATCTAAGTACGGGGGTCCGGGGGCAGCGCCCCTGGTAGTGGGGTCCAAGGGGCGGCAGCCCCTGGCGGGGTCCAAGGGGCAGAGCCCCTGGCTGGGG
This sequence comes from Helichrysum umbraculigerum, assembly GCA_949592205.1. NCBI lineage: Eukaryota > Viridiplantae > Streptophyta > Magnoliopsida > Asterales > Asteraceae > Helichrysum > Helichrysum umbraculigerum. Next base: position 325,135,680 of record CATIUR010000001.1, on the reverse strand, counting down.
TAGAGCTGCCAGGTCAGCTTGGAAAATTTTTATTTCTACTATATTGCTTTGACGAAAAACTCATCTAGAACCGAATTTGGGTAAAATCGAGTGATAAATTTCGAGTCTCGACACTTAGTAAAAATCTATGTTTTTGAGGTTCTGATTTGTGCGACTTTGGGTGCGACGTCGCAGGTAGGATTGCGACGTTGAGCATGACGTCGCTAAAGGCGACGTTTCGCAATTTAATGCGACGTTGTACGTGGCGTCGCTATATGCGACGTTGTTGATTTCTGCGACGTAGGGGCTTGCGTCGCTAAGTGCGACGTGGTGAGGTATTGGCGACGTTAAGGCTGATGTCGCTATATGCGACGTCGCAATTTAATGCGACGTTGTGACTGACGTCGCACCACGCGACGTCACGAGGGGTTTTGCGACGTTGAAGCTGACGTCGTATAAATCTGGGTCCAAAAGCGACGTTACGGTCTGATGGCCGGAAAATGTGTCGAAAATGAGTTTTTCGGTTTCCGTTCGGTCCAAAACTTTTACCCAACCCATATTTGGACATTATAAGTTGATCCAAACCACTAACAAGCAAAAACGCTTAAAAACGAGAGATTTCGGGATTTGTCGGAAACTTACAAAGTGTCGGATCAAAAATCCGAAAAGATAGGATGATAGATCGGGATGCGGTGAGTCTTTTATTCCAAAGAGCCGATGAAATCCGAGCGCGTTTAGTAGTAGTATTTAGTGATTTTGTGAGGTTGGTGGTTATGGAATTTAGAGAGAAAAAGATGGAGAGAGAGAGAGAAATAAAGAAAGAAATGAAAAAGAAATGGAAGTGGTGGAGGTTAAATCCCCACCATTTTCAGTCCGCGCACTGCGCCCCGTGCGGTGTTCGTTTTCTCCGTCGTTCAAATGTTAAATAATTATTTTACATATTAATTGGTACGTTTTAAAATACAATTTATTAAGCGATATTTTATTTAAATATTTTACAATTCAATTTCTATTTGAGTTACAAAATGCAAATTTGTTTACTTAGTTTGCGCGTTTTAATATTTTAAATTGTGTAAGTTCCGTTTGTACGATACGTATGAATACGAAATATTATCATAATAATATTTTCGACATAAAAGCGTTATTTAAATAAAATTTGTCACCAACGTCCGTATTAAATTGAATCGAAATACCTTCGATTTAAATTGCGTACGATTTAACCAAATCGCATTTTTGTATATATTCAACAATATATATAATTCGATACATTAATTAGCCTAACACAGAACTAATTACATGTATTAACATCTGATTAGGCACTAATTACTAGTCCTAATTTGGCGGGTGTTACATACACTAACACTCGCGCTAAATCCATACTAACAAACTTTGATGTGGAGGGCTTCATGATTAGTAAAAACAACTCATGCAGTCAATATATCGAGTTTTGTACTTGTGTTCACATGTAAATAAAACTGAGCACGTATTCCCACCCCTGGGTTTAAAACATTAAAATGAGGGGCTATGAGACTCACATGAGTCTGATGATATGCAGTGAAGCAAATGTGATGTAGTAAAATGAGATGTCCGAAGACTGTAACCTGCCGGGCTTTCAAAACGCGCAAGGTTATTAGTATATGTAGACGTCTCAAAAGACCATCCATACTAGTTGTTCATCCAACTAGTAATGTCCAAATGATTTGGTTTGATTTGTTTGTTCGTGTTTTGAAAACGTGTACGGCCCGTTGGTGGTGATTTGTAATAATAATCTCAAAGTGTTATTATTATGATGTTATATCGTATGCTTACAAAGCATGTTTTATGTGTTACTGAGTTGTATCGTATAAGATTTAGTTGTTACACCAGTCCAATAATTGGTGGTTAAGTGTTTTCAAGTATTATGTGATGAGCTACACTAGTTAAGACTGCTAGTGTAAGTTGTGACACTCGTTATGACTGCTAATTATAAGTTATGGCTGTTAGTTATAAGTGGCGACACTCGTTATGGCTGCTAGTTATAAGTTATATCGTATAAGATTTAGTTGTTACACCAGTCCAATAATTGGTGGTTAAGTGTTTTCAAGTATTATGTGATGAGCTACACTAGTTAAGACTGCTAGTGTAAGTTGTGACACTCGTTATGACTGCTAATTATAAGTTATGGCTGTTAGTTATAAGTGGCGACACTCGTTATGGCTGCTAGTTATAAGTGGCGACACTCGTTATGGCTGCTAGTTATAAGTTATGGCAGCTAGTTATAAGCGGCGACACTCGTTATGACTGCTAGTTATAAGTTATGGCTGCTAGTTATAAGTGGTGACACTCGTTATGACTGCTAGTTATAAGTTATGGCTGCTAGTTATAAGCGGTGACACTCGTTATGACTGCTAGTTATAAGTTATGGCTGCTAGTTATAAGCGGCGACACTCGTTATGACTGCTAGTTATAAGTTATTGCTGCCTTTGTAACTCGTTATTGCTGCTAGTTTGTTTGACAGATTTTTAATGTTTTTCGTGGCTCTTTTTGACCAAGTTAATTTCCGAATCAAGTTCCAAAATTTTTACAAAACGTTCCCACATATCAAATGTACTTCTTGTAAATTTTTCATGACTTTTGGAGATCGTTTGATATTTTTTAAAAATTCACAAAATATCACCGTTTAGTTTGGTCTGAATTTTAAACCTTTGTTCACAAATCAAATTTTCTGGAAGAATTGGTGTATTTTTAGAATGAGCCAAAGAAGAACTTTTTGTAGACAACATCCATATGAAGATTTCGGTATATGATTCATGCATTTATTCAACCTAGAACTCAAGTTATGGCTCCGAGAAGGAGGTGCAACTTTCTGTCTCCAGAAGACAGAAATTATATGTCGTCGGAGAAAATCATTTTCGGGTACTAAACGAAGTCAGAATGTTATGAAACAATTTTTATTAGAAAGATTCTTCTTGTACTACATTTTAGGCTTAAGAAACGTCACTTTTCATTAAGAAATGAATTTTATAAAAATTGTTGAAGTTATAACAGAATCTGGACACGAAAACAGAAAACATAAATGCGAGTTTTAAAATGCGTTTTGGCTTAGCATTTAGACATTCTATTGTTGTATGAGCAAGGTAACATGTATATAAACATATTATAAGTAGTTTTTGGAAGTGTCGGAAATCTTACAATGATCGTATGAAAAATCCGAAAAGGTAGAAGTGTTGCTCGCGTTCTCGTGATCGTTTTATCTTGATGTAACCGAGTGAGATGATGACTTTTGGTGGTGTTCTTGGTAGTTTGGGCTGCTGATTTTTAGTGAGGGAGAGGGAGAAGAAGAGTAGAGAGATGGAGGGAGAGTTTGAGTGTAAAGTGGTTGAATGGAAAGTGAGATGGTTGAGTGAAATGATCAACCAAAAGAGTCAAGGGTATGGGGTGGGTTAGGGCATGAAAATCTGCAGATTTTTGTGGGCCCCCACCCCCTAGTGATTGTGTTAATTCATTTTCCCAATTTACGTTTCATACGGTGCCCGTTTACCCGATCGTTTCGACGTTCGTTTAAATGTTAAACGTTTAATATACGTGTTTTGTGAACGATATAAATTCGTATATTTTTCGATTGAAGAATTATTTAAAATACTTAGTAAACATTCTATTAAAATGTTTCGTTAAGTTGTCGTTCTCGATTTGCGATGTTCGTTTTTGCGTTTAAATTAATCGTGTAAGGTTTTTAAACGTTATTATTGTTTTCGTATATTCATAATATTTTTAACCGAAGTATTTAATCAAAATACTTTATTTTGAGTTATAAAAATATAACTTGAGCTTTATTCGTTTGTCGGGAGCGTTTCACGCGTTTAATTCGTGTCGGTTACGTTTTAAATAAAACGTACATTGTTTTGTATATTATTATTACATAATAATATGAGGTAAATAACTACTATTTAATTACCAAATAGATTTATGTTATTTAATAAAAAGTTTCACCAACATCCGTATGTATCGGAATCCATCCGATATAAAAATGCACGATTTAAATAAAACGCGTACGTGTATATATATTCAACAATTTATATAATGATACATAAATTAGCCTAATCAAAGAACTAATTACATGTATTAATAACTGATTAGGCACTAATACTAGCCCTAATTTGGCGGGTGTCACATTCTCCCCTTGTTAAGAGAATTTCGTCCCGAAATTTTGCTCATGTGGTGATTGATGTTGGATCTGCGAATAACTGAGGATATTTGAGTCGTATCTGGCCTTCCCGTTCCCAAGTGAATTCCGGACCACGCCGCGAATTCCACCGGACTTTAACGATGGGAATACGATTTTGTTTGAGTTGTTTGACCTCACGGTCCATGATTTCTGCGGGTTTCTCAACGAAATGAAGTTTTTCATCAATGCGGATTTCGTCGAGAGGAATGATAAGTGTCTCGTCGGACAGGCATTTCTTAAGATTACAAATGTGAAATGTGGGATGCACGCTGCTGAGCTCGGGTGGCAGCTGCAATCGATATGCAACTGGACCAATCCTCTCAAGGATCTCAAAAGGTCCAATGTACCTGGGATTTAACTTCCCGCGTTTGCCGAATCGGATGACACCTTTCCAAGGTTATACTTTCAAGAGTACCCGATCTCCAACTTGGAACTCGAGATGTTTGCGTCTCAAGTCAGCATAACTTTTCTGACGATCACTTGCGGCTTTCAGCCGGTTTTGAATACCAACGATCTTCTCGGTGGTCTCGTGTATGATTTCTGGACCAGTGAGTTGGCTGTCTCCCACTTCGGTCCAACAGACAGGTGATCGGCACTTACGACCGTACAGTGCCTCGAAAGGTGCAGCCCCAATACTAGTATGGTAGCTGTTGTTGTACGAGAACCCGCACAAAGGTAGATGATGTTCCCAGTTTGCACCGAAGTCAACTACGCAAGCTCGTAGCATATCCTCCAATGTTTGAATGGTTCGTTCACTTTGGCCGTCGGTTTGAGGATGGTATGCAGTACTCATATCCAAACAAGTACCCAATGATTTTTGTAATGATTGCCAAAAACGGGATGTGAAACGACTATCTCTTTCTGAGATAATCGAGGTGGGAACGCCATGTTGGGATATGATTTCCTTGAGGTAGATTCGTGTGAGGCGTTCCATTTTATCAGTTTCTTTGATGGCTAGGAAATGAGCAGATTTGGTGAGACGATTGACGATCACCCAAATGGTATCGCAACCGCTCGGTGTTCTTGGGAGTTTAGTGATGAAGTCCATAGTGATCTGCTTCCATTTCCACTGAGGGATGTCCGGTTGTTGGAGTAGACCGGAAGGTTTTTGGTATTCAGCTTTGACTTTAGAGCATGTAAGGCACTTGCTGACATACGTGGCGATTTCAGCTTTCAGGTTAGGCTACCAGTATAATTCCCTGATGCCATGGTACATCTTGTCAGATCCAGGATGTATAGAGTATTTGGACTTGTGAGCTTCATCCATCACCAAGTCTCGTAGGTTCCCGAAATAGGGCAACCAGATTCGGTTTGAGAAGTATTTGACCCCGTTGGGTTTGGTTTCAAATTGCTTCTCCATGTTTCGCAAGGCCTCATTTTTTATGTTTTCAGGTTTCAGTGCTTCAAGTTGAGCGGTGAGGATTTGAGTGATGAGGTCGTTGTGAATGGTAATACTGAGGGCTCGAACTCGAAGTGGTTTGATGCGTTCTTTTTGGCTGAGGGCATCGGCAACAACATTTGCTTTGCCCGGATGATATCGGATCTCACAATCGTAATCGGTAAGCAACTCGACCCAGCGACGTTGCCTCATGTTGAGATCCTTTTGGTCGAATATGTGCTGGAGACTTTTATGATCCGTGAAAATTGTACATTTAGTGCCGTATAGATAGTGTCTCCAGATTTTGAGTGCAAACACTACGGCTCCCAATTCGAGATCATGAGTGGTGTAATTCTTTTCATGGATTTTGAGTTGTCAGGAGGCGTAGGCAATGACCTTGTCTCGTTGCATCAACACGCAACCGAGACCTTGGTAAGAAGCATCGTAGTATACCACGAAGTCATCGGTGCCTCTGGGTAGTGATAGGATAGGTGCACTGCAAAGATTTTGTATCAACAGTTGAAATGCTGACTCTTGTTTATCAGTCCAATCGAACTTCTTTTCCTTCCGAGTCAGTGTTGTGAGTGGTTGGGCTATTTTTGAGAAATTCTCAATGAATCGCTGATAGTATCCGGCCAGTCCTAAGAATTGGCGTACTTCGGTCGGCGTTGTAAGTGCTTGCGAACACTTGATAGCCTCGATTTTTGACGGATCTACATGAATCCTTTGACTGTCAATCACGTGTCTAAGGAATTGAACGGTTTGCATCCGGAACTCACACTTAGAGAATTTGGCAAATAACTCCTCGTGTTTGAGTAGTTCTAGGATGGTTTTCAGATGTTGCGCATGTTCCTGCTTGTTGCGCGAATAAATGAGGATGTCATCAATGAAGACAATGACAAACTTGTCGAGATATGGTTTGCACACTCGGTTCATAAGGTCCATGAATACAGCCGGTGCGTTTGTTAAACCGAAGGGCATGACTTGGAATTCATAATGCCCGTAACGAGTTCGGAAAGCAGTTTTCGGAATGTCAACATCGCGAACTCGTAATTGATGATATCCAGACCGCATATCGATCTTGGAATAGAAGCTAGACCCTTGAAGTTGGTCGAATAGATCATCGATGCATAGGAGTGGATAACGGTTCTTGACGGTTAATTTGTTCAGTTCTCTGTAGTCGATGCACATGCGGAAAGAACCGTCTTTCTTTTTGACAAATAGGACCGGAGCTCCCCAAGGTGAGGAACTTAGTCGAATGAATCCTTTGTCCAAGAGTTCCTGTAACTGAGTAGACAACTCCTGAAGTTCAGATGGGGCTAAACGATACGGAGCTCGCGCCACGGGTGCTGCACCGGGTACAAGATCGATAGAGAACTCGACCTGTCTCATTGGTGGAAGACCAGGCAGTTCTTCGGGAAAGACTTCCGGAAAATCTCGAACAATTGGTATATCCTCAATTCGCTTCTCCTCCGACTTTTTCTCCATGACATGTGCGATGATTGCCTGATAACCCTTTCTCAAATACTTACGGGTTTTCATGCAGGAAATGATATTTAATCTCGTCCCACCGGTCTCTCCTTGTATGACTAGAGTACTACCGGAGGCGAGAGGTATGCGGACAATTTTATCGAAACAGATGATCTCGGCACGATGCTTGGACAACCAATCCATGCCGATGATGATGTCGAAACTTCCGTTCTCGACAGGTATAAGATCAGTGGGAAATAATTCATCGGTGAGGTTTAAAGTGCAATGTCACACCCCCAAAATCGTTAATCGTGTTTATTAATAGTTTAGCGGAAGCTTTTAGTTAATTAGCGGAAGCATTTTAATAATAGTTAAGCATTGAGGGCGGACAGATTCGATAGTGCATTCACTGTATCAGAGTATATGATCATACAGAACATACATATATATTTAAGATGCCATAAGTTTAAAGTTATTACAAAATATACGACTTATAAAGTCGTACATTAGTAGGGTTGTCAAAGACAACATAAGTATTTGAAAATACAAGTTTATAAAAGAGGGATTTCATAAGTATAACCAATAGAATTGATAATACAAAGGAAATCCAAGTGTCCCAAAAGTAGCATCATAAATAGTCAGGTTGCCTACGTCCTTTATGCATGCAGGAGTACCTGAGTCCTAATTCCCTGAAAAACATAGTAAACTGTCAACATTGAATGTTGAGTGAATTCACAGGTTTAAGTTTTGTATAAATCATTCATTTACACAAACATAATATTTATATGTAAGGTAGGAAACACAAGTATTCTAATTAAAGAAAACATTTCCTATAATTAGTAAGAATGTCATTCTTACTACAATAATAGATGTGTAGGAAACACAAGTTTAATCATAAACATTTCCTAAAAAGTAGTCGCAGGATATACAGGTTTATCAAATAAGTAAACATATCCATTTCAATAGTTAAGGAAAATCAGGTTTAGCAGTCAAGCAAACATTTTCCAACAGATAGTTAACAGGAACTCAAGTTTAACAATAAAGTAAACATTCCAATAATAATCATTGCAGGAAACACAGGTTTAACATTTAAGTAAACATTTCCTATGAATAGTTGTTTTTGTGGGAAACCAAGTTCAACCAATTAAGGTAAATGTTTCCTAAAATATAATCTCACAGAGGAACCCCTGTCCTTTTAGTCATCACAGGGAATACCCTTCTCAAACCAAGTTGTTGTTTAGTTGTTTTGTTGTGTGGGAAATATAGACTATAATCCCTCCAAGGTGAGCTAAACCTTTAGAGTTAAAGTAACGACACTAGTACTATAACCAAACCACGACTAGTTGTTTTGTTGTTGCCTCAGTAACATCTTAAGTATACACTCCTCGTTACGACTATCGTCGATGTGGTTGGAATGACCAACGAGTAATATCCTGGGAGGGTTGTCAAATCGATAGTACTATCTGTATACTCAGTGGCTAGAGTCACCTAGCTAATGGTTATAGGTTGCAAGCACTGGGACTTTATGTGCACTACAACTACCTCGCGTAAACCTAGGATCGTACCAAGATCTGTTGTCTTATTCCCAAAATGTTGTGAAAACGTTTCATATAATTAGTTCGAGTTAAATCAATATGAAAACATTTTATTGAAATAGTTCAAGTTCAACAATATAATATGAACACCTTTCATATTAACAATCCAAGTTTAATAGCATAAAAATGATCATGTTAATCAGTTCACATAATAGCATGCAGCGCAATACAATAAAGCATATAGCATGTTATCACATTGTACTATGTTTTCCACCCCTGGTTTTAAAAGCATTTAAAACAATAAAAGTCAGGGGCTGTGAACTCACGGTTTTGTAATCTTCAGCAAAATATACAGCTAGCAAATAATCCCACAGCGTCGATCAAATACCTAGACGCAAATAATAATACTTGTATAAGTATACGGATTATTTGTTTAGTTAAAATGTTTGAAACATTTTAGTTGTTGTTGACGTTTGTGTTAGAATAATCGTTAAGTTTAGGTATGTATTTATATACATATTAGTTGAATATATATATTCTAATATATATATTAATTGTCGTCATTGATTAAGTTCATAAGTACATAGGTATATTTATAATTGTCGCGTAAATATACGTACATAAATGTAGTTGTCGTTGTTGTCGGTTATGTTTTAAAAACATAAATATATTAGTTATCAAATAACTTTGTTATATCGAATGTATAAGTCGTTTGTTAATAGTCGCGAATAAAACCTTGTTGTCGTTTAGGTTTTCAAAACGTAACTCGTTTGTTGTAAAAATATAACTTGTTTTTGGTTTATCGTATATATATATCTATATAAATACACTTGTAAAAGTTTCGTATTTATTAAAATATATAAGTCGTCGTTATGTATATAAATCTTCCATTTATATAGTTGTTATTTACTAAGTTAAATCGTCCCATTTATACTTCTCGTTAAATATATATATATAAGTTGTCCGTTAGTATATATATATAGTTTTATTATCGTATTAGTTTTGTCGCGTTCAAAGTGTCCGTATAGAATTATGTCGTGGATATAAATTTGTCTCAAAGTCGTGTCCGTATAAAGTACTAAGTCTCGTTGTCACAATAATATTCAAGTACTAAGTCTCGGTTTGTATAACATTTATTAGTTTTGTCCGCGTTATAAAAGTCGAAAACTGTTTTCTGTTTAAAAAGGGGGAAGCCGCCGGCCACGGCTTGAAGCTGCCGGCCTCTTCCAGGTTGGGTTTTAGCCGCCGGTCAAGGCCTGAAGCCGCCGGTCTCGGCTTGGGTTTCAGGTTCTGGTTCGTCTCTGTTATTACATATACATAATGATTTCGGTTTTAGCTTCGTTTTTACGATGATCAAACACCACAAATATGTTGTATAAACTTAGTATAACATGTTTTAACACTTTTATAACAACAATCATCAACATATATCATAATTTATGAAAATTATATAAATGAAATAAAATGAAGAAAATGGATAAAATTTCCTCACAATGGTTTAGGATGAAGGTGATGATGATTTCGGATGTTGATGATGATAATGACGAACGATGATGATGATAATGCTTCAAGAAACCATTTTGTTTTGATTGATTCTGAGTGTGAGTTTAGAGGTGAATGTGATGAGATGAAGAGTTGAGAATGAAGATGTGTTGCTCTTGTTCCTGCTTGTTACTCCCTCTGCTCTTGTTCTTCTCCAGTATGCACCAAAACCACAGGGAGAAAGAGTGTGTGAATTATTGGTGATGAAAGTTTGGTGAGAAATGATATGTATGAAAATGATTTTGGATCCAAATTTCAACTGGAGGTATGGAGGGAGTGTAAATTTGTCGTGAGATATTTTACAAAGTGAAATATTATCAATTTTTGGTACATTAATTCCGTGTACGGGTATAATTTGTGGTACTTTAGGTATAATAAAATTAAGCGTTATATTTCTGCATATCTCAAACTTAGTAATTTGAAATCGAAATGTGAAATACTTTGGTACAAGTATAATTAAAATTAATCACAGTAAAAGTACTGTATAGTTAAAACGCGTGCCAGATTTCAGTTAAATTTGGAAATCATATTTTGAGGTAATGTTCTATACATTAAAACAGTAACTTACGAATTAATACTTTTATTATTTGGAACCTCTAGGCGCGTTTTAAAATCGTTTCTGTTCGTATAACGTGTAACAAAAATTGTCTAAATGTTTCGTTTTCTTTTCGTTATAATACTTTTATATAATAATTTCAATATAAAAATTACTCAAAAGTATTTTCGAAGTTCATTTTGGAACTTTATTATTCGCGATTAATACGTTTATTATAAAACGTATAATTTGTTATATTATATCAATAATATAATTATATAATAGTTGTAATTAATAATTTTCGAATTATTAATTATTTTGTATCACCAATATTATCGTGTTCAATTCATATAGTTTGATATATTCATTTCGCACGTAATTATATATATACACATATAACTACTATCAAATATATCACGTATCACATAGTAAGTTTATCAAAAACTTAACACATAAATTGTTTTGAATTCACTAATCAGGGAATTACTCTAGGTAATGCATAAAATTAGGTTAAGTAAATACCCTAATTGGAGGATTGTCACATGCAATTGGGTATCACACTATCAGTTCAATGAGTTTTCCATTTGCTAGCTCTACAATGTACTTAACATCTAAAGTCACAGGAGTGATGTCAAGTAGTGGACAAAATTCATCAGATATAAAGCTTCTATCAGCACAAGTATCAAATAGAACAGAGGCAGTTAAGTTGTTGAGGAGGAACGTACCCGAGACCACATTCGGGTCTTGGCGGGCTTCCCCTGAGTTTAAGACAAAGGCTCTACCTTTAGCAGTGTTGTTGTTGCCCTTGTTCTTCAGTTTCGGGCAATCGTTCCTAAAATGCCCAGTGTTGCCACACTCAAAGCAGGTTTTGGGTTGTCCGGTGTTGGTGCTGGTGTTTGTTTTGGTAACCCTGCAGTCCTTGGCGAGATGCCCATAACGATGGCAATTGTTTCAAGGTGTACCGCAAGGACCATCGTGGTGGCGGTTGCACTTGGAACAGAAGGGTCTATTTCCAGTGTAACCCCGTTTGGTTTCGGAGCTGGAGTTGTAGGCTTTAACAGTCTCAGGCCGTTTGGAGGGTTGCTGGTTGTGGTTCTGGTTGGCATTGGAGTTCCGAGTCCATTTTCGTTTGTTTTCTCCGGACTGGTTTGAGTTGGTGATGGCAACAGGTGTTCCTCGGCGAACCACTTGTGCCATGAGATTGTGTGCCATACGTACGGCACCCTGAATGGTTGTAGGGTTGGAAGCAGTGACCATACCCTGAATGCGTGAGGGAAGTCCCCAGATGTAACGTTCAATCCGTTTGTATTCTGGATCAACAAGGGATGGGCACAGCAGTGCCAGTTGGTTGAATCGGGTGGTATAGCCGGAAATATCATTGCCTGGTGTGGTTAGGTGCCAGGACTAGTGTTCTAGTTGTTGAATCTCATCTCGTGGACAGTACTCGTCCTTCATCATCTTCTTTACTTCTTCCCACGGTATTAAGAAAGCAGTGTCAATGCCCATAGTCTGAGCATAAGTATTCCACCAAGTCAGAGCACCATCCATGAAGGTGCAGGTGGAGTACTTGACCTTGCAGTCTTCCTGACAGTTACAGATCCGAAAGACCGACTACATTTTCTCCATCCAGCGTAATAAACCAATTGCACCCTCGGTGCCCTTGAAGTTCAATGGTGTACAGTTCAGAAAGTCCTTGTATGAACTGGGCTTTGATGGAGGTGTGTTGTTCAGTGTTTCATTAGTCTCAGATTGTTGCTGTCGGGCAGCTAGAGCATCAGCTACCCATTGGGCAACAAGTCGGTCAACATCAGCTTGATTAAAAGTACTTCTCGGAGGCATAGTGCTGAACATAAAGGGAAGAGATAAATGAGATGTTTGTACAAAGGCATGATATATCACATATGTATATATATATTGAGGTAATATACAACAACACGAAGTGATAATCATATTTCATTAGATAATAAGTTGAGATACCGTGCAGGGTATAAGTTCAAAAGGTTACAGAATTTAGAGTTTACAAAAGATACCGGGAATTGTTACATCCGGTCAAATTACCTGGGTCCTACATAGCTAGATAGATAGATTACAAGATAGATACTATTCTAATTTCGGCGTAGGTTCACTTGTGACAAGATTGTGATAAGGTGGTCCACGGTAGTTGCAAGTCTGCTAGCTTGTCTGGTATTATCTTCTGCCAAAACTAGTCGTTGTACTAATTCGCGGGAGTACTCTTCAGCTTCTCGTGAGCGTTGCTCACATTCTTCTAGTCTTGCTTGCAGGAGATCAACTGTGCTCCTGTCATCAATCACTTGTTGATGAATCATTTCTATTGTTTGGGTCATGTTTTCGCGTTCTTGGAAGAGTTCTACAAAGCGGTCATGAGCTTGGCGCATCCAGTACATGCGCGCTATGTGTTGTTCCCGTTCCAGACTTTCAAGTCTTTCTTCATGGCGTTGTAGTCTAGCGGTTAACACCGGAACAGTATGATGGATGGGTTCTTGAGTATATGGGGAGATGTCCATGGAGTCAGCAGGAATTTGTATGTCTTCCTCAGACCTCCAGGTGTTCAGAGTTGTGGGTAGCCAATCCCACTTACGAGGGTAAGTTGGATAGCGTGTTCTGGTTGAGGTATCACTAGTGTGATTGAGATAAGGGTTAGCTCGGATAGATCCGGTACCCCTCCTGTGATTTCGTGTGACTCGTGCCTCTCCAGTGATATAGTAGAGAGGTTCGGGAGAAGCTCGTGTCGGTGAGACAGGTAACACGGTTACCTCCTCAGTAGTTGGTGGAGTTTGAGTCTCGTCGTTTGTGTCAGCTGGTGCTAGATGAGGAATGTCTTCCATGTCTGTGGCAAGAGCGTTTAGTGAATATCGTGAGGCCTATATATATATATATATATATATATATATATATATATATATATATATATATATATATATATATATATATATATATATAACATATAATATAGCCTAGTGTGTCTAACACAAACATGTATAGGTCCGGTTTCTCTTGTGGTCAGAGTCAACTAGTGTATTCCTGTTCAATATAACCGTTTCAGACCTCACATCATCTTTTTTTAATTGTACATAGTTGATCAGGCTATGTTAAATTAAAGTCGTATGATGTAATTCCTGAACCAGTCACACCTACTAAGGAAATACTGCCTAACGGTCATACTCTAGGCCCACTAATGCAACCTAGTTCACTATAACCTTAGGCTCTGATGCTCATCACATAATACTTGAAAACACTTAACCACCAATTATTGGACTGGTGTAACAACTAAATCTTATACGATACAACTCAGTAACACATAAAACATGCTTTGTAAGCATACGATATAACATCATAATAATAACACTTTGAGATTATTATTACAAATCACCACCAACGGGCCGCACACATTTTCAAAACACGAACAAACAAATCAAACCAAATCATTTGGACATTACTAGTTGGATGAACAACTAGTATGGTGTAACGTCCCAGATTTCAGGAATTTAATTTCGTACGCGGATATAATTTTATAATGAAGTATTATGACATGAATAATAAGATATAGTGAAAAACGTAAGACGGTTTCTCAGTTCCAGACTGTGTAGTTAAAAATAAGAAAGGATTAATAGAGAAATACGTATACAGTGTCGTGTATATTCCATTTCTTTCCTGTAAGCTCCAGAAAACACACAGTAACAAAAGGAAATACGTAGGAACTTTTCTTCTTCATCTAATCTTCAATTAAACCCCAAATCAAGCAAGTAATCTTCAAGTAATCATCTCCTTTCCATTCCCTAATCATTGTAAGTGTTGATTTCTTTATGTTTAACCTAGTTCTTGGGGTTTAGAGGGGTTTATCATGGGTTATGATTAATTAGTGAAATTTACATGAAATTAGGGTTAGAAATTGTTAGAATTGTTGTTTATGATTGTTCTTGAGCTAGTTTATGAAGAAATTACACCTTGAATATGATTAAATTTCTATAGGTGTTCTTGAGCAAAAATGGGGTTTTGGTTAAATATGTGTGAATTAGTGTTAATTAGTTAAAAGTGTGATCTATGATGCAATTAGATTATGAAAACTATGTTAGAACATGATTTAAGTGGAAGTGTTAATGAATTGATTAGGTTAACCAAAGTGGGGGAGGGTTTAAAAGTGATTAATGGTTTAGAATTATGATTTCCTTGAAGTTGAATATGTTGTTATGTGATATATGTATAGGTGATAAGAAGTTGGAATTATTACTTTTGGTTGTACGTTGTGAATCATCCTTTCAAGACTAAGGTGAGTAGTATAAGGATTAATCAAGTAAGTGGTTGTATGTGTTTCCGGATTACTTCCGAGTAAGAGGATCATACAACCATGTGAAGTTAATCGTGCTTTATTGTTTAAATTGTTACTTGTGAAGTGTTATGTTATGAATTGATTGTACATGTTACCGGATAGCTTCCGAGCTAGAGGTGGGTACAATCAAGTGAAGATTAAGTGTATTACTTGTATATGATTATAGTGACATGAATTGTGGTTGTACATGTTACCGGATAGCTTCCGAGCTAGAGGTGGGTACAATCATAAGTTAGTGATATGAAGCTTATGAAGTTTATGATATAGAGTTGCTAGTTTTACTAGCATAGTGTTTATGTAGCTATGTTATGTATTATTTGGTTAAGTTGCTTATATGCTCACTAAGCAAAAGTGCTTATTGTTTAAGTGTTTCAATGTTTTAGGTGGAAGTGGACAAGGAAAGGGGAAGGCGGTTTAAGGGGATAGCGTGGATTGCTTAAAGTTAGTGTATGGCAAGTTTCTCTTTTATGTCGTTTGGATATACTTGTGTAAAATCGCCCTTTTAGACTTGTTTTAAAAGTGGGTCATGGTGAGCCATGACTTATGCATTTTTTAAATAGGTTGACTTTGAAAGTCAACACACTTGTAAATGATGTAAATTATGGTCCTAAAGTTTTAATGTTAGTGGTTGAATTTAAATAGTGTTTATGAAAGGGATTCATGGGTGGAAATAGTCAAAATGTATTTTTCAATGGATTTGGAGTGTTGACATGTAGTCAAGCACTTCATTGGTCAATTATGGGTTGTGATTGGCTAGTGAATGGGTCAAAATAGCCCTTATGGGCCAACGGGTCAAAAAGTGTCAAATTGGGTCATTAACGACCCAAGTGAGTAAAACGAGTTAGACCAAGGGTATGAAACTTTGGTCGATTGATTTAAGTTTGTTTTGGTATATATGTTAAGTGGTTAAAAGCTCAACATCTCAGCCTTCATGGTTTGAGATTTGGTTAGTGCACTAAAATGGTCATTTTATTGTCAAAATTGGTCATACGTCCGTTTTCTCGATAAACGCGTATTTTGAAAAAGTGTAAAAAGGGAAAGTTTTATTTTGGCATATTGGAGGTGCCTGCAAAATTTGGTGGTCTAACTCGTAACGAGTAAAAAGTTATGCGCGTTTGAAATTCGTATTTGGGTATTAGTTGTGCAGCCCTGATTCCCGGGGAATGAGAGTCATTCCTGGGGAATCCGTATCTAAATGTTAACAGCAAGCCTGATTCCTGGGGAATGGGAGTCATTCCTGGGGAATCACTTGTAATTTCAACATTTTCTTATTCGAGTCCTTATTTGATTGAGGGAATGATATAACGAGTCTATAATGTCATATTTTAGACGTGGGACCTTACTATAAAAAAAAAATGTTCATGAATTTGGGGCGTTTCAAGTTGGTATCAGAGCGATAGTTTAAGAGAATTATGTAATCCACATTAGGATTGCGTAGTCTTAAACTATTATGAACGCATGATTATGTTTTTATATGATTTCAAGATTTGTGTTATGACTGATTGTGTTTAAGGGTAATGAATAGAAGTGTGTGGTAAGTCTAATATGATTTCGTCTGGCCAACGAAATTAATATTATACTATTGCACATGGGTGATTCATAGCACTTAATCGT
Source organism: Helichrysum umbraculigerum (assembly GCA_949592205.1). Lineage (NCBI taxonomy): Eukaryota > Viridiplantae > Streptophyta > Magnoliopsida > Asterales > Asteraceae > Helichrysum > Helichrysum umbraculigerum. The sequence goes on along the minus strand of CATIUR010000001.1, from coordinate 325,119,075 downwards.
AATGCAGATTAGGGGAGAATTGTTTTGATAAATTGTGCATGAAGTTTAATTGTTGTTTATATTATGTGAAGATTGAAGGTATTAACTGAATTGTTGATTTTGTGTTAGATGAATGCTACTAAGAATACCAGTGAACGTTCTTCCCCGCGTGAGGAGAACCGAAATTTGACTCATGAGGAAGAAGTAATGATCAAGAATATAGTTGGACAATCTCTAGAAGCCTTTACCCCAACGATGATTACTAGAATGGAAAACATGTTGACCGAGAGATTTAGTGAGTTTGAAAGACAACATATAGCTCCCTTAAGAAATGTTGGAACATCCTCAACCCAAGTAGAGACGAATAAAGAGAAAGAGAAGTTTGAGTATAAGAGTTTTGCTACGTGTAATCCACCTGAGTTTAGTGGAGAGTTAAACCCAGTTATTAGTAATCGTTGGATTAGTGAACTCGAGGAGACATTTTTGTTGTGTAAGTGTCCGGATGAGTCAAAAGTGATATTTGCAGCTCATCAACTTAAGAAAGATGCTCATGAGTGGTGGAATTCTCAGTTAGAGACGTATGGTTCTGAAATAGCTTCAAGGTTTACTTGGGATAAGTTTAAAGAGATATTTAGAGAGGAATTTTCACCACCTGCAGAATTAGAGAAGTTAAAGGGAGAATTTTTAGCGATTGAGCATGGAAGTAAGTCGGTTGCAGAGTATTCTAAGGTATTCCATGAGAAAGCTAGGTTTTGTCCTGAGTACACCTCTAATCCTAAGTTGTTGACCGACCACTTCTATCGTCATCTCAACCTAGAGATTCGTGAATCCATTGACCCACTTGTTTATAATACCATTGCCAAAATCTTGAATAGAGCATTAATGCGTGAGAAGGATTTGCAAGCTAGAGTTGCTGAATCAGTGAGTAAGAGAAAGGTAGAACACACCACTTCACCATCTTCTGTATCTAAGAAAGTACGTTTTGAGGAAACCATTTTACAACCACAACCATTACAACAAGTTAGTTCTCAAACTCAACCAAGAGAGATACCCCCATGTGAGAAATGTGGTAGGAAGCATACAGGAGAGTGCAGATGTTTTAAGTGTGGTAGACCTGGGCATATGGCATCGAATTGCCCAAGCCCTCTTCGTTTATGTTATTATTGTTTTAAGGAAGATCATATTCAGGCTGATTGTCCGGACAAAGCTAGAGATAGACGTAAGAGGATGGAAGAGAAAGTAGCAATGACAGTTCCAAAGCCAAAAGCTCGTGCTTACCAGATAACTGAGGGAGAGGTGAAGGAGTCATCAGATGTGACGTCAGGTACCTATACTTTAAATTCTATACCTGCATACATTTATTGACTCTGACGCCGTTGAATTTCTAGCATTTATGTTGTTGTGTGTGTTTAAGTATTTATAAGATTGGTTATGATATTAGTTTGTGTTTAGGAGTGTTCGTGAGGACACGAACAGTTTAAGTGGGGGAGAGTTGTAACGTCCCAGATTTCAGGAATTTAATTTCGTACGCGGATATAATTTTATAATGAAGTATTATGACATGAATAATAAGATATAGTGAAAAACGTAAGACGGTTTCTCAGTTCCAGACTGTGTAGTTAAAAATAAGAAAGGATTAATAGAGAAATACGTATACAGTGTCGTGTATATTCCATTTCTTTCCTGTAAGCTCCAGAAAACACACAGTAACAAAAGGAAATACGTAGGAACTTTTCTTCTTCATCTAATCTTCAATTAAACCCCAAATCAAGCAAGTAATCTTCAAGTAATCATCTCCTTTCCATTCCCTAATCATTGTAAGTGTTGATTTCTTTATGTTTAACCTAGTTCTTGGGGTTTAGAGGGGTTTATCATGGGTTATGATTAATTAGTGAAATTTACATGAAATTAGGGTTAGAAATTGTTAGAATTGTTGTTTATGATTGTTCTTGAGCTAGTTTATGAAGAAATTACACCTTGAATATGATTAAATTTCTATAGGTGTTCTTGAGCAAAAATGGGGTTTTGGTTAAATATGTGTGAATTAGTGTTAATTAGTTAAAAGTGTGATCTATGATGCAATTAGATTATGAAAACTATGTTAGAACATGATTTAAGTGGAAGTGTTAATGAATTGATTAGGTTAACCAAAGTGGGGGAGGGTTTAAAAGTGATTAATGGTTTAGAATTATGATTTCCTTGAAGTTGAATATGTTGTTATGTGATATATGTATAGGTGATAAGAAGTTGGAATTATTACTTTTGGTTGTACGTTGTGAATCATCCTTTCAAGACTAAGGTGAGTAGTATAAGGATTAATCAAGTAAGTGGTTGTATGTGTTTCCGGATTACTTCCGAGTAAGAGGATCATACAACCATGTGAAGTTAATCGTGCTTTATTGTTTAAATTGTTACTTGTGAAGTGTTATGTTATGAATTGATTGTACATGTTACCGGATAGCTTCCGAGCTAGAGGTGGGTACAATCAAGTGAAGATTAAGTGTACTACTTGTATATGATTATAGTGACATGAATTGTGGTTGTACATGTTACCGGATAGCTTCCGAGCTAGAGGTGGGTACAATCATAAGTTAGTGATATGAAGCTTATGAAGTTTATGATATAGAGTTGCTAGTTTTACTAGCATAGTGTTTATGTAGCTATGTTATGTATTATTTGGTTAAGTTGCTTATATGCTCACTAAGCAAAAGTGCTTATTGTTTAAGTGTTTCAATGTTTTAGGTGGAAGTGGACAAGGAAAGGGGAAGGCGGTTTAAGGGGATAGCGTGGATTGCTTAAAGTTAGTGTATGGCAAGTTTCTCTTTTATGTCGTTTGGATATACTTGTGTAAAATCGCCCTTTTAGACTTGTTTTAAAAGTGGGTCATGGTGAGCCATGACTTATGCATTTTTTAAATAGGTTGACTTTGAAAGTCAACACACTTGTAAATGATGTAAATTATGGTCCTAAAGTTTTAATGTTAGTGGTTGAATTTAAATAGTGTTTATGAAAGGGATTCATGGGTGGAAATAGTCAAAATGTATTTTTCAATGGATTTGGAGTGTTGACATGTAGTCAAGCACTTCATTGGTCAATTATGGGTTGTGATTGGCTAGTGAATGGGTCAAAATAGCCCTTATGGGCCAACGGGTCAAAAAGTGTCAAATTGGGTCATTAACGACCCAAGTGAGTAAAACGAGTTAGACCAAGGGTATGAAACTTTGGTCGATTGATTTAAGTTTGTTTTGGTATATATGTTAAGTGGTTAAAAGCTCAACATCTCAGCCTTCATGGTTTGAGATTTGGTTAGTGCACTAAAATGGTCATTTTATTGTCAAAATTGGTCATACGTCCGTTTTCTCGATAAACGCGTATTTTGAAAAAGTGTAAAAAGGGAAAGTTTTATTTTGGCATATTGGAGGTGCCTGCAAAATTTGGTGGTCTAACTCGTAACGAGTAAAAAGTTATGCGCGTTTGAAATTCGTATTTGGGTATTAGTTGTGCAGCCCTGATTCCCGGGGAATGAGAGTCATTCCTGGGGAATCCGTATCTAAATGTTAACAGCAAGCCTGATTCCTGGGGAATGGGAGTCATTCCTGGGGAATCACTTGTAATTTCAACATTTTCTTATTCGAGTCCTTATTTGATTGAGGGAATGATATAACGAGTCTATAATGTCATATTTTAGACGTGGGACCTTACTATAAAAAAAAAAATGTTCATGAATTTGGGGCGTTTCATATGGACGGTCTTTTGAGATGTCTACATATACTAATAACCTTGCGCGTTTTGAACGCCCGGCAGGTTACAGTCTTCGGACATCTCATTTTACTACATCACATTTGCTTCACTGCATATCATCAGACTCAGGTGAGTCTCATAGCCCCTCATTTTAATGTTTTAAACCCAGGGGTGGGAATACGTGCTCAGTTTTATTTACATGTGAACACAAGTACAAAACTCGATATATTGACTTCATGAGTTGTTTTTACTAATCATGAAGCCCTCCACATCATAGTTTGTTAGTATGGATTTAGCACGAGTGTTAGTGTATGGTACCATATGGGATTGACAATCCCCGTCCGGGGTAGTCGCGCTACCACGACTGCGGTCGAACGGACGCATTATCATTTGTTCACACGTGTGTATGATTAGGAACATGCAAGAGGCAAACTCGATCGGGCACTTGATTGTGATCCTGACACCTCAGTTAAGCTCAAACTATGAGCTCATGGCAGTAATATACATATTTATTTGATTAATTTCAAATCATTATACTAAATCTTGTGGTTCATACATTGTTGTTTCATCTTTACACCTGTGAGCTCACCAGCATTAGCTGACCCTTTTAGCATGTATTCTCAGGTACTCAACAGCAGTAGGTCTGCCCAGAACAACATAGCTCAAGTCGCATGCAAATATCAAGAGATTTTCCTGCATTATTATATTTTGTAAAAGTAGTAACGCCATAGAATCTCTCGGATAGGTTACCGAGCTTTTGTAACTTATTAACTATTGTAAACTTTATTACAATAAATGTATTTTTGTAAACGATGCATGTAGATGTCTGATATCGCGTAAAAAGTCACGTTTTTACTACCGATATCTCTCTCATTCTGGAATGATTCTTGACATTTTAACTCAAAAGCAGTACAAATCAATAGTATTATGCCAAGATGGTCAAAACAAGGTTGCACGATGAAAATCAAGCAAAACGGACGTAAAACGAAGATTCCACGCATGTTTGAAGATTCAAGGCATCAAAATGAGATTTCAAGACAGAAGTGCCCATCACCAATATCCATCTTACCCAAGATGTTCGTTTTCAAATTACGAATCCAACAGAAGAAGAATCAACAAAAACGGACGAAGAATGAAGATTCTACGTACGCCGGAAGATCCAAATGATTCGTACGACACATCTAAAGTTCATAGACATATTTTTGGGATATCTTTTCATCAAATTCTTTGTTTTTGAAAAACGAATCCAACAAAAAAGAATCGACGCAAACGGACGCATAACGAATAAAATATGCACGAATCAAGAAACGAAGCAAAAGACGGCGAACTGGGGCGGGGGGTGCCAGCCGCCGCCGACACCACACAGCCGCCGCCGGCTGCCACACCACCGGCGCCGGCCACCTGCCCCGTTTCCTCTTTTTGGTCCTTGCGTGTACCCGGTGCACCACCTTTACATACTTTTTGGTACCCGGTGCACCACCTTTACGCGCTTTTTGGTACCCGGTCCACCACCTTTTCCACCTTTTGCTAATGTGTGCCTCCACTTGCTAAAATGCACCAAGACTCTCCTATAAATAGGAGGCATGGGGTTCATTTGAAAACACACCACACCTTGGAGAAAAACACCAACACACTCCATATTTCTCATATCTTTTCTTTCTTGTAAATTTAGTAGTTCTTCCTTTAGGTTAGTTTAATTAATTAGAATAGCTAATTAATTAGCTAAGGAAGATTTGTACGGAGGTACTCCGGGACGCATATTTTAGCTACGAGTTATTGTATTTCTTTCCAGGTGTTAATCTATCTTTCATATTTAAATATGTTTGTTCTTTCTTTAATAAATTTAAATATGCATGCTAGAATTGCCATGATTAATTAGATAACTCAATTGTCTGCTATGATAGTCGTTTAGAAAGTATTAAATATGTGATTATGCGGTATGTTATGAGATTGCGGATGGTTTACATTACAAATAGATATAGGAATTAAATCTTTATCATTTATCTGCCCAACTCATGTTGTGACTAAAACCTTATCCAAAAATGAACGTAGCTAACTCATAGGGTATAGGTCACTTAGTTATACTATGTTAGATTGAATCATTGAGCTCGGCATGGCCGGTGTTCTCTAGACCAAAATAGGATCTAAGAGACACGGAACATGGGAATAGAGGTAGATTAAGATTAAATTCATATAGACGATATTTTTGAGACAACTTTCGGAATATCCTCAACTTAGATAATACTTTTGTATGCTTATATTGAACTGTCACTTTGATCGTCTTATTACATGTTCTTGTTTGATTGTTGCCTTAGGATCATCATGATAGTGAAATATAAACGGCACTAACTATCGTGAAATAATATGACGGCCCCTATTCGACTGTTCTTTGATATAGTACTGGAAACGCTTACGGCGGAGTACAAATGTATGGAAATCAAGAACGACCGAAGGTAGTTATATTATGAATCGAATAACAAACGTGTTACTTAGGTTTCCATTTGTAGTATAAATCATCCCTGTTTTGTTGCATCCCTGAGTAATGTTGATAATTCATACGAATAAGTGATGACACATTATCCGACCGCCTAGACCGGTTGGCCCAACCTATTCCGGTGAGGATAACCCTCGTTCATAAGATTGTTTATTCAACAAACTATGCCATGATTCGGACATCTCTGATTACTGAGATTGGGGAGTAGGATTCGAGGTTAACTATCGGATAATGTGGGTGTATATTTGAGAGAACTTTCGGTGTATGCTTTAATATATTCTGCAATCCACGTGACATTCTATTTGCCTGATTGTGGACACCTCCGCGTTAGCCCGATAGGAGGATTGTAGTAATAGCTCACATTAACTTACGAACCTATCTTCATTAGAACTCTCCATATTTAACAACTCTTAAACCACTTCATAGTAGACAATCGCTTTAATTGCTGAACGCCCCGAAGTAACCTCCACTTTTTAATTTAGTTTAGTTTAATTTAGGATAGAAAACCCAAAACCAAAACCACCCTTTTTAACCCTAGCTAATTACATAAAAGTTTCTAAACATCCTAGTTTCAATTTGTCACGCTTTGAAGAACGATCTAGGTCATACATGTCCTTTGCTAGCCCTTTGATTAGCATAATAGTAACCCTAGGCCCCAGCCTTATAAATTAAAAACCCACTGCTGTGCCATGTCACCATTAGAAATTCCAACGACCGGTGCGTGACGCAACAAGTTTTTGGCGCCGCTGCCGGGGAGCATCGGCAACCGATTTTAGGAAATTAGTAACTTTAGTGTTTAGCGATCCTTTTGAGAGATCCAGATCGATCAAAAGTTACCCTTTTTGCCTTTAGGATTAGATTAGTCTTAGTTTTACCTACTTTTTTTTTACCAATTATGTCAATACCTTATCCTGATTGGACCCAACTTTTGGCTGTTCCTTCACCTACGAACCACTTACCTTCCTCAAAACAACTTTTACCACTTTTTATGCTTGAACAAAACCTTATAAACAAAAGAAATGCTGAATTTCAAGACAACATTGAAGCCATGATAAAAAATCTAAGACAAATTAATTTCTAACATGGAGTCTATTTTGAAAATCTTGAATTTTATTGAGGAAAGTACGTTAGTAACCACTAATGACACCACTCATCCACCAAGTGATGACGTGTTAATCGTTGACCCATCACCAGACAAAACTCCAGATAACGTACCTCGAACGAGAATACCTTCTCCTGGTAGACTTAAAAAGGAAAAGCAAGAAGCCCAATTCGGTAAATATCTGGAAATATTTAAAAGTCTAAACTTAAATGTTAGATTATTAGATGATTTGGTAGAAATGCCCTCGTGTGCTAAATTCTTTAAAGAACTCCTTTCAAACAAAGAAAAACTTAGGCAAATAGTTAGTTTACCCTTAAATGCTGAATGTTCATTAATTGTACAACATGGTCTCTGTAGGGAATTATTGATTTGATGATACAAAATAATTAAAGATGAGGGACTAAAAGTGAAGATTGTTTTAATTAGTTTCCTACTATAATTAGGTCTTCTTGTAAACCCTATTATCTCTAGTATATAAAGAGATGTAGGCGTATAGAAAAAGAGTGCACAAAAAGATGTAAACGTCTAAGAGTTTTAGTTTTAGCCCTAAGGTCAATGTTTCATTGATCCTGTTAGAATTAGATAACTGTTCTATTCTGATGAAATAGAATTAGGGCATGTGATCCCTAAGGCTGTAAAACCCTGATTCATTGAGTTGTATTCGTCTTGTTAATTCATTAATAAGATTAGGGATTTGGTTTATTTGTTGTGATAACATTGATTTATTCGTATTCCGCTGTAAATTTATATTATCATTGTTATCATTTATTGTTAATCCTAGATCAAGACCTAAAAAGTCTGAGCTTCAACGATCATACATTTTCACAATTGGTATCAGAGCAGGTGGCTCGTTATCTAGGATCTACAAGTTTTACAAGCAAGAGAAGCCGTATCGAAGAAACCCTAGAAGATTGAAAGAAAAATTCGTAATTCGTCACTTTCTGCACAGCCATGGTAAAAAAATTCCGGATCTCATTCGTTAACCGTTAGATTGTCGTGAAATTTGAACTGTAGGTTCTTAACATATAGGCGCACATTCCTATTGAAGGGATTTTTTATCTGAGCTTTTGATTGAGAGATATTTATTGTCGAAATTGGTTGCTGAAAGTTTAGGGTTTTTCAGAACGGCAGAAGTAAAACGGTCACTGTGTCTTCGTTATTCAATGAAATTTTATGATTTTTGGATATGTTAGAGAAGACATATGTTTCTACATTGTGTAAAAATTTCCTTGTGATCGGACGTCTCTACATAGAGATATTAAAATTCGAATCTGCTGCAGTACGTTTGTGGTTTCTGTTTGTGCAGCTTTACTAATTTAATTGCTGTGTATTCGTTGACCGTTGGATCGACTTGATTTTTGGATATGTGGTTAATGAAACATTGATGGACTTCGTGTAAAAATTTGAGCATAATTAGATACGTAATCAGGGAGATATATAGTTCTGAAGTTGCCTGCCACTGCTGGTTAAATGTGCTAGCCAATGCTCGTTAGATGTGCTAGTCACTGCTCAGCCACTGTTGGCACGAGCTTCCCGCTGCTAGAAGGTTTGTTCCCGCTGCTAGTAAAAGTTTGTCCCACTGTTAGCACAAAGCTTACCTCTGTTATTGCAAAACTTCCCGCTGCTAGTGCAAGCTTCCCACTGTTTGTATAAACTTGCCGCTGCTAGTAGAGCTTGCCGCTGTTAGTGTATTTGTGCCACTGCTTCAATAAGATTATTTGAAGATATGATTACGAAGAAGGTTGATTAAATTATTTGAAGATATGATTACGAAGAATGTTGATTATGGCTTATTTGATATTGGAGTTGAGTTTGACATGCGTGTATCTTATTATATCTCAAAGTAGGGTGATAAACTTTGAAGATAACTTGTTTTGGTTTGTATGGTGATGACGAAGACTTGACAAAATCTAGCAAACGTGTGAGATTTACAAACTGATGATGCTCAATGCTCACATTTGCTATCACTTGGAAGAGTTTGGGTTGCTCGGTGACTTATTATGGAGAATAAGGATTTTTGTCAAAGAGATTGCGGTCTACTTATACATAGGATTATAAGTTCGACGTCGTGGATAGTACAAGATATAAGGTACAAGTTTGGAAGACTTAATTTCTTTATTAAGTTTGTTATATTCTATTTTCTGCATTGGTGATCATTACCTAGAGCCTACAAAGTTCGAGATTCAAGAGATGGTTAACATATTGATTTGAGGGGAAGCTTATCGAAAAAGTGTTTAATCATCGGAAGATGTTCATGCATTGTTTGAGGAAAAAGATTTCATTACTACTGCTAGTTATATATTACTACTGCTAGTATAATTTTCTAATGCTCAAATTCATTATTCTTATTATGCATCATGGAGGGTAATTTGAAACATTAGAAGATTGAATTAGTGATGTAATATATAGCATGTGGTTGTAACACTTCAAGTTGCTTTTCTGCTGGAAGATCCCTATTGGATTATGACAAAAAGGGGAAGAAGAATTGAAGATCAAGTTTTGCAACTTGTTATTATGCATGGCATGGTTTAAAAGAAATCAAGAGTTAAGGGGAAGTTTATGCAAGAAGATCCATATTTTGTCATCATCAAATAGGGGAAGATTGTAGGGAATTATTGATTTGATGATACAAAATAATTAAAGATGAGGGACTAAAAGTGAAGATTGTTTTAATTAGTTTCCTACTACAATTAGGTCTTCTTGTAAACCCTATTATCTCTAGTATATAAAGAGATGTAGGCGTATAGAAAAAGAGTGCACAAAAAGATGTAAACGTCTAAGAGTTTTAGTTTTAGCCCTAAGGTCAATGTTTCATTGATCCTGTTAGAATTAGATAACTGTTCTATTCTGATGAAATAGAATTAGGGCATGTGATCCCTAAGGCTGTAAAACCCTGATTCATTGAGTTGTATTCGTCTTGTTAATTCATTAATAAGATTAGGGATTTGGTTTATTTGTTGTGATAACATTGATTTATTCGTATTCCGCTGTAAATTTATATTATCATTGTTATCATTTATTGTTAATCCTAGATCAAGACCTAAAAAGTCTGAGCTTCAACGATCATACGTTTTCACAGTCTCCCAAATAAACTAGGCGATACTGGACGTTTTACTATACCCTGCTTTCTCCAAGGAATTCAAATTAGTAACGCCTTAGCAGACCTAGGTGCTAGTGTTAATCTTATGCCTTATTCCCTCTACGAGAAATTAGGATTAGATGACCTACTACCTACTCGTATGACCATCAAATTAGCTGACAGATCAGTTAAACTCCCTCGAGGAATTGCTGAAGATGTCATGGTAAAATCAATAAGTTCATTTTTCCAGTAGACTTTATTGTCATGGACATAGAGGAAGACACCCATATCCCGCTCATCCTAGGCAGACCATTCCTAAATACTGCCAAGGCTGTAATCGATGTTAACAAAAAATCTTTAAAATTGAGAGTTAGGAAAGAGGAGGTCACCTTTAATGTTGATCGATTAATGAAGCAACCTCTGGAAGAGGACCTTGGTTTGGGTGATAACATGCAGGACATTTTTGATGAACATCTCCACGAAGTACTAGCACTATCCAGCCAGACTCCGATACCCAACACCATAATCACGGTTCGAAAGCTATGTAATGAAGACCCTGGGCTACATTCCGCAATCACTTCACCAACAACATCCGACGAACTACTATTCCCGCTATTTGAAAAGAAATCTCCTCACACCGATGGCAAAACAATCGCTATTCCATTAGGATGCGGTACACCGATACCATGGCTAAAAATAGATAAACCCATCTTCAATGAACCAAACCCGTTTCCTTCGATTAGAGAAATCCTAGATTCATTCAAAGGAATGAGTATTGAGCCACCATCGTTTGAACTACAATTAGCCAACCAACCAGTACCACTACCATTTTCAAACCCTGAAATCACCATAAACCAATCTTCATCCGCTCAGTTTCAAGAATTCCAATTCACTGACGACGGAGAAATCATCATCACCAGAAATGACGAAGCATCCTCATCATCAGTCAACAAGTACGAGCTGAAGACGGACGAATTCTCAAATAAAACCGAGTGGGTTGAAATAGCATCAATCTCCACATCTGAGCCCGAGACAGATGAAGCACCATTCCAAGCTGAATATGAAAAACTGAATAGAGACGAGATAGCTAGAATGAAGCCGTCTATCGAAGAGCCACCAAACCTGGAATTAAAAGAACTACCACCTCACCTTGAGTACGCTTACCTCCATGGGACATCACAACTCCCGGTGATAATATCAAAAGAGTTAAAACCCGAGGAGAAAGCTCAACTCATTGATGTTCTGAAATCGCACAAGAAGGCAATTGCATGGAAAATTTCCGACATACAAGGAATTAGTCCAAACTATTGCACGCACAAGATCCTCATGGAGAACGATTTCAAACCATCCGTACAAAGGCAGAGAAGGGTAAATCCTAAGATTCAGGACGTGGTCAAACAAGAGGTTATCAAACTCTTAGATGCTGGATTGATTTACCCAATATCCGACTCACCTTGGGTTAGCCCTGTTCAAGTCGTCCCGAAGAAAGGAGGAATGACGGTCATTACAAACGAAGAAAATGAGCTTATACCAACTCGGACGGTTACCGATTGGAGGGTTTGCATCGACTACCGGAAGTTAAACGAAGCAACTCACAAAGATCACTTCCCGCTTCCGTTTATTGACCAAATGCTCGAAAGGCTATCAGGAAACGAATTCTATTGTTTCCTTGACGGTTTTTCGGGATATTTCCAAATCCCGCTCGATCCGAAGGACCAGGAAAAGACAACGTTCACGTGCCCCTACGGAACATTCGCATACCAACAAATGTTGTTTGGATTATGCAACGCACCTGCAACATTTCAGAGATGCATGGTTGCAATTTTCCATGACATGATTGAACAATGCATGGAAGTCTTTATGGACGATTTCTCTGTCTTTGGAGACTCCTTCGCATCATGTCTATCCAACCTCGATAGAATGCTCGCCAACTGTGAAGAATCAAATCTCGTGTTAAATTGGGAAAAGTGTCACTTTATGGTGAAGGAAGGAATAGTTTTAGGACATTGAATATCAAAGTCAGGAATCGAAGTAGACAAAGCAAAAGTCGAAACCATTGCCAAACTTCCACCACCAACCAACGTCAAGACCATTCGAAGCTTTCTAGGACTTGCTGGGTTCTACCGCCGTTTTATCAAGGACTTCTCCAAAATTTCTCGACCTATCACCCACCTTCTAGGAAAGGACATCAAGTTTGTGTTTGACGAGGACTGCATGAAGGCTTTAAACTACCTGAAGAAGGAGCTAACCAATGCACCAATCATCGTCGCTCCAGATTGGAGTCTACCCTTTGAGATCATGTGCGACGCTAGTGACTTAGCAGTTGGGGCAGTTCTAGGTCAAAGGAAGGATAATCACTTTCGACCAATCTATTACGCTAGCAAAACGCTTACAGATGCTCAAGAGAACTATACAACTACAGAAAAAGAGCTGCTAGCCGTAGTATTTTCCTTTGACAAATTTAGATCCTACCTAATATTGTCCAAAACAATAGTATACACGGATCACTCAGCTCTAAAATACCTCTTCAAGAAGCAAGACGCAAAGCCTAGATTGTTACGATGGATTCTACTCCTACAGGAATTCGACATCGAAATAAAAGATAAGAAAGTAGCAGAAAATGTCACTGCAGATCATTTAAGTCGACTTGAAAATCCGTCAATGGAACAACTTGCAGAAAGAGATATTAAAGATCGATTTCCAGAAGAGCAGTTAATGAGTTTAAGAGAACAAATGCAAGGTTCGCAATTCACTGACGATCCTTGGTTCGCAGACATAATCAATTTCGTAGTTGGAGGGATCACAAGAAAAGGGATGATCTCATCGCGAAGACAAAAATTCTTCCGCGACATCAAGCATTACTTTTGGGATGATCCATATTTGTTCAAGGTCTGTCCCGACCAAATAGTAAGAAGATGTGTCGATGGGAAGGAAGCCGAACACATACTTCACTAAAGCCATCACAGACCCACCGGAGGACATCATGCAGCTAATCTGACAGCAAAGAAAGTATACGACTCAGGATTCTACTGGCCCACCATGTTCAGAGACGCACAAGACTTGGTGAAACGTTGCGATATTTGCCAAAGGTTTGGAAATATCACAACGACTAACGAAATGCCGTTGACGAATATCCAAGCATGTAAAATATTTGACATATGGGGATTAGATTTCATGGGGCCATTTCCAAAACCTTACCGAAAAGAATACATTCTAGTGGCTGTCGATTAAGTATCCAGATGGGCCGAAGCTCAAGCCTTTCCAACAAATGACTCAAGAGTCGTAACCAAGTTCTTAAAACAGCTATTCTGTCGGTTTGGAACACCTCGAGCGATCATCAGTGATCGAGGCACGCACTTTTTCAATACTCAGTTTACGAAACTATTGCAACAATATGGTGTTACCCATAAGACCTCTACGGCCTATCACCCGCAGACGAATGGGAAAGCAGAGATTACAAACCGGGCACTAAAAAGGATCTTGGAACGAACAGTTGGTCAACACAAGGAGAGATGGGTAGATAAGCTAGACGATGCTTTATGGGCATTTCGGACAGCTTATAAAACGCCAATAGGGACAATTCCCTATAGGCTCCTTTATGGAAAGGCATGTCATCTTCCAATTGAACTCGAATACAAAGCTTACTGGGCACTGAAGAACTGTAGTTTAGATCCCACAATAACGGGAACGCACTAGAAAATGCAACTGAATGAACTAGCGGAGTTAAGGGATCAATCTTACGAAAGTTTCTACAAATTCAAGGAAAGGACTAAGTTGCTCCACGATTCGAAGCTCCGCCCCACACGCTTCAATCCAGGTGATAAAGTTCTACTCTTTAACTCCCGATTTAAGAAGTTTTCTGGTAAGTTCAAAACACGATGGAGCGGTCCATTCACAATCTCTAAGGTATTTCCCTATGGTGCCGTCGAACTCGAGGCCCCAGACGGAAATTTCAAGGTAAACGGTCACCGTTTAAAACACTACGTAGAAGACTTTCCCTCAACCGAGGAAGTCTATAACTACGAATCACCCTAATAGAATAGTAGGTATGAAAGAGTCAAACTACGAGACTCGATAAACAAAGCGCCCTTGGGAGGCATCCCAAGCCTATCTTATATTTTTCAGCATTAGTTTCCTTTTACTTTTATATTTGATCTAATCCATTTTTTAATGCAATACCTCGCCATATGAAAGACTAATGATTATAGACCATTAACCTTTTGTATTTTGCAGGATGAGTTCGCAGTCAGCCAGGGCACGAGCCCCAAGTCAGAGACGCTCACGTGCCATGTATCACTCCCGGAGTTCATCACCGGGTAGTAGCATGAGGACCGTCAGGGGATCACAGTCACCGCCACCTCGATTGGATGAGATTTCGGCAGACTTGGTGGAGGTGCACGTTCAGGAGACATACCTGTTACGTCCCGTCCATGCCAGGTTACCTTCATCTCACCAATCAGAGGGACAGACCGCAGGGACCTCCAGAGTACCCACCTTTGAGCATGGGGTGACTACTGCGGACCCTGCTGTCACTTGGTCGATACTGAGAGCCCTTGAGGTCCAACAGACCACCATCTCTGAGATCCACACTGCTTTAGGCCTTCCTTCTACCCCTGTGTGCCCCTTTCAGATGGGACCTGATCCCGCTCCGCACATTCCACCGTGGGACTTATTCCCACCTTGGAGCATGACTGCGCAGGACCACCCCACTTTTATGGACCCACTAGAGGAGGAGACTGCTGCACTAGATGCATGGATTCAGGATCCAGAGGATGGCACTGCATCTACGGTTTATACCATCAAGGAGTCATCATCACCCACATCGGTCGTCGAGAATACGATCTTCGTGGATGATGACTTCACCGACGGGGAGACGCTCTTTACTGACATGGATTAGCAGTTTTTAGTTATTTTTATTTATGATTAGTATTAACTTGTGTTGACATTTGTGTTTTCTAAAGGATGTTGGTTATGCAAGTAGGATTTATGGAACAAGTTCATTTTAATGAGCCTAGTCTATTTCCAGCAAATTCACACACTTGAATCTGGTCCATAAAATCCAGTGGCAACGCACACAGCACAAGGAAGTATCTCTTCTAACCTTATTTTGCTTGATTAAACACACTAAAATTCTAAGTAAAACTCTAAGTGTGGGATTATTACTCACAAATAGTGAATGACTTCGAAAATATTGACCCTCATTCAAAAATCTAAGTGTGGGATTAACCTAACTTAGAAATAGAACATTAGGGACAATGTTCTTTTAAGTGTGGGATAGCAGTAGTATTAACTACTGTAGTGCAATATAAAATTTTGATCAATCTTTTTAGCAAAACTAAGATTTTCAGCAAAATTTTCAAAATTCTTGAATCATGGAAAGTCCAAAAAGGGTATTTCTGGGCAACAAAAGTTCAAAAGGTTTGGAAAAACGACTATGACGGGCAAAACTCTTTGATAACTTTCAAACTAAGTTTCAAAACAACCAATCGCATGACTAGGCACAAAGCCACCCAAAATGAGTGAGGAATATTGAGCCATATAAAAGCATTCACCTTTAATGCTTCACTTTTCGATTGTGAGTGTGCCGATGTATGCCTTCTTAAGTTAGAACTTGTTCGAAGAATACATTTCAAAATTACGAAAATGAGCATCATACGTGACGAAGGTGCAATTAGAGGATCTTGACATTCCCTAGGATAAAACCCTCTCGTAAAACCCCCGTTTTCAAGCCTGACCTTGCCAATGCCCATTTTCGGCATTGAAGTTCATTTAGAAAACTTGTTAAGCCTTGGCCTTTTTGTTTCGAGTACTCACTTCAAAACCAATCCTTCCTTTACATCTCTTGGCCATAGCCTAAGTTTCTGTTCTGTTAGAAAAATCACTGCAAGAAACACACGTTTAGAAGGAATCCCCGAAGGGTAAAATCGTTATCTAAAAAGAAGGACTCCAAAGAAAGCATAAACAAAGCTGCCAAAGAAATCAAAGAGCTAAGAACCCAAGGATCATTTAAAGCCAAGGGAAAGGTTCTTCAAAGAAGAAAAAGCTACGAAAAGAAGGCTCTCAAAGAGAGAAATCCAAAAAGAGATATCAACTAAAACGTCAAAGATAAGTCATCACAGACAAACTCTTAGGTTATATTAAACCCTCGATTAAACCACCTACAAAACCTTCTTCCAAACACCATCTTCACCCTCTTGCGAATGTCTAGGGATAATTAGCACCATCCTCATTTAAAGTACTGTAGATTTGATTCTCGACCAAGCTTATGACGACAGAAAAGCTACATGACTGGCTCCTGAGTGAATTAGAAGTAGGAAACCCGATACACTTGAGTGAATTGAGTGACCACATGTGAGGGCCCCAGTCATGTATATCTTACATCATGAAGATTGAGAAGAGAGCTTGTTAGAACCAAAAGTTTGGGAAAACATCGAAGGATAAAACCTCGTCTGGAATCTTTTTACCAAGCCTGCAGGAATCAAAGTTCTCCGGAATACGAAGACGCCCTTCCAGATTTTCACAGCAGTTTTTCTGAAGGTTTGCTTGAGGACAAGCAAAACTTTAAATGTGGGGTACTTGATATCGCGTAAAAAGTCACGTTTTTACTAACGATATCTCTCTCATTCTGGAACGATTCTTGGCATTTTAACTCAAAAACAGTACAAATCAATAGTATTATGCCAAGATGGTCAAAACAAGTGATGATCCCAGCTAGAGATCTTAGTATGTATTACTTTGATTGATTATTAATAAGCTTGCGGAATAGTTTATTAATAACTTGAAGAACAAACTTGTATATAACAGAATATCTAACCAAAAGCTTCAATATTATTAACAATAATACGAACACACAATTTGTGTTAGGGTTTACAACCTTGAAGCTAATAACTAGAATGAATTCGTCACCCTCTAGGGTTTTACAGGATCTCTATTTATAACATATAGAGTCCTTTACAGAATCAAACTATTATGGAATCATATCTATTCCATAATTCTCTCTATTCAACTATATCTAACCAACAGTGGTTATCTATATCACTAACAGGGGTAGTACTCGTATATTATCAACAGTGGTTGAGTACTTAATACAAAATACAAACTACACACTAACAGTGGCACTGTTAGACAAACTACTTGACAGCGGCAGCTACTAACTAGCAGTGGCAACTACTAACAGTGGTAGTACTTCTAACAGCGGCACAATACTTGTATTCTGAGCAAATCTAGCAGTGTCTCAGTTCTCAACAATCTCCCCCTAAACTTGATCATTCAGAGTAATGATTCAAGTTTCAATCCTTCTTTTCTTCTTCTATCTCCTTCATCGTTTGCCTCTTATGCAGTTGATTGAACACCATGTATAAAGCTCTGTAAGCTCCTTCAGTAATGATGGTTGTAGATAACTTCAAATCAACCAATCTATTCAGCAGCCCTGTTCCCAGCACATAGTGTCGATTATCAAACATGTAGATCACCTGCCCATTGTTAAATACTACCATGTGTACTCCAGCTCTGGCAAAATATCTCCAGGTTATAACCCTTTGATGACAGTGAAAGAATAAGTGATACATGCTGGCTGGTTCAAACATGCTTTGCAATAACTCCATCATTTGTCTTTCAATCACAGCCTCAGAGTTCTTTCTATTCCTGATTCTGCTCACTTGATACAACTCCATAAGATCATCTCTTGTACAGATTCTGAGCAAATCAATCATACTCCCAACATGGTCATCAAATCCTCTTTCCCTTTCAATCTTGATCTCAAGGATCATTTTTCTGAAACCATAATCAATTGCTACTCCTTCCCAATTTATAATTCTAGCCTTTCTTGGTCCTTCAGAAATCTCCTTGCTATCAGTCAGAATCTTGATTCTCTTTTTCAGCTCTGGATCAAATCTTGGAATGTCAGGAATAACATTGTCTTTAGAAATCTGATTTTTCCATGAATTTCTTCTGACTTCATTCTGCTTATCCTCTAAGGCTTTCTCTGCTGCCTCAGCAGCTGCTTTTTCTCTTCTTTCTTCTTCTTCTTTCAAAAACTTTACCATTTCCCTATCTGCCTTTTCTTTCTTCTCCTTCATCAATGCATTCAAATGCCTATTCTCTTCCAATTTCTTGGTCCACTCATCATCTCTTCCCATATACCTATCATATGCCTGTTCCAGCTTCTGCATATTCCATCCTTTAACAATTTTAGCTGGGGCATAATTATCAGACAGAGCATTGATCATTTGTCTTCTCCTTTCAGCATATGGTAAAGGTTTACTCCTCTTCTTGGCTAATTCCTCTTGCTTTTTCTTTCTAGCCCTTTCCTCATTTGACCTTTTCATCAACAAAAATCCAGAAGATAACTCTTCCTCTTCATTACCTTTCTTCTTCTTTAAATAATCATGAACTCTCTGAGCAGGAAGCTTTAATCCTTGTGCAGTCTTTTCTTTAACAATCTCTGCAGCTTTCTGTGTAATAGTCACTACACTCAGATCATCCAAAATCATTTTAACATCATCACCCTCTTCTTCAGCTTTAGCTTCTGCAGCTCTCCTTATCAACCTTTCCCTTTCTTCTACTTGCATCCTTAGCATATCATGAGACTCAAGATGAGGTTCTTTAATTTCTTTCACTTTTGATTTTTCTTTTAACTTTCCTTTACCTTTGTCTTTTGGATCAATCACAGGCAATTTAGACTCAGGCTTGAGTGGTGAAGTTGGTTCTCTTATTGTAACAGGTACCTCTCTTGGTCTTGTTGTTGTGGTAGTTGTGGCAGGGGTTGATATGACAGCAGTGGTGATTGGTGTATCAACAGTGGTAGGTGTTGGTGTACTAACAGGGGTAGATGTAACAGTGGTAGTGTTAGTGTTGACAGTGGTTGAAATTGTGACAACAGTGGTAGAAGTTTTGACAGGGGATAAAGTATTAGTTGGCTTTCTTCTGGGAATAGATTTCTTTCTTGTAAAGGTCTGCAACTTCTTCTCTTCATCAATTGACTTTGATTGCTCCCCTTAATCTCAACTTCTCCTTCTTTCATCTCTTTTTCAACATCATCAACCACCTCATACACTGGCCTATCACTGAAACTGACTCTTTTCTTATTTTCCAGGTTAGCACCCATCACATCCCAAAAATATAATCTAAGTGCAGCTTTCTCAGGCAACCCTTTATTCAATGGAAATACCTGATAAACTGTTTCATCTGTTTCATCAGTCTGCTCTGCTCCTGCACCATCACTTGTATTAACATTTTCAAAAGAATCTTCACCAGTATATACCACCATTCTTCTGTCATCTGCAGCATTTACCATCTCATCATCTAAACTTTCATGTATCACATAATCAGAGACATTGAGCTCCTCCTCAGCCTTATCCCTGCTCTGCACATAATCATCATCTTTATCATCAAACACTAACT
Source organism: Helichrysum umbraculigerum (assembly GCA_949592205.1). Classification (NCBI taxonomy): domain Eukaryota; kingdom Viridiplantae; phylum Streptophyta; class Magnoliopsida; order Asterales; family Asteraceae; genus Helichrysum; species Helichrysum umbraculigerum. Next base: position 325,099,278 of record CATIUR010000001.1, on the reverse strand, counting down.
CCACAGTGTCTTCTGATTGTGCCTCATTATGCTCACATATATCCATCTCAACTGTATTATCATCAAGCTCAAGCACCTCTGTAGCTGCAGAATCATCATGCATCTCATCAATATTTATCATTGCTCCACTCATATCATCATGAGGTCCATGTGAATCATCATCATCATCATCACCTACTTTTCTTGAACCATCATCTTCAGGCATATTATCATCATCTGCTTTCTTCTCCCCCTTGCCTGAAGATTCCTTTAACTTATTCGCAGGTAGAAGAATATTGTTGACAGCCTCCTCAAGCATTACCAATCTATTCTGCACATCAAGCAACTCTGCCTTCTGATGATCAATGATCTCCTTCTGCTTAGCAATTAACTCATCCTGAGCTTGAATTTTCTGTTGAGCCTCTTTTCTGTAAGCCCTTTCCCTCTCATATTTGCTCCACAGTTTATTGATATCATGTACAAGATAGGAAATCGTCAATTCATCAGTATCACTAGGCTCATCAACATTAGAGTGTGACCTCTTAGTTGAATCCTTGCCCACATCTGCCACTGCAGATGTCCCTTGGTTATTGGTACTGGGACCTACATTTGAATCATCACCCATAGGTTCATCAAACATAGTTGCCTCTGGTTGGGTCTGATTAATGTTACCACTATCATGCCCTGCCAGTGGGCTAGAAACAGTAGCGGCAGCCCTTCCAGAATGAACATTTTCATCAAGTATGTTCACCTGTTGTGTTGGGACAGTTGACTGAGACTGTGGAGAAACAGGAATCTCCATAGCCTGTGTAGCCTTCTTGGATTTCTTAGCTTTAGGTTGGGTAGGCTGTTTGTTCCCTTGTTTTCTTTTGATGCCACCTCCTGATGTGTGTTCAGAACCAACTTGTGTTGTTGGTCTGTCATCATTTGGTCCAGATGGTGTTAGTAATACACCACCAGTGGCAGAAGGAGTAACTAGCATTGTAGAAAATAATGCAGTTTCCTTCTTAGAAAAAGCATTCTGATACTGATTCATAGCCTTAATAGTCCTCAAAGATAGAGTAGAACTAACAATCACACTATCCTCTGCTGGCAGATTTGACAATTGATTATTCAATAAAAGTTGAACAAATCTAGGGTACATAACGAATGTATCACCCTTTACATTCCTAACCATATTATCTAAGATAAATCTAGATATATTAAATTTAATACCCTGTGCCAAGCAGATAATAGGATATGCAATAGTAGAACTAAATTCATTAAAACTAGTTCTCTTTTGAGACAAACATACCAGAAAAGTATGAATGTAGAACTTCCATTGAGGACAAAACCATGACTTCAAGAAAGTATATTCTGATCTTGTCTTTCCTGAACCTTCATACCCCATATCCATAATGCCTTTAAACAAATCTTCTCTCGATAATTCCAGAATTCCACCTTCATCATCAAACTGTAAAAGCTCTCTTAGAACAATCTCAGTAACCATTACCTTCTTACCCTTGACAGTGGAATGAATGTGAGTAATGCCATTAACATTCCCTTCCTTTGCATTCTGCCAGAATTCTTGAATATGCGATCGAATTAATCGTGGACAAACAGTAAGGGCATGTGTAACTGGACAATTACTCAAGAAATCAATAATAGGGTGAAAATACTCATCGGCAAGTTCTTTATTCAAGAAAGCCCTCATATTGTGTTCAGAATGAACACTTAGCGTAGAATGATCAGAATCAGATGACGATGAAGATGCCATTGATGTAATTGATGAACGAACGAAGAGTGAATTACAATAAACAACTCAAAGCGAGAGCGATTATTGAAGGGTTTTGAAAATTTTGAAAGCGTAATTGAAAAAGTGAAGTATTTGAGTATTTATTTGATGACAGTGCCAAGCCCTAAAAATAGAACTAGCAGTGGCACTGCTGGTTATACCCAACAGGGGCACAATTTACAAACAAACCCAACAGGGGTACCTCACTTGGTCAATTTATAGTCAACCCTTTCTAACCATCTAACAAAGCTAGCAGCGGCTGATAGTCTAGCAGGGGCATCCGACAAAGGAAACGCCAACTTAGAACTAACAGGGGCATAAACTTATCTTAGTTAGACAGCGAATTTTTTTTTATTTTTTTTTTTTTTTTTTTTTTTTTAACCAAAAAATAAGAATAAACAAATAAAACATTAAATTCCAGCTCAAGTGATGTCTCTTGACAGTGGCTGAAACCTGCAATATTAAACTAAGAAAAACAACTAGCAGGGGTTAAATTACACACATATACAGCAGGGGTTTAAAATACATTGACAGTGGTAAAGGTAAACTAACAGTGGCACCATCTGTTATCATAATGAAGCTAACAGTGGCAACACCTGACCCTGTCACATACAATATATTTTACCCCTGTTAGTATCAAATCCAGACCAAAACACTACGTGAGATTGATCATACCAATATTAGTTATCAAAAATGTAAATCTTCCTACATCAAATGCTTTTGTAAAAAGATCTGCAAGTTGATTATCAGTATGAATTTTAAAAATATGAATCAATCTTTTATCATAACAATCTCGTATAAAATGATATCTGATCTCAATGTGTTTGGTTTTTGAATGCTTAACTGGATTCTGAATGATACTAATAGCAGAAGTATTATCAATATAAATAGGAGTGTTCATGAAAGTCAAACCATAACAGAAGTATTATCAATATAAATAGGAGTGTTCATGAAAGTCAAACCATAATCCAGCATTTGATTCTGAATCCAAAGAACCTGTGCACAGCAACTTGATGCTGCAACATATTCTGCTTCTGCTGTAGAAGTGGAAACCGTGGTCTGCTTTTTACATTGCCATGACACTAATCTATTTCCAAGAAATTGACATCCTCCACTGGTGGATTTTCGATCCATGCTCTCACCACCATAGTCACTATCTGTGAAAGCCTTAAGCTCAAAATCTGATCCTTTAGCATACCAAAGTCCCAAATCAGGTTGACCTTTCAAGTATCTAAAAATCCGTTTCACAGCATACATGTGTGACTGCTTTGGATTGGTTTGATACCTAGCACAAAGACACACTGCAAACATAATGTCAGGTCTAGATGAAGTTAAATACATCAAAGAACCAATCATTGACCTGTACAAGTGCACATCTACTTCTTCTCCATCAGGATCAGAAGTAAGATGTTTGTGTGCCTCCATAGGAGTGCTAGCTATCTTCCCATCTTTATAACCAAATTTATTCAGAATATCCTGCACATACTTTCCTTGGTTAATAAAGATTCCATCTGACTTCTGTTTAACCTGCAATCCTAAAAAGAAAGTGAGTTCACCCATGGAACTCATCTTGAATTTCTTATGCATTAAACTCTCAAACTCTCTGCACAATGAGTCTCTAGTTGAACCAAAAATAATATCATCAACATAAACCTGTACCAACAATATATCTCTCTGAACCCTCTTGGTAAACAAAGTCTTGTCAATAGTACCTCTCTTGAATCCATTCTTGAGAAGATACTCGGATAGTGTATCATACCAAGCTCTTGGTGCTTGATGTAGCCCATACAACGCTTTCTTCAATCTGCACACTCTATCTGGATATGTTGGATCTTCAAACCCTGGTGGTTGGCATACATACACCTCATCATCAATTAGACCATGAAGAAAAGCACTCTTCACATCCATTTGATAAACTTTGAAATCCTGATAAGATGCATAAGCTAAAAATAACCTAATAGCTTCTATTCTAGCAACAGGAGCAAAAACATCATCATAATCTATGCCTTCTTCCTGTGTATACCCTTGTGCTACCAGCCTTGCTTTATTCTTTATCACTATACCTCTTTCATCTCTCTTGTTCTTGAAGATCCACCTTGTGCCTATAGCCCTCTTTCCTTTTGGTAGATCAACCAAATCCCATACATCTTGCAGTTTAAACTGCAACAATTCTTCTTGCATTGACTCTATCCAACTTGGATCTTTGAGAGCTTCCACTGCCTTCTTTGGTTCCATCTGAGAAAGAAAACAAACATATAATGAAGTATGTAAATCTTCTTCTCTTACCTTTGACTGCTGTCTGGTCAGAACAGATGAATTAATATCACCAATGACCAAATCCAAAGAATGATCTTTGTGAACCAGATACTTAGATGTTGATGTATCAAGCAGTTCTCTTTCCAAATTTGGACCCAAAAGATTATCCATTTCAGATTCTGAGTAAGAATTTCTTTCTTCTCTTTCTTGTGAAGGCTTTGGAGTTGCTTCAGAATCTGACAAAGAAGTCATTTCCAAAACTTGAAATGGAGGACTTTGTTCAACAAATTTTGGAGAATCGGGCTCTCCTTCTGAATCATGCTCTGAAACTATATGAGAACCCTTTGAAGTAAATGGTTGATTTTCTGTTGGAATTGAACCATCTTCATCCTTTGAACCATTTTTGCTACTTGACCCACTTGAATCATCTGAAGGTTCATCTTGCTCTAACTGGAATGCTTCTGGAGGATCTGGAGACCAAATAGGAAACAATACATACTGCAAGTCATCCTTTTTAGTCTGACTTGTGCTTGAAAGCCCATCTTTACCTGCATCATTACCTGCATCTGTACCTGCATCTGTATCTGCACTAATAGACGAATCTGGATATCTAAAAGCATGGGTTAGTGCATCAATATCAAACAAAACTTCTGGACCTTTTCCTTCTACATTTGATGTATGTTCATTAAAGGTCACATCCATGGTCTCATCTATGATCCTAGTCCTTTTGTTAAATACTCTATAAGCCTTGCTTTGAATAGAGTATCCAACAAATACACCCTCATCTACCTTACTCTGAAACTTACCAAGATGATCTCTGGTATTTAAGATAGTACAAGGACATCCAAATGGTTTTAAAAAGCTAACCAAAGGTTTTCTCTTAAAGAATAACTCATAGGGTGTCTTGTTATGAGGTTTAATAATCAAAATCCTATTCAAAACATAACAAGCAGTGCTAACTGCCTCTGCCCAAAAGGACATTGGAAGTTTAGCATCTGCTAGCATGCTTCTAGCAGCCTCAATTAGTGTCCTATTCCTCCTCTCAGCTACTCCATTTTGTTGTGGAGTCCTAGGTGCACTATACTGTCTTTCTATACCTTTATCCTCACAGAACTTATTCATCTCATGATTCTTAAATTCTGTCCCATTATCACACCTGATGATCTTAACCTTTTGATTAGTTGAATTCTCAATCCTAGTTATGAATGATCTAAGTATTTCACCTGTCTCATCCTTAGTCCTAAGAAAGAACACCCAACTCATTCTAGAGTAATCATCAGTTATTACCAAACAGTAAGATTTCTTCCCTTGACTAGCTACATTGGTAGGGCCAAACAAATCCATATGTAACAGGTGTAAGGGAGTGGTATTGGTATTCACAAGCTTGGTCTTGTAAGAGGTCTTGTGTTGCTTGCCTTTGAGACATGCTACACAGTGGTCACTACATTCAAATAACTTTTCAGGTAAGCCTCTCACTAGCTTATTCCTAACAAGTTTATTCATGGTCTTGAAATTCAAGTGACACATCCTCCTATGCCATAGTTCAGATTCAGATACAGTAGCTTTAGAAATGAGACAGTTAACATTTTGAGATTCCATCTTGTTTAAATCACTACAGTATACATTATCCTTTCTTGGAACTCTCATTAAAATCTTATCTTCAGGTATTTTGAGTTTTTCAGAAAGTATAAGGCATTCTGTGTCAGTGAAATATACAGGATTTTGCTTATCTGTGATTTGACTCACACTAAGCAAATTGTATCTCAATTGCTCAACATAATAAACATCATTGAAAGTGAGCTTACTGCTTTTTACCTTACCTTTACCTGTGATTTTACCTCCTTTAGGATTGCTTCCAAATGCTACATCTCCTCCATCAAACGCTTTAAAGTCCTGTAGCTTTTTCCTGTCTCCAGTCATGTGTCTTGAACAGCCAGAATCAATATGCCATAAGCTTGGTGGCTTGCCCTGCACATATATGAGAAAAACAATTAGTTTTTCTTGGGAACCCAAACCAATTTGGCTTTGGGTTTCCCATGAGCACCTTTGACATCAACCCTTTTGACAGTGATTGATCTCAGTGCTGCATTGGTTTTGGACACTTCAGATTTACACTCATTTTTATGTCTCCAAAAACAATCAATTTTTGACCTAACAGGGGCAATAAGCTTAACAGTGGTCACTTTCAAATTGGTATTGATAAGCCTGGCAGTGGTAGCTCTACTTGGTGTAAACATTCTTTTGGAATGCTTAACACTAGCAGAGGTAGCATGCCTAGCAGTGGCCAAGCCTTCCCCTGTTCTGTTCATGCCTCTGTTAGCCTTATACAGTGGCACTGCTGCATCATTAACAGTGGTTGCAGCCTTGCCTCTGTTTGGCTTGTTTTTCAACAATGGACTTGTACCTCTGTTCCTATTATTATTAGGATTGAAGTAGCAGTCCTGTTGAGTATGGTTGTACCTGCCACATATATAACATGCCTTTCTTTTCATACATTCAAACCCATTACCCAACCTTTGTGAAACCAATTGGTTCCAATTTCTCTGATTACCCCTGGAAATGGATCTATTTGCATTATTTGCAGAAATTAAATCAGACCTGTTTGATTTACATGCACACTTTTCACATTCAGATTTATCTTTTGACTTATCTTTTGATTCAGGATTAACTCTTTTGTGCACATAACCTAGACCAGATCTAGATTTATTGGATTTTCTAACTTGATCTAACTGAGCCTTTGCCTTCTCAACAAACATCTTTTTACCCTCTTCTAGTTTAGTACTATTTAGTTCAGAAACTAGACCAGTAATAGGCTTAACACAATCATCCACAGAATTACCACTAGATGAGCTATCACTATCACTCTCATCTTCCTCAGTCCAATCAGATACCTCAACTTTATCAAAATTCACATTATCATCACAATTAACAACTGGATCTACCTTTTTAACCTCCTCAGACACACCTACCTTAAGTTTTTCTAAGTCAAACTCAAGCTTAGATGGGAAGTAAGTATGATTATAAGGTGGGGGTACAGCATTAAGGTTGTAACCTAATCCAAGTTTTAATTTATCATGAATTTGAGACTTGATTAAGTTTTGAACACCTTTTGAAGCATTTTCCAATTCATCAACTTTCAATTTTATTGACTCTTTATCAGAAATTGCCTCAGCCAACTTTGCACTTAGCATATCAACTTTTGTTTGTAAAGCTTTCTTTTCCCAATTCAGATATTTAATATCTAAGTGAAATTGTGATTCATTCTTTTCAAAAGCTTTTATCTGTCTTTCTAAGTTTTCAATGGCTAAAGTTGAATGTTGACTCTTTTCCACACAAGCTTTTAATTCATTACACACAACCAGATTATGATCCCTATAAAATTTAACCATTTTCTTACATGCAGGAGAACATAATTTAGATTGTACCTCATATGGAATGTCTGAAGGCTCTGGTTCTTCTGTGACAGCCATCAAAGCTTGATTCTGAACTACAAGCTCTTCTTGGTCACTCCAGTCAAATCCTCCCATCCCATCTTGTGCAACCAATGAATCAGAAGTGGTGTTCTGAACAGGTACCAATCTTCTTTGTGGAGCAGAACTATTTCTCATAATACCATTCTGAGATCCTCCAGCCTGTGTGCTCTTGCATTCTCTAGCAAAGTGTCCCATCTTGTGACAGTTGAAGCACTCCACCTTGCTCTTGTCAAATCCAGCTACACCATCTCTCTTGTAAGTGAAGTTTCTGTTCCCAGACCTCTGCATAAACCTTTTTGCCCGGATAGTAATCATAGCCATCTGCCATCTCAAATCCATCTCTTCAAGATCTTCTTCATTAACCTGTTCCAAATCCTCTGTTGTTAATGATGAATTAACATGACTCGCAAAGAAGGCTTCCAAGATATTATCATTAGCACCAGATGTGCTACAGCTACCAGATTCACCAACAGACACAAAAGCAGCATTGTTAGAGCTACTATTGGACTGTTTCAGAGCCATCACCTCAGGCTCAAAGTTCCTCAGATCATTGTATAGATCTTCAATCTCCTTTTCTTCAAGATCTGCACTTTGTCTAAGTCCCACAGTATACATATTCCAATCTGTGCCTAATGATCTTAGAAACTTCCTATTCAAATCATCTTTATCAACCTTAACATTGTGATTCTCAAGATCACCCACAAGCTTTTGAAATCTATCAAAAGTCTGAGTCAGAGTTTCAGACTTTACACCTGCAAAGTTTTCAAACTGTTGTTTGAGAAGAGATCTCTTATTCTTCTTGGTGTTATCATTACCACCAAATCTCTTAACAATTGCTTGCATAAGAACCTGAGCATCTTCACAGTTTTCAAACTTCCTTTGATACTCATTAGGAATAGACAAAAGTAGAGTACTTAATGCCTTCCACTCTGTTGCTCTTTCTTTTCTCTCTGCATCAGTCTTTGGTGGTGGTCTTTCTTCCTTTTTACCATCTGCATCCTTAGTATAAACTGGTCCATTAGTAACCACCTCCCACATCATATAATCAGTTAGCAACATGTATTGTCTAATCCTAGTCTGCCATAGCTCAAACTCATCGGGTTTGAGCATGGGGATTTTTGTAGCTTGAATACCTTCCATTGTTTCAGTAGACATGTTGTTGTTTGTTGAAAAAGCTGCAAAATTTAATTACCTTCTTCAAGATCAAAGTAATACCAAGCTCTGATACCACTTGATGATCCCAGCTAGAGATCTTAGTATGTATTACTTTGATTGATTATTAATAAGCTTGCGGAATAGTTTATTAATAACTTGAAGAACAAACTTGTATATAACAGAATATCTAACCAAAAGCTTCAATATTATTAACAATAATATGAACACACAATTTGTGTTAGGGTTTACAACCTTGAAGCTAATAACTAGAATGAATTCGTCACCCTCTAGGGTTTTACAGGATCTCTATTTATAACATATAGAGTCCTTTACAGAATCAAACTATTATGGAATCATATCTATTCCATAATTCTCTCTATTCAACTATATCTAACCAACAGTGGTTATCTATATCACTAACAGGGGTAGTACTCGTATATTATCAACAGTGGTTGAGTACTTAATACAAAATACAAACTACACACTAACAGTGGCACTGTTAGACAAACTACTTGACAGCGGCAGCTACTAACTAGCAGTGGCAACTACTAACAGTGGTAGTACTTCTAACAGCGGCACAATACTTGTATTCTGAGCAAATCTAGCAGTGTCTCAGTTCTCAACAACAAGGTTGCACGATGAAACCCAAGCAAAACGGACGTAAAACGAAGATTTCACGCACGTTTGAAGATTCAAGGCATCAAAATGAGATTTCAAGACAGAAGTGCCCATCACCAACATCCATCTTACCCAAGATGTTCGTTTTCAAATTACGAATCCAACAGAAGAAGAATCAACAAAAACGGACGAAGAATGAAGATTCAACGTACGCCGAAAGATCCAAATGATTCGTACGACACATCTAAAGTTCATAGACATATTTTTGAGATATCTTTTCATCAAATTCTTCGTTTTTGAAAAACGAATCCAACAAAAAAAGAATCGACGCAAACGGACGCATAACGAATAAAATATGCACGAATCAAGAAACGAAGCAAAAGACGGTGAACCGGGGCGGGTGGTGCCAGCCGCCGCCGGCCACCACACCACCGCCGCCGGATGCCACACCACCGGCGCCGGCCACCTGCCCCCTGCCCAGTTTCCGCTTTTTGGTCCTTGCGTGTACCCGGTGCACCACCTTTACACGCTTTTTGGTACCCGGTGCACCACCTTTTCCACCTTTTGCTAATGTATGCCTCCACTTGCTAAAATGCACTAAGACTCTCCTATAAATAGGAGGCATGGAGTTCATTTGAAAACACACCACACCTTGGAGAAAAACACCAACACACTCCATATTTCTCATATCTTTTCTTTCTTGTAAATTTAGTAGTTCTTCCTTTAGGTTAGTTTAATTAATTAGAATAGCTAATTAATTAGCTAAGGAAGATTTGTACGGAGGTACTCCGGGACGCATAATTTAGCTACGAGTTATTGTACTTCTTTCCAGGTGTTAATCTATCTTTCATATTTAAATATGTTTGTTCTTTCTTTAATAAATTTAAATATGCATGCTAGAATTGCCATGATTAATTAGATAACTCAATTGTCTGCTATGATAGTCGTTTAGAAAGTATTAAATATGTGATTATGCGGTATGTTATGAGATTGCGGATGGTTTACATTACAAATAGATATAGGAATTAAATCTTTATCATTTATCTGCCCAACTCATGTTGTGAGTAAAACCTTATCCAAAAATGAACGTAGCTAACTCATAGGGTATAGGTCACTTAGTTGTACTATTTTAGATTGAATCATTGAGCTCGGCATGGCCGGTGTTCTCTATACTATTTTAGATAATACTTTTGTATGCTTATATTGAACTGTCACTTTGATCATCTTATTGCATGTTCTTGTTTGATTGTTTCCTTAGGATCATCATGATAGTGAAATATAAACGGCACTAACTATCGTGAAATAATATGACGGCCCCTATTCGACTGTTCTTTGATATAGTACTGGAAACGCTTACGGCGGAGTACAAATGTATGGAAATCAAGAACGACCGAATGTAGTTATATTATGAATCGAATAACAAACGTGTTACTTAGGTTTCCATTTGTAGTATAAATCATCCCTGTTTTGTTGCATCCATGAGTAATGTTGATAATTCATACGAATAAGTGATGACACATTATCCGACCGCCTAGACCGGTTGGCCCAACCTATTCCGGTGAGGATAACCCTCGTTCATAAGATTGTTTATGCCACAAACTATGCCATGATTCGGACATCTCTGACGACCGAGATTGGGGAGTAGGATTCGAGGTTAACTGTCGGATAATGTGGGTGTATATTTGAGAGAACTTTCGGTGTATGCTTTAATATATTCTGCAATCCACGTGACATTCTATTTGCCTGATTGTAGACACCTCCGCGTTAGCCCGATAGGAGGATTGTAGTAATAGCTCACATTAACTTACGAACCTATCTTCATTAGAACTCTCCATATTTAACAACTCTTAAACCACTTCATAGTAGACAATCGCTTTAATTGCTGAACGCCCGAAGTAACCTCCACTTTTTAATTTAGTTTAGTTTAATTTAGGATAGAAAACCCAAAACCAAAACCACCCTTTTTAACCCTAGCTAAATACATAAAAGTTTCTAAATCTCCTAGTTTCAATTTGTCGCACTTTGAAGAACGATCCTAGGTCATACTTGTCCTTTGCTGGCCCTTTGATTAGCATAATAGTAACCCTAGGCCCCAGCCTTATAAATTAAAAACCCACTGATGTGCCGCGTCACCATTAGAAATTCCAACGACCGGTGCGTGACGCAAAAATGTCATTCATTATATACCTTGTATGTTTTGATTATTGAGTAGTCGCGCCCCGACCCGATTCGCTTCCGCAACCCGAATTTGGGGGTGCGACAAAAGGGTAGTGATATCGCATAAAAAGTCACGTTTTTACCATCGATATCTCTCTCATTCTGGAGCAATATTTGGCATTTGGACTCAAACAATGCACGAATTAGTGATAATATGCTAAGAAGATCAAAATGAAGGTTGCACAATGAAAATCAAGCAAAACAGCCAAAAGACGGAGATTCCACGCACGTTTGAAGATTCAAGACATCAAAACGAGAATTCAAGGCAAAATACCCATCACCAACATCCATCTTACCCAAGATGTTCGTTTTCAAATTACGAATCCAACAGAAGAAGAATCGGCAAAAACGGATGAAGAATGAAGATTCTACGCACGCCGGAAGATTCAAACGATTCGTACGACACATCTAAAGTTCAGAGACATATTTTTGGGATATATTTTCATCAAAATCTTCGTTTTTGAAAAACGAATCCAACAAAAAAAGAATCAATGCAAACGAACGCATAACGAAGAAAACACGCACGAATCGATAAACGAGGCAACAGGCGACGAACCAGGGCGGGGGTGTGCCAGCCACCACACTGCCGCCGGCTGCCACCTAGCCACCGCCGGCTGCCTGTCCCCCATCCCGTTTTCGCTTTTTGGTCCTTTCGTGTACCCGGTGCTAGACCTTTACGCGCTTTTCCGTACCCGGTGCACCACCTTTACGCCCTTTTTCGTACCCTGTGCACCACCTTTTCCACCTTTTGCTAATGTGTACCTCCAATTGCTAAAATGCACCAAAACTCTCCTAGAAATAGGAGGCATGAGGCTCATTTGAAAAATACACCTACACACCTTGAAAAAACACACTTTCAATTTCTTTCTTTCTTGTAAAAATTAGTAGTTCTTCCTTTAGGTTACTTTAATTAATTAGAATAGCTAATTAATTAGTCAAGGAAGATTTGTATGGAGGTGCTCTGGGACGCATATTTTAGCTACGAGTTATTGTACTTCTTTCCAGGTGTTAATCTATCTTTCATATTTAATATGCTTGTTCTTTCTTTAATAAATTTAAATATGCATGCTAGAACTACCATGATTAACTAAATAACTCAATTGTCTGCTATGATAGTCGTTTAGAAAGTATTAAATATGTGACTATGACGTATGTTATGAGATTGCGGATGGTTTATATTACAAATGGATATAGGAATTAAATCTTTATCGTTTATCTGCCCAACTCATGTTATAACTAAAACCTTATCCAAAAATGAACGTAGCTAACTCATAGGGTACGGGTCACTTAGTTATACTATGTCAGATTGAATCATTGAGCTCGACATGGCCGGTGTTCTCTTGACCAAAATAGGATCCAAGAGACACGGAATATGGGAATAGAGGTAGATTAAGATTAAATTCATATAGACGATATTTTTTAGACAACTTTCGGAATATCCTCAACTTAGATAATACTTTTGTTTGATTGTTGCCTTAGGATCATCATAATAGTGAAATATAAACGGCATTGACTATCGTAAAATAATATGACGGCCCCTATTCGACTGTTCTTTGATATAGTACTGGAAACGCTTACGGCGGAGTACAAATGTATGGAAGTCAAGAACGACCGAAGGTATTTATATTATGAATCGAATAACAAACATATTACCCAGGTTTCCATTTGTAGCATAAATCACCCCTGTTTTGTTGCATCCCTAAGTAATGTTGATTACTCATACGAATAAGCGATGACATATTATCCGGCCGCCTAGACCGGTTGGCCCAACCTATTCCGGTGAGGATAACCCTCGTTCATAAGATTGTTTATTCAACAAACTATGCCATGATTCGGACATCTCTGACGACCGAAATTGGGGAATAGGATTCGAGGTTGACTGTCGGATGATGTGGGTATACATTTGAGAGAACTTTCGGTGTGTACTTTATATTATGCAATCCACGTGACATTCTATTTGCCTGGTTGTGGACACCTCCGCGTTAGCCCGATAGGAGGATTGTAGTAATAGCTCACATTAACTTACAAACTTATCTTCATTAGAACTCTCCATATTTAACAACTTCTAAACCACATCATAGTAGACAATCGCTTTAATTGCTGAACGCCCAAAGTAACCTCCATCTTCTAATTTAATTTAGTTTAATTTAGGATAGAAAACCCAAAACCAAAACCAACTCTTTTAACCCTAGCTAAATACATAAAAGTTTCTAAACCCCCGAGTTTCAATTTGTCGCGCTTTGGAGAACGATCCTAGGTCATACTTGTCATTTGCTAGCCCTTTGATTAGCATAATAAGTAACCCTAGGCCCCAGCCTTATAAATTAAAAACCCACTGCTTTGCCACGTCACCATAAGAAATTCCAACGACCGGTGCGTGGTGCAACAAGTTTTTGGCGCCGCTGCCGGGGAACGTCGGCAACCGATTTTAGGAAATTAGTAACTTTAGTGTTTAGCGATCCTTTTGAAATATTAACATCAATCAAAAGTGACCTTTTTTCCCTTAGGATTAGTTTAGTTTTAGTTAACCGCTTTTAACCAATTATGATAACACGTTTTGATTGGACCAACCCCACACCAATTGAGTCTTTAACCCAACTTTTAGCTTTTTCCTCACCTACAGACCACTTACCTTCCTCAAAACAGTCTTTATCAGATTTTATGTTCGAACAAAATGTTATTAACAAAAGAGTGATCGGATTTCAAGATAACATTGACGCCATGATAAAAATTTCAGAAAAATTAATCTCTAACATGGAATCCATTTTGAAAAACTTAAGTTTTATTGAGGAAAGTACGTCGGTAATCACTAATGACACCACTCATCTACCAAGTGATGATTTGTTAATCGTGACTAGAGGAGGAAAAGTGACCAAAGTTGATCCACCACCACCAGATAACATCCCCGAAAACACTTCTTTGCCTACCCCTACACCTAGTGAAAATATGTCAATTGACATCCCTGTCACAATACCTGACCCATCACCAGCTAAAACTCCAGATGACGTATCTCGAACGAATATACCTTATCTTGGTAGACTTAAAAAGGAAAAGCAAGAAGCCCAATTCGGTAAATATCTGGACATATTTAAAACCCTACACTTAAATGTTAGATTATTAGAGGCTTTAGTAGAAATGCCCTCGTGTGCTAAATTCTTTAAAGAACTCCTTTCAAACAAAGAAAAACTTAGGCAAATAGTTAGTTTACCCTTGAATGTTGAATGTTCATTAATTGTACAGCGTGGTCTCCCACCTAAATTAGGCGATACTGGACGTTTTACTATACCCTGTTTTCTCCAAGGAATTCAAATTAGTAACGCCTTAGCAGACCTAGGTGCTAGTGTTAATCTTATGCCTTATTCCCTCTACAAGAAATTAGGATTAGATGACTTATTACCTACTCGTATGACTATCAAATTAGCTGACAGATCAGTTAAACTCCCTCGAGGAATTGCTGAAGATGTCATGGTAAAAGTCGATAAGTTCGTTTTTCCAGTAGACTTTATTGTCATGGACATAGAGGAAGACACCCATATCCCGCTCATCCTAGGCAGACCATTCCTAAATATTGCCAAGGCTGTAATAGATGTTAACGAAAAATCTTTAAAATTGAGAGTTGGGAAAGAGGAGGTCACCTTTAATGTCGATCGATTAATGAAGCAACCTCTGGAAGAGGACCTTGGTTTGTGTGATAACATGCATGATATTTTTGATGAACATCTCCACGAAGTACTAGCACTATCCAGCTAGGATCCGATACCCAACACCATAATCGCCGTTCGAAAGCTGTGTAATGAGGAACCTAAGCTGCACTCCGCAATCGCTTCGCCAACAACATCCGACAAACTACTATTTCTGTTGTTTGAAAAGAAGTCTCCTCACATCGATGGCAAAACAATCGTTGTTCCATTAGGATGCGGTACACCGATACCTTGGCTAAAGAGAGATAAACCCATATTCAATGAACCAAACCCATTTCCCTCGATTAGAGAGATCTTGGATTCATTCAAAGGAATAAGTGTTGAGCCACCATCATTTGAACTACAATTAGCCAACCAACCCGAATCACTACCGTTTTCAAACCCTGAAATCACCATAAACCAATCTTCATCTGCTCAATTTTAAGAATTCCAATTCATTGACGACGGAGAGATCATCATCACCAGAAGCGATGAAGTTTCCTCATCATCAGTCAACAAGTACGAGCTGAAGACGGACGAATTCTCAAATAAAACCGAGTGGGTTGAAATAGCATCAATCTCCACATCTGAACCCGAGACAGATGAAGCACCATTCCAAGCTGAATATGAAAAGTTAAACAGAGACGAAATAGCTAGAATGAAGCCGTCCGTCGAAGAACCACCAAACCTGGAATTAAAAGAACTACCACCTCACCTTGAGTACGCTTACCTCCATGGAACATCATAACTCCCGGTGATAATATCAAAAGAGTTAAAACCCGAGGAGAAAGCTCAACTCATTGATGTTCTGAAATCGCACAAGAAGGCAATTGCATGGAAAATTTCCGACATACAAGGAATTAGTCCAAACTATTGCACACACAAGATCCTCATGGAGAACGATTTCAAACCATCCGTACAAAGGCAGAGGAGGGTAAATCCTAAGATTCATGACGTGGTTAAGCAAGAAGTTATCAAACTCATAGATGCTGGATTGATTTACCCAATATCCGACTCACCTTGGGTTAGCCCTGTTCAAGTCGTACCGAAGAAAGGAGGAATGACGGTCATTACAAACGAAGAAAATGAGCTTATACCAACTCGGACGGTTACCGGTTGGAGGGTTTGCATCGACTACCGGAAGTTAAACGAAGCAACTCGCAAAGATCACTTCCCGCTTCCGTTTATTGACCAAATGCTCGAAAGGTTATCAGGAAACGAATTCTACTGTTTCCTTGATGGTTTTTCGGGATATTTCCAAATCCCGCTCGATCCGAAGGACCAGGAGAAGACAACGTTCACGTGCCCCTACGGAACATTCGCATACCGACGAATGCCGTTTGGATTATGCAACGCACCTGCAACATTTCAGAGATGCATGGTTGCAATTTTCCATGACATGATTGAACAATGCATGGAAGTCTTTATGGACGATTTCTCTGTCTTTGGAGACTCTTTCGCATCATGTCTATCCAACCTCGATAGAATGCTCGCCAAGTGTGAAGAATCAAATCTCGTGTTAAATTGGGAAAAGTGTCATTTTATGGTGAAGGAAGGAATAGTTTTAGGACATCGAATATCAAAGTCAGGAATCGAAGTAGACAAAGCAAAAGTCGAAACCATTGCCAAACTTCCACCACCAACCAACGTCAAAGCCATTAGAAGCTTTCTAGGACATGCTGGGTTCTACCGCCATTTTATCAAGGACTTCTCCAAGATTTCTCGACCTATCACCCACCTTCTAGGAAAGGACATCAAGTTTGTGTTTGACGAGAACTGCATGAAGGCTTTCAACTACCTGAAGAAGGAACTAACCAATGCACCAATCATGGTCGCTCCAGATTGGAGTCTACCCTTCGAGATCATGTGCGACGCTAGTGACTTAGCAGTTGGGGCAGTTCTAGGTCAAAGGAAGGATAATCACTTTCGACCAATCTATTACGCTAGCAAAACGCTTAGAGATGCTCAAGAGAACTACACAACTACAGAAAAAGAGCTGCTAGCCGTAGTATTTGCCTTTGACAAATTTAGATCCTACCTAATATTGTCCAAAACAATAGTATACACGGATCACTCAGCTCTAAAATACCTCTTCAAGAAGCAAGATGCAAAGCCTAGATTGTTACGATGGATCCTACGCCTACAAGAATTCGACATCGAGATAAAAGATAAGAAAGGAGCAGAAAATGTCGCCGCAGATCATTTAAGTCGACTTGAAAATCCATCAATGGAACAACTTGCGGAAAGAGATATTAAAGATCAATTTCCAGAAGAGCAGTTAATGAGTTTAGGAGAACAAATGCAAGGTTCGCAATTCACTGACGATCCTTGGTATGCAGACATTGCCAATTTCGTAGTTGGAGGGATCACAAGGAAAGGTATAAATTCATCGCGAAGACAAAAATTCTTCCGCGACGTCAAACATTACTTTTGGGATGATCCATATCTGTTCAAGGTCTGTCCCGACCAAATAGTAAGAAGATGTGTCGATGGGAAGGAAGCCGAACACATACTCCACCAAAGCCATCAAGGACCCACCGGAGGACATCATGCAGTTAATCTGACAGCAAAGAAAGTTTACGACTCAGTATTCTACTGGCCTACCATTTTCAGAGACGCACAAGACTTGGTGAAACGATGCGATATTTGCCAAAGGTTTGCAAATATCACAACGCGTAACGAAATGCCGTTAACGAATATCCAAGCATGTGAAATATTTGTCATATGGGGATTAGATTTCATGAGGCCATTTCTTAAATCCTACGGAAAAGAATACATTCTAGTAGCTATCGATTACGTATCAAGATGGGCCGAAGCTCAAGCCTTTCCAACGAATGACTCAAGAGTCGTAACCAAGTTCTTAAAACCGTTGTTCTATCGGTTTGGAACACCTCGAGCGATCATCAGCGATCGGGGCACGCACTTTTGCAATACTCAGTTTATGAAACTATTGCAACAATATAGTGTTACCCACAAGACCTCTACGGCCTACCACCCGCAGACAAATGGGCAAGCAGAGAATACAAACCGGGCACTAAAAAGGATCTTGGAACGAACAGTTGGTCAACACAAGGAAAGATGGGTAGATAAGCTAGACGATGCTTTATGGGCATTTCGGACAGCTTATAAAACACCATTAGGAACAACCCCCTATAGGCTCGTTTATGGAAAGGCGTGTCATCTCCCGATTGAACTCGAATACAAAGCTTACTGGGCACTGAAGAACTGTAGTTTAGATCCTATGATAACGGGAACGCACCGAAAAATGCAACTGAATAAGCTAGCGGTATTAAGGGATCAAGCTTATGAAAGTTCCTACAAATTTAAGGAAAGAACCAAGTTGCTCCACGATTCAAAGCTCCGCCCCACACGCTTCAATCCAGGTGATAAAGTTCTACTCTTTAACTCCCGTTTTAAGAAGTTTTCCGGTAAGTTCAAGACACGATGGAGCGGTCCATTCACAATCTCTAAAGTATTTCCCTATGGTGCCATCGAACTCGAGGCTCCAGACGGAAATTTCAAAGTAAACGGTCACCGTCTAAAACACTACGTAGAAGACTTACCCTCAACTAAGGAAGTCTACAACTACGAATCATCTTAATAGAATAGTAGTTATAAAAGAGTCAAGCTACGAGACTCGATAAACAAAGCGCTCTTGGGAGACATCCCAAGCCTATCTTATATTTTCAGCATTAATTTTCTTTTACTGTTGTGTTTGAATTAATCCATTTTTTTATGCAGTACCTCGCCTTATGAAAGACTAATGATTATATCTCGACCATTGACCTTTTGTATTTTGCAGGATGAGTTCGCAGTCAGACAGAGCACGAGCCACCAGTCAGAGACGCTCGCGTGCCATGCATCACTCCCGGAGTTCATCACCGGGGAGTAGCATGAGGACTGTCAGGGGATCCCAGTCACCACCTCCTAGTTTGGACGGGATTTCGGCAGACTTGGTGGAGGTGTACGTTCAGGAGTCATTCCTGTTACGTCCCATCCATGCCAGGTCACCTTCATCTCACCGACCAGAGGGACAGACCACAGGGACCTCCAGAGTACCCACCTTTGAGCATGGGGTTACTACTGCGGACCTTGCTGTCACTTGGTCTATACTGAGAGCCCTTGAGGTCCAGCACACCGCCATCTCTGAGATCCACACTGCTCTGGGCTTTCCCTCCACACCTGTGTGCCCCTTTCAGATGGGACCTGATCCCGCTCCGCACATTCCACCGTGGGATTTATTCCCACCTTGGAGCTTGACTGCGCAGGACCACCCCACTTTTATAGACCCACTAGAGGAGGAGACTGCTGGACTAGATGCTTGGATTCAGGATCCAGAGGATGACACTGCATCTCCAGTCTATACCATCGAAAAGTCAGCATCGCCTACATCGACCGTGGATAACACGATCTTTATGGATGATGACTTCACCTACTGGGAGGCGCTCTATGCTGACATGGATTAGATATTATTAGTTATTTTATTTCTAGTATTAACCTATGCATTGACATTTGTGTTTTCTGAAGGTTGTTGTTATGCAAAACTCGAAATAGGAATTATGGAACAAGTTCATTTTAATGAGCCTGGTCCATTTCCAGCGAATTCACACACTTGAATCTGGTCCATAAAATCCAGTGGCAACGCACGCAGCACAAGGAAGTATCTCTTCTAACCTTATTTTGCTCGATTAAACACACTAAAATTCTAAGTAAAACTCTAAGTGTGGGATTATTACTCACAATAGAGAATGACTTCGAAAATATTGACCCTTATTCAAAAATCTAAGTGTGGGATTAACCTAACTTAGAAACAGAACATTAGGGACAATGTTCTTTTAAGTGTGGGATGGCAGTAGTATTCACTACTGTAGTACAACATAGAATTTTGATCAATCTTTTTAAACAAAACTCAGATTTTCAGCAAAATTTTCAAAATTTTTTGAATCAAGGAAGGTCCAAAAAGGGTATTTCTGGTCAACAAAAGTCCAAAAGTTTCGGGAAAGCGGCTATGACAAGCAAAACTCTTTGATAAATTTCAAACAAAGTTTCAAAACAAGCGATCGCATGACTAGGCACAAAACCACCCAAAATGAGCGAGGAATCTTGAGCCATATAAAAGCATTCACCTTTAATGCTGCAATTTTTCGATTGTGAGTGTGCCGATGTATACCTTCTCAAGTTAGAACTTGTTCGAAGAATACATTTCGAACTTACAAAAATGAGCGTCATACGTGACGGAGGTGCAATTAGAGGATCTTGACATTCCCTAGGATTAAACCCCTTCATAAAACCCTCGTTTTCAAGCCTAACCCTGCCAATGCCACTTTCGGCATTGAAGTTCGTTTAGAAAACCTGTTGAGCCTTAGCCTTTTCGTTTCGAATACTTACTTCAAAACCAACCCTTTCTTTACATCTCTTGGCCATAGCCTAAGTTTCTATTCTGTCAGCAAAATCACTGCAAGAAACACACTTCTAGAAGGAATCCAAAAAGGAAAAAAGAATATCATCCACAAAAGGACTCCAAAGAAAGGCGTAACCAAAGCTGCCAAAGAAATCAAAAAGCTAAAAACCCAAGGATCATTTAAAGCCAAGGGAAAGGTTCTTCAAAGAAGAAAAAGCTACGAAAAAAGGCTCTCAAAGAGAGAAATCCAAAAAGAGGTATCAACTAAAAAGTCAAAGATAAGTCATCACAGACAACTCTTAGGCTATATTAAACTCCCAATTAAACCACCTACAAAAATCTCCTTCCATACACCATCTTCACCCTCTTACGAATGTCTAGGGATAATTAGCATTGTCCTCATTTAAGTATTGTAGATTTGATTCTCGATCAAGCTTATGACAACGGAAGAGCTACATGACTGGCCCCTGAGTGAATTAGAAGTTAGGAAACCCGATACACTTGAGTGAATTGAGTGACTACTGTGAGGGGCCCAGTCATGTATATCTTATGTCATGAAGATTGGAAAGAGAGCTTGTTAGAACCAAAAGTTTGGGAAACATCGAAGGTTAAAACCTCGTCTGAAATCTTTTTACCAAGCCTGCAGGAATCAAAGTTCTCCGGGATATGAAGACACCCTTCCAGATTTTCACAATAAAACTTGCTGAAGGTTTGCTTGAGGACAAGCAAAACTCTAAGTGTGGGATACTTGATATCGCGTAAAAAGTCACGTTTTTACCATCGATGTCTCTCTCATTCTGGAGCAATATTTCGCATTTGGACTCAAACAATGCACGAATTAGTGATAATATGCTAAGAAGATCAAAATGAAGGTTGCACAATATAAATCAAGCAAAACGGCCAAAAGACGGAGATTCCACGCACGTTTAAAGATTCAAGACATCAAAACGAGAATTCAAGGCAAAAGTACCCATCACCAACATCCATCTTACCCAAGATGTTCGTTTTCAAATTACGAATCCAACAGAAGAAGAATCGGCAAAAAGGATGAAGAATGAAGATTCTACGCACGCCGGAAGATTCAAACGATTCGTACGACACATCTAAAGTTCAGAGACATATTTTTGGGATATCTTTTCATCAAAATCTTCGTTTTTGAAAAACAAATCCAACAAAAAATGAATCAATGCAAACGGACGCATAATGAAGAAAACATGCACGAATCGAGAAACGAGGCAACAAGCGACGAACCGGGGCGGGGGTGTGCCAGCCGCCGCCGGCCAGCCACCACACTGCCGCCGGCTGCCACCTAGCCACCGCCGGCTGCCTGTCCCCCATCCTGTTTCCGCTTTTTGGTCCTTTCGTGTACCCGGTGCTAGACCTTTACGCTCTTTTCCGTACCCGGTGCACCACCTTTACGCCCTTTTTCGTACCCGGTGCACCACCTTTTCCACCTTTTGCTAATGTGTGCCTCCAATTGCTAAAATGCACCAAAACTCTCCTAGAAATAGGAGGCATGAGGCTCATTTGAAAAATACACCTACACACCTTGAAAAAACACACTTTCAATTTCTTTCTTCATTGTAAAAATTAGTAGTTCTTCCTTTAGGTTAGTTAAATTAATTAGAATAGCTAATTAATTAGTCAAGGAAGATTTGTACGGAGGTGCTCCGGGACGCATATTTTAGCTACGAGTTATTGTACTTCTTTCCAGGTGTTAATCTATCTTTCATATTTAATATGCTTGTTCTTTCTTTAATAAATTTAAATATGCATGCTAGAACTACCATGATTAGCTAAATAACTCAATTGTCTGCTATGATAGTCGTTTAGAAAGTATTAAATATGTGACTATGTGGTATGTTATGAGATTGTGGATGGTTTATATTACAAATGGATATAGGAATTAAATCTTTATCGTTTATCCAAAAATGAACGTAGCTAACTCATAGGGTACGGGTCACTTAGTTATACTATGTTAGATTGAATCATTGAGCTTGGCATGGCCGGTGTTCTCTAGACCAAAATAGGATCCAAGAGACACGGAATATGGGAATAGAGGTAGATTAAGATTAAATTCATATAGACGATATTTTTGAGACAATTTTGAAATATCCTCAACTTAGATAATACTTTTGTATGCTTAAATTGAACTGTTGCTTTGATCGTCTTATTGCATGTTCTTGTTTGATTGTTGCCTTAGGATCATCATAATAGTGAAATATAAACGGCATTGACTATCGTGAAATAATATGACGGCCCCTATTCGACTGTTCTTTGATATAGTACTGGAAACGCTTACGGCGGAGTACAAATGTATGGAAGTCAAGAACGACCGAAGGTAGGTATATTATGAATCGAATAACAAACGTATTACCCAAGTTTCCATTTGTAGCATAAATCACCCTTGTTTTGTTTTATCTCTAAGTAATGTTGATGACTCGTACGAATAAGCGATGACATATTATCCGGCCGCCTAAACCGGTTGGCCCAACCTATTCCGGTGAGGATAACCCTCGTTCATAAGATTGTTTATTCAACAGACTATGCCATGATTCGACCATCTCTGACGACCGAGATTGGGGAATAGGATTCGAGGTTGACTGTCGGATGATGTGGGTATACATTTGAGAGAACTTTCGGTGTGTACTTTAATATATTATGCAATCCACGTGACATTCTATTTGTCTGATTGTGGACACCTCCGCGTTAGCCCGATAGGAGGATTGTAGTAATAGCTCACATTAACTTACAAACTTATCTTCATTAGAACTCTCCATATTTAACAATTTCTAACCATATCATAGTAGATAATCGCTTTAATTGCTGAACGCCCGAAGTAACCTCCATCTTCTAATTTAATTTAGTTTAATTTAGGATAGAAAACCCAAAACCAAAACCAACTCTTTTAACCCTAGCTAAATACATAAAAGTTTCTAAACCCCCTAGTTTCAATTTGTCGCACTTTGAAGAACGATCCTAGGTCATACTTGTCCTTTGCTAGCCCTTTGATTAGCATAATAAGTAACCCTAGGCCCCAGCCTTATAAATTAAAAACCCACTGCTGTGTCATGTCACCATTAGAAATTCCAACGACCGGTGCGTGGTGCAACAGGTAGCAGTTAATAATAATATAAAAACTTTATTGAGATACAAAGCTAAAAATAAAAATAAAATACAAACACAGAAATAAACAAACTAAACGTGGTATCAAGTACCGTTTTATTAATTAAACAAATGAAACTAAAAGTATATATTTTGATGAATAAGATTTTATCTGCCTAGGGATCATATTAGGAAGAATAAACTGTACTTAATGAATTATAAAAGTCTAAGAAGATTGTTAGTATTCAAATAAATTACAGTAAAATTACAACTTATCCTACCATTTATCTACTTATATTTATGAAATTATATCTTAGGTACATTTATCCACATAATATTAGAGGTGGCAATTTTAGACCCATTGGTTAATTATGGGTCAATTTGGTTAATATTTAAGAGGGGATGGGTTTGTTGGGTCTCATCCCCATTTTTTGGATGGGTCTAAATGGTTTTTCAATACAACCTCCAATTGTGTAACAATTAACCAACGGGTCTAGACAGGTCTAGCGGGTAAATTTTTTTTTTTCACCTCATTTCATTTTTTTCATTTTTCACTCAAATAAAAATAAAGTTAGGTAAAAACCCGATGACCCGACCCGAGACCCATTTGACTCGGACCCGTTTAGACCCATCCTTCTAAATGACCCATCTAGACCCGGACCCATTTAGACCCGGACCCATCTAGATCCGTAACCCAACCCGACCCGACTCATTCATTTTGCCACTTATACATAATATAATTGAAAAACACATTATTCACAAAAGTGAACATTTTAATAAACAGTTCAAGACGATTACCGATATTATGATCCACATAAACAAGTTATACGCGAATTTCTAAGCAAATTTTTTATTGTTAGTATAAGTATTAACCAGTGTGTTCTATTATAAGATATACTGAAGAAATCAAGTAAAACACATAGCACTGCATCTTTTATAGACAAGGTAGAGGTTACTAAAAGAAGTTTTCTTCAAAGAACATAACATACACTTGACATTTAAATTTAAAAAAACATCAAACATATTATGAAAATACTAGTGGCTTAGTTCTGTACTTAGTACAACAGAGAAACCCTTAGTATAAACAAAATAGGTTTGAGACTATTGGCGTAACTAATGGCTTCAGGTCTGTACTTAGTACAACAAAGTCACCAGTAGTTAAGCAAATAACCATATAATTACTATTTGTCCAATTATGCATTCGAAGAATTATGATGACAGTGTATGGTAATACTATCATTCAACAATTAAGACATATGTCATACATTATATAATAGTTCACACAAGATAATACACATGAAAATTAGAACTTATTAAATGCTTAGAAACTGTTATATAACTTGCCTACCAGTATATCATATAATGAAGCTGTCTAGACTTAAACCAAAAAGCAAATTATAACGTGAAGAAAAAGGTGTATAATAAAATAAATATAAGTTAATACCTAGTAAAGAGGCTGTAATGTTAATGTAGCTTAATGGGTCGGGTCGGTTCACGGGTCTAGATGGGTCCGGGTCTAGATGGGTCATTTAGAAGGATGGGTCTAAACGGGTCCGGGTCAAATGGGTCTCGGGTCGGGTCATCGGGTTTTTACCAAAACTTTTTTTATTTGAGTGAAAAATGAAAAAATGAAAAAAATGAAATGAGGTGGAAAAAAAATTACCCGCTAGATCCGTCTAGACCCGTTGGTTAATTGTTACACAATTGGAGGTTGTATTGAAAAACCCATTTAGACTCATCCAAAAAACGGGGAGGAGACCCAACAACCTCATCCCCTCCTAAATATTAACCAAATTGACCCATAATTAACCAATGGGTCTAAAATTGTCACCTCTGATAATTAAGTTGATAATTACATTTTCATTTTCTTGTAGATTAAATCGTGTAAATTAAGAAGACATATTATATAACCCATTGCAAATTAAAATGATACGATGCATGCTATAGCATAACGGCAATCCATCTCTTAAGTCTTACCAATAATAAATTGGGGCGTGATGCATGTGTGAATGCTTAATTAACATGTACGTAATTTGCAAATACTAGTCTTTTGTTATATATGTGTACTTCCTGTGTAATAGGTTGGACTAAAAATGTAGCAACTTCTAACTTGCAAGGAAGAAAATAAATATAATTATCTGTTATTGAATCAGGTTCACAACAGTTTGATTTTTTCTTATGTTAGTCCATGGCTGGAAAATCGACAGCACACAGATACCTGAGATACGTACAACTGGTATGTCCCTGTATATTTATTTACTGTATAAAATAAACACCTTGAACTTATATATGCCACCTAAGCAGCGTACATAGTATGTCTTTACAAAGATCTTGTGGCCGAAAACAAAACAAGCACAATAGTACATAATTGATAACACAGTATATATTACAAAGTACAAGTACAATAACAAGAAGTCGATCAACTGAAGTAGCATAGCAGTTTCAAACTTTCAATGGTACGTGTGTGTCCACGCGTTAACCATTAAGACATGTATATATTTTAACAGGTGACGGGTCTCGTAAGCTCCTTTGGATAGAAAGTTACAACTCTTTGAGGTTGGGGGTTTGTGTTAGGTGTGTTTTTTTTCTCAAGATTATCAAACATTTTTACGAGTTTCTGTTTCTCATCTTTGGTAATAGAATTCCTACAATAGCTATGGATAGAAAACTCACATTGTAAGCACTTGAAGATGAATTTGGATTGCAATTCAAGTCCGCATTTGGTGCAATCACCAT
The DNA here is from genome assembly GCA_949592205.1 of Helichrysum umbraculigerum. Classification (NCBI taxonomy): domain Eukaryota; kingdom Viridiplantae; phylum Streptophyta; class Magnoliopsida; order Asterales; family Asteraceae; genus Helichrysum; species Helichrysum umbraculigerum. The sequence continues at coordinate 325,072,884 of CATIUR010000001.1, read as the reverse complement.
CCGTGTTTGTCCCCGCAAGAAATGTTACTGAATGCTCGTGATCTTCAATATTATGTACTTCCCCAAACTTCATATTAACAAACTTATAAACAGGATCATCATGGTGTGAGTTAACACCTTGCTCGGACTTGAGTGTTAACGGAGCACAAGAAGCATGTATTGACTGGACACACTCTAAACAATGATAAAACCACTTTTCAGGATTATGATCCTCCTCACAAACTTCACAAAAGTATTCGCCCTTATGGTTCTCAACTGGGATGTAACTTAACTTTAGGGAATGTTTATCATACTTATTCCTTATTTCTTTAGGTAAACGCGTAGCACACCACACATGTACAGAGTAATCACGACACTCAGTGCATTGATATAACATTGCATCATCACTAAGGATGTTATGACATGCACGACATGAATGACGACGCCTCTCCATAACACCGTTTTCCAAATTCCTTAATGTGCTGAAAAATCTTAGTTTAATAAGCATGTGACTTGGATGGGCCTCATGTATAATCAACTCCGGCATGTGCGCGCAATCAACATCAATGGCATACTCCGTCGTCAAATCCTTGTAAGAAAACCCATTGCAAGGTAAACCACATATTTTGCACCAAAAGATAGTACAACTCCGCTGAAGAACAAGGCTATTGAATGGCACTTTCACCATGTATGACCATACATCCACTCTTGGGGGTAGCCTAAAGCACCATTCATGGAGAACAAAGTTGAGACATTCTGAACACTTATAAAATGGCATTGTTGTAATTGGTCTCACACATCCGTTGCATAATAGTTTAATCCTCGTCATTGGGTTGTGCAGAGACGATGATTCAACTCCTGAGGTGCTTGTGGTGTCTTTGTCGTGATGTACTTTGTTATCAATCAAGACTAGTGGATGCTCATGGATAGTATTGATTTTGTCATCAATATACTCATGGATGATATTTCTTCTTTTTCGTCGTAACCATTTTATATGATGCCATGCTGTGACACCCCCAAATTTAACGATTTGCGGAAGCTTGATTTGGGTGTCACTAATCAATATACAAAGCACACAAGATATAATGAACGACCACTATATGCGTCGTTTTAAACTTGTATAAATAAAGTAAATGTTTACATCAAAATATAGTTACATTAGCTCGGTTCCTGAAATTGAGAGATTACATAGCATAATTACTTTTACAAAATATAATAATGCAGTCCAATCTCTAGTTGTATGTATGCTGACTCGAGCTAATAATTCCTGCTTGTGCAGCCAAACTACTGCTGGGTACCTGTGATAAATACTAAAATGGGTCAGCGAAAACGCTGGTGAGCTCACAGGTTTGTATGTCAATGTATAGTTGTAAGAACCGCAAGATTTATATTGAATTTAAAATGCAATTAAGCAAGATAAAAGTTATACTGTCCATGAGCACATAGTCTGAGCTTAACTTGATTTGTCAGGCCCACTTAAGGAAACCTAACTTGAAATTGCCTCCTACGAGTGCCTAATCAACACTCGTCTTCCCAAATGCTAATACATCCGTTTGACCGGTTAGTGCGTGCTAACCCGGATGAGGAGTGTCAATCCCATATGATATCATATACTAACATTCACGCTATAAATACTAGAGACTATGCTTATGGAGGGCTTTAAATTGATTAGCTTGAAACTCATGTAGTATTTGAAGTTTGGCACTTGCGTTCTACTTGTAAAACAAAATCGAGTAGTAATATCACACCCCTAGTTGTAAAGCAGTGAAAATGGGGCTATGAAACTCACCTGGTTCTTGAAGTGTTTAACTTAATAAACTTGAAGTAATTAGCTGTGAGTTGGTGTTCAAAGGCTTGAAACCTGAATGTGTCCACGACACTTAAATTGTCATTAATTGTATTGGTATCCCGAAAGACTACCATTTGAATTGTTTGTCTAACTTAATGTCCAAATTACCCCGATTTGGTTGATTGTTTTATTACAAGTTACTACGACTTGTTTGAATAAGTTGGTACAAGTCACAACGACTTGTTTGATTGAATTGTCTAAGTTACTATGACTTAGTTGATTTAATTGTGTATTTGAAAATGTGTACGGCCCGTTGGTGACGGTTGTAACGATAGTTCTAAAATGTTATTATATTGTTGCTACAGTGAATCGCCACAGCAAATTGCTACAGTAACTTTGACTTCGAAAATTTTTAGTTTTGAAGATTCTGTTTTGTGCGACGTAGCCTGCGACGTAGCCTGCGACGTAGGCTGCGACGTAAGAGTTTTGCGACGAAAAGGGTTGCGTCGCTAAAGTCAACAGTGCTAAGTCAATAGCGACGTAGGGTGCTACGTCGCTTATGCGACGTAGGTTCGGTTTGCGACGTTAAGGTCTGCGTCGCTATGTGCGACGTTCGCAAGTCAATGCGACGTAATAGGCTGCGTCGCTATATGCGACGTTGGGGATATAGTGCGACGTAGGTCGCTGCGTCGCTATATGCGACGTTGGGGATATAGTGCGACGTAGGTCGCTGCGTCGCATTTGCTCCAGGCCAAATGCGACGTACGGGGTCTGATCGGATTTTCAACCTCAAAAACGCATTTTCCGGCCATCGATCGGCATAATATTTTTACCCAACCCATTTTAGGACATTACAAGGTTATACAAACAACTAGCAAGTTATAAAACTTAAAAACGAGAGTTTTCGGAGTTGTGTCGGAAACTTACAAATCGCCGAAATGAAATTCCGGAAAGATAGGATTGTAGATCGTCGCGAGGTGGTCGTTTATTTCCAAATGGGCTTGAAGATCCAAGGTCGTTTAGTATGTTTATTTTGCGATTTTCGTTGATTTTGGTTTGTGGTTTTTGAGAGAAAAGAAAAGGAAGAGAGAGAGAGATAATTAAGACATGAAAGAAAGAAAATGGTGGGGAGGTGGTTAAGGGATCACCTCCCATTTTCAGTCCGCGTATTGCGCTCCGTGCGGTGTTCGTTTATTCCGTCATTTGAACGTTAAATATTTATTTTTCTATATTTTAATATACGTTTTAAAATACGAATAATTATTCAGTATTTTTGTTGAAGTATTTTACTAACTATTTAATAATTACATTATAAAAGATGAATTGTATCGTTTTGTTTGCGCAATTACATTTTATTCGCGTTTATATCAATTTTGTGATAAAACTTGGATACTAAATATTATTGACATAATATTTTTAAGTACAATAACGTTATTAAAATCCTTGTATTACTTAAATCAATTTTTCACCAACGTCCGTATTTATTGTATCGAAATTCATTCGATTTGAAACTCGTACGATTTAAACAAACCGCATAATTGTAGATATATATTCAACAATATATATAATAGTTGATACATTAATTAGCCTAACACAGAACTAATTACATGTATTACACTTGATTAGGCACTAAACTATAGTCCTAAATTGACGGGTGTCACATTCTCCCCCTGTTAGAAGAATTTCGTCCCGAAATTTATGTTGAAGTCGTGTTTGACGTTGAATCAGTGAAGAGTTGAGGATACTTGAGTCGCATTTGATCCTCCCGTTCCCAGGTGAATTCCGGACCGCGCCGCGAATTCCACCTAACCTTGATGATAGGAATACGACTTTGTTTAAGTTGTTTGACCTCACGGTCCATGATTTCGGCGGGTTCCTCAACAAAGTGAAGTTTCTCGTCAACTCGAATTTCATCGAGTGGAATGATAAGTGTCTCATCAGACAGACACTTCTTCAGATTTGAAACATGAAATGTGGGATGCACGCTGCTGAGTTCAGATGGCAGCTGCAATCGATAAGCCACTGGACCAATCTTTTCGAGAATCTCGAATGGTCCTATGTATCTGGGATTCAACTTCCCTCGTTTGCCAAAACGGATTACGCCCTTCCAAGGCGATACTTTGAGTAGAACTCGATCCCCAACTTGGAACTCGAGTGGTTTGCGTCTCACGTCAGCATAACTTTTCTGACGATCACGCGCGGCTTTGAGTTTGTTTTGAATTTCTACGATCCTCTCAGTTGTCTCGTGTATGATTTCTGGACCTGTGAGTTGGCTATCCCCAACCTCAGTCCAACAGATAGGTGACCGGCACTTACGACCGTACAGTGCCTCGAACGGTGCAGCTTTGATGCTGGTATGATAACTGTTGTTGTACGAGAACTCGCACAATGGTAGATGTTTTTCCCAGTTCACACCGAAGTCTACTACGCAGGCCCGTAGCATGTCTTCAAGTGTTTGAATGGTTCGTTCGCTTTGACCGTCTGTTTGAGGATGGTATGCGGTACTCATATCAAGTCGAGTACCCAGGGATTTTTGAAGTGATTGCCAAAATTGTGAAGTGAAACGACTATCTCTATTGGAGATAATTGAGATTGGAACACCGTGTTTGGTCACGATTTCCTTCAGATAAATGTTGGTGAGGCGTTCCATTTTGTCGGATTCCTTGATTGCCAGGAAGTGAGCAGATTTTGTGAGACGATCCACGATCACCCAAATGGAATCGCAACCGCTTGAGGATTTGGGTAGTTTGGTTATGAAGTCCATGGCAATTTGTTCCCATTTCCATTCAGGAAGACTGGGTTGTTGAAGTAAACCAGAAGGTTTTTGATATTCGATTTTGACTTTGGAGCAAGTAAGGCACTTGCTGACATAGGTGGCGATTTCAGCTTTCATGTTCGGCCACCAGTAGAAGTCCTTGATACCGTGGTACATCTTATCGGATCCCGGATGGATAGAATATTTGGACTTGTGAGCTTCATCCATCACTAAGTCTCGTAGGTTCCCAAATTTAGGCAACCAGATTCGGTTTGAGAAATACCTAATCCCGTTAGGTCTGATTTCGAATTGTTTATCCATGCCCCGCAAGGCTTCATCTTTGACATTTTCGGGTTTTAAGGCTTCGAGTTGAGCAGTGAGGATTTGAATGTTTAAATTGTTGTGAATGGTCATACTGAGGGCTCGAACCCGAAGTGGTTTCACTCGCTCTTTTCGACTGAGGGCGTCAGCAACAACATTTGCTTTGCCTGGATGATATTTGAGTTCGCAGTCGTAATCGGTAAGTAACTCGACCCATCGACGTTGCCTCATGTTGAGATCCTTCTGATCGAATATGTGTTGAAGGCTTTTATGGTCGGTAAAGATTGTACATCTGGTACCGTAAAGGTAATGTCTCCAGATTTTGAGGGCAAAAACGACAGCTCCTAGCTCGAGGTCGTGGGTGGTGTAATTCTTTTCATGAATCTTGAGCTGTCGGGAAGCATAAGCTATGACTTTGTCTCGTTGCATAAGCACACAACCGAGACCTTGATGAGAAGCATCGCAGTATACCACGAAGTCATCGGTGCCTTCGGGTAATGAGAGGATAGGAGCACTGCAAAGCTTTTGTTTTAAGAGTTGGAATGCCGATTCTTGCTTATCAGTCCAGTCAAACTTTTTGTCTTTCTGGGTCAGAGTCGTAAGTGGTATGGCTATCTTGGAGAAATTTTCAATGAATCGTCGATAGAATCCGGCCAGTCCTAGAAACTGCCGTACTTCGGTCGGAGTGGTTGGCGATTGCCAGTCTTTGATAGCCTCGATTTTTGACGGGTCGACGTGAATCCCCTGACTGTCAATCACGTGACCAAGGAATTGAACGGTTTTGATCCAGAACTCACATTTAGAGAACTTGGCATAGAGCTCCTCGTGTTTAAGTAGTTCAAGGATGGTTTTGAGGTGTTGCGCGTGTTCTTCTTGGCTTCGTGAATATATGAGGATGTCATCGATGAAGACAATGACAAACTTATCAAGGTAAGGTTTACACACCCGATTCATAAGGTCCATGAATACAGCCGGTGCATTGGTTAGGCCGAATGGCATCACTTGGAATTCGTAATGCCCGTAACGAGTTCTGAAAGCGGTTTTTGGAATATCGGCATCGCGAACACGCAATTGGTGATAACCGAATCGGAGATCAATCTTTGAATAACAACTCGACCCTTGAAGTTGGTCGAACAAATCATCGATTCGAGGAAGTGGATACCGGTTCTTGACAGTTAACTTGTTCAACTCTCGATAGTCGATACACATTCGAAAAGAACCATCTTTCTTCTTAACAAATAGGACCGGAGCTCCCCAAGGTGAAGAACTCGGCCTGATAAACCCTCGTTCCAGGAGTTCCTGTAACTGGGTGGACAGCTCCTGAAGTTCGGATGGAGCTAAACGGTATGGTGCTCGGGCCACAGGCGCAGCACCCGGTACAAGATCGATTGAGAACTCAACCTGTCTTGGTGGTGGTAGACCAGGCAGTTCCTCAGGAAAGACTTCTGGAAAGTCTCGAACAATTGGAACATCCTCAAGTCGCTTCTCCTCCGACTTTTTCTCCATGATGTTCGCGAGGATTGATGGATAACCCTTTCTCAGAAATTTCTGGGTTTTAAGACAAGAGATGATGTTAAGCCTCGTCCCACCGGTCTCCCCCTGTATGATCAGGGTTCTACCGACAGTGAGAGGTATGCGAACAATTTTGTCATGGCAAATGATTTCGGCGTGATGTTTTGATAACCAGTCCATGCCTACGATGACATCGAAACTTCCTATCTCAACAGGCATAAGATCTATGGAGAAGGTTTCGTCGGCTAGATTTAAGGTGCAATTAGGTATCACACTATTGGTTTCTATCAACTTGCCATTTGCTAGCTCTACGGTGTACTTAACGTCTAAAGCAACAGGTGTAATGTCAAGTAGAGGGCAAAATTCATCGGAAATAAAACTCCTATCGGCACCAGTATCAAACAGAATGGAAGCAGTTAAATTGTTGAGGAGGAACATACCCGTGACCACATTCGGGTCCTGACGGGCGTCCCCTGAGTTGATCACGAAGGCGCTACTTTTGGTGTTGTTGTTGTTGCGGTGGTTGTTGTTGTTGTTGCCCTTATTCTTCAATTTTGGGCAAGAATCCCTGAAGTGTCCTGGGTTTCCACATTCATAACAGGACTTAGGTTGTCGGGTATTTCTGTCAGAGGGGTTGTTGTTGGATTTGGGAGCTCGGCAATCCTTAGTCGAATGCCCGTACCTCCTGCAGTTGTTGCAAGGGGTATTGCACTGACCAAAGTGGTGATAGTTACACTTGGGACAATAAGGTTTGTCCCCGGTGTAGCCGCGGGTGGTTTCAGAGTTTGAGGTGTAGACTTGGATGGCGTTGTTTTTCTTGTTTGAGTTATGGTGGTGTTCAGTGGATTTGCGTTTGTTGTTGTTAGAGGATGAGGTGTTGGAGGTCTCACGGCTGACAACTAGAGCCATGAGTTCGTGGGCCAATCGAATGGCACTCTCAGTAGTGGTTGGTTTGGATGAGGCGACGTTTCCCTGGATGTTCTCGGGGAGTCCACGAATGTATTTCTTAATGCCCTTACTTTCTGGTTCGACCAAACTCGGGCATAATAAAGCAAACTGCTGAAATTTGGTGGTATATTCAGCAACATCATTTCCCTGCACCTCCAGATGCCAGAATTCTTCTTCCAGCCTATGCAATTCCTCTTCAGGACAGTACTTTTCTGTCAGCTTCTTTTTCAGTTCGGCCCAAGGAAGTCGATTTGCAACCTCAAGGCCTACAGAGTTTGCGTGGGTTTTCCACCACGTGAGTGCACCTTCCTGAAAGGTGTAAGCAGCGAATTTGACCTTGTTGTTCTCAGTGCAATCGCAGAGACTGAAAACAGATTCCATGCGCTCAATCCAACGGATTAAGCCAATGGCACCTTCCGTGCCCTTGAAGTATAGCGGTTTACAGCTAAGAAAGTCCTTATAGGAGCAAGGTTTGGGTGGTGGAGTATTGGTTGCTGTGTCCTCGCTACCGGGTGGTGTTCGAGTAGCCAAGGCTTCGGTCACACTGCGGGCAATTATTCCCGCGATCTCAGCTTCGCTAAGGGTAATTTGACGACGAGGAGGCATGATGCTGAGTAAGAAAGAACAAGGAAATGAAATAAGATGCTAGTCCGAGTATGATGAACTAGTGGTGTGTTTGTCATTTCGAGACAAAGCGTTGGAGAGAAAGAGGCCTATATTCATATAATAATATAGCCTAAAGTGGTAATGAGGTCTACTTATGTAAGTATATATGTATATCACATAATAACCTATTGAGTGTCTAGCACAGACGTGTTTTGAGTCCCGTTTCTCTCGAGGTCACTAATGCATTCCTGTTCAACATAACTTTTTTAGATTTCACATCATCTTTCTCTAATTGTACATAGTTGATCAGGCTATGTTAAATTAAAGTCGTATGATGTAATCCCTGAACTAGTCATAACTAATAAGGAATACTGCCTAACGGTCATAGTCTAGGCCCACTAAATGCAACCTAGTTCACTATAACCTTAGGCTCTGATACCAATCTGTGACACCCCCAAATTTAACGATTTGCGGAAGCTTGATTTGGGTGTCACTAATCAATATACAAAGCACACAAGATATAATGAACGACCACTATATGCGTCGTTTTAAACTTGTATAAATAAAGTAAATGTTTACATCAAAATATAGTTACATTAGCTCGGTTCCTGAAATTGAGAGATTACATAGCATAATTACTTTTACAAAATATAATAATGCAGTCCAATCTCTAGTTGTATGTATGCTGACTCGAGCTAATAATTCCTGCTTGTGCAGCCAAACTACTGCTGGGTACCTGTGATAAATACTAAAATGGGTCAGCGAAAACGCTGGTGAGCTCACAGGTTTGTATGTCAATGTATAGTTGTAAGAACCGCAAGATTTATATTGAATTTAAAATGCAATTAAGCAAGATAAAAGTTATACTGTCCATGAGCACATAGTCTGAGCTTAACTTGATTTGTCAGGCCCACTTAAGGAAACCTAACTTGAAATTGCCTCCTACGAGTGCCTAATCAACACTCGTCTTCCCAAATGCTAATACATCCGTTTGACCGGTTAGTGCGTGCTAACCCGGATGAGGAGTGTCAATCCCATATGATATCATATACTAACATTCACGCTATAAATACTAGAGAGTATGCTTATGGAGGGCTTTAAATTGATTAGCTTGAAACTCATGTAGTATTTGAAGTTTGGCACTTGCGTTCTACTTGTAAAACAAAATCGAGTAGTAATATCACACCCCTAGTTGTAAAGCAGTGAAAATGGGGCTATGAAACTCACCTGGTTCTTGAAGTGTTTAACTTAATAAACTTGAAGTAATTAGCTGTGAGTTGGTGTCCAAAGGCTTGAAACCTGAATGTGTCCACGACACTTAAATTGTCATTAATTGTATTGGTATCCCGAAAGACTACCATTTGAATTGTTTGTCTAACTTAATGTCCAAATTACCCCGATTTGGTTGATTGTTTTATTACAAGTTACTACGACTTGTTTGAATAAGTTGGTACAAGTCACAACGACTTGTTTGATTGAATTGTCTAAGTTACTATGACTTAGTTGATTTAATTGTGTATTTGAAAATGTGTACGGCCCGTTGGTGACGGTTGTAACGATAGTTCTAAAATGTTATTATATTGTTGCTACAGTGAATCGCCACAGCAAATTGCTACAGTAACTTTGACTTCGAAAATTTTTAGTTTTGAAGATTCTGTTTTGTGCGACGTAGCCTGCGACGTAGGCAGCGACGTAAGAGTTTTGCGACGAAAAGGGTTGCGTCGCTAAAGTCAACAGTGCTAAGTCAATAGCGACGTAGGGTGCTACGTCGCTTATGCGACGTAGGTTCGGTTTGCGACGTTAAAGTCTGCGTCGCTATGTGCGACGTTCGCAAGTCAATGCGACGTAATAGGCTGCGTCGCTATATGCGACGTTGGGGATATAGTGCGACGTAGGTCGCTGCGTCGCTATATGCGACGTTGGGGATATAGTGCGACGTAGGTCGCTGCGTCGCATTTGCTCCAGGCCAAATGCGACGTACGGGGTCTGATCGGATTTTCAACCTCAAAAACGCATTTTCCGGCCATCGATCGGCATAATATTTTTACCCAACCCATTTTAGGACATTACAAGGTTATACAAACAACTAGCAAATTATAAAACTTAAAAACGAGAGTTTTCGGAGTTGTGTCGGAAACTTACAAATCGCCGAAATGAAATTCCGGAAAGATAGGATTGTAGATCGTCGCGAGGTGGTCGTTTATTTCCAAATGGGCTTGAAGATCCAAGGTCGTTTAGTATGTTTATTTTGCGATTTTCGTTGATTTTGGTTTGTGGTTTTTGAGAGAAAAGAAAAGGAAGAGAGAGAGAGATAATTAAGAAATGAAAGAAAGAAAATGGTGGGGAGGTGGTTAAGGGATCACCTCCCATTTTCAGTCCGCGTACTGCGCTCCGTGCGGTGTTCGTTTATTCCGTCATTTGAACGTTAAATATTTATTTTTCTATGTTTTAATATACGTTTTAAAATACGAATAATTATTCAGTATTTTTGTTGAAGTATTTTACTAACTATTTAATAATTACATTATAAAAGATGAATTGTATCGTTTTGTTTGCGCAATTACATTTTATTCGCGTTTATATCAATTTTGTGATAAAACTTGGATACTAAATATTATTGACATAATATTTTTAAGTACAATAACGATATTAAAATCCTTGTATTACTTAAATCTATTTTTCACCAACGTCCGTATTTATTGTATCGAAATTCATTCGATTTGAAACTCGTACGATTTAAACAAACCGCATAATTGTAGATATATATTCAACAATATATATAATAGTTGATACATTAATTAGCCTAACACAGAACTAATTACATGTATTACACTTGATTAGGCACTAAACTATAGTCCTAAATTGACGGGTGTCACACATGCGAAAGCATATTCGGTGATCTTATTCTCTAGAAGTTCATATATAATCCGAAGAAGAGGCACATCGAGATTCTGGTGTATTAAGAAGTTGTATGATTCATCAAGGCGTGGGAAGATGGGAACGCTAGGATAACGAGGATGGACATCTTCTAAGCGAATTTTGTGATTGTATAATTTGTCTTCATCTGGGATTTGATACATACAAAATGGTTTAGTCGTAAGCTTCCTTTAATTTTAAGAGACGTAATATGATGACCATACAAGAAAAGAGCAAATTAAATGTCGCAAAAGTCTTGTACAGCTTGTCAAAATTGTTAACTAAATGATTTTTTTTTTTTTTTATGTCATAAAATTAGCTCATATAAGTTGCCAAATTTTATGACTTCGCCATTATAACTATTTATATGTTGAATTAAATCTAACACCTCAAAAGATTTTTATGTGAGCTTTTCTAACATCTTCCTCCCTACATTTAAATGTGGTTTATCCAAATAAATTATGAGTAGGGTTATTTCTGGAATTTGATCCAAAGGGAAAAAAAAAACAGATTTTCAAAAAGGTGGCATATACTAGTATACAAATTTTGACACAATTGGGTAAATACTAATTTATCTCTTATGATCATAAATAATAGGTGTAAGATTATTATTTTTTTCCAAAAACAAAGTGAGTAGAAATTTTGGTAGAAACATGTAACAAATAATTTGATGCGTCAATTTGAAAAACAATGTGGTGCAACATATACTGATTTTACTCTCTGAAGCATCGACAAGATATCCAGTGAATCATTGGTGAAAAAATAATAGTGAAATCGTATACTTACCAGGTAAGAGATATATATGTGATGCACAATCTAGGTGGACGTAGAACATGCATTTACTGCATTTGTAGAGCCAAAATTCTTTGCTGAATTCCATTTCACAAACCCTGCATACGCAATGATCATGTAGTTGATCCGTGAAGGAATAAGAAAGAGTGAGCATGTGAGGATGATGAGATTTAAGTAATAGCTTTACTGGAAGGGATAGACAACTAGAGTTGACAGAAAAGTTCAAACAGGTGATGCAGTGATAAAAATCCCCTTTATGTTCCTTCCCACAAGCAAAACACTTGCTTAAAATAGGGTTAACAGTAACAGATATCAATGGGTGTGGGTGGGCTGGGTGATAGATCGTTTTTTGCTCCAGAAACGTAGCACAACGTGGATCGATTTTGTAATTGCATGCAGAACATTGATAGCATATACCATCTTGATGATCTATGAGACAATCAGAACAACTCCAATTAGCTGTCCCTTTTTTAAGGAAAAGAACATGATTTGTGTGAGCAGGGGATAGTAAAGTTGTGCATAATTCTGCACAGAATTTGTGGAGAGAGTAGTTGCATGATACGCTGCACTTGTAGTAATATCGGTGGTACCAATCGATTCCTAGGCCGCACATGTCACATATGCACCTAAACTTCTGAACTGTGATCAAATCATTGTCATCAAAATCATCATAATCTACTTCATAGCCTTGATGCATCATTAGTTGCAGATCTACGAGAATGAGCGGATGCTCATGTTGAATCTCTTCAAGGTTTAGTTCCTTGAACTCCATAATAATTATTATTATTATATCTGACCAAATTATTCAAGGCTGATGTTTGAATATTGTCACCATGTAACAAACAACCTAAATAAGAGTGTAATAACTTTAGAAATCACAAATAATAAGATTAGAATATGCTTAATTCCGTAAAGAAGCAAAGGATCAATCAATATCATGTCTTGATTCATATATTTGGAGAGAGAATGATACTTTTCTTTCGGGTCCTCTCTCACTTTTTTTCTAGATGCATTTTGAAGATTTTGGTAACTTCAATCAGCGTTTGTTTAGATGCTCCATGTATTATTTTTTTTTTCCCCAGCTGTTTTATTGTATCTTTCTGTAGATCAAACTTCGAAGAACATTTTCATCAAAAATGAAATCCAAAACTCATCAACTTAAACCACATACCATATGTTGCGAAACACAAAATGGAAAGTGATACGCAAATACCAAACAACAAACTCTTTTAACCCTTAATATCTGAGTTCTCAGTCACAAACACATCAACATTTACAGTCTTTTAACAATAAATATCACAAACAAACTCAAACCCAGATACATACCTTATGACTCGATACCAAACCAACAATCGGACATAATTTAAACATAAACAGATGCAGCAGCAGCAGCGGTCGCAAAAGAGAGGCAAAAAAATCACTCTTTACTCGGGGCATTAAACAACCCATACTAACTCCTATAATTATCAAAACACCAACACAATGAAAAACTAAGAATTGAAAGAATAAATCTTATCTTGCCCGCAATATCAATTCCTAGAACAAATCAACTTTCTTCTTCATCATGTCTTGCTTCCACTTTGGTATTTTGTAGAATGCCTCTTTTGTCATCCCAAGTACCGTCTCAAATTCTTCAGCAGAGAGATAAGCCTAAAGAACAATGGTTACGACATTATTATTCAGAATCGAAGCAACAACTGTAAAATACTAGTATATTCAAATAAAAGAATGAACCTCTCTTCTCTTAAAATCGATTCCAGTAACTGGGTTCTCGGATTTAGCCCTAAGTTGTTCGTAACTGAAAGTGCTTTGACTGTCTACACTATCACATTCGTTTTCGTCTGATGCTGACTTTGGTGCTGAAGCTTCTCCATTTGTCTCTTGAATTGGTTCAGATGTCTCCGTAGTGACTTCTGAACTTTCGTTACTCTCCACAACATCAGAACGTTCTTCACTCTTTGCTATGGCTGCAAAGACCATGGACCATCAGTAGATGAGGCAATTTCGATCCATTCTTATAATGGGTCAAATCAGTTTATGTTTTATCTCTAACGTCTAAACAGGGTAAATTTGAAAAACAGAAAATAAAATAGCTTAAAAGAGAACGCGCTAACAGGTTCGAAGTGTATTTTAAATCCCTGCAACCTTCTCAATCAATTACTCAAGAAACTAGATTATCAAATAAAATTAAATTCTATAAAGATATTTGACAATTAGAAATCTATAGTTTTGCACAAAAGATGTTTCAAACCAGCCCAATCCGGCCCATTTCACTCTGCATAAGAAATCATCTGTTTCGACTTAAACCCACTTAAATTCGCCCAACTTGACACATTTAACCAATACACTAATTGATAAGAATATTATAACTTTGCAATTACATTTGCACAAGTCGGATACTGTAGTTAACGAAATGAAAGTTCAGCCATTGAAAAAATATAAGATAAGCAAGGTAAGTGTAGGATGAGTACCAGGTGAGCCACCTTCAGATGGTGGGCTTCTAACAGGTCGGACAGGAGAAGCATCCTTTTTTTCAGCAGTGAGAACTGAAGATAAAGCGGCAACCGCAGCTGCTCTTTGTGATCCCCGGCTTGGTCCCTTTGGAGAAGCTGAAGATTTAGCAGAGCTTGGAGATGATTGGAAAGCAGAGTTTAAGGCCGCCAAGGCTGAAGCTCTTTGTGTGGGCCCACCCTGGTTTCCGTTTGACCTATCTTGACTCTGCAATAACATCAAAGATCCTAAAACACCTGACAACTAATAAAATCTTGACAGGAAGATAGGCTGAAATAGAGGTTGCAGTTTCAACCCATTTATATGAAAACATGTCAGGTCTGGTTGTGTTTGACTGATAACAAGTCAGATATAAAAATCTGCTGAAACTGGAACAGGTCAAATGTCAAAACATGTATTCAGATGTTTAAAACTTCCTAAAGTTGTGTTATTTATTACAAAAACATATTTTTAATATAGTCCTGTCATCACATTTGATACATTTTAACAAGGAAAAAAGGAACAAAAAGTGGTGGTGGACAGCCCAACCCAACTAGACTCCTTATGACCCGTGAAGTAAAAGTGATTCGTTTTAACATGTACATGTTTTGGCGCGTTACCCAACCCGCCAGGAACAGCCCTTTGCCACTATTGGCTGAAACATCAGTTATTGAACTCATTTACCTCGGCAGCATGGCCTCCCCCTAATCCGAACATAAGCAAAATCTTCTTTTGAAATGAGTTCCCGTGAGCCTAGATGGGGAAATCCAAATCAGTATAAGAATTTCAATTACAAGAGATCTATATAGTGATATAAACAGTAGGAACAACACAAACATTAGCTTTTGCAGAATCCCATGAAAAAAATGTAGTGAAGAAACTAGGTTCATTTCCTTCAGAAACTTTGTATAAGGGCACGCATGGGGATAGTCCATCTAGAGATGAAGCCAACTCTATGTATTTCTGAAATTAAGTTCATCGAAAACAGATTAAAAAACTAACAATAACATTGCAATAGATCATAGAAACTATGCTAAACAAATACCTGGCCAAATTCAAAGGCACTTTGCTTTTCCTTGGAGTCTACCGACTGACCAACCCAGACAAACACTTCAGCATGTGTATCTAAAATTAACATATCCTCTGTCAACAGATCATCTTGTGCGAAATTGTAGACTTCCTCAATCTATCATAACAAGAGCAAAAAATTAAAGAATAATAAAAATTAGCCATTCATCAAGTAAATAAGTAGGAGTAGTTAGCATATACAACATGGAGAACTCACCTCAAACTTTCCTGTGTATCCATAAAGTAGCAACACAGAAAACAAACAATAAAGTTAGACGTGAGTATCAGAAATTTTACCATTATCTATTAAGTATATTAAATGGTCGTGTTTGTGGAACCTTTATTGATTGAGAATCCAAACAAATGAGGATCTCTGACGGTTTCTTGTGATACTTTTTTACTTGTGTAACCTTGTTTCCCTCCAAGTGCAAACCAGAAAGTAGAGTTTTCTGTTCCTTCCTTAGCAAACTTCACATTGGCACCAGGCTGAAAGATGAATAAATGGACATTAGAGTTAGGCACAAAAATATGAACCATAAATAATAATTGTTTCAACTACCAGAACACCATAGACGTTAGTAATAATTAGCTAAAAACTACCATATCTATATTATAATGGCAACATTAGCATTCTATTTTTATAAATTAAGATTCCTGCTTGAAGTCATACCTTCAAAAATTCAGCAATTTTGGCAGCTATATTCTGCTGCTCAACAATACTCTGGTTCCCATGCCAGGTGAATAATGATGAACCAGATTGAAGAAGAAAGCAATCATAGGAATTTAATGAGGTTGCCACCTGAGAGAGATCATATTACATATATGTAATTAGCGTTAATACAAAAATATCATCATCCACCATGTTAAAAAGGAATAAACACCTAACTTTTTTTGTCAGAGTTATAGAGTACCACTCCCAACTATCTATGCAATTAAATTTGTAGAACAAATTAATATAATAGGTGGTAGTGAAAAAATAGAAACCCCTCATAACATGATTCCAATAAATAAATTAAAACGCTAATTTAAAAGGGGAGCATACGGCTTCTACTTGAATGGCTTTATTATTATGCACTGAAGTTCCTGATATCTGAATGAGGGCTACACCATCTGAACTATAGGTTTCATCATTCAACCCTTTGTCTGCAATGTAGTTTTTGTAACCAGTGCTCAATCCACCCTAATAACAGAATAATTGTCATTGTCATAACATTTGAATTCAACATCATAGTAAAGCACATATATAATTCAAAAACTACAAATGTGATGCAAGTACCTTCAACACAACCATAGGCTGAAAGATGGCAACAAATTGTGCTGGTTCTTTCCCTTGATATACGCGACCCTGCATAAGAAGGATACTAGATGATGAATATGTGCTTCTTTAGTTCTTTTCATCAGTACAACGGTTTGATTCAAATTTAAACAAATAAAAAGAAAAAGAAATAATGATAATATTAATTCTAAAATTAATGCACTACCTGAACTGGTCTTCCTTTTAGTGAGTTAAACATTGTTGTAGCCAGCCGAGCAGCCGTATTTTGGTCCTCCTGATGTGTTAACCAATAATATTATCTTAAACGTAGACTATAGTATCCCACGCATGGTTTAGAAATTAGAACAAACACATACACACAAAAACTAATAAATTAGTTACAATGTTGTATGCTACAACAGCCTATTAGTACACTTCTAGTCAGAAATTACAAAGATTGCTTATAAGCCTCAAAAGCGTATACTATATTTTGTATAACTGATCTTGTTTCAATGTACCTCGACACTGTCTTTGCCATACCAACAGCATAGGTAGTAATCTTCTTTCTTTTCACTAGAATGGTAAGTGTAAAGGATGATGTAGCAATCTCCACTATAAAATATACCAATATCCTCCTTGGATACTGGAGTTTTAGCACTGCCATTAATACGCCATACCTAGGCAAATACAATGAAAAGAGCATTCAAGCTTCTTTGCCAGAAAAAAAATAAAATAAACAAATAAGCGCGCCACTGCGCCAGATATATTATTTTTTATCAAACCTCGATTTTTCCATTCTCTTCAAGCAAAGGTGGGACTTCTTCAGTTGCAGTAGAACTTTTTGCCAGCCCTTTGAGGCCAACCCCTTGTTGCTTCAACAGAGCTTATAATATAGAAAACATCATGACAATAGTACCATGCAATTTAATAATAATAATAATAATAATAATAATAATAATAATAATAATAATAATAATAATAATAATAATAATAATAATAATAATAATAATAATAATAATAATAATAATAATAATAATAATAATAATAATAATAATAATAATAATAATAATAATAATAATAATAATAATAATAATAATAATAATAATAATAATAATAATAATAATAATAATAATAATAATAATAATAATAATAATAATAATAATAATAATAATAATAATAATAATAATAATAATAATAATAATAATAATAATAATAATAATAATAATAATAATAATAATAATAATAATAATAATAATAATAATAATAATAATAATAATAATAATAATAATAATAATAATAATAATAATAATAATAATAATAATAATAATAATAATAATAATAATAATAATAATAATAATAATAATAATAATAATAATAATAATAATAATAATAATAATAATAATAATAATAATAATAATAATAATAATAATAATAATAATAATAATAATAATAATAATAATAATAATAATAATAATAATAATAATAATAATAATAATAATAATAATAATAATAATAATAATAATAATAATAATAATAATAATAATAATAATAATAATAATAATAATAATAATAATAATAATAATAATAATAATAATAATAATAATAATAATAATAATAATAATAATAATAATAATAATAATAATAATAATAATAATAATAATAATAATAATAATAATAATAATAATAATAATAATAATAATAATAATAATAATAATAATAATAATAATAATAATAATAATAATAATAATAATAATAATAATAATAATAATAATAATAATAATAATAATAATAATAACACTCAGTAGCATTGCACCAACATAATAAATCTACCTGCTACTTTTCCTCTACCCTCCTCTGGAGCAGAAGGTGCAGAACCTGATGGCCATGACTCAAAGTTGGCCTTAAATGTATGTGTCTCGTAACCTTGGATTAGTCGAGTTACACGAGTTGACTTGGGACGATTTTCGCTAACAATGAACTCCTACAGAAGTTTACAAGTGAAAATATATTTATTCGATACTAGATGTGGCAATTTCAACCCAATTAATTTTAATTTATTTTTCGTAAACAGCCAGGTACTTGTTAATGGGTTAATGGGTTTTGTTTCATCTCAAACAGGAAAAAGATAGATAAAGGGGAACTCAAAGGAGTCAAACAGATTCAAAGTCACCCAAAGTCTGATGCACACTATATTATCTACTCAATTGTTTCATTCAAACATTTTGATTACAACCGTGAGAATCATGGCTTTCGGATGATCTTTACCCATTCCTTATACACCAATAAACACATGTAAAAACTGAAGAAGTGTTTGCAGGTTAACCCGACCCGGCCAAATTTAGCCCATGCTAAATATGATCAGTTTCAACCCGGACTCATGTTGGCCATCTACAACTGATACACTAGAAAAGGTTGGTTATTACATCCGAGACCTACCTCAGCAGCTTGCACGGCAGCTTTTCTTTCATCCACTTGTGTTACTCGGCCAACCCAAACAAACACCTCTGAGCCACAGTCCAATAGATAGCATTTGTTGTTTTCCAGTAACGATTTCGAAAGTTCGCCATCTACATCCTTAACCTGACCTTCAGCAATGCTGCAGAAAATGTGATGCATGGTAATGCATGGGTTTTTCTACATGTGCTTCTATATGGTAGATCCACACTCAAACAGAAAACGAAAATCACAAGGATCTTAGTGTTATACCAATAAAGTTTTGGAGGAGTCTTTTCTAGGACAACATCATCGTCACTTGCGACCTTTTTGCCAATAGGAGCAAAGCCACCAAAGATGACCCAAAATTCACCAGAGTCACCCTCTGCTTGTAGCTTTCCATCATCTTAATATGTCATAAAAAGTGATGGATACAATGAATTAGAAAGTAATGGAACTTGAATTGGATAGATTTTTAGTTTGGCTAAAGAAAATGTTACTTGTAATAAGCATTAACTGTTCAGGTAACATGTTAAATTGCAGACTAAATTATTAAAAGTTTAAACTCAATCTATATAGCATATGCCTTACCAACAATTGCGACATCACATGTCCCATCATGATATTTTTCTTTCAAAAACTGAATAACTTCCAGCGCTTTAGCCCTTTCTTGTATATTCGAGTTCGCCCCATTAAACTGAAAGATCTTATCCTTTGTATCCAAGATAAAGACATCATCATGATTCAATGTAGATCGAGAGAAAGGGACCTGAATAGAAGACACAATTTCATTTTCAAAGATATGTAGAGTAGAGATGCACATTAAGATTTAAAAGTCATAATAGTATGATATATGGGTCGTGTTACGAACCTGCTTCAATCTGACAGCTCGTTTTCCTTTGCATGTGTACAATCGTGTTTCAAATACGTCTTCTTCAGTTTCCTTAAATCCTGATGCAACACCTCCCTCAAGTGGAATAATACACGGTTTAAAGTATGACAAAAATTTATCAGATTCATGACCCTGAGGTTCCCTATACTGCACCGCACGCCCACCAAGAATCGCATCAAGTTCGACTGTCTTTATTGCTGCGGTTCCAGCTTCATCCTGTATCATGCAATGAATTAAGATACTATACAATTGAACTTCACAGACAAAAACAAACATTACACACAGATAAATAGCAGGTTGTACCTGGCTGGTATCTTTTCCCAACCAGAAATGTATGTCGTAGAAATATGCACCCCCCTTGCCAGAAGTAGTCTGAAAATATATAAACAGGTTGCAAAATTAAACTATTATATTAAGATGGACATACACGGCAACAAAGAACAACGTTAAATATCATTAGTACCTGCAATACAATGTACGAATCACCACAGTAGAATTTACCATAATCAGACTTGGGCAGAGGTACGGGCTGAAAGTTTTCAATTCTCCATATCTCAGTCCCGCTACAAGTTGTTAAGTAAAAGTCCAATACAAAGAAGGAAAAAAAAGGAAAGAAAATTGAAATGAACAAGAGATATCAACGTATAAACAGTTATCATGTTCTTTAACATAAAAATGACAACAAGGATACACTCTCTGACCGACTCCTTGGAATGCTGGTTCCAGAGCTTTTGCAGAGCCAGACATGGTGTAAGGTATCAAGCGTGTATCTTCTTTAAAAAAGGATAGCGTTCGTGTTACAGTCTTTATCAAAAATCACTGCAAAGTTTAAAATAATACATAAAAAGCCAATAATGAATGTGAAAAATGAAGGCCAAAGGAGCTAGAAATTGCTTTACTTATTAGGTGATGTTAGACTTAGATATATCTGTAAAGCCTAAAAGTTTTGAACAACAACATATACACCACCTTTACTAGCCAACGTAGCAAAACAAACTTCATAAACCAGCTAAATATTTAGTAATTCGTTTATGGAATAGGATGCCAAAATCAGTACTCCGCTTTATTTATGTGATATAATGATTTACATGAATTGCATCAGCATACAGAGTGAGGAATTTCATTATTTCAAATTTACATAAACAAATGACAAAAATGATAGCTACTTTGGTACGATAGTATTGAACGAAGAATGAAAAGCATACATGAAGAAGAGAACAATGCTGAGGAGGAAAATTACTGGGGTAATCCCCTTTTACCCAAACAATGCTTACAAGGTTCATTTGAACATGTAGAATATTATCATTACAAGTTACATAAACAGAAGAGAGCTAAAAGTTTCAAGAATTCTATGCTATATCATCTATAAACTCTGCATTTTCAGAAAAAAATTGTTCATGTGACACAGTCACTTAAATAGGGAATCAAAAAGATCCGCTCCATGTTTACATTGCTTCATTGCTCATTACTCTGATCATCCACACTCTAAGCGATATTCGTTCACATTAAGCATCCATAATCAACAAACCATATTTTATAATCACAGAAAACACTGCAGCTTGTAAGTTATAACACATAGATAATAGACATCGAACCCTTGATTATTTAACTCAATCAATATCAGGACACATTAATAGTCTACTCCAATCATAAAAAACAGTGAATTATCCCGAAAAGTGAGCAATCGCCATCTCGTGTTCATCCATAACAACCCTGCTGACTACCTGTCCCATTAAAGTTTCTATTCCAGAACTTAGACTCCAAGTGAAACACCATAGACCACCAAATTGAAGCAGAAAACATAGCTCTTATATTAGATCCAACCAATTAATATCATATTATATAAATCAACAATCACAAATATCAAAAGGAGGATAATTCACTAGATCAAAACAATAAAGAGTGCTAATTTAAGTTACAGATCATCAAATTAAGATCCAAGCTTTATTAAAAATGATTTCCGAGCAGCAATTAAGTAAAGAAAGCAAATATGAAGAAATATCTACACAATTGAAGTAAAAAACTGATGCAGAATCAGTTGATCAAGTAACTGAAAAAAAACATACCTGAATTCAGATCTCGATTGCTTCTTCTGCTAAAAATATATAAAAGTAGGATGAAACGGGGGTTTATGTTTTTAGAGAGAAGAAACGGAGCTGGCAAAAGCAAAGTTATAATTATAGAGAGAGAAACTAAAAAGATGAAATAGTACTGCTCAAAAGAAACTTAATTATTGCTTTTATTTTCTTTTATTTTTTAAATTTTTTATTTTTTAAAATGAATAAAAAAAACTTTTTTTTCTTTTGAGGTACGTTTTTCTTTTCTTTTGAGGTACGTTTTTCTCTTTCTAATTTCTAACTTTTTTAAGAGATTTTAGATTTTAAGTGAAGAAAAAGCTTTCAAGTGATTTTGTGTAAATACAGAAAATGGAGTATATACTAGGAATTAATAATAATATAATAAAATCAATAATAATAATAATAATTAATAATAATAATAATAATAGTATAATACTAATAATAAAATAATAATAGATTATGGAAAGGAAATAAATATAAATAAATAAAATAATTAAATGGATTAAAAAGTTGGATTTGTAGGCAAAGATCCGGTGACAATGCCACCGGCCATGCTTCCTTTTCGTTTAATTTTCTTGCTTTTTTGCATTTTCTTTGGGTGTCAAATTGGGTGTATCCGTGTATGTGTCGTGTGTGTGGTTCCAAATATGTTTGAATTATTTTATTTTTATTTATTTTAATTTATTTTAATTTAATTTTTTATTTGTTTTTTTTTTATATTATCTTTTAGTAGTCTAACATTCTTTTGAGTCAACTTTTATTAAAAGTTATTGTTTTTTAAAATGCAAATATCAAGGCTATGTTAGACTAAAAAGGTGATTATTAATAAACATAAATTGGAAAAATGTAAGTAATTTTTTGGTATACTTAGGGATCCCTTCTTCTACATGTTATCATGTGAAAAGTGTCATAATTTTTGTTAATTTAGAAGTGTTCTTCTCCGCGACTTGTAGTTTGAAAAGCCAACATGAAAATTTATATATATTGTATCTTACTAACTTCGTCAACTTCAATCTTACTAAAAGTCGATAATTAGCTCCTTGTGGATAACTTGTGTAACACCCACTTTAAGGGTCTAGTGGTAACGCGGAAATTTCCTGACTTTAAGTTAATTGTTTAATGTGTTAGGAAATTTATTTGTCCATTTATTAAGTTTATTGTAATTAATTAGTCAAAAAGTCAAATAACTTATTGTGACTGGTAAATTATTGTTTACTTTAACTTTATACGAGTAAAGGTAAAATAATATTGTTGGAATCGTAAATGGTTTTTAGGTTCCAGACAATAGGTTTAGAAGGGGAATAATTTTAATTGATATTGAGTCGGTTATAAGTGAGCCGACCTATTTTGTTTTAACTTTCCAGTTCATATTACTTCCTCCTTCACACAAACTAAAAGCACGGAAATTTTCCTAAGAAACACCATAAACAAAGATTGAAGAAAACTAAGGTTGTGACCTTGATTTCACCTCAAATTATCATCATCATTATTTTGTATCTTCAAGTTGTAAGTGTTCTTACTTGATTAAGTTCAACTTATGATTTTGATGTAAATTGGTTAGATTAAATGATGTACATGTAAATTAGAATTTGCATAAAGGGATTATTGATGTTATGTATGTTTTATGATGTTACTTGATGATTAATTGAGGTTTTGTTAACTTGCAAAACTGAGTTTGATGTGTTTAGATTTGTAAATTTGAGTTAGGGTTCGAGCTGATATGTGCAGGTCTGGTTTCTTTACTTTTTAAACGTTCTAACGCGATCCCAGCCTGATACCCGGATCGTGTTCCATAGTTGAAATTTGTCACAGTCGGATTTTAGCCTTGATTACGCGATCCCAGCCTTTAACCTGGATTGCGTACCTCAGCTTTAATTTGTCACAGCCGAGTTTTGGTCTTGAAAACGCGATCCCACTTCTATTTCCAGGATCGTGTTGCCTAGTGCATTTTAGTTACCATAATGGTTTCTTCTTGTGAACGCGATCCTACCCCTACTTCCCGGATCGCGTATGCATGGCAAATTTGTGAGAATTGTGTACTTATTTGATATTATATACTTAAAATAAGTTATGCTTGTGTAAAGAGATTATTGCCTATATGGTTAAAGGTAACCTAGTAAAAAGAATATATATATATATATATATATATATATATATATATATATATATATATATATATATATATATATATATACAACTTGAGTATTGTTGTTAACATGGGGTTATGCTTGTGAAAGGAGTTGCATACATTTAAAATGGATTATATGTTGTGGGACATAGGTGTTGATTAGTTATATACTTAACTAGAAGGCAGGGATGGTGTGAATAAACTATTAGTTGTAAAAGTGGAATAAGTGTTATCATTTTGATACTATATATTGAAATATGTTATATGATTATAACGAGTTATTTGTGATGGAATGAGTTACTGACTCGTTATTATTTTTATCCTCAGATTGTGAGAAGACTCAGTAATATTAGACTTCTAAGTGGGCGACTGAGGTATCGGTGAGTGAATCTGTAACCCTCAGTGTGATTTAGTTGTAATAGGTTTGGTTACAACGGGTAAACGTATTTTTACTGTTTATAGATTGTTTAGTCTGACTTGTTGCCATGATGATTATGTGATTATGTGATTATGTGGTATGGAGGTCAACGTTTGGGTTGGGCTTGTTTTCTATTGTTTGGCAGGTGGGGGTTCCTTGTACACATAGTTAATAGGAACCTGTGTCGTGTGAAGATAGCAACAAGCTATCGGTTAACCTCTGTATTGGCCTGGTTTTAATGGTTCTTGGCTGAAGGTTTCCCTAAGAACCACCGATCCTCTTTGATATTATTTGTGTGTTCTTGGCTAAAGGTTTCCCCAAGAACCACAAATTCTATGTGATATTTGTGTTTACGATGCTTTTGCTGTAAACATGGTTGTTATATGTTTACGATTATTTGCTGTAAACATATTTGTTATGCTAAGTTGGACTGTTAGTTATTTATTCACTCACTTAGCTATATGCTAATCCCACCACCCTACTACTTCTTGTAGGTTATGATTTTGATATAACGGGATGGGCAAGAAGCTAGTTTTGGATGGAATGTTTGACCGGGCGGTTACTCTGATATTTGTTTGATGGATCGGTGATGTCTTTTGGAATTAAATAACACCCAAATTTGATATACTATGATTTTGAAATAGTACGATTTATATGTAAATATAATAGGTAATGTAAATTATTAATGTATATTGACCTGCGCTTCCGAGGTACTGTATAAAAAAAAATATGTCTCAAAAATATGGGGTGTTGTAACTTGAACAATAAAAGCGACATTTACTCTAGTTATTATTTTGTTATATATACAAAGGTTATATCTAAAGCTAAATATAAAACATTTACCGTACAAATTATGGGTGATGATCACTAAAAGTTCTCCGCACACCACTTTTTGTGACTATAAAACACACCTAGTAGTATACCGAGAATTTTTTAGGGGTGTACGAATCACTATCCATAAATTATTTCTCATTTTTACTTTAAAACAACCATAGAAAGATGGAAAAACTTCAAAGTTCCCCTTACATGAAAATCACAAAAAATTTTAACTACATATCGATTATTTATGAAAACTCTTATAATAACATTCACATATCACAATGGAAATCAAATACAAAATCTAATATCTATCTTCTTATTAATTAAAAGAAAAATCATGAAAGAATAATAGCCATTAGATGATGATCAACAATAAATCTCTAACCCTTAATTTAATCAATGACATACTTAATCCTATTTTAATATAATTAAAAGACTAATATACCCTTATATATTTACAATATACACCCTTCTATATTTACAATATAAATAATTTGTCTTTAATTGTAATCACTCCTCCAAATATTTTATGAAAAAATTAATTTAATAACTACATTATTTCCCCCAATAAGTTATTTTGAGTTCTAAAAAATTCATGGCTTCATTCCATCACTCAATGATATAAATTCCTATACGATCACCTTTTTTGTATTCTTTTATCAATTTCTAATTTCCAATTCTTGGATTAGGGTTGGCAACAAGTCGGCTTCGGGCAAGTTTTAGTGTACCTGTACCCATACCCGTTTAGAATATTCGTAATCATACCTGGCCCAATACCCGCTAGGTTGTAACAACCGCCAAATTAGGGCTAGTAATTAGCACCTAATTCACTGTAAATACATATAATTAGTTCTGTGTTAGGCTAATTAATGTAACAAAATATATACTTGTGAATATGTACGAATACGCGATTGGATTTGATCGTACACAATTTTTAAATCGAATGTAATTCGATTTGGTAAATACGGTCGTTAGTGAAACATTTTAAATATAAACACGAGCCATTATTTAAAAACATTATGACATTCGGAATAATATTTTAATAATACTTTCTAATTGTCCTGATCGTACGAATAAACGTCTACACGATCAAAATAGTTAACGCGCAATTTAAAAACAAGAATAAACCAATTTATTTAAAGATTTGACAAAATAATTCAACTAAATTATTAAACAAAGATTCGTACATTAATATGAATAATTAACGCGTAAAACAAATATTTAAACGATTAAATACCGGAGAAAACGAACATCACACAGAGCACGGAACGGAGACTAGGTGAGGTGAGGCTTTCACCAACACCCCACCTCCTCCCATTTTCTTTCTCATTTCTTTCTCTCTCACTCTCTTTCTTCCTCCTTTTTCTCTCAATAATCACCATCATCACCAACATCACAAAAATCGCAAAATACTACCACTAAACGCCCTCGGATTTCCTCGCTCATTTGGAAGAAAAGCATCACCGCGACACGATCTACTTCCCTATCTTTTCGGATTTCTCATCCGACACCGCGTAAGTTTTCCGACAAAACCCGAAACCCTCCGTTTTTACTCATTTTTACGTTTTTATGGGTTATGTATACTTCAAAGGTCCAATAATGGGTTGGGTAAAAGTATTAGATCGAACGGTGGCCGGAAAACTCGTTTTCGGCCCAAAATCCGGCGAACAGTTGGAAGTGTCGCTAGTGTGCCAAAAACAGTACTAGCGACACTAGCTAAGTGTCGCTATGCCTAAGTGTCGCCCCTATAGCGACACTACTTAAATGTCGCTGAACTACTTAACCAGTTTTATCTTAGCGACACTCCCTTAGTGACGCCAAAATTCGTAAGTGTCGCCTATAGCGACACTAATCAAGTGTCGCCAATTTATGAAAATCGGAAATCTAGCGACACTCATCAAGTGTCGCCTAACTAAGTGTCGCCTATAGCGACACTAGCCAAGTGTCGCCAAAAACAGAGAGTTGTCAAATTTCTTTTACACCAAGTGTTACACTTGTATAACCTCCAACATTTATACGATACGACTCCTAAAACACTTTAGAATACATTTATAAGTATAACACTTCAAACACAATGATAATACTTTGACTGTTACCAACCGTCACCAACGGACCAAACATGTTTTTCTAACAACAAACAATTACAGACATACAGACAAACATTGGATATACTAGTTGCGTACAACTAAACGAAACGTCTCGCGAGACACATACTTACATAACTTCATATGATTAGGCATTTGAAGGTTACGGGTTCGGAGAACCTACTTGCTATATTTACTACTTGCTAATTGCTACGGCTTATTACAAGACTCAGGTGAGTCTTACGGCCCCACTTTTACTGTTTTATCTTATTGGGGGAGAAACATGCTATTACTTTTCCTTGAACACAAGTACTAAAACTGTTTACTATACCAAACAGAATTGCATGAGTTATTTACAGTTTACAGAAGTCTCTCCATCATATATCGTTAGTTATGGACTTAAGCGCGAACACTAGTTAATGGATCCATTAGGGAAATGACCCTCCCCGCCCGGGGTAGTAGCGCTACCACGAACCGTTCTGTATAAACGGGCGACTATTATTCGTTACATATGCTTGCTCAGTTACAAGCATGTCACGGGAGCAAATTATTACTTACGGGTTAAGCTTCGATTATGAGCCTCATGGCAACGGTATAACTTACATACTTACATTTGCTGGATTGCAAATACTGGTTTTACATTTGCTGGATTGCAAATACTTGATTTACGCCTACGGGCACTACTGATGAAATCTTGTGTTCAAAATCGATATTACTTACAAACCTGTGAGATTCACCAACATTCGTTTTGACCCTTTTAGCATGTATTCTCAGGTACACAGACGGAGTAGGATTACTCCAGGACATAGCTAGAGTCGCATGATTTCAACACAACTGCATTAACGGAGATTCTTAGCATCATCTTTTGTATATTTCGATTATGTAATAGAATCTCCCGCAATACACGTGGACTCTAGGAAACTACATTTTTGTATACGAAAACATTAAGTTTTCAAACATTATATCTATGGAATGTAACTAATTTACAAACGTTGCATATAGATGTCGTTTGCTTTATCTTTGTGCTGTGATATTTAATTAGTAGCACCCCAAAACTTGCTTCCGCCAAACAGTGAATTTGGGGGTGTTACAGATTGGTATCAGAGCCTAAGGTTATAGTGAACTAGGTTGCATTTAGTGGGCCTAGACTATGACCATTAGGCAGTAGCCCCTGTTAGGTATGACTGGTTCAGTGATTACATCATACGAGTTTAAATTAACATAGCCTGATCAACTATGTACAATTTAACAAAGATGACGTGAGATCTGAAAGTAGTTATGGTTGAATAGGATACACTAGTTGACTCTGACCACGAGAGAGACCGAACTTGAACGTGTCTGTGTTAGACACCCTAGGCTATATGTTATATGTTTCATGAATATAGGCCTCATTTTCTTAACGCCTTATCTCAGAATGGCAAACACACCACCCAGTTCGTCACGCTCTCATCCGCAAGGATCTCGAAACCCGCGAATAGCCAGGAGGACCACTGGGTCACCTCGAAGCAACCCCTATCCTGTTCATAACTCTTAGAACCCGGCACACCCCACGGTGCCAGTGTTGGCTACCCAACTCCGCCGTCAGGAGCAAAGGCTCGAGAATCTCGAACGGGAACAACACCGAATGACCTACCTGCTTCGCCAAGCTCTTGACCGCATATCACAACTCCAGCGAGAATAAGAAGATACCAACCTCTCTGTTAGCATAATTCAGGATTCAATGACCGCTGAATTAGGTGCGGATGAACTCATAAGAGACCGACTAGAGGAATGTGAACAGCGTTCACAGGAAGCAGAATAGTACTCTCGTGCACTAGAACAACGATTGGTTTTGGCCGAAAACAACGCCGGGCAAGCCAACAGACTTGCAGAAACCGTGGACCGCCTTGTCGCGCTAATGGAGCGGATTAATCTGCATCAAGATTAGATTAGTCTGTAACTTGTAACCAGTTAACTACTTAATTAGGACCTATGTAATTCAACCGGATGTAACGATTCCCGGCACTTTTGTACTACTATTACTCTGTAATCTTTTGGAAAGCCCGTACCTTGTATCCAACTTGTTTATCTAAATGGAATGTGATTGTCACTTCGTACTGTTATCGTGTACCTCATCATTTAAACTTGTGACATATCATAATTTCATGCAAATATCTTATTCCTCTTTCCTTGTTCTCCTTGTTCAGTATCATGCCCCCTCGCCGACAAATTACGCTTAGCGAGAACGAAATTGGGGGTCTAATTGCCCGCAGTGTAGCTCAAGCCTTGGCTACCCGAACACCGACTACTGGTAGCGAAGATACAGCTAACAATGGACCACAACCCAAACCCTGCTCATATAAAGACTTCCAAAACTGCAAACCTTTGAACTTCTATGGTACTGAAGGAGCGATCGGTCTGGTACGCTGGATCGAGAAAATCGAATCTGTATTTCTTATCTGCAACTGTGCGGAGGGAGATAATGTCAAATTCTCCGTCAGTACTTTTACCGACACCGCTCTTACATGGTGGAACACCTATGCCTAGACGGTGGGCATTGCTAACGCTTACAAACTCCCGTGGGAGGAGTTGAAGAAGATGTTAAGGGAAGAGTATTGTCCCAGGGATGAACTGAAACAACTGGAAATCGAATTCTAGAATCACAAGATGCAGGGTGATGACATCACGGGATACACCAACCGTTTCCACCAACTGGCACTTCTGTGCCCATCCATGGTCGATCCCGAATACAAGAGGGTCGAGAAATATATCGATGGACTTCCAGACAGACTACAAGACCTGGTGACATCATCCAAACCAGGTACTATCCAGAGCGCCATCTGTATGGCCCATGAACTGACGGCAAACTCTGTCCGCCGTGGCACAACATCAACCCCATCTGTAAACAACAAACGCAAATGGGAAGGAAACCCCAACTCATCCAACCAAAAATCACCAACAAAAAGCCTGAGTCTGTTAAGGCTTATTCATCGGGGACTTCAGAGAAGAAAGGGTATATCGGGAACAAGCCCTACTGTCCCAAATGCAACCGCCATCACGACGGTTCCTGCCCTTGCACCAACTGCAAACGTTTCGGGCATCTAGCCAAGGATTGTCGAAACACCAATGCCCCAAAGACTTGTTATGGGTGCGGAAGTCCTGGGCACTTTCAGAATAATTGCCCTAAGCAGAAAAACAACAACAACAACCGGAACAACAACCCTGCTCGCAGCAGAGCTTTTGTCATCAAAGCTGGAGAAGCCAGGCAAGACCCGAATGTTGTAACGGGTACGTTCCTTCTCAACGATCATACTGCTTCAGTATTATTTGATACCGGTGCTGATAGAAGTTTCATATCTGATGAGTTTTGCCCACTACTTAATATCATCCCTTCGGCCTTAGATGTTAAGTACACCATAGAACTTGCAAATGGTAAACTCATAGAAACCGATAGTGTGATACCTAATTGCACTTTAAACCTAGCCGACGAAATCTTCTCAATCGATCTTATGCCTGTCGAACTAGGAAGTTTCTGTAACACCCCCAAATTTAATGATTTGCGGAAGCATACATTGGGTGTTACTAATCAATATACAAAGCACAATATTAATAGTAAACGACCTCAAAATGAGACGTTTGTAAAATAGTTACATTTCATAATTAATAATCGTTTGAAAACCGTAGGTTTTCGTATACAAAATGTAATTCCCTAGAGCCCACGCGTATAGCGGGAGATTCTATTACATCACCATAGTTACAAAAGATAATGCCAAAGAATCTCCGTTAAATGCAGTTTGTAAATCATGCGACTCTAGCTAGTAATCCTGGAGTAATCCTACTCCGTAAGTGTACCTGAGATACAAAGCTAAAAAGTGTCAACCAAAAAGGTTGGTGAATCTCACAGGTTTAGTAATAAGTAGGTGTTATGAACCACAAGTATGTACCCGTATTGCTATCAAGCAAAGTAAGTAAATCAGTAAACCAGTACAGTGCCATGAGCTCATAAGTTGAAGCTTAACCGTGTAGTGTGAATATATCACGTACCCCCGTGAGTGCTATCCGCACACTCATATGTAACAAATACTAATATGTCTGTTTCTACGTGTAAATCAGTACGTGGTGGCGCTACCACCCCAGACAGGGATTGTCAGTCCCAAATGGATCCATCTATTAGTAATCGCGCTTAAGTCCATAACTAACAACTTACGATTAGGAGGCTTTCAGTGGATAAAAGTAACTCATGCGTTTGTTTGTAATCGGTAATGTTTTCAGTTCAGTACATTGTGTTCATACGTAAAACAGTTGCTAAGTATCTCACCCCAAAGTATAAAACAGTAAAAGTGGGGCTGTAAGACTCACCTGAGTCGAGCAGTGGTAAATAGCAAGTAGTAGTAAATCAAGTAGGTTCTCCGAACCCGTAACCTTCTAGTGCCTAAACACGTAAGGTTACGTAAGTAGATGTCTCGCAAGACCATCTAGGCTAGTTGTTCATACAACCCGTTGTGTTTAAATGTTGGTTTGTTCGCGTTCGTATCAAAGTATACGGCCCGTTGGTGATTTGTTATAATTAAAGTTTGTCATTTATAACGCAATTTAGAGTAATTGTAATAGGAAAGTATGTTTTATTATGTTTGTTAGGTCGTATCGTATAAGGATTTGAGGTTGTAAAAGTTCGACACTTAGTGAAAATGTGAGTTTTCAAAGTTCTGGTTTGTGCGACGTAGCATGCGACGTCGCTAGCGACGTAGAGTGCGACGTGGGCATGTACGTCGCATGATGCGTCCTTCGCAAATCAATGCGACGTAGGGGGCGGCGTCGCTAATGCGACGTTGGTTCGGTTTGCGACGTTAAAGTCTACGTCGCTACTTGCGACGTCCGCAAGTTAATGCGACGTAAGGGGCTGCGTCGCTAGTGCGACGTTGGGATTTTTGTGCGACGTAGGCCGCGACGTCGCAGAGGCCCCTGGCCATGTGCGACGTAGCGGTCTGATGGCCGGAATTTTAGTCGAAAACGAGTTTCCCGGTTTCCGTTGGGTCCAAATCTTTTACCCAACCCTTATATGAACATATTAAGCCTATCAAAACCATAAACTAGTAAAAATGATCAAAAACGAGAGATGTCGGGATTTGTCGGAAACTTACAAAGTGTCGGATTAAAAATCCGAAAAGATAGGAATGTAGATCGTGTAGTCGTGGTCACTTTTCTCCAAACGAGTGGTATGTTTCGGCGAGGTTTGATGGTGTTAATTTGATGATTTTTGTGATGAAGGTGGTTTGTTAGTTGAAAGAAAAGATGAGAGGAGAGAGAGAGTTGATAGATGGAAAATGGAGAAAAGGAAAGAAGGTGGGAGGTTTTAACCTCCCATTTTCAGCTCGTGCCCTCGCGCTCCGTGCGGTGTTCGTTTTCTCCGTCTTTTAAGCGTTAAATCTTTATTTTTCGACATTAATTATTCTTTTAAAAATACGAAAGTTATTAATTAACTTACTTATAATTTTTCCTTTAAATCTTTAATTGTTTGGAACATAATTTAATTTAAATACGTTTGTATACTTTTGTTTTTAAATCGTGTAAGTTTAATCGAGTGATACAAGATAACTATCCGTTATTATAAAATAGTATTTTGGTCATAGTTGCGTTATTTTAGTTTATAAACATTTGTTCACCAACGTCCGTGTTAATCGAATAGAATCTCATTCTATTTAAGTTGCGTACGATTTAAGCCAAATCGCAAAGTTGCATATATTTACCAACATATAATCCGATACATAAATTAGCCTAACACAGAACTAATTACATGTATTTACAAAGAATTAGGCACTAATTCTAGTCCTAATTTGCCGGTTGTTACATTCTCCCCTTGTTAAAAGAATTTCGTCCCGAAATTAGTTCGATTGCACGGTCGGTGCGTTGTCTGGGAAGAGATGTGGATATTTCTGTCGCATTTGGTCTTCCCGTTCCCAGGTAAATTCCGGACCACGTCTAGAATTCCACCTGACTTTCACGATGGGAATACGACTCTGTTTTAGTTGTTTGACCTCACGGTCCATGATTTCCATAGGTTCCTCAACGAAATGAAGTTTATCATCGATTTGAATTTCGTCGAGCGGTATAATCAGTGTCTCGTCAGACAGACATTTCTTCATATTAGAAATGTGGAATGTGTTGTGAACGCTGCTAAGCTCAGCAGGAAGTTGCAGGCGGTATGCCACTGGGCCAATCCTTTCAAGGATTTCGAATGGTCCGATGCATCTAGGATTTAGTTTGCCTCGTTTTCCGAATCGAATGACACCTTTCCACGGTGCCACTTTGAGAAGTACCTTGTCCCCTACTTGGAACTCAAGGTGTTTGCGTCTCACGTCAGCATAGCTTTTCTGACGATCACGCGCGGCTTTTAGTCGGTTTTGTATGCCGACGATCTTTTCAGTTGTTTCATGTATGATTTCTGGACCGGTGAGTTGTGTATCCCCCACCTCAGTCCAACAGATAGGTGACCGGCACTTTCGACCGTATAGTGCCTCGAAGGGTGCAGCCTTTATGCTGGTGTGATAACTGTTGTTGTACGAGAACTCGCACAACGGTAAGTGATTTTCCCAGTTTTTACCGAAGTCAACTACGCTGGCTCGTAGCATGTCTTCCAGTGTTTGTATGGTTCGTTCGCTCTGGCCGTCGGTTTGAGGATGGTAAGCCGTACTCATATCCAGACGAGTACCAAGAGATTTTTGCAGTGACTGCCAGAAGCGAGAAGTGAATCGAGCATCTCGGTCGGAGATGATTGAGATGGGCACGCTGTGTCTTGATACGATCTCTTTCAGGTAGATCCGTGTCAAGCGTTCCATCTTATCAGTTTCCTTGATGGCTAGGAAATGAGCAGATTTAGTGAGTCGGTCAACGATCACCCAAATGGTATCGCAACCGTTAGAAGTTTTCGGGAGTTTAGTAATGAAATCCATGGTGATCTGCTCCCATTTCCATTGTGGTATTTCGGGTTGTTGTAGCAAACCGGAGGGTTTCTGGTGTTCAGCTTTAACTTTGGAACAAGTAAGACACTTGCCAACATAGGTTGCAATGTCAGATCTCATGTTGGGCCACCAGTACATTTCCTTGATGCGGTGATACATTTTGTCGGCACCGGGGTGTATAGAGTATTTTGACTTGTGAGCTTCATTCATCACCAAGTCTCGAAGGTTCCCAAAACTTGGTAACCAGATTCGATTCGAGAAGTATTTGGCCCCGTTAGGTTTGGTTTCAAATTGTTTGTCCATGCCTCGCAAGGCCTCGTTTATCAAGTTTTCTGGTTTGAGTGCTTCGAGTTGAGCGGTGAGAGTTTGATTGATGAGGTCGTTGTGAATGGTCATACCGAGAGCTCGAACTCGAAGTGGTTTCACTCGTTCTTTTAGGCTTAAGGCATCGGCGACAACATTCGCCTTGCCTGGATGATAGCGAATTTCGCAATCGTAATCAGTAAGCAACTCAACCCATCGACGTTGCCTCATGTTGAGATCCTTTTGATCGAAGATATGTTGGAGACTTTTATGGTCAGTAAATATTGTACACTTGGTACCGTATAAGTAGTGTCTCCAGATTTTTAGAGCGAATACAACAGCCCCCAATTCTAGGTCATGAGTTGTGTAATTCTTTTCGTGGACCTTGAGTTGTCGAGAGGCGTAAGCGATGACCTTGTCTCGTTGCATCAACACGCAACCAAGACCTTGGTGTGAAGCATCACAGTATACCACGAAGTCATTGTTGCCTTCGGGTAAAGATAAGATAGGTGCACTGCAGAGTTTCTGTTTTAGTAGCTGGAAAGCTGACTCCTGTTTGTCAGTCCAATCGAACTTCTTTTCTTTTTGAGTCAGTGCAGTGAGAGGTAGGGCTATTTTCGAAAAATTCTCAATGAACCTCCTGTAGTATCCGGCGAGTCCTAAGAATTGGCGTACCTCGGTCGGTGTAGTAGGTGCTTGCCAACACTTGATAGCCTCGATTTTTGAAGGATCGACATGAATCCCTTGATTGTCAATGACGTGTCCAAGGAATTGAACGGTTTGCATCCAGAACTCACACTTAGAGAATTTGGCGTATAACTCTTCGTGTTTGAGCAGCTCTAGGATAGTTTTCAGGTGTTGCGCGTGTTCTTGTTCAGTGCGCGAGTAAATCAAGATGTCATCGATAAAGACGATAACAAACTTGTCAAGGTAAGGTTTGCACACCCGATTCATAAGGTCCATGAATACAGCCGGTGCGTTGGTTAAGCCGAATGGCATCACTTGGAATTCATAATGCCCGTAGCGAGTTCGGAAAGCAGTTTTCGGGATGTCATCGTCACGAACTCGGAGTTGATGATAACCTGACCGTAGATCGATCTTTGAGTAGAAACTCGACCCCTGAAGTTGGTCGAACAGGTCATCAATGCGAGGAAGTGGGTAACGGTTCTTGACAGTTAATTTGTTGAGTTCACGGTAGTCGATGCACATGCGGAAAGAACCGTCTTTCTTTTTCACAAACAGGACCGGAGCTCCCCAAGGTGAGGAACTTGGTCGAATAAATCCCTTGTCCAGGAGTTCCTGTAACTGAGTAGACAACTCCTGAAGTTCGGATGGGGCTAGTCGGTAAGGGGCTCGTGCCACGGGTGCTGCGCCGGGCACAAGATCAATAGAGAATTCGACTTGTCTAATTGGCGGTAGGCCAGGCAAGTCTTCAGGAAAGACTTCTGGGAAGTCTCGAACGATAGGCACATCCTCAAGTCGCTTCTCCACCGACTTTTTCTCCAGTACGTGTGCGAGGATTGCCTGGTACCCTTTTCTCAAGTATTTTCGGGTTTTCATGCAAGAAATGATATTTATTCTCATCCCACCGGTCTCCCCTTGTATGCTCAAAGTTCCACCGGTGACGAGAGGAATGCGTACAATTTTCTCAAAACAAACGATTTCGGCTCGATACTTGGACAACCAATCCATACCGACGATGATGTCAAAGCCACTGATTTCGACAGGTATCAAGTCAATGGAAAAGAGCTCGTTAGCTAAGTTCAAAGTGCAATTAGGTATCACACTGTCGGCCTCAATAAGTTTTCCGTTTGCCAATTCTATTGTGTACTTAGAATCTAAGGCAATAGGTGCAGTGTCAAGAAATGTATAAAACTCATCGGAAATAAAGCTCTTATCAGCACCAGTATCAAATAATACAGAGGCAGTCAAGTTGTTGAGAAGAAACGTACCCGTGACCACGTTCGGGTCTTGACGGGCTTCCCCAGATTTCAGCACAAAAGCTCTTCCTCGAGCATTGTTGTTATTCCTGTTGTTGTTGTTGTTCAGCTTCGGGCAGTCTTTCTTGAAATGCCCCGTACCGTTGCACCCATAACAGGTCTTTGGTGCAGAGGTGTTGGTGTCAGTGGTGTTTGATCTACAGTCCTTAGCCAAGTGTCCAAATCTCTTACACTTGCTACAGGGACACGAACCATGGTGGTGTCGTTGGCACTTGGAGCAATAGGGCTTGGTTCCCTTGTACGCCCCCTTATCATCAGAACTGGAGGTGTAGGCTTTAATGGTTTCAGGTTTCTTGTTTTGGTGGTTGTTGTGGTTGTCGGACCATTTTCGTTTATTGCTGTTGGAGGATGGAGTGGGTAGTTCTGGGTCCTCATTCATAGCTAGAAGTTCATGGGCCAACCGAATGGCACCATGAAGGGTGGTTTGGTTTGATGAGGCGACATTTCCCCGGACGGGTTCCGGGAGGCCGCGGATGTATTTCTTAATCTTGTCGGGCCCAGTACCTGCCATAGCCGGGCGAAGGACGGTGAGTTGTTGGAATCTGGTGGTGTATGCAACGATATCAGTTCCTTGCACTTTTAAGTTCCAGAACTCTTCGTCCAGCTTGTGAAGTTGTTCGGACGGGCAATACTCATCCGTGAGCATTTTCTTTAGATCCTCCCAAGGGAGTAGATAAGCGGTGTCAATCCCCACGGACTGGGTATAGGAATTCCACCACGAGAGGGCACCATCTTCGAGGGTGCAGGTGGAGAATTTGACCTTGTCGTCTTCCGCACATTTGCTGATTCGGAAAACAGATTCCATCTTTTCGAACCATCTGATAAGTCCGATGGCTCCTTCGGTTCCCTTGAAGCTCAAGGGTTTGCAGTTTTGAAAATCCTTGTATGAACAAGGTTTAGCAGCAGAGGTTTCAGCGGCATCGCTGCTTCTTGTGGAGTATTCCGAGCCAAGGCTTCAGTAACAGCCTGGGTTATGAGAGACGTGAT
Source organism: Helichrysum umbraculigerum (assembly GCA_949592205.1). Lineage (NCBI taxonomy): Eukaryota > Viridiplantae > Streptophyta > Magnoliopsida > Asterales > Asteraceae > Helichrysum > Helichrysum umbraculigerum. The sequence continues at coordinate 325,035,373 of CATIUR010000001.1, read as the reverse complement.
CTGAGCATCAGTGTAAGGTCTTGACTTTGGCGGCATGATTCTTCAATGAAAGAAATGAAGATACATGAGATTTTGTAAGAAAGTTGCATTTATTTCAGATGTACATGTATAAAAAAAATGGTAATACATAACATCAATATGAAAAAGGATTATGGCAATTAATATGAGTCGAAACAGCAAGGAATATTTGATAGATGATACGAGTTCAAAGGTTACATCCTACGGATGTATTACAAAAGACATCGGGAATTGTTACATCCGACTGAAACATAGAGTAGTGCTTAGATAGTTACTAGATTACAGGATAGTTTACAAAACAAAGACTAAGTTAGTCTTAACGTAAGTTAATCTGCTCCATCATTTCGATGAGACGATCCACAGTATTTGCAAGTCTGCTGGCTTGTCGAGCATTGTCTTCAGCTAATGCTAGTCGCTGTACCAATCCACGGGTATATTCTTCCGTTTCCCGTGAGCGTTGTTCACACTCATCAAGTCTGTGTTTCAAAAGAGTGGTTTCCACGCTTATCTCCACCACTTTGTTAAGAAGAACGTCCACATTATTAACGGTGGTTTCGTGATCCTCAGAGACTTGTTCGATGCGCTCAAGTGCTGTAAGTCTCCAGTTTTCGTTTGTTTCCTGCAACACGACATCCATGGTGCGAAGTCGTTGCTCGTGTTGGTTCACCCTAGCAGCTAAGGCCGGCAAGGTGAAGTGAGTGGAGTACGGGCCAGCTCGAGGCAACCTGTTGTTCCTCCTAGCTACCCTCGGGTTCTGCGACCCGGATTGAGAACGAGATGAATCGGATGGGATGTTTGCCATTTCTGAGACAAAGCGTTAGTAAGATCGAGGCCTATATTCATATAGTCCCTATATAATATAGCCTATTGAGTGTCTAGCATAAACATGTTTAAGTCTCGGTTCTCTCGAGGTCAGAGTCTTCTATTGTACCCTGTTCAGCCATAACCCCTTTCAGATCTTACATCATCTTTGCTTAATTGTACATAGTTGATCAGGCTATGTTAAATTAAACTCGTATGATGTAATCACTGAACCGGTTATTCCTAATAAGGGATACTGCCTAATGGTCATAGTCTAGGCTCACTAAATGCAACCTAGTTCACTATAACCTTAGGCTCTGATACCAATCTGTAACACCCCCAAATTTAATGATTTGCGAAAGCATACATTGGGTGTTACTAATCAATATACAAAGCACAAGATTAATAGTAAACGACCTCAAAATGAGACGTTTGTAAAATAGTTACATTTCATAATTAATAATCGTTTGAAAACCGTAGGTTTTCGTATACAAAATGTAATTCCCTAGAGCCCACGCGTATAGCGGGAGATTCTATTACATCACCATAGTTACAAAAGATAATGCCAAAGAATCTCCGTTAAATGCAGTTTGTAAATCATGCGACTCTAGCTAGTAATCCTGGAGTAATCCTACTCCGTAAGTGTACCTGAGATACAAAGCTAAAAAGTGTCAACCAAAAAGGTTGGTGAATCTCACAGGTTTAGTAATAAGTAGGTGTTATGAACCACAAGTATGTACCCGTATTGCTATCAAGCAAAGTAAGTAAATCAGTAAACCAGTACAGTGCCATGAGCTCATAAGTTGAAGCTTAACCGTGTAGTGTGAATATATCACGTACCCCCGTGAGTGCTATCCGCACACTCATATGTAACAAATACTAATATGTCTGTTTCTACGTGTAAATCAGTACGTGGTGGCGCTACCACCCCAGACAGGGATTGTCAGTCCCAAATGGATCCATCTATTAGTAATCGCGCTTAAGTCCATAACTAACAACTTACGATTAGGAGGCTTTCAGTGGATAAAAGTAACTCATGCGTTTGTTTGTAATCGGTAATGTTTTCAGTTCAGTACATTGTGTTCATACGTAAAACAGTTGCTAAGTATCTCACCCCAAAGTATAAAACAGTAAAAGTGGGGCTGTAAGACTCACCTGAGTCGAGCAGTGGTAAATAGCAAGTAGTAGTAAATCAAGTAGGTTCTCCGAACCCGTAACCTTCTAGTGCCTAAACACGTAAGGTTAAGTAAGTAGATGTCTCGCAAGACCATCTAGGCTAGTTGTTCATACAACCCGTTGTGTTTAAATGTTGGTTTGTTCGCGTTCGTATCAAAGTATACGGCCCGTTGGTGATTTGTTATAATTAAAGTTTGTCATTTATAACGCAATTTAGAGTAATTGTAATAGGAAAGTATGTTTTATTATGTTTGTTAGGTCGTATCGTATAAGGATTTGAGGTTGTAAAAGTTCGACACTTAGTGAAAATGTGAGTTTTCAAAGTTCTGGTTTGTGCGACGTAGCATGCGACGTCGCTAGCGACGTAGAGTGCGACGTGGGCATGTACGTCGCATGATGCGTCCTTCGCAAATCAATGCGACGTAGGGGGCGGCGTCGCTAATGCGACGTTGGTTCGGTTTGCGACGTTAAAGTCTACGTCGCTACTTGCGACGTCCGCAAGTTAATGCGACGTAAGGGGCTGCGTCGCTAGTGCGACGTTGGGATTTTTGTGCGACGTAGGCCGCGACGTCGCAGAGGCCCCTGGCCATGTGCGACGTAGCGGTCTGATGGCCGGAATTTTAGTCGAAAACGAGTTTCCCGGTTTCCGTTGGGTCCAAATCTTTTACCCAACCCTTATATGAACATATTAAGCCTATCAAAACCATAAACTAGTAAAAATGATCAAAAACGAGAGATGTCGGGATTTGTCGGAAACTTACAAAGTGTCGGATTAAAAATCCGAAAAGATAGGAATGTAGATCGTGTAGTCGTGGTCACTTTTCTCCAAACGAGTGGTATGTTTCGGCGAGGTTTGATGGTGTTAATTTGATGATTTTTGTGATGAAGGTGGTTTGTTAGTTGAAAGAAAAGATGAGAGGAGAGAGAGAGTTGATAGATGGAAAATGGAGAAAAGGAAAGAAGGTGGGAGGTTTTAACCTCCCATTTTCAGCTCGTGCCCTCGCGCTCCGTGCGGTGTTCGTTTTCTCCGTCTTTTAAGCGTTAAATCTTTATTTTTCGACATTAATTATTCTTTTAAAAATACGAAAGTTATTAATTAACTTACTTATAATTTTTCCTTTAAATCTTTAATTGTTTGGAACATAATTTAATTTAAATACGTTTGTATACTTTTGTTTTTAAATCGTGTAAGTTTAATTGAGTGATACAAGATAACTATCCGTTATTATAAAATAGTATTTTGGTCATAGTTGCGTTATTTTAGTTTATAAACATTTGTTCACCAACGTCCGTGTTAATCGAATAGAATTTCATTCTATTTAAGTTGCGTACGATTTAAGCCAAATCGCAAAGTTGCATATATTTACCAACATATAATCCGATACATAAATTAGCCTAACACAGAACTAATTACATGTATTTACAAAGAATTAGGCACTAATTCTAGTCCTAATTTGCCGGTTGTTACAGTTTCGACGTCATCGTGGGTATGGACTGGTTGTCCAAGCATCGGGCCGAAATTGTTTGTTCTGATAAAATAGTACGCATCCCTCTCGCCGTCGGTAGAACCTTGATCATACAGGGGGAGACCGGTGGGTCGAGACTAAACATAATCTCCTGTTTGAAAACCCGAAAACTTCTGAGGAAGGGTTATCCAGCAATTCTCGCACACATCACGGAGAAAAAGTCGGAGGAGCAGCGACTTGAAGATGTGCCAATCGTTAGAGACTTTCCCGAAGTATTTCCAGAAGAACTACCTGGTCTACCTCCGCCTAGACAGGTTGAATTCTCGATTGATCTCGTGCCGGGTGCCGCACCGGTGGCCCGAGCACCGTACCGACTAGCCCCATCCGAACTTCAGGAGCAGTCCACTCAGTTACAGGAACTTCTGGATAGAGGATTCATCAGACCGAGTTCTTCACCTTGGGGAGCTCCGGTCTTGTTTGTCAAAAAGAAAGTGGGTTCATTCAGAATGTGTATCGACTACCGAGAGTTGAACAAACTAACCGTCAAGAACCGATACCCACTTCCTCGAATCGATGATCTATTCGATCAACTTCAAGGATCAAGCTGTTATTCAAAGATTGATCTTCGATCGGGTTATCACCAATTGCGTGTTCACAATACCGACATCCCAAAAAAAGCATTCAGAACTCGTTATGGGCACTACGAATTCCAAGTGATGCCCTTCGATCTAACCAACGCACCGGCTGTATTCATGGACCTTATGAATCGGGTGTGCAAACCTTATCTCGACAAGTTTGTCATTGTCTTCATCGATGACATCCTCATATACTCACGAAACGAACAAGAACACGCACAACACCTCAGAACCATCTTAGAACTGCTTAGACACGAGGAGCTTTACGCCAAATTCTCTAAGTGTGAGTTCTGGATAAAAACCGTTCAATTCCTTGGACACGTGATTGACAGCCAGGGAATTCATGTAGACCCATCAAAAATCGAGGCCATCAAGAACTGGCAAGCGCCAAGCACTCCAACCGAGGTACGCCAATTCTTGGGATTGGCCGGCTATTACCGTCGGTTCATTGAAAACTTCTCAAAAATAGCACAACCACTCACGGTTCTGACTCAGAAGGAAAAGAAATTCGATTGGACCGATAAACAAGAGTCAGCATTTCAGCTGTTGAAACTCAAGCTTTGCAGTGCACCCATTCTATCCTTACCCGAAGGCACCGATAACTTCGTGGTATACTGTGATGCTTCTCACCAAGGTCTCGGTTGCGTGCTGATGCAACGAGACAAGGTCATTGTTTACGCCTCCTGACAACTTAAAGTTCACGAGAAGAACTACACAACTCACGACCTCGAGTTAGGGGCCGTGGTGTTCGCTCTCAAAATCTGGAGACATTACCTTTATGGTACCCGAAGTACTGTATTCACCGACCACAAAAGTCTCCAACACATCTTTGACCAAAAAGATCTTAACATGAGACAACGTAGGTGGGTTGAATTACTCACCGATTACGATTGTGAGATCAAATATCATCCAGGCAAGGCAAACGTGGTTGCCGATGCTCTCAGTCGTAAGGAACGAACAAAACCACTTCGAGTCAGAGCCCTCAGTATGACAATTTACAACGACCTGAACATCCGAATTCTCACCGCTCAACTCGAAGCTCTCAAACCCGATAATGTCAAAAACGAGGCCTTACGAGGCATGGATAAACAATTCGAAACCAGACCTAATGGAGTTAGGTACTTCTCTAACCGAATCTGGTTGCCTAGTTTCGGGAATCTGCGGGACTTGGTGATGGATGAAGCTCACAAGTCCAAATATTCTATCCACCCGGGATCTGACAAAATGTATCACAGCATCAAAGAATTTTATTGGTGGCCGAACATGAAAGCTGAAATTGCCACGTACATCAGCAAGTGTCTTACTTGTTCAAAGGTCAAAGCCGAATACCAGAAACCTTCCGACTTACTCCAACACCCGACATTCCTGAATGGAAATGGGAACAGATTTCCATGGATTTCATAACCAAACTCCCTAAGTCGTCAAACGGTTGCGATACCATTTGGGTGATCGTCGATCGTCTCACCAAATCAGCTCATTTCTTGGCAATCAGAGAAACCGATAAAATGGAACGCCTCACACAAACCTACATCAAGGAAATCGTTTGCCAACATGGTGTCCCTATCTCGATTATCTCTGACAGAGATGCTCGTTTCACATCTCGCTTCTGGCAATCACTCCAAATCACTGGGTACCCGCCTCGATATGAGTACCGCGTACCACCCACAAACCGATGGCTAGAGCGAACGAACTATTCAGACACTGGAAGATATGCTACGAGCCTGCGTAGTTGATTCTGGTACAAATTGGGAAAGACATCTACCATTGTGCGAATTCTCGTACAATAACAGCTATCACACCAGCATCAAGGCTGCACCTTTCGAGGCACTGTACGGTCGTAAGTGCCGATCACCGATCTGTTGGACTGAAGTGGGAGATAGTCAACTCACTGGTCCTGAACTCATACACGAAACCACCGACAAAATTGTTGAAATTCAAAACCGACTAAAAGCCGCGCGAGACCGTCAGAAAACTTACGCTGACGTTAGACGCAAGCCACTCGAGTTCCAAGTTGGGGATCGAGTACTCTTGAAAGTATCGCCTTGAAAAGGTGTAATCCGGTTTGGTAAACGCGGGAAATTAAATCCCAGGTACATTGGGCCTTTTGAGATCCTCGAACGAATTGGCCCCGTGGCGTATCGATTGCAGCTGCCTTCCGAACTCAGCAGCGTGCACCCTACCTTCCACATTTCTAACTTAAAGAAATGCCTGTCCGACGAGACGCTCATTATACCACTTGACGAGATTCGCATCGATAACAAACTTCACTTCGTGGAAGAACCCGCTGAAATTATGGACCGTGAGGTCAAACAACTGAAACAAAGTCGTATTCCCATCGTCAAGGTCAGGTGGAATTCGCGACATGGTCCGGAATTCAATTGGGAACGGGAAGACCAAATGCGACTCAAGTATCATCACTTATTCACTGCTTTCTACCCCGAACACGACTTCGACTTAAATTTCGGGACGAAATCCTTTTAACAGGGGGAGAATGTAACAACCGCCAAATTAGGGCTAGTAATTAGCGCCTAATTCTCTGTAAATACATGTAATTATTTTTGTGTTAGGCTAATTAATGTAACAAAATATATACTTGTGAATATATACGAATACGTGATTGGATTTGATCGTACACAATTTTTAAATCGAATGTAATTCGATTCGGTAAATACGGTCGTTGGTGAAACATTTTAAATATAAACACGAGCCATTATTTAAAAACATTATGACATTCGGAATAATATTTTAATAATACTTTCTAATTGTCCTGATCGTACGAATAAACGTCTACACGATCAAAATAGTTAACGCGCAATTTAAAAACAAGAATAAACCAATTTATTTAAAGATTTGACAAAATAATTCAACTAAATTATTAAACAAAGATTCGTACATTAATATGAATAATTAATGCGTAAAAAAAATATTTAAACGATTAAATACCGGAGAAAACGAACACCACACAGAGTACGGAACGGAGACTGGGTGAGGTGAGGCTTTCACCAACACCCCACCTCCTCCCATTTTCTTTCTCATTTCTTTCTCTCTCACTCTCTTTCTTCCTCCTTTTTCTCTCAATAATCACCATCATCACCAACATCACAAAAATCGCAAAATACTACCACTAAACGCCCTCGGATTTCCTCGCTCATTTGGAAGAAAAGCATCACCGCGACACGATCTACTTCCCTATCTTTTCGGATTTCTCATCCGACACCGCGTAAGTTTTCCGACAAAACCCGAAACCCTCCGTTTTTACTCATTTTTACGTTTTTATGGGTTATGTATACTTCAAATGTCCAATAATGGGTTGGGTAAAAGTATTAGATCGAATGGTGGCCGAAAAACTCGTTTTCGGCCCAAAATCCGGCGAACAGTTGGAAGTGTCGCTAGTGTGCCAAAAATAGTACTAGCGACACTAGCTAAGTGTCGCTATGCCTAAGTGTCGCCCCTATAGCGACACTACTTAAATGTCGCTGAACTACTTAACCAGTTTTATCTTAGCGACACTCCCTTAGTGACGCCAAAATTCGTAAGTGTCGCCTATAGCGACACTAATCAAGTGTCTCCAATTTATGAAAATCGGAAATCTAGCGACACTCATCAAGTGTCGCCTAACTAAGTGTCGCCTATAGCGACACTAGCCAAGTGTCGCCAAAAACAGAGAGTTGTCAAATTTCTTTTACACCAAGTGTTACACTTGTATAACCTCCAACATTTATACGATACGACTCCTAAAACACTTTGGAATACATTTATAAGTATAACACTTCAAACACAATGATAATACTTTGACTGTTACCAACCGTCACCAACGGACCAAACATGTTTTTCTAACAACAAACAATTACAGACATACAGACAAACATTGGATATACTAGTTGTGTACAACTAAACGAAACGTCTCGCGAGACACATACTTACATAACTTCATATGATTAGGCATTTGAAGGTTACGGGTTCGGAGAACCTACTTGCTATATTTACTACTTGCTAATTGCTACGGCTTATTACAAGACTCAGGTGAGTCTTACGGCCCCACTTTTACTGTTTTATCTTATTGGGGGAGAAACATGCTATTACTTTTCCTTGAACACAAGTACTAAAACTGTTTACTATACCAAACGGAATTGCATGAGTTATTTACAGTTTACAGAAGTATCTCCATCATATATCGTTAGTTATGGACTTAAGCGCGAACACTAATTAATGGATCCATTAGGGAAATGACCCTCCCCGCCCGGGGTAGTAGCGCTACGATGAACCGTTCTGTATAAACGGGCGACTATTATTCGTTACATATGCTTGCTCAGTTACGAGCATGTCACGGGAGCAAATTATTACTTACGGGTTAAGCTTCGATTATGAGCCTCATGGCAACGGTATAACTTACATACTTACATTTGCTGGATTACAAATACTGGTTTTACATTTGCTGGATTGCAAATACTTGATTTACGCCTACGGGCACTACTGATGAAATCTTGTGTTCAAAATCGATATTACTTACAAACCTGTGAGATTCACCAACATTCGTGTTGACCCTTTTAGCATGTATTCTCAGGTACACAGACGGAGTAGGATTACTCCAGGACATAGCTAGAGTCGCATGATTTCAACACAACTGCATTAACGGAGATTCTTAGCATCATCTTTTGTATATTTCGATTATGTAATAGAATCTCCCGCTATACGCGTGGACTCTAGGAAACTACATTTTTGTATACGAAAACATTAAGTTTTCAAACATTATATCTATGGAATGTAACTAATTTACAAACGTTGCATATAGATGTCATTTGCTTTATCTTTGTGATGTGATATTTAATTAGTAGCACCCCAAAACTTGCTTATGCCAAACAGTGAATTTGGGGGTGTTACATAGGTACCCAATTAGTATTACCCATTGGTTTTACGGATTTATTTGCTAGTTTCGGTTATCCCTATGTATGTAACTTTGGCTGAACGAAAAAATGGTTAGTTGTTGAATTCTTCTGTCAATTTTTAATATCTAATTCTTGGATTAGGGATGACAACATGTCGGGTTCGGGCGGGTTTTAGTGTACATGTACCCATATCCGTTTAAAATATTCGTAACCATACCCGGCCAAATACCCGCTGGGTAGCCTGTTAGTATTACCCATCGATTTTACGGATTTATTTACGGGTTTCGGTTATTCCAATGTATGTAACTTTGGCCGGAAAAAAATGTTTAGTTGTTGAAAGTACGATGCAAATTTGAAACACGGCTTTTCCGAAGAATTTTTTTTTTTTTAAGTGTTGGAGATACCGCGAACTCAATCATGACTTCACTTATTAGTTCATTTATAGTGTCCAAATCCTTCACAAACATAATACCACTTTCCAAATTTCTCTCAAATTTAACCTCATCAATATTATCTAGCAAAATTGTATGATTTCTTTGCTTTTTTTTTTTTTTAGGAAACCATTTTTTAACTATTTTTTTTATTCGATTAAAAAAAAAATTGTTGTCAATATTGGTGTCTTAACTTTGGTTTGGATGAATATATCGCCACCGTATACTTTTTTGTCACCTCATTTAAGGTTACACATAATCATATCGTATTTTGCTACCTTTTTTTGATAAATATATTCAATTATGTCTGGAATTGAATGTTTTGAAGCCGTGAAAAAAAGATATTGAATAAAAAAATCGTATAGGTATGAGAAAAGTAAACAATACTCACATGTTCGTGTAATTGTCGGTATTTTAACTGTTGCTTATACGTTTTAAATACCTGAAACGATTTTCTGTATTGCGAATATACTTCAATTATGTCTGGAATCGAATGTTTTGAAGCCGTGAAAAAAGATATTGAATAAAAAAATCATATAGGTATGAGAAAGGTAAACAATACTTATATTCAAGATTTCAAATTTTAAAGCTAACAATTTAACTATTTTAAAAAACTAATTCAAAATTTTATTATGTTCAAGATAACGAACAATTTCATGTTTTCATATCATACTAAATTAAAATATAATAATCATGGGAATCCAAATATAAAAGCGTATGGTAAAAGGTTCATCAGTTGATATGTACATTATTTTATTTTCTTATATATAGAAAAAGATTATTTATATAGAATATATAAGATCAAATTAATAATAACAATTATGCGGGTATGAATACGGGTAAATGGCTATGGATACGACTATAGGTAAATGATTTTATATGATAGTCGTGCTTAACTGATAATTAATTTAAGTCATCAAATTCGGACGGTGAACATTTGAACAATCATTTAGTAACAAGTTCTTTGATCTACTAATGCAATCCATAAACACATTCGCTATACATATACTCATATCATTCGAATTATATATTACGTTTTGCTTTATATACTAAAATCTGTGATTAATTGACCGTTAATGTACATTGATAATGTAACTTAGTCCAGACGTACATATATATGAGGCGATTTAAGTATTTTGCATGGACGCTTTCGCGAATTTCGCGGATCCTAAACTAGTTATAATATAAAATAAAAATGTAAAATGTAGTAATCCATCAATGATGTAAATGAGATATAGAAAGTAAATCGATAAAATCAAATCAGTCACTACGGATATATGCCCCAGGTGTTAATTGGATATTTTTTTTGGGTTTCAGGTTATTCGGGTCGGGTTATTTGGTTTTCCAGGTTTATAATCTAACCCGAAACCCGATTTAAATAAGGTTAGGTTATTCGGGTTCGGGTTATTTGCATTCGGGTTGGGTTCGGATTATTCATTTAAACCCGAATAAGATAATATTCCAAATTTTCGTATTTTGAACAAAACTTAAACTTGACGAAATAACACTAATAGTTTATATAAATCATCATGAGTAACATATATGTATATTATATATGGATGTATTCATATAAATCGTAAGTAAGTGGATCAAAAAAGAAGAAACATGTAGGAGAGAAGGGAGAGAAAACATCTTGACCTTCCATCTATTTTAGATCAAAAAGGGTATAATGGGTAATCTGCTCAAAATTAATTGATTAATAATTAAATAATTAAAATTTGTTTTATATCCTTGTTTTGTGGTAACGGTTTTACAGATTCAATCATTCAAATTGTTTCCTCCTTGATCACATCACACCACGATTAAATATAAAAGAAGTTGAAGAGTAATCATCAATTTCTCCTTGAGTGTTTCATAATCTTTAATTGAAGTTATCGACATTTTTTTTTGCAATGGTCTCAATCCTTTACTATCTTTACAATTTTTTTATTTGATTCTTCTTATTGCATCCTAGTTTTTATTATTACCATGTAATATAATCCATTGCAATTATTAAAATCTAGATAAAAGTGTGATTCACATTTATAGAACGTGATTCACAATTGTAAAACTATGATTCACATTTATAGAATTATGATTCACAATTATAAAATTATGATTCACAATAATAAAACCATGATTCACTAAACTTAAATCCACTACTATCAATTGAATCAATGATATTAGCTTATAATTAGTTATGCATGTCTATAATTTTGATTCAGATTATGATTATGTAAAATACGAAATTGACATTTCATCCCTGTTAGTTTTGATTTGGGAGGTCAATTTAAATTAGTATATATATAGTTATATTTGTATATTAAATAATTTTGTTGATTATTCGGGTTTGGGTTACCCGAATTGTAAAAAATTTATCCGAAACCCGATTCAAATAAGACTTGGGGTTATTCGAATTCGGGTTATTCGGGTTCAGGTGGCCGAATAAGCTTCTAATTTGGGTTATGCGGGTTAACTTTTTTGGGTTCGGTTATTTGTGACACCCCTAATGCCCCTTTCATATGTACTTTGAAAGCAAATGTTGGTATGTAGTAGGAGTACATTTTATCCCTTTAAAAAAAAATAAAAATATGATCATCTTTTCACCGAATAAAACGAGTTTTAAGTTATTCTTTTAAGTTTAAATTAATTACACAGTGTTGGTGATTTTTTTATCTCATTAGATTATTCGTATGGTACGGATATCTTCCCATTTCGTATGTACTTTGAAAGCAAATGTTGGTATATACTAGGAGTATTATTTTATCCCTTTTTTTATAGATAAAAATATGATCATCTTTTCACCGAATAAAACGAGTTTAAGCTATTATTTTGTTTAAATTAATTACATAGGGTTGCTAATTTTTTTTATCTCATTAGAATATTTGTCGTATCCACTGTATTGCGCGAATAGATGACTAGTTATTATATGTATATTTAGTTTTTTTTAAATAAATTATGTTCCCATAAGAAAAATGTTAACAGGACTTACATAGTAGACTACAATTTTTTTTTATATACAGAAAAAATTACTAATGAATTGTTAAAGAGGTTTTTATTTTAAGGAAATGATATTCATACAATTAGTCGTAAATACACTAATATTGTGTATTGTTAGGGGGTGTTTGGGATTACTAATTGATAAGCATTTTTCTACTTCCAAAATAAGTATATAGCTACATCCTTATTTAAATACACATTCCTTACTAAATAAGGAGATACACTTCAAATTAGCAATCTCAAACACCCCTAAGTATGTTAGTACAAGGTTGTTCGTGGGTCAATTTTGGTTTATTTATCAAAACTATTTGTGTAAATATAATCACCTTATATTTTAAGGCTAAGTTTTTTTTGGTTACCACATATAAGCTCTTATAGCCAAAAATAGCTAAATGATGTTTAATACTAGCATATTAAATTAAATTCAGTCAAGTACTTTGACTTGTGTAATAATATCACAATGCACAACAATTGAAAAAGTAGCTACAAATTAATTAATAATACTAATAAATGATCTCTCTACAAACATATGTAAGTAAGTTTTGGAATGCCAATGACCTCTTATCCAAGTGGTAAGGGTGAGGTAAGGAGTTTTCTCAATGATGGAGAGGTCTCGGGTTCGAGCCTCTCCAGAGGGTTTCTTCTTAGGTGAGGCAAAAAGGTGGGGTCAGTAGTGGTGGCACGATGATACTCCATTACTGATCCGAAGGAGTTATTTGCCGTTCCAAAAAAAAAAAAAAAGTAAGTTTTGGAATGCATTGATGTAACAACTACCACTTTTGAAAGCCCATATTGTTGTATCCTTAATTAACAACTGACATTAAGTTCCTGTTTTTGGTTAAATCAGGGTTTTAATTACTATGTCTAATTTCAAGTACATTTTACTTAAACGTAGACTAAAATCGAGATTTCGACCACTATAAGCTCGTGTTGTGCTAGACGTCAAGAAGCCGGCATTGCGTAATTACACTAGCTATGTAAGTGCATGTCGTGGACCCAAAATCGAAGATAGAGTGTCACTATGTGAATGATGTGAATATTACGAATTATCACTTGGTTATATCGATGAACAATGTTTGATATCTTTGTCATCTAGCTTCATCTCAATGCAAGAAAACTAAGGTACAAGAATTAATTATAATCAATCATAATAGCTACACTGCTTTCAACTTATAATTTATCATTGCAAGAAATTTAAAGATAATGACTCTTACTCATAGCTATATACAGCGAACAGCAGCCTTCGGCAACTTTTGTCAAACATACCCTAAATCTTTTAAAACTAAAATTCTTTTCAAAACTGACTCGTTAGATTTGGACATAAACATGTGTTCTGTTTTTCTATACATGCTATAGGGTTATCAGTGAAAACCTATTATATATATTTCGATCAGCAAACGAATGAGGTTGACCAAACCTAGTCATATCTTCCACATTCAGTTTCCATTTTTTATTTGATCTCAAAATTTTGCAACGACTTCAATTACTATTAGAATAGGAATTGATGGTTTAAGGTTTCTTCTAATTCTTGTTGTCTCTTCCCACTCATAAGTCGTAACACCATTATACTACATCCCTCTTAAGTATCATGATCAGTAAATATTACCTTGAATGCATGCTAAACAAAGTCTATAACTTAAAATCGAAGCTTATGGTTCCTTTGGTTAGAAGCGTGTCAAATATGAAAGTAAATCGAAGTGAAATTGTTATAATCGTGTTAGTTGTTAATTTCTTTGAATAAAAGTACATGCTGTTATATTGCTCTTGAATTTCATCTAGTTTTGTTATGAACTTCAATATCATATCTCTGTCCATTAACTTATAATCTTTGATTTTTATTTATAATAATTTAACATACAAAAGTCGTCGAAAACTTAAGAACTATCATCGTCAACCCTCAACAGGTTCCAACATGTAATTTACTACTTGATATAAAAATATGTAACATTCAAATGAAGATTATGCAATTATGTTATACTATTATTGCGAAATCATTAGAAAATGTTTGAATATTTCTATGTGAGTGAGATATAAGGTAAGTCACCATCCTAGCTATTCGAATAACGAAACATATAGCCGTAGATGTTCTTTCTGACTATTTAAACAGCAAATAAACAAAACAAAAGAACCGTATTAATTTGGAGGATCATTCGTATGATCATCCGATCATTTTTCATTCGTATAATCGTACACCACTAAACATATTTTAAAGTACAACACGATAAGACATATTTAATATATAGCGTATGAACAAACGAATTACAATTCGTTTATATAATCAGGTGGTGTGACATCCTAGCGACATACTAACGTGGCAAAACTGTTGATGTGACCACCTTCTAACGATAAAGTAGTAATTAAAAAATAAGATGACATTCTAAAAGATAGGATATTCCTTGACTAGTGTTATTATACTACTACTATGATTATTAATTTATTATAGCTGAACCAACCACTAAAAACCTATTTGAGTTCCCATTTTATACAATTTCTGTTTTCTATAAATTTATATATTGTTATTTTCAAATTTCAAGTAGATTAATAAATTACTTTTCAGACTTGTTTGTCATGCTAATTTTTTTTTAGATAATTCTCATCATAAGGAAACAAGATCTTAATTTATTTATTTTTTTGCTCCATAAAATAGATTCATTTTACTATTTTACTATTTTAGTACTTTCTCTTTTCATAATGAGTGTCCATAATCTGATTACTCAAAGTTCAATATAAAATATAATCAGTACGTTGTGTATGAGAAAAAATGACATACTTACTCTTATTCACAGTCTTTTATAAATCCGTTATGTGAAAAAATAAATTATGATTAAATTGTAAAAGTTAATATATTACATTTTAAAAATAGACACTCATTCTAAAAGACAAACCAAAATGAAAATGTAGATACTTATTTTGGGATATGGTTTTCATGTGAAAAAGAAGGGGGGATGTGGTTTTCATGTGAAAAAGAAGGCAGTGGCAGGGGTCCTCTGTTCCAATAACTTAAACCCAACCCAATCCAATCCCTTCTTCTTGGAGTTGTAGCCATCATCCACAGCTGTTATCTCAACCATCCATAACGCCACCATATCTTTCAACTACAAACCCTAAAACCAATGTCAGAATACATTATTGTTGGTTTCTGATCTTATACTTCTCATAAGAAAAAAAAAGTAAGATTAAAAGTAGCGCACACATTAATTATGAAAATTTACCTTTCTGTACAGATCTTGAATATTATAGTTGGTTAATGTATTTATATATTATTAATTAATTAACAATGATTCTTACTTTTTTATAGAGTGGGCACTTGATGATCATTTCACATGCAATTGTCACTTTACCAAACATCTAAATGCTAAATTACAGTAACAAATGTAAAATCAAAGCCTCAGATATAAAAGGCAACTTGAGACTAATCTTTAGTGTTTGTCACATATATATGCATATACATGTGTTATTCAGGAATCAATCCACATCTTTGAATGAATAATTTGGCTGTTTTGATATATCCCAAAATCATAAGTCACTTACAGTCTTACAGACAACATAGAAGACACCCAATAATTCCTTTTGGAAGAAAATAACAAAAACAATGGTCCTAGACAACTGCATAGCAAAACACAACTGAAATTAAACTTTATTGTTTCGACCAAAATTACCTTTTGAACTTACTAATGCTCTTTTTTTAAAAGAAAGATGATATATAAGAAGTGAAAAAAGAAGTGCAATCATCTCACAAGCTCTTTTCTATAAAGTGGAAGTCCTATAAGCAGAGACGAGCCAACAAAATCAGGTCAAAGAAAATCTTTTCAATGGCGATAGGGCAGGTACTGAAGCTTAATTCTGCTTCTCATCGAACATTATACAGCTGCTAGATATTGACATTGTATCAACTTTCATTGCAACCAATTTTTGGTTGCCATGACTTGCCTGTCAAACGGAATCATTAATCAGCAGCAAACAAATAATATTACAGAGTTACAGATCAATGATGCACTTGGAGCAACTTCTCCAGATTGGTTAATAGTCACAGGAGGCTCAAACTTCATCTTCTTCGTCTAAAAGCAGACAATCTTGTATCCTCTCCCTGTAAAAGATTGCTGATATCTTGTAATTAACCAATTATAGAACAAACTACTAGCAACACACTTCCAACAAGTGTGATTTTATAACTAACATTCATATCAAAATCGAATTGTAATTCGAAAAGTCAAATTTTGGCCCTCCCGAATAGGGTCACCAAGCCCTCGTTTACCATCAAACTTATCATTTAATGATGTGACATGATAATCCAGCATAAAGTGAGTCCCACTTTATATTTTGTTCGTAATTTATCTCTTCGTCACTCCATCTTATCAAATGTTAACGTTCATAAAGTAATCAGAGGTGGAAAATTCAACCCCCTTAATTATAGATGGAGTCGTTTGATCATCGCTGTTGTATCTAATGGGTATAATCAAACAATTTAACTAATCATCAAACATGTCAAAATCATCCAAAGAGCTCTTAGTTTTCCTTTTTTTTTTTTTTTATTTCAATAATACCTCCTAACTCATTTTATTTGAATAATTAGCTTAACTATTGGAATTATATAACTTATATGGTCATATTTGGCACACTTAATGTTCACTGAACGAATCTGGACCATGTGTTTAGGAATTGACCCAACTCAACCGGTTGCCCAACCTACTTACCAGGCAATTTTGCCACCTTTATAATATTCAAGTGGAACCATATAAATGTATCATGCTTCTTATGTACAAACTCCAAGTTTTATGGAAACAATTGCAAGATTCTGTCATTAAAGCACAGTTGTATGAAATAAGCATGAAGTTTCAAAATGGGTCTCACCTTATCCATTTTTGGTTCCCCTTTTCTGCTCGGGCAATGATAGACTCTGGTAAGAATGAATAGAACTGGTCCACAGACAACAATTCCTCTGGAAGTATCTGATATTGGCAACTAGAGCAGCATGCAGCCCCAAAAAGATCAGGCCGAGTTTCAGAATTACTATGACTCATAGGGCTGTTGCAAATTGGACAAAATGACTCTGGGGGAAGGGATTCAATAGGCTTTAAGCTGAACTTCTTTTGACGCCTTTGAAATGCAAGATTATCATCATCTACATTTGTTTCTGGAATCCTATTAAACGGAAAGGGAGTAAGCTTCCCAGCAGTCCTTACAATTGTGCACTCTCGAGCAGGATTTTCTTCCTGAAATGGAAATAGCAAATCAACATTCTCTACATTTACTTAACAGAACGTCAAAATTTTATTTTAAATTAGAAGAGTACATGATAAATTGCTCTTTACCTGCAAGGTTTTCACAAATGATGAGATAAGACCATTAATGCCAGAACGAGAATCATTAAAAACCTCTACAATCTTCAAACTGCTACGTTAATACGTCATTAGTCCAATACAAAAATAACAAATCTATTTTTTATATGGTAGAGCTATGAATCATGTACAAACTTATCAAGACTGAGAAGAATGTTGAGTTCTTGCAATGGACAATCACGTAGAGGAAGCACCACTGGGACTTCCCACCTTGCATCAGCATATTGTATATCTGCTGCTAACGAGTACCCTTGGCCCTGGAAAGCAAGAAAGTAAAATACAGTCACAAATTAAGTTGGATTAAAGTTACAGTATGCAATCATTAAGTTCAGAAGTGGCAAAAAAGAGACAGACCTTCACTGTTGCAGCAAGTACATGGCAAGCTATCCTTGATGTACATGTGCCTAACACAAGTTTGGTGTAACCATTTTGAATAGCAATCTACATTGTAGAAACAAGGCCAAATATAAAAGATTTGCAAACCAAATTGTCGATAAAGAGATAATTGTTGAGAGAAAACAAACCTTTTGCAAGGATAACATACGTAGATGAGCCAGAAGATCTTCTTTCCCAGTGGTATCACTTACAGTGTTCAGTAAATTCTTTAACATTTCTTCTGCATCACTAGCTTTTGTTGAATAGATGCTTTTGATAGGAGCCACGTGTAACTCTTTAATTGGTGGCGGTAAATTCAACACAATTTCTTTAATGTCTTCAACTGTTTTCTCCAATACAGCAGAAGTGATGGGATGAACTTCACTCTCATCAATGAAAGCAACTCCAACACCAAACACTGGTAAAGATCTATCTCTATTTGCAGTTGCATCGAAATTTTTTTGGGCTTTGAGTTGCATCTCAGAAACAAACTGAAGAGCTACCCTGCAAAGCAATGATTGAGGACCAAAATGAGACAATTCTCTCTACAAACCAAGCAAGCAAAGAGAAAAAGATAAGGGGCACATTGTACCACACCATCTTACTTCTCCCCAACAAAGGTAAAGATATCAAGGTAATTTACACAAAAGGATATTATAATCCTTGCATGCTTGGTTTAACACCTAGTGTAGACTAATACTAGGATGGGTTTCATAGGTTCTATTGCTTAATGTAGCACAAAAGCTTAAGTTCATATGGATGGATATAGCTTGTAGAATTTAGCTATAGAAGCTTCATGGTCATTTTAGAACCTGTGGTTGTCTTTTATGTTAGTCTAACTGTAGCACATCTTAAGTCCTTTCTGCAGTGATTCAAAATCAATATTATTGTCTAACGGTGCAGACCGAAGTGAATTATGAGCTATGAGCCACAGATGCTTAAGCTGAAATTACTCAATGTCAATGCGGTTAGATACACAGTGTTGGCACTAATTAATAATTTAATGCTTTAATCTGTGACTTAAGATACAACTTAGATGCATAGGCCACATTCCTTTGGCTAAAGTACAACTCCTATGACTTGGGTGTGGTTGGGTCATGGCTTTTTTCTTCTTTTGTTCCCTTGAAGTATTTGCCTAAACCACCAACTCCACCCCCAGATTTGTTTTAGCAAATAATGCTTGAGTGGTATACTCTGTTGAAGCATCTGTGGATTGATTTGTAACCTTTTCTACAGATAATATCATTCCTGCATAAGCCAGTAATTGATACGTTCCACGTCTAACCTTGTCTTCCATTAGACACGTGCCTTGGTTTTTACTCCAATGGCAGGAGTCAGCTATTGGGCCATCTATACCGCATTAGATACTTTTAAATAGACACTTTTGGTTGAAATGAAATTTAAGAACTAAAGCATTTTACAAGTATCGTATTGCACATACAGATTACTAGAATTAAAGAAGCTTTGCTTGTTCATGTGTAGTCTCTCGGTGAATGTGTTAAAGTGTTTCCTGTCAATTTAACTTTTGCAGCTAATATAATTGCCGACAGTAACTCCCTTATGATTGCTGAATCGACGATAGGTTAACGTTCATTACACATATGTAATAGTGTTATTGATGTTTTCAACTATTCAGCCTTATAGTACATATGCCTCTTCACATTTTGTGATAATTCTGTTTAAATTCTTTTTTTTTTTTAGTTTTAAAAAAAACTTGAGCCTAAACCTTTAGGGCACTTCAGGACTTCCACCTTTAATAACATGAGGAGCTACGAGATTGTGTATATACAGATAAAATTAGTTATTAAACAATAATACTTCTATTACGAGGATGTGGTGATATTAGATTGCCATACTACTAATTGTTAATTCTACTTATTCAGTGACATATTTTAATGATTTAATGTTGATAAAATAGAAAATTAATACCTGGAGGAGGGGCCACCGGAGAACGCAACAAGAACTTTATCAGTGGGTGAAATCATGGCATTAGAAGTGACTGCAAGTTTAAATTTTCCGTAAAGGTTACTCCGGAAACAATCGGAACAGAATCTTCCGCCACCGTCTCCGCCGGTGAATACTGTGGCTTCGGTTGCTTTGCATTTTAGACACACCGTCGTCTTCGTCTGGTAGCGATGGTGATTACCATCGTTGCTGCTATCATCAACGGTTAACTTGGATGATTTTTGGTCTTCATCGACGGTGATGCTGTCTTTGTAGCAACCGGATTCACATCCTGTGCCGTTGCAAGCCATTGACAGGTTCTAATTTGTTTTTGTCCCTCTCTGAGGGTTTTTTTTAGGGTTTTGGACGGGAAAATGAGCAGTGATAAGTCCTTTCGGTTTCTTTCAGCTTCAGGAAAAAAATTAAAAATACTGGCACTGCGACCAATTGTTTCTTTTTACTATCTTAAATGTAAAATCTTGTGATCATGGAAGACAATTTTCGACTCGAAAATAATCAGGTTTGGGGCGGGATTCTTAAGCCATCTGATATTTTTCGAGTCGGGTTAAGGCTCGTTTATAGCATATAAAGCTCGAGCTCGACTCGTTTAATATCATACAAGCTTGAGTTCGGCTCGTTTATTCTATAATATTATTTATTTAATTATTATTTTTTTAATTATATGATAATTTTTTAAATTTTTTTAATTTTTTTCCTAATTTTTAGCTATATATATATATATATATACACACGATGATTTACTGTTATTATATTAAATATTATATGGGTAGATTAGTACTATTATATTTATATAAATATATATTTTATCAATTAATATATAAAAAATTATTAATGTATATCATAATATCAATGAAAAGCTTGTTTAAGCTCGCGAGCTTGTTCGAGCTTGATATAAGAAGCTTGAGTTTGAGCTCGTTTATTAAACGAGCTCCAAACTATGTTCAAGCTCGAGCTCGTTTAGGCTCGGCTCGAATCGAGTTTTTAACAAGTCGAACTCGAGTAGCTCGCGAGCAGTCTTGACTCAGTTACACCTCTAAGTTGGGTTAGGTGAATTTTCGTGTTGAATCTGACAACCCAAAACTTTTTTGATATCACTTTAAATTTATTTTAATTTAAAAAGACATAATATTTGAACCTTATCATTTACGGATCTATGACCCGCACCCAAAGTTCAAAACTCATAATATTTGGACGTTTTAAAGTTCTTGGGAACTCTTTAAAGTTAACAGAAGACGAACGAGAATGAATTAGAAAGATATATGACTTTCTTAGTGTGACACTTCTCAAATTTCGATAGAATTTCGTACGCTAAACACGTGCATTTCCTACGCTAATTCCCTGTTCAGTGAATTCAAAACTATTTTATGAGATAAGTCTAGCAAGCCCACTATTTTAATACGTGAAGTATTAACAATTTCGTAATTATTTATAATTACGCGCAAAACAATCGGAACGAGTCCGACAAAAATATACGTACGTTGGCGATGCGAAAGTTTATAAATAACGTAAAACCATTTTTATAGTAGTTATTTACTTGAAAATATTATGCTAACGAATAAAGCATAACGATTAAACGAAAACAATTATACGTTTTATATAAAACGTAGCGTACGCAACTAAAATACACGTAGTCGAACCCGACAACCAAACTAATCAAAATTTATATTTTACAAACTCAAAATAAAGTATGGGTAATAATACTTCGAAAGGAATTGACGTTTAATTCACGTTAAGTAAAATGAAACAAACTAACGTTTAACGATTAAAGACGTAATGTGATTTACGGGTAAAAGACCACGTGTGACACCCGTCAAATTAGGACTATTAATTAGGGCCTAATCAATTGTAAATACATGTAATTAGTTCTGTGTTAGGTTAATTAATGTATCGAAATATATATATTGATGAATATATACGATTATGCGATTTGATTAAATCGTACGCGTTTCAAAATCGAGTGTATTTCGATTCAATCAATACGGACGTTGGTGAACAATCTTATTAAATAATATAAGGTTATTTAATAACGCAATTAAACTCAAAATATTATTTTGATAATATTTGCTAAATAAATCATATCGTACAAACTGAAACTACGCGGTTAAAATATTAAACGCGCAAACACTCGAAACAAAGTTAAGTTATAATTATTATAACTCAAATATACAGTATTTGAAGAAATACCTCAACCAAAACATCGGGTAATTTTCCTTATTTTAAAACGTACATTTTAACGCGTAAAATAAATATTTAACGCTTTAACGATCGGGTAAACGAGCTCCGCGCGGAGCACGGAACGGGGACTGAAAAGTGAGGCTTCCACCTACACCTCACCCCCTCCCCATTTCCTCCTTCATTTTTATTTCAACAAAACACACACACACCCTTAAACTCTCTCAAACCCATCACCATCAAAATTTTCGGATCTAGCAAAACCGACAACAAGATTCACATTTTCGGAATCACCATTACAAGGGGAACAAGATTAACAAAAGCACTATCATCATTTTCGGACTACATCTCTCCCGATTTGCAATTGTAAGAATTTTTACAAAAACTCCTAGATCTATCAAATTACTACTTGTTTTTGTGTTATGATAGTTTATATAACTCATATATGTCCAATACTAGGAAGATAACAAGGTTTTATAGCCTAAAAATGTGTTTGATTTGGGTTTTGGGTTGAAAAATTTCGACAGCCGAAACTTTCTGGGCTGGTGTTCATCTTTGCGACACAACGCTTGTGTCGCATGTTGTGTCGCATAAACCATATTGTGTCGTATTTTGTGTCGTACCATTATGTCGCACCGTGTGTCGTAAACCAAATACGACACAACCCTTATGTCGCTATTGATTTAGCATCAAACGCTTATGCGACACAACCCTTGTGTCGCTAAGCTCTTGTGTCGCATTCCTATGCGACACAACCCTTGTGTCGCATGACAAACCTCTGTGTCGCATATTGTGTCGCAAAACACAGAAAACTCAGATTTTTTTTTACTAAGTGTTGGACTAGTAAAGCTTTAAACGTTAAACTACACGACTTCGGGGATACATTGGTATATATATGATACAAGCAAAATACTTCGAAAAACAAGATAATAATGTTGAGATTAATACTATAAATCTGTCACCAATGGGCCGTACACGTTTTCAAAAGGTAGTCCTTTGAGATACCGACTCACGTTTATAACCATCGCGTGTCGTGGACACCCTTAGGTTATCTGTCTGCGGACATCTCATTGCTTGATTAAGCACCGTACGATTATTGACCAAACGCTCAAGACTCAGGTGAGTCTCATAACCCCTCTTTTTACCGCTTTTCACTTAGGGTTGTGATTCAATGCTTATTTTTAACAGGTGAACGCAAGTACAAACTTTACAATATACTACATAAGTTGTTTCCCACTAATCATTTCAAAGTCCTCCGTCATCATAGTTTGGTAATACGTTGTAGCGTGATTATTAGTATATGGTACCATATAGGATTGACCCTCCTCGTCCGGGTTAGCAAGCACTAACTGGGTAAACGGACGTACTAATAATTGTTCAGACGAGTGTGGATTAGGCACTCGTGGAGGCACCTCACTCGAAATTCTCTATATGGGACCCGACCCTCGAGTTAAGCTCAGACTATGCGCTCATGGCTGTATACATTACTATTTATTTGCTGATTGCAAATCACTACTTAAATCTTACGGTTCATACGATATTATCTGATTTCAAACCTGTGAGCTCACCAGCTTTAGCTGACCCATTTTAGCATGTTTCACAGGTACCCAGCAGTAGGTTGGACTGCCATCAGGGATATTATAGCTCGAGTCAGCATGCAGATATTAGAGATTTTCTTGCATTAGTATATTTTGTATAAGTACTTATGTACTGAAATCTCTCATTTAAATCGAACACGAGCTTTGTACAGCTTCAAATGTTGTAAACATTTCTTATATTAATGTGTTTTGTTAAAGCGACGCATATAGAGTCGTTTGCTATATATCTTGTGTGCTTTGATATTTGATTAGTAACACCCAATGTATGCTTCCGCTAAACATCAAATTTGGGGGTGTTACAGATTGGTATTAGAGCCTAAGGTTATAGTGAACTAGGTTGCATTTAGTGGGCCTAGACTATGACCGTTAGGCAGTATTTCCTCGTTAGGCATGACTGGTTCAGGAATTACAGCATAAGACTTTAATTTAACATAGCCTGATCAACTATGTACAATTAAGGAAAGATGATGTAAGGTCTGAAACTGTTATGTTGAACAGAAGTACACTAGTTGACTCTGACCTCGTGAGAACCGAGACTTAAACTTGTCTGTGCTAGACACTCAATAGGCTATATTATATACGTACCATATGATTATAGGTCTCACTCCTACTAACGCTTTGTCTCAGAAATGGCAAACACATCGCCCAATTCATCGCACTCTCAATCCGGGTCGCAGAACCCAAGGGTAGCTAGGAGGAACGCCAGGTTGCCTCGAGCTGGCCCGTACCCCACTCACTTCACCTTGCCGACCTTAGCTGCTAGGGTGAACCAACACGAGCAGCGTCTTCGCACCATGGACGTCGTGTTGCAAGAAACGAACGAAAACTGGAGACTTACATCCCTCGAGCGCATCGAACAAGTCTCCGAAGATCACGAAACCACCATTAACAACGTGGATGTCCTTCGCAACAAAGTAGTGGAGATAAGTTTAGAGACCGCCCTTTTGCAGCAAAGGCTAGAAGAATGTGAGCAACGCTCACGGGAAGCAGAGGAATACGTTCGCAGTTTAGTGCAACGACTGGTCCTGGCAGAAGATAACGCCCGACAGGCCAGCAGACTTGCCAATACTGTGGATCGTCTCATTGAAATGATGGAGCAGATTAATCTACATTGAGACTAGTGTTGTTCTTGTCTTGTAATCTATCTTGTAATTTAATAACTATCTAAGCGCTACTCTATAATTCGGTCGGATGTAACAATTCCCGACACCTTTTGTAATACATCCGTGGGATGTAACCTTTGAATTCGTATTTTCTATCAAATATTCCTTGCTATTTCTACTTATACTAATTGCCATATTTCTTTTTCATATTGATGTTATGTATTACCGACTTTATACATGTACATCTGAGACAAATACAATTTTCTTACAAAATCTCATGTATCTTCATTTCTTTTATTGAAGAATCATGCCCCCAAAGACAAGACCATACACCGATGCTCAGCTTACATCCCTCATAACCCAGGCTGTGACTGAAGCCCTGGCTCGGAATACTCCACAGAATTCCGGGAGAAACAGCGATGCCGCTGAAACCACCACTGCTAAACCTTGTTCTTACAAGGACTTCCAGAGCTGCTGTAACACCCTCAAGTTTCGGTTTGCGGAAGCGATCGGGTCGGGTGTTACCAAATTGAATATCACAGCATAAAATACATAATGAATGACTCTAAATGAGACGTTTGAAAATAATTATACATTTACCAAATAGAACGTTTACAACGTGGTGAGTTTTAATAGGAATTTCAAATACATAATTTGAAAATGCAAAAGTAAATGCAGAGTAGTCCCAATTGTTTGAAATCATGCGACTCGAGCTAGCATAATCTTGTAGTAATTCCTAATCCTGCTGGGCACCTGAGAACACATGCTAAAACAGGTCAGCTATAAAGCTGGTGAGTTCATAGGATGGTTAGTTGAAATCGTAAAGTATAATTCCAGTATGTTTGAAAAGTAGTTCAAAATCCACGATTCTGATTTGTATGAAGTTGAAATTGTAATCATCAATGTGTATAAGATGGTCAAGGTATCTAATACCTAAGTAATAGGGATATGTACCTAAGTACCTAATAATTGAGGTTCTTCGAACCTGAATACCTTTCTGGTATTACGTAAGTTTAACAGAGTAGGGCAATACCTGCCTAAGTTTGAAATCAAGTAAATGTATGACCACGTCATATGATGTTGAGTAATATTTGGTAGCGTGTTGCATCCAGCAACGTAATTTTAATCCCACGGATTATTGTTGTATGTTCGTTTACCCGGCTAGCATAAGCTAACCCGAACATGATTGAGCTAACGGCCTCGCGTGGGAACCCCACCGACCCGTTAACTTATTGTGAACCCCGAGTATAACTCGATGATCCATTGATTGTGTTGAAATCTCGCCCACTGCAATACCGTGGTTTTGTTTTGTGCCCACTTTACCGTGGCATCGTTTGGTGCCCGCCGCAATACCGCGGCATCGTTTTTGAAATTGCTCGCAAGCAATTTGTAATTGAGCCGGCAGTACAACGACATGCCCGACTAAGTTGTTTGAGAGCCAGCAGTACTCGACATGCCTGACTAAGTAGATCGTATAATTGTATGTATACTAATATACATATGTAAATTGTAGGTAGCACCGTGTGCTCGAGATGATGTATCAGTATGTAGATATGTATATATGTATCTGTCGAAACAGTAATTACATGAAACAATCATGCCACACATGAAATTAGTTGATTGATTTAATTATGTATGAACAAATACTTAGATATTAAAAATAGCACGTTGAACCTAGGTATGGATACTCATCACCTAGTTGAGTTGTATTAGTATAATGAATCTATACTAACGTGTGATAATATTGTGTACTCCTAGCCTAAAGCCTAGCGAGTATATATATCGGAGTCTCGGGAAAATGTTCACTTAAGTCCAGTTCCCGTTCTAGTGATAGCGAAGAGTGTCGATAGTTTTTTTTCCCGTAGAATAACTAAACTTGTAACAGTATAGATGTTGTCCAGTGTAGGTAGAACTAACTAGTTCTAATATATTCAATGATATTGTCCCGCGACAATATGACCAAAGGATTGAGATAACTAAATCAAGTTATTTATTGGTAATCGTTTTCCAACGACCTAACCGGGTACAAGTGCAACCTATCTAGGTTAAGTATTGATATTGTTCTAAAACAATATTAAGGATGTAATTCCTAAGTATTACACATTTCGTATTACATATAGTAATAAAAATAGTTGTGAATTATAAACGATTATTAATATAATTCGAAAACAGTAATTGAGCATGTGTTTCACCCCAAAAATAATAAAACGATTGAAAGAGTGGGGCTATGAAACTCACCTGAGAAGCTAGCGTCCTAGTGTAACGAGTCGTGCCAAGTATAATCTCCTAGTGTCCTAAACACGAGAGATTTCGTATGTTTGTAAGTGCGGTTCGTTATTGATGATTCGTAATAATAATTCATATTATTATTAGGTTTGAGTTTTCGTATACTTTATAAAGTATATTTGTTTTGATTATAGTCGTATCATATTTAAATTGTCATTTGAAAACGTTTCTCGACACTTAGAAAAATGTGGCTGTTTTCTGTTTTCTGCGACATAACATGCGACACAAAAATGTGTCATGCGACACAAGGGTTGTGTCGCATATAGTGCGACACAAGAGCTCTGCGACACAGTGGTTGTGTCGCAAATGCTTGCGATGCTAAATCAATAGCGACATAAGGGTTGTGTCGTATAGTAATACGACACAAGGTGCGACATAAGGATACGACACAAGCGTTGTGTCGCTTGGGTGGTTTATGCGACATAATATGCGACACAAGCGTTGTGTCGCAAAGATGAACACCAGCCCAGAAACTCGCGGCTGTCGCGTTTTTCCGGCCAAAATCGCAAATCAAACGCATTTTTGAGCTGTAAAATCATGTTTTCCTTGTTGTTTAGGTTATAACTAAGTTGTTTAATCATTATTACACCAAAACATTACACCAAAATGATTAAATCTAAAAATTTAGAAATTTCTTACAATTGCGAATCGAGGCCAAACGAAGAAGAAAACGAAGGTGTTGCCTTTGTTAATGTTGTTCCACTCTTGATGGTGATTCCGAAAATATAAATTTCGTGGGTTGATTTGTAGTTTCGAAAATTTGTGATAAATGGGTGGAGAGAGTTTGTGTGTGAAAATGAGATGAAATGAAATGAAATGAAAGAGGAGGGGGTTTGGGGTGGCTGATCCAAAGGGGAAGGGAGGGGTTTTTCCCCACTTCGTTCCTATTTCGCAGTGTAAAATACCCGTATTCTGTACCCGAATAATATATATAAATATAATATTTTTAAATTTATATTTCCGTTCTTTCGGTTATTAATTAATTAAATCAAAAATTGTTTTACTCGATTTAAAAATATAATGTGACTTCAAATGGATTTATTTGTGATTATTAAATAATCATTGTTCATTATATAAAAATGTAAAATTTTCGTTCGTTGCGTTATAATTGTATATAATAATACGATTATAAAAAAGTTTAAATTGGATGAGGATTTTGACTTTTTGACCGGGTGTTACATTCTCCCCCTGTTAAGAAAATTTCGTCCCCAAATTTAAAGTGATGTCGTGGTCATGTGGAGTCTGGGGAGCAATGTACGTATGAGGAATTTATCGAGTAGGTATTAGACATATCATGTCTTATAACGGGGTTGAAGGGCAGTCAA
Organism: Helichrysum umbraculigerum; assembly: GCA_949592205.1. Lineage (NCBI taxonomy): Eukaryota > Viridiplantae > Streptophyta > Magnoliopsida > Asterales > Asteraceae > Helichrysum > Helichrysum umbraculigerum. The sequence continues at coordinate 325,006,818 of CATIUR010000001.1, read as the reverse complement.
TCCATGACTGTGTCGCGGTTTATCGTTGTAGTCACATTCTGACCGTATCGTTTGTTTGGAGTATGATTATTTTGTGGTTACTAGGTAACCGTTTACGTCGTAGTCCATTCGGGACTAGATGGTTGTCACATAGTGATCGTTTTGTAAGTCAACCTATCAGGACTAAATGTTTGGTGAACGTGCAGTTGATCAGTCTGCTGAAAGCAAACATTGAGTTTGACGTGGGTCTGGGTTAATTAGCCCTAAGATGGAATCAACATTATAAAATGATATCGGTGATAATAATTACACGTTTAGTGAATCTATAATTGAAGGGTTATATTTTCGGGGAGAAGTTGTACTTACATTATCGTTGAAGATTTATTTGATTTACTCGGAGTCGATTAAGTGAATTTTGCGTCTTTTTGGGCAGTCCTTCTTGTAATGACCGGGTTCCTTACATTTGAAGCATATTCTTCGAGAGTCGGGATTGGCGGGAACTCTGCAGTTCCGGATTACGTGTCCATACCGTTGGCATCTTTCGCAGGGTAATCCGCATAATCCGTCATGATGACGTTTACAGCCGTGACAAAATGGTTTGTTACCCGCATAGCCTTGTTTTTCGTTGGGTTCGACAGCGTAGTACCCCAAGGGTTCAGGTTGATTCGTTGGATTTTGGCTAGAGCTGGAACTTCCATTCCCTTTTCCTTGATTGTTTTCCGTTGCAGGTGGCCCGCGTCGAACCACCTGTGCCATGAGTCTGTGGGCCATGCGAACAGCATCGTCTATAGTGACAGGTTTCGAGGCTGTGACCAATCCCTCAATTTGCATCGGAAGTCCCCTTATGTACTTTTCGATTCGTTGGCTTTCAGGGTTTACTATGTTTGGGCAAAGGTGTGCTAGTTGATGAAAACGGTTGGTGTATGTTTCGATGTCGTTGTCTTTGACGGTGAGGTGCCAAAGTTCGTCCTCAAGTTTGTGAAGTACTTCGATGGGGCAATACTTGTCCTTCATGATTCGTTTCAGGTCTTCCCACGGAAGTTCGTGAGCAGTGTCGATTCCTACAGTTCGGGCGTGAAAATTCCACCAGGTAGAAGCATCATCCTGGAGGGTGTATGTGGGGTACAAGACTTTGCAGTCGTCGGGGCAGTTGCACACGCGGAAAATAGATTCTATTTTCTCGAACCATCGAATTAATCCGACAGCTCCTTCATTACCAACGAAGTTTGGTGGTTCGCACCTCAGGAAATCCCTAAAAGTGCAAGGCTTTACTTGGTTCTGAGCAGCTAGGGTCGCAGTCACTGCTTGATTAATGATTTGATCGTGCTCAGCTCGAATGAAAGTTTGTCGTTTAGGAGGCATGATTCTTGAACAAGAATGAGATGACAAAGCATGAGATCTTTATTCAAAGATTTTGACTTTTATAGTTGTATACTCGAATGTAAAAGTGATAGTTATCCAGAAACCACTTAAGGTATTTGTATGAAAGTTCTAGGACTTTGAGATTTTAAATGTGTAGTCGTACTAACGACCTAGTTGCGTATTATATGTAGTTTGGCCAGAACCATAGTATTGTCGTAGTCTATCAGACTATAATGTATTACTAAAGTATTATAGATGTAATCCTAATGAATTAAAGTGTATTCATCGAATGAGGCATCCCATGCCCTAGTAGTTGTGGTGTGGCACTTCGTGCCCAGTAAGGTAATGGCGTATGCGTATAAGTGTACAAGTGCCTATAGCGAATGTTCATATGTAAAGTAATCGAGTGGGACACCTTGTGTCCAGTAGTGTAGTCATATATACATATATGGTGTACACGTAACTATACAAGTATACGTGCGTAGTAAAAGTCAGGTGTGGCACCTCGTGCCCCGTTAAGTAAGTGTATATGTATATATATAAATTGTACATGTAACTATAACAAGTCTACATGCATATTGAGAGTAGCTCTTCCAGCCTGGGAGTAGCACAGCGTGCCAAAATGTAGTGCCCGAAGCGCCGTAATGTATTATGATTGTAGTACAAAAGTACCATGAAACGTAGCACTAAGTGCCATAATGTAGTGCTCGCAGCACCGTAATTGCAGTACCCATGTACTGTGAATGTAGCATCAACATGCTATGATTTGTAGTATTGACATACTATGAGGTTTGCACTAACGTGCCCATATTGTGGTATCAACATACCATGTGTTGTGCTTGAAAGCATGATATGACACCACGTGCCATGTGTTGTTTGATTGTAGCCCTAAGGCCAAAAGACGTTGTAATTATGTAATTTCTCGAATGTAGCACATGGGCTAGAATGTGAGTGCCAAGGCACTGAGGTATTGAATCAATTGATCTAAATGATCAAGTTGTGATTGAGATAATTAATTTGTTGTGGACTTAGTCAACACTAATCCAATGATGACCAGTATGATCAAAGATGATAAACTCGTTTGTTTGTTTTAAATTTCGTGGACGTTTAGCATGTGTGGGTTTCCATTCCCATTGAATACGTTTGTACCTCCTTCCCGAGGTTCAGTGGTATGTGTGATATCCTCCTATGCGTACATAAGGAGAAAGTGTCGAGTCGTGATAGTTAGGAAGACTTCGATGTGCCTCTTCACGTGTAAATGATAGTACAGCGGAATTTAGTTGTATATACCCAGTATATATTTGATACGTAGAAGTAGTATACATGTAAGGCCTATTAATATATACCTACAGTACATATAATAGCCTAGGATGTCTAGCACAAAACAATCAGAGTCAACTAGTGCATTCCTAACTCAGTATAACCCCTTTCAGATCTTACATCATCTTTATTTAATTGTACATAGTTAGTTACGCTATGTTAAATTAAACTCGTATGATGTAATTCCTGAACCAGTCATACCTAATGAGGAATACTGCCTAACGGTCATAGTCTAGACCCACTAAATGCAACCTAGTTCACTATAACCTTATGCTCTGATACCAATCTGTAACACCCTCAAATTTCGGTTTGCGGAAGCGATCGGGTCGGGTGTTACCAAATTAAATAGAACAGCATAAAATACATAATGAACGACTCTAAATGAGACGTTTGAAAATAATTATACATTTACCAAATAGAACGTTTACAACGTGGCGAGTTTTAATAGGAATTTCAAATACATAATTTGAAAATGCAAAAGTAAATGCAGAGTAGTCCCAATTGTTTGAAATCATGCGACTCGAGCTAGCATAATCTTGTAGTAATTCCTAATCCTGCTAGGCACCTGAGAACACATGCTAAAACAGGTCAGCTATAAAGCTGGTGAGTTCATAGGATGGTTAGTTGAAATCGTAAAGTATAAATCCAGTATGTTTGAAAAGTAGTTCAGAATCCACGATTCTGATTTGTATGAAGTTGAAATTGTAATCATCAATGTGTATAAGATGGTCAAGGTATCTAATACCTAAGTAATAGGGATATGTACCTAAGTACCTAATAATTGAGGTTCTTCGAACCTGAATACCTTTCTGGTATTACGTAAGTTTAACAGAGTAGGGCAATAACTGCCTAAGTTTGAAATCAAGTAAATGTATGACCACGTCATATGATGTTGAGTAATATTTGGTAGCGTGTTGCATCCAGCAACGTAATTGTAATCCCACGGATTATTGTTGTATGTTCGTTTACCCGGCTAGCATAAGTTAACCCGAACATGATTGAGCTAACGGCCTCGCGTGGGAACCCCACCGACCCGTTAACTTATTGTGAACCCCGAGTATAACTCGCTGATCCATTGATTGTGTTGAAATCTCGCCCACTGCAATACCATGGTTTTATTTTGTGCCCACTTTACCGTGGCATCGTTTGGTGCCCGCTGCAATACCGCGGCATCGTTTTTGGAATTGCTCGCAAGCAATTTGTAATTGAGCCGGCAGTACAACGACATGCCCGACTAAGTTGTTTGAGAGCCAGTAGTACTCGACATGCCTGACTAAGTAGATCGTATAATTGTATGTATACTAATATACATATGTAAATTGTAGGTAGCACCGTGTGCTCGAGATGATGTATCAGTATGTAGATATGTATATATGTATCTGTCGAAACAGTAATTACATGTAACAATCATGCCACACATGAAATTAGTTGATTGTATTTAATTATGTATGAACAAATACTTAGATATTAAAAATAGCACGTTGAACCTAGGTATGGATACTCATCACCTAGTTGAGTTGTATTAGTATAATGAATCTATACTAACGTGTGATAATATTGTGTACTCCTAGCCTAAAGCCTAGCGAGTATATATATCGGAGTCTCGGGAAAATGTTCACTTAAGTCCAGTTCCCGTTCTAGTGATAGCGAAGAGTGTCGACAGTTTTTGTTCCCGTAGAATAACTAAACTTGTAACAGTATAGATGTTGTCCAGTGTAGGTAGAACTAACTAGTTCTAATATATTCAATGATATTGTCCCGCGACAATATGACCAAAGGATTGAGATAACTAAATCAAGTTATGTATTGGTAATCGTTTTCCAACGACCTAACCGGGTACAAGTGCAACCTATCTAGGTTAAGTATTGATATTGTTCTAAAACAATATTAATGATGTAATTCCTAAGTATTACACATTTCGTATTACATATAGTAATAAAAATAGTTATGAATTATAAACAATTATTAATATAATTCGAAAACAGTAATTGAGCATGTGTTTCACCCCGAAAATAATAAAACGATTGAAAGAGTGGGGCTATGAAACTCACCTGAGAAGCTAGCGTCCTAGTGTAACGAGTCGTGCCAAGTATAATCTCCTAGTGTCCTAAACACGATAGATTTCGTATGTTTGTAAGTGCGGTTCGTTATTGATAATTCGTAATAATAATTCATATTATTATTAGGTTTGAGTTTTCGTATACTTTATAAAATATATTTGTTTTGATTATAGTCGTATCATATTTAAATTGTCATTTGAAAACGTTTCTCGACACTTAGAAAAATGTGGCTGTTTTCTGTTTTCTGCGACATAACATGCGACACAAAAATGTGTCATGCGACACAAGGGTTGTGTCGCATATAGTGCGACACAAGAGCTCTGCGACACAGTGGTTGTGTCGCAAATGCTTGCGATGCTAAATCAATAGCGACATAAGGGTTGTGTCGTATAGTAATACGACACAAGGTGCGACATAAGGATACGACACAAGCGTTGTGTCGCATGGGTGGTTTATGCGACATAATATGCGACACAAGCGTTGTGTCGCAAAGATGAACACCAGCCCAGAAACTCGCGGCTGTCGCGTTTTTCCGGCCAAAATTGCAAATCAAACGCATTTTTGAGCTGTAAAATCATGTTTTCCTTGTTGTTTAGGTTGTAACTAAGTTGTGTAATCATTATTACACCAAAACATTACACCAAAATGATTAAATCTAAAAATTTAGAAATTTCTTACAATTGCGAATCGAGGCCAAACGAGGAAGAAAACGAAGGTGTTGCCTTTGTTAATGTTGTTCCACTCTTGATGGTGATTCCGAAAATATAAATTTCGTGGGTTGATTTGTAGTTTCGAAAATTTGTGATAAATGGGTGGAGAGAGTTTGTGTGTGAAAATGAGATGAAATGAAATGAAATGAAAGAGGATGGGGTTTGGGGTGGCTGATCCAAAGGGGAGGGGAGGGGTTTTTCCCCACTTTGTTCCTATTTCGCAGTGTAAAATACCCGTATTCTGTACCCGAATAATATATATAAATATAATATTTTTAAATTTATATTTCCGTTCTTTCGGTTATTAATTAATTAAATCAAAAATTGTTTTACTCGATTTAAAAATATAATGTGACTTCAAATGGATTTATTTGTGATTATTAAATAATCATTGTTCATTATATAAAAATGTAAAATTTTCGTTCGCTGCGTTATAATTGTATATAATAATACGATTATAAAAAAGTTTAAATTGGATGAGGATTTTGACTTTTTGACCGGGTGTTACAGCTGCAAACCCTCAAGCTTCAAGGGTACTGAGGGAGCCATCGGACTAATCAGATGGTTCGAAAAGATGGAGACCGTTTTCCGCGTCAGCAAATGCGCGGAGGATGACAAGGTTAACTTCGCCACTTGCTCCCTCGAAGATGATGCCCACACTTGGTGGAACTCATATTCCCAATCAGTGGGTGCTGACACTGCCTTCCAACTCTCTTGGGAGGACTTGAAAGCAAAACTCACCGCCAAGTACTGTTCGATAGACAAACTTCAAAAGCTGGACGAGGAGTTCTGGAACCTAAAGGTTCAGGGTGGTGATATCGATGGTTATACCACCAGGTTCCAGCAGCTCGCTGCCCTCCGCCCAGCTATGGTGAGCACGGAACCCGATAAAATCAAGAAGTACATCATTGGCCTTCCGGAACCTGTTCGGGGGAACGTCGCCTCCTCAAACCAAACACTATTGACGGTGCCATTCGATTAGCCCACGACCTCATGGCTATGAGCGAGGGCTCAGAACCACCCACTTCGTCCTCCAACAACAACAAAAGAAAGTGGTCCGACAACCACAACAACTACCAAAACAAGAAACCCGACACCATCAAAGCCTACAACTCCACCACCGAAACCAAACGGGGTTACACCGGGAACAAACCCTACTGTTCCAAGTGCAACCGCCACCACGAAGGTCCCTGTGAAACCCCCTGCAATAACTGTAAGAGGTATGGACACCTCACCAAAGACTGCAGGTCCCCTAACAACTCCAGCAACAAATCCAACCGCAATGCCAGGCCGTCCAAAGCCTGCTACGAATGCGGAAACCCCGGGCACTACAGGAACGAGTGCCCAAAACTGAAGAACAAGGGCAACAATAACAACAACGCCATAGGAAGAGCCTTTGTACTCAACTCTGGGGAAGCCCGTCAAGACCCGAATGTGGTCACGGGTATGTTCCTCCTCAAGAACTTAACTGCATCTATTCTGTTTGATACTGGTGCCGATAGGAGCTTTATATCTGATGAGTTTTGCCCACTACTTGACATCACACCCGTGGTCTTAGATGTTAAGTACACCGTAGAACTAGCAGACGGTAAACTCATAGAAACCGATAGTGTAATACCTAATTGCACTTTAAACCTAGCGGACGAAACCTTTTCAATTGACCTTATGCCTGTTAGAATCGGAAGTTTTGACGTCATCGTGGGTTTGGACTGGTTGTCCAAGCATCGGGCCGAAATTGTTTGTCATGATAAGATTGTTCGCATTCCTCTCGCCGTCGGTAGAACCTTGATCATACAGGGGGGGACCGGTGGGACGAGACTGAATATCATCTCTTGCTTGAAAACCCGGAAATTTCTGAGAAATGGTTATCCAGCAATCCTCGCACACATCATGGAGAAAAAGTCGGAAAAGAAGCGACTTGAGGATGTGCCTATCGTTCGAGACTTTCCAGAAGTCTTTCCCGAAGAACTACCTGGTCTACCACCACCAAGACAGGTCGAGTTTTCAATCGATCTCGTGCCAGGTGCTGCACCTGTGGCCCGAGCTCCTTACCGCTTAGCTCCATCCGAACTTCAGGAGTTGTCCACCCAGTTACAGGAACTCCTGGATAGAGGATTCATCAGACCGAGTTCTTCACCTTGGGGAGCTCCAGTCTTGTTTGTCAAAAAGAAAGATGGTTCATTCAGAATGTGCATCGACTACCGAGAATTGAACAAATTGACCGTCAAGAATCGATACCCACTCCCTCGAATTGATGACCTGTTTGACCAACTTCAAGGGTCGAGTTTTTATTCAAAGAGTGATCTTCGGTCAGGTTATCATCAACTACGGGTTCGCGACACCGACGTTCCGAAAACGGCTTTCAGAACTCGATACGGACATTATGAATTCCAAGTGATGCCCTTTGGATTAACCAACGCACCGGCTGTATTCATGGATCTTATGAATCAGGTGTGCAAACCTTACCTCGACAAGTTTGTGATTGTTTTTATCGATGACATCCTCATCTATTCGCGCAACGAACAGGAACACGCGCAACATCTCAAAACCATTCTAGAACTACTTAGACACGAGGAGCTTTACGCCAAATTCTCCAAGTGTGAGTTCTGGATACAAACCATTCAATTCCTTGGTCATGTTATCGACAGTCAAGGAATCCATGTCGATCCATCAAAAATTGAGGCTATCAAAAATTGGCAATCGCCGACGACTCCAACAGAAGTACGGCAGTTTTTAGGACTCGCCGGCTACTATCGACGATTCATCGAGAACTTCTCAAAAATAGCCTTGCCACTCACGACACTGACTCAGAAGGACAAAAAGTTCGACTGGACTGAAAAACAAGAGTCAGCATTTCAACTTCTGAAACAAAAGCTTTGCAGTGCCCCAATCTTATCCCTACCCGAAGGCACCGATGACTTCGTGGTATACTGCGACGCTTCACATCAAGGTCTCGGTTGCGTGCTGATGCAATGAGACAAGGTCATTGCTTACGCCTCACGACAACTCAAAATTCACGAAAAGAATTACACTACTCATGACCTCGAACTTGGAGCTATCGTATTTGCTCTCAAAATATGGAGACATTATCTATACGGCACTAAGTGTACAATCTTTACTGACCATAAAAGTCTCCAACACATATTCGATCAGAAGGATCTCAACATGAGGCAACGTCGATGGGTTGAGTTGCTTACCGATTACGACTGCGAAATCAAATACCATCCGGGTAAGGCAAATGTTGTTGCTGATGCCCTCAGTCGAAAAGAGCGATCGAAACCACTCCGAGTCCGAGCCCTCAGTATGACTATTCATAACGATCTGAACATTCAGATCCTCGCTGCTCAACTCGAAGCCCTCAAACCTGATAATGTCAAAAACGAAGCCTTGCGGGGCATGGATAAACAATTCGAAATCAAACCTAACGGAGTTAGGTGTTTCTCAAACCGAATCTGGTTGCCTAGTTTTGAAAACCTGCGAGACTTGGTGATGGACGAAGCTCACAAGTCCAAGTATTCCATCCACCCGGGATCCGATAAAATGTATCACGGTATCAAGGATTTCTATTGGTGGCCGAACATGAAAGTCGAAATTGCCACCTACGTTAGCAAGTGCCTTACTTGCTCAAAAGTCAAAGCCGAATACCAGAAACCTTCTGGCTTACTTCAACAACCCGATATTCCTGAATGGAAATGGGCACAAATCGCCATGGATTTCATAACTAAACTACCTAAGTCATCGAGCGGTTGCGATACCATTTGGGTGATCGTCGATCGTCTCACGAAATCTGCTCATTTCCTGGCGATTAAGGAAACTGATAAAATGGAACGCGTTACACGAATCTACATCAAGGAAATTGTCTCTCGACATGGTGTTCCAATCTCAATTATCTCCGATAGGGATAGTCGCTTCACATCTCACTTTTAGCAATCACTTCAGAAATCGTGGGGTACCCGTCTTGATATGAGTACCGCATACCACCCTCAAACCGACGGCCAAAGTGAACAAACTATTCAAACACTGGAAGACATGCTACGAGCCTGCGTAGTTGACTTCGGTGTAAACTGGGAACAACACCTACCATTGTGCGAGTTTTCATACAACAACAGCTACCATACCAGTATTGGGGCTGCACCTTTCGAGGCACTATATAGTCGTAGGTGCCGATCACCTATCTATTGGACCGAAGTGGGAGATAGCCAACTCACTGGTCCGGAAATCATTCATGAAACCACCGAGAAAATCGTTGGTATCCAAAACAAACTCAAAGCCACACGTGATCGTCAGAAAAGTTATGCTGACGTGAGACGCAAACCACTCGAGTTCCAGGTTGGGGATCGAGTGCTACTCAAAGTTTCACCTTGGAAAGGTGTCATCCAATTTGGCAAGCGCGGGAAGTTAAATCCCAGGTACATTGGACCATTCGAGATCTTCGAGAGGATTGGTCCAGTGGCATATCGGTTGCAGCTGCCATCCGAGCTCAGCAGCGTGCACCCCACTTTTCACATTTCTAACTTGAAGAAATGTCTGTCTGATGAGACACTTATTATCCCACTCAATGAGATTCGTGTTGACGACAAACTTCATTTCGTTGAGGAACCCGCTGAAATCATGGACCGTGAGGTCAAACAACTCAAACAAAGTCGTATTCCCATCGTTAAGGTCAGGTGGAATTCTCGGCGTGGTCCGGAGTTCACCTGGGAACGGGAAGACCAAATGCGACTCAAGTATCCTCAACTCTTCACTGACTCTACATCAAATCCGACATCGAACTAAATTTCGGGACGAAATTCTTCTAACAGGGGGAGAATGTGACACCCGTCAAATTAGGACTATTAATTAGGGCCTAATCAATTGTAAATACATGTAATTAGTTCTGTGTTAGGCTAATTAATGTATCGAAATATATATATTGATGAATATATACGATTATGCGATTTGATTAAATCGTACGCGTTTCAAAATCGAGTGTATTTCGATTCAATCAATACGGACGTTGGTGAACAATCTTATTAAATAATATAAGGTTATTTAATAACGCAATTAAACTCAAAATATTATTTTGATAATATTTCCTAAATAAATCATATCGTACAAACTGAAACTACGCGGTTAAAATATTAAACGCGCAAACACTTGAAACAAAGTTAAGTTATAATTATTATAACTCAAATATACAGTATTTGAAGAAATACCTCAACCAAAACATCGGGTAATTTTCCTTATTTTAGAACGTACATTTTAACGCGTAAAATAAATATTTAACGCTTAAACGATCGGGTAAACGAGCACCGCGCGGAGCACGGAGCGGGGACTGAAAAGTGAGGCTTCCACCTACACCTCACCCCCTCCCCATTTCCTCCTTCATTTTCATTTCAACAAAGCACACACACATCCTTAAACTCTCTCAAACCCATCACCATCAAAATTTTCAGATCTAGCAAAACCGACAACAAAATTCACATTTTCGGAATCACCATTACAAGGGGAACAAGATTAACAAAAGCACTGTCATCATTTTCGGACTACATCTCTCCCGATTTGCAATTGTAAGAATTTTTACAAAAACTCCTAGATCTATCAAATTACTACTTGTTTTTGTGTTATGATAGTTTATATAACTCATATATGTCCAATACTAGGAAGATAACAAGGTTTTATAGGCTAAAAATGTGTTTGATTTGGGTTTTGGGTTGAAAAATCTCGACAGCCAAAACTTTCTGGGCTAGTGTTCATCTTTGCGACATAACGCTTGTGTCGCATGTTGTGTCGCATAAACCATATTGTGTCGTATTTTGTGTCGTACCATTATGTCGCACCGTGTGTCGTAAACCAAATACGACACAACCCTTATGTCGCTATTGATTTAGCATCAAACGCTTATGCGACACAACCCTTGTGTCGCTAAGCTCTTGTGTCGCATTCCTATGCGACACAACCCTTGTGTCGCATGACAAACCTCTGTGTCGCATATTGTGTCGCAAAACACAGAAAACTCAGATTTTTTTTTCACTAAGTGTTGGACTAGTAAAGCTTTAAACGTTAAACTACACGACTTCGGGGATACATTGGTATATATATGATACAAGCAAAATACTTCGAAAAACAAGATAATAATGTTGAGATTAATACTATAAATCTGTCACCAACGGGCCTACACGTTTTCAAAACACAAATCTAATAATCAACCAAATCGTAGTAATTTGGACATATATAGTTGTGTAACAACTACAAAGGTAGTCCTTTGAGATACCGACTCACGTTTATAACCATCGCGTGTCGTGGACACCCTCAGGTTATCTGTCTGCGGACATCTCATTGCTTGATTAAGCACCGTACGATTATTGACCAAACGCTCAAGACTCAGGTGAGTCTCATAGCCCCTCTTTTTACCGCTTTTCACTCAGGGGTGTGATTCAATGCTTATTTTTAACATGTGAACGTAAGTACAAACTTTACAATATACATGAGTTGTTTCCCACTAATCATTTCAAAGTCCTCCGTCAGCATAGTTTGGTAATACGTTGTAGCGTAATTATTAGTATATGGTACCATATAGGATTGACCCTCCTCGTCCGGGTTAGCAAGCACTAACTGGGTAAACGGACGTACTAATAATTGTTCAGACGAGTATGGATTAGGCACTCGTGGAGGCACCTCGCTCGGAATTCTCTATATGGGACCCGACCCTTGAGTTAAGCTCAGACTATGCGCTCATGGCTGTATACATTACTATTTATTTGCTGATTGCAAATCACTACTTAAATCTTGTGGTTCATACGATATTATCTGATTTCAAACCTGTGAGCTCACCAGCTTTAGCTGACCCATTTTAGCATGTTTCACAGGTACCCAGCAGTAGGTTGGACTGCCATCAGGGATATTATAGCTCGAGTCAGCATGCAGATATTAGAGATTTTCTTGCATTAGTATATTTTGTATAAGTACTTATGTACTGAAATCTCTCATTTAAATCGAACACGAGCTTTGTACAACTTCAAATGTTGTAAACATTTCTTATATTAATGTGTTTTGTTATATAGAGTCGTTTGCTATATATCTTGTGTGCTTTGATATTTGATTAGTAACACCCAATGTATGCTTCCGCTAAACATCAAATTTTGGGTGTTACACCACGGGATTTAACATATAATTTGGGAGTCAACAAATCTCCAAACCATACCCACCCTTTGACTAAAAATCGGCTCCCACATGACACCAAACACACCCCTATAATACCATACTTGTTTGATTATTCAAACAAGTAAACACATTCAACCACAACACATTACCTCACTCCCATACCTTCAACCACTCTCTTTCACTCTCCCTTGCCTCTCTTCTACGGTTTTTCCAGCAGCAACACAACCACCATCATTATCATAAACCACCAACAAGATCATCTTGATCAACTAGCAAAGGAAAGGAGGAACAAGCAAGGATCAAACATCATCATCTCTTTCGTTCTTCATCTTTTCAAGTATTGTGAGAATCATTTTCCTTCACTTATTTTCCATGAAATGCTTGTTATAACATGTTAGTAGTTCATTCATAAAAAGATCATACTCGAAAACGTAACGAAAACTAACAAAAACATAACTTGGGTAAAATCGTTTTTCTGACAAATTTTTAGACGATCTTTGAAAAATCATAACAAATCGCGTGAGTAAAATAAACATGTGAAACCACTTGGAAAACCTTGATAATTTTGTTAACTTCATTTTCCGTTTAGACTTCGTTTTCTGGAAATGCACCAAAATCGAGATGCGAACTGAAATGTGAACCTGTGTCAGGTTATGTAGCTAAAAATTGTAAAAAAATTATGGAAAGTAGCCAAGATGTAGGGGAACACTCTGTAAAATTTTTCGGAATTTTTCGTGTAGATCTAAGTAGTTAAAATGAGCTCGGAACGAGACGTATTTTGAAAGAAACAAGCTGTGCAAACTGTTTTAGTGTTCCCGCGATTAAAAACGAGACACTTCGGGTTCGATTTATAACGTGAAAATTACTTTTTACGGGTCCAAATATGGTACGATTTTACGTGTAAAAGTTTTGGGTCAAACCGAACACGTTTTACCAAGTTTTCAAAAACGAAAACGTAAACAGCCTAGTCTGCGGACCGAACTCAATTTCAACTCGCACACTATGCTGCGAGTCAAAATCCAGCGAATTGACCCTTTGACCTGCGAGTTGAAACTTGCGAGCTGACCTTTGACCAGCGACTTGACCTGCGAGTTGAGACTTGCGAGCTGACCTTTGACCAGCGACTTGACCTGCGAGTTGAGACTTGCGAGCTGACCTTTGACCAGCGACTTGACCTGCGAGTTGAGACTTGCGAGCTGACCTTTGACCAGCGACTTGACCTGCGAGTTGAGACTTGCGAGCTGACCTTTGACCAACAATTTGAACTGCGAGTTAAGATTTGCGAGTTGACTTTTGACCAGCGACTTGACCTGCGAGTTGAGATTTGTGAGCTGACTTGCCCCGCGATCTGAGAACTTGCGAACCAAACATGTTAGTAGCCAGGGGCGGATTCAATGAGTTAAGTGGGGGTGGTCATGAACCCACTGAAAAAAGCCCAGCATGTGTTAAAAAAATTATTTTTATTAGGAGGCCCCCTAGCCCAGGATCCATTGGACCCCCCAAAGCCCAAGCATAAATTCTTCAACTAAAATTAATATTAAGCCTAATTATTTTATGTAAAAAAATTCACGTTCCCTCCTAAAAGCTCTAATCCCAATTGTTCTCTTTACCCTAATACATCGACCGAGGCTGAGCATCACTAAAATTGGGATCGAATCTTCTCCATAGCTCAATCTTCATCTCTTTTTTATCCACAATTGTCCTAATTTTTACCAATTACCATACAACTTCAATGGTGGCAGTCACAACAGGTAATTTCAGTTATAAATTGATTTTTTGTTTGTAGCTAGTAAACCTGAATTGTGTGATTTCTTGCAAAATTCTGAGGTTTTTTTTTTTTTTTTTTTTTTTTTGTAACTATAATATGATGAAATTAACCTTATTAGAAAATAGGAGATATATATATGAGAAGTTGTGATAATATATAGAGTATATTAAGTTGTCTGTTTGTTGTTTTTGCTTATTAATTTATAGTTGTTTATTTGTTTTTTCTTTGAAGTGGTCCCTTACTTGTAACATGGTGGTTTTATTTAATTATATTGGTGGTGGATAATGTTATAAACTTATAATTATATCTAGTCGTATACGTTTTACATAATTGCTTAGATGCTTTAAAGCTGTTTTTGCTGCTGATTGAAGCTGGTTTTGCTGCTGAGCTTGCTGGCATTATAGATGCTGTTTTAGGCGCTGTTTAGGTGCTTTTTAAAGCTGTTTTTGTTGTTGATTGAATCTAATTTAAGCTGCTATCGTTGCCGATTTTCGTCGCAGTTTAGGTACTATTTTAAGGTACTATTTTAGATGTTGTTTTGTGTCGTTTTAGCATGCTTATAGTTTTGTGCACGATAGTATAAATATTTGCCCCCCACGATTGAAAATCCTGGATCCGCCACTGTTAGTAGCTTATGTTCTTTAACCTAGTATCGAATTCGTGTAACGACAACTAAACTATATACAATACCACTCGTACGCGCAACATATATACATATACTTTTACAAAGTATACAACTATACGAACATAATAATAATATCGTTACGAATTATTATTACGAAACCATCACCAACGGATCGTACAAACTTTTAAAACAACGATGATCTTTTAACGAGTGAACGAACTAACATGGTTTGGCTGTTAGCCAACTACTTATACAACTATCTCTTACGTTTAGGACATTAGAAACTTTACTTGGGTAACCGCTTTGCTAGCTCTCACACACTTAAGCTCACGAGGTGAGTTCACAGCCCATACTTTTACTATTTTACTGCTTTTAAACTAGGGGTGAAAAACATAGCAATTGTTTTGCTACTATATGCGAAAACTTGATATTTATGAATGCTTTCATACTATATTTGAAACTGCTTATTTATGAAATGATTTTCATACTATTTTGGGAACATGACAACGAATCCTTGTATGAACCTAGTTTGACCTTTGTAGTGCATAGAAGTCCTCGTGCTTGCGAATTATAGCCATTAACTAGGTGACGCTAGCCCCTAAATATACGGATAGTACTATCGAGTTGACAGCCCTCCTACCGGAACTACTTGTTGGTCATGCCAACCCATGACTATTATGTCACTATGAGGAGCGTATATTTACCCAATCCTGAAGGCAAAAACTTAACTTGGTCGTGGCTTGGTTATAGGATTAGGTGTCGTTACTTTAACTCGCAAGGTTTAGCTCACCTTCGGGGGATCCCGTCTATGTTTTCCTACTACTTATATATTGGAATGTTTTTCAGACAAACGAAACTTTATAGGAATGTTTTCCTACCAACTATGCATTGAAATGTTTATTTCAACAAATAACTTTATAGGATATGTTTTTCCTACTATTTATACCCGATTTCTTTAGATCACCTGCGGGTCATCTCCAAACAATATATTAGATTTCTGGCAATGTTTTATAACAAACCATTTATTGGAAAGTTTTCCCAACGATTTATATAGGATGATGACCAACGACTTATATACAACGTAAACTTATTACTTGATCATGATTTGATCGCTATTTTGACTGAATGTCAACTACTTAGTCACTATTTAAATAACATCTGAATTACAAGCGAGTTTACCAATTGATTTTAACAACTACCTAGTCACGGTTTGACTACTATTTTAACAACTACTTAGCCACAATTTGACTACTAATTGAACAACTATTTGACTACTATTTTAGACAACGAAATGGTTATGAATGGACTACTTTTAAAATACGACTTAGTCATTGATATGACTACTATTAAATCAACGATTTGATTTACAACGAATTTATAAATGCGAGACGTACTTGCAACGAACGATTTACAAACCAATAGTATATAAAACCTGTGAATTCACTCAACAATTTTGTTGACGTTTTACTATGTTTTTCAGGGAATTAGCAGGTACGTAAGAATGCATGCATATTGGAACAACGACCACCCGTGACGAATTAGGATGCCACTTTTGTAACAAAGGGATTTCTTTTGTATGACTAATACTTTTAGTCATATTTACGAAATTCACTTTTGAATATTTGTATCTATTACGACTGTTGTATTTTTAACAACATTACTACTTCTACGACTCGATGAGTCGTAGCTTTTGTAACAACTACTAATTATGGCATTTTAATATATTATGTTCTGCGATAATCATATGCTTTGTGTTTGAATGTCCAATGCTGACGTCATGACCCCTCCCCACTTTCGCTAATCACAAATGCTTCCGCTAATCACTTGATAACCACGATTAACGTTTTTGGGGTGTGACACTTAGAGTTAACTATGAAGCGACTCTCGACTTCTCAGGAACTCTCTATCCTACTACAAATCTGTTTTTTTCCTATACTATTTGAGATTCACTTGAAATGGGTTGACGAATGAAGCATATAACTGATCAAATGTGGTTGAAGGTCAGTTAAAATTGGGTTGATTTTAGTACATTGTTATACGTAGCAATTGCATTTTATGCTTAACAGCGATGTTTTATTTTTGAAAAGATTAACCTGTGTGATCCGATTTTGAAAAAAAAAAAAAAAAAAAAACCCCACTTAGTGTTAAATATGATCCATTTTTTATTAGGCCCCTAACACAAATATTACTTGGCTCCATCCTTAACTAAAGTCTACTAGATAAAATTGATTTAGTCCACTTCATGCTAAAAAAAAAAATTGAAAATCATATACTTGATAGTTGATGTTCCATAAAGTTGAGTACCATTTAATGCATTGGTATCTTGATTACTAAGGTACCCATTTTGACAGAGTTACTACAGTACCTGTTTTGACTCAATAACTACATAATCATGATCTAAACGCCCCAAAGATCACATCAGTATCTAAGATCCAAAGTACCGAATAAAACTCTACAACACTTGAAAGGTTGCAAGTTCTAGTCACCTGATATTTGAGAATGATTACACTCAACCAATTGACTTGCTTGATTCCATCTAGCAAGAGCGGTTTGTTGTTGTTCAAATCCGTCGGGTATTGTAAGACTTACAGTTACTTCACTTGTGACCAATAAAGTGAAAGGATGTTTTGCTAGTATTGTCGCGTCTTGCCTTCAAAATCATAGATCTGAACATTATGTTGTTGAATTTTTTAAAAAGGTTGAACAATACATGCGGATGCGGTAGAAAAAGAGGCACTTGCAAGTGTTACAAATGAAGATATGTGATTTATTGCTTTCAAAACAAGAAAACCTATAGTGACGTAAAGACCAATTGTAGTAGGATATAGTTTGGTGCAACTTTTTAGCTACTTTTGCCTAGTATGCCGTTGTGTTTTATATTGCTTTTATGTCGTTCCACAACTCTTTTGCTACTTTTTTGATGTTGTGCGTAACTATTTTTGTTGCTATTGGCAACAATTTTTACTGTTGTTTTGCAGTCGTTCTTCAGCCTTTCGTAGCAGTTTAGCTATTGTTTTGCAACAATTTTAGATTTGGATATTGCATTGTTTGCTTAGTTGCTGTTTTGTGCACAACAATTTTAGATTTGGATATTGCATGTTTGCTTAGTTGCTGTTTTGTGCATAATTTAGGTTCGATTTTATGCAGGAGAATGTAAGTTTATGCAGTTTTTGATGTTGTTATGAAAAAATATAAATGCTACTTTATGCAAAATTTTGTAATTAATATCTAATTATTTTACCCCCGTTAGATTGAAATTTTTGGATCCGCCAATGAATATCATCCGTGTTTAACTCTAACATCATGTAGTAGAAAATTTAATAAATAATTTTTCCAAATGAAATGATTTTTAAATTTCAAAGGTTAATTTTGTAATTTTTGAATCATTTCTCATGGAACAAATTTTGATTTTCAAGTTTTTGATTCATATCGTTACCATACACCAAAACACCACTTAAGTATTTCTAAGTTAGTAAAAATGGCATCAAGTGTATCTCGGTATTAATGTTTTAACTTATGCGATGCACAACACCGTATAAAATAATTTTGATAAATAATTATTAATAATAACAAAGGAAATTAATTTTGATGATAAATATTAATTGCGTGTATAATGACAAACAATTAGAAATGCATGATTGGTTTTAGTGTCAAGTTATCATTGTCACTATGGTGACACGGTTGGCACTGCCCTGTCATTGTGTGTCCCTTGGTCTTGCAATGCTTTGGAGACTGTATCGCTTTGGAGACGCAGTGGCAAGGTGTTTTTTTTAGTGTGTATAAATAAAGGGATATTAATAAATGTGAGGTTCAAAAAATGAAGTAACAAAATAACTGTTAACACCCTTGTATTAGTAGTGTGTCACTTTGGACAGTATTGGGATGACACAACCGGCACAAAAGTAACAAACCAAGAGATGGGAGTGGTCTAAGGGATTGTGTATGGGACTTTAAGAGAATTTGATTCACTGTACCAACCATTCTCCTATTGTTTCTTGTATACATTCCTTACTCCAAATTGTATCTGATTACATGCAAACAACTGCCTAAATGTTTCAAAATATGTCAAATCACCAATTTAATATAAGGTTTCCAATTAGAAGCCTAGAGAATAAACAATTGATCTACCGATTTAAGCCGGCTTAATTAATTCAGTCATAAGTTCAGGAGCTTGGCAAACTGTAATAAGAGTCGAATGAGCTTGGTTTGATGTTTTTGACATGTAATATCTCAATCATTTTTGGCTCCTCCGTTAAACCAACACGGCAACACCTCTGTAAATAAAAGGTTTATTGTTTCAAAGTGTATTATACATCTCTTTTACTATTGTATATGGGACGTACTTTCATTTGGTCTATTGTAGTATTAAATTTTCAATTCCGTCTATTGTTTTGCATTATACATATAATAGATGGAATTGATAAGTTCTAGACATACAATAAAAGATCTGAAAACACGCTCCATATAAAAAAGATAAAAATAATACACTTTGAAACAATAAACCCTATAATAAAATTGAAAATAACTTACAACTTATACATATCAATCATCAATTTGCTCATGATTTTAGAAAGATC
Organism: Helichrysum umbraculigerum; assembly: GCA_949592205.1. Taxonomy (NCBI): domain Eukaryota; kingdom Viridiplantae; phylum Streptophyta; class Magnoliopsida; order Asterales; family Asteraceae; genus Helichrysum; species Helichrysum umbraculigerum. Next base: position 324,987,274 of record CATIUR010000001.1, on the reverse strand, counting down.
ATAATGAAGAAATAGTTTCACTCTTACGAAGTTCGTGTTACAAATTCTAACTATGAAACAAAATGTTTATGAATAAAACCCATTTATTGAAACCAAAGATCAAGTAAGACTGTCGCTCTGAATTCCCTTCACACTACACTAACGATATGCCATATGATAATCAGTTTCAGAGCATGCACCAATAGTTACATTTAGGCAATTTCATCATCAAATATTAAACTACAATTGATCGACAAAAGGGTTAAGTTCTGAACAAAATAAGGACTACAAGTTTACAATGATTACTAAAATTCCATCATGTAATCACGTTTCTATTAGACATTCATCGAACATATTCCGTACGTCACCTAGGTTGCCACCAACAGCTTGACAGTAAAATTTCAAACTGTGTTATACGGAAGACAGCGATTTTGTGATGAGCTTCCATGTCAGAAAATCAATACTTTCTAGAGAAAATTAAACGCAATAAAATCAAAGCGATATAAAGAAACTCTAATATAATGAATGCATACCAAAATCATATTTTTGCTTGAAATCTTTCTTTGGCTCTCTGCCATGTTAATGTAGTTGATACAAAACTAAAATCTACAATTCATGTTACTGTAGTTAATGTTGGTGCATATTGTGTGTAAGTCAGTTGGTCAAGAGTCTGTAATAGTTTGAGTTTGTTTTGTAAATGAAATGATAGTTTGTAAAATGTTAGAAAAGTACAAGTGTTGACCTGCGACAATGAGCTATTGTCGCAATTGCGACACTAGGCTAGTGTCGCAATAAGGCGGCTAGGCAAGTGTCGCAAGGGTCGGGATATGTCGTTAGGGTTTCAGTTGAAGGGTTGACGAAACCCTGAGTGTGAGCGACTGATTGAGTGATTTTCTGTAATACGTATACGTTCAAATCATTAATATACAGAAAGCTTTTGATTATTCGTTTTTGTGTGTTTACGATTACGTTCAATACTTTGTTATACGGATTCCGCACGTATAACGTAGTTACGATTCGATAGATCCTAACTTCTAGGACCTACAGTTGATATAAACTAAAATCAATTAATAAAGAAGACTGCTGCAACCCCGATAGATCCTTGTTTATCATCTATCATCATCTATAATCGAGTAAAAGAAACGAATAAATCGTAACCTACACCATTCATTGAGGCATGCAACTGAAATTGCCGATTATTACTATAAATTAAAGATGGAGATGAAGGATACTAATGAAGATATTTGCACTTGAAACTAACATGCATAAGAAGCACTCTCATGAGTCTCATCTCATCTATCAATACTGATACGGAGTAATAGATAAATGTAGCGATTGTAACTGCCCTTCTCATAAAAATCAGCTGATACATTATTGCATTAATCACTTATGTGTGAATAACTTAAGGAATTTTCAGTGAATAATATAGATAAATTACACATCAGATATTTTGTGATGTGGTATTCATAGAGATCATCCATATAGAATTTGGGGGATAGCCAATTAGTTATAGAGGTAGATTATTAAGATGACATTAGATTTGTAATTCGTGATCACTTGAAGTATGAGTTAAATAGCAATCTTTAGTTCATTGAAGCAGTATCATCATGTAGGAATACGAATGGATTTCTATTTTCTCTAAACCATACCTTTAGAATCAAACAGTATCTCACACACATGAACCAAATATCATGTTGGCTCTTGGACAAAAACTACAAAGAACTGAAAAAATAAAACGACTAAAATTATAGCCTTATAGGAGAACACAGTCCAGACAAGGATCAATTTTGTAAACTGATCTAACTGAGACGCAGGGACCAGTACATAATACACAGGTTTCTTGCTCTCGAGCTTTGAAGCTTATAAGGAGCCGTCTTTACCAAATATTTGATATATAAGTCATCCTCATTGTCAAAAAATCAACAAACTAACGCATACCCTACCCTACCCTACCCCCACCCACCCCACCCCCACCCCCACCCCCACCCCAACACCCATTTAACATCTTGACAAATGCCAATGTAAAGCATACCTCTGCATGAGCGGGGGCAAACTTTAGGTAATTCAAATATGAGACTTGTAACACCAAAGCCTCAAGCTTTTTATAGTACCAACTTCTTGAAGGTTGGTGCGTTCTACTTACCAATAATCTTTGCAGGTACAAGACCCATCCTGAAAATGGTGGAACCGGCTACGATCTCTCACCACAATATCTCGTTTATACACCTTTGAAATGAGCTTTATAGCAAGGTGACAATCGGCACACACTCTCAAGTTCTTCACAACTCTTATAGGGGCTCCTTGAGGTGTGTTAATAAGCATAAACGCGATTGCAATCTTCTCACTATGATAAGATAAAGCAGTCTCCTTTTCTTCTTCTTCTATATCCGCAAGCACATTTGCAACATGAGGAACATACCCTTCCAACCTCAATAACTTAGTGATCTCAATCAATTTTACATATATATCTTCACTTTGTGTATGAGATGTGTCTCCCATGGTGAACTGGTAAACACGATTTCCTAACTCAACTAAGCTATGGCCAGGAAATTTTTGTATCCCTTGTTGTAACATTGTTTTTCTCACTTTTGACACATCAGACCAACGTCTTTCAGAAGCATATAGATTTGATAGCAAAACATAGTCTCCACTGTGATTAGGTTCTAACTGTATGAGTTGAGCTCTTGCAACCTCTGCTAAATCAGTATCCTTATATACCGTACATGCTCCCAGTAAAGTCCTCCAGATGACAGCATTCGGTTTCATTGGCATGTCATTAATGTATTCGTAAGCTTGTTGTACACGACCTGCTCTCCCCAACAAATCAACCATGCATCCATGATGTTCTATTCTAGCCTCAATACCGAATTCTTCCTTCATTCTTTTGAAATAAGCAAATCCCTCATCAACCATTCCACAATGACTACAAGCATATAACACCCCTACAAAAGTAATCTCACTAGGTTTTAATTGTTTCCTCTCCAACTCCTTAAACAGATTAATCGCTTCAATCCCATATCCATTCATAGCCAAACCGACGATAAGTGCAGTCCATGATACAACACTATTTTCCTTCATCTCACTAAAAACTTTCTGTGCTTCCATGATGTTTCCGGTTTTCGCATAAAGATCCAAAAGTGCATTAGCAGCATGCAAATTGTCAACCAATCCAACCTTAAACATGTACGAATGAACTCTTTTACCCAACACCAACGCCCCAAGCTCAGCACACGCAGTAAGCAAGCTAACGAAAGTAAATCCATCCGGCTCAACCCCGTCATCAACCATATCCCTATATAGCGTTAACGTCTCATTAGGCCTCCCATTCAACACAAACCCATTAATCACTGAATTCCATGTAACAAGATTTCTCTCAGACATTTCCTCGAACAGTTTATGTGCACTCTCAGCGCGTCCGCACGCAGCATACATATGCACCAACCCATTCTGTACAAACACCAACGATCCAAACCCATTCTTAACCACAACCGAATGTACCATCTCACCCTCTCTAACATCAATCAGCTTAGCAATGGCTTTCAAAAGAAACGGGTATGTATGCGTGTCGGGTTCAACAGCAAGTACCCGCATTTCGCGGTGTATATCCATCGCTGGTTTTGGGTTTTGGCTCTCTGCGTAGCCTCTAATCATGGTGTTCCAAGTGAATATATTTGGGTTATGGATTTGATTGAAGACTTTGTGAGCGTATGACATTGGTGCAGAGAGGGAAACAAGAGTGAAGAGAAGGTGTTTGCCCATGTCTGGATTGTTGATAGAAACGCCATGTTTGATCGAAAAGGCATGAATTTGTTTGAGTTTGTGGATTGAAGTTGCACATGAGTGTAATAATGCAATGCATTTCTTGAGGATTGAGGGGGCATTCTGGTCTGAGTGCATAGCAATATCATCGGATAATCATATCATTGTGACATTGTCTCGAGACTTTTTGTTGGGTTTTGACCCGAAAAGATTAAAAGACCACCTCTCAGGCCCAATGCGAAGCCTGTACCCGGTCCATTTGAATAACTAGTTACTCCATTTTATTTTTTATTTATTAGTTTTAACTTTTAACTATCATTGGTCGTTAACATTAATCAGATATTTAGAATACGAATTACGAAAGTAAATGGTTGGTACAAATTTTCGATAGTTTTATTATTTAGACTAGCTTTCAAACCGTATCTACACACGGACCGTTTGAGACTTTGAGCTTTTATGATATAACATCAATAAACTACACTTTTTGACACAAAACTCTTAAATGTGTTATGCATTAACTTAATTTCGTTATTAATGATTGTGTTATTCTTTTAGCATTCAAGAGTCACAAATCACGCTGCTAGATATTAATCTTTATACTCTTTAACTTATTTTATATGTTGCCGGATACAAACCTACTCTCTACTCATTCAATTTAGTTCTAACGACAGGCTTTATTTACATACTACCTAAAATAATTTACTTTGCAATCTGCACATTTTTTTTAACTCGATATAAAAAGATACAACCTTATTATATACATTAAAATCATGTCAATAAAAACAATTACAAGTTAACATGCCGTACACACAAATTTAAGTATTAGTAATAATAATAATAATAATAAAGTACAAGAATCTATAGTTATATCCTGCCTATTGTTATTAACTCCAATGTTGACATAGTGATTAATCAGAGTAGCATATTTATCTAATCATATGAGTTTGTTTGATACGTATTTATACTAAATTTGTTGGCTTTGTCTTTCCATACCAAAAAAATTACTCAACATACCCCCTTTAGTACAAAATAGTACAGAATGTAAGAAAAAGTGATGGAATAAAGTACAGAATGTGAGAAAAAGTGAAGGAATAAATTATAGAAAAAGTACAGAAAAATTAATTTAAAAAAAGTAAGTGGTATGGTGAGTAGCAACCAATTTGTTTACATGGGTGTTAATGTTGTGATTATATTTGTGGGTAATGTAATTGAAACACCCCGAAATTTAGAACAAATTTTTTTTTTTACTCATTTCGTAAGGTCCCACGTTTAAAATATGACATTTTAAACTTGTTGTATCATTCCCTAGATCAAATAAGGATTTAAATAAGAAAATGTTGAATTTATAAGAGATTCCCCAGGAATGACTCGCATTCCCCAGGATTGAAGCCTGCTGTTACCATCATAGTTCGGATTCCCCAAGAATGACTCTCATTCCCCGGGAATCAAGCCTGCACACTTAATTACCATTTATCGAACTTCAAACGTGCATATCTTGAAAATGACAAGTCCAATGACCATGAAAATTTGCAGGCACGTGTATAATGACAATACAAAAGTTCCCTAATTTCCACTTTTCGCAAATTCGCGTTTTATCATGATTTGGACCGTTGACCCCAAAATGACCACTTTTACTCATTTCCGTTGACATACTAAGTTCTAAACCATGTGCATTCAGGTTCTAGCATTTTTACCACTCATTCAATTCTACATTTACAACCTAAGGCCACTTTAACATTCGTCATACCATAATCACAACTCATTTTGACCTCTAGACCTATTAGTGACCCATTTGGGCACTTTAACGACCCGTTTGGGTCTTAACCCATATAACCACCATTAAAACACCCAATTCACTTTCCTTTGACTATTCTAAGTCAAACTAAGTTGATGTTTCTATCAAAACTCATTAAGACTATAAAATCTCAATTGTTCCATGGAAGCTATTATAATTATAATATTTACATCCTAATTCTTTAAATTCAAGATTTACACATTCAAAACTATCAACAAGCATAACATGCTCATTGACTATACTATCCGTTGACTTTCAACATGTTATATATGACTTTGACCAAAAGGTTTACGTTTACAACACCAAGTGTCAAAACCTTGTTTTCTTCATAAAAGGGGTATAACAACGTATCATGAGCATGATTAAGAGAAGTAACTTGTTACCGACAAAGCAACAAGTTCCACCATTAGCATCCCTCGGGTCTCTTGCCCGAATCTCGTTGGGTCCCACTTGGCTCACCTAAAAACACATAAACATAATCGAGTAAGCATATAGCTTAGTAAGCAATGGGCTATCAATGATAATCAATATCAAATCACAACATACGTATATTAAGGATCAATAATATCATATGCTAATTCCCGCAAGAATTAACATCTTCGGGCCTACACCCCGGTATATAATCATAACTCATCAAGTCAACGACATATCCATTACCGGTCCTTCCAAGTAAATGGAATATGCATCACTTGAAGTAAGATAGCACCATCCATTAACTTACCTCGCGATAGCCCACACAAATAATCACTTGTAATAACACCTTGAGCACGTTTATCACCTAATCATATCATCATGTAACCAAGTATCAATTACACAATCACTTTCAATTCACTAATTGTATTAAGTTGTACAAGTGTTTAAGTTTCACAACACTTATAATTCTACAAATTGTCCCATACACTTTTATATAGGTGATTACTTATAAATGGGTATTCATCATAAATTCTCATCAATTTCATCCACTAACATCAAGGATATCACTCCTTAATGTATAATCACACACAATACATATCAATTACCCATTTATACCAATCATCACCTACATAATCATAATCAAAATTATTCAATTCCACATAAACACATGATTATAGGTGTTTTAACCAAACTAATATCATTTACATATAGAATATAACTTAATTAAGTGTATGAAACCTTAATTAAATTATTAAACCATTAATTTATCAAATTCAAGAATCTAGGGTTTATGCAATTAAACTAAATCATCAAATTAAACACAAAGGAAGGTTAGTAATACCTTTAGAATGAAGAATTTGTAGTTAGAATCCCTAATCACTCAAAGCCTTGGCTTCAATTTAGTGAATTCCTTGTTTTTCTTGCTCTAATCGTTTCACACACACATGTACCGTAAGTATCTTTTATTTTCTGTATTAGGAATTGAAATAGAAGCTTACAGAACTGAGTTTTAATACTGCATAATTCATTTTAACCCTTTTACTTTTCACACTTGTCATATTTAGTCCCTCCACTAACTTATTCATTAAATGGCAAGTCCTAAGGACATAATTTGTCTTTCATAGTTAGTCTTTCTAACAAAACGGTTAAAATGATATAATTTAAGTTTTGAACTTACAAAATTTGGGGCGTTACAACTCTCCCCCACTTATTCAGGATTGTGTCCTCACAATCCATTCTTGGTATATAGCTAGATAATATCGAATCATTTCTTCCTCAGGTTCCCATGTGAATTCTGAACCCTTGCGATATTTTCATTGGACTTTGAACAACTTTATCTCTTTATTCCTCAGCTTCTCTATCTTCTCATCAAGAATCATTACAGGTTGCTCGACATAATTTAATTGATTATTAATTTCAATTTCATCCAATGGTATATAAGCGGCTTCATCAACCAAACACTTTCTTAGATAGGACACATGAAAGGTACTATGAATTCTAGCTAGCTCATTTGGCAGCTCAAGGCGATAAGCTACATTTCCAACTTTTTCCAGAATTTTAAAGGGACCAATGAATCGAGGACTCAACTTTCCTCGTTTTCTGAATTGTATGATACCCTTCCATGGAGATACTTTCAACATAACAAAATCTCCAACTTGGAATTCAATTGGACGTCTCCGGTTGTCAGCATAAGACTTTTGTCGATCCTGGGTGATTTTCTAACGTTCTCTGACTTGATCAATTTTCTCTGTAGTTTTCTGGACAATGTCAGTACTGCCCAGTTCTCTCTGCCCAATTTCACCCCAATAGATTGGAGTTCTACACTTTCTACCATATAACATTTGATAAGGTGGCATTCCAATACTAGCATGATAGCTATTATTATAAGAAAACTCAACTAACGATAAGTGAGTATCCCAGCTACCACCGAAGTCAATGGCACATGCCCTCAACATGTCTTCTAAGGTTTGAATGGTTCTTTCACTCTGCCCATCAGTTTGAGGATGGTATGCAGTGCTCAAATGAACACGAGTACCCAGATCTTCTTGAAATTTGTTCCAGAATCTAGAAGTGAATCGGCTATCTCGATCAGAAACAATAGAAATAGGCATACCATGACGTGCTATAACTTCTTTAACGTACAAATCAGCAAGTGCCTCTGAAGTATAAGTTTCCTTGATCGGTAAGAATAAAGCACTTTTTGTCAACCTATCAACAATCACCCAAATTGTGTCATGATGACGTTGGGTTTTGGGCAATTTAGTAATAAGGTCCATGGTAATGTGCTCCCATTTCCAAACAGGTATGTCCAACGGTTGCATTTTACCAAATGGCTTTTGATGTTCTGCTTTAACCTGCAAACACGTTAGACATTGTTCGACATATTTCACAATTTCACGCTTCATCTCAGACCACCAATAATCAACTTTCAAATCATGGTACATTTTGGTTGCACCAGGATGAATGGAATATCTAGATTTATGAGTTTCATCAAGTAATAATTTCTTTAACTCCGGAGAATTCGGAATCCAGATTCTTCCATACCGGGTTTTTATCCCACGTGAATCATCAACAATGTTTGGAATTTGACCCTTAATGCGTTCGGCTCTCCAAAAACCTTTTTGCCATGCATTTTGTTGAACTTCTTTAATTTGATCAAGTAATTCAGGAATAATAGTAATACGAAGAGATTTGACAATCAAAGCATGATGCATAGCTTTTCGGCTGAGAGCATCAGCTACAACATTAGCCTTTCCTGGATGATAAAAATTTCACAGTCATAATCCTTTACCAAGTCAAGCCAACGTCTTTGTCTCATGTTTAAATCACGCTGATCAAAGAAATATTTGAGGCTTTTGTGATCAGTGTATATGGTACACTTTACACCATAAAGATAATGCCTCTAGATTTTTTAAAGCAAAAACAACCGCTGCCAGTTCCAAATCATGAGTTGGATACCCTTTCTCGTGTTCCTTCAACTGTCGAGAAGCATAAGCAATCACTTTACCTCTCTGCATCAGAACACAGCCTAACCCAATACGTGAAGCATCACAATAAACTACCATGTCCTCAGTACCATCAGGAAGTACTAGGACCGGTGCTTGACTAAGCTTAAATTTCAAAGTACGAAAAGCTTGCTCAGCTGCATCATTCCATTCATATTTAATATTTTTACGAGTAAGCTTTGTAAGAGGAGTAGCAATCTTGGAGAAATCCTGGATAAACCGTCGGTAATAACCAGCTAAACCAAGAAAACTCCTAACTTCTGTTGCATTGGTTGGAGGTTCCCATTTCATCACCGCCTCAACCTTTGCGGGGTCAACCATAATACCTTGGTTATTTACAACATGACCCAGAAATTGTACCTCACGAAGCCAAAATTCACACTTGGAGAACTTGGCATAGAGTTCCTCATTTCTCAAAATTTGTAATACCTGCCTTAAATGAACGTTGTGATCGTCAGAAGATTTAGAATAGATAAGGATATCATCAATAAAAACAATTACAAACTTATCGAGCATAGGTCGGCACACTCGATTAATGAGATCCATAAAAGCGGCAGGAGCATTTGTCAGACCAAAAGGCATAACCACGAATTCATAATGGCCATACCTCGTCCTGAAAGCAGTTTTAGAAACATCTTCTTCTCGAACTTTCAATTGATGATAACCAGAACGTAAGTCAATCTTTGAGAATAAACTAGCACCTTGTAACTGATCGAACAAGTCATCAATCTTAGGCAGGGGATACCTATTCTTGATGGTAACATTGTTCAATTCCCTATAATCGATGCACATTCTCATGGTGCCATCTTTCTTTTTAACAAAGAGTATCGGTGCTCCCCATGGTGAACTACTCGGACGAATAAAACCTTTGTCAAGTAATTCTTGCAATTGTTTCATCAATTCTTGCATTTCAGAGGGGGCGATCCTATAAGGTGTTTTAGCAATTGGTGTAACTCCCGGTACTAATTCAATACGGAATTCGACTTGTCTATCGGGCGGAATGCCCGGTAGCTCATCGGGAAAAACATCGGGGAACTCATTAACAATAGGAATTTCAGATAATTTGGGAGTTTGATTTTGAGTATCAATCACATGTGCCAAAAAGGCCTGGCAACCATGTGATAAATGGCGTTTAGCACGAGCAAAGGTACAAATTGGAATTGAAAGTTTTCTCTTTTCGCCATAAATATCTATCACTCCCCCACTTGGTGAAGTAATACGAATAATCTTTTTCTCACACTGGATTATAGCATTATGTTTGCCTAACCAATCCATACCCACAACTACATCGAACTTACCCATTTGCATTGGAATTAAATTTATGAGAAAGGTTTCATTGTTAATCACTAATTGACACCCTCTATACACATTAGTCACAAATATAATTCTATCATCAGCAACTTCCACATCTAGTGGAGCATCTAACTCAGTAAGAGGGATTGAGAAATATCGACAGAACTTTTCAGACACAAATGATCGTGAAGCTCCCGAATCAAACAGTATGTATGCAGGTTTAAGATTTACAAAAAAGGTACCTGTTAACACATCGGGGGCTCTTTGTGCTTCTTCTGCAGTAATCTGAAAGGAACGGTGTCTAGGCTTTGGTGGTTCCCTCGTTTTCTTGTCAGTATTTTGGCGAGATGCAGAAGAGGTAGGTTGAGATTTCAAATCAGGACAATCAGGTCGGATATGTCCCGGTTTCGGACAATGATGACAAACTCTGATTGGATTGGGACAATCTTTGCTAAAATGTCCCGGTCTTCCATAAGAAAAACAATTAAGAGTCCCGCTCTTTCACTCCCCACGATGCCTTTTATGGCATATTTTGCATTCTGGAATTTCGGTTCGATCAACTCTTTTAAAACTTCCACCAGATCTAAACTTTTTGGATGGAGTAGAAGTGGATTCAGCTTTTCTTTTCGTGGAACTTTTCTCATCCTTCTTTAACTCCAGCTCTTGAAATCGAGTCTCGTCTACCATTTCAGAAAAAGTACTACATTTCTTTGGATTGACAAACTATCGGATTTCCTTTTTCAGAATAGTATGAAAATGATCCATGAGAAATTTAGGATCAGCCATGTATTCTGGACAGAATTGAGCTCGATCCAGAAAAATCCCCACAAGTTCATTAATTGATTCAGTCGTTTGCTCTATAGAAAGAAACTCACGACGAATTCTCTTTAAATCAACATCTTGAGAGAAATTATCCACAAACATCTTCCTGAATTCTTCCCAAGTCATGTTTTTAATAACTTCATTACCCAAAGTACGGCATTGGACCTCCCACCAAAATTTGGCTCGAGATTTAAGAAGATTTGAGGCATACCGTACCTGTAATCTTTTTGGGACTTCCGTAGTGGCAAATGCCCCCTCGACCTCTGACAACCACCTATGACATTTAATTGGATCCATATCCCCCTCAAATTCCAGAGGATTACAAACAGAAAAATCTTTATAACTGAACTTACGATCTTCATCACGATCTTGTATCACCCGTTGAACAACCGGTGTCGGTGGTCTTTCTTCATTTCTTCCTTCGTCACGAGGAGGTCTTTCTAGGTCAATTTCATTTTCATCATCTCGCCTTTGAAATTCATCAACAACAGTCTCACGAATGGTTTCAGAAATACGGCTCAATAAGAGGGGGAGGGACACCTCTTGAGCCTTTGCTACTTCAGCTGAGATTAACGTTTTTAACTCAATCAAAGATAACCTAGCATCGTCTGCTGGAGGTCTTTGTCTATCATCATCACCTCTAGTTCTTACATTCTGGGCTTGGTCTCGTGGATGCGACCCAAGTGTCAGTTCTATATCTTGATCATTCATCTTATGACTGAAAGTAGACAAATTATTCAATACACATACTCATTTAATAATTACATGTCTACTTTATATAAGCAAAATCACATAACAGTCAACAATCACCAAGACTTCATCCTCTCAACACCTCGTGACTTCCTTGGCTTCGTACAATGATATATGATAATTATTATGTTGGCCAGGCATACTAATTATCATATCACAATTATACGCTTCTAAGGTTACCACGTGACATTTCGATTCAAAAATCTTAGCAAATTAATCAACTATAACAATTATAACATATAACAGTTCAATATCATGCTCAATATAGATAATGATGGCTTAAGATCAAGTACCCACTAATGGTGGATACCCGAATCCCTTAAACCAAGCTCTGATACCAACTTGAAACACCCTGAAATTTAGAACAATTTTTTTTTTTACTCATTTCGTAAAGTCCCACGTTTAAAATATGACATTTTAGACTTGTTGTATCATTCCCTAGATCAAATAAGGATTTAAATAAGAAAATGTTAAATTTATAAGAGATTTCCCAGGAATGACTCGCATTCCCCAGGAATGAAGCCTGCTGTTACCATCATACTTCGGATTTATAACACCCCACAGATTTAAGACATTTTTTTTTAAACAACCTGGAAGCGTTATCCCATTCAACAACAATTACACATACATAGTATAATATCAAAGGTTAACTATTACACAATACTATCATTAAGTTATTTAGTCACAAACACATAATCTAGTGGGTGTTATTTATACAAACGATTAACACCAAAAGTAATCAAGAGTGCCCAGCTTGTCAAACATTTCACCCAAAACCTCTCAACCGAGCATAATCAAACTTAACCTGCAAAAGTGAGGTGGGGGATTAGCACGAAGCTAAGTGAATAACGATTCCAACAATCTAACTTAGCATAAACAATCAATTCACAACAATCAACTAATAGTAACAATCAAATTAGAGGATCGGTGGTTCTTGAGGTACCCTCAGCCCGCGGATGGCCACCAAGAACACTTATAATCCACTGCAGGCCAATACAGAGATTTTACCGATAGTTCAATGCTATCTTTAATCAATATGGATGAATTCACAACGAATGTTCACCAATACCATAAAGATTAACCTATAGCAACTAAACCCAACCGAAATTGGCCTCTATCATTCCAACCTATCATGGAATGAGTCACTAGCAATCAATCATTTAACCACAATCAATTTATCAATAAATCAATAATATCCATCTACTTAAAATTGATGTAACTAAATTGTTAACACCAATTTAAACTGTGAGAACCAGTCACTCACCTATCTCGTTTCAAGCTCCACTCAAAGATCTAATTTTTATTGAGTCGTAGTCGGATCTGAAATACAAAAGAATTCCAAGTCAATCCTCATAGTATATTTACATAACTTAATATCAACAATCAAACAGGTATTAAGTAATATAAACATATTATGCAAGCTAAATCATATCATCCAACTCAAAATAAACATTCAGTCCAGCCCAAGGAATCCGTCCGGATTCAAGGGAATCCGCCCGGATTCAGACAGAATCCGCCGGATTCAATATGAATCCGCCGGATTCCCGATCTCTTTTCAGCACCAACTTGGACCAGAACTCATCCTTGGGAATCCGTTCTGGAATACGCCCCGGAATACGCGGTATTCACTTGACCCCGTTTACCCATTTTACCCGGAATCCGCGGATTCACTGGTTTTTCAGTACCTGCACAATTCATTTCCTGCACAATTGCAGCTACGAACCAAAAACCAAAAATCAACCAAACTGAGTTCTCTACTTGTATTTTCATCAATATTTCGCCACCATAACTACTAGTAACCATATATAACAAAGATTCAAACTTTAAATCATTACAAATCAATCAAAATCACATATAACCTAGTTCATCCATATTCAATCTAAAACTCAAGAAATCTATCAATTTCTTTATGTAATGATCATGAAATTAACTTAACAAAGCTAAGTGATCATCATACAACTATTATTTAAGCTTTTCAAACTCAAATTTACATCATTCAAGCAATTCATCCAATTTCATCTTTTAGGTTAAACAAGAATTTTAACTCACCAAATAAAGAAGAAGAAGAGGACTATGATGATGATGACTTAAGATTTCAATCTCCAATCTTGTTTAAGTCTAGCAAATGATCACTAGCAATCTTTGGTAGACGATTTGATAAAGGTTTTGTGAGAGGTATGAAGAACACAAAAGAAGTTTGGGGAAACAAAACATAAGTCGGCCCCTTTTTCTTTCATTTGAACCGACTCACTTAATTCACAGTGCAATATTATACCCCTTTTTGACCTATTGTCTGGAACCTCAGTTTCAATTGCGATAAAATTATTTTATTTTACCGTCACCTAATTTTATTTAAAACAAACTATATTTCACTAGTCACAATATTTCCTAAGGCTTATTTACCTATAAATTTCACAATCAAACACAAAATACAATTAAATATCACAATTAAATATAAAGAAATACCTGTTTCTCCTAGGCCCGATTTGGGGATGTTACAAATGTTCCCTCCTTAAAAGATTTCGTCCCCGAAATCTCACTAGACTCAACCAAACTAGGATATCTAGTTCTCATATTCTCCTCCGTTTCCCATGTTAAATCTGCACCCAAGCTATGCTTCCATTTAACTAATACCATAGGAATTTCCTTTCTACGAAGCTTGGTCACTTTTCTATCTAAAAGCTCAACAGGTTCTTCTACCAATTTCTTACTTGGGTCAACTCTAAGATCTTGCAAAGGAAGGATTTGAGATTGATCCTCCACATTGCACTTTCTTAAATAACAAACATTAAACGTGTCATGAATACCAGCTAATTCAGGAGGAAGTTCCAAAGAAACCGATTGGTCATTAATTACTTGTCGAACTTTAAATGGACCAATATAACGGGGAGCTAACTTTCCACGCTTACCAAATCTAATAACACCCTTCCACGGAGAAACTTTCAAATATACAAGTTCACCTTCAACAAAAACCACGGGTCGTCTACGTGGATCAGCATACTGTTTCTGCCTATCTCTAGCTGCTTTCAATTTCTCACGTGCAATCTTAACTTTATCAGCTGTAATCTGAACTATATCGGGACCCGCAAACTGCTTTTCTCCCGCCTCTAACCAACATGTTGGAGTTCTACAACGACGGCCATACAACATTTCGTACTGCGGCATACCAATACTAGAATGATAAGAGTTGTTATACGCAAACTCTATCAAAGGTAAGTGTGAATCCCAAGAACCACCATACTCAAGTACACAAGCTCTTAGCATATCCTCTAATGTCTGAATAGTACGTTCTGACTGCCCATCCATCTGAGGATGGTAAGCTGTACTGAGATTAATTCGGGTACCTAACTCACGCTGCAAACTTTGCCAAAAACCAGAAACAAATCGGGAATCTCGATCGGACACAATAGATAGAGGAATACCATGTCTTACAACAATCTCATTAATATACAAAAGAGATAACCGCGTCAAAGAAGCAGTTTCACTGGTGGCAAGAAAATGGGCACTTTTAGTCAAACGATCGACAATGACCCAAATCATATCATTCCCTTTCTGTGTACGAGGCAACTTAGTAACAAAATCCATAGTGATATGCTCCCACTTCCACTCAGGGATATCCAACTGTTTTAATGTACCGTAAGGTTTCTGATGCTCTGCTTTTACTTGGGAACATATGTGGCAAGTTTCAACCATTCTAGCAACATCGGTTTTCATCGTTGGTCACCAATATAACGGTTTCAAATCATTATACATTTTCGTACTCCCTGGATGTACTGATAACCTCGATTTGTGTGCCTCAGTCAATATCAAATCCCGAAGTCCCCCAATCAATGGAACCCAAACTCGAGACTGAAAAGTTTTCAACCCACGAGAATCATCAACCAATAAGTCTTTCCTTTTCAACAAAATCTCAGATTTTAAATTCTGATCTAACAACGCTTCTAACTGTGCAGCTCTCAACTGAGAAATCAAATCAGAAGATATTTCCAAGTGCATAAAGTAGACTCGATTAGAAGATACCTTTCGACTTAAAGCATCGGCTACTACATTAGCTTTACCTGGATGATATCGGATTTCACAATCATAATCCTTAATCAATTCCAACCAACGGCGCTGTCTCATATTAAGTTCTTTATGAGAAAACATGAACTGGAGGCTTTTATGATCTGTACATACAATGCATTTGGTACCGTATAAATAATGTCTCCAGATTTTTAGCGCAAACACCACAGCTGCAAGCTCCAAATCGTGTGTAGGATAATTTCTTTCGTGAGTTTTAAGTTGACGAGAGGCATATGCAATAACACGATCACGTTGCATTAAAACTGCACCCAACCCAGCATGCGAAGCATCACAATAAACCACAAAACCATCAGAACCATCAGGAAGTGCTAACACTGGAGCTTGACACAACAACTGTTTAAGAGTCTGAAAAGAAGATTCTTGTTGATCACCCCACTGAAACTTAACATCTTTCCTAGTCAATCGAGTTAACGGACCAGCAATCTTAGAAAAATCTTGGATAAATTTTCGGTAATACCCAGCTAAAGCAAGGAAACTTTTAATCTCAGAAGGGGATTTAGGAGCATTCCAATTCATAACAGCTTCTACTTTAGAAGGATCTACTTTAACTCCATCATTACAAATGATATGACCAAGAAATTGCACCTCTCGAAGCCAGAATTCACATTTAGAAAATTTAGCATAAAGGTGTTCTCTTTTCAGAATTTCCAGAATCAACCTCAAATGATGTTCATGTTCAGACTCAGACTTAGAATAAATCAATATATCGTCGATAAACACAATCACAAACTTGTCTAGAAAAGGTCGACATATTCGATTCATTAAGTCCATAAAAATAGCAGGGGCATTAGTCAATCCAAAAGGCATGACTAAAAACTCATAATGTCCGTACGTGGTGCGAAAATCAGTCTTAGGAACATCTTCCTCACGTACTCGCACCTGGTGATAACCGGATCTCAAATCAATCTTAGAAAAATAAGATGATCCTTGCAACTGGTCAAAGAGTTCATCGATTATGGGCAAAGGGTATTTATTTTTCACTGTTCTCTTATTAAGTTCCCGGTAATCGATACACATACGTAAAGTACCATCTTTTTTTTTCACAAACAAGACCGGAGCACCCCACGGGGAAGAACTCGGTCTTATAAACTATAACGCCCCTCATTTAGTATCACAATCATATATTAAGTTTGGCGGAAGCGAATACTTGAAATACATATTCTATTAGAATTCTGCTAGAAATTTTCGCAAACCTTTATACAACATGTTTAACTACTAAACAAACATAGTTAACTTGTTTTACAAACCCGGGGCATTATATACTACAAAACATTATTTATTACAAACTGGATCAGAGTTGCAAGTTTCAAACATTCCCAGCATCAAAACATCCTTCCTGACTACCCACATAATGTACATCACCTGCAGGAAGTAAATTGAGGGATTAGTACGAAGCTAAGTGAATGAATTATCAACTACAATTCAAATTAGCTAGCAATCTGTTCACAATCAATAATGCAACAATTATCGTCAAGAGGAACGGTGGTTCCTAGAGACCCTGTTCCGGGTGGTCCCATCAGAACACTTAAATCAACTGTAGGCCAAAACAGTGATTAACCACTAACTAAATGCTAATCTCCATCAACACATGTACGCAACCCTGTGTTGACCAACATTAGCAATCAAGTCCAACTGACAATCTAGTTGACCTCTGGATTTATCAATCAAGCTCACAGGCTAATCAAACTACCAATCATATGGTATATCATTTCAAAGTTAACATACTATCAATAGTAATCCTATAATTACTGATTGAAATCAAACTGACACAACCAAATCAAACTGTGAGTCTCAAATCCACTCACCTGATTCGTCTCAGTTACTTACTCAGCAGTCTTATCTCGCTGAGCCCTTGGATTATCTGAGAACATAAAACCAATCATAAGTTAGTAATTTGTTTTCAACTAATGGTACTTATGTAATTAAACACATTACATAAGTAATCACATTATTAATCAATTCCAAACATAAGTAACAATAATATCTTTCTACAAAAGTGCCACTAAAACATCAATAAAGTGCTACTAAAGGAATATTATATACAATACTCAGTCGACGTTAAACTTCTTTACTAAGTCTCATAACTCATTAGAATTATCCACATTATAACATATATTTTCAATGGATAAGTGCCACTAAAATACCACCTAAATGCCACTAAAGGAATATGACATAAGAAGTGCCACTAAAAACACCATCTTCCAAACACTTATGCATTTTCAAATTTTGCAAAACTCATCAAATTTATTCATGCAAACGCGATCCGGGAAGTAATGGCTGGATCGCGTTCACCCTTAGAAAAAGTTCTGTTACCGTTTTACACTTGGCAACGCGATCCGGGAACTAAGGCTGGATCGCGTTCACATGAAGAAAACGTTATATAATCAATTTTCACTAGGCAACGCGATCCGGGCAAGAGTTCAGGATCGCGTTTCAGCTCTTATTCTGACCTGCAAACACACAGCTCAAACCCAATTTCGAAATTTATACAAACTAACCATAATTCAAGTACAGCAACAGTTTTCAGCTCACAAATCATCATATATACATACCATAACATGTTTAAAGCATAAGTTCAATATCAATTCATGTCAAAACTTCAAATGATCATAAACATGAATTTGAACATGAAAACTAACTTACAATCAAGGAATTACCACTAGAAGATGATGATGATTATGATAACACAAGATCACAGCTCCAATTCCACAAGTTTTTCGATTATGATTTGCAAGGGTTTTAAGGTTTTAGAGGTTTTAGGTGTTTGTTTCTAAATAAGGAAAGTAAAGAACTTTCCTATTTGGGAAAGTTTATAAGTCGGTCACTTTTTAACACCGACCCGTATCCACTTAAAACTAATCCCCTTTCAATCTATAGCCTGGAACCTAAAAACCATTTGCGAGAAACTTCTTTTATTGCACCGTCAACTATAGTAAATCAAAACAATCAATAATTTACTAAGCACAATAAGTCCTGAGGCTTATTTAACTAAGTTTCGCAATTTAAACATATTTATCAAATAATTTCTAATACAATTAAATACATCAATTTAAAATTAGAAATTACCGGACCAGAAGAGAGGATGTTACATAAACCCTTTATCTAACAATTCCTGAATCTGACCCATCATTTCCCGAATTTCAGCTGGAGCTAATCTATAAGGAGACTTAGCTACCGGAGTCGAACCAGGAATCAATTCAATCTGATATTCTACTTCTCTTACAGGGGGCAAGCCAGACAATTCATCAGGGAACACCTCCGGGTATTCAGAAACCACCCGGATATCGGAAATGGATTTCATTTCTGATTTAATATCAACCGCATAACACAAATAAGATTCACAGCCCTAAGCTAGAGATTTTCTAGCCTTCATCACAGAAATCAACGGAATGTTACCCCTTTCCCGTTCCCCTCGAGCCACGACATGAGACTCATCAGAGACGGGAATTTTTATAATCTTTCTATGACAATCAATATTAGCTTTATTTAAGCTCAACCAATCCATACCGATAACCGCATCGAAACTCGGAATTGGCATTAACAGAAATGAAATCAGAAAGTTATGACCCTCTATTAGTATACTAGCTCCAGTTACCGATGTGGTAACAGGAACTACCTTACCATCAGCAATTTCAACTTCTAAAGGTTTCACAATCAAAGAGGGAATCAATTTCAGTCTATCACAAAATTTCACAGATATAAACGAGAATTGGCACCAGAATCAAATAATACGCGAGCTGGTACAGAATTTATGAAAAATGTACCCGTTATAACATCCTCTGTAGTGACAGCTTCATCCACTGTCATTTGAAAAGCTCGACTAGTAGCTACTGGTGGAATTTTCCTCTTTTGGCTGGAGGATGAGGAACCCTTCGCCATACCCATACTCTGTCTCTTAGCCTCTGTACAATCTCCAGCTCGATGCCCCTCTTTGTGACAATTCCAACACACGCTATTAGGAAATGTACAATCCTTGGCAGCGTGTCCAAAAATTCCACACTTAACACATCTTGATGTTTGGGGAGTACAAGGACCATTATGTCTAGCTTGACATTTGTTACAGTAATTACTATCCATTGGATTAAACCTCCGATTCTGCTGACTACCTTGCCCCTTTTGTTTACTAGATGAATCTCCTTTTTGTTTCTGTGAATACCTTTCTTTATTCATTAACCTTTTAGCTTGAATGTCACCATCCACCGAACGAGCATAATCGTATGCTTGTGAAAGAGAACCAGCTAATCTCACTGAAGTACGGTAATCTGGAGGTAAAGTCTTCACAAAATGGTCAATCTGAGTTCTATCAGTCGGAACCCACTGTCTCACAAATCGCAATTTATCAGAAAATTGCTTAATAAGCTCTTCAATCGACATTTGATCCGTCTTTTGTAAGTCGAGAAACTCTTGTCTGATACGAGATAAATTGTACTCTGAACAGAATTGTTTACAAACTTCAGCATGAAAGTCTGACCATCTAATCATTTTGATTTGTTCCGATGTCAATGGAGCAGTTATAGCATCCCACCATGACATTGCTTGACCCTTTAACAACTGAACCGCGTATGGTACTTTATCCTTCTCTTCACAATGACAAACTTCCAATTTTCGCTCCACATCACGTAACCAATCCAAAGTATCAGTAGGATTAGTACTTCCAGAAAATGAAGAAGGATTGGTGGACATAAAAGTTTTAAGTGAACAACCCACTTTTAACTGCTGAAATGGAGGAATCACATGTATCTGGTAATTAGGAAAACCGGAAGAAGAAAAAGGTACAGTAGTTTGATAACTATAACCTTGTTGCTGCTGCTGAGAAACAAAAGGTATAGATACTGGAATTCGCTCAGAAGATACAACAGGAGGAGCAGTAGTTATAACATGCGGCTGATTAAAAATAGGCTGTCGAGAAGACCCAGCCTGTTCATTCTGTAATTCCAACACCCGACTCTCTAATCTCATAATATACTCTTGATCAGTTTCTGTTTCCAATCCTCTTGGATTAGATATTCCATTATGCTCCTGACTTTCTGGTGGTGGTGCTGCAATTTGAGAGGCATTGTTAAGAGTATGGACAGGTTGCTCGTTATCCGCCATATCTGAAATCACATCATATCTCAAAATTCGTTAATCATTAGTACTAGCAAACTAATTAAATTTCCCTTCCTAACTAATCCCCATGACATGAAATGTTTGACCAACGGGACTAAGTTTAGGTATGAACACCTAGAATGTTCATTCCCCTAAACTTACGCTCTGATACCATAACTGTAACAACCCGCTTACCATGACACAATATTGTCCGCTTTGCCCGCAGGCGCACGGATTTGCTCTTGGAGACCGCATACTTCCCAGGATGGTCACCCATCCTGGATTTGCCCTCGCTCAAGCACGCTTAACTGCCGTGCTCTTGCGACAATCTGCCACCTGTGGTCCCAAAACGCGTTGTGTCATTTAAGCGCCTTGTTACCCTTATAAGCCCCAGCATCCCTCATGTCCATGGGTGATGTGGGATCAGCCTAGGGTGTTACAACTCACCCCCCTTAGGGACTCATCGTCCTCGATGAGGTTTGCCCCACCATCCCGACGGCACATGAGTTGCTCTGATACCATAACTTATAACACCCCACAGATTTAAGACATTTTTTTAAAACAACCTGGAAGCGTTATCCCATTCAACAACAATTACACATACATAGTATAATATCAAAGGTTAACCATTACACAACACTATCATTAAGTTATTTAGTCACAAACACATAATCTAGTGGGTGTTATTTATACAAACGATTAACACCAAAAGTAATCAAGAGTGCCCAGCTTGTCAAACATTTCACCCAAAACCTCTCAACCGAGCATAATCAAACTTAACCTGCAAAAGTGAGGTGGGGGATTAGCACGAAGCTAAGTGAATAACGATTCCAACAATCTAACTTAGCATAAACAATCAATTCACAACAATCAACTAATAGTAACAATCAAATTAGAGGATCGGTGGTTCTTGAGGTACCCTCAGCCCGCGGATGGCCACCAAGAACACTTATAATCCACTGCAGGCCAATACAGAGATTTTACCGATAGTTCAATGCTATCTTTAATCAATATGGATGAATTCACAACGAATGTTCACCAATACCATAAAGATTAACCTATAGCAACTAAACCCAACCGAAATTGGCCTCTATCATTCCAACCTATCATGGAATGAGTCACTAGCAATCAATCATTTAACCACAATCAATTTATCAATAAATCAATAATATCCATCTACTTAAAATTGATGTAACTAAATTGTTAACACCAATTTAAACTGATAGAACCAGTCACTCACCTGTCTCGTTTCAAGCTCCACTCAAAGATCTAATTTTTATTGAGTCGTAGTCGGATCTGAAATACAAAAGAATTCCAAGTCAATCCTCATAGTATATTTACATAACTTAATATCAACAATCAAACAGGTATTAAGTAATATAAACATATTATGCAAGCTAAATCATATTATCCAACTCAAAATAAACATTCAGTCCAGCCCAAGGAATCCGTCCGGATTCAAGGGAATCCGCCCGGATTCAGACAGAATCCGCCGGATTCAACATGATTCCGCCGGATTCCCGATCTCTTTTCAGCACCAACTTGGACCAGAACTCATCCTTGGGAATCCGTTCTGGAATACGCCCCGGAATACGCCGTATTCACTTGACCCCGTTTACCCATTTTACCCGGAATCCGCCGGATTCAAAGGAATCCGACCGGATTCACTGGTTTTTCAGTACCTGCACAATTCATTTCCTGCACAATTGCAGCTGCGAACCAAAAACCAAAAATCAACCAAACTGAGTTCTCTACTTGTATTTTCATCAATATTTCGCCACCATAACTACTAGTAACCATATATAACAAAGATTCAAACTTTAAATCATTACAAATCAATCAAAATCACATATAACCTAGTTCATCCATATTCAATCTAAAACTCAAGAAATCTATCAATTTCTTTATGTAATGATCATGAAATTAACTTAACAATGATCATCATACAACTATTATTTAAGCTTTTCAAACTCAAATTTACATCATTCAAGCAATTCATCCAATTTCATCTTT
Organism: Helichrysum umbraculigerum; assembly: GCA_949592205.1. Taxonomy (NCBI): domain Eukaryota; kingdom Viridiplantae; phylum Streptophyta; class Magnoliopsida; order Asterales; family Asteraceae; genus Helichrysum; species Helichrysum umbraculigerum. Next base: position 324,964,273 of record CATIUR010000001.1, on the reverse strand, counting down.
TAGGTTAAACAAGAATTTAAACTCACCAAATAAAGAAGAAGAAGAGGACTATGATGATGATGACTTAAGATTTCAATCTCCAATCTTGTTTAAGTCTAGCAAATGATCACTAGCAATCTTTGGTAGATGATTTGATAAAGGTTTTGTGAGAGGTATGAAGAACACAAAAGAAGTTTGGGGAAACAAAACATAAGTCGGCCCCTTTTTCTTTCATTTGAACCGATTCACTTAATTCACAGTGCAATATTATACCCCTTTTTGACCTATTGTCTGGAACCTCAGTTTCAATTGCGATAAAATTATTTTATTTTACCGTCACCTAAGTTTATTTAAAACAAACTATATTTCACTATTCACAATATTTCCTAAGGCTTATTTACCTATAAATTTCACAATCAAACACAAAATACAATTAAATATCACAATTAAATATAAAGAAATACCTGTTTCTCCTAGGCCTGATTTGGGGATGTTACAGGATTCCCCAGGAATGACTCTCATTCCCCGGGAATCAAGCCTGCACACTTAATTACCATTTATCGAACTTCAAACGTGCATATCTTGAAAATGACAAGTCCAATGACCATGATAATTTGCAGGCACGTGTATAATGACAATACAAAAGTTCCCCAATTTCCACTTTTCGCAAATTCGCGTTTTATCATGATTTGGACCGTTGACCCCAAAATGACCACTTTTACTCATTTTCGTTGACATACTAAGTTCTAAACCATGCGCATTCAGGTTCTAGCATTTTTACCACTCATTCAATTCTACATTTACAACCTAAGGCCACTTTAACATTCGTCATACCATAATCACAACTCATTTTGACCTCTAGACCTATTAGTGACCCATTTGGGCACTTTAACGACCCGTTTGGGTCTTAACCCATATAACCACCATTCCAACACCCAATTCACTTTCCTTTGACTATTCTAAGTCAAACTAAGCTGATGTTTCTATCAAAACTCATTAAGACTATAAAATCTCAATTATTCCATGGAAGCTATTATAATTATAATATTTACATCCTAATTCTTTAAATTCAAGATTTACACATTCAAAACTATCAACGAGCATAACATGCTCATTGACTATACTATCCGTTGATTTTCAACATGTTATATATGACTTTGACCAAAAGGTTTACGTTTACAACACCAAGTGTCAAAACCTTGTTTTCTTCATTAAAGGGGTATAATAACGTATCATGAGCATGATTAAGAGAAGTAACTTGTTACCGACAAAGCAACAAGTTCCACCATTAGCATCCCTCGGGTCTCTTGCCCGAATCTCGTTGGGTCCCACTTGGCTCACCTAAAAACACATAAACATAATCGAGTAAGCATATAGCTTAGTAAGCAATGGGCTATCAATGATAATCAATATCAAATCACAACATACGTATATTAAGGATCCATAATATCATATGCTAATTCCCGCAAGAATTAACATCTTCGGGCCTACACCCCGGTATATAATCATAACTCATCAAGTCAACGACATATCCATTACCGGTCCTTCCAAGTAAATGGAATATGCATCACTTGAAGTAAGATAGCAACATCCATTAACTTACCTCGCGATAGCCCACACAAATAATCACTTGTAATAACACCTTGAGCACGTTTATCACCTAATCATATCATCATGTGTAACACCCCAAGTTTCAGGTTTTAAAATCGTACGCGGATATATTTTTATTACGAAATATTAATATGTAGATAATAAGATACGAATGAAAACGTAAGCGGGGTTATCAGTTTCAGACTGTAAGAAATAAAGGGGATAAATTTATGCAGTAATAATATGTATATGTACGTGGTTTTAACAGGAGATTTATCTCCTTTATTCCATAACCTTCCAGACTCAATATTATGAAGAAATAAAATACGCAGGAGTGATTTTCAAGTTCTAGTTTCAATTTCTAAATCATGAATCAAGATTTCTAAGGTTTAATTCTTCATCCTTTCATCATCTTCAAGTTCTTGTAAGTGATTTTTCTTCATGTTTTAATCTAGGGTTTATGTTCATGAGGGGTTTTAAAGAAGTGGTGGTTTAAATACGAAATTAGGGTTTGAATTCGATTAAATTAGTGTTAGTCAGTAATTTAATCATGATTATTAACCATGTTTCATCATGAAAGTGAGTAATTTGAAGTATGTAGTTAGTATTCAAAGTGGGGTTTTGATGGGAATTCATGAACTAGTGATTTTTATATGAAATTAGTGTTTATTATGTTAAATAGATGTTAGTAAAGCTTAATAGTGAATGAATTAACATGTAAATAAGTTAGAGATTTATAAGTTAGTAATATGTTCATAAAGGTTTTGATGAATTAAGAGGAATTCATGTAATAAGCTTAATAGTGTAATTAAAAGTGTTAATAGAGTATGAATATGATTAATAGTTAGCTTAATGATGATTAGTGTCTTATAGTGTTGTATGTATCATGTATGAATTATGTAGGTGATAAAGACGCGGAGTGCTTTTATTGGTGAAATCGTCGTGTAAGAGATTGTGGTGAGTGATACGGGGGTTAAACAGGTGATTTGGTTGTGTAGTACCGAATAGCTTGCGGGCTAGAGGTTTGCACAATCAAGGAAAGTTAATTGTTATGTTTGTTTATTTATGTTTGTTGCTTATAATAGTTTGTGTTAAATTACTTGTTATGTTTAAAAGTTATGTGAATACATATTATTTGGAAAAATCAGTAGTGATTATCTCATTAGCGAGTAATGAGTATGTCACTAGCTTGAAGGTAAAGGAAAGAATTGGTGGAGAATAGTGTATGATTCGATTGTGTTGGATCCAGATTACTGTTGAGTAAGAGTCTACACAATTGGGTGTAAGATAACTTGATAATATATGTAGATTAAGTATTTGAGATTTTGTGATTTCGATGTTATGTTAAATTAATAGTGTATGATTCGATTGTGTTGGATCCGGATTACTGTTGGGTAAGAGGCTACACAATTGGGCAGAAGATAAAGTGTTAATATATGTGGATTATGTGGAATATGTGTATACAGTGAAAGAATATTAGTATGCATATTGTTGCGGTATGGTACTCAGTGAAATAGTGTCAGCATGCATATCAATGTGATATGGTGCTCAGTGATCAGTGTTCAGTGTTCAGAGCATAGTGATGTTGTGATTATGTTATTGTATTGATATATGTTGAGTGTTATGTTGATTGCTTGTTTAATTGTCTGTGTACTCACTAAACAGTTGTGCTTACCCGTTTTAGTGTTTATTATGTAGGTTGAAGTTTTGCTAGAAACATGTGGATAGAAGATGTATAAGAGATGTTGATATGGATTATGGAGCATGCTTATGGTTAGATTATGTTCATTCTTTTGAATTGTTGTTTTGATGCTCAATTGTGTAAATCGTCCAAACAAAGAGTTTTCGAATTTAAACATGTTGGTCAATATATATTAGTTGACTTTGAAAGTCAAATAGAGTTATGGTGTATAGTGTATGTAGTTGTCAAGGATATGAAGTAATTTGAGTGTTTTGGTTTGGGTCAAAGTGTTGAAAAATGATTTAGTGTCGATAATGATTGGTTGGTCAAAGATAAAGTTGACAAATAGTCAACATGGTTGAAAGAGTCAAATAAATGTGGTATTGGGTGGAGTGGTGGTGTTATATAATAGATTTGGTGAAAGTGTCCAAATGGACACAAAAACGGGTCAAAGAGTTAAATCGGGACAGAATGTAGTTATATGAGTTTGGCCAAGTATATTAAACTTGTTTTGATAGGTTGAGAATGTGTGAAAAGGGGCAGAAGCTAAAACCATGTAGTTTGAGATATAGAGTGTTCACTAAAAGTGGTTAAAATGGTCAAAAAGTGGTTACACGTCCGTTTTCTCGTAAAACGTGAATTTTGAAAAAAGTGCAAAAATAGAAAGTTTCATTTTGATTATAGGAACGTGCCTACAAAATTTTAGAGTCTAACTCTTTACGATTTAGGAGATATGCATGTTTGAATTTCGTATTTTTGCAAAAAGTGGTGCAGACCTGCTGTTCTAGGTCCAATCCGGCGGATTCAGATTGAATCCAGCGGATTCATGTTGAATCCGGCGGATTGGGTGACCGGATTGGTTTGAAAGGGTTCTGAAAATGGAATTTTGTCGAAATTGGGGTGAATCCGGCGGATTCGTTGGGGATTCAGAATGTTGATTTTAAAATAGTCATAAAAGATGAACCGTAACTCCGTTTTTGACGTTCTTTATATCGCCGGAAACGTGAGAGAGTCTACTTTCCAATGGTAATGTCTTTTTTATGAAATTTGTATTGATTCAAATAACTAAATTATGTGTAAGTGTATTGGTACAAAGAAATTTAGAAGTTGTTGGGTTAAATGAGTTAGTAAATATGTATGGGACCTAATAGAATACGTTATAGTGTATAAAATAAGTGTGTAAAAAAAAAAATTTTGGTTCTGTTTTTGGGGCGTTTCATCATGTAACCAAGTATCAATTACACAATCACTTTCAATTCACTAATTGTATTAAGTTGTACAAGTGTTTAAGTTTCACAACACTTATAATTCTACAAATTGTCCCATACACTTTTATATAGGTGATTACTTATAAATGGGTATTCATCATAAATTCTCATCAATTTCATCCACTAACATCAAGGATATCACTCCTTAATGTATAATCACACACAATACATATCAATTACCCATTTATACCAATCATCACCTACATAATCATAATCAAAATTATTCAATTCCACATAAACACATGATTATAGGTGTTTTAACCAAACTAATATCATTTACATATAGAATATAACTTAATTAAGTGTATGAAACCTTAATTAAATTATTAAACCATTAATTTATCAAATTCAAGAATCTAGGGTTTATGCAATTAAACTAAATCATCAAATTAAACACAAAGGAAGGTTAGTAATACCTTTAGAATGAAGAATTTGTAGTTAGAATCCCTAATCACTCAAAACCTTGGCTTCAATTTAGTGAATTCCTTGTTTTTCTTGCTCTAATCGTTTCACACACACATGTACCGCAAGTATCTTTTATTTTATGTATTAGTAATTGAAATAGAAGCTTACAGAACTGAGTTTTAATACTGCATAATTCATTTTAACCCTTTTACTTTTCACACTTGTCATATTTAGTCCCTCCACTAACTTATTCATTAAATGGCAAGTCCTAATGACATAATTTGTCTTTCATAGTTAGTCTTTCTAACAAAACGGTTAAAATGATATAATTTAAGTTTTGAACTTACAAAATTTGGGGCGTTACCGTAATCGAATTTAATGTGATTATATTTATCATCTTCATATATTCTAATTAACTAATGATGTTAATACAATTACATCTTTTACTATTTAATAAAGGTTTAAGATTTAAGACTTAAACGACCCGTGTGTATACACGAGTTTAAAAATAGTAAAAAAAAATATCGAAAGATAATTATAGTTTGCAAATTTTGTAAGTATAATTTTAGAGGATGTTTAGGAGAATATTATGTTCATCTTTAAACATTATGTTCATTAACTTTTAAAACTAATCGTACTGTTGTAGTGTTGTTGAACACAAATAGGGGTAGCCGGGCTTTAAAGCCACAAACAAGTTTGAGCGTTGAGACTTGAGTGGGTCGGGTCGGATCACACTCGTTTGAGTTTTGACCCATTTTCAATCGCACACTCCTCACGCTTGCCAAAAACACTAACCGAACGGTTTTAGAAACAATAAAATGGATCAAATCACAAATATCTTCAAAAATTCAAATTATTTTTTCACTCCCGCCTTTTGTTGCTCATACTAAATGGAATCGCCGTTTCCAGATTCAACTGAACAGCTCGTTGCGTCAGCTCTTCTCCTTCTTTCTTCGTCTCCAAGGTAACTCAATCAAATTCAACAATATCAATCATCGTCACTGTAAATTCATGTTACGTTACGTTAATTTGAAAATTAAATTGAATGAGTTTTCTGTTGCTTTTGAATGGTCCAGCTATGAAGAAATCACATCTAAGTGCAAAATTGATCGCTCAGAGAATTTGTTGCCGAGTAAATCGTTTTCGAGGTCATCCGCATCATCTACTGTGAGTAGCGACGGTGTTTCTTCCGATGGAGCTAACCGACGCGGTCTTCGTTTCGGTGCTAGCGATTTATCTCGTTCTGAACGTGAGATTAATCTTAAGGTAATCGTTTCTACTTTATTGATGCTAATTTAATTCGATCGAACAGAAGCTCTGTTTCATACATAATTCGTAGTTTAGCTAGATTTGAAGTTATGTATGAATTATACACTTAATATGTATAGTTGTATATTCAGTTCGTAATTTCTGAATTCCGTTCGAGATCTGTTTATGTTTGAAATTAGTAATCACATATCCTGAATTTTAGATATTCTGTAGGTCTCTGTTTTTCCGTGAATCGTTTGCATCAGCTTCTTATTACCTACTTCTTATTTCTATTCGAATTTGTGTTTTGAAATGTTTAATTTCACTTTGAAGCATTTTTTGAGTTATACTCGAGTAGTTACGAGCTTAATTTTAGCTGTTATCGTTGTGTTGTACTCCGTATTGTATTTTAAGTATTATTATTGGCGTTCTGCACAAAAAGCAATTTCATATTGATGAATATGATTGTTTGGATTTGAATTCCAGGTGGTGAGAAAGAGTAGATCAAAAACTGTATGTATCTCCAATTGCCGTCAAACTGAACGGAAAGTTGCGTTTCCGACCGCTAGTTTGTCGGAGACAACAGAAGGTTCGTCGTGTGTGACAGGTGGCTCTAGCAGCTTCGTTTCCAGCTCGGATAGCTGTAAGTCGAAGAAGGTGAGAAAAAAGAAGCCGTTACCTCAAGATGTGAAGAAGAACATGATGAAGAAAAAGAAGCCGTATTATGTGGACAGCTCGGCTCATCTGATGCGTCGATCTGAAGCCATACTGAAAGTGCTGGGTCATGTTGGCTATGCTTCTGAAGTAAGGATTCGTCAGTTGCTCGGTGATAGCCCGGACACCAGCAAAGCCCTGAGAATGTAAAGCATTATTCTCTACTAACACATGAGCTGCCACGTCGCATTTTAGTGTCTTATTGAGCGTTAGAGATCCTGATTTATGTTCAAACAGATCCACATTCTATGATTTGTAGTTCCCCTTTTCTCTAAACAATAAAATGTTGCAATTTTATAATTAATGAAAATGATATTGGTTTCCTAATCAAAAATACAAATGCATATCACAAACTTTAGAGGTTACCGGTAAACATGGGAGTTGCCAAGCATGTAGTATCCAGAATGTAACACTGATGAATATTACACGTGTGTAAATATGATTGGTGCTTAAATGTTGTGTTAGGTTGCTGAAGAAAGATAAGGTGAGAAGGTCAGGAGCTGGAGGGAGAAGAGATCCATTCATTTATCAGGTAACCCCTTGATGCCAGGGACTGTATATTTCTAACATATATAGGTTGTTGTAGTTCTAATTATCTACATAATCTTTGTTTAACATGACATATATGACAGAGTCAAGATATGCAATTTTGTTGACCAAAAATATTTGCATATCTGGTCATCACCAAACGTTGAACTTAGTATTCTACTTATTGATTCGCTTACTTTTCGTGAGAAGACACGATCTTAAGCTATAAGCGTCGTCTAACTAAGTAACAATGGTTGATTTTTGCAGATAGCTGCAAAGTAGCTGCTTAATTTGGAGAATTTGGTATGACCGGTATATATATAGATATAGAGGTACGGTTTAATATAGGATTCCACTAACTAGAAAGATTTGTTTATGATATGATTCCACTTATTATAGTAAGTTTTGCCTATCGAAGTGAAAACATACGGATTTCATGCCTAATAATAGGAGAGTATATATAAACATAAGGCCACAAGTTCAAGTAATTTTGGGCAGAGTTATATAAGCTTATTATATTACACAGTATTCGTTTAGAAAAGTACTTGAGATCGACTGATAATTCAAGTGTGTAAACATAAATGTCTCATGATTAATAATGTCTTGTCTTTATTAAATTACTTTCAAAATAGCGATTGGCTTTATCTATACATACCCCCTAAAAATTACTCACCGTACCACTTTTGCATTTTTTAAAAATAAAAGGTACAGAAAAAGTACAGAATGTAAGAAAAAGTGACGGAATAAAGTACAGAAAAGGTACAGAAAAATTAATTTAAAATAAATAAATGGTACATGGTGGTATATAAAGCATGTACCTAGCGATTATGTGTATGAGTTAAAAAATCAAAAGATAGAAGTGTACCGGGAAAATTCGTGACATAACCAACTTAAATGTTACTCCCTCCGTCCCATTATAAGTGTCAAGTTTTAACTTTTGAAAGTCTATATTTTACAATTTTGACCTTAATTTTTTTTGTGTTATATAATATGTGATGCAAAATATTTGAATGGATTGGATTTTAAATGTATTTTCATTGATATAGTTTTCATCAGGTATTATATAACACAAACAAAAATATTTAACAAAGCTAGTATGTTACTATGTTATCAAAGTTATTCAGCAAAAAATTTAACTGCTAACTGACGTCATAATTGATGTCGATGGATAAAGACAAGAATGGAAAGATCACCTCGGAAAATGTTCCCGGCCTGGATATATATGACGTCCCTTTCCGAAGTGGGCCTGAATAAATATTATTTACTGTATGGTTTTTTTTCGAAAAAAACCACTTACTTACTTTTTTATATTTGTAGGTATCAATTAATTTTTTCTTCTAAAAATGAACTACTAATTAAAAAACGAAAAAAGGTATCACTACCGTAAACAAAAAAAATATGTATATGTCATCCGGTAGATTTGTGCAACGTAGATAAGGTTGTATTATCAAGATTGTAAAAGTGATGGCATTCTAATCAAATCCACCGGATGTCATATACATTTTTTTCTTGTTTCCGGTAATGATACCCTTTTTTGTTCGTTTTTTAATTAGTGGTTCATTTTTTTGAAAAAAAAAATTGTCGATACCCACAAATGTAAAAAAGTAAGTTTGTGGTTCTTTTTTCAAGAAAAAACCCCTAATATTTATCCCATTTTGTGAGATAATCGGATGATACAAATAGACAAATTTCTTGTTTGTAAGAAGAGAAGTTTATACAATTCATAAACTAACATGTTAGTTAGAAAAGATTTTATATTTATTCTATAAAAAGATATACACTGTAACGTGTTAGCCTTTAATGTTCTATATATGTTTATGGGTTTGCGGTTGTTACTACGAGTATTTGTTAATGAAAACAAAAACCATATCTTCCTCTGCCCTCTGTTTCCCCACGTTGCCCACTATTTTATCTTTCTTTTATTACGTACAAGATATAGAATTAAATAATAAATCTATGTAATGGTAAATTGGTAACATTTCAATAACAAACGTACATGATGAAACTAGCACGCCCCTATTTTTATACGCACCGTGTATATACATAAACTGATAAACACAAAAATATATAAAAAGTTTTCCTATGCTAAATTATGAGTATACGATTGTCTTGCTTTATACTCTTTACGTCAAATATCAAGTGTTCCCAATTATAATACTATACACGTCTTTATTAAAAAAAAAACGTAATCAAATATATATTATGTAAAAGATACGTTTTTACTCTTAATTTTTATACAGTTTTCTATGAAACAATTAATAAAAAATAAATAAATTATAGATATAAATTAGAAAAGTTTATGTACAAGCACACACTTATATTAAATTAAAAACAAATTAAAATAAAACAGTGAAGTGAACACACAGATGGACTATATATATCTTTGCTAGTACAAGATACAATACTGGAGTTCTCACCCCACAGAATCCAATAATAAAATAAACCGACTTGTACATCATTTTGAAGAAAACAACAAAACCATTTACAGTCACCTTCGCCAATCATAAATTAATCAACCCACAGAAATTAAAACACATACACCCAACCAACCACCGCCTTACTATATAAACACACACTCCAATTTCATTTACATACAAAATATTTCATAACTAAAATATATCTTTCATGGATCGCACAATGTCTAAAACTACCCAAGATGTCGTTACAGAACCGGTGACTACAAAACTACAAATCGCTCATAACGATCAGTCTGCTTTCGACAAAGAGGTTGTTCTTCGTCGAATTCGGTACCATAAATGTTTACGTAAACTCAAAGCCACTTTTGAGTCTCTGGTAGCCAATAAGCAGAGTACTAGTAGTAACGACGCATATGATCAACCCATCGATTTTTTCACTTCTCCTTGAAGATTAATTATATTAGTTATTTGAAGATGTACGGAACATCGTTGGGTGGGGATGTACGACACGGAAATACGATGAGGTGATGTACAACAAGTGATGCGGTGTGTACAAGTCTTGATTGCAAGGGATATGATCGATGGTGATAACTGATAACACAGACTTGATTGCAACGAAAGGGTTTTGAGGTTGTTGGCAAGGTGTTTAGTTGTAACTTTTCGGTCTGTTTGCTTAAGTCTTGATAAAAATAAAATGGTAAGTAAATAAAATGAGAGGCTTATCTTGTAACTATGATAATGTTTTTTTTTTGGTTTTATTTAATCTTACAAATGTGTAACACCGTATTTAGTGGTGTAGTTAAAAAATAACGGTGTGATATATGTACATTTTTTATTTAGTATGTGGATAATTGTATTATATATGGTAGGCATATTTTGTTATGTACAAACTATATCATTAAAATTAAAATAATGATAATTGATAAGCTGATTTTCTTAAATAAAACGACCTAATAAAGTGAAGGCATTTTGACATATAACATTTCATAATTGGGATTCATAATTCGTCTAGTTTCTTGTAAGTTAGTGTGTATAAATCGGGGGATAATAAGTTATGGACAATTGGATAATAACTCATGCATGTGATATATTGCGTTTTACATCTTCTTACAATTGCATGACTTTCATTCTAAAATGGCCTATTATTTTGTATCGTACTAGGTTCATAATTTACAAGTTGGGCTTGCTCATCAGAAGTGAAATTTACATGGGTTTTTTCGGTGGAAATACCTTGCGCTCAAATTTTGAAGGATTACGAAGGAAAACTATATGTGTTTTATACTAGTAACATACTTGTTAAACTCTTACGATTCACGAGTCGACTCTTACAAGTCGAGTTAAAAATCTAAAAAGCGAGACGACTCGGACCCCGACTCTTAAATGACTTTGACTCTTACGAGTCGTTTATTGACTCTTTCAGGTCGTGTACTCGTGTGTGACTCCTCCGAGTATTGTGCGACTCTTACGATTATGAAAATCATACAAACTATTAGTGTAACATATACAAAAATAAAAGGACAAAATAGAAAAAGAAGTGACTATAATATATTTTAAATTAAATATTTGTGTTGATTAATTACATGTAAACGATTCAATTGTTGACCCTAACAATGTCTTACTTAACTTATAGAACAAAAATCCTAAACAATAATATACATATACATATAAATATATATATTTGTTGTAAAATATCGACTCTTACGAGTCTAGTCGAGTCACGAGTTAAAAATTAAGATTCCGAATCATGAGTTGAGTCACGAGTTAACGACTATGTTTTATAAAGTTATCAATTTAACCCAAAAAATCCTAATCATTGTAATTATTTTTACATTTTAAAGACGCTATTTTCATTACTTTTTTTCCTAAAAACAAAAGAAATATAAACGAATAATTATAATGGGCTAATAATTGGTGCTGTCAATAGCATTATTATTTGGTGTCGTTGACCAATAAGAAATAAAGTAAATATTCATATTTTACATTTGCAACCCCTTAACTTTTTTAGATGCACATATTCGATCCTCGAGTTAAAGTTAACTGCACAATTGAATCCGTGCAGTTTAGCTGCACGGAATATTTCCCCAATTACAATTTGCAAATTGCTGCAAGTATAATTTTAAAGGATGTTTAGGAGAATATATTAATATAATATTCATCTTTAAACAATACGTTCATGTCACCAAATAATATTGTGTATATTAAAGTATTAAGATATTGTCAAAATAGATTGAACGTATTATCAAAATAGATTGAACACAATTTAAAGCAGATAGATGATACAAATAATATTGTGTATATTAAAGTATTAAGATATTGTATTATGAGATACGTGGTGTAAACTCTTTTCAACCATTTCCTAAATCGTGATCATATAAATATTCAACGCAACATTTGAAACGCCCCGAAAACAGAACCATTTTTTTTTCCGGTTCCCACAGCTCGGTCCCACATATCGTATATTTGATACCGTATTCTCATCTTTACATTTTGACCCAAAACAAGACAACGGGTGAAACGCCCAAATTTTTCTTTTTTTTTTTTACATTTGTAAAGAATACTAACTATTTATAAAGAATACTAACACTTTATAAAGAATACTAACTATTTATTTTCTAAAGAATGCTAACATTTTCAAAGAATACTAACTTCTGACACGCGTATTTCCCAAACCACAAATAGTTAGACTCTAAAACTTTACACGCACATTCATTTGACCAAAATAAAGGTTTTCCTTTTCGGACTTTTCCAAAATTCTCAAAAATGCTAAATCTGAGCGAATGACTGTTTTTGGACCCAAAACGCCACTTTTACTTGAAGTGTCAAAATACAAACCACATAGAATCTGACCAAAACACTTTACACTCTTATTAAACATCTCAAAACAAGTCTAAAGCATATTCCATAAGTACTATAACGATAATCCATACAAACATAGTGTAAAAGCTTTCTTTTGACCCAAATCGACACTTTTTGACCCGTTTCACTAAATAACCTCTTTTTGACCACAAATTCGACCAATACCAACCATGTTTGACTACATTGACTCTATTGACCATACTTTGACTTTCAACCCACCAATCACATAAAACTTTGACCATCCAACGTGTTTCTTCCATTCAAACCATAACACTAGTTACATACATATATATATATATTCCAACATTTCTTCAAAACACATATATATTCTATTCGACATTAGGGTTGACCTTCAAAGTCAACCATCTGACAAACGACATGTACATTGTTTGACTTCTAAAAACTTTGACTCATGGGCGTATTACACAAGCTTTCATCAAAACGATAATTAGAGAGGGGAGCAAACACTCACAACACACTAGCAATCCACGTCAATCCCTTCTAATTGCCTTGCCCTCCCTTTTCCCGAGATCACCTAAAAACATAAACCACATAACGAATAAGCAATCTTGCTTAGTGAGCACATAGGCTAATCAATTAAATAATTCTTCACATATACAACAATCATTGATCCACATAATTCAATATATACACTTACACACAAAATCACCGAATCATCATATTAATTCAACACTATTATTGTCACTGTCACTTTCACTATACACTTCTTAGTACCATACCACGTCGGCATGCATACCAAGTCAACAACACTATATCACTATTCTTAGTACCATACCACGTCGGCATGCATACCAAGATCAACAACACTGTAATCACTATCACTATCACTGTTACATGATCGTGCAAACCTCTTGCTCGGAAGCAATCCGGTACATACACAACCATGTTCTCTTTAATATTCAACATTCATATAATAACACAATTAAATAATAAACAACAAACACATGATTGTGCAAACCTCTAGCTCGGAAGCTATCCGGTACATACACAACCATTATTATTTAATCAATCCCTATACTACTCACCTTTGTCTTCGATTGATGATTCACAAGATACAACAATTGATGAATTGCCCAACTCTTTAACACCTAATCATACAACACACAACAACACATTTAAATATCTAGAATTCATTAATTTAAACTAATAACCTCTATATGATAACTCCCCCACTTTGATTCAACTAATTCCAATTATTAATCACTAACATATTCATTAGTTCTACCATCATGTTCATAATCACTTCAGTTTCATTTGACCAACATATTACACTTAAATCCTTATACAAACATGTTATTCATACTATATTAACATCACTAATAACATAATTGAACTTATTAACATCATTACACAAGATTTATCAAAACCCTAGAATTTCATTCAAGAACACTATCATTAAATTCATCACTTTTAACTTGTTATTTGATGACCACTAAGCTTATAATCACTAACAAACAACAATTCTAACAATTATATACCCTAATTTCGTGTTTGATTTCACTAATTTCACTAAACCCACTAAACCCCCATATTTAGGTTAAAAAGGATAAAGATTCACTTACAGAGATTATTAAGATGAAGAAGATGATGTTAGAAGATGATTACTCAAAGATTGAAGCTTGAATTAAGGTTTGATTTTAAGGATTTGATGGTGTATATGGTTCCTGCGATCTTTCTGTAGCTTCGGGAAGTGTTTTTAGAAGGTAATAGAACAAATGAAGAAGCTTCAGACTCCTCCACGTATTTTACTGTATAATTATTTAACTTTATTTATTTTACAGTCTGGAACTGGTAATTCGTTTTACGTTTTTCACTATATCACACTATTTACACACTATTTCTTCATAATAAAATTATATCTGCGTACGAAATTAAATTCCTGAAATTTGGAATGTTACAACTCTCCCTCACTTAAACTGTTCATGTCCTCACGAACCTCTTTTAGTACACTAAAATCACTATAAAGATCACATATTTAAGCAACATAGTATTCATTTATATGCAACAGGAAAGGGGTACCAGAGATTTAATGGCTCAAGAGTCGGATAAATGTGAGCAGGTGTGAAAATAAGGTACCTGACGCCACATCATGTGACTCTTTCGCCTCTTCAGAGGTTACCTGAAACGCACGTGGCCTAGACCTCAAACCATCTGACCTTAACTTATCCTCTACCTCTTTTCGCCTCTCCCTCATTCTATCGGGACAATCAGCCTGCACATGATCATCTTTAAAACAATGATAACATAAACGGTTAGGACTTGGGCAATTTAATGCCATATGACTGGGCCTTCCACACTTAAAACACTTGCACTCTCCGACATGTTTTCTTCCGCACTTATTACAAGGAGGTAATTCTTGTGTTTGAGTTTGAGGACGATATTGTTGTAATGGTCGTGGTTGTGGTACAGTTTCTTCAAATCTAAGCTTCTTAAATGACCCAGGTTGCGAAGTTGTGGTTTGTTCTACTCTCTTCTTACTTGTAATCTCAACAACTCTATCCTGCAAATCTTTCTCACGTACTAAGGCTCGGTTCAGTATCTTGGCTATAGTAGTATAGATGGTGGGGTCAATGGATTCACGAATATCAAGATTCAGATGTCGATAGTAATGGTCAGTCAACAACTTTTGATTAGAAGTATACTCAGGACAAAATTTAGATTTTTCATGAAAAATCTTAGAGTATTCAGCAACAGACCTACTCCCTTGATCAATCGCTAAAAATTCTCCTTTTAACTTTTCAATCTCAACAAGTGGCGAGAATTCTGCCTTGAATATTTCCTTAAATTTATCCCATGTAAATTTTGAAGCTACATCAAAACTATAAATTTCAACCTGAGAATTCCACCACTCATGTGCGTCTCCCTTCAACTGATGCGCAGCAAATAATACTTTTAATTCATCAGGACACTTACACAACAGAAAGGTTTCCTCTACTTCACTTAACCATCGGGTGCTAATAATAGGATTTAACTCTCCAAGAAATTCAGGTGGTTTACAACTTGCGAAACGCTTATACACAAACTGCTCTTTCTCTGTAACAGTTCCATGTTGAGTTGTTGTAGTTTCGACACTAGTTGAAGGATTATTTATATTTGGATTTTTTTGTTCGAATTCATTTATTCGTTCAGTTATTATCTTCTCAACTTTAGAAAGTATTGTTGGAGTAAAAGCCTCAAGAGCTTTCCTGATTATTCTCTTTATTACCACTTCGTCATCCGGATGTAAATCCCTATTAATCACATTCTCCTCACGCGGGGGAGAATGTCCCGAAATATCCTCATCACCCTGATTCGTAGGAGCATCCATTTACACTATAAAATTAACACTTTAGTCAGCTTATTCACTTTCCACATAACATAACATAACATAAACAATATATAAACTTCGTATTCAAATCATCATAAACAACTTTTCACTTAAATCAGATCTCATTTAAGAGTTTTGAATTACCTATGTGCAACAGTATAATATAACTGCGTTGGCCAGACGTAGTAATATTATACTAAATACACACTTCAATTCAACACCCTTAAACATAATTGACACATAGCAAAATCACTTTCATTATTATACTCATAACACTACACTACTAAAACATAACTACAAAACATAATCACGCATTCAGAATAGTTTAAGATCATGAAATCCTAAAGTGGATCACACAATTCTCTTAAACTATCGTTCTGATATCAACTTGAAACGCCCAAATTTTTTTTTTTTTTTTTACATTTGTAAAGAATACTAACTATTTATAAAGAATACTAACACTTTATAAAGAATACTAACTATTTATTTTCTAAAGAATACTAACATTTTCAAAGAATACTAACTTCTGACACGCGTATTTCCCAAACCACAAATAGTTAGACTCTAAAACTTTACACGCACATTCATTTGACCAAAATAAAGGTTTTCCTTTTCGGACTTTTCCAAAATTCTCAAAAATGCTAAATCTGAGCGAATGACTGTTTTTGGACCCAAAACGCCACTTTTACTTGAAGTGTCAAAATACAAACCACATAGAATCTGACCAAAACACTTTACACTCTTATTAAACATCTCAAAACAAGTCTAAAGCATATTCCATAAGTACTATAACGATAATCCATACAAACATAGTGTAAAAGCTTTCTTTTGACCCAAATCGACACTTTTTGACCCGTTTCACTAAATAACTTCTTTTTGACCACAAATTCGACCAATACCAACCATGTTTGACTACATTGACTCTATTGACCATACTTTGACTTTCAACCCACTAATCACATAAAACTTTGACCATCTAACGTGTTTCTTCCATTCAAACCATAACACTAGTTACATACATATATATATATATTCCAACATTTCTTCAAAACACATATATATTCTATTCGACATTAGGGTTGACCTTCAAAGTCAACCATCTGACAAACGACATGTACATTGTTTGACTTCTAAAAACTTTGACTCATGGGCGTATTACACAAGCTTTCATCAAAACGATAATTAAAGAGGGGAGCAAACACTCACAACACACTAGCAATCCACGTCAATCCCTTCTAATTGCCTTGCCCTCCCTTTTCCCGAGATCACCAAAAAACATAAACCACATAACGAATAAGCAATCTTGCTTAGTGAGCACATAGGCTAATCAATTAAATAATTCTTCACATATACAACAATCATTGATCCACATAATTCAATATATACACTTACACACAAAATCACCGAATCATCATATTAATTCAACACTATTATTGTCACTGTCACTTTCACTATACACTTCTTAGTACCATACCACGTCGGCATGCATACCAAGTCAACAACACTATATCACTATTCTTAGTACCATACCACGTCGGCATGCATACCAAGATCAACAACACTGTAATCACTATCACTATCACTGTTACATGATCGTGCAAACCTCTTGCTCGGAAGCAATCCGGTACATACACAACCATGTTCTCTTTAATATTCAACATTCATATAATAACACAATTAAATAATAAACAACAAACACATGATTGTGCAAACCTCTAGCTCGGAAGCTATCCGGTACATACACAACCATTATTATTTAATCAATCCCTATACTACTCACCTTTGTCTTCGATTGATGATTCACAAGATACAACAATTGATGAATTGCCCAACTCTTTAACACCTAATCATACAACACACAACAACACATTTAAATCTCTAGAATTCATTAATTTAAACTAATAACCTCTATATGATAACTCCCCCACTTTGATTCAACTAATTCCAATTATTAATCACTAACATATTCATTAGTTCTACCATCATGTTCATAATCACTTCAGTTTCATTTGACCAACATATTACACTTAAATCCTTATACAAACATGTTATTCATACTATATTAACATCACTAATAACATAATTGAACTTATTAACATCATTACACAAGATTTATCAAAACCCTAGAATTTCATTCAAGAACACTATCATTAAATTCATCACTTTTAACTTGTTATTTGATGACCACTAAGCTTATAATCACTAACAAACAACAATTCTAACAATTATATACCCTAATTTCGTGTTTGATTTCACTAATTTCACTAAACCCACTAAACCCCCATATTTAGGTTAAAAAGGATAAAGATTCACTTACAGAGATTATTAAGATGAAGAAGATGATGTTAGAAGATGATTACTCAAAGATTGAAGCTTGAATTAAGGTTTGATTTTAAGGATTTGATGGTGTATATGGTTCCTGCGATCTTTCTGTAGCTTCAGGAAGTGTTTTTAGAAGGTAATAGAACAAATGAAGAAGCTTCAGACTCCTCCACGTATTTTACTGTATAATTATTTAACTTTATTTATTTTACAGTCTGGAACTGGTAATTCGTTTTACGTTTTTCACTATATCACACTATTTACACACTATTTCTTCATAATAAAATTATATCTGCGTACGAAATTAAATTCCTGAAATTTGGAATGTTACAACGGGGTATGCAAATTACCAACCATGTAGTACAGGTAGGTAAAACAACCTTGTTTTAGCTAGAACAAGCTTGTTTTAGACTAGAACAAGCCTGTTCTAGTGGTAACAGACTCAAATTTTTGACCAAATTCAAACCCGCATAACTTTTAAACCGTTTTGAGTTAGACCCTGAAAATATGCATGCGCCTCCAAAATGACAAAATGAAACTTTCTATTTTTACACTTTTCCAAATTTCCCAAAAACGACCATTTTAGACGTGTGAGTTGTTTTTGACCGTTTTAACCACTTTTGGACTACACTTCAAATCACAAACCAGACACAATCATGATCTGACTTTTTGCACACTTGTTTGACTCACCAAAACATACTTCAAGCATACAACAAACAACTCCTAATACTAACACATTTATATATCCTCTTATGACTAGTTTCAACCCATTTGACCCGTTTCACCAAAACAACCATATACCACCACAACTCTACCCAAAACCATATATGTTTGACCATTATAACCCTGTTGACTATATGTCAACTTCACATTTGACTAACCAATCACATTCGACACTAAATCACTTTTCACCACTTTGACCCAAACCAAACCAATCATATGACTTCATACACTTGATAACCACATACACTAGACACCATATTTCAGTTTGACTTTCAAAGTCAACTACTATATATTGACCAACATATTTAATTCGAAAACTCTTTGTTTGGGCGATTTACACAATTGGGCATCAAAACAACAATTCAAAAGAAAGAAGCATATTCTAACCATAAGCATGCTCCATATCCATGTCACTAGCTTCTCATAACCCTTCTATCCACATGTCGCTAGCCAAACATCAACCTACAACATAAACACTGAAACGGGTAAGCACAACTGCTTAGTGAGTACACAGGCAATCAAACAAGCAATACACATAACACTTAACACATAACACATATCAACACAATACATAAACACAAAATCACTAGGCCCTGAACACTGGACACTAAACACTGTGTTAACCGCAGTTAACTCTCTGATCACCACTAAATCTTTACACATAATCATATCACATAACTTAACCATCAACAATCAAAACACTAATCAACACATCTTTTAACATAATCTTAAATACATATAAGAAACAAAACATATAATAAGCAACTCTCACTTGATTGTATAATCCTCTAGCTCGGAAGCTATCCGAAAAAACATACAATCAATTCATACACGGCTCACCACATAATCACTATTTAATCCACATATATCAACAAATCATCTTCCACCCGATTGTGTAGCCTCTTGCTCGGAAGCAATCCGGATCCAACACAATCGAATCATATACTATTCGTCACCAATTCTTTTCCTTTACCTTTAAGCTAGTGACTTACTCATTACTTGACTAACATCAAGCTAATGAGGAATCACTACTTTTCTTACCAAGAAACAATTAAACACATAACAATTAAGCACAATTAAGAAATTTAACACAACAGCTAATTTAAGCAATAAACACAATTAAATAAACATAACAAATAACTTATTCTTTGATTGTGTAAACCTCTAGCCCGCAAGCTATACGGTACTACACAATCACATCACCTGTTTAACCCCCGTATCACTCACCACAATCTCTTAAACGACGATTTCACCATCTTGATCAACATAAGCCTCCACTTCTTTGTCACCTACATAATTCGTACATAATACATAACAAAACTCTTAGACACTAACAATCATAATCAAACTAACTAATGATCATATCCATACTCTATTAACACCTCTAATTACGCTTTTAATTTCATATGGTTTCTTCCCCACTTTGGTTAATCTTACTTCATTAACATCATAATTAACTTCTTTGAGCTTATTTCATGATTTCATAAAAATCTAGCATGAACCCTAGAATCATCCATCATAATTTCATCACTTTTATCATGTTGTTTGATTACTAACAAACTCTATTACACTCCTAAACATCAATTCTATCAATTTCTAGTTTCAACTTTGTAACATTCCAAATTTCAGGAATTTAATTTCGTACGCAGATATAATTTTATTATGAAGAAATAGTGTGTAAATAGTGTGATATAGTGAAAAACGTAAAACGAATTACCAGTTCCAGACTGTAAAATAAATAAAGTTAAATAATTATACAGTAAAATACGTGGAGGAGTCTGAAGCTTCTTCATTTGTTCTATTACCTTCTAAAAACACTTCCTGAAGCTACCGAAAGATCGCAGGAACCATATACAGCATCAAATCCTTAAAATCAAACCTTAATTCAAGCTTCAATCTTTGAGTAATCATCTTCTAACATCATCTTCTTCATCTTAATAATCTCTGTAAGTGAATCTTTATCCTTTTTAACCTAAATATGGGGGTTTAGTGGGTTTAGTGAAATTAGTGAAATCAAACACGAAATTAGGGTATATAATTGTTAGAATTGTTGTTTGTTAGTGATTATAAGCTTAGTGGTCATCAAATAACAAGTTAAAAGTGATGAATTTAATGATAGTGTTCTTGAATGAAATTCTAGGGTTTTGATAAATCTTGTGTAATGATGTTAATAAGTTCAATTATGTTATTAGTGATGTTAATATAGTATGAATAACATGTTTGTATAAGGATTTAAGTGTAATATGTTGGTCAAATGAAATTGAAGTGATTATGAACATGATGGTAGAACTAATGAATATGTTAGTGATTAATAATTGGAATTAGTTGAATCAAAGTGGGGGAGTTATCATATAGAGGTTATTAGTTTAAATTAATGAATTCTAGAGATTTAAATGTGTTGTTGTGTGTTGTATGATTAGGTGTTAAAGAGTTGGGCAATTCATCAATTGTTGTATCTTGTGAATCATCAATCGAAGACAAAGGTGAGTAGTATAG
This sequence comes from Helichrysum umbraculigerum, assembly GCA_949592205.1. Classification (NCBI taxonomy): domain Eukaryota; kingdom Viridiplantae; phylum Streptophyta; class Magnoliopsida; order Asterales; family Asteraceae; genus Helichrysum; species Helichrysum umbraculigerum. Next base: position 324,942,718 of record CATIUR010000001.1, on the reverse strand, counting down.
GGATTGATTAAATAATAATGGTTGTGTATGTACCGGATAGCTTCCGAGCTAGAGGTTTGCACAATCATGTGTTTGTTGTTTATTATTTAATTGTGTTATTATATGAATGTTGAATATTAAAGAGAACATGGTTGTGTATGTACCGGATTGCTTCCGAGCAAGAGGTTTGCACGATCATGTAACAGTGATAGTGATAGTGATTACAGTGTTGTTGATCTTGGTATGCATGCCGACGTGGTATGGTACTAAGAATAGTGATATAGTGTTGTTGACTTGGTATGCATGCCGACGTGGTATGGTACTAAGAAGTGTATAGTGAAAGTGACAGTGACAATAATAGTGTTGAATTAATATGATGATTCGGTGATTTTGTGTGTAAGTGTATATATTGAATTATGTGGATCAATGATTGTTGTATATGTGAAGAATTATTTAATTGATTAGCCTATGTGCTCACTAAGCAAGATTGCTTATTCGTTATGTGGTTTATGTTTTTAGGTGATCTCGGGAAAAGGGAGGGCAAGGCAATTAGAAGGGATTGACGTGGATTGCTAGTGTGTTGTGAGTGTTTGCTCCCCTCTTTAATTATCGTTTTGATGAAAGCTTGTGTAATACGCCCATGAGTCAAAGTTTTTAGAAGTCAAACAATGTACATGTCGTTTGTCAAATGGTTGACTTTGAAGGTCAACCCTAATGTCGAATAGAATATATATGTGTTTTGAAGAAATGTTGGAATATATATATATGTATGTAACTAGTGTTATGGTTTGAATGGAAGAAACACGTTGGATGGTCAAAGTTTTATGTGATTGGTGGGTTGAAAGTCAAAGTATGGTCAATAGAGTCAATGTAGTCAAACATGGTTGGTATTGGTCGAATTTGTGGTCAAAAAGAGGTTATTTATTGAAACGGGTCAAAAGGTGTCGATTTGGGTCAAAAGAAAGCTTTTACACTATGTTTGTATGGATTATCGTTATAGTACTTATGGAATATGCTTTAGACTTGTTTTGAGATGTTTAATAAGAGTGTAAAGTGTTTTGGTCAGATTCTATGTGGTTTGTATTTTGACACTTCAAGTAAAAGTGGCGTTTTGGGTCCAAAAACAGTCATTCGCTCAGATTTAGCATTTTTGAGAATTTTGGAAAAGTCCGAAAAGGAAAACCTTTATTTTGGTCAAATGAATGTGCGTGTAAAGTTTTAGAGTCTAACTATTTGTGGTTTGGGAAATGCGCGTGTCAGAAGTTAGTATTCTTTGAAAATGTTAGTATTCTTTAGAAAATAAATAGTTAGTATTCTTTATAAAGTGTTAGTATTCTTTATAAATAGTTAGTATTCTTTACAAATGTAAAAAAAAAAAGAAAAATTTGGGCGTTTCAAGTTGGTATCAGAGCGATAGTTTAAGAGAATTGTGTGATCCACTTTAGGATTTCATGATCTTAAACTATTCTGAATGCGTGATTATGTTTTGTAGTTATGTTTTAGTAGTGTAGTGTTATGAGTATAATAATGAAAGTGATTTTGCTATGTGTTAATTATGTTTAAGGGTGTTGAATTGAAGTGTGTATTTAGTATAATATTACTACGTCTGGCCAACGCAGTTATATTATACTGTTGCACATAGGTAATTCAAAACTCTTAAATGAGATCTGATTTAAGTGAAAAGTTGTTTATGATGATTTGAATACGAAGTTTATGTATTGTTTATGTTATGTTATGTTATGTTATGTGGAAAGTGAATAAGCTGACTAAAGTGTTAATTTTATAGTGTAAATGGATGCTCCTACGAATCAGGGTGATGAGGATATTTCGGGACATTCTCCCCCGCGTGAGGAGAATGTGATTAATAGGGATTTACATCCGGATGACGAAGCGGTAATAAAGAGAATAATCGGGAAAGCTCTTGAGGCTTTTACTCCAACAATACTTTCTAAAGTTGAGAAGATAATAACTGAACGAATAAATGAATTCGAACAAAAAAATCCAAATATAAATAATCCTTCAACTAGTGTCGAAACTACAACAACTCAACATGGAACTGTTACAGAGAAAGAGCAGTTTGTGTATAAGCGTTTCGCAAGTTGTAAACCACCTGAATTTCTTGGAGAGTTAAATCCTATTATTAGCACCCGATGGTTAAGTGAAGTAGAGGAAACCTTTCTGTTGTGTAAGTGTCCTGATGAATTAAAAGTATTATTTGCTGCGCATCAGTTGAAGGGAGACGCACATGAGTGGTGGAATTCTCAGGTTGAAATTTATAGTTTTGATGTAGCTTCAAAATTTACATGGGATAAATTTAAGGAAATATTCAATGCAGAATTCTCGCCACTTGCTGAGATTGAAAAGTTAAAAGGAGAATTTTTAGCGATTGATCAAGGGAGTAGGTCTGTTGCTGAATACTCTAAGATTTTTCATGAAAAATCTAAATTTTGTCCTGAGTATACTTCTAATCAAAAGTTGTTGACTGACCATTACTATCGACATCTGAATCTTGATATTCGTGAATCCATTGACCCCACCATCTATACTACTATAGCCAAGATACTGAACCGAGCCTTAGTACGTGAGAAAGATTTGCAGGATAGAGTTGTTGAGATTACAAGTAAGAAGAGAGTAGAACAAACCACAACTTCGCAACCTGGGTCATTTAAGAAGCTTAGATTTGAAGAAACTGTACCACAACCACGACCATTACAACAATATCGTCCTCAAACTCAAACACAAGAATTACCTCCTTGTAATAAGTGCGGAAGAAAACATGTCGGAGAGTGCAAGTGTTTTAAGTGTGGAAGGCCCGGTCATATGGCATTAAATTGCCCAAGTCCTAACCGTTTATGTTATCATTGTTTTAAAGATGATCATGTGCAGGCTGATTGTCCCGATAGAATGAGGGAGAGGCGAAAAGAGGTAGAGGATAAGTTAAGGTCAGATGGTTTGAGGTCTAGGCCACGTGCATTTCAGATAACCGCTGAAGAGGCGAAAGAGTCACATGATGTGGCGTCAGGTACCTTATTTTCACACCTGCTCACATTTATCCGACTCTTGAGCCATTAAATCTCTGGTACCCCTTTCCTGTAGCATATAAATGAATACTATGTTGCTTAAATATGTGATCTTTATAGTGATTTTAGTGTACTAAAAGAGGTTCGTGAGGACACGAACAGTTTAAGTGGGGGAGAGTTGTAACATTCCAAATTTCAGGAATTTAATTCCGTACGCAGATATAATTTTATTATGAAGAAATAGTGTGTAAATAGTGTGATATAGTGAAAAACGTAAAACGAATTACTAGTTCCAGACTGTAAAATAAATAAAGTTAAATAATTATACAGTAAAATACGTGGAGGAGTCTGAAGCTTCTTCATTTGTTCTATTACCTTCTAAAAACACTTCCTTAAGCTACAGAAAGATCGCAGGAACCATATACACCATCAAATCCTTAAAATCAAACTTTAATTCAAGCTTCAATCTTTGAGTAATCATCTTCTAACATCATCTTCTTCATCTTAATAATCTCTGTAAGTGAATCTTTATCCTTTTTAACCTAAATATGGGGGTTTAGTGGGTTTAGTGAAATTAGTGAAATCAAACACGAAATTAGGGTATATAATTGTTAGAATTGTTGTTTGTTAGTGATTATAAGCTTAGTGGTCATCAAATAACAAGTTAAAAGTGATGAATTTAATGATAGTGTTCTTGAATGAAATTCTAGGGTTTTGATAAATCTTGTGTAATGATGTTAATAAGTTCAATTATGTTATTAGTGATGTTAATATAGTATGAATAACATGTTTGTATAAGGATTTAAGTGTAATATGTTGGTCAAATGAAATTGAAGTGATTATGAACATGATGGTAGAACTAATGAATATGTTAGTGATTAATAATTGGAATTAGTTGAATCAAAGTGGGGGAGTTATCATATAGAGGTTATTAGTTTAAATTAATGAATTCTAGAGATTTAAATGTGTTGTTGTGTGTTGTATGATTAGGTGTTAAAGAGTTGGGCAATTCATCAATTGTTGTATCTTGTGAATCATCAATCGAAGACAAAGGTGAGTAGTATAGGGATTGATTAAATAATAATGGTTGTGTATGTACTGGATAGCTTCCGAGCTAGAGGTTTGCACAATCATGTGTTTGTTGTTTATTATTTAATTGTGTTATTATATGAATGTTGAATATTAAAGAGAACATGGTTGTGTATGTACCGGATTGCTTCCGAGCAAGAGGTTTGCACGATCATGTAACAGTGATAGTGATAGTGATTACAGTGTTGTTGATCTTGGTATGCATGCCGACGTGGTATGGTACTAAGAATAGTGATATAGTGTTGTTGACTTGGTATGCATGCCGACGTGGTATGGTACTAAGAAGTGTATAGTGAAAGTGACAGTGACAATAATAGTGTTGAATTAATATGATGATTCGGTGATTTTGTGTGTAAGTGTATATATTGAATTATGTGGATCAATGATTGTTGTATATGTGAAGAATTATTTAATTGATTAGCCTATGTGCTCACTAAGCAAGATTGCTTATTCGTTATGTGGTTTATGTTTTTAGGTGATCTCGGGAAAAGGGAGGGCAAGGCAATTAGAAGGGATTGACGTGGATTGCTAGTGTGTTGTGAGTGTTTGCTCCCCTCTTTAATTATCGTTTTGATGAAAGCTTGTGTAATACGCCCATGAGTCAAAGTTTTTAGAAGTCAAACAATGTACATGTCGTTTGTCAGATGGTTGACTTTGAAGGTCAACCCTAATGTCGAATAGAATATATATGTGTTTTGAAGAAATGTTGGAATATATATATATGTATGTAACTAGTGTTATGGTTTGAATGGAAGAAACACGTTGGATGGTCAAAGTTTTATGTGATTGGTGGGTTGAAAGTCAAAGTATGGTCAATAGAGTCAATGTAGTCAAACATGGTTGGTATTGGTCGAATTTGTGGTCAAAAAGAGGTTATTTAGTGAAACGGGTCAAAAGGTGTCGATTTGGGTCAAAAGAAAGCTTTTACACTATGTTTGTATGGATTATCGTTATAGTACTTATGGAATATGCTTTAGACTTGTTTTGAGATGTTTAATAAGAGTGTAAAGTGTTTTGGTCAGATTCTATGTGGTTTGTATTTTGACACTTCAAGTAAAAGTGGCGTTTTGGGTCCAAAAACAGTCATTCGCTCAGATTTAGCATTTTTGAGAATTTTGGAAAAGTCCGAAAAGGAAAACCTTTATTTTGGTCAAATGAATGTGCGTGTAAAGTTTTAGAGTCTAACTATTTGTGGTTTGGGAAATACGCGTGTCAGAAGTTAGTATTTTTTGAAAATGTTAGTATTCTTTAGAAAATAAATAGTTAGTATTCTTTATAAAGTGTTAGTATTCTTTATAAATAGTTAGTATTCTTTACAAATGTAAAAAAAAAAAAGAAAAATTTGGGCGTTTCAAATTTAGTATTAAAACCTTCCTTTTATCAAAACCCCATGAAAACCCATTAACTCCTCAAGAACACCAATTATAATTTGATTATAATGATGATATAAACACTAATCAATACCAATTCTATCATATTAATACCCTAATTTCGTATTAAAAGCTTTAATTCATTAAAACCCCCCATAAACATAAACCCTAGGTTAAATACATGAAGAAATCAACTTACATGTTGTTCTTGATAATTAGAAAAGATGAATTAAGCCTTAGAAACCTTGAATCAAGAATTTAGAAAAGAAATTAAAGCTTGAATCGTCCCTGTGTTTCTTCATCGTGACCTCTCTCTATTTCTCTGGAAGTATGTACGTATGTGTGTGTGAATAATAGATATAAGTATTTTAATTTTATTCCCCTTTTAAACTCTACAGTCTGGAACTGATAAAACCGTTTACGTTTTTCACTATATCTCATTATTTACATAATAATATTTCGTAATAAAAATATATCCGCGTACGATATTAATTTCCTGAAATTCGGGGTGTTATAACTCTCCCCCACTTATCTCATTCGTGTCCTCACGAATGGCACTCGTACTACTCAGTTTTAACACTATCTCTACTCATACACAAACACTTTATCATACTTAGAATGCTTCACTTAATTCACTGGTCATACATAAACACATATATCACCTAGTTTTACTCAAACGCATTATTACTATTCTCTAAAACCAAGTACATTATTAACACCAACTCTACAAGCTCTTAATCATATACCCCCTACATATTGGTTTCACATAATTTAGTGAAATACGTATCACTAGATACAAGTCTATTACTCCTACTCTCTCTATTATTTTTTATTTTTTTTTATAATATATAACACGTAATTCACATAGTTTAAACACCTCCTCTCTTACACTATATCCTAACAATCACACTAAATCAATTTGATATTTGATAACTCCAACAATTCCATGTGAAATAGCATAATATAACTACGGTGATCAGGCGTAGACATATTATGTTATACACACTTCGTTCTCAAGTTATTTCATATCATCGATTTCTAATGTGATTCTCACACAAACACATAACATACAAATCAATTAACAGTTTACACACAATAAGTAACAATTTAACAGTTAAACACATAGTCAAAAATTACTTCATTACTTATATATCTTACCTTATTTGCACATACAAACTTCAACAATTAACTATTTAGCATAATCATAACAATTCAAACAACATATAATGGTTTAAGTTTAAGCAATCTTATCATGGATCACCTAACTCTCTTAAACCATTGCTCTGATACCAACTTGAAACGCCCCGAAAACAGAACCATTTTTTTTTCCGGTTCCCACAGCTCGGTCCCACATCTCGTATATTTGATACCGTATTCTCATATTTATATTTTGACCCAAAACAAGACAACGGGGTATGCAAATTACCAACCATGTAGTACAGGTAGGTAAAACAACCTTGTTTTAGCTAGAACAAGCTTGTTTTAGACTACAACAAGCCTGTTCTAGTGGTAACAGACTCAAAAAATTTTGACCAAATTCAAACCCGCATAACTTTTAAACCGTTTTGAGTTAGACCCTGAAAATTTGCATGCGCTTCCAAAATGACAAAATGAAACTTTCTATTTTTACACTTTTCCAAATTTCTCAAAAACGACCATTTTAGACGTGTGGGTTGTTTTTGACCGTTTTAACCATTTTTGGACTACACTTCAAATCACAAACCACACACAATCATGATCTGACTTTTTGCACACTCGTTTGACTCACCAAAACATACTTCAAGCATACAACAAACAACTCCTAATACTAACCCATTTAAATATCCTCTTATGACTAGTTTCAACCCATTTGACCCGTTTCACCAAAACAACCATATACCACCACAACTCTACCCAAAACCATATATGTTTGACCATTATAACCCTGTTGACTATATGTCAACTTCATATTTGACTAACCAATCACATTCGACACTAAATCACTTTTCACCACTTTGACCCAAACCAAACCAATCATATGACTTCATACACTTAATAATCACATACACTAGACACCATATTTCAGTTTGACTTTCAAAGTCAACTACTATATATTGACCAACATATTTAATTCGAAAACTCTTTGTTTGGGCGATTTACACAATTGGGCATCAAAACAACAATTCAAAAGAAAGAAGCATATTCTAACCATAAGCATGCTCCATATCCATGTCACTAGCTTCTCATAACCCTTCTATCCACATGTCGCTAGCCAAACATCAACCTACAACATAAACACTGAAACGGGTAAGCACAACTGCTTAGTGAGTACACAGGCAATCAAACAAGCAATACCCATAACACTTAACACATATCAACACAATACATAAACACAAAATCACTAGGCCCTGAACACTGGACACTAAACACTGTGTTAACCGCAGTTAACTCTCTGATCACCACTAAATCTTTACACATAATCATATCACATAACTTAACCATCAACAATCAAAACACTAATCAACACATCTTTTAACATAATCTTAAATACATATAAGAAACAAAACATATAATAAGCAACTCTCACTTGATTGTATGATCCTCTAGCCCGGAAGCTATCCGAAAACACATACAATCAATTCATACACGGCTCACCACATAATCACTATTTAATCCACATATATCAACAAATCAACTTTCACCCGATTGTGTAGCCTCTTGCTCGGAAGCAATCCGGATCCAACACAATCGAATCATATACTATTCGTCACCAATTCTTTTCCTTTACCTTTAAGCTAGTGACTTACTCATTACTTGACTAACATCAAGCTAATGAGGAATCACTACTTTTCTTACCAAGAAACAATTAAACACATAACAATTAAGCACAATTAAGAAATTTAACACAACAGCTAATTTAAGCAATAAACACAATTAAATAAACATAACAAATAACTTATTCTTTGATTGTGTAAACCTCTAGCCCGCAAGCTATACGGTACTACACAATCACATCACCTGTTTAACCCCCGTATCACTCACCACAATCTCTTAAACGACGATTTCACCATCTTGATCAACATAAGCCTCCACTTCTTTATCACCTACATAATTCGTACATAATACATAACAACACTCTTAGACACTAACAATCATAATCAAACTAACTAATGCTCATATCCATACTCTATTAACACCTCTAATTACGCTTTTAATTTCATATGGTTTCTTCCCCACTTTGGTTAATCTTACTTCATTAACATCATAATTAACTTCTTTGAGCTTATTTCATGATTTCATAAAAATTTAGCATGAACCCTAGAATCATCCATCATAATTTCATCACTTTTATCATGTTGTTTGATTACTAACAAACTCTATTACACTCCTAAACATCAATTCTATCAATTTCTAGTTTCAATTTAGTATTAAAACCTTCCTTTTATCAAAACCCCATGAAAACCCATTAACTCCTCAAGAACACCAATTATAATTTGATTATAATGATGATATAAACACTAATCAATACCAATTCTATTATATTAATACCCTAATTTCGTATTAAAAGCTTCAATTCATTAAAACCCCCCATAAACATAAACCCTAGGTTAAATACATGAAGAAATCAACTTACATGTTGTTCTTGATAATTAGAAAAGATGAATTAAGCCTTAGAAACCTTGAATCAAGAATTTAGAAAAGAAATTAAAGCTTGAATCGTCCCTGTGTTTCTTCATCGTGACCTCTCTCTATTTCTCTGGAAGTATGTACGTATGTGTGTGTGAATAATAGATATAAGTATTTTAATTTTATTTCCCTTTTAAACTCTACAGTCTGGAACTGATAAAACCGTTTACGTTTTTCACTATATCTCATTATTTACATAATAATATTTCGTAATAAAAATATATCCGCGTACGATATTAATTTCCTGAAATTCGGGGTGTTACAACATTGTATAACATCTCATTTTGTGCTTAATATGACGGTACAAAATTCAAATACGAGTTAACTCAAATTTATATAAAGTTCAAATCGTACGATTTTATAGCACTATTAAGATAATTGTATTTTGTCCTTGATTATCTATGTGTTAACTTCAATCGAGCATTATGTAAGCACTTACATTTTAAAATATCTCGTATAGGGAAATTATATATTCACTATCAATTTTGATAGATACATCATAGATATGTATTATAGAGTTGTTCTGCATAAATAAATATAGAGTAAATTACGCTGCCAGTCCCTGTGGTTGTACCATTGTTACAATGCCAGTCCCTGGGTCGGGTATTGTGCGGATATCATCCTTTGACCCGGATTCTTGTTTCACTGCACGTCCCTGATACAAACGAGCGTTAAAAAATCCCGTTTACTCAAAACACGTGCTTGGCACGTGAGGGTATTTTTGTGATTTCACCAATTTTTTCACTGAGATCCCCTCTTTATATCTACCCCACGCAGTATAATCCCCTCATTTATCAAAACCCTAATTTCAAAATCATCTCTTTTCTAGCACTGGGCGAAAAAATTGAAGCTTTTTTTCGATGGAATGCACGAAGTGTGGCGCATCTTTGGTAATCACTACTTCATGGACTGATGCTAATCCAGGTCGAAGATTCTTTAATTGTTCAAACAAGGTTTGTATATCGTATTTGGTATATAATGAAATCAATTTTTTTGTTGACCTATTTTTTGTAAATTCAGGCATTAAGGTGTGGATTCGTCGATTGGTATGACCCACCAATGTGTAAAAGAGCGAAAGCAGTAATCCCTGGTCTGTTGAGGTCGAAGAACAAGCTTGAAGCTCAAGTGAAGGAAAATGCAAACGTGGCTAGAAGATATAAGATAATTTTAGCAATTAGTTGGGTGTTGTTCTATCTAAAATACAAGTATTTTTAATTAATTCAAGTGAAGGAGAATGTTGTTTGTAATGTTTTGTGTTGTGTAGTTGGGTGTTGTGTACTGTAAACGATGAATGATTAATGGAAATGGTGTTTAGGTGAAAACCTTTAATTTTGGTATTCAATGAATGTAGAGTTGGTGACCAAACTAAAGCATACTGACATTTTCAATGCATACATACATCGAGATTCTTAAACACATGTACACCAATATACCACAAATATTGGATAACATTACCAAATACCAAATGTTTTACAACAAGCTAGTAAATAAAGCATATAAATTACATCCATGAAACATCACCAACATGCCAAATGGTCCCAAAACATAAGCAAACAAATAAGGCATACTAAAGCAGTTTTTGTTTGCACCAAAATAACAAGTACTTTAAGCAAACAAATAAGGCATACTAAAGCAGTTTTTGTTTGCACCAAAAATAACAAGTACTTTAAACCAGGTCACACTTCACCTCCACCAGTTTGTGACCCACTTGCATCTCCACCATTTGGTTGATTTTGAGAATCTGCACGCCTTGGTCCAGTACAGGTCCTGGAATTATGTCCAATAGATTTGCATTTTCCACAAGCATTTGATACCCCAGCCCTTGATATCTTCCCTTCTTTGACCATTCCCTGACTCAATAATTCATCCGCTGACTTTCTTCTCTTTTTTTTGGGTCTTCCCACTGGAATGTGATGCTTTGGGGGTATTAGTGTTGTTGGACATGCAGAGTGTGGCCAATCGTTCCTGCCATTTATTGGACCTATTTTGTGGGAATACATTTCAGTCCATGTTGCTAGCTAATAACTAGGATGCACCCAACTTTCTGGTTCCCCAACATCAATCCCATTTACAGCCATATTCCAGATGGTTGCAACTGCATGCTTGCAAGGCATTCCTGTCAATTCCCATTTCCTACAAGTACAAGTCTTTGACTCTACATCAACAACTTTTTGATCTTGCCATGGCCCAACAACCTGATATTGCTTCCCTCCATTCCATAATGCCTTTCATTATAAAATTTAAATTAATAGGAAATAAGTCAAATAACACTTTAACTATATACAACAATAAATAACACAATAATTAGGATAGTACTACCTTATACTGAGATGCATCATTTTGTATGATGTTGAACAACTTCGTAGCACTGGGTGACAAAGGACCATCACATTTTTCAATAACTTTTTGCACAATAACAATTCTCTTCATTAGATATTCCCTTATGAACTCCAAAGTTGTTATGATTGGTTTGTCCCTCCCATCTAATAGTCTTCTATTGAACACCTCACACATATTGTTTAATAGTACATCACAATGTGCTCTTCCTGTAACACAATTCATCAAGATTCAAAAACCATGTATACTTAATAATTCTCATATAAAATAGAAATGTACATACCACTAAAATGGGACCTTGCCTAATGAACTGGTGGAATCAGTTTAAGCCAATCATATGCTTTCTCATTAACCTGCTTCAATTCATCCATACATCTATCAAAGTACCTAACAGTTGAGGCAGTTGCACACTTCCACAGCAAATCTTTAAAAACCTTTCCTTTATACAGTTGTTTCATGTTCCGATAAATGTGCATCAAGCAATATCTATGCTCAGCACATGGAAACAGATTTTGAATAGCTTGAAGTAGTCCCTATATGTATTTCACAAAACAATAATTGTGATAAATAATTAAAAACAGTTTATAACTAATAAAATATATATTTAAAAACTAACCTTCTACCTATCCGTAACGAAAGTGAAATTTGACATTGTGTTCAATTCCAGATCATCCCCAAGACACTCAAGGAACCAAGTCCAAGATCTGAGTGTCTCAGTCTCTACAACTGCATATGCAATGGGATATATGCCATTATTAGGATCTACACCTACTGCAGTTAAGATGTGACCTGTATATGGACCCTTAATAAAACATCCATCTAAACCCAACAAATCCCTGTTACCTGCTTGAAAACCCTTCTTTAATGCTCCTAAACATACATATATTCTCCTGAATTGTCTTGTTTCACTAGCTGGATTGCATTCAACCTCAACATCAACTTTAACAGTTGTGTCTGGGTTTGTTCTTTGAAGTTCCAATATGTAGTTTCTTAACACAGAATACTGATGAACATAATCACCAACAACACTCTCTTTTGCCAACACTCTAGCCCTGTAAGTCTTCATCCTGCTAATACCTAATGCATACTTTGTTTCAAGTTGATCTTTGAGTGCACTATTTGGAATTTCTGGGTTAGGTTTAATGGTTTGTTCAACATCTTTGGCTAGAAAAGAAGAGGTGCATTTCATCACATTCCTAGTTTGCAAACATTTATGATAATCCCTGTAAGTCTTAACCATCCATGTTTCATCCTTTTTACATTTAGATATGTGCAAAACCCATGGGCAAGTAATAACATGTTTTTTATGTTTTTTGGATTCATTCTCTTTTTCAGGAGTGGCCCCAACCTCTTTCACTTTAGCCTTTGTCCATTTCTGTTTTTCTGGTTTACAAGTGGACTGGCCCACATCCTTTTTCTTTAACCCTTTCTTGGACATTTCTCCTTTTTTGACTTGTTGACCTGCTGAATTAATGGGACCACCAACTTTAGTAGTGAATACAGGTGAAATTCCAATGCATACAACCCTTACTCTTGTTTTGTCATTGTTCTTGTAGTATAATTGTCGCCTAGTCTCAACAGCATGGTTGGTCACCATAGTTTTAATGTCCTCTTTGGTCCCAAAGGTTTGACCAACATAAAAGTGTGTCTTGTGAGGATTGCCTGCATCATCAGTTCTTTGTTGTTTCCTTAACTGCTTCAAAGCTTGTTTCCTTTGAGAATCACCTTCTTCATCCGTTGCACTTTCAAACTCATCATGGTCTAATGAGTCAATGGGTACATCACCAGTCTCATCCTTAGCTTGCTTATCATTTTCACAACCAATCCATTCAGTATCCTTGTCTATGTTCAGTGTGAAATCCCTCATATCTACCTCAACATCATTGATCATATTCTCCTCATCTTCTAAAAAGTCACTATCACTTTCTTCATCAGTTGCCTCTTGCAAATCACTTTCTTCATCAGTATCAGCATGGTTACCATTGACACTTTCTGACATTGGTTCATTATCATCTAGTTTAATGCAATTATCCTTCCATTTTTTAGTCTCTGCTTGATCATGAAGTAAAATGCCCTTACCCTTACCCTCATATGTTGGACTAACCTGTTGTGAACTCTTACCCTTGTTTGTCATTGGTGGTTCATGACTAATAATAATACCCTTAGGCTTTCCTATCATTGGTTGATCCTCAAATATATGATTGTAGGTAAACAAGTCATCTAGTGCTTCATCATCATGTACTGTAGTACCCTGGCCCAAATCACTACTTTGGCCCAGTCCACTATTCAGGCCCAATTCACTACCTTGGTCCAATCCACTACTCCTTCTCTCAGCATCTTCAAGCCATCCTACCATAAATTTCAAATTCTTCTTTGCACTTACAACACTTTTAGTTGTCTTACCTTGATTACTGACCATATTTTCATTTACAACTTTGTTTACTCTGGTCTCAAAGTGTTCAACATAAACATCAATTATCTTATGTTGTCCAACATACTTCCCCATAACCAACACATCTTTGTCATCAACCAAAGCAATCAGTCCAAAATCTAAGTCACTATTAGGTATTCTAAAATGGAAGTACATTTGTTGTGTAGTTGGGTAACCAATTTCAGTTAGTATATGACGTAACTCGACAACAGAGAACAAGTCTATATCTATTAAATCAACAAACTTATGTTTCCCATTTACGTATGACCTACCTGGAAAGTTAACAAATACCCCACCATGATGTACCTTCAAGCTAAATATGTTCGGTTCATTACCTGCCCAAAAAATACATACTTTAGTTAATTAAAAGCTCAACAATTTACACTCTGTTTGATGACAAAAATTAAAAGACTTACGGTAGATTTCGTATGGATCGAACAGCTCAGCATCTGCAGAATCATCTCTGACATACCACGCACTAACAACCATTGTTGATTTCGTATGTATTAAGTTGGGATATGGTTTCGTTAATTTTGGGAGAATAGTTTTGTAGCTAGGGTTTTGATAAATATAAGCGGGAAGATAAAAAGACAGGGCAGATATAAAAGCGGGCAAATACCCTCACGTGCCAAGCAAAAATATCCTCACGTGAAATCACAAAAATACCCTCACGTGCCAAGCACGTGTTTTGAGTAAACGGGATTTTTTAACGCTCGTTTGTATCAGGGACGTGCAGTGAAACAAGAATCCGGGTCAAAGGATGATATCCGCACAATACCCGACCCAGGGACTGGCATTGTAACAATGGTACAACCACAGGGACTGGCGGCGTAATTTACTCTAAATAATACATATTAATAATAGATATATAAAAAATGAGGTGGATTTATCACCCATTTAAAAAAGACCGTTTTATTGTCTAACACAAATCGGGTAGCCGGACTATAATCGTTTTATTAAATAAACAAGTTTGAGTGTTAAGACTTGAGTGGGTCGGGTCGGATCACACTCGTTTGAGTTTTGACCCATTTTCAATCACACACTCCTCACGCACGCTTGCCAAAAACACTCACCGAATGGTTTACAAACAATAAAACAGATCAAATCACAAATATCTTCAAAAATTCAAATTATTTTTCCACTCCCGCCTTTTGTTACTCATACTAAATGGAATCGCCGTTTCCAGATTCAACTGAACAGCTCGTTGCGTCAGCTCTTCTTCTTCTTTCTTCGTCTCCAAGGTAACTCCATCAGATTCAACAATATCACCATCATCACTGTAAATTCATGTTACGTTACGTTACGTTAATTTGAAAATGAAATTGAATGAGTTTCTTTGTTGCTATTGAATGCGTTCAGCTATGACGAAATCACATCTAAGTGCAAAATTGATCGCTCTGAGAATTTGTTGCCGAGTAAATCGTTTTCGAGGTCATCCGCATCATCTACTGTGAGTAGCGACGGTGTTTCTTCCGATGGAGCTCACGGGCGCGGTCTTCGTTTCGGTGCTAGCGATATTTCTCGTTCTGAACGTGAGATTAATTTTAAGGTAATCGTTTCTACTTTATTGATGATAATTTAATTAATTCGATCGATCAGAAGCTCTGTTTCATACATAATTCGTAGTTTAGCTAGATTTGAAGTTATGTATGAATTTTACACTTAATATGTATAGTTGTATATTCAGTTCGTAATTGCTGAATTCCGTTCGAGATCCGTTTATGTTTGATATTAGTAACCACATATCCTGTATATTAGCTTCACAGTAGATCTCTGTTTTTCCGTGAAACGTTTGCATTAGCTTCTTATAAATTACTTCAGGTTTCTATTAGAATTGGTGTTTTGAAATGTTTAATATCACTTTGAAGCATTTTTTGAATTATACTCCTGTAATTAGGAGCTGTTATCGTTGTGTTGTACTCCGTATTGTATATTATCGTTCTGCACAAAAAGCAATTTCATATTGATGAATATGATTCTATGGATTTGAATTCCAGGTAGTGAGAAAGAGTAGATCAAAAACTGTATGGATCTCCGATTGCCGTCAAACTGAACGGAAAGTGGCGCTTCCTACTGGTAGTTTGTCGGAGACAACAGAAGGATCGTCGTGTTTGACAAGTGGCTCAAGCAGCTTCGTGTCCAGCTCGGATAGCTGTAAGTCGAAGATGAAAAGAAAAAAGAAGCTGTTAGCTCAAGATGTGAAGAAGAAAATGATGAAGAAAAAGAGGCCGTATTATGTGGTTAGCTCGGCTCATCTGATACGTCGATCTGAAGCCATACTGAAAGTGCTGGGTCATATTGGGTTCGCTTCGGAAGTGAAGATTCGTCAGTTGCTCGGTGATAGCCCGGACACCAGCAAAGCCCTGAGAATGTAAATCATTATTCTCTACTAACACATGAGCTGCCACGTCGCATTATAGTGTCTTCTTGACTGATAGATTTCCCAATTTCTGTTCAAACAGATCTACACTCTATTTTGTAGTTCTTTTATTCTCTAAGCAATAATATGTTCCCATTTTTTAATGAAAAATGATATTGGTCTTCTTATCTAAAATACAAAATGTATATCGATAACAACCTGAAAAGGTTACCAATAAACATGTGAGTTGCCAAGCATTTTAAGCAAAACATTCAGAATATAACACTGCCAAATATGACGCGTGTGTAAATATGATTGGTGCTTGTATGCTGTGTAGGTTGCTGAAGAAAGATAAGGTTAGAAGGTCAGGAGCTGGAGGAAGAAGAGATCCATTCATTTATCAGGTAATCCCTTGATGCCAAGGACTGTATTTCTAACACTATATAGGTTCTCTGTAGTTCTAATTATCTACATAATCTTTGATTAATTTGACATATGACAAGGTCAAATTATGCTAAATTGCTAATACTATTAAGCAAAAATATTTGCATATCTAGTCATCAACAAACGTGGAGCTTAGTATTCTACTTATTGATTCGCTTATTTTTCGTGAGAAGACGCGATCTTAAGCTATAAACGTCGTCTAACTAAGTAACAATGGTTGATTTTTGCAGATAGCTGCAAAGTAGCTGCTTAACTTGGAGATTTTGGTAATACCGGTATATATATACGGTTTAAAATGGGGATTCCACTAATCAGGAAGTTTTGTTTATCAAAATTGAAAGCATATGGATTTAATGGCTAGTAATAGGAAAGTATATATAAACATAAGGCTACTTGTTTCAAGTAATTTTGGCGGGAGTTATTAATTAGCCTATATTAGAATATTGTTTACAAATAGTACATGAGATAGAGATTCATAATTCAAGTGTAAGCCAACCTGATTATTGGCTCATATTAGAGTATTGTTCAAAAAAGTACCTGAGATCGAGTGATAATTCAAGTGTAAGCAGAAATCTCTGATCATACATCATACATACTTTTATATATTATGTCTTTATAATTATATCGCTTTCGGAATTATGTCAACTAACTGTCGAGTTATATTCTTAATACTATATAACAAGGTAATTAGTTTTGTAATAAGGGATATGAGTGTTAACATTTCTCTTTGCTATTGTGTTTTCTTATCCCTTTAAAACAATAAAATAAGTGAGGTTCTTAACCGACGAATTAAGCATGGGAAGATGAAGGTATTGGATAATATATATAGCTTGGGTATGGGCCTTTTAAAACAAAATGCCGTGTATGATACACATCGATTCAAGACTATGAACGCAATCATGCAAACACACAGAGAGAGTTATTTTTTATTCCTTTTAAATTTTAAACATTAACGAACGTGAAAGTTCTAATTGTGATTGTGGAGCATATATACATGTTTATTTAAGCAAAAAAAAAAAAAAAAACTTAATTCATACATAAATAAGCTCTTAATTAAGCTAGCTTGGTGATATTTCTTCAAGAATGATTGGACGATTACATAAAATTTTTTCAAAAAACGACGGATGCATCTACGTACTTCACAGCGTTCAAGTTACAATAGTTGTAGACTTGTAGTTAATTAAACGAAATGGTAACTATGTGTATTTGTTAAACATATAAAGAACCAAAGGGCGTATGGCCTAGCGGTGTGTGAGAAACTTTTCAACCTAATGGTTGTGGGTTAATTTGCGTAGGTTTGACTTTCTAAAAAAAGTTAAAAAAAAAGTTAAAGAAAGATCAAAGTGTATAAAGAATTTGACATATAAAGAAATCCTTGACATACCCAACTTATGTAATTTTCTTTATTCATCCAAATTATGCAGTAAAATATTGTTTTTCACAATCTTGTGTCGTTTAACCCTCACTAATCACTATGATGCTTGATGAATAAAGACAAGAATGGAACGATCACCTTGGAAGTTGGAAAATGATCCCGGCCAGGATGGTTATGGCGTCCCTTTCGGAGTACATTTTTATCCCATCTACTTATATTATAATAAGAAAGTAGAAAAGTTTAAAAAAATTTGAAAAAATTTAAAATGGGTAAATCTAGACCCTTCATTTCAAAAGTCAACATGCAAATCTAACCATTGGTTCATTTGCTGACATCATAATCCTTTCGTTAAAAAGACACTAATGCCCTTCCTAATTTATAGTTTAAATTTTGAATTTAAATAAAATAATAATGTAAAAGGTTTAATTTAATTATTTTATTATGCTTTTATGATTAAATTAAATAAGAATAAAAGCCTTTAAAAAAAACTCAGTATGTCATACGGCATGTTATCCTCCGCTTTCCTAACCTTAACCTTAACCTTAACCTTAACCATACGTTACCCCCAATTTGAAATTCCCTAAAATCGATGACTTGATCAAACAGATCAACAGGATTAGATCGAGAGAGAATATTTAGTGATTAGTATCGTGTTCAGTTCGATTGATTAGGTTAGTCGCCATCCACATAGGTGATTGGTTCGTACGATTCAAATACGATAACAGGAGATTAACAGAGACGATTCATGCGATTAACAGAGACGAATCATTTTCATGCGATTAACGGAGACGATTCATTTTCGATAATGGATTTGAACTCGCCGGATTCGATCCACATAATCTGTGGTTAGTCCCCTTTACTATATATACGATTCTAAATTTTTAATCCTCTTCTTTTGTTAAGCTTATAATGAGATTTGCATCGTTGAGCTTTATTATGAGATTTGCAATGTGTAAATGTTTATTAGCTGGTGTATGAATAATTGCTATTACATGTTTGATGAAATACCTATGTTACGGTTTTGAATACTTTGTATATTATTAAGGTTATTATTTAGTATTTCTTAATTTGAGTAATTGATATATTGTCAACCTTATTATGATTATCCAGATTATAAAAAAAACTAATTGTAACTATAATCCTACATTCCAGGAACTTTAATAAAAAAAAAAATTCTAAATGTAATTTGATAATTCAAATTTTAAATTTACTTCCTCCTTTTTTGCATAAGTTTGTTTTGTATTTTAATTATAGATATATCTTCTAAGATACACGACTTCTCATCTGCATTCACCACAGCCATTTATCATTTCCAAACAACCTTCACTTTCAACCCATAATCAATGGCAATGGCGACCCCTCTTGATGATTTTTACACTCCTTTGAACCTTCTCCACCGAGGCAAGGACTCTTGGAAGGTTTGTGTCAAGGTGTTCATGATGTGGAGCCAGAATTACATGAACAACCCCAGGCAAATTGCCAGCCACGAGTTGATCCTCATGGATGTTGAGGTATCCGCTACTGATTTTATTTTTGTTAATCTGTCATGCCTTTTGTGTTATGATGTTGATTGATGTTTGGTATATACAAAATGAAATGAAATATACTGTAAACCTGAAATTTAAAATTAAGTAATCTATTTGCTTGTGGTGGTGAACTGTAATTGAAAAAATGTTTGTTTAAAGAGACATGTGCTCTTTGAGGAAGATGATCTTTATTAAATGGTGTGGTCTTGGTGATAGAGACATAGAGTATCATGAATAATATAAGATTTGGATATATATAGCCTAGAGTTCGTTAATGATTCAATTAATGAGTACTTGTAGTTTAATTAGTATTTCGGCCCCCATTCCATAAGCTGATGACAAATGAGATTGAATAAGGACTGATTTGGTTATCCGATCAATTATTATTTATTAAGAGCCCTTACAAGAATCACAATGATCTTTTTGGGTGTTTTTTTCCCCTTTCTGATTAAGGTTTATTAAACCCATGTTTATTTGTTAATCGAAAAAAGATGGTTGACTTTGTATGACAAGCTGATGAGATTAACTCTATTCATCCATAATGTCACACCCCGCCAAACGGTAATTACAATTACATAGAGTGGTTTGCGGAAGCTTAGTGACGTGGCGGGGCTGCGAGCAGTAAAACACAACCAACAGATACATACATACTCAGAGCATATGGTTATCGCAGAACGAAATAGATTAAGATGCCATTAGTTAAAGTTTTACAAAAGATTACCACTTGAGAAGTGGTAACAGTAGTAGTAATAGTTGAAATCAGTATTCCATAAAATACATAATATCAAAGGTAGATTTCATAGGTATGACTGCAGTAGTTGCAGTTATACAGAGGAAATCCATGTGTCCCAAAAGTAGTGGCATCCTAACAAGTCCAGGGTAGTCCGTCCTGATATGCATGCAGATCTTACTTACGCTGCTAATTCCCTGAAAAACATAGAGTAAAACGTCAACAAAATTGTTGAGTGAATTCACAAGTTTATTTGTTATGTAGGAAACACAAGTTAATCATTTAAGAATAACATTTCCAAATAAGTGTTGTTTGTCAAGTAGGAAACACAAGTTATAAACAAATAACATTTCCCAAATTAGTTGTAGTTGTAATAGGAAACACAAGTTATTAATCAAATAACATTTCCTAAATCAGTTAACAGTAGGAAACACAAGTTAACCTAAATAAAGATTAACATTTCCCAATCAGTGTACGTAGGAAATCCTTTCCTAATCAATAGTTTAGTGCGTGGGAATATTTAGACGTTGATCCCTTGAAAGGTGAGCTAAACCCGTCAAGTAAGGTAACCCGATCTAACCCTATAACCAAACCACGACCCCAATCTGTTGTTGTTGTGCCAAGTAGGACATTTAAGTATACGCTCCCAAATCCGTAGGAGGGTCGTCACGGCGATAGTACTATCCGTATACTCAGTGGCTAGAGTCACCTAGCTAATGGTTATAGTCTGTAGTCATAAGGTCTTTTATGCACTACATCGTTCAGCCTAGATCTGTACCAAGATTCGTTGTCTAAATTCCCAAAATAGTATGAAAACGTTTCACAAATCATAGTTCAAGTATTTGTGTGAAATACCCTTTCACAAACAGTCACATATGAAATACCCTTTCATAAACAATCAAGTAAATACATACAGTATTTAAAGCAGTTGTCGCATGCAGTTATACATACGATTTCTATGTTTTCCACCCCGAGTTTTAAAACATTAAAACATTGAAAAGGGGTTTGTGAACTCACAGTAGGTGCTCGGATGTGAATGCTAGCGAGATAAGATAGCGTAGCCCAAACGTAGTCAACCTATACACAATAATGTATTAACTATAAGTACTATATTTTACTTACGTTAATAATTCGTTTGTTTGAAGAAATTATCAATTTCTTAAGTTTGTGTATGTCGTTGATGATTGTTGTTTGAAAATAAATAATATTTTCCCAAGTTATGTTTGTTTGTCGAATCGTCCAAAATGTGTAAGCATATATACATATATACTTATATAGTTGCATATGTATATGTTCTCGCATATATATATTATTGTCCGTTGTCTCGTTCATATATATATATATAGATATATATAAAAGTTTGTCGTTTAAGTTTCCAAAAACACAAGTCTCAATGTATGTATATATCGGTGAATATATAATTCTTAAGTGTCGTATGTACACATGTCATATATCGTTTGTTCGTATGAATTAAATAAGTCCAATGTCCGTAATCATAGTTTGTCTCGTTTTATAACGTCGTATGTTTTGTAGTTTGTTAGGCTCGGCCCGATTTGTTGGCCCATTAGCCATAATGTACTTATTTAACGTATAATCCATTAATCATTCGGCCCAAAACACGAAGCCCAGTTCAAAGCCCAGCCCAGCCCAGTTCGCGACTTAGGCCCAATCTGCAGCCCAGTAGGTGAATCCGCCGGATTCTATTTGAATCCGCCGGATTTAGTTGAATCCGCCGGATTCTTTTGTGTTCAAAAACGTTCATAAGAAGCTTGGGAATCCGCCGGATTCAGGTGAATCCGCCGGATTCGATCGTGTCTTTTACTCGTTCACAGATGTTTAAACCGTTTACGGGGTGTGCGAGTTTCATAGGGGAATCCGCCGGATTCTACATGAATCCGCCGGATTCATGTCAGTTCCAGGCCCTGTTCGAGCAGGGCAAGACACAATCCGATTTTCTTGGTTCCAAATCGTTTATACATCAACACCAAATGTTTATATCATCATAGTACAACATTTTAATAACTTAATATCACGTTTTTAACAAGTTTTCGTGGTTAGATTTTTGGATTCAAAGTTTGGTTTCAAAAACCAATTTCAAGATCAAAGCTTCAAATCTCAAGTTTTGTATGTTATATAGCTAGATTATGATGTTTAAACAAGGTATATAACGAAATGTAAACATAAAACTCAAAGATTTTAAGTTCTTACTTTTACAAAGATGATGATAATGGCGATGGAATGATGATGGAGATGATCTTGTTCCTGGCTTTGTTGTTCTACTATCTACTGCTGCTGTTACTGATCTTGTTTGAGTTCCTCCAGATCAAAGAAATGAAAAGAACAAAGTAGCAAGAAATTGGTGGTGATGTGTGGGTGTCGATGATCACAGAAGAAATGGGGAGGGAGTATGGTTTAAAAACCAAACTGTCTGATGCATTATTGTAGGTTGGTGGGATTTTTGTCCCACCAATCTCGAGTACGGGTATAATTATAGCAATATAAAATTTAACATTTTATATTTTTATTTTGTAGATGCTCTCCTGGTTCGTAATATGTTTTCAGAATAATGAGATTATCATTATTTTAAATAGTTGTACATTTTTGTACATTTTACTGCGCGCAGTTAATTGAGCGCAAATTTTCAGTAGATTTAGGATTTCATATTTTGAAGTAATGTTCTAACTTCTTCCAAATGAACGAGAAAATTTGCATTTTTATGATTCGACGTCGTATGCGCGTTTTAGAATTGTTTCTGTTCGTGTTATAATACGTTTTATGTTAAACGTAAAATTAGACCTTTATATCTATGTGTTATAGATATATAAATACTCGTAATTAATAATTATATTATTAATTATTTTTGTATCACGAAACTTTTGTCATTTATTTGTCGGCTTCGCTCCGATACGTTCGTACGTAATTTATAAATAACTACGTATTATGTAATTCTTTTTGTATTATTGTTTAGGGCTCGCTAGACTGACATCACATCATCGGTTTAGTTTAAAACAAATGTAGGGAATTAGCGTAAGAAATGCATGTATTAAGTATAATTATATACCTAATTTGGAGGAGTGTCACATTCTCCCCCCGTTAGTGAAATCTCGTCCCGAGATTTAAGTCGAGCCGTGAGTCTCGGTCACGCTCTCAAATAGGTTGGGGTATTTCTTTCGCATTTCATCCTCTCGTTCCCAGGTAAATTCTGGGCCATGTTTTGAGTTCCAACGAATTTTAACCAGTTTGATTCGTTTGTGTCGAAGTTTCTGCGTTTTAGAATCCATAACTTCAACCGGTTCCTCCACAAAGTTAAGTTTTGAGTCAATGAAGACTTCGTCAGGAGGAAGGATAAGTGTTTCATCAGAAAGACACTTTTTGAGGTTGCTAACGTGGAAAGTATCGTGTATGCTACTAAGCTCTTGCGGTAGTTTGAGCTTGTAAGCGACGGGACCAACCCTAGCAAGGATTTCAAATGGTCCGATGTATCGTGGGTTCAGCTTTCCTCGTTTGCCAAATCGTGCTACTCCTTTCCAGGGAGATACTTTGAGTAGGACCTTGTCCCCTACTTGAAACTCAAGAGGTTTACGGCGGTTATCAGCGTAACTCTTTTGTCGATCTCGTGCCGCTTTCAGTCGGCTCAATACTTGAGTTATTTTGTCAGTGGTTTCCTGGACAAGTTCGGGTCCAGATAGTTGTCTGTCGTCCAACTCTGCCCAACAGAGTGGTGATCGGCACTTGCGTCCATATAACGCCTCAAATGGTGCCATTTGTATACTCGTGTGATAACTATTGTTGTAAGAGAATTCAGCTAGAGGTAGGTGGGTATCCCAGTTACCTCCAAAGTCTATCACACATGCTCGTAACAAGTCTTCGAGCGTCTGTATCGTTCGCTCACTTTGGCCGTCAGTCTGCGGGTGGTAGGCAGTACTCATATCAAGTCGAGTACCCAATGCCTGTTGTAATGTTTGCCAAAAGCGAGAAGTGAATCGCGCATCTCTATCAGAGATGATGGATAGTGGCACACCATGCCGAGAAACAATCTCTTTAATATAGATTTTTGCTAGTTTCTCCATTCCATCCGTTTCCTTAATAGCTAGAAAGTGGGCTGATTTCGTCAATCGATCGACAATCACCCATATGGCATTTGCTCCAGACGTTGTTCTAGGTAACTTCGTAATGAAGTCCATTGTTATTTGCTCCCATTTCCATTTGGGCAACTCAGGCTGTTGCAAAAGCCCAGACGGCTTTTGGTATTCCACCTTTACCTTCGAGCAAGTTAAGCATTTGCTAACGTAGGTGGCAATGTCACGTTTCATTCCAGGCCACCAGTAAAAACCTTTCAAGTCCTGGTACATCTTGTCTGCACCGGGATGTATCGAGTAGTTGGACTTATGTGCCTCGTCCAAAATCAGCTTGCGTAACTCATCTACGCATGGTACCCAAATTTGATTCATAAAGTACAACACTCCGTTGTCCTTTTTCTCGAGTTGTTTTTCCATCCCTTTTAAGGATTCCTCCTTAAGGCGTTCGGAAGTGAAAGCAGTTTCTTGTGCATCCCGAATTTGAGTAATGAGATTCGAGTGGATTGTCAATCCCAAGGCTCGAACTCTTCGAGGTTTGATCCGTTCCTTACGACTCAGGGCATCTGCTACAACGTTAGCCTTACCCGGGTGATACTTTATTTCACAGTCGTAATCGTTAAGTAATTCGACCCAACGTCTTTGTCTCATGTTAAGTTCCTTCTGGTCGAATATATGTTGTAGGCTTTTATGATCGGTGAAGATCGTACACTTTGTACCGTATAGGTAGTGTCTCCAGATCTTTAGTGCAAAAACAACGGCTCCCAATTCCAAATCATGAGTCGTATAGTTTTTCTCATGCACTTTTAGTTGTCGTGATGCGTAAGCAATGACCTTTTCGTTTTGCATCAGTACGCAACCCAATCCCTGATGCGAAGCATCACAGTAAACAATAAAATTATCTACTCCTTCAGGTAGGGATAGTATGGGTGCGCTGCTCAGTTTCTGCTTCAGTAGTTGGAATGCATTCTCTTGCTTGTCATTCCACTCAAATTTCTTGTCTTTTTGAGTTAATGTGGTAAGTGGCTGAGCTATCTTTGAAAAGTTTGCGATGAATCGTCTGTAATAGCCAGCTAGACCAAGAAATTGTCGTACTTCAGTTGGGGTTTTCGGTGCTTCCCAGTTGTTGATTGCCTCAATTTTGGATGGGTCTACATGAATTCCCCTGTCATTTATCACATGACCAAGGAATTGAACCTCTCGAATCCAAAATTCGCACTTAGAGAACTTTGCGTAAAGCTTCTCTTTTTGTAGTAGTTCGAGAACAAGCTTCAGATGTTGCTCGTGATCCTCTTTCGATCGTGAGTATACCAAGATGTCGTCAATAAACACAATGACGAATTTATCCAAATAGGGTTTGCATACTCTGTTCATCAAATCCATGAATACTGCTGGTGCGTTGGTCAGCCCAAAAGGCATGACTAAAAACTCGTAGTGACCGTAACGAGTCCTAAACGCAGTTTTCGGTACATCCTCTTCTCGTACCTTAAGTTGATGGTAACCAGATCGTAGGTCAATCTTTGAATAATAACTCGACCCTTGCAATTGATCAAACAGATCGTCAATGCGTGGTAACGGGTATCGGTTCTTGATAGTTACCTTGTTCAGTTCCCGGTAATCGATGCACATCCGCATAGATCCATCCTTTTTCTTAACAAACAAAACCGGAGCTCCCCAAGGGGAAAAGCTCGGTCGGATGAATCCCAAGTCTAGAAGTTCTTGCAGTTGCGTAGACAGCTCTTGCATTTCCGAGGGAGCTAGACGATAAGGTGCTCGTGCGATAGGTGCGGCTCCTGGCACCAGGTCAATGTGAAACTCAACTTGTCGTGGGGGTGGTAATCCCGGCAACTCATCAGGAAATACTCCTGGATAGTCGCGTACAATGGGCACATCGTCTATACGTCGCTCCTCAGTTTTCTTTTCTACAATGTGTGCCAAAAATGCTTGGTACCCCTTTCGGAGATACTTACTGGCCTTCAAGCACGAAATCATTTTTGTGGTACTTTTTCGTTTCTCACCTTGAACCACAAGTGTTTCTCCTGTTGACAGTGGTAATCGTATCAGTTTATCATGACATATGATCTCAGCGCGGTTCTTAGATAACCAATCCATACCGACTACAATGTCAAAACTTCCCAACTTAACCGGTAGTAAGTCTATTTCGAAGAGATGACCTTCTAACTCCAAGGTACATCCCGGTACTATTTCTCCTGATTCGATCAACTCACCATCGGCTAATTCTATGGTATACTTGTTGTCTAACTTACGGGATTCAAGTTCTAATAGTGGTCTAAATTCAGTAGACACAAAACTTAAATCAGCACCCGAATCAATTAACACAGAGGCATAATGATTGTTTACAAGAAACGTACCAGTGACGGTGTTAGGGTCCTGGCGTGCCTCTTGTGCCCCGATCACGAATGCCCTTCCTTGAGCCGGTTGGTTGTTGATGTTGTTGGCTCGGTTATTGTTGTTACCGCGGTTGTTGTTGTTGAGCTTAGGGCATCGGTTACGGTAGTGTCCTTGCTCACCACATTCAAAACATCCCTGGTTTTGACGCTCAGTGTTTGCTCGTGGGGGAGGGTTAGTTTTGCATTCTCGGGTTCTATGTCCCCATGCCTTACAGTTTCCACAATACCCACACCCACCTTCGTGGTGTCGGTTACACTTACCACATTTGGGTTTGTTACCCAGGTATGGTTTCGATTCGGTGGTAGTGGCAACATATGCTTTCGCATTCCCAGAAGATTTCTTGTTCTGCTGACCCTGACGATCAGTACCACTACCGTTCCACTTTCGCTTTGCACCACCAGAACTACTAACATCAGTACTGTTCGGTTCACTTTTTCCCGACACAGCTTTCTTAGTCAGATTTCCCATCCTGACTGCCTCATCGGTCAAACTTTGTGCTAGAGTAACAGCACTCCTGAAAGTGTCCGGTTTAGATGATGTCACTAGACTGCGGATTTGTGGTACTAGACCAAATATGTAGCGCTCAATACGCTTATACTCGGGTGTCACCATATGTGGCACTAGACGTGCAAGTTCCTGAAACTTAGTGGTGTACCCAGTAATATCAGCACCAATCATGGTGATGTTCCACAATTCTGTTTCTATTTTCTGCATCTCACTGCGAGGACAGAATTCCTCCAACATCAAATTTTTAAATGTTCCCCATGACATTGAATAAGCAGCTGGTCGACCAAGTGATTGGATCTGACTGTTCCACCAAGTGAGCGCTTTGTCAGCCAAAGTGCAAGCAGCATACTTCACCATACAGTCAGGTGAACAGTCACTAATATCCAATACCGAATCAGTTTTCTCTATCCAGTGAATCATACCAATTGCACCCTCGGTGCCACGAAAAGAAATCGGCTTACAAGCCTGAAATGTTTTGTATGAACATCCTCGGCTAGTATTTACGAGTGTCTCAGTATTAACAGGGGTAGATCCACTGTTGTTAGCTCCAGGTTCACGACTACGGCTTGCCTCATATTCAGCAATACCTTCAGCTATTCTTCGTGCGATCATTTGTTCAGTGGTTTCAGTAGGTGGTGGTGGTGGAGGCGTAGTCGTCTTTTGACTGTTTCTAGTAACTCGTCGTTTGGGAGGCATGATTCAGCTCTGCGATGAATAAAATGCAGAGTGTTAATGTTGAGATATTGAATGTGAATAGATCAAAGATTCACATTTGATAGAAATGAATGACATGAAAAGATGAATGAATAGAATTTTACAACACGTGCCATACAACTTTGAAACACCCACATGTATCTAGCATAATATAATCACATTGGCCAGGCGTCATTATATAATGTCCAATACATATTTCTTTTCATTGTCGTTTAACACTGTAAATTTTAGAGGTTCTCAAGAATAATCAATCATCAAGCTGTAAAATGTTTCAGGGTTTACAAGAGTTGATCACAAAGTTGTCGATAAAGTATAGGTTTAATCACAAGTCGACAGTTGTAAGAGGAAATAACATGGTTGATAATAATCATAATGAATACGAGACGTAAACCAAGCATACATTATATATTAAAGATCATAACGCTGTTACATGAGTTTAGTACAAAATGAGATGGAATTTCTAATATATCCATCGATGGTTAGCGTTATACAAAAGATGATGGGTTTCCTATACATATACCCATACTACTAACAACGTTCCATCCAACATATCGCTAGTCCATAACTAATACATACATATATTTCCCCAAAAGAAATAGTCTAATATGGTGTAGGCACAACCGCCATACACAGTCCTAACGGAACCAGGGTACATACATCCTAACCGCAACCATCACTGCTGCAGTCATCACACAAACACTAGCTACAATCTCTGACACCCTAGCACGCCTCTCTAAAGCTGCAACGCGTGCACGGGTGGATGCTAGACTCTGCCAGTCTGTCAGACGGTGAGTCTCCACAAAATCCATCCTCTGATGGAGCATAGCCATATCCATATCAGTACGGGAGGCATCGCTCAGTAGCTCCATCAAATCTCTGCTCCTGCTAGATGATATCCTAAACATGGTGTGGACCACAGCCACAAGAGTAGGCACAGTGAGCTCCAGAGGCTCACCAGTGAGATATGCAGATGGTGGTGAGTGGGAGGACTCTCCAATCTCAAAGGTCGAAGGAATACCCTCTAATGACCTCCACTCTCTCAATACTCGAGGCATCCAGTCCAGATGAGAAGGTCGGAGCCTCTTCTGTGGCGGCTCGACAACTGGACACTCAGACTCAGTCACTGGCGCCTTATCGCGCGGCGCGAGTGGTCCTCTGGGAAAATCCCGAACACATATCCTAGCTGTCATCCTAGGTACAGGCACATGAGAGGTACCCGCAACAGGTGGTGTAGGGGTAGGAGTGACCTCAGGTGCGGTCGGAGGTGGTACTAAGTAAGCATCACTAGAGTCATCAGACATGGCTCTCAAATGAACGGATGACTCATCCCCTACAGTGATCGCTGGACCCTCAAAAGTAGCCTCGGTCGGTTCTTCATCCGAAGCATAAACATGGTAAAGTGATTGACTAGACATGCTGTGACAAAAGAAATTGGGAGTGGCGTGTCAGTCGTATGTTAGTTGTATGCAAAGTATGTATGCATGAATGCACATATGTTCTAGCCAAGGCTATAGTCTAGGTCTCTAAGGTTTTCAGTCACCTAAAGACTTCTAGTTCGCTATAACCAATGGCTCTGATACCAAGTCTGTCACACCCCGCCAAACGGTAATTACAATTACATAGAGTGGTTTGCGGAAGCTTAGTGACGTGGCGGGGCTGCGAGCAGTAAAACACAACCAACAGATACATACATACTCAGAGCATATGGTTATCGCAGAACGAAATAGATTAAGATGCCATTAGTTAAAGTTTTACAAAAGATTACCACTTGAGAAGTGGTAACAGTAGTAGTAATAGTTGAAATCAGTATTCCATAAAATACATAATATCAAAGGTAGATTTCATAGGTATGACTGCAGTAGTTGCAGTTATACAGAGGAAATCCATGTGTCCCAAAAGTAGTGGCATCCTAACAAGTCCAGGGTAGTCCGTCCTGATATGCATGCAGATCTTACTTACGCTGCTAATTCCCTGAAAAACATAGAGTAAAACGTCAACAAAATTGTTGAGTGAATTCACAAGTTTATTTGTTATGTAGGAAACACAAGTTAATCATTTAAGAATAACATTTCCAAATAAGTGTTGTTTGTCAAGTAGGAAACACAAGTTATAAACAAATAACATTTCCCAAATTAGTTGTAGTTGTAATAGGAAACACAAGTTATTAATCAAATAACATTTCCTAAATCAGTTAACAGTAGGAAACACAAGTTAACCTAAATAAAGATTAACATTTCCCAATCAGTGTACGTAGGAAATCCTTTCCTAATCAATAGTTTAGTGCGTGGGAATATTTAGACGTTGATCCCTTGAAAGGTGAGCTAAACCCGTCAAGTAAGGTAACCCGATCTAACCCTATAACCAAACCACGACCCCAATCTGTTGTTGTTGTGCCAAGTAGGACATTTAAGTATACGCTCCCAAATCCGTAGGAGGGTCGTCACGGCGATAGTACTATCCGTATACTCAGTGGCTAGAGTCACCTAGCTAATGGTTATAGTCTGTAGTCATAAGGTCTTTTATGCACTACATCGTTCAGCCTAGATCTGTACCAAGATTCGTTGTCTAAATTCCCAAAATAGTATGAAAACATTTCACAAATCATAGTTCAAGTATTTGTGTGAAATACCCTTTCACAAACAGTCACATATGAAATACCCTTTCATAAACAATCAAGTAAATACATACAGTATTTAAAGCAGTTGTCGCATGCAGTTATACATACGATTTCTATGTTTTCCACCCCGAGTTTTAAAACATTAAAACATTGAAAAGGGGTTTGTGAACTCACAGTAGGTGCTCGGATGTGAATGCTAGCGAGATAAGATAGCGTAGCCCAAACGTAGTCAACCTATACACAATAATGTATTAACTATAAGTACTATATTTTACTTACGTTAATAATTCGTTTGTTTGAAGAAATTATCAATTTCTTAAGTTTGTGTATGTCGTTGATGATTGTTGTTTGAAAATAAATAATATTTTCCCAAGTTATGTTTGTTTGTCGAATCGTCCAAAATGTGTAAGCATATATACATATATACTTATATAGTTGCATATGTATATGTTCTCGCATATATATATTATTGTCCGTTGTCTCGTTCATATATATATATATAGATATATATAAAAGTTTGTCGTTTAAGTTTCCAAAAACACAAGTCTCAATGTATGTATATATCGGTGAATATATAATTCTTAAGTGTCGTATGTACACATGTCATATATCGTTTGTTCGTATGAATTAAATAAGTCCAATGTCCGTAATCATAGTTTGTCTCGTTTTATAACGTCGTATGTTTTGTAGTTTGTTAGGCTCGGCCCGATTTGTTGGCCCATTAGCCATAATGTACTTATTTAACGTATAATCCATTAATCATTCGGCCCAAAACACGAAGCCCAGTTCAAAGCCCAGCCCAGCCCAGTTCGCGACTTAGGCCCAATCTGCAGCCCAGTAGGTGAATCCGCCGGATTCTATTTGAATCCGCCGGATTTAGTTGAATCCGCCGGATTCTTTTGTGTTCAAAAACGTTCATAAGAAGCTTGGGAATCCGCCGGATTCAGGTGAATCCGCCGGATTCGATCGTGTCTTTTACTCGTTCACAGATGTTTAAACCGTTTACGGGGTGTGCGAGTTTCATAGGGGAATCCGCCGGATTCTACATGAATCCGCCGGATTCATGTCAGTTCCAGGCCCTGTTCGAGCAGGGCAAGACACAATCCGATTTTCTTGGTTCCAAATCGTTTATACATCAACACCAAATGTTTATATCATCATAGTACAACATTTTAATAACTTAATATCACGTTTTTAACAAGTTTTCGTGGTTAGATTTTTGGATTCAAAGTTTGGTTTCAAAAACCAATTTCAAGATCAAAGCTTCAAATCTCAAGTTTTGTATGTTATATAGCTAGATTATGATGTTTAAACAAGGTATATAACGAAATGTAAACATAAAACTCAAAGATTTTAAGTTCTTACTTTTACAAAGATGATGATAATGGCGATGGAATGATGATGGAGATGATCTTGTTCCTGGCTTTGTTGTTCTACTATCTACTGCTGCTGTTACTGATCTTGTTTGAGTTCCTCCAGATCAAAGAAATGAAAAGAACAAAGTAGCAAGAAATTGGTGGTGATGTGTGGGTGTCGATGATCACAGAAGAAATGGGGAGGGAGTATGGTTTAAAAACCAAACTGTCTGATGCATTATTGTAGGTTGGTGGGATTTTTGTCCCACCAATCTCGAGTACGGGTATAATTATAGCAATATAAAATTTAACATTTTATATTTTTATTTTGTAGATGCTCTCCTGGTTCGTAATATGTTTTCAGAATAATGAGATTATCATTATTTTAAATAGTTGTACATTTTTGTACATTTTACTGCGCGCAGTTAATTGAGCGCAAATTTTCAGTAGATTTAGGATTTCATATTTTGAAGTAATGTTCTAACTTCTTCCAAATGAACGAGAAAATTTGCATTTTTATGATTCGACGTCGTATGCGCGTTTTAGAATTGTTTCTGTTCGTGTTATAATACGTTTTATGTTAAACGTAAAATTAGACCTTTATATCTATGTGTTATAGATATATAAATACTCGTAATTAATAATTATATTATTAATTATTTTTGTATCACGAAACTTTTGTCATTTATTTGTCGGCTTCGCTCCGATACGTTCGTACGTAATTTATAAATAACTACGTATTATGTAATTCTTTTTGTATTATTGTTTAGGGCTCGCTAGACTGACATCACATCATCGGTTTAGTTTAAAACAAATGTAGGGAATTAGCGTAAGAAATGCATGTATTAAGTATAATTATATACCTAATTTGGAGGAGTGTCACACATAAGACAAGAATCTAAATTTAAATGCTTTCATTTGTAGCAACCAGTTACCGAAGATCTGCTAAGCGATTTGCGGTGATTAGGACGAGCATGACATGAACTATTTTGTTTTTAATCTTCATATATTTTTTTATACGACATATCAATAAACTAGATAAGTTAGGTTTTGGTTGTTATGCCTATTAGCAATAATCCCGTGCCTTCATCTGATTGATAAACCATGATGATTTCGTTCATCTGGTGATTGATTTTTGTTTTCATAAGTTGTTTGTTCTATTGTGACTGACGGATTATATACAACTTTTCATGAGGTAACAGTTACTGTTTTTACAGCTTTTAATCTTGAATAATGATGAATTCAGAGTTGAATAGTTGAAACTTTGGTATAAGAGTTGGCCAAAGTCAGTACACTTTAGAGCAACTGCACATGTTTTTTAACACCCCTTCATTTAATATATAAACAAACAATATAATAATGGCGACGCGGAAGCTTATATTTTCAAAACATTACAACCAATGTTACTTGTTATCCAAAATGTCAATAAACTTTTTCAATTCAAAGTACAAGACATTTCAACGCACTGGGTGTTATTAAAAACATTTCTATAATTATCAAAATAACATCAGAGTTACAGCCTGTCAAACATTCCATCAATTCCAAACACTTCCTGCCCTGCCCAATATGTCCCATCTATTTCAACCTGCAGGAAGAACTGTGGTGGGGTTAGCATAAAGCTAAGTGAATGAAACTATAAGCATCAGTACAACCTAGCATAACAATCTGTTTACATCAAATAACAATAAACAGAAAATCAATCAATCACTCGACATCCAATCAATGTCAAGCTACTCACATCAAACATTATCAATCGTCATGAGGACCGGTGGCTCCTGAGATACCCTAATACCGGTTTGGTACTCAAGGAACCCTTATCAATCATCTGTATTGGCCTATACAGAATTACCGGTAACCAGTTGTTAATCACACACGACCTAGATCTCTAAACCAACATTTCAAGTTTCAAGATCTCCTGTCGTCTACAATAACAACCAAGTCCAACTGTCAAGTCAAGTTGACCTCAGAATCTTACATACTAGCTCAAACAGCCAAGTAAGCAAACCACCTAACTAACATGGCAAGTTATCTCAACAGATGCATCATATCAAAGTAATACTATAAATTACTTATTGTAAATCAAATCATTACAACTAAATCACACTGAGGTTACAGATCCACTCACCGACTACCTCAGGCCTCCACTCAGTAGTCTAATATCACTGAGCCTTCTCCACATCTGAGAATCAATATCAAATATAAGTTAGTAATCCAGATCATCAATACATAACTTATATCAATCTTTGACATTTAGGAACTTAACATAATTAACATTACAATTACTAGTTCCTAATTGTGTATTAATGATTTACAATATAATCATTAACATATATTATCCTATAACATATATCAAGCACATTACTATCGAAGTCAAACAAGTAATGCTGAAACAGCCCTTCAAGCCGCCGGCTTCCTCCTAGAAGCCGCCGGCTTCCTATCCTCACCCGCCGGCTTTACTTCCACAACCGCCGGGTAATTTACCAAATGTGGTAACAGAACCAAAACATGTTTTAAAGCTTCAACCAGCCGCCGGGTCGGGTTTATGCCCGCCGGTTTCCTACCAAGCAACACAAGCCGCCAGCTACCCCTATGAAGCCGCCGGCTTCGGCTAACAAGAACAAGCCGCCGGTTTGGCCAAAGAAGCCGCCGGCTTCTGGCCTCGTCCCAGCCCAGCACGAACAGCAGAAACCCTAACTCACGGGTTTAATCCCCAAAACACCAAAAACTCGTTTTTAAACGGTTATAAACCTCAAATATCATCACATAATCAATATGTAACACTTATAACCTGTTTCTAACATCCAAATCTCTCAAATCATCAATTTACCCAAATTCAATCAAAAATCAAATTCTTAAATACTCAAGAATACTTACTGATTGAAGAATCTAACAATGGTAATCTGATGATTAGGAAGTTTCACGAGAATCACCACTTCCTGCTTTGATTTCTGGATTGATTTGGAGGTTTTCAGAGAGTTTCTGTTAGTTTTGGAATAAAAATGAATAACTTTCCTAAATAGGAAAGGATATATATAAGTCGGCTCATCCAACCTGTCACACCCCCAAAATCGATAATCGCGTTTATGAAATAATTAGCGGAAGCATAGTATAATTTGCGGAAGCTTTAGTTATTTAGCGGAAACATTTGAGTAAACAGCGGGGGTGCTGACGTTAGCAGTATGCATTCATCGTATCAGAGCTTATGATCATTGCATAACAGTAATTAAGATGCCATTAATATAAAAGTAATTACAAAAACTAAATATTGTAAAATACATTTTGTCCCAAAAGTGGCATCCTAATTCGTCATGGGTAACTTACGTCCATTATGCATGCATCAATACCTGAGTCCTAATTCCCTGAAAAACATAGTAAAACGTCAACATTGGATGTTGAGTGAATTCACAGGTTTAGTTTATAGTGGTCAAACCAAGTTTTGTATAAATCATTCATGTACACAAACATAATGTTTATAAATTTAGTAGGAAATACAAGTTATTCTAGTTAAAGAAAAACATTTCCAATATAATGTAAGAATGTCATTCTTACTACATGTAAATAGTTGTGTAGGAAACAAAAGTTTAATCAAAAACATTTCCTAATAAGTAGTTGCAGTAAACAAGGGTTTAACTAATCAGAGTAAACATTTCATATCAGTTGTATAGTTCAAATTTAGTAATCTCAGGAAATTACCATATCCAAACTAAGTTTGTAGTTTAATAGTCGTTGTTAATACAAGTTAGTCGTTAAGTAGGAAAACAGGTTTATTCAGATATGATAAACATTTCCTAAATACTTTGTACGAAATACAAGTTTATCCAATCAAGGAAAATATTTCTAAAATTGTTATGTTGGAACACCTATTCTATTAGTTATCATAGGAAATACAGGTTTAACATTCAAGTAAACATTTCCATTTATATAGTGTGTAGGAAATACAGGTTTAACAATCAAGTAAACATTTCCATTTCAAATAGTTTGTAGGAAATACAGGTTTAGCAATCAAGTAAACATTTCCATTTCAAATAGTTTGTAGGAAATACAGGTTTAACAATCAAGTAAACATTTCCATTTCAAAAAGTTTGTAGGAAATACAGGTTTAACAATCAAGTAAACATTTCCTAAAAGTAATCGTGTATCACAGGAAGTACCCCTTCCAAATTAAGTATGCACAGGAAATACCCTTTCCAAATCAAGTTGTAGTTGTTTTGTTGTTTAGTGGGAAATATAGACTATGATCTCTCTAAGGTGAGCTAGACCTTTAGAGTTAAAGTAACGACACCTAGTACTATAACCAAACCACGACTAGTTGTTTTGTTGTTGCCTCAGTAACACGGTAAGTATACACTCCTCGTTACGACTGCCGTCGATGTGGTTGGAATGACCAACGAGTTATATCCTGGGAGGGTTGTCAAATCGATAGTACTATCTGTATACTCAGTGGCTAGAGTCACCTAGCTAATGGTTATAGGTTGCAAGCACTGGGGCTTATGTGCACTACAACTACCTCACGTAAACCTAGGTTCGTACCAAGATGCGTTGTCTTAATTCCCAAAATAGTTATGAAAAATCATTTCATAAAACAGTTCGAGTATAACGATATGAAAACATTTCGTATAAACGGTTGAGTATAATAGTATGAAAGCGTTCATGTTAATAAGTTGTGTATATAAAAGCATGTTAAGCATTTACATAAGTAGTTGAACATAAAAGCTTGTCAAGGAATTATATAAATCAAGTTGCATGTTAAAGCACATAGTTCTATGTTTTCCACCCCTGGTTTTAAAAGCATTTAAAACAAGTAAAAGAGGGGCTGTGAACTCACCTCATGAGCTCGGTATGTACGTGCTAGCAAAGCCTAAGCCCAAGGAAAGTCTCTAACATCCTAAACGTACGATATAAGTATATAAGTAGTTGGCTCAATGCCAAAACATGTTAATCGTTCACTCGTTGAAATATCGTTGTTTGTTTAAAAGTTTGTACGTTTTCCGTTGGTGATAATGTTGTAATAATAATACGATGTTATATTATTATTATGTTTTGTTTCTTTGTAAGTAGTCAATACTTATAGTCGTTTCATACATTGTTTGTTACACATATATGTATGTATATATATATATATATATATATATATATATATATATATATATATATATAATTTTAATACGTTGTTCACGTATAAACATATAAGTTGTCGTTATTTATATAGAATATATAAATCGTCGTTTGTAAAATACGTTTATATATATAACTTAAATGGTTGGAGTTATATATATATATATATAAGTTTATAACATAAATTTCATTTATGTCGTATCGTTAGAAAGTTACTCATTTGTTCTCGTATAAATCTACTCGTTCCAAATAATAACTCTAGTCACTTTTTATGTTTTAAAGTTTAAACGTTGGACCATTGGGCTTTAGCCCAATCATTCGGCCCAATTATAAAGTTAGCCCATTTACTTGTTTGGGCCCAATATAAACACAACTAGTCCGGCCCAATAAAATTGTAAATCGTTTTGGTCC
The DNA here is from genome assembly GCA_949592205.1 of Helichrysum umbraculigerum. Lineage (NCBI taxonomy): Eukaryota > Viridiplantae > Streptophyta > Magnoliopsida > Asterales > Asteraceae > Helichrysum > Helichrysum umbraculigerum. The sequence continues at coordinate 324,905,185 of CATIUR010000001.1, read as the reverse complement.
ATTGTATAATTAATAGTTCGGCCCATTCATTAACAAACTCGTTCGGCCCAGATTAATTATGTGAACTTGTTAAGCCCATTAAGGAAATAAATGACTTTGGCCCAGCATTTCTTTCACCCGGTCGGCCCAATATATTTTCAGTCCAAAAGTTTTAATGTTTAATATTTGTCGGTTTACGTTTATCGTTTGTGGCTCGTTTATATCGGCTTGATCAAACGTGCTCGGTTTGACCCGGAACTTTAAGGGATGTCTTAATTATGTTTTTAGAGCTCGGGAAAATTGTCGTTTCGTTTTATGGTAGGCTCGGAGGTGTCGTTTTAACTTTTATCCCAAAACAGTCCCTATATTTAGTATTACAGATTTTTAGTCGACTTTCGAGCTCGTTCTCGGTACTAAAAACTTAACGGACGAATCTGAAATTTTTTACACAGTCTTCACACATATGTTAAATAGTTTCAGTATTATTTTCATGACTTTCAGATGTCTACAACTCCCTAAATAATTTCGTGAATGTCTCCGACTCGGTTTCTAACCGAGACTAAACTCAGTCCACAAATCAGTTTCTACGAGAAAATCAGTGCATTTCTGGGAAGGGATAAAGAAGAACTTTTTGTAGATCTTTTCAATACGCAACTTTTAAAAAAAAACTCGTTGTCTAACTCATTCTAAAACTCGAGATATGGACGTTTTCGTGGGACCAAAAATCTGGGACAGAATCTGCCCAGAAAATCGACATCATCAAACTTAAATTTGGTTAAGTTTTGGTTATGTTTTTGCTTAAGATCTTTCAATATATGAACAAATAACATGTTATAGAGATAAAAACATAAAAGATTAGTGAAAGATTAAAGTATCTTACAAAGTTTTAAGGAGGCTAGATGAGGTGATGAAAATGATGACGATTTGTTGCTTGATGTTCTTGTTTCCAACACCTTTTCTTTGCAAGTTTAGTGATAAAATGATGGTTTAATGATGATGGATTCTTGGGGCTGGGATGAAGAACCGAAAGAGAAGAAAGCCAAAAGAGAAAGGGATTTAAGTTTTGTTGAGATAGTGAAATGTGGTGTATAGATGCAAGTATGTATGTGGAGTCAACAAAATAAGTATGGAGGGTTGTCCTTGTGTTGAATTTCGGCAGTCAAGGAAAGCACAAGCATGGCCATTTAATCAGTTTGTCTCAAGATATTCTGAGGTTAAATAAATTGGTATTTAACCCGTGTTTGTTTACCCGATCATTATACGTAAAAATATATTTTATTCGTTTAGTTCGAAATCGTTATTTCATGTTAATATATTTCGAAGTATTATCTCAAATACTTTATTCTGAGTTTACAAATTATAAAATTTAACTCATTCGATTGTTGGGCTTGATTCGTGTATTTTTGTCGCGTACAATACGTTTTAACTAAAACGTATAATTGTTTCATTTTCGTTAGGCTTTATTCGTTCGCATAATATTTTAATGTAAATAACTACTATAAAAAATAGTTTTACGTTATTTAAAATTTCCTATCACCAACTATTGTATATATATTTATTTGTCAAGTTCGATACGTTTGTTTCGTACGTAATTATAAATAGCTACGCTAATAGTAATGCATCACGTATTAATTGGTAAGTTTTTGCTAAACTTATTCTACAAAAATAGTTTTGAATTCACTAATCAGGGAATTAACTCTAGGTAATGCATGTAGTTAAGTGAAAATTTGTACCCTAATTGGAGGATTGTCACATTTTCCCCCCGTTAGCGAAATCTCGTCCCGAGATTTAAGTTGAGTTATTCGTGTCTGGTACGTGTTCAAACAGGTGAGGGTATTTCTTTCGTATTTCATCTTCGCATTAAGTTGAGTTTACTTGGGAACATGCTTCGAGTTCCAATGAACTTTGACAAGTTTGATCCTACTATTACGTAGCTTTTGTATCTTCGAATCAGATACTTCGACCGGTTCCTCCACAAAGTTGAGTCGTGAGTCGATGTAGACTTCGTCGGGAAGTAAAATTAAGGTTCCGTCGGAAAGACACTTCTTAAGATTACTAATGTGAAAAATGTCATGAATGTTGTTAAGCTCTTGTGGTAGTTTGAGCTTACTTGCGGTAGTTTGAGCTTATAAGCTATAGGACCAATCCTAGCAAGGATTTCAAATGGTCCTATGTATCGTGGGTTCAATTTCCCTCATTTTTCAAATCGTGCTATCCCTTTTCAAGGCGATACTTTGAGTAGGACTTTGTCACATACTTGAAATTCTAGTGGTTTACGACGGTTGTCGGCGTAACTCTTTTGTCTGTCATGCGCCGTTTTCAGTCGGTTTAGTACTTGAGATATCTTGTCCGTGGTTTCCTGGACAATCTCAGGTCCAGATAGTTGTCTGTCACCCAACTCTGCCCAACAGAGCGACGATCGGCACTTTCGTCTATACAGTGCTTCGAATGGTGATACTGTTGTTATATGAGAACTCTGCTAATGGGAGAAAGGTATCTCAGTTTTCTCCAAACTCCATCACACACGCTCGTACCAAGTCTTCGAGCGTTTGAATTGTTCGTTCACTCTGGCCGTCAGTTTGTGGATGGTAGACTGTACTCATGTCGAGTCGAGTACCTAGAGCCCGTTGTAATGTTTGCCAGAAACGAGATGTGAATCTGCTATCTCTATCGTAGATGATTGAAAGCGGCACTCCATGTCGAGAAACGATCTCTTTCACATAGATCCTTGACAGTTTCTCCAATTTGTCGTTCTCTTCGATAGCTAGAAAGTGGGCTGATTTAGTCAGTCGGTCGACAATCACCCATATCAAATCAGATCCAGCTGACGTCTTTGGTAGCTTCATGACGAAGTCCATCGTTATGTGTTCCCATTTCCAATGTGGCAACTCTGGCTGTTGCAAAAGTCCTGAAGGTTTTTGATATTCAACCTTGACTTTTGAACAAGTTAGACACTTGCTGACATAAGTAGCGATGTCTCTTTTCATGTTTGGCCAACAATAGAAACCTTTCACATCTTGGTACATCTTGTCTGCAACAGGATAAATCGAGTATTTGGACTTATGAGCTTCGTTCAAGATCAGTGTGCGTAGTTCATCATCGCACGGTACCCAAATTCGATTCATGAAGTATAGAACTTCATTGTCTTTGGCCTTGAGCTATTTCTCCATCCCCTTCAGGGATTCGTCTTTCATGCGCTCGGCGGTGAAAGCTATTCGTTGTGTGTCACAAATTTGAGTAATGAGATTCGAGTGGATTGTCAATACCAAAGCTAGAACTCTGCGAGGTTTAATGCTCTCCTTACGACTCAGGGCATCCGCTACTACATTAGCCTTGCCCGGATGATATTTAATCTCACAGTCGTAATCGTTCAGCAATTCGACCCAACGTCTTTGTCTCATGTTGAGCTCTTTCCGGTCGAATATGTGTTGTAGACTCTTGTGGTCGGTGAAAATCGTACACTTTGTACCATATAGGTAGTGTCTCCAGATCTTGAGCGCAAAAATGACTGCTCCCAACTCTAAGTCATGAGTTGTATAGTTCTTCTCGTGAATCTTCAATTGACGAGAAGCATAAGCGATGACTTTGTCGTTTTGCATGAGGACGCAACCTAATCCTTGACGTGAGGCATTGCAATAAACAATGAAGTTCTATGTTCCCTCAGGTAAGGATAGGATTGGCGCGGTGCTCTAACTTTTGTTTTAACAATTGGAAGGCGTTCTCTTGTTTCTCTTCCCATTCGAATTTCTTATCCTTCTGCGTTAAGGTGGTAAGTGACTGGGCTATCTTCGAGAAGTTTTCTATAAACCTACGGTAATAGCCAGCCAAACCAAGAAATTGTCGAACTTCTGTGGGGGTTTTCGGTGGTTTCCAGTTTTTAAATGTCTCTATTTTGGATAGGTTCACATGAATTCCCTTGTCGTTAATCACGTGATCTAGGAAATGAACCTCTCGAATCCGAAATTCGCATTTGGAGAACTTAGCATATAGCTTCTCATTCTCAAGTAGTTGGAGGATAAGTCTCAAGTGTTATTCGTGATCCTCTTTCGTTTTTGAGTAAATCAAGATGTCGTCAATGAACACAATGACAAACTTATCTATATAAGGTTTGCACTCTCGGTTCATGAGATCCATGAATACTGCAAGCGCGTTAGTCAATCCAAACGGCATGACTAAGAACTCATAATGACCATAATGAGTCCTAAACGCGGTCTTCGGTATATCCTCTTCTCGAACCTTCAGTTGATGGTAACCAGAACGAAGATCAACCTTCGACTAGTAACTCGATCCTTATAGCTGGTCGAATAGGTCGTCGATGCGTGGTAACGGATATCGGTTCGTGATAGTTACCTTGTTCAACTCTCTGTAGTCAATGCAAATCTGCATGGATCCATCCTTCTTCTTGACAAACAAAACTGGAGCTCCCCAAGGTGAAAAGCTCAATCGGATGAATCCTAAGTCTAAGAGCTCCTGCAACTGTATAGACAGTTCTTGCATTTCTGATGGAGCTAGACGAAAAGGTGAGCGAGCAATTGGTGCGGCTCTTGACACCAGATTGATGCAAAACTCAACTTGTCGCGGAGGTGGTAATCCTGGAAGATCATCAGGAAACACTCTCGGATAGTCTCGCACTTCAGGTATGTCATCCATGCGTCGCTCCTCGGGTTTGTCTTTCACAACGTGTGTCAAAAATACTGGATATCCCTTTCGGAGATATTTACTGGCTTTTGAGCAAGTAATCATTTTTACGGCACTCCCTCTCTTATCTCCTTGTATCCCCAAGTTTCTCCTCCGTTGATAATGGTAGACGTACCAATCTATCAAAACAGCAATCTTTGCAAGATTCCTCGACAACTAGTCCATACCGACTACAATGTCGAAATTTTCCAACTCTACCGATAGCAAGTCTATTTCGAAAAAATGTCCCTCTAACCTTAGGGAACATTCCGGTACTATTTTTCCTGATTCGATTAACTTACCATCGGTTGGTTCTATAGTATACTTGTTATCTAACTTACGGGATTCAATGTTTAAGAGTGGTCTAACTTCACTAGACATAAACTCAAATTGACATCCGAATCAATATCATAGAGGCATAATGATTGTTACAATTGTTGAGCTTCGGGCATTGGTTTCGGTAGTGGTTTTGGGTCACTACACTCGAAACACCCATTGCTTTGTCGCTCATCGTTGGCTCTGGTATGAGGGTTGGTTCGGCGATATTGGGTTCCACGACCCTACTGCTCGCAGTTACCACTGAGAGCACACTCTCCACTGTGGTGTCTCTCACATTTCTTGAGCTTTTTCCGTCAGTTGGGTTCCATCAATTTCTACTCTAATGTTTCGGTTATCCTTCGTGGCATTGTTGTGAGTACAACTCACCTCTTGTCGGGTAATCGTTTGAGCTACTTCTTAATAATTGATTTCTCATATTGCTTCAATCGTGGGTAGTGTGTTGTTTCGTCGATCATTCCTAATGTTTCGTTGCTAAATTATTGGATAAATAAGGAAATGTTATTGTTATCCCCTATCAAGCATCTTACGATTTTGAAACACCCATATGTACATAGTATAATATAATCACGTTGGCCAGGCGTCATTATATGATGCTAAATACATACTTATTTTCATCACCGCTTAACACGATCAGGTTCATACAAACTCAATACAAGAGTACGGATATAGATGTGAGTGATTCAATTAAGGCAAGCAATGAAGACGTACATACTAGAGTGTACATCTAAAGTGTGATGGGATTTATATATATATCCATCGAATATAAGTTTTAGTATAGTACAGCATAGGCACAGCCCGCCATACATAAGTTTAACGAAGATAGAATAAGTACGTTCCTATAATTACCCTAATATAGTTATCATCATGCTGACCCCAGCTACACTCTCTGCCACTCGAGCACGTTCTTTTAGCATATGTACTCGGGCACAGGTAGCATGGGTATTTTTGAGTTTCTTAAGAGGTAGTACCTTCAGTAGTTCCTCAAACATGTTCATTGTTCATCTACACCGGGTGCCACCTTGGACTTTAGAGTAGGCATAGTCGTTAAGTTTTTGTTGGCAGACACATCATCGATGTTATAGTTGTGCTCTAACAATTTATCGTCAGAGTCGCCCACGTATATAGGACGTTCGTTAATCACACTCGTAATATATTTAGTAACTACGTAGTGATATAGAGTTATGCAATGTATGAATGCATAAGTGTTCTAGCCAAGGCTATAGTCTAGGTCTCTAAGGCTTTTAGGTCACTTAAAGACTTCTAGTTCGCTATAACCAATGGCTCTGATACCAAGTCTGTCACACCCCCAAAATCGATAATCGCGTTTATGAAATAATTAGCGGAAGCATAGTATAATTTGCGGAAGCTTTAGTTATTTAGCGGAAACATTTGAGTAAACAGCGGGGGTGCTGACGTTAGCAGTATGCATTCATCGTATCAGAGCTTATGATCATTGCATAACAGTAATTAAGATGCCATTAATATAAAAGTAATTACAAAAACTAAATATTGTAAAATACATTTTGTCCCAAAAGTGGCATCCTAATTCGTCATGGGTAACTTACGTCCATTATGCATGCATCAATACCTGAGTCCTAATTCCCTGAAAAACATAGTAAAACGTCAACATTGGATGTTGAGTGAATTCACAGGTTTAGTTTATAGTGGTCAAACCAAGTTTTGTATAAATCATTCATGTACACAAACATAATGTTTATAAATTTAGTAGGAAATACAAGTTATTCTAGTTAAAGAAAAACATTTCCAATATAATGTAAGAATGTCATTCTTACTACATGTAAATAGTTGTGTAGGAAACAAAAGTTTAATCAAAAACATTTCCTAATAAGTAGTTGCAGTAAACAAGGGTTTAACTAATCAGAGTAAACATTTCATATCAGTTGTATAGTTCAAATTTAGTAATCTCAGGAAATTACCATTTCCAAACTAAGTTTGTAGTTTAATAGTCGTTGTTAATACAAGTTAGTCGTTAAGTAGGAAAACAGGTTTATTCAGATATGATAAACATTTCCTAAATACTTTGTACGAAATACAAGTTTATCCAATCAAGGAAAATATTTCTAAAATTGTTATGTAGGAACACCTATTCTATTAGTTATCATAGGAAATACAGGTTTAACATTCAAGTAAACATTTCCATTTATATAGTGTGTAGGAAATACAGGTTTAACAATCAAGTAAACATTTCCATTTCAAATAGTTTGTAGGAAATACAGGTTTAGCAATCAAGTAAACATTTCCATTTCAAATAGTTTGTAGGAAATACAGGTTTAACAATCAAGTAAACATTTCCATTTCAAATAGTTTGTAGGAAATACAGGTTTAACAATCAAGTAAACATTTCCTAAAAGTAATCGTGTATCACAGGAAGTACCCCTTCCAAATTAAGTATGCACAGGAAATACCCTTTCCAAATCAAGTTGTAGTTGTTTTGTTGTTTAGTGGGAAATATAGACTATGATCCCTCTAAGGTGAGCTAGACCTTTAGAGTTAAAGTAACGACACCTAGTACTATAACCAAACCACGACTAGTTGTTTTGTTGTTGCCTCAGTAACACGGTAAGTATACACTCCTCGTTACGACTGCCGTCGATGTGGTTGGAATGACCAACGAGTTATATCCTGGGAGGGTTGTCAAATCGATAGTACTATCTGTATACTCAGTGGCTAGAGTCACCTAGCTAATGGTTATAGGTTGCAAGCACTGGGGCTTATGTGCACTACAACTACCTCACGTAAACCTAGGTTCGTACCAAGATGCGTTGTCTTAATTCCCAAAATAGTTATGAAAAATCATTTCATAAAACAGTTCGAGTATAACGATATGAAAACATTTCGTATAAACGGTTGAGTATAATAGTATGAAAGCGTTCATGTTAATAAGTTGTGTATATAAAAGCATGTTAAGCATTTACATAAGTAGTTGAACATAAAAGCTTGTCAAGGAATTATATAAATCAAGTTGCATGTTAAAGCACATAGTTCTATGTTTTCCACCCCTGGTTTTAAAAGCATTTAAAACAAGTAAAAGAGGGGCTGTGAACTCACCTCATGAGCTCGGTATGTACGTGCTAGCAAAGCCTAAGCCCAAGGAAAGTCTCTAACATCCTAAACGTACGATATAAGTATATAAGTAGTTGGCTCAATGCCAAAACATGTTAATCGTTCACTCGTTGAAATATCGTTGTTTGTTTAAAAGTTTGTACGTTTTCCGTTGGTGATAATGTTGTAATAATAATACGATGTTATATTATTATTATGTTTTGTTTCTTTGTAAGTAGTCAATACTTATAGTCGTTTCATACATTGTTTGTTACACATATATGTATGTATATATATATATATATATATATATATATATATATATATAATTTTAATACGTTGTTCACGTATAAACATATAAGTTGTCGTTATTTATATAGAATATATAAATCGTCGTTTGTAAAATACGTTTATATATATAACTTAAATGGTTGGAGTTATATATATATATATATAAGTTTATAACATAAATTTCATTTATGTCGTATCGTTAGAAAGTTACTCATTTGTTCTCGTATAAATCTACTCGTTCCAAATAATAACTCTAGTCACTTTTTATGTTTTAAAGTTTAAACGTTGGACCATTGGGCTTTAGCCCAATCATTCGGCCCAATTATAAAGTTAGCCCATTTACTTGTTTGGGCCCAATATAAACACAACTAGTCCGGCCCAATAAAATTGTAAATCGTTTTGGTCCATTGTATAATTAATAGTTCGGCCCATTCATTAACAAACTCGTTCGGCCCAGATTAATTATGTGAACTTGTTAAGCCCATTAAGGAAATAAATGACTTTGGCCCAGCATTTCTTTCACCCGGTCGGCCCAATATATTTTCAGTCCAAAAGTTTTAATGTTTAATATTTGTCGGTTTACGTTTATCGTTTGTGGCTCGTTTATATCGGCTTGATCAAACGTGCTCGGTTTGACCCGGAACTTTAAGGGATGTCTTAATTATGTTTTTAGAGCTCGGGAAAATTGTCGTTTCGTTTTATGGTAGGCTCGGAGGTGTCGTTTTAACTTTTATCCCAAAACAGTCCCTATATTTAGTATTACAGATTTTTAGTCGACTTTCGAGCTCGTTCTCGGTACTAAAAACTTAACGGACGAATCTGAAATTTTTTACACAGTCTTCACACATATGTTAAATAGTTTCAGTATTATTTTCATGACTTTCAGATGTCTACAACTCCCTAAATAATTTCGTGAATGTCTCCGACTCGGTTTCTAACCGAGACTAAACTCAGTCCACAAATCAGTTTCTACGAGAAAATCAGTGCATTTCTGGGAAGGGATAAAGAAGAACTTTTTGTAGATCTTTTCAATACGCAACTTTTAAAAAAAAACTCGTTGTCTAACTCATTCTAAAACTCGAGATATGGACGTTTTCGTGGGACCAAAAATCTGGGACAGAATCTGCCCAGAAAATCGACATCATCAAACTTAAATTTGGTTAAGTTTTGGTTATGTTTTTGCTTAAGATCTTTCAATATATGAACAAATAACATGTTATAGAGATAAAAACATAAAAGATTAGTGAAAGATTAAAGTATCTTACAAAGTTTTAAGGAGGCTAGATGAGGTGATGAAAATGATGACGATTTGTTGCTTGATGTTCTTGTTTCCAACACCTTTTCTTTGCAAGTTTAGTGATAAAATGATGGTTTAATGATGATGGATTCTTGGGGCTGGGATGAAGAACCGAAAGAGAAGAAAGCCAAAAGAGAAAGGGATTTAAGTTTTGTTGAGATAGTGAAATGTGGTGTATAGATGCAAGTATGTATGTGGAGTCAACAAAATAAGTATGGAGGGTTGTCCTTGTGTTGAATTTCGGCAGTCAAGGAAAGCACAAGCATGGCCATTTAATCAGTTTGTCTCAAGATATTCTGAGGTTAAATAAATTGGTATTTAACCCGTGTTTGTTTACCCGATCATTATACGTAAAAATATATTTTATTCGTTTAGTTCGAAATCGTTATTTCATGTTAATATATTTCGAAGTATTATCTCAAATACTTTATTCTGAGTTTACAAATTATAAAATTTAACTCATTCGATTGTTGGGCTTGATTCGTGTATTTTTGTCGCGTACAATACGTTTTAACTAAAACGTATAATTGTTTCATTTTCGTTAGGCTTTATTCGTTCGCATAATATTTTAATGTAAATAACTACTATAAAAAATAGTTTTACGTTATTTAAAATTTCCTATCACCAACTATTGTATATATATTTATTTGTCAAGTTCGATACGTTTGTTTCGTACGTAATTATAAATAGCTACGCTAATAGTAATGCATCACGTATTAATTGGTAAGTTTTTGCTAAACTTATTCTACAAAAATAGTTTTGAATTCACTAATCAGGGAATTAACTCTAGGTAATGCATGTAGTTAAGTGAAAATTTGTACCCTAATTGGAGGATTGTCACACAACAGCCTTCAATATACGGGTATAATTTAATACCCCATCTCAATCTATTGTCTGGAACCCGAAAACCATTTGCGAGTCCAAACATCTTATTGCACCGTCAACTATATTAATTTACAACAATTAATAATTTCCTTATCACATTGGAATATTCGACTCCTATTCCAATTATTTCAACTATTTCAAACAATATTATTTCCAAACACATTTAAATCAAGAAATAATATAAAACAACTAGGTCCAATTCGAGGATGTTACAACTCTCCCCCCCTTAAAGATATTTCGTCCCCGAAATCTAACCTCATTCAATCTGTCTAATGTGAGATAATCACATATATCTTAACATACATTTGTCCTCAATAGCAACTTACAACTATACTTAGACTGTTTGAATTCTTTCCACATGCACATATCCCAATGTACATGCTTCTATCTTTTCCTATGCACACTTACAGTGCACCAAATCAATATCATCAATCAGATATATCTTATAAACAAACACCTACTTTAACAAGTGAATCCTACAATCACTTAAACAACAAGTGAAACCTAACATCACTTAATAGGTCTATACAACCAGAAATTAGCAATGTGCTAAAATCTTTAACCTATTCTCACTATTCATTTCTGTTAACAATAAAACAGCAGCAACAATATCACAACAGTGGTTATCAAACCACAATGTTCCTAGCAACATTGAAATAAAATTCAACTCACGACTTACAACCAGCCTAATATACAGATAACAATTTCAAATCTCTACTATCAAAGATTTAAAATCCAATTCTAGGTCAACTTTTCATCCCGAAAGTTTCATACCTATACTATTGTGAATAACCAATCATATTCACATATCATTACAATCATATGAAATCTTTTACTTAAAAGTAATCCAGATTCATATCACCTTAATAAGCAAAGCAGAGGTCACACTCAGTAGGTAAAACTACAATCAACAAGTACTTTGCTCAATCAACAAAAGTACCACAATCAATCTTACCTACAATCAACCAACCTCTACATTGACTTATTTCCATTTGTAACTCCTTTCATTACAACCTATCAATTGTTAACAACAACAATAACACTTCCAATAATCACAACACTAATGATTATACAGTTCAGTACATCTATCAATACTCACTATATATCTCCAAAGTTTTAACTAACCATCAAGTTAGAATTTGTATATTACTTAAACTGGTAAGACATTAAAATCTATTCTTAGCAACCAGTTATTTCAACTCAACCTTACAATCATAAACTACTAATCACAAGCAATTAGAAGTTATACAACTTTAATCACATAATCACTTAGTACCACATTCCATCAATCTAGCAACTAAGTCAATCCTAATCAACATTATGATACCACAATTCAAGTATCACAATATCACAATGTGCTACTCTACAATACATTTCAACAAAATCTACATCCAGTTAATCACAATTAACTAACCTCCACATGTCTTATGGCACATTTTAATTCAATCTATTAAAACTTATCATGCCATTTATTATCATGTATACTACACATATATACTTACACAATTTCAGGTACTCTCTTAAATGGACACGTACATCCCAATTCCATTTAATCCTATACACTAGGCCATTCAGACTGTTAAAATCTTTACCAAGCCTTCTCAGTACTACTAGTCATCACATATCCATACCACAGGACATGGAACAATTACCAATCAGCAATTCTATGTTTCACTTATATACATACCACTTAGTATATAACTTAAACAATTTAGTCCAAACTTACAAGAAAGTTTGGTGAATACAATCATCACCTACCAATTTCAAGGTTTCCCTTACTTCTTAACACTTACAATTATACATACAAAATTTCTTAAAACATGAACAACCTTCAATTCATATTCTCTCATTTTATCCAACAACGATCAACTAAACCTTTAACACAATCCAACTCCAGGTATACTTTCATATCATACCTTACTTGGATCTAATCCCAATTTTCTATTTCATCACTTACTTCATTTGTATAAAATCAACAAATAACTAAAGAATCCATTCAATTCTTTCAATGTCTAAGTAACTCACCATGAGGTACCAATCAACCTAGGCAACTAATAATAATAACCTTCAATTATTCATCATCTCACAGTCTTACCCAATCAAAGCAATCATCACAAGCCTCATACACTGGTAAGACTTTCTTATCACAATCCTAATCAATGTGATTTAACTTACATCATTCAACAATTTATAACTGTCATATCATTCAATGACTTCATATCTGTATAATTTTCTAACACATATTCAGTTCAAATATCATATATTTCCTAACTGAATACTTAATTATACTTAACACTATTTCAATTACTTAATACTAGCTTTAAGTAATTACTCAAGTTTTCACAACTTAATACAATTTAGGAATTCAATCATATTCCACACAATCATAACATTACAATCTATGTTATACTATTTCACACACACAGTTAACTACATGTCAACTCTGGTTTCAATCAACCAATCAATAAAATTCTCTAATTGCTTTTATCAAGCTTGACCCAAACTCAAACCAATCACAAGCAATTAATTTTATACACAATTCTCTATTCATGGTTTGACTTTCAAAGTTAACATACTATCAATATTAACTCATAACAAACCATATCATCTTATATGTTCACTTTCAAACATATATTTCAAATTATTACTTTCAATAATCTTATCAATCCTTCACAAGGACAAAGTCAACCTACATCAATTTTGGCTCCATACAATCCATTTCATATTTTATGTTTACTATCAAACATAAACTTCAAATTATTACATTCAATAATTATTAGTAATTCCTCAAACAAGACAATATCAACCTATTTCAACTTTGGCTTCATACAAGCCAAATACAAAATAGTGACTCATTTAAACACTATCAAATTCGCCTACATGTAATCTATCACAATCAATCACAATTACATATTTAACACAATCAAATTAATCACTTAGGTTTATCATCAAAACCTCTATCAATGACAACTATCATTTACACTCTCACCTTTACAGTCTAAAGGTCACAGTTCTATCAACTGATTATTTTCTTATCAAAACAACTATTAAACAACTTAGCATACTATCATGCTCCATTTCCAAAATCACATTACATTTCTTTTATACCAAGTAGCCTCAACAAGTTCATGTGACCCAACATAATATAACAACGGTGATCAGGCGTTGCAAGATTATGCTCTTCACAATCCATTCTCAGGCTACTCTACATTATAATTATCAATGTGATCTATTCTCACCTCATACGTATTAAATACTTCATGATTTCAAATCAATCATACTTCATTTAATAGTTTCTATCAGCTGATACACACTCAAAATCAGCTTACTACTTACATATTCAACCCTACATATGCAAGTCATCTCACTTACACACAATGTTCTAATTTTCAATAACTGAATTACTCAGTATATCATTTATCTGAAACCTCAAACACATGATAACTTATCATCATAGTTTCAATACTTAACACTAATCAATGTCCCTATTTACCTCAAAATTCAGGACACATCTTAATTAATTATCATCACTTTGACATATGCCATCATATCAAGCATCACTGTCACAACAAGTCTACTTAATCATGTTACTATCAAACATTTCATTTATTAATTTCACAATTGACCAGAAAGATCTATCACTTCCCAATCAATTTCACATTATTACACTCTACATTTCTCTTAAACCTATCAGTCATGGTTTATATCAAGTGTTTAACTATAGTCAACACATATCATACAGTCACATAAACACATATTTTCTCAAATAGCAGTCATTATCAATTCAATGACACAACCTTCCTTAACAAGGATTTAGATCACACCTTGTGATTAATCCATTATCATAATACTATCAATTATCTCGTCTCACCAATAAAGACACTCCTTAGGTTCTAACATCAATCTTGCTAAAACCTTAATCAACTCCCTATCTACTTAAACATATTTCTGCATTTACAATTCAATCAGAAATAACCACAACAATGAACAACAATGAGCATCTCATTCAATACCTCTATCCTCATGTCAACCTATAGCAATCAATAGTTGACTCAAAACTGGGGAATCATATCAGTCTGACTCAATTAACTTCATAACAAGGCTTACTCAACATATCAGAGTAAACAATTCAAGTTAATTTAAATTAACACAGGCTTATCAAAGATTACCTGACAATCTTAAGTCCACGAGCGTTGAGGAAACATGAAATAAACCAATCAGTTACTCATGTTCCTCCGTCTCTGCATCAAATAACACTTTGCAACTTGTTAAGGGTTAGTACATACTCAACTAATCACTTTCTCACACATTCACTAATCAACTAAACCCGCACCCACTGGAATGTTTGACTCAACTCAATCAAAGTTTAGGATTGAACATTCTATCATGCTCAATTCACCCAAACTATTGCTCTGATACCAACTTTTAACACCCCTTCATTTAATATATAAACAAACAATATAATAATGGCGACGCGGAAGCTTATATTTTCAAAACATTACAACCAATGTTACCTGTTACCCAAAATGTCAATAAACTTTTTCAATTCAAAGTACAAGACATTTCAACGCACTGGGTGTTATTAAAAACATTTCTATAATTATCAAAATAACATCAGAGTTACAGCCTGTCAAACATTCCATCAATTCCAAACACTTCCTGCCCTGCCCAATATGTCCCATCTATTTCAACCTGCAGGAAGAACTGTGGTGGGGTTAGCATAAAGCTAAGTGAATGAAACTATAAGCATCAGTACAACCTAGCATAACAATCTGTTTACATCAAATAACAATAAACAGAAAATCAATCAATCACTCGACATCCAATCAATGTCAAGCTACTCACATCAAACATTATCAATCGTCATGAGGACCGGTGGCTCCTGAGATACCCTAATACCGGTTTGGTACTCAAGGAACCCTTATCAATCATCTGTATTGGCCTATACAGAATTACCGGTAACCAGTTGTTAATCACACACGACCTAGATCTCTAAACCAACATTTCAAGTTTCAAGATCTCCTGTCGTCTACAATAACAACCAAGTCCAACTGTCAAGTCAAGTTGACCTCAGAATCTTACATACTAGCTCAAACAGCCAAGTAAGCAAACCACCTAACTAACATGGCAAGTTATCTCAACAGATGCATAATATCAAAGTAATACTATAAATTACTTATTGTAAATCAAATCATTACAACTAAATCACACTGAGGTTACAGATCCACTCACCGACTACCTCAGGCCTCCACTCAGTAGTCTAATATCACTGAGCCTTCTCCACATCTGAGAATCAATATCAAATATAAGTTAGTAATCCAGATCATCAATACATAACTTATATCAATCTTTGACATTTAGGAACTTAACATAATTAACATTACAATTACTAGTTCCTAATTGTGTATTAATGATTTACAATATAATCATTAACATATATTATCCTATAACATATATCAAGCACATTACTATCGAAGTCAAACAAGTAATGCTGAAACAGCCCTTCAAGCCGCCGGCTTCCTCCTAGAAGCCGCCGGCTTCCTATCCTCACCCGCCGGCTTTACTTCCACAACCGCCGGGTAATTTACCAAATGTGGTAACAGAACCAAAACATGTTTTAAAGCTTCTACCAGCCGCCGGGTCGGGTTTATGCCCGCCGGTTTCCTACCAAGCAACACAAGCCGCCGGCTACCCCTATGAAGCCGCCGGCTTCGGCTAACAAGAACAAGCCGCCGGTTTGGCCAAAGAAGCCGCCGGCTTCTGGCCTCGTCCCAGCCCAGCACGAACAGCAGAAACCCTAACTCACGGGTTTAATCCCCAAAACACCAAAAACTCGTTTTTAAACGGTTATAAACCTCAAATATCATCACATAATCAATATGTAACACTTATAACCTGTTTCTAACATCCAAATCTCTCAAATCATCAATTTACCCAAATTCAATCAAAAATCAAATTCTTAAATACTCAAGAATACTTACTGATTGAAGAATCTAACAATGGTAATCTGATGATTAGGAAGTTTCACGAGAATCACCACTTCCTGCTTTGATTTCTGGATTGATTTGGAGGTTTTCAGAGAGTTTCTGTGAGTTTTGGAATAAAAATGAATAACTTTCCTAAATAGGAAAGGATATATATAAGTCGGCTCATCCAACCGCCTTCAATATACGGGTATAATTTAATACCCCATCTCAATCTATTGTCTGGAACCCGAAAACCATTTGCGAGTCCAAACATCTTATTGCACCGTCAACTATATTAATTTACAACAATTAATAATTTCCTTATCACATTGGAATATTCGACTCCTATTCCAATTATTTCAACTATTTCAAACAATATTATTTCCAAACACATTTAAATCAAGAAATAATATAAAACAACTAGGTCCAATTCGAGGATGTTACATGTTTCGTCAACTGTACTGATATCACATTGCTGATTATAGAATAGAATGTAAAGCTGACCGCAATTCACTTTCTTTGTACACTTATTTATATGTTCATTTATTTACACATTTACCCTTACGAGTCTCAGTTGTAGGTGCGAGGGGCATATGGAAAGGGTGAATGAGTTGAAAAATACGGTAAGTCCAAGTTTTGCCAATGATTAGCATTCAATTGCTTATGAAGTGTACTACTGCTACTGTTTATATATGGCCATTTGGTTGCGTTATAATGGGATTGCTTAGATGGTTTTCTACGTATCCAAATAAATATTAGTCCATGAATTGATGCTTTTAAAATAAGCTACTCCTTTTCCCTTTCTTTTTCCCCCTTTTTTTTTGGTGGGTTTTTATATTAAAAGTTTTATTGCAGAGGACATGAAATCTGCTCCATGCATATTTCGGTGTAGCACTTAGTTACTGATGTAGTACTCTTTTAATCATAGGATTTCAAGCTCATTTAGTCACATACTTATTGGGCGATTCTACAGATTATGAACTTCAATCATGTGTTGGTGTTTGATAACATGTGTTTCATGAAGCGCTTAACAAGTGTTTGACAAATTTTATTAGCTTAGTAGTTCTTTAATTTCCGAATATAATTTGCAGAATTTATTTGAATAGCATTATGATGTGTATCATCTGCATTTGATCAATATCGTGTAACGATTATTCTTTGATAGTTGTGTATTTCAGGTTCCCATTTCTTGGCCTCTTTATGGTTTTCAATATCTAATTTTATTCATTGAATCGTAGCAGATTTGTGTTTAAGTCCTGGAAGTTTTTGCCGAAGACATTAGTAAGAGTTATCATATCTTGGTGAGTTTTAATCGGCTTGTGTTATTGTTTATCGAGTTTCACTATTTCTGTGCTTATTGAGATTCACTATTTCTATGAAGATATATCAGGAATTCAAAAATGGTCTAAATTATGGATTAGTATCACAATAGGAACTCGAAAGTAACTTTTATTCTCATTGGCCAGAGATTATTTTAGGGGATATACAGGGGTATACAGGTGGCAATTTGGACCGAATGTAGATATGAATGGTTGTATACAGGTGGCAATTTGGACCCAATGTTGATATGAATGATTGAGTATGGTAGATCATTAATCTCAAATGCATCAAACTGGTCAAGTTTTTTCCAAAGTGTAATTTAAATGCATGCAAATATGTTACATAGGCTCTTTAAAAAGCAAAATACATACTGTGATTGCGGGAGTCAACCCAACCGAAATTCACCCATTTCAATATAGAAAAAACCATTATATGTTTCAACCTAAATCCATTTTGACACCCCTTTGAGGCTGACTTGCAGTTGATTCCTACAATCATTGAAGAACTGGAAATTCTTGTGTTTTTTACATGTGAGAGCATCCATGAATTAGAAAAAGATGGTTCAGGTATGGTTCTTGAATATTTATTTATTGTTAGTTGTTTCTCTGTTAGAATTCCGTATATTCTATTTTAGAGTTTTAGTTGCTTAGATGTGTTATGTGCATGTCTTCTATTTGGACCTTAGGGGATCATTGTGATTAATTTGATTGATAATTATGATACATGGATTAGAAAGATGGTTCGGGTATCGTCCTTGAGTATTATCTATTGTTAGTTGTTTCTATTTTCAAAATCTTTAAATTCTTGAGTATTCATCTATAATAATGTGGAGAGTGCTCTAAAGGTGCTTTCGATGAAATATCAAATAGAATGGTGGTTACCTGATTAGACAGTAAATTTGGATTATTTATCTATCATAATCTTATGGATGTTATCAAATTGGATATATGTAAAGTTTGCACAAGTAGTTAAGATATTTGGACATTAGGGTTATACATAATGTTAAAATGGGTTGTTGGTCTAATTGTTTAATTGCCTTAATTTAATGTGTAGGTGGATGGCTAGACAAAATTGAAATTCAATGGTCGTGTTGTTCTATGGAGCAACTAATTAATCTAATTGATACGATTTTTAGATCCCGGTTGATGTGATATATGGCAAGTGGTTAGTGGGATAGTTAACATGTTTATACAATTAGCAAAATGGCAAAAAGAATTGATGAGTAATTTTGACGAGGCCAACGGGGCAACAAACGCAGTAGATAAAGGTGGCACCAAGCAAAGTCGATATATTTGCGTGGATAACGGGAAATAAGAGGCTTCAGGTATTTATGGAATTGGTCGAAAGAGGTATTGATTGAATACATTATTGTGCCCATTTTATGAAGAGGATGTTGAAACTATTGATCATTGCTTAGTAATGTACAAAAATTTCAAGCTGGTTTGGGATCAGGAGTTTGGTTGGTGGAAAATAGGTAAGCGTGATGTTATAGATATGGAGAAACTATTACAGTCACTAAATATATGGGTTGGGAACAAAATGGAGTAAAGAAGTATGGTTGGGGCTATTATGGGTCACTACAAATTTGATTTGGAAAAATAGGAACGCAAAGGTGTTTGGGGAAAAGTTTTATGGGGTGTAGGACTGTTTTTAGAGGTAGAGATTTGGAGTTATGAGTGGATAAGATCGAGACTGAAGAAAGGTGTTTGGTGATGATCGAGTGGTGTCAAACAGATGAAAGGCGACGAATTCAAAACTGGATAATTCATGGATATGACAGTCTTGTGTATTGAGCTGTCAATGTGTGTAAAAAATTTGCATATGGTATGTACTGATATGGTGGTCAACTATTTATGTAATGGGTGTGTACAATATATAATTTGAATGCATACATGGCTCTAAGGGTGGTGAATTTATGTACGAGGAGTACTTTATTAATACAACTTTTGTTTTTCTAAAAGAAAATTTAGATCATGGATGGTAAGTATTATTTGTACAATGAGTGTGGTGTAAAGTTGGTGTATATTATGATATGTTATAATAAAATAATAAATACGGAGTAATAAATAAAAATTTTCCCTCCACTAACATTTTTTGTTCTCACAATATATATAGAGTTTGAATAGTAAGGTTTTATAACTTCAGAGCGACTAATTGGGTTTGCATTATAGTTAACTTGTGTTCTTCTGGGTTCCATGACCCTTCAATGAAGTAGCTATGTGAAGAAATTTGCACAACCAATGAACAACTAAACAAAGTATTGATGCCTTAAGTTTTAAAATGATAAAAAAAATTCTAAAAATTATTATTAGCTCACATTTCAACTTTTGACAACATCTTTTATACTTACAAATTACTATAATACATCTATAGCTTTCTCAATTTATATTGAAATTGAGAAAATTTAAAGCAATAACATATTTGTAACATTAAATAAGTTAAATGTGAAAAAATGTTTTATAATAGCTTATGTTGAATCTGGTTTATTCATTGTATCATACATTTAATAAAACATACTAGAAGCTAACGAGAGTGCAAATAATAACATGGACATTTAGAAGACTATCACACCATTATACATTTTAAATTTGTGTATGGTATTATATTTTACATATGAAGTTCTTTAATCTTAGCGTAAAACATTTTTTTATTTATTTTAATGTTAGTATTGTGTATCTCAAGATGTCATATTGAATTAATTTTATTAAGATACATGGAATTTCAATTTATGGTGTGTAATTTTTGTTTTTTTATCGTTATAAATTTACTTCTTATGTATTTTTTGCTCTTTTGTGTAATTTTATGTTATAATTTACTAAATAACTATACTTTACACACACTAATATATTCGCTTACGTTCCTTATTAATTATCACGTATGATTATTACAAATATGAATGGTGCATCCCGCGAAACCGCGGGTCTTAAGCTAGTTCTGTTTCATTATCGCATCTTAAATATAATATATGATTAACCTTTATGATGTCATCAATCTAAAAATTTGAGATTAATCAATTTAATCTCTCTATTTTAATTAATTTTAAAAATTAGACCCCGTATTTACATTACAAAAAGATAGTCCCACAACTCATCACTATATTTTAATTATATTATCAATCGGTAGCACGTAGTTTCTTTATTCAATTCTATTTGTACATATTTTAAATAGATAACTATTAATAAGAATAATAATAATAAATCAATAAAGAAAATGTACACATAAAAAACCGAGATTCACTTGATAAGGTGATCAAATAAAGAAAATAATAATTAATCAAATAAAGGTCATCGAATTCAAATTTTAGCGGTGCAAATTTGCTTTTTTTATCAAGGATAAGGTTAGAAGGAGAAGGGGTGTTTTGAGGAGAAGTGAGGAGATGATTTCAACCACTAAAAATGTGCCACATGTCACATAATCAAGTTTCATTTTTAACCTTCCACTTTCTTAATATAATTTACAATCCCCTCCAACTTTCTTCATCCCCACCCAACACCCCACCACCACCCACTGCCATTAGCCGCCGCCGACTGCCACCGTTAGCCGACGCCGGCACCACCCGCCGGTCGCCGGAATTATTTATTTATTTATTTTTTAAGTTTTACCCAACTGAATAACGAGATCCAATCGTAACAAAACCGTAAACATAGTCGAATCTAACACAAACTGAAGATATACAAACGAAATAGATTAAAATCCAACACAAATCGAAGATATACAAACGAAATCGACTAAATCTAACACAAATAATCAACTAGATCTAACACAAAATAGAAGATATACAAACAAAATCGACTAGATCTAACACAAAACTCGGTACCACGACCACTCGCCGGAACTCGCAAGCTGCAGCACCGCCATTTCATCACTTGGATGAACATTCAAATCACGGGAACAACACACAATCATTCGACGAAACCTGCAGATTCCGGCATCACCACCACAAACTCCGTCACGACTAGATCTAAAATGGTGGTTATGTTTCAGGTTAGGCCTAGCCGCCGGAGACGGTGGAGAGACGCGACAGTGGATGTGAGTGATGGTCGTGTTGAGTGGTGGTGGTGGATGTAACCGGTAGTGATATATCTAACTTGTGAAGGTTTTTATTTTTTGTGTTGGCCGTGTTCCAGAATGCTTTTCTGGTGTTGGATGTATAATTCATTTCAAGTGTGATAATCATGTAAGCTAAAGGCCCTGGTGGCTTAACATATGTAAAGTAAAGTTTTATTAATATTATTTATTGCTTTTTCTAAAAAAACAAAAACTGTTGGCAAAGCAAGGGCAAAATAGTCAATTTATTTTAAAAGGTGTTTGTGGATTTAAAACCTAGTGTGTTAGGAACTTAGGATCAGCCCCATTATATTTTGGTATTGTGAGTTGTACCATTAGTATTAACACTTGTACATATTATACATATGTACAACTTATTAATAAATTACATATTAAAAAATTAATTAAATGCAAAGATGCAGTATAATTTTAATAAAATGCATTTTATTATTTTTACTGCATTTTGTTAAAATTACACTGCATTTCTGCATTTTGTTAAAATTATTACTGCATTTTGATGTTTTTACTGCATTTTGTATTATACACATTATCCTTTTTATTACTGCATTTTGATGTTTGTACTGCATTTTAAATATACAACTCGATCTAACATATATTGTTTGTTTTTTTACTGCATTTTATGTTATACAAAATATATGTTACTGCATTTTGTTAAAATTATACTGCATTTAATTTTTTACTGCATTTTATGTTATACAAAAATATATTTTGTACTGCATTTTATTAAAATTATACTGCATTTTGATGTTTTACTGCATTTTATTTATACACCTTGATCTAATATACATTGTTATTTTCTACGGCATTTTAAGTTATACATGATCTATTATTTATTGCATTTTGTTAAAAGTACACTGCATTTTGTTATTATTACTGCATTTTACGTATTTTTTTACTGCATTTTATATTATACATATTATCCATTTTACTGCATTTTATATAAAACTGCTGCATTTTACATATATTTCATTTAACAAATTGTTTCGCTTTTTACTGCATTTTGTTATTTTTACTGCATTTCACATATTTTTCATAATTATTTTTGTTATTCACTGCATTTTATATTATACATATCATTTATTTTTACTGCATTTTGTATAAAAGTATACTACATGTTGTTTAGGGAAAAAAATATAAAAAAAAATTATTTTTTTTTAAAAAAAAAATAATAAAATAAAATCCGACGGCGGCTGGCGACGGCTAGCGGCGGTAGCAGGTGGTGGCAGCAGGTGGGTGGTGGTGGTGGGTGGGGTTGGGGGAAGAAGAAGGTGGGAGGGGAAGTAGAAGGTGGGGGGAGGAAGAAAAGAAAGTGGGAGGGTTAAAATGTAAAACTTACATAAGTGGAAGAGGTGTAGGGTAAAAATTTTTGTTATGTTTTTTTTTGTAAACTTTAAGCCTTAATTTTTAAAGAAATTACAAAATTGCCATCCCATGTAGCCATTGATCAAACTTAAAAGCTCATCCAATGGCCTCCATTAAATCTTCTCCTCTTTCTCCTCAAATACCTCATTCCCCTATGATCCTTAATCTTTTATCAATTATTACAAGAATTTTTCTAATGGCAACTCTAAGGGCTAAGTTTAAGATATTCGGACATACATTATTTTGTTGTACAATGATGATAACCACCTCACTAACCTTTTAACAACTATCACACTCGCCTTAATGTATCATCATTTATGCACAGAATGTTTTTTTAACCATAGCCCTAAGCGCTATTATTAGAAAATTCCTTATTATAAGTGATAATTTATATTTATATCTTATATTTATTACTACTTTTTGCTAATATTATATTTATATCTATATTAAAAATCAAATAATCAATATATTACTGATCTTCATACCAAACAAACCATATATAATGTTATTAATCTTTTTAATTATATTACTTTTAAAAAACAAGAATATTTACTCTGCTTACTGAACAGGTATCCCAAATATTACTCACCTTACCGAACTCTTAAAAATCAGACACCTCCTGATCGATCATTTGTACTAACAATGCTTCTATTATAAATATAACTTATAACTTATGTAATTTTATTAATTAAATATCTTAACATGTTGGTGATTGTTTCATTAGTTTATTCGAGTACTTCAATTGCTCAATTTCTACCTCTTTGTACGAACTTCATTACTTTTGCTAAATTTTAAGATCGTCGTTTGTCAAATTTTAGAAATATCACAGTTCTTCATTTATCATACCGTACAACTAATAGGCTTAGGGTTATAGAACTATTGCCTTTAGTGAAACTCCCTGACCACATAACATGAGTCTGCGAAAACACTTAAAGTTTCATTGTTCTAACTACTATAAAGTTATAAAAGCAAAATTGTATACTCGCAAGTCACAATGTATTAATATTTTTTTAAGAAAACCTTATAAAACTAAATTATAAAAATTATATACAAATTCAATAGCCCGTGT
Source organism: Helichrysum umbraculigerum (assembly GCA_949592205.1). NCBI lineage: Eukaryota > Viridiplantae > Streptophyta > Magnoliopsida > Asterales > Asteraceae > Helichrysum > Helichrysum umbraculigerum. The sequence continues at coordinate 324,880,869 of CATIUR010000001.1, read as the reverse complement.
GTACACGGGTTTAAGGTCTAGTTATACAAATACACAAATTTCTTGTTTGCACGAAGTTTGTTTATACAATTCACCGGGCTTCGTAACTGTGAAATAAACTTTATAATAGAATAAATTGAACAAATCTTTAATCCTTTTGATTCTTGGTTTTTCTATACAATTCACCATTCTTTTACTACCGTACAAATGGGACCTGAAATTCTTGGTTCAATTTTACATCAATGTTCGAAATTAAAATCATTTCGACATGGGTTTTCCCTCCATGCTGTTTCTATCAAATTGGGTTTTGAGTCCAACATCATTACCTCAAAAACCGAATCACCAAACGAATTCCCACCTTTTTTCCCTTTCGACTTTGGTTTCCTCTTCCCAATCTCATTAACATCCTCAACGTCATCATCATCTTCATCATCATTCACTTTCACATTCTTCTCACCTTTCTTACCTTTTTTCTTACCAGTAACCGGCCCCACACGAGGCTCTTCTTCCTGTACTAATTTCTCCTCAGATAATTCAGTTCCAATTGAATACTCATCATCATCAATCACAACAGCTTTCTTTTTCGACTTACCTACACCTACAACACCATCCTCCTCACGGACTGCTGCTGGCTTCTTCTTCCCCATCAGTACAATATTATTAAGACGAATAAACTAAACTACTTGAACAACCCTAGAAACATAAATTAATTTTAAAATCAGATAATACAAAGCATGTTCTTAATTCTTGGTTCAATTCACAAGAAAAATGAACTTATTTTGTGGTGAAAATAGACTTCTTGTGTAATGACTTAGTATACAGATTAAAACAGATTGGATCTGATCAAAAATAAAGAGGTCGACACGAGGTAATTCATCATCCTTAAACATATAGGAGCCGCCGTTGCTCAACGTATAAAAGTTACTCCCACCGGAACGTCCATGAATTTTATCATCAAAGTTTAAGTCTGTAGGTCGGTGGCTACCTAAACCTAATGATCACAGGTTCAAGTCCTACTATACCCAAATGTAACCTCAAAAAAATCATTATGGGAACTCACCACCCATCACTTTGTTTTAGCCCATTTCTTCTTCTTCTTTTTCCTTCCAAAAAAGAATAAAATAAAAAATAAAAAAGTTCATCTCACTTCGCATCTATATCCAGGCCCGGCCCATGCAATTCGGTGGCTCGGTGCGACAACGGAAAAATGCCCCTTTAGATACGAAATTCATTTCTTATGCGTATTACGTAATAAAAAGTTTATTTCTACTTCGAACGAATTATTAAAGACATACCAAAACCAATGTAAACGAATTTTCATCTATTACTTAAAAGCATCAAAATTTATTATCTCAGTAGTAATACTATAATTATAATTTATCTCGAATAAATGTAATCAAATCGTTACTATAATTATAATTAATCATGAATAAATAACATCAAATTGAATTTATGTACCTAATATTTAAAACTAAAACCAAAAATAGAAAGAAAAAAAAAATGAAGCAACCGATATACTGCTGAAACACCAAACAAAATCATTACTAATTGGGCTCTCCATTTTTTTGTGGGCTAAAAGTTAAATGGATATATATATATATATATATGTAGATTGGACATGTTGAGAAAAAGGCCCCATATCAATATTGGGCCCTGTTCAATGGCCCTTGTTGAACACCCCAAGGGCCAGGTCTATCTATATCTACTAGAAAATGACCCGCGCAATGCGGCGGATATAATCTTTAACATTAATTTTGTGGTTGGCAATTGCATAGTTGGTGACTATAATATGTTTTGGTTAAATAGAGAAGAAGATAAAATATGATCTTAATAATAATTACATAGTAAGACGTAATATCATAAAAAAACATACACCTTCAAAATTAAAATGAAAAGGTAGATGGAAAATTGAAGGGTACATCCAATTAATAAAAAGAAATTCGAAGATACGTGAATAAATTAGTTGCCCATGTCAAGGATGAATCGTTCCATCTTCAAGATGAGCGGAAACATAAGATCATTTCATTCGAAGTCAATAAAGTCATTTTGAAGATTTATGAAAGTTAATATTGGTTGACCTTTAGTTATATATTTTCTTGACCACCCAGTTTGAAAAATGTTGACCTTGAAGTACCGAAAGGTTTTGATAAAGGAATTGAAACAGTAATTAATTAGAGGATTGAGACTCCAAATTAATTAGTATATATTTTATGGAGGGTTGACATTCCAAATTACAGTAATTAATGTGAAGGTTGTTTCTAATTTTACTAAAGGGTACATTAATCTCTTTAATTTTATATAGGGGTAGTATCGTAATTTACGTTTTTTAAATTCTTAAGCTAATGAAGAAATGAGAGAAACTCTTTATAAGGGTGTAGAGATATACCTTAATCCTTATAAAGCATATCACATTCTCTCTCTTAAATATTTAAATTACGATAAATGCATAATGTACAACTCACAAAGCTTAATCACAATACAAACTTAAATGTATTCAATTTTGTAGTCATTTTATGTTTTCACTTTCATTTTTCACAACGACAAAAATGAGGTAATCTACTATGCATGGATTTTCAATTTGAAAAACACTTTTTAATTATCTCTATTCAGAATAAAATATTTTCAAAATTTCATTAATAAAAGTAAAAAAATTTACCATAAAATCATTAATTCATTTGAAATTAGGGGTGTACGTGGTGTCGTGGTCCAAGAACCACATCAAACGTACAAGATCAAAACCGAACCGGACCACGAATCGATAAATGAAAAATCGAGAACCATGAACAGCACCATGTAATTCGGTTACGGTTCGACCTGATACCGGTTCAACTGAATAATATACGTTCATATATGTTATAAAGAAGAAAAAAATGCAAAAACATGTAGTTATCAAATTAAATATAAGACTTAAAGTCGTCTAATAATTAAAAACTAAACGCTGATGCAGTTCAAATGTAAGATATATATCTAAGTTTTTTTCAAACAAAACAAATAGTGTATAAAAACTGTATATATTCACTAATCGACATCGTAGAGGATAAAAACATAAATATAACATATATACAAGAACAAGAACAAGAACAAGAACAACAATATCCAATCCCGTTCAAGAAACATGGTATTGGGGAAGTAAGATGTAGATAATCGTACCTCTACCATAATGTAGAGAGACTGATTCCACAGAGACCTACGGCATAACGATAACATATATATATTTATAATTAAAATTACAGTTTTAATCAATCTAATAATATAATTCAATCTCTATCAATATTAAAAAAAATATATGTATATCAATTATATATGTATCTATTCCTATCGAGCCGTTTCTAATGGTCCAAAAAGTTTTTACCGGTTTTAGAAACCACACCGGATCGCGAACCATTGAGGCTAAAAGATGGAACCGAGACCAGGCCATTGTGCTTCAAGTTGGTTTGGTTCTAGTCCGGTTCCAATTCGGTTTACCGGTTCTGACAATTTCGGACCATTTATGTACACCCCTATTTGAAATTAACCACTTATACACCTTACATCTTCAATATCATTCGTCCATTGATTTATGTTTAACGTATAATAATGTTCATATCATCTTAATTTTGTTAACTAATTAATGATAATAATTAAGTTAAAATAAACGCATGATCAGAAAAATTTCAACCATATATAAACGAATGATACCACACTTGATTAAATTGGCTCATGGGAGTCATGGCCAAACTATCGGGCTTCAGCCCAACACATACAATATATACATTTACCGGAAATCACTTATTTTACATTAGTAGGCTACATGCCAAAACATGATTTAACATATCATATCGTATTGAAATGGTAAGTCCGCGTTTAGTTACTGAAAAATTTCTCCATTTTTCATTTTCTATTTTTTTAGAGAGTGTAGAGTGTTTTACTTCTCTAGAATAGTAAGGAAAACTTGGAAAATGTGTTCAAATATGAGGGATGAAGTTTTTCCTTTTCAAGAGAAATTAGAGGGAAACTTAAAGAATCATAACAAGTAGTTTTCCACTTTTTAGTTATAAAAAGGAAAATGGAAATTTTCCTTTTCTTAGAAAACTTGGATTTGACCACGTTTTCTAGTTTTGATAGAGAAATTTTCTAGAAAAGAGAGAGTTTCCGTAACTAAACGCGCCCTAAATGTCGCAACATTGGTTTAGAGTTACGCTTAATATGCACATTTAAAAAAGTTTAGCATGTCAATATATTAGCACATTGTCCACATGTTGTCGTAAAAAACGACTAACAGACTGTACAAAAATATGTATAAAGGTAGCTAGAAATTATAAACTTATGTATTCAGTACATAACAAAATCCAAACACACATTCATTAATTGGTTTGACATAATCGATAACGTACCATAAATTCTTCTTAGGTCTTCAAAATACTTTTAAAAGACAATCGTTACGTTGAGTTTTAAACTATAATGTTAATGTTAATTTGATTTATTGTGTCAAACAACTAAATAACTTCAACTATTAATCCAACCATCACCTTTGAATGAAGGTGCATTGTGCAAATGATATGCCTAATATGGTGATTTAAACATTGTTTTTTATCCAATCTTAATGGTGTGCCCTAGCGTAGTAGAAAACTAGTGGGTAAAACTATTAGATATAATCAAATTTGTACTTGTTTGATTGAATCTTATCTTATCTTAATTAATGATTAATATAAATAAACTATATTGCAGGCTATACTTTCTTAAATAAACCAAACAAGAAGCACTAAAGAGTAAAGAGTAATAAACTACTGTATTTGTTTGTAAGTGAATTTATAATCAGAAAATGTATTGAACTTTACTCATTTTACTGTTATATACATCAAACTTTGAGGTCTTCAAGTATATGTATTCAAGTATTAGACCGTCTATCTTATAGTATAACTTACTATTATTTTATGTATAAAACTTACTAAAAAGAATAAATCACTTTATGTAGTCCAAAAGTATATAATAGACGATTTTAAAACTATACTGCATACAATATATGCTTTTGAAATTTAATACATATAATAGTCCAACATATAAAGTTAATATATATATATATACTACCAAACTATAAACGATTCCAAATTTATCTCGTTTTAAGCATTGATATTGCTAAAATCATCACCATTTACTTCCAACAAAATTACAAATATCATAATAATGCGAAAACGGCCAATTACCAAAGTTTATATAAATGCTCAACATACATATTAATCTAAATGTTAGCTAGGGGTTTTGTTAATGACAAACTCGCAGTTAAAAACATACTATTAAATTGATTGTACTTTGAATCTTTGATCTATATTTATGGGGTCAATCAAAATTTGGAAATCAGTAAGTTTATTATAGTATGAGTACAATTATTAATGCATGTTCTAAATTTTTATTGACCGTCCTTAAAGCTATCATTATCATTTTCCAATTAGTTAAATCGTAATATAGGTTGGATGTGTGACATTACAGCTCAAAAAATTAAATGAAAAGCAGTCGACTTAAAGCATATTTTACGTATCCATTTATTCGATCTATTTATTATTATCACGTGAAACAAACATAAAAGTATTGCAAATATTGAGATCCCCATTTTTGCAATCATCAAGGAGATTAAAATTAAAATTAGAAAGATTAAAGATACCCAAGGAATCACAATTCACAAACACTTGAGTGCGAGCAAATCACGGCCACCAATGGGACTCGCTCACTTTTGTGGGACCAAAATTAAACACTCAAACACATTTGTCGCCTGATTTTATGTTCTTTTAACATGGTATATGCTTTCCTAGTAATTTCCAATTATGTTGCTTAAATAGCCTTCATACGTATTAGCTTTGTACCTGTGTGTTCATTTGGTGTACACGAACTCATCGATTTTGAAAATGAGCAGTCAAAATAGGTCTCGTTTGGTCTTCGACACGCAAAAGATGACCTCTTTCCTCTTTCTTTGTGTTCTTTGTGATATCGTGTTTACTCAAGTTGCCGCTCGTGGTGCTGGTCGTGCTAAAAACGGATTCATTGATGGTAAGTTGCTCAAACGCTTGTTCTGATTTTAGTCTATTATACGATAAATAGTAATACATTCATCGATATACACACTATTGTTTAAAAAGAATCCGATCAACCTCTTAAAAGTTGATCAAACTCTTAAACTCGTACTCTAACCCCGTAAAATGAAGCACGGTATTTCCCTCAGTTACCATGTAAACAAACACTCTAAATAAAACAGAATATGCACCTTCAAGATGCACACAATCTCATACCTTAATAACTGTTTAATATCATCACTACTACCGTCACCACCCCATCACATGTACAATGTAAACTCTAATATAATCTAATACTTAATTAATTTTTTCTTATAAGTTTCTTTTGTATTATGTGTGTTTATATTAGGTTCACTTCCAAATGGTAACTTTGAACAAGCACCAAGTCCTTCACACCTCAAGAAAACGGTGATCCTAGGGAAATACTCGTTACCCAAATGGGAAATTTCGGGCTTGGTGGAGTACGTTGCTGGCGGGCCTCAACCAGATGGGTTCTACTTTGCAATCCCACGTGGGGCACACGCAGCAAGGCTTGGTAATGAAGCCAGCATATCCCAATATATCAATGTGACAGTGGGTGAAACATACTCACTCACGTTTTCTGCCACAAGGACGTGTGCTCAAGACGAGGTCCTAAGGGTCTCGGCCTCGGGAGGTCGGTCTGATGACCTACCAATTCAAACCTTGTATAGTACTGATGGAGGGGATACATATGCTTTTGCTTTCAAGGCAACTTCGAGGACGACCAAAATCACATTTCACAACCCTGGTATTCAAGAGGACCCTGCTTGTGGACCTATTATTGATGCCGTTGCAATCAAGGAGATGCTTCCGCTAAGATACACAGCAGGTAAAACACCAACTTTCTTAAAACAAAGTAATACTAAGGGCTTCGTAGTTAATTACTTACTAAAGGGTGATTATAAATTGCAGGGAACTTGGTGAAAAACGGTGGGTTTGAAAACGGTCCACATGTGTTCAAAAACAACTCAACCGGAGTTCTCCTCCTCCCCAAAATACACGACACAGTTTCCTCACTACCCGGATGGATCGTTGAATCGCTCAAACCAGCTAAATACATCGACTCCAAACACTTCTTGGTACCAAAGGGCCTTGCGGCTGTTGAGTTAATAGGAGGGCGAGAAACTGCAATTGCACAGATTATCCGCACTGAGCCTAAGAAAGTCTATATGCTATCATTCATCATTGGAGATGCAAAGAATGATTGCCATGGATCCATGATGGTGGAGGCTTTTGCAGGTAAAGATACACTGAAAGCGAAGTACGAATCTCAAGGAAAGGGTGGTTCTAAGATCGCACGTCTCAAGTTTACAGCCGTTTCAAGCAGGACAAGACTTACATTCTACAGTTCCTTTTACCACACAAAGCTTAACGACTATGGGCACTTTTGTGGCCCGATCTTGGATAATGTCAAGGTTTGGCATGTCTAGAAACAAGTGATGAACTAAACGAAAGGATGAAAACGACATCAAATTGGTTCTTGCATATTGTTTCTTTATGTTACCTTTTTATATGAGTATGTAACCACTAGATTCAACAGTAGTATACTTCTAGTTTAACTATTATTATTGGAGTTATAAACTAAAGAGATTGTTGTATATCATAAATGAATAAAGTCATGCAAGTAATTCCACCCAAGTTCTATTTTGTTTCCTTCCTTGCCCAAACTATTCCACAGTTTGAATTCATTCTTTCCAACCCAAAAGTTACTTCTTGTAGTCTCATTGAAGATATGAATATACAGGCACCATATCACCTTTTTACCTACATGCTTGAAATAGTGTAATGTCTGCAACATGGTTTCTACAATTTTACACGGTATATCTTCAGTATCAAGCATTTTCAAAGTGTCTACTTATCATCTATAATAACTACGCTATACGGAAACAATAGAACTTCACTGACATGCCTTATAATTTTTTATAAAATAAAGAAGTAACCTAATGACAAAAGAAGTTTACGTTACTTCAGCAACTCCACATTCTGTGGATCCTGTTCGTGTGCTAATATATTACCATGTCGCTCGTTTAAGAAAACTTGTATCCAACAACATGTCCAAATACACAGACAGTTATGGTGACGTCCAGTGTTTCAGACAACTTAATTAATTTATTTGATTAATGATTAAATAACTAAATAATAACTTCTATAAAAGAAATCCTAAAGCTTAGTAGATTTCACCGCTATCCAATCATTTGTTAAAGAAAAGTAGTATCTTAGACTCCAAATAAAGACAACTATAATCACAAGATGTTAAACGCTTTTTAGACGCAATTGTTGATTATGTTGAAAATCAGTTTGATACAACAAAGGGAACAGTTTCAACAATTTTTATATATATATATATATTCTCAAAACAATTGAACAAAATAAGCAAACCGGAGAAGGATGGTATAATTAGACTATAAATTTGGTTGTTTTTCCTGGAACTGAAACTGTGTTATGATATGTTCGTGTTTTATATAACAATTGACCTCCAAACTCGACGGCCAAAGACCGAGGTGAATCTCATTTAGGCTCAAGGCCAGGTAAGGCAATTTCAGGACCGGACCTCAAAAAAGTTCAAATTTTGGCACAACTTTTAGGATCCAGCCATTTTGTGCATCTCTCATTGAATAACAGGCAACAAATATCAGACCAATTAGCACCTACAGATGAACTACTAAACTTGACTAAGAAAATTTAATCGACTTCGAGCATATAAAAAGAAGTGGTAAATTGCAACTAATGGAGTCACATAAACTTTCACTCAATTATAAAACAAATTTCCACAACACCAGAACCAAATACTTTTAAGGATAAAACATTCAACACATCATCACCTTTCAATATCAACAAAAGAAACAGAACACGCCATCACCATAGGCTCAGTCTTCCATGACACCTATGATCATACTAACTAAAGTTGTGTAACAGAAACAGAAACAAAGAGACATTCACATGAGAGTTGGAGTTCATACATCGAAAAGGCAGTTGCAGATTTGCAGAGTCTAAGAATCACCTCTGGACTTGACTATAAAATTTTGTCGACTGATGGGATTCATAACCACAGGAGGACCAGCAGTGCGCGGCCATGCCTGGAACTTCTTGTCAGTCTCTTCCCACCACTCCTTGTTTGAAATCGTAGAGGGAGTGGTACCTACAATCGACACCAATAATAATATTAGTAAGATTGAAACTTAGGAATCAAGGGACAATTTAGGAGTGAGTTATATTTTAAGTCTCCTTGCCTCCAAAAATCTTCTTATCAGCAATAACATAATCACAAGCGAATGCCAACACGAATGCTCCAGCAACAGCACCAACAATCTTGACTCCTGTCATTTGTTCAACCTTGGGTCATAAAAGAAAAACGTCTAGTGTCAGTCCTCACACTACTTAAAAATCAAGAATCTGAGAATATTTTGGTGAAAATTATACTTCTTTCACATTTTGCTGGTATTTAGAGGACACCAAACAGAAAATACAAATTCTCGCCCATTTGGATATAATGCAAGTAAGTTATAATTGATTTGATAATGCAATTAAAGGCCATGTTAATCCGCAAGTTAGTTATAATGTCAGGTGACATAAAGAATGCATACTGTCGTGATTCTGCAACAGCAATTACATCAATCTCTACAGATAGCAGATGAATAAATATAGTGTTAAGTTAGCAGCGACAAACATGATGTAACAATTATCGAATTTGAGGCGGTCTTATTACAATGACGAAACGATTTAGAGCAATCTTATAATATAATAGTCAACGAATTGGAATTCATTTATCAACAGATTTTTTTATTCCGTTTGAATTTATTTCAATATAGAAAATAATACGTTAATTAACATGGAATGATTTGAAGTTTACCTTTGCTAAAATGATGGATTGAAATTGGATTTGAATTACTGAATTTTGATTGATGCCCTAACAGTTTAGAGTGAGTGCAGTAGAAAAGGCTAAAAAGAGGAAAGGAAAAACGAGAGGAAGAAGTTTCTAGTTAAAATTTTTAGTAGGCTTTTACCATATTTTTCAATTTACACCCGTGTTTATATATTTTATTCAAGGAAATTATGGGAATAATAGACGGTCACGCGTGTAGAAAAGAGTAAAATCGGCAGTCAACGTGGATTTTGCCTGTCACCATTTTTCGCCGCGTGTATAAAAATAATCGCCTAAATGTTACGTAATTCCCTTCAGCAATTAGGCATTATTTTTTAAGTTTTGATTTTCATACCAAGACTTCTTTTGGACAAGCATTTTGAACTTTCATCACTCTTTTCCTTTCTTTTTGGGCGAAAATTTCAACTTTCTTTTTCAATTGTCAAGCTGTTAAATACAGGTTTTGCCACTTATTAAGGTTTGTACTTATAATTATTATAATCATCTCTTTTCAGTTGTTTCCAATAATGGGTTTGCATTGTGTCATATTTATTTGACCATCACTTGTTTTATACCTCAAAGCGGATTCATTAGCAACTAAACCTATTTAGCACTTATTTTGATCTTTAAAACCACAAAAATCAGCCAGCCTTCAGTACCATATGCATTCACGAATAGTCACAGAGAAACTTCATATGCCGAAATTAATGGCTTAATTGCCAAAGGGAATTAACATTTATGCGATTTTTGTATACACGTGACGAAAATTGGTGGTAGCCGAAATCCTCGTTGCCTAGCGATTTTACGTTGACCGATGATTTATTTGAGACAATTGGCTATCTATAATTGTCTAAACGAAAAATCGCCTAAAGGTTTTTTCATATAGGATATTTTTTTTTATCTATTTTGAAAAAAAAAATCTCTGATACGGTTTATTTAATGACAATACATGCGTTGACCGTCTATTCCCGTTATTTTCTCTATCTATTTTTACCCCTACAAGCTTAACCTTATTTCTCTGTAAGCTTAATTTTCTAGCCTTATTTGGCAGACAAGATTTAGAGAGTTTACTGAAAAAATAAGCTCTGAAAAACTAAAGCCACTTATAGTAGCTTATAAAAATAAACTTCAATCTTATGAAAGAGGAAATTACATAAATACCCTTTGTATTATTATATATCATATATTTTTATTCTTTTATGTCTATTTACATATTTAAGCTCCAGCTAATTTTACTAAACGCTTATAAATATTAGCTTAAGCTTCTAGCTTAATATAAAAATACCAGCTAACAGCTACTTTTACCAAATACACACCAAGGTTTATTATTTACTGCAATTATTACTAGCATCATCTTAATCATAACGATCATCATATCATCATTATTCGTTACATGCGACTTGATGCAACTTGCTTTCGTCAACGGGACAAATTGTAAGGCCCCTTTCCTTACGCAAACCAAAACATATTATATTATATACTATTCATATATTATATATTAAAAGCGTGGTCCCAAAACATATTTACCGGATTACATAAGTCCCAAAGTACCGACTTTTCAAAACATTTACACACATATATAAGTTTAGTTACAAACTTTTACTAAACAACCGGGCGTTAAGAAAACTATTCAAAACCAAAAGTTAGATTCCCCAAAATTGTCAGAGTAAGCGCTGTGACAGTCAGCCATCCCATTAAGTATCTACAACCCGATCCACACCTAATAAAAGCCTGCAAAAAGATTAACAACGAGGGATTAGCCAATGCTAAGTGAATGGAACCGTAACCGACGGTTCAATTCAGAAATAACAAGCCTACAACGCACAAACCAAACCAACAAATAATGCTTACAGCCTAAAGCATCGTAAACAACAATCACACAAATTATGATTACCGCCTAAAGCTTCGCAATCATAAGCACGTATCGTCAAAGAGGACCGGCGGCCCCTGGTTAGCCAACCAGCGAAAGCCTACAACCACTGCCGGCCCCAACAGTGGCTTACCGATAGTTTGAAGCTATCTTCACTGACGAGGATTCATCCCTCAACTACATGTATCGGGAAACCCAGGCAGCCCAACAATAGCCACAAACCCAACCAGCGTTGACCTCTGAAATCACATATGCCAAACGGCCCAAGCATCACATATTTCATAATAGTCATGACAATATGTAGCTAACCTATTCAAACCGCATAATCATCATGCCAACAATTAATACCAATAATAACCAAGTAAACCAAATCACAATATCAACAATCATGTCAATGTATTAACCAATAACCGATAACAAGTCAAACCAATAATCGAAAGTTCATCCGTTGCAACCAAACTCGTTACAACGGAATTGAACTGAGGAATACAATTCCACTCACCGATATTTCCAAGTCTTCAACTCAGTTGTCTTATATCACTGAGTTGCCGTCCGCTTATCTGAGATTACAATAATAACAATAAGTTAGTAATAATCCCTTTCCAATATTCATGTTATGCACATATAACATATATCCTAATACAACCATATCACTTATAACATAATTAATTATCATCAATGTACAAACTACAAGTTAACACATTTGACGAATTTTTAACACACCAACGCGATCCAGCAAGGGGAGCCAGGATCGCGTTCGCCTTTATAAAATCAATCGACCTTCAAATTCTACTTATCAACGCGATCCAGAAAAAGAGGGTGGGATCGCGTTCACCTTTAGAAAAAATTCTGTCACCGAAATACACATGGCAACGCGATCCGGAACAAAGGGCTGGATCGCGTTCGTATGACCAAAAATCGACTATACCAAATTATAACTAAGGAACGCGATCCGGAGACAAGACCGGGATCGCGTTTGATAGTTCAAAAATGACCTGCACTTTCAGCATAAACACAACTCCGAGACCAAAACCCCAAAATCACCAAAATCAGTTTCTAACTCGAATTCTACCATGAAAATGACCACAACTTCAACCATAAACATCATGTAACAACAAACAACAATTCTACCATGTAATCCTAGCATATATCATCATCAAAATCACAATTTCATCAAAACCTAACTTTCAAACTCAAATGAAGAACACAAACTAATTCTATCATATAATCATCATGTAATCCACTTATATCAACAAATGATCATCAATTAATCAACAACTTATACTTTTCAAGCTTCAATTTATACAAATCACCTATATACATCATATGCCCAATTTCTATGAAATAAACTCAAGAACACTAGAATTACTTACAATCCAATGAAGAAGATGATATGGATGATGATGAAACTCAGATTCTTTTAGCTAGATTCAATCACAAAGATTTGTTCTTGATTTTTATTTACAAATGAAAGAGATGAGGGTTTGAGAGCTCAAGAACAAAAGAAAGGTAGGTGAGAATGAGTCGGTCACACCACCGCCCCATCCAATATTATGTGTATAAATTATACCCGCTTCCTAGCCTATTGTCTGGAACCCGAAAATACCTGTAAGTCAAAATACTTTTATTTTACCGTGAACTTTGTTTATTTAAAACAAACAATATTTTATTAATCACAATAAAAACTGAGACTCTTTTACTTGTTTATTTTCCAAATAAACCATTTAAACTTAATAAAATACAATTTATTTCCAGGCCCAGAAACAGGATGTTACAAATCTTCCCCCCTTAAAGGATTTCGTCCCCGAAATCCAATCTCGCACACTATTAATCCAAACGCTACTGATTACACTTAATCATGCAATACTAATTACAATTTACATATCACATCAAAATCAATATCGAATCTACCTGGATTGTTATCTTCAAGCCAATCTCCTACGGTCATCTGAAATGCCCGAGGAGGTGCAGTCTTTCTCTTTTGCCCGACAGATGCCGAGGAACCCGAGCCTGAACTCCCAGCCAAACCCGTACCTTGTCTTGCGTTCTCCAAACACTGACCCGCTCTGTGGCCCTCCTTCTGACAATTCCAGCAAACATTCCTTGGAAAGATACAATCCTTAATATTGTGTCCAAACCCTCCACACCTAACACACCTAACTGTATCCGAAGTACACGGCCCCGGATGCCTCGCTTTACAATCCACACACCAAGCAATCCTATCTCTTGCCTCCTCAGAAAAAGACACTCTCCTACTCGCTTGACTTGATTTGCTACTCGTGGAACTATTCTTAGAATGGTGCACCGCCTTTTCCTTAACTAACTTTTCCGAAGCTCTAGTGTCACTATCCACCGACTTAGCCAAATCAAAAGCATTTTTCAGATTACCGGCTAATCTCACCGACGTCCTGTAATGTGGTGGCAAAGCTCCCACAAAATGGTTTATTCTATCTCTTTCATTCGGAACCCATTGCTGGACAAAATGTAGCTTCTCCGTGAATTGAGTTATAAGATCATCCATGGTCATAGTCTCAGTCAATTTCAAATCCATGAACTCCTGCTTAATTCTAACCATATCAAACTCCGAGCAAAACTGCTTGCAAACTTCATTATGGAATTCCATCCAAGTAATAGAAGATCGTTGCACAGGTGTCAAATGTGCGGTCATTGAATCCCACCAATTCATTGCCTGACCTTTCAGTAACTGCACTGCATATCCAACCCTTAACTCCTCCTCACATTGACATACCTCGAACTTTCGCTCAATGTCCCTTAACCAATTTAAAGTTACCGCTGGATCATTACCCCCTTCGAATTCTTTCGGTCCACAAGACTTAAATGTATTAAAAGAACATACCCTCTTTTGCTGCTGAGGTGATGGAAACTGGTATCCAACATCTCTTTGTTGTGCTAACATTGCTTGTTGTTCCTTGTACAATTGTTCAAACTTTCTTAATCTTAGCACCTCATCCTCTAACTGCAATTTATATTCCTCATCACTAACTCCCTCTTGATTTACATTAGATGTACCACCCTGATTACCCTCATTATTTTCTGGAGGTGGAAGCTCAGTTCTCAAAACATCATTGGGATTCGGGTTCTCAGTATCTGCCATTCCTGTACTCATACACAATAACTTACAACTCATTAATCGTTAGTATCACCTATACTAACCAATGAACCTCCCATTCATAAGCTAATCCCACTTACTGAAATGTTTGACTGTCACCAAAAGATTTGGGATTGACATTAGCCAATGTCCAATTCACCCAAACCTATGCTCTGATACCAACTTGTAAGGCCCCTTTCCTTACGCAAACCAAAACATATTATATTATATACTATTCATATATTATATATTAAAAGCGTGGTCCCAAAACATATTTACCGGATTACATAAGTCCCAAAGTACCGACTTTTCAAAACATTTACACACATATATAAGTTTAGTTACAAACTTTTACTAAACAACCGGGCGTTAAGAAAACTATTCAAAACCAAAAGTTAGATTCCCCAAAATTGTCAGAGTAAGCGCTGTGACAGTCAGCCATCCCATTAAGTATCTACAACCCGATCCACACCTAATAAAAGCCTGCAAAAAGATTAACAACGAGGGATTAGCCAATGCTAAGTGAATGGAACCGTAACCGACGGTTCAATTCAGAAATAACAAGCCTACAACGCACAAACCAAACCAACAAATAATGCTTACAGCCTAAAGCATCGTAAACAACAATCACACAAATTATGATTACCGCCTAAAGCTTCGCAATCATAAGCACGTATCGTCAAAGAGGACCGGCGGCCCCTGGTTAGCCAACCAGCGAAAGCCTACAACCACTGCCGGCCCCAACAGTGGCTTACCGATAGTTTGAAGCTATCTTCACTGACGAGGATTCATCCCTCAACTACATGTATCGGGAAACCCAGGCAGCCCAACAATAGCCACAAACCCAACCAGCGTTGACCTCTGAAATCACATATGCCAAACGGCCCAAGCATCACATATTTCATAATAGTCATGACAATATGTAGCTAACCTATTCAAACCGCATAATCATCATGCCAACAATTAATACCAATAATAACCAAGTAAACCAAATCACAATATCAACAATCATGTCAATGTATTAACCAATAACCGATAACAAGTCAAACCAATAATCGAAAGTTCATCCGTTGCAACCAAACTCGTTACAACGGAATTGAACTGAGGAATACAATTCCACTCACCGATATTTCCAAGTCTTCAACTCAGTTGTCTTATATCACTGAGTTGCCGTCCGCTTATCTGAGATTACAATAATAACAATAAGTTAGTAATAATCCCTTTCCAATATTCATGTTATGCACATATAACATATATCCTAATACAACCATATCACTTATAACATAATTAATTATCATCAATGTACAAACTACAAGTTAACACATTTGACGAATTTTTAACACACCAACGCGATCCAGCAAGGGGAGCCAGGATCGCGTTCGCCTTTATAAAATCAATCGACCTTCAAATTCTACTTATCAACGCAATCCAGAAAAAGAAGGTGGGATCGCGTTCACCTTTAGAAAAAATTCTGTCACCGAAATACACATGGCAACGCGATCCGGAACAAAGGGCTGGATCGCGTTCGTATGACCAAAAATCGACTATACCAAATTATAACTAAGGAACGCGATCCGGAGACAAGGCCGGGATCGCGTTTGATAGTTCAAAAATGACCTGCACTTTCAGCATAAACACAACTCCGAGACCAAAACCCCAAAATCACCAAAATCAGTTTCTAACTCGAATTCTACCATGAAAATGACCACAACTTCAACCATAAACATCATGTAACAACAAACAACAATTCTACCATGTAATCCTAGCATATATCATCATCAAAATCACAATTTCATCAAAACCTAACTTTCAAACTCAAATGAAGAACACAAACTAATTCTATCATATAATCATCATGTAATCCACTTATATCAACAAATGATCATCAATTAATCAACAACTTATACTTTTCAAGCTTCAATTTATACAAATCACCTATATACATCATATGCCCAATTTCTATGAAATAAACTCAAGAACACTAGAATTACTTACAATCCAATGAAGAAGATGATATGGATGATGATGAAACTCAGATTCTTTTAGCTAGATTCAATCACAAAGATTTGTTCTTGATTTTTATTTACAAATGAAAGAGATGAGGGTTTGAGAGCTCAAGAACAAAAGAAAGGTAGGTGAGAATGAGTCGGTCACACCACCGCCCCATCCAATATTATGTGTATAAATTATACCCGCTTCCTAGCCTATTGTCTGGAACCCGAAAATACCTGTAAGTCAAAATACTTTTATTTTACCGTGAACTTTGTTTATTTAAAACAAACAATATTTTATTAATCACAATAAAAACTGAGACTCTTTTACTTGTTTATTTTCCAAATAAACCATTTAAACTTAATAAAATACAATTTATTTCCAGGCCCAGAAACAGGATGTTACACAAATGATCTGTGATGTAAACAATACCGATTATTTTCCACAGTGGCACAAAAGTTATGTGTTTTATCTGTTCTCGAGTTTAAAAGTAAGTGGAAAAGAAAAGAAAGGGAGAAAGAAGAAATGAAAAGAATAGAGGAAGGAAAATAAATTAACTATTTGTGTTTTTAAGTCGAAAGGAAATTGAAAGAATGAAATGGTCCCCTCCTCTTCATCCTAAAAATGGGAGGAAAGTCTTGGAAGAAAAATTGTATCGGAGCTACCCCTCCTCTTCCCTTCTCTTGTTTTCCTTTTGTGCCATAGATAATGTTAAGAACACAATTTCCCTTTTAAATCTCTTCTCTTCCTTTTAACCAACACGGTGTTAAACACCCCAATTATTCTCCATTATTACTATTATCATTATTATTAGTTTTAGTGTTACATATTACATTCTTAGACCTGTCCCATCGAGATCAGTCGGTCTTCGTCGGTTTCGTGTGACGGAGCCGACGCCGATGGCACGGCTTCGTCACTTCGGCTCGTCAGTTTTTCTCGTCGTATTTCCGACGAAACTCTTTGGCTTTTTTTTTTTTGTTTTTTGTTTTTGTTTTGTATGTATAATATGAAAGATAAATTGGTAAATGCGGGACCCAAACATTAAAGTGACGGGTTACTGATGGCAGGGGTCCGTCAGTTTCAGTCAGTTTTTGAAAAAGCTGACGTGTCACTAACGTGGCTCAGTCGGTTTCAGTCAGTTTTAGTCATCGATGGGAGTGGTCTTAGGGTAGGGTTCAAATGAGAATAGGAATTTGTGTGAGAATGAGGGAACCAATGATATTGTGCCATGTGTACAAAGAGAATGTTTCAAATGTACAAAACCCATTTACACCCAACATTAATTATCTCACAAACGACAAACCAAAAAATTATGAAAATTGCACCATTAAATTCAGCGTTTTCTCCTCTTCGATTTGCCGTCCCTCAAGGCACACTTTCGACGAGTTTTTTTTTCCATCTTTTTTGGTGGCTTTCACATTTACTAACACGTGTGTTAAAGTGTTGCGTTTAGGGTTTGGGGTTTAGGGTTGGGGGTTTGGGGTTTCGCCGCGAAACCCCAAACCCCCAACACTAAACCCTAAACCCTAAACCCTAAACACTTTATAAAACTCTAAACCCTAAATCATACTAAACACTAAACCCTGCTAAACCCTAACCCTAAACCCTGCTAAACCCTAACCCTAAATCATAAACCCTAAACCCTAGCACTAAGCCCTAACCCTAACCACAAATCAAATTTACAACCAATCACTAACACATGTGTTAGTAATTTGTAAAACCTACGAAAAAATGAAGAAAAAAAAAGTTGTCAAAAGTATGCCTTGAGTGACGGCAAATCAAAGAAGTGAAAACGCTGAATTTTATGGTGCAATTTTCATGATTTTTCGACTTACCGTTTGTGAGATATTTGAGTTTAAAAAATGTGGGGGAAATGAGTATTTGATGAAAATGAGTGGTTGAGATTGATTACCCAATAAAGTTGTCATAAGAGTGAAGTGGTGTTCACGAAGTATTTTATGTGTTAAATTTAAGAAAGTATTGGATGGTAAAGTCTTACACACATTTTTAGAAGGAATCTACAAGGAATTGTAGATAACATTGTGTAGAGAAACTGGTTGAAACCATGGATTGAGAAATCAAAATGTTGAAGCACAGAAACTTTTATTTTATCATGGTCCGATAGAACGCTTAGCGAGGGTTCGAATTTACACGTGAATGAAAAGATCAAACCATGCATAAATATAAGTATTTATTCAGGGATCGTGTTGACAGTATAGCTCCGACTGAATTTCGGGACGAAATTCTCTCAACTGGGGGATACTGTGACAACCGTCACCAAACCCGTTATCGTAGTTCAAGCCGTAAAAATTCATTTTTTATTTACACCAAAGTCTTCGTTTTTTTGCAAAAAAAAAAAAAAAACGAATCCAACGCAAAAAGAATCATTTCAATCCGACGTGTAACGAGGGAGACACAAAGCAAAACGTAAAACAAACAAACACTAGCAATTATATTTGGACCGTGTGACCCAAGTTTTTTGTGTCTTGTTGTTTTGGCCCAACTACCGACCCAAGCCCTCTCTATTGATGTATCATTCGGCCCAACCCAAAACCAACTAATCCTAGACTATAAATATAAACCTAACCCTAAAACTTTTTAATCACAAAAAAATCACACATTCTGTCCCAAAATTGCAGTCAACTTATGAGGCCGTTTTGACCTACTTAGACTCGTTTTCAGGCTTCGGCCAAAACTAAAAAGTTGTAGATCTCGATGTTTTACTTTGACTCGCATGGTTTCGGCCTCTGAAACGAAGCAGATTATTTTATAAAAGGTATTTCGTAAACTGCTACTCTCGGTGATGAATTTTCTGAAACTTTGGTAAGTTTTCGATCCTATAACTCTTGTATATTGATGTATGCTAAGTATAGTCAATTATAATAACAAGTTTTAAATCAAGGAAATACTAAATAATACTATCACACAATTCAGGCAAGATTAACCCGTTCATGTAATATAGCTTAATAAGTAAGTCCAAATTCGAACACAAGGAACACAAGAAACGTAATTCTAATTTATAACCAATTATCTATTTATTCCTATTTACAACTATTTACAATTATAATACAAATAAAGTAAGGATCCAATTTACAATAATATACAAGATAAGGGGGACGTTTTAGTCCGAACAAACATATTCATATTTATATTTTGATACAGATTCTAATAGATAAGTTTCAGGAACAACGTAAGAATACTCAGATGGATAGAAGATTATAATTATTCAAACTATTATTTATTAAACTTATTATATTTACTTATGTCTATTTGCTTTGTTGGCTATTATTACTGGTGAATTACTAATGTAGAAAATTACTTACGGTTAAGCTAATCTTCATCATAGCAATACAATTATAAGGTTACGCAAAGTATCACTAATTAATAAGATCTATCATCAGTTTATTAATACAATTTCATCGGTATGACGTGAATCACATATTACTTTATATTAATGAATTATTCTTCGTCTATCGCATAAGGTTAAGATCAAGACATAAACACAATCACTTAATTTATACAAACTTAATATGGTCATCATCGTTTAATATAAATCAGTCTAACTATGTCAAGAACAATCATCAATATATTATAATATAGACAATTCTTGTATAATAAACATTCAATAATATAGTTCCAACATAAACATATAATTCATATAATAAACTCAATAAACATTCATTCAAACAGTTATAACGAAAACCTAATTAACAAGTAATTCAAATAAACAATATCCATAAATTAACTCAATAAGGTTATTAAAGTTACAAGGATAAAGAAACCGAACCAATTGTAGAACCAGCTTTTCCTAGGGTTAAAAACCTTCAAACCCTAGCTCCTTAACCTCCAAAATCGCACCTTAAGTCGACCTAAAACCCTAATAATCGAATTTTGTATTCTTAAATCGTATATCCTTAAACCTAAACTAGGCCTCTATTTATAGTTTTGCTGGCCGACCTCCCAACCGCCGGTTGGGTATTCCAACCGCCGGTTGGAACAAATTGTATCCTGGTCCAACTCCGCCTCTTCCACCGCCTTAAACCTTTTATACTCCAACCGCCGGTTGGGTTATCCAACCGCCGGTTGGACCTCAATTCCAGAATCTTCCAACTTCAGGTTGGGCTACATTTTTGGGCTTCTTCTTTTCACTCACGGATTTTAATATTCATTTTAGCCCAATTCTTCAATATTAATATTTAAGTCTTCAATTCTTTAAGGTTTAAGCTCTATTTTCTTCATTTCTTCATTTCCTTCAGTTTTGGATTCGTTCTCGTTCATTTTTCTTCAATCTTCAATTAAAATACATCTCTGCAAATATTAACAAAATAAGTATCTAAAATCATATAAATGCACTAAAATGTATATAAATATAGGGATAAATTACTATAAAATATACTATCTATTTGATGCTTATCAAATATCACCACACTTAAGTTCTGTTTGTCCTCAAGTAGAATACTGAATAAAATTTAAAATAAGCATCAAACTAATATTTAAAAATCAGAATACCAATACTAAAAATTTGTTTCATAAATTAAAAATTTAAACAATTTAATTAACATGGATAACTATAATGTATAAATAAAAATTATTATTATTCATGTAATATATAGCTCATGAATGATTACTAATATATTTGTCCACTTTAAACAATCTATATTTATACTTCTGAATACACCTTTTATTGTTAGTATGTATATTACTTATGATTTCCATATATGATATACTCTTAAACTTAATTATACAATTTTCTTTTATATTCCCATTAAATATATAAAATACATTTTTAAGAATCAAGACATTGGTGACAGGTCTGCATTTTCATGCAACAGAGCGACATAACTTGATTCAGGTTTAAGCAAACCAGACTTGGTCAAACCATTTTGGCGACCTCATTAGGTATCTTTTATTTTTAAGACTTTTCAAGTACTTTTGACCTGCGTTTGCTTAATTTTTAAGTATATATTAATAGAGACAAGGTCTATAATTTCGTATGACAGAGGAAACCATCAATATATACCCCCAAATGTTTTCACATAAGTAAAAAGATATATAAAATTATTGTATAATAAATTTAGAATTTAAGACTTTTTCTGTCATACATCATATTATGTACCATAAAATAATATACAAGTTATTTTTTTAATTTATTAAAATTCAGAAATCTTCATATAGATTGCCTATTAGTACATCATATCATATAACTATATATCACTCCTTATTAAGGTAGCTTACGTTATATATACAAAACAGTTAATCCACATTAAAGTCTAAACTTTTAAATATAAAATAAAACTTTTAACAAAAGTATTCTAACTAATAAATACTTAGTTATTAACTCAAAATTATTAAATTTTTAATAAAATTTAAGAACAATCGAAACTTAAATAATTAAAGAAATTCTTTTTCTTACGAACCCTATCCCCACACTTAAATTATACAATGCCCTCATTGTATAAAAATTGATAAACAAAAGTGAGTAAGGGAAAGAAAAATAGAACAGAAAACTCCCCTGACTGAGATTATAAATTTCATCATCGGCTAAGAAAAATCTGCTTGGTTGATTCCTTGATCTCTTGAAAAATAATACACAAAATCCACACCTTCGTAGTTAATCACGATTGCATTTAGCATATGCAATAAGCCTTTAAACCCCTCCGTATCCCGAGTGAACGAGTTATAGTCTCGTGAGGGTTTCCAGGGAACATACCCACAAAGTTCATGAATAAATAAGTAAAAACTTTAGAAATAAAGTGATGAACTAACTGCCAGTCTAAATCTATCAAAAATAAACAACCATATTAGCATAATAATAATAAGTGTGATAAGTAAAAGTAATAATAATTACAGTCATCCAAAATATAAATGTATCAAATGTATCAACATAATCTAATCATCATCTGAATCCTCCTGCCCCGGCTGTCTCGAAGGTCCAGCTCCATCATCAAATACTATCGGAACATATGGCTGGAACTCAATAGACCTATCTCTCAACAGCTGCTGCAATAATCCACGCTGATAATCAGATCTATGAAAGCGCTCTCTCTCTCTCTCTCAAACCTATCAAACCTCTGCTCAAACCTAGTAAATCTCTGATCAATACTATCAAACCTCCTACCATGTCCAATCTCAATCCTCTCCAGTCTCTGCTGAATATAATCTAACATATCACCCCGGCCACGGCCTCTACCACGGCCTCTGCCTCTACCTGCTGGCAGATGAACCTCGGGTACTGGAATCTCAGGTACTGGTGGTGGTACAGCTGCTGCTAGTGGTGGAACATGTGGTCCTCTCAATCTAGCTCTCTGTACAGGCTGCTGTCCAGGTGCAACCTCAGGCGTCCATAACAAAACTCCCTCCTGTACACCCTCCTGAAGAATCCCTAACTCAATCAACTTGTCCTCGCCTAGCAAGGACATCCCAGGTGTAACCGGCGTACAAGTCAAGAAGTCAGCAGCTCCCATCTGATAATACTGAGCTATCCTAGTAACATACTGTCCTCCACACAAACTACTAGTAAGCCTATGCCCAATCGCTCCGGTGGTCATCCAATGAACTAATCTCCAGGGAACATTGATCAGCGTCCCCTGAATCATAGTATGTAAATAAAAGAAATCTGGCTGATAGACCTTCTCAGGTCCCGTATGCCTACCACAGATAGAAAATGATAACAACCTATGCAAAAGCCTATGAACCGGGCTTCTCATATGTATATCTGAAGGTGCTCTCTCCCCATAATCAACAATAGCCAGCTGTCTCCAATACTCAGCTATCTCAACAGACGAATACTGCTCTACCATACCTGCAGTCAAATGCTCTACAAAAGAATGGTTGTGGAGCTCATCTAGTGTATAGAGCCCCACATCTACTCCAAACTCAATCAAACTCATAGATCTAGGTTGACCTCCTAAATAAAAAGAAATCGAAGGCTGGTCAAACTGTCTAGAGGCAGCATCAAACCTAAGGGTCGTATAAAACTCGATGACAAGCTCTCTATAAATAATCTTCCGTATATGAAATAAACGAAACCAAGCCAGAGAAACAAAACCAAAATCACCTGAAGGTAAAATATAACTCTGAGTCATCAATCCCCTCTAAGTAACATGTAACACCCCCAAATTTAGTGAATTGCGGAAGCATACCTGGGTGTTACCAATCAATATGCAAAGCACAAGATATACAGTAAACGACCTCTAAATGAGACGTTGTAAAACGATTTCATAGAAATATATGTTTGAAAACTTAATGTTTTCGTATACAAAAATAGTTCCCTAGAGTCCACGCGTATGGCGGGAGATTCTATTACATAATCAACATATACAAAAGATAATGCTGAGAATCTCCGTTAACGCAGTTTAGTTGAAATCATGCGACTCTAGCTATGTCCTGGAGTAATCCTACTCCACCGGTGTACCTGAGAATACATGCTAAAAGGGTCAACATGAATGTTGGTGAATCTCACAGGTTTGTAAGTAATATCAGTTTTGAACACAAGATTTCATCAGTAGTGCCCGCAGGCGTAAATCAAGTATTTGCAAATCCAACAAATGTGAAGTAAATAAGTTATACCGTTGCCATGAGGCTCATAATCGAAGCTTAACCCGTAAGTAATAGTTTGCTCCCGTGACATGCTCGTAAATGAGCAAGCATCAGTAACGAATAATAGTCGCCCGTTTATACATAACGGTTCGTGGTAGCGCTACTACCCCGGGCGGGGAGGGTCATTTCCCTAATGGATCCATTAACTAGTGTTCGCGCTTAAGTCCATAACTAACGATATATGATGGAGAGACTTCTGTAAGTAGTAAACAACTCATGCAATTCCGTTTGGTATAGTAAACAGTTTTAGTACTTGTGTTCAAGAAAAGTAAGCAATGTATCTCACCCCGTATGTAAAACAGTAAAAGTGGGGCTGTAAGACTCACCTGAGTCTTTGCAAGTACGTTTATATCAATAAACGAGTGAGTAATATCAACCGTAGGTTCTCCGAACCCGTGACCTTCAAATGCCTAAACACGCAAACTTAAGTAAGTAGATGTCTCGCAAGATCATCTAGGCTAGTTGTTCATACAACCCATTGTGTCCAAATGTTGGTTCGTTATCGTTTGTTCGTAAGTTTGTATTTTAACGTGGCCCGT
Source organism: Helichrysum umbraculigerum (assembly GCA_949592205.1). Lineage (NCBI taxonomy): Eukaryota > Viridiplantae > Streptophyta > Magnoliopsida > Asterales > Asteraceae > Helichrysum > Helichrysum umbraculigerum. The sequence goes on along the minus strand of CATIUR010000001.1, from coordinate 324,855,854 downwards.
TGGTGAACGATAGTAATAAAATCTTAAAGGTGTGGATATGAATAGTGAAATTCTCCAATTTGCTACAGTGTTGCTACAGTAAATTTGACTTTTCTACAGTAACTTTGACTTTCATATCCTGGTTTATGTTTGATAAATTCGTATTGTTTAAGTATTTGAGGTTGTACAAGTCTAACACTTGGTGTAAAAATATTTCGACAACTTTCTGTTTTTGGCGACACTTCGCTAGTGTCGCTATGGGCGACACTTAGTTAGGCGACACTTAATGAGTGTCGCTAGATTTCCGATTTTCATAACTAGGCGACACTTGATTAGTGTCGCTATAGGCGACACTTACGAATTTTGGCGTCACTAAGGGAGTGTCGCTAAGATAAATCTGGTTAAGTAGTTCAGCGACACTTGGGTAGTGTCGCTATAGGGGCGACACTCAGGCATAGCGACACTTAGCTAGTGTCGCTAGTACTGTTTTTGGCACACTAGCGACACTTCCAACTGATCGCCGGATTTTGGGCCGAAAACGAGTTTTTCGGCCACCGTTCGGTCTAATACTTTTACCCAACCCATATATGGACATTATAAGTGTAAATAAACAACCATAAGTCAAAAACAAGTAAAACCGAGAGGTTTCGAGAATTTGTCGGAACTTACAAAATGCCGAAATGAAAATCCGGAAAGATAGGAATGTAGATCGTGTTGTCGTGGTCACTTTTCTCCAAAGGAGTGGTATGATTCGGCGTCGTTTTATGGTGTTATTTGATGATTTTGTGAGATGGAGGTGATTTGGTGATTTGAGAGAAAAGAAAGAGGAAGAAAGAGAAAGAGGTGAAGAAAGTGAGGGAAAAAGAAGAAAGTGGGAGGTTTAACCTCCCATTTTCGGTCTCCGTCAACGCGCCCCGTGCGGTGTTCGTTTTCTCCGTCTTTTAAGTGTTAAATATTTATTTTACGCGTTTAATTATATATTTTAAAATTACAAACTTTTGTTAAAAAGATTTACTCGTATTATTTCTTTAAATCCTTAATAGTTTGAAATATGATATAGTTTAAATAAATTTAAGTACTTTTGTTTTTAAATCGTGTAAACTTTGATTGAGTGATACGAGATAATTACTAATTATTAGAAAATAGCATTTTGGGCACAATTGCGTTATTTAGTTTATAAACATTTGTTCACCAACGTCCATTTTAACCGAATAGAATTTCATTCTATTTAAGTTGCGTACGATTTAAGTCAAATCGCAAAGTTGTATATATTTACTATATAATCCGATACATAAATTAGCCTAACACAGAACTAATTACATGTATTTACAAAGAATTAGGCGCTAATAACTAGCCCTAATTTGGCGGTTGTTACATAACATCCCCAGTCTCTCCCTCTCGGCGAGGATCTATAACTCTCTCCATAACCGACCAGTCTAACACATCCGGTGTCTCTACCGGCTGAGCAATATACTCCAGTAATCCATCAGAAAACTCTGGGCTACGCTCTGCTGTAATAGTCTCATGCTCAAAATGTAGATACGGGTGTAGCTGAAAATCCTCTCTGTCTAAGAGTGCACGTCCTCTCTGTCGTCTGGTAGACTTATCTGCAATATCAACTTAAACAACGTATTAGTGTAAAATAATATCGGTTGCATGTAGTTGCTGGAAATGTTGGCCAACCGCCGGTTGGATATCCCAACCGCCGGTTGGTCAATTTTCATGCAGGCATCACTTCTGCTTAATATACGATAGCCACCTGCTGATTTTTCAAATATTATAAATACTATGCCTGATATAAACTAAATCAATAATAAAGCTTATTCACGTCTAACTAATCTAACTTATAATTTTAAATTTTTATAAATGTTTGTTTTTTCGAAAATAATATCGAATCTTCATAATAATGTTTATATAAAATTTTATAAATTCGACACATTTTTAGTTTAAAAACAATGTCAAATTCTGGAATATCATATTTCTAACATATTCTTATTGTTTCGAACTAATATCGAGTCTAAAAAGTTTGTAAAATGTAATAATCTTTAAAATAATAGTTTTGTTTCGAATATATCGAATCATAAAGTATACTAATTATTATTATTTTTTTTATTAATTCAAAGTCACTTTATATATATAAACTTGAATTTTGTTTCAAAATTTTATTGAATCAAAAATTTAGTCGTTCAAAATGTCATCTTTATACCATTCTTTATGAAAATTTTATATTGAGTAATAGTGTAACTTCTACTAACAATTCCTAAAACCGAGCCCTAATCCTAATTTACTCGATCCACAACAATCCGCAATCAATCCTCAAACCGCAAAATCATAACTTAACTAACCTAAACTAGTTTCTAAGCATTCCTAATCATTTAAACTAACAAAATACTTGCAATCAATCCAAAAACCGCAAACAAACATAATCAAAGTAAATTTTTCGGAATTAAATTGCGAAAAATATAAAAAGTGAGATAGATGATACCTTTGATGAAGTATAGCACGAAAACGCAACAAAATGATGATGAAAATATGATTTTTCGGGTGTGACGATTTCGTCCGAACGTATGTGTGTGTGTAGTGTGTGTGAATGGCAAAAATGGTGGCTGTTCGGTTTTTGATCGAAAAAGTATCCAACCGCCGGTTGGGCTTTCCAACCGCCGGTTGGTTTGAACAGGCCCAGGCCTTTGAATTCGGCCCATTTAAATTATTGGGCTTGATTCAATTTAATTTAGCCCGTCACAATTTCGGTATGTGTAATTTTAATAATTTATGTTTTTAGAAATATATGAATAAAATTAAGTTGCGTAATACATATTAACAATTTTCTTTACAATTACAAAATACCTACAAACCATAATCTATGTGCATTTTAAAAATTGTTTCTTATTTTTAGGTAACAACATTTTAAAACTTTAAATGGATAAAAAGACTTATCGTTTTAAGAAGTTCATACCTCCAATTAATATAAATACCTGAATTGCTGTTAGTTGTCACAAGTAATGGATATAATAAACCTTACCTTGGTATTAATAGATTTTTCAATCAGTGATTGCGTCGACTCAGCCACCGTTTGGAAATTTAATTGTCGACTTTATCGAATTCCAACTATTGTTTCAATCTTTTTGTCACCAAAAATATTATATTTAATATATCTGCAATCTTGTAAACAATGTTAAGCATAATTTCAAAATTTTAATCTCTTTTAAGTACTTTATGAATTTAATTTTTATCACTATTGCAACTCGTGTAAAAATCAATTCTAAATACTTAAAATTTCTAACATTTGTGTAGCTAATACAAATAAAGATCATATAATTCTGAAAACAGTAAACTCTATATTAATCAAATATGAAACTAAAAACAGTAAACTTTAATATCCAAATAACATTCAAATCCTAAATACTTATTAAACAGGAAAAATTAACTAAAACAGAAAAAAAATTCAACTAGTTATTAAAAACGGAGAGGTTGCAAATGATCTTCAGAAATGATATTAGATGTTCAAGCCTAATTCCCACTAACAGGTCTTCCAAAGTTCTCAGGATAAATTCTTCGAAAGTGCAAATAGATCTTATTCGTTATCTCGGGTATTGGCGATGCATATTCAGAGAAACTCTCATGATGAATCTTTTCAGCATCCTCTACTTCTATGAGTGTCGCAGCTACTCTTTTTACCTTTTTAGCTATTCTTCCATCTTCATCAGTAACCATGTAATCATCTTCAACCTTTGTTTCACGTTTCACGTTCCACATGATTACTATTTTTCAATCAATGATTATGGCGTCAATTTCATGGTCAAATGTGGAGTATAAGTTGGTCAAAGCAATTTTACAAGATTATGTGTCGTTTCTGAGTTTTTCGGTTCCAGATTTCGGTTAAGTTGTCGATTTTTGAAACGTACCTTAAAAAAAGAATTAAGTCTTGAGATTTTTACTGAAGCATTTTCAAAGTGTTAATTATTTTATGTAAAAATATTATAGTCATTTCAAGTCTTAAAGTATTTTTAATAAATTGTGACTTTTTAGTACTTAGAAATGGTTATGGTTTCTGAGCAGATTGTTTCGGTGAATTTTTAAAAATAGTAAACAACAATATTTACTTCTTGAAAAATTACAAGGACTTCTTAACTTATTGAAGTGTCACTATTTAAATTTTTAGAGCCAAATGATTTCATGAAGCAACGTTTAAAAATCAGTAAAATGGTACAGTGCCATGCTACGTCGCATGCTACGTCGCACAAACCAGAACCTTGAAAACTCACATTTTCACTAAGTGTCGAACTTTTACAACCTCAAATCCTTATACGATACGACCTAACAATCATAATAAAACATACTTTCCTATTACAATTACTCTAATTTGCGTATTGAATGATAAACTTTAAATATAACAAATCACCAACGGGCCGTATACTTTGATACGAACGCGAACAAACCAACATTTAAACACAACGGGTTGTATGAACAACTAGCCTAGATGGTCTTGCGAGACATCTACTTACTTAACCTTACGTGTTTAGGCACTAGAAGGTTACGGGTTCGGAGAACCTACTTGCTTTACTACTACTAGCTATTTACCACCGCTCGACTCAGGTGAGTCTTACAGCCCCACTTTTACTGTTTTATACTCTGGGGTGAGATACTTAGCAACTGTTTTACGTATGAACACAATGTACTGAACTGAAAACATTACTGATTACAAACAAACGCATGAGTTACTTTTATCCACTGAAAGCCTCCTAATCGTAAGTTGTTAGTTATGGACTTAAGCGCGATTACTAATAGATGGATCCATTTGGGACTGACAATCCCTGTCTGGGGTGGTAGCGCCACCACGTACTGATTTACACATAGAAACAGACATATTAGTATTTGTTACATATGAGTGTGCGGATAGCACTCACGGGGGTACGTGATATATTCACACTACACGGTTAAGCTTCAACTTATGAGCTCATGGCACTGTACTGGTTTACTGATTTACTTACTTTGCTTGATAGCAATACGGGTACATACTTGTGGTTCATAACACCTACATATTACTAAACCTGTGAGATTCACCAACCTTTTTGGTTGACACTTTTTAGCTTTGTATCTCAGGTACACTTACGGAGTAGGATCACTCCAGGATTTCTAGCTAGAGTCGCATGATTTACAAACTGCATTTAACGGAGATTCTTTGGCATTATCTTTTGTAACTATGGTGATGTAATAGAATCTCCCGCTATACGCGTGGGCTCTAGGGAATTACATTTTGTATACGAAAACCTACGGTTTTCAAACGATTATTAATTATGAAATGTAACTATTTTACAAACGTCTCATTTAGAGGTCGTTTACTATTAATCTTGTGCTTTGTATATTGATTAGTAACACCCAATGTATGCTTCCGCAAATCGCTAAATTTTGGGGTGTTACAGATTGGTATCAGAGCCTAAGGTTATAGTGAACTAGGTTGCATTTAGTGGGCCTAGACTATGACCGTTAGGCAGTATTTCCTTACTAGGCATGATTGGTTCAGGAATTACATCATACGACTTTAATTTAACATAGCCTGATCAACTATGTACAATTAAGGAAAGATGATGTAAGGTCTGAAATGGTTATGTTGAGCCGGAATACATTAGTGACTCTGATCTCGAGAGAACCGAGACTTAAACATGTTTATGCTAGACACTCAATAGGCTATATTATATAGGAACTATATGAATATAGGCCTTAATCTTACTAACGCTTTGTCTCAGAAATGGCAAACATCCCATCCGATTCATCTCGTTCTCAATCCGGGTCGCAGAACCAAAGGGTAGCAAGGAGGAACAACAGGTTGCCTCGAGCTGGCCCGTACTCTACCCACTTCACCTTACCGACCTTAGCAGCTAGGGTGAACCAACACGAGCAACGACTTCGCACCATGGATGTCGTGTTGCAGGAAACAAACGAAAACTGGAGACTTACATCACTTGAGCGCATCGAACAAGTCTCTGAGGATCACGAAACCACCGTTAATAATGTGGACGTTCTTTTCAACAAAGTGGTGGAGATAAGCGTGGAAACCGCTCTTTTGAAACACAGACTTGATGAGTGTGAACAACGCTCACGGGAAACGGAAGAATCTAACCGCGGATTGGTACAGCGACTAGCATTAGCTGAAGACAATGCTCGACAAGCCAGCAGACTTGCAAATACTGTGGATCGTCTCATCGAAATGATGGAGCAGATTAACCTACGTTAAGACTAGCTTAGTCTTTGTTTTGTAAACTATTCTGTAATCTAGTAACTATCTAAGCACTACTCTATGTTTCAGTCGGATGTAACAATTCCTGACACCTTTTGTAACACATCCGTAGGATGTAACCTTTGAACTCGTATCATCTATCAAATATTCCTTGCTGTTTCGACTCATATTAATTGCCATAATCCTTTTTTTTTTTCATATTGATGTTATGTATTACATCTGGAATAAATGCAATTTTCTTACAAAATCTCATGTATCTTCATTTCTTTTATTGAAGAGTCATGCCGCCAAAGTCAAGACCTTACACTGATGCTCAGATCACGTCACTCATAATCCAGGCTGTTACTGAAGCCTTGGCTCGGAATACTCCACCTAACTCCACAAGAAGCAGCGATGCCGCTGAAACCTCTGCTGCTAAACCTTGTTCATACAAGGATTTTCAAAACTGCAAACCCTTGAGCTTCAAGGGAACCGAAGGAGCCATCGGACTTATCAGATGGTTCGAAAAGATGGAATCTGTTTTCCGCATCAGCAAATGTGCGGAAGACGACAAAGTCAAATTCTCCACCTGCACCCTCGAAGATGGTGCCCTCTCGTGGTGGAATTCCTATACCCAGTCCGTGGAGATTGACACCGCTTATCTACTCCCTTGGGAGGATCTAAAGAAAATGCTCACGGATGAGTATTGCCCGTCCGAACAACTTCACAAGCTGGACGAAGAGTTCTGGAACTTAAAAGTGCAAGGAACTGATATCGTTGCATACACCACCAGATTCCAACAACTCACCGTCCTTCGCCCAGCTATGGCAGGTACTGGGCCCGACAAGATTAAGAAATACATCCGCGGCCTCCCGGAACCCGTCCGGGGAAATGTCGCCTCATCAAACCAAACCACCCTTCACGGTGCCATTCGGTTGGCCCATGAACTTCTAGCCATGAACGAGGACCCAGAACCAATCACTCCATCCTCCAACAGCAATAAACGAAAATGGTCCGACAACCACAACAACCACCAAAACAAGAAACCTGAAACCATTAAAGCCTACACCTCCAGTTTTGATGACAAGGGAGCGTACAAGGGAACCAAGCCCTATTGCTCAAAGTGCCAACGACACCACTATGGTTCGTGTCCCTGTAGCAAGTGTAAGAGATTTGGACACTTGGCTAAGGACTGTAGATCAAACACCACTGACACCAACACCTCTGCACCAAAGACTTGTTATGGGTGCAACGGTACGGGGCATTTCAAGAAAGACTGCCCGAAACTGAACAACAACATCAACAAGAACAACAACAATGCTCGAGGAAGAGCTTTTGTGCTGAAATATGGGGAAGCCCGTCAAGACCCGAATGTGGTCACGGGTACGTTCCTTCTCAACAACTTGACTGCATCTGTATTATTTGATACTGGTGCTGATAAGAGCTTTATTTCTGATGAGTTTTATCCACTACTTGACACCACACCTATTGCCTTAGATTCTAAGTACACGGTAGAATTGGCAAACGGAAAACTTATTGAGGCCGACAGTGTGATACCTAATTGCACTCTAAACTTAGCTAACGAGCTCTTTTCCATTGACTTGATACCTGTCGAAATCGGCAGCTTTGACCTCATCGTCGGTATGGATTGGTTGTCCAAGCACCGAGCCGAAATCGTTTGCTTTGAGAAAATTGTACGCATTCCTCTCGTCACCGGTGGAACTTTGAGCATACAAGGGGAGACCGGTGGGACGAGAATAAATATCATTTCTTGCATGAAAACCCGAAAATACTTGAGGAAAGGGTACCAGGCAATCCTCGCACACGTTATGGAGAAAAAGTCGGTGGAAAAGCGACTTGAGGATGTGCCTATCGTTCGAGACTTCCCAGAAGTCTTTCCTGAAGACTTGCCTGGCCTACCGCCAACTAGACAAGTCGAATTCTCTATTGATCTTGTGCCCGGCGCAGCACCCGTGGCACGAGCCCCTTACCGACTAGCCCCATCCGAACTTCAGGAGTTGTCTACTCAGTTACAGGAACTTCTGGACAAGGGATTTATTCGACCAAGTTCCTCACCTTGGGGAGCTCCGGTCCTGTTTGTGAAAAATAAAGACGGTTCTTTCCGTATGTGCATCGACTACCGTGAACTCAACAAATTAACTGTCAAGAACCGTTACCCACTTCCTCGCATCGATGACCTGTTTGACCAACTTCAGGGGTCGAGTTTTTATTCAAAAATCGATCTACGGTCGGGTTATCACCAACTCCGAGTTCGTGATGAAGATATTCCTAAAACAGCTTTCCGAACTCGCTACGGGCATTATGAATTCCAAGTGATGCCATTCGGCTTAACCAACGCACCGGCTGTATTCATGGACCTTATGAATCGGGTGTGCAAACCTTACCTTGACAAGTTTGTCATCGTCTTTATCGATGACATCTTGATTTACTCGCGCACTGAACAAGAACATGCGCAACACCTGAAAACTATCCTAGAGCTGCTCAAACACGAAGAGTTATACGCCAAATTCTCTAAGTGTGAGTTCTGGATGCAAACCGTTCAATTCCTTGGACACGTCATTGACAATCAAGGGATTCATGTCGATCCTTCAAAAATCGAGGCTATCAAGTGTTGGCAAGCACCTACAACACCAACCGAGGTACGCCAATTCTTAGGACTCGCCGGATACTACAGACGATTCATTGAGAATTTTTCGAAAATAGCCCTACCTCTCACTACACTGACTCAAAAAGAAAAGAAGTTCGATTGGACTGACAAACAGGAGTCAGCTTTTCAGCTACTAAAACAGAAACTCTGCAGTGCACCTATCTTATCTTTACCCGAAGGCAACGATGACTTCGTGGTATACTGTGATGCTTCACACCAAGGTCTTGGTTGCGTGCTGATGCAACGAGACAAGGTTATCGCTTACGCCTCTCGACAACTCAAGGTCCACGAAAAGAATTACACAACTCATGACCTAGAGTTGGGGGCTGTTGTATTCGCTCTAAAAATCTGGAGACACTACTTATACGGTACCAAGTGTACAATCTTTACTGACCATAAAAGTCTCCAACATATCTTCGATCAAAAGGATCTCAACATGAGGCAACGTCGATGGGTCGAGTTGCTTACTGATTACGACTGCGAAATCCGCTATCATCCGGGCAAGGCAAATGTTGTTGCCGATGCCTTGAGCCGAAAAGAACGAGTGAAACCACTTCGAGTTCGAGCGCTCGGTATAACCATTCACAACGATCTCAGCAATCAAACTCTCGCCGCTCAACTCGAAGCACTCAAACCAGAAAACGTGATAAACGAGGCCTTGCGAGGCATGGACAAACAATTTGAAACCAAACCTAACGGGGCCAAATACTGTTCGAATCGAATCTGGTTACCAAGTTTTGGGAACCTGCGAGACTTGGTGATGGATGAAGCTCACAAGTCTAAATACTCCATACACCCCGGTGCCGACAAGATGTATCACGGCATCAAGGAAATGTATTGGTGGCCCAACATGAAAGCTGACATTGCAACCTATGTTGGCAAGTGTCTTACTTGTTCTAAAGTTAAAGCTGAACACCAGAAACCTTCCGGTTTGCTACAACAACCTGAAATACCACAATGGAAATGGGAGCAGATCACCATGGATTTCATTACTAAACTCCCGAAAACTTCTAACGGTTGCGATACCATTTGGGTGATCGTTGACCGACTCACTAAATCTGCTCATTTCCTAGCCATCAAGGAAACTGATAAGATGGAACGTTTGACACGGATCTACCTGAAAGAGATCGTGTCAAGACACGGCGTGCCCATCTCAATCATCTCCGACCGAGATGCTCGATTTACTTCTCGCTTCTGGCAATCACTGCAAAAATCTCTCGGTACTCGACTGGATATGAGTACGGCTTACCATCCTCAAACCGATGGCCAGAGCGAACGAACCATACAAACACTGGAAGACATGCTACGAGCCTGCGTAGTTGACTTTGGTAAAAACTGGGAAAATCACTTACCGTTGTGCGAGTTCTCGTACAACAACAGTTATCACACCAGCATAAAGGCTGCACCCTTCGAGGCACTGTACGGTCGTAAGTGCCGGTCACCTATCTGTTGGACTGAGGTGGGGGATACACAACTCACCGGTCCAGAAATCATACATGAAACAACTGAAAAGATCGTCGGCATATAAAACCGACTAAAAGCCGCGCGTAATCGTCAGAAAAGCTATGCTGACGTGAGACGCAAACACCTTGAGTTCCAAGTAGGGGACAAGGTACTTCTCAAAGTGGCACCATGGAAAGGTGTCATTCGATTCGGAAAACGAGGCAAACTAAATCCTAGATACATCGGACCATTCGAAATCCTTGAAAAGATTGGTCCAGTGGCATACCGCCTGCAACTTCCTGCTGAGCTTAGCAGCGTTCACAACACATTCCACATTTCTAATCTGAAGAAATGTCTGTCTGACGAGACACTGATTATACCGCTCGACGAAATTCAAATCGATGATAAACTTCATTTTGTCGAGGAACCTATGGAAATCATGGACCGCGAGGTCAAACAACTAAAACAGAGTCGTATTCCCATTGTAAAAGTCAGGTGGAATTCTAGACGTGGTCCTGAATTCACCTGGGAACGGGAAGACCAAATGCGACAGAAATACCCACATCTCTTCCCAGACAACGCACCGACTGTGCAATCGAACTAATTTCGGGACGAAATTCTTTTAACAAGGGGAGAATGTAACAACCGCCAAATTAGGGCTAGTATTAGCGCCTAATTCTTTGTTAATACATGTAAGTAGTTATGTGTTAGGCTAATTTATGTATCAGATTATATGTTGGTAAATATATACAACTTTGCGATTTGATTAAATCGTACGCAACTTAAATAGAATGAAATTCTATTTGATTAATACGGACGTTGGTGAACAAAGGTTTATAAACTAAACGCGACTATGACCGAAATGCTATTTTATAACAAATAGTAACTGCCTCGTATTACACGATTAAAACTTACACGATTTAATAACAAAAGTAATTAAATTTAATTTAAACTATTAAAGATTTAAGGAAATAATTTAAATAAATTATTTAACAAGATTGTGATTTTATAAATATAATTAAATGCGTAAAATAAATATTTAACGCTAAAACGACGGAGAAAAACGAACACTACCCGGAGCACGGAACGCAAACTGAAAGGAGGAGGTTCCACTCAAAACCCCCTCCATTCTCTCATTTCTTCTTCATTTCATTCTCATCTTTCTCTCTCTTTCTTTCTTTTCTCTCTTTCTTTTCTCTAACTAAAAACCACCATCCTCACAAAATCACATAAAACTACCATCAAACGCCATCGGATCGCACTACTCGTTTGGAATAAAAGCATCACCATCTCCCGATCTACCTTCCTATCTTTTCGGATTTTCAATCCGACACCGCGTAAGTTTCCGACAAATCCCGACATCTCTCGTTTTTGATCATTTTTACTAGTTTATGGTTTAAATAGGCTTAATATGTTCATTTGAGGGTTGGGTAAAAGATTTGGACCCAACGGAAACCCGGAAACTCGTTTTCGACCAAAATTCCGGCCATCAGACCGCTACGTCGCACCTGGCCAGGGGCCTCTGCGACGTCGCGACCTACGTCGCACAAAAACCTCAACGTCGCACTAGCGACGCAGCCTATTACGTCGCATTAACTTGCGGACGTCGCAAGTAGCGACGTAGACTTTAACGTCGCAAACCGAACCAACGTCGCATTAGCGACGTCGCCCCCTACGTCGCATTGATTTGCGAAGGTCGCATCATGCGACGTACCTGCCTACGTCGCACCTTACGTCGCTTGCAACGTCGCATGCTACGTCGCACAAACCAGAACCTTGAAAACTCACATTTTCACTAAGTGTCGAACTTTTACAACCTCAAATCCTTATACGATACAACCTAACAATCATAATAAAACATACTTTCCTATTACAATTACTCTAATTTGCGTATTGAATGATAAACTTTAAATATAACAAATCACCAACGGGCCGTATACTTTGATACGAACGCGAACAAACCAACATTTAAACACAACGGGTTGTATGAACAACTAGCCTAGATGGTCTTGCGAGACATCTACTTACTTAACCTTACGTGTTTAGGCACTAGAAGGTTACGGGTTCGGAGAACCTACTTGCTTTACTACTACTAGCTATTTACCACCGCTCGACTCAGGTGAGTCTTACAGCCCCACTTTTACTGTTTTATACTCTGGGGTGAGATACTTAGCAACTGTTTTACGTATGAACACAATGTACTGAACTGAAAACATTACTGATTACAAACAAACGCATGAGTTACTTTTATCCACTGAAAGCCTCCTAATCGTAAGTTGTTAGTTATGGACTTAAGCGCGATTACTAATAGATGGATCCATTTGGGACTGACAATCCCTGTCTGGGGTGGTAGCGCCACCACGTACTGATTTACACGTAGAAACAGACATATTAGTATTTGTTACATATGAGTGTGCGGATAGCACTCACGGGGGTACGTGATATATTCACACTACACGGTTAAGCTTCAACTTATGAGCTCATGGCACTGTACTGGTTTACTGGTTTACTTACTTTGCTTGATAGCAATACGGGTACATACTTGTGGTTCATAACACCTACTTATTACTAAACCTGTGAGATTCACCAACCTTTTTGGTTGACACTTTTTAACTTTGTATCTCAGGTACACTTACGGAGTAGGATCACTCCAGGATTTCTAGCTAGAGTCGCATGATTTACAAACTGCATTTAACGGAGATTCTTTGGCATTATCTTTTGTAACTATGGTGATGTAATAGAATCTCCCGCTATACGCGTGGGCTCTAGAGAATTACATTTTGTATACGAAAACCTACGGTTTTCAAACGATTATTAATTATGAAATGTAACTATTTTACAAACGTCTCATTTAGAGGTCGTTTACTATTAATCTTGTGCTTTGTATATTGATTAGTAACACCCAATGTATGCTTCCGCAAATCGCTAAATTTGGGGGTGTTACACTATATTAATCAAATATGAAACTAAAAACAGTAAACTTTTATATCCAAATAACATTCAAATCCTAAATACTTATTAAACAGGAAAAATTAACTAAAACAGAAAAAAAATTCAACTAGTTATTAAAAACGGAGAGGTTGCAAATGATCTTCAGAAATGATATTAGATGTTCAAGCCTAATTCCCACTAACAGGTCTTCCAAAGTTCTCAGGATAAATTCTTCGAAAGTGCAAATAGATCTTATTCGTTATCTCGGGTATTGGCGATGCATATTCAGAGAAACTCTCATGATGAATCTTTTCAGCATCCTCTACTTCTATGAGTGTGGCAGCTACTCTTTTTACCTTTTTAGCTATTCTTTCATCTTCATCAGTAACCATGTAATCATCTTCAACCTTTGTTTCACGTTCCACATGATTATGTCTTAACAAATCCAATAATCTATAGAAACCTAAATGTATATCATGATAATCATATGTGTTGTGGGTTCTCACTGCCTTTCCTATGTCCTTTAAGATTCTCCTATAGTATCCTTCTTGATGCTCCGTTGTTATCCTAGAATACCTAAAAGTATCTACTAATTGATAATAAATTTCAGATAACCCTAAATGAAAAAGATTATTTCTCTGATTGTAATGAACTCCATTGTAAGCTAGCTACAACTCCTCTTTAGCATAAGTGACCAAGTTCGCCATTGGTTCGTCAGAAAAGTACTCAGGAATTATACGTGTTCTTTCGTCCCATTCTCCATAGTAAAATTCATCAACAATTTCTTGAACATAAAAGTCAACCATACAATCAATGAAGAATTTTCCAGAACCAATATGTTCTCTAGCCTTTATCGAATTGAAGAAATCTTGAAAGTTTTCAGGTAAACATATGTCAGCCATATTACTTAAGTTTCCAGTGGCATGCTCTATTATCTCCTTAAGCTCTCTTAACATTTCTCTTTGTTTATCAGAATAAGGAAACAAAGATTCATTATATCAAATTCTTCAATGAAAATAAAGAAACGAAATATACCGAATCGATTAACGATGAACTACGAAAGATTAGAGCGAATTATCCTCGTTCCTTAGCTTCCGTACCTCCAAACTAACCCTAAAATACGAAATTAAAACCCTAAAATTCGACTGAAACCGAAAGAAAACGAAAAACCCTTCAAAACTGTCGAAATAAGGTTTTTACGCGTTTTTATGCTTCTGTGATTTTTGATCCATACGGCGTATGGATTTCCATACGGCGTATGGATTGATTTCAAGCCCAGCCCAGACTCGCGTAACCTGGGCCTCCACTGCTGCAATCCATACGGCGTATGGATTCCATACGGCGTATGGATGCTTTTTCCAGCCGATTTCTTGATTTTTCTTGTTTCATTCTTTTCTTCGACTTCGGCTCTCATTATTCTTCAAATATGCATCATTTAGCTCGATTATTGACTGTTTTCCGTTCCTTTTCCATAAACGCTCCATTTCCACATCTAATTGCAAATATGAATGAAATCAATATCTATTCTAAACAAAATGCAATAAAAACAATCAAGATTAGGGGTAAAATACTACTAAAATATAGTACTTTTGAGCGTTTATCAAACATCCCCCACTTGAATCCTACTTGTCCTCAAGTAGACTATCGATTCAAAACTCAAGTTCTTAGGAAAACAGTCATCTCCATTAAACTAAGGGTAAATGACAAAAATCGGTAACGAACTGCCAAAATTTGTTCCAAGTATGCAACCTACTAATTTAATTACTCAAGTATGCAACAAACCGGGAAGTTTTGTGCTTGGATTTATGAAAGTTAAATTTTTACCGTTTCAGGTTTATAAATGCTTACAGTGTTTACATGTCAGCATCCACGTCAGTTTTTTGACATGTCACGTTAAAACTTCCCAGTTTTTACTGCTGACTATGTTTACATATCATTTGCCACGTATATTTTTTGATTTTAAATATACGTCGGTGATCCAACAACGCAACCCGATTCAACCCAAACAACCGCCCTCACCATCTCAACACCTCATCCAATCCCCACACTCAATTCACCAACTTAAGTCGGAGTTCAAATCAAATACACCAGCCTAAATTTACGCTAATTACCTTCAAGTCCTGGGTAAATATCAAGAGAAATTCGATTTGCCTTTTGTTCCAGGTTCCGATTACTCCGGGATAGTTGAATCCGTCGATCCAAATGTCACTAAATTCAAAGTCGGTGATCGTGTTTGTTCGCTTGCTAATGTTGGTTCGTTTGCTCAGTTTATTGTTGCTGAAGAGAAGGATTAGTAAGTTATTTTTATAATTAAAGTTTTGACTATTTTAAGTTAATTTTTTTTAATAAAAGTAATGAATTGAAGGTATGGAGTACCAGAAGGGTGTGATCTGGTGGCTGCTGGTGCACTGCCAGTTGCATATGGAATGTCTCATGTGGATGTTTACATGTCATTTATGGTGGATGTTTTGATTTTAAACCCTTAGATTCTTAATTCTATAAAAGATGTGATGAATGTTATTTATATTTTGATTTTTTAATTTCGATTAAATCCTTTATGGGTACCGTTTGATTATAGGGAAGAAGATGATTAGATTTGATTTAATGTGGATTTTGATTTTTTGGGTTGTAGCAGGTTATCATTGATGAATCGATTAAATGATATAATCTCCAGGGTCGCCGCCGTTAATTTTTCTTCGACAATCTGATGCTTGAGAAAATGAACACCGGCCACAAAGTTTTAGATTAACGACGGTGATGACCTGACGAATAGAGTGGAGAAGCCGACGGTGATTGATTAGGGTTTCAATAATTTGCGTTGGAGGTGGTGACGGAGGTCGTCAAAAATTGCGATAGAGGTGGCCGGAGATTGCAGGTTTCAAGAATCTGTCGCCATTTCTCATTACCGATCCATCTGTAGCTCCTCTCCCATCGTAAACGATTCTCAACATGGATTTTTGGGTTTCATTTAGTGTTTTGGTTAGATTTGTGTTTTGATTTAGAGTTGAGTTAATATTTGTGATATCTAGTCTCAGATCTACAGTTATGTTAATGTAAAGATGAAGATGATAAAGTGAAAATAAAAAAAATAAAGGAAAATATCCACGTCATCTTTTAAATCCATCTCACCATTAATAAATAAATGAAAATTTTTTAAAATAGAAGTTGACCGGTCAAACCGGTTGCAGGTTACCATATTACTGACTTGAGTACGAAACTATCCGGTTTGTTGCATACTTGAGTAGTTAAATTGGTAGCTTGCATACTTGGAACAAATTTTGGCAGTTCGTTGCCGATTTGTGTCATTTACCCTTAAACTAAACAACTAAAGTAGGAATTACACAACATCACCCGTCTTCAACCCAAATGTTTAAATTTAAAATTCTGTTAATTCTAAAAACAATTATTAAGAAACTCTGAGATTTACAAAAACTGATCTACACATAGAGTTATTATTTTAAAACATCAAATAGTTCACAATGATTACTGATATTGTTATCCACTTAAACAATCTATAATTGAATATTCGAGCTCAACTTATTATTATTCGTGTAAATATTCCCTTAGATTCCCAAAAACTATATACTTTCATACTCATAATATGCCAATATTACATATTTTGAAATTTTAATCAAAATAATCATTTTTCAAATCAAGACAGAGGTGACAGGTCTGTGCCTCAACACAACAAAGCAACATAACTTGATTTTGGTTTAGCAATAATGTTTTTAGTCAAACCATTGGTGACAGGTCTGTACCTCAGTACAACAGAGCGACTTAATTTGACCACATTTTAAAATTATGAGTTTTTAAACTCTTTTGCTCTTTTTCATTAAATATACTGACGGAGTCCAGGTCTGTACTTTCGTACAACAAAGGAAACAACACCCAGTATATTCCCAAATGATTATTAATTAAATTCCCAAAAATATGGCATATCCCACATTACTAATATGAAAATTAAGACATACGTCATACATAGCTAAAGTTCATCTAAAAGAAATATTTACTCCTTAATTATCATTTCTTAACAGCTCAAACATTCTCATATAAATCGCCTATCAATACATCATATAATGAAGCTAAATAATATCTTTAATAGCTTAAGTTTTTAATTAAAAGTGTAGAAAATTTTAAATTTAACCTACAAAGTTACAAAATAATTATCCCTAGAAAACAAGAAATTTAAATGCAAAAATTTGGTTGAAAAATGGGCAACTCATAACCTCCTAGTTACTCACCTTAATAAGATAACTATTAACCAAATTACAAAATCATTTACTACTTAACAGAATAATAATGTGGAAATTTCACTTCTTTTCTCTCCCATCCCCCACTTAAAGATGTACAATGCCCTCATTGTATAAATAATGACATGCTTAAAACGGGAAAAAGAGAAAAGAACTTAGAACAGAAAAACTCCCCTGGAATAGTGTGCAGTTTAATGACAAGGATGATACGAATTTCCCACATCCTCTCGATTCAATTATTCGTTGCGTGAACTTACTGCCAGCATGACACGTACTCACAACACAATTCTGAGGGAACAATCAACAAACATAATTAAACAATACCAAATAAAAACAACCGAATTAAAAACAACCAAACCTAAAACTACCAATCCGACATAATTAATAAAACCTACAAAATAAAAAAAACAGTCATAATAATAATAATAAAACAATAATAATAATAGTGTCTGGAATCATAAACCAAATAGGATGAACATCATCCTAATCACTGTCGTCATCCTGGCGATACCGGTACTGATGGGAAGGTGCTCCATACTCTGACTGCGATGGTGGTGGTGGTCGTGGCATGAACTCTGGTGGCATCTGGTACTGGAATGGCTGATATGAGGGTCCAGAAGGAAACTGACCAAACAACTGCTCAAACAAGCCATCCTGGTAGTCCAAGTGTGCACTGGTCTGATGGAAATGCTGTCTCTGCATCAGATCTATCTGATCAAACCTCTGAGTCTGCTGTAACTGCATCTGATGCATCTGCTGAGACAACTGATCAAACTCTGTAGCATACCCTCTGTTACGGCCTCGTGCCGTACCTCGACCTCTATCACTGCCACTCGTATCTCCTCTGGCTCTAGCCTGCCTCGACTGCAAAGTCTGTCCCACCGGAGTAATCGGAACCCAGTAATACATCTCTGCAGGACCTCCATACGTGGTGCATGGCTCAATGAGAGCAAACGCCTCCAACCGGCGTGCAGTCAGCCAACCCATACTAGGCTGAACAATCGTGCATGAGCCCATCTCATCCTGAGTAGCCAACCCAAGATATCTCGCCAATCGAGTAACAAAGTGACCTCCACACAAACTACTACCATCTCTAGTACCAGTAGCTCTCTTCGACATCCACTTAGCCAACCTCCAAGGTACATTCACTAACCTCTTCCTGATAATCGAGCTCAAATAAAACAAGTCAGGCCTCGAAACTTTCTCAGGCCCCTCCTTGCGACCCACAATGGTGTAAGTCAACAATCTGTGAATGAGTCGATGACGAGGATCTCGAATACGCGTGTAAGAAGGCGTCGAACTACCATAAGCACCCTGGGCAATAAACTGCCACTCCTGCTCAACTTCCACATCAGTGAGCTTCTTCACAGCACCTGCAGAAATGTGGTCTAGAAAGTGAGGGTTATCCAGCTCATTGGGCTCATAAAGCCCCAAACCCAAAGCAAACTGAACCAAGGTCATCTGTCTGGGCTGTCCCCCTAGCTGGAAGAAAATGGAATACTCATTCCATTGGGTCGACCTGGCATCAAACCTAAAAGTGCTGTAAAACTCTACAACCAACTCTCTGTAGATATCCTCCCTGATACTGAATAACCGGGACCAAGCATAGGAAACAAATCCAATGTTTCCATCCTCTAATGCGTATGGAATAGCCAGTAAATTCCTAATGGCTTCAGCACCACTAGTAAACCCTTCTCTAGCAATCACATGCTCCAAAACATTCCAGTTAACAGCATCAAACACCTCAATAGACTGGCCAATATTAGAAGCCAGACGATCTCCAAACTGCATCCTAGCAGTCTCAGTATATGACCCATGAAACGTGAGGTATCTATGTGATCTAATCAATGGGTTTCCCAAAGTCTCACCTCCTCTTGCTCTCCTGTTAGACATGATAACTGCTAAACAAAACAATTGTTAATAATACTAAATAAGCAGTTAATTGCAAAAGGATCACTAAAAATTTCGGCAGCATTTCGGCTTAAAATTAAATAATCCACCATAAAGGTTTAGCCTAAAACTACCGCAACAATCAATTTCATTAACCTGAATTGCAATTTAAACAAAACTACTCAATATGCATACATGTATATACTTAAATAAATATTCCTGACAATTGCATAATCAAATGTATTATAATAACTTGGTACCATTCTGAATATACGAAATTGCACAATCACTAAACTCGAGTATTAGCAACTAGCAAACATTCATACAAACTCAAAATGAATTATTGTAACACAATTAATCAATATAACAATTTATCACATGACCGTAATCACAAACACGTGTGTACCAAACAAATATTTGCATTAATCATCATGTGGTCAGAAATTTAATTAGCACTGAATTAAACATAGCATAATTGAGCACAACTCACATTCACATTTAATCATCATTAACGAATAATTCAAATAATACCGAATATGCGATAAAAGTGAAAAATGAACATGCCATTGCAATGCATATAGCAATTAGAACATAACACAATCAAAATATGCCAATAATCATACGCGTATCCAAAATACCCAAAATTCTATCATAAACCCTAACTTCCAAACGAGCGAATTAAACAACGAAAATGAAAACGGGAAATTATACCTTGAAGAGGAAAGTGCGTGTAACACGAATATGCAAAAATGGCGATGAATGTGTTGCCGGAATTTCCGTTTGGGGGTTGTGGGTGTGGAAACCGTTGGTGGTTTTTGAGAAAAAGGTTTTGGAATGAAAAATGAGAAAGAAGGAGGCTGCTGGCGGTTTTCTGCATTTTTGATCCATACGGCGTATGGATTCCATACGGCGTATGGATTAAATAGGCCCAAGTCAACTCATTAAACCCAGTCAACAGCCCAGTCCAGCGGCCCAATCAATCCATACGGCGTATGGATTCCATACGGCGTATGGATTGAAAAATCTGAATTTTTCAATAAACGATTTTCAACCCAAATTTTAACCCAAATTCACCACTAACTTTATATAATTAAATCTCAAACCTGGATGATAATCACGACTTCAAAATCTTCACAATTCCACACTATAAAATAAATAACAAAAATTAACAAACTTTGAAAAGAAAAATTATTCAAAATAACACTAATATTCAAATCACACATTCAAAAACAAAAATCCAAACAAACAAAAAGTCTAACATAATCCAAAACAAACCAAAATGTTAGAAACAATCCAATAGCATAAGGAATAGAAAAGGAAATGAATCACTGATTCGGATAGATAGCAAGGAAATGCTCAGTGACAATGGGAAGGATGTTAATAATTCCATGACCAAAAGTTGGAAAATTTGCCAAATGCTCGTTAACCACAGGAAGCAGATAAATTAAATCCCAGCTGATCTTCAATACTGACTTAGTTACTTCTCCTTCTTCATCCCACACTTCATCATTACCAACTAACTTAACTTCTCGCTCTGGACTGTCATCCTCAAGCTCACCAATAAATTCTAAACATGATTCTCCAATCTGATGATGCTTGCTCATCAATGGAGTTTCCTTCAAACTTCTGATTAAGCCTTCAATCTCCCGCAAAACTTGCTCTTGAAGTCTGTTAAAACACAAACCTGAACTCCTGAATATCTCAACAAATCTCATGTAGATTTCCACCATTCCATAGTGGAAATGTTCGTTTAGGTACAGAATCTTAGTCTCATCCACTAACTCTCTCATATTCGCCACTAGATATGTTGCTAAATCAATTTCACCAGTTGGGTGAATAAAATCCGGGCGTGGTCTTCCTTCCTCTACCTTAGCAAGACGATCTAACTGTTCAACCATTCTATTCATGTGATAGTGAATAGTGTTACTCACTACAAAACAATGAGGTGTCTCATCCTTGAGATGATCATCTATCTTTAACAATTGAACCAGATCCTTTAAACCAGCTAAAAACTCCTTATCAGCTTCGGAAGTTGGATGACCTGTTAACTCATAACAAGCTTTAGCCATACGGCTAAGACATGCTGCCTGCTTAGCCGAATAAGGAAACGAATGTTGTCTTAAAATTTCATAAATCTCAACATATCGCCTCTTTTGATTGGCAAAGAATACTTTCTCCTCTTCAATCCTTAAGGTTATAGATTCCTCAAAATCAAAAAGATCATCCAGAAACTGCTGAGAATCCCCAAATTGTCTTACCACTTCTGCACTATCTAATAAGTTCTGTACTAATGCCAGTTGATAATCTGAGAAATAAACATGGGATATCCTGATTAGTTCAGCTGTAAAAGGAATGTCCCATCTCACATTCGCAATCGCACCCAATAATTCTTCACATGAGGATGTGATAGGCACAACCTTGCGGCCTAAACGAGTGAATGATGGAATTTCACTTTCTACCCTTGACACCAAACTCTCAGAATCATAAATACCAACCAAATTGCAATTGTTTGCATCACTTTCAAAACTCCTCGCCATTGGACAAACCTAAATAAAAATAAATCTGAAAATACAAAACACCACTAACGAAAAACAAGTTAGTTCACACAAAATAAACAAAAATTAAATAACATGTACAATTTTAAATAAATGTAACTCCAACCGGCGGACGGATCTCCATCCGCCGGTTGAAACTAAAACCCCAAAAGTTTAACCAATTAAAAGATAATTAGTTTCAACCAGTGAATGAATGAAAACAACTTACAAACTTAATTAAACTTATTAAAACAACTTAACTGAAATTAATTAACAAAAGTAACTGTTAAAAAGAAAGAATTAAAAATTATTAATTTCTATTCAAATAAACACAACCGCTTTCCCCGGCAGCGGCGCCAAAAACTTGATGTCGCTTGTGAAAGCGCGTCTTGTTTTACAATTTATAAATAGAAATACCTAATAAATACTTTCAAGCAACCAGGCAAGAATACCCGATCAATTGTAAATATAGATTTGGTAAGTCAAGTTCGAACACAGGGAAAAGGTGGAATATTTAATAATAGAAAATTAACAATTAACTAGAAAACAGTAAATAAGGGGTGCGTTTTAGTTCCGTGCGAACATTTTAGAAAACAATTGATTAAAATAAACAAACTTTAATAAAACTTAATTTAAAATTACCAATAAATATAATAATAAATCCTAATTGGAAGGAACAAGTAATTGTATAGTAATGTCACTTAGATTCATATTTCCCGATTGATTACGTATTGATTATCTAATTGTGATTCTTTTAGATCAACTTAATACCAAATTCTTCAATGAATACTAAGTCGAATATGAACTAGCCAACATTTCGGGTCCAACTAATTCCTATAATCTAGGGTCCAACATGAAACACTGGTTCCAATGTCACAAGATGATCAGTCAATTGTGTGCCTTTCCCTAAATTATGCATTAAACATTCACAACGCCTTATAATTAACTCTATCGGTATGACTCAACAATACCCAATAATTAACTTATTGTCTTGCTCATTTTAAAGTAAATTATTATTGTATACTCGACCTATCAGACTCAACGTATTTAGTGATAAATCAAAACCCTAAAGTTATGACCATCAATAGTTAATAACATTAAAGGAACTCAATCTCAACAACATTATTAACCACGTGAAGTAACAATAATAACTAGTTACCAATAAACAAGTGTCCACGAGTAATATAACCGTTTTCAATCAAATAACTTATTCAATACGCAATAACAATCGTTCCATAATCATAATCTAAGTTAAATAACTACACAATCACTTTGGATATTCAATTCATCATCAAAACAGAAATATTCAGATTCATTATATCAAATTCTTCAATGAATATAAAGAAACGAAATATACCGAATCGATTAACGATGAACTATGAAAGATTAGAGCGAATTATCCTCGTTCCTTAGCTTCCGTACCTCCAAACTAACCCTAAAATACGAAATTAAAACCCTAAAATTCGACTGAAACCGAAAGAAAACGAAAAACCCTTCAAAACTGTCGAAATAAGGTTTTTACGCGTTTTTATACTTCAGTGATTTTTGATCCATACGGCGTATGGATTTCCATACGGCGTATGGATTGATTTCAAGCCCAGCCCAGACTCGCGTAACCTGGGCCTCCACTGCTGCAATCCATACGGCGTATGGATTCCATACGGCGTATGGATGCTTTTTCCAGCCGATTTCTTGATTTTTCTTGTTTCATTCTTTTCTTCGACTTCGGCTCTCATTATTCTTCAAATATGCATCATTTAGCTCGATTATTGACCGTTTTCCGTTCCTTTTCCATAAACGCTCCATTTCCACATCTAATTGCAAATATGAACGAAATCAATATCTATTCTAAACAAAATGCAATAAAAACAATCAAGATTAGGGGTAAAATACTACTAAAATATAGTACTTTTGAGCGTTTATCACACATAGTCTGAGCTTAACTTGAGTTGTCAGGCCCACTTAAGGAAACCTAACTTGAAATGCCTCCCACGAGTGCCTAATCCACACTCGCCTTCCCAAATGCTAATACGTCCGTTTGACTAGTTAGTGCGTGCTAACCCGGACGAGGATTGTCAATCCTATATGATATCATATACTAACATTCACGCTACTACGTATTACCAGACTATGCTATGGAGGGCTTTAAATTGATTAGCTTGAAACTCATGTAGTATTTGATTTGATTTGATTTGTACTTGCGTTCAACTTGTAAAACAAAACGAGCAGTAATATCACACCCTGATTGAAAAGCAGTAAAATAGGGGCCATGAGACTCACCTGAGTCTTGAGAGTTTGGATTAATAACTTGGATTGATTTGTCTTGAAGTGTGGTCCGAAGACTTGTAACCTGAAGGTGTCCATGGCACGCGATGGTTATTAATTGTTTAGGCATCTCGGAAGACTAACTTTGTAGTTGTTTGTCCAAATTACCCCGATTTGGTTGATTGACTTGTCCAAATTACTACAATTTGGTTGATTGAATTGTATGTTTGAAAACGTGTACGGCCCGTTGGTAATTAATTGTAATAATAGTCTTGATGTTATCACATTGATTTCGAAGCGTTATACTTGAAAAGCAAATTCCATTATGTTTGAAAAGTTGCATCGTATAAGCGTTTTGGAATTGTACAAGTTTGACACTTGGTGAGAAATGTGCTTACGGAATCTAAGTACGGGGGTCCGGGGGCGGGGGCAGCGCCCCTGGTAGCGGGGTCCAAGGGGCGGCAGCCCCTGGCGGGGTCCAAGGGGCAGAGCCCCTGGTTGGTGAAAAAGGCATCTGGGATTTGAATTTAGGTAAAATCAGTGACAAATTCCAGGTCTCGACACTTAGTGAAAATCTGTGTTTTTTTTAAACATTCTGTTTTATGCGACACAAAGTTGATTATGCGACACAAGGGTTGTGTCGCATAAGCGTACGATGCTGATTTAACAGCGACATAGTGATTGTGTCGCATGGTATTTGCGACATAAGATACGACATAATATTGTGTCGTAGAGGATCCGACATAACTGGTTTTATACGACACAAAATACGACACAAAGGGTTTTATACGACACAACCTGCGACACAAGGCTTGTGTCGCAAAGATGAACATCAAAACAGAACCCAGCGACTGTCAATAATTTTCGACCCAAAACTCAAATCTAACCCATTTTTAAGCTATAAAATCGTGTTCCCCTTGTGTAATGGACATTTATATACTTAAATATACCATAAATATGTAAAAACAAGCTAAAACGAGAGATTTCGGGATTTTGTCGGAAACTTACAAAGTGTCGAAACGAAATCTGAAAAGGTGGAAGTGTAGATCGTTGTGTGGTGGTCGTTAATCTCTAAAAATCTTGAAGATTTGATGTCGTTTGTGGGTGTTATTTGGTGATTAAGTGATTTTGGTGTGGGTTGTTTTTGAGAGAAAATTGAGAGAAGAGAGAGAGAGATGAGATGAAAATGAGGAAAAAGATGAAGGTGATGAGATGGTAAAGGGGGGGGGGGGCCCACTTGGGCCCCACCCGAGTGTGGTTGGCTCCAAATTTTAATCCTGCGCAATCGCGCTCCGTGCGGTGTTCGTTTTCCCGGTCGTTTAAACGTTAAACGATTATTTTATACGTTTAATTATAAGTTTCAAAATGCGAATATTTTCCCTCTATTTTTGTTGAAGTATTTTACCAAATACTTAATGGTTGCGTTATGAAATATAACTTTAATTTGTTTTGTTTTGTTTTCGCGGTTAATATTTTAATCGCGTAGACGTTATTTGTACGACACGAAATGAATACGAAGTATTATAAAAATAATATTTTGGATATAATTGTGTTATTAAATAATATTGTATTATTTAATAAAATTGTTCACCAACGTCCGTATTTACCGGAACCGAATTACATTCGATTTGAAACTTGTACGATTTAATCAAATCGTATAATACTTGTATATATATTCAACAATATATATATATATATTGATTGATACATTGATTAGCCTAACACAAAACTAATTACATGTATTAACAGTTGATTAGGTACTAATCACTAGTCCTAATTTGACGGGTGTCACATATACATATTGAAAGATATTAATTTAATTTCTTTTACATTGCTAGTCAAAAGATCTCGGTAGCTCCATTGATAGTACACAAAAGCGGAGAAACAGGTCAGCGCGAAGCTTATTAAAAACCTATCTCTTTCGAGAAGCACCTTACCTCTTATATGATAAATCAATGAGGTAGGGCTTTACTCTCCTTATACCTTTGTTTTTGTCAGTATTCTCAATGGTGAGCCGATATTTCTTATTGATTTTGAAAAGTATTAGAAAACAAAATTTTACAGGGAAAATAATTAGTTAATTTAAAATACACCGCTCCCCTGGTAGAACAAAAGTTCAACCGGTTAAGTGTTCTCCGCCAGCGGCGCCAAAAACTTAATGTGTGCTAAGTATAGGCAATTATAATAACAAGTTTTAAATTAAGGAAATACTAAATAATACTATCACACAATTCAGGCAAGATTAACCCGTTCATGTAATATAGCTTAATAAGTAAGTCCAAATTCGAACACAAGGAACACAAGAAACGTAATTCTAATTTATAACCAATTATCTATTTATTCCTAATTACAACAATTTACAATTATAATACAAATAAAGTAAGGATCCAATTTACAATAATATACAAGATAAGGGGGACGTTTTAGTTCTGAACGAACATATTCATATTTATATTTTGATACAGATTCTAATAGATAAGTTTCAGGAACAACTTAAGAATACTCAGATGGATAGAAGATTATAATTATTCAAACTATTATTTATTAAACTTATTATATTTACTTATGTCTATTTGCTTTGTTGGCTATTATTACTGGTGAATTACTAATGTAGAAAATTACTTAAGGTTAAGCTAATCTTCATCATAGCAATACAATCATAAGGTTACGCAAAGTATCACTAATTAATAAGATCTATCATCAGTTTATTAATACAATTTCATCGGTATGGCGTGAATCACAATATTACTTTATATTAATGAATTATTCTTCGTCTATCGCATAAGGTTAAGATCAAAACATAAACATAATCACTTAATTTATACAAACTTAATATGGTCATCCTCGTTTAATATAAATCAGTCTAACTATGTCAAGAACAATCATCAATATATTATAATATAGACAATTCTTGTATAATAAACATTCAATAATATAGTTCCAACATAAACATATAATTCATATAATAAACTCAATAAACATTCATTCAAACAGTTATAATGAAAACCTAATTAACAAGTAATTCAAATAAACAATATCCATAAATTAACTCAATAAGGTTATTAAAGTTACAAGGATAAAGAAACCGAACGAATTGTAGAACCAACTTTTCCTAGGGTTAAAAACCTTCAAACCCTAGCTCCTTAACCTCCAAAATCGCACCTTAAGTCGATCTAAAACCCTAATAATCGAATTTTGTATTCTTGAATCGTATATCCTTAAACCTAAACTAGGCCTCTATTTATAGTTTTGCTGGCCGACCTCCCAACTATAACACCCCTCATTTAATCTCACAATATTTTATTATGTTTCACGGAAGCGTATACTTACAATACATATTTTATTAGAATTCTGCTTGAAATTTTCAGAAACATTTATACAACCTGTTTATTACCAAACTAAACACAGTTTACTTGTTTACAAACCGGGGCATTATATATTACAAAACATTGTTTATAACAAACTTGATCAGAGTTCAAGTTTCAAACATTCCCAACATCAAAACATTCCTTCCTGACTACCCACATAATAAACATAACCTCCAGGAAGTAAATTGAGGGATTATCACGAAGCTAAGTGAATGAATAATCAACCACAATTCAATTTAGTTAGCAATTTGTTCACAACCAATAATGTAACAAATATCGTCAAGAGGAACAGTGGTTCCTAAGGACCCTGTGTCGGGTGGCCCCATCAGAACACTTAAATCAACTGTAGGCCAAAACAGTGATTAACCGCTAACTAAATGCTAATCTCCATCAACACATGTACGCAACCCTGTGTTGACCAACATTAGCAATCAAGTCCAACTGACAATCTAGTTGACCTCTGGATTCATCAATCAAGCACACATGCTAATCAAACCACCAATCAAATGGCATATCATTTCTAGGTTAACATTCTATCAATAGTAATCCTATAATTACTGATTGAAATCAAACTGACACAACCAAATCAAACTGTGAGTTTCAAATCCACTCACTTGATTGTCTCGATTCACTTACTCAGCTGTCTTATCTCGTTAAGTCCTCTGAGGATCTGAGAATCAATAATCAGATACAAGTTAGTGACAACATTCTTAAAACCATAGTTTATATTCCAATATTACATATACAGATACATCTCACAACATATATATATAACACAATCAATATATGCACATTGGTTAAGTGTATCGACATACTATCAAGTAATCATACTATATTAATGATTCAATGAAGTTTGTTAACAAAAATCATAATCTCTGCATATAGGTGGAATCCGCCGGATTCAAAGGGTGTTTCAGACTCAACTTTGGACCAGGGTTCCCAAAACGAATCCGGTTGATGAATCCGTCGGATTTAACCCACATTGACCGGATTCCTAACCCGTTTGACCAGATGAATCCGTCGGATTCCCTATGTTCATCGCAAAACTGCAGAACCTGCAACTGCATATCCTGTTCGACTTCTATACTCAAAATTCCCACAAATTCATATACCAATTCGATTTTAAGCTGGAAGATAACATCTAACATAACTACAAACATCTCTCAACACCTTTTTAAACATCATCTTATGTATCAATCATCAAATCTTCATTTCTAATTCTAACCATGGTGTTAATGGTGAAATTCAAGTACAATCAACAAACTTTATGTTCAAGCTGTAAAATCAGTTCATGAGTACTACTAAACATCATGTATCATCAAGTATTTCATCAAATAAATCAACCATCAATTGATTATAAGTACAACCAAATTGATTTAAATCACTTACCACTTAAAGATTATGAGCAAGATGATTATGGTGCTATGCTAGCTATGGTCAAGATCAAAATCAGCTCAAGATCACAACTTGAAATGGATTCAAGGTTTTAGGTTTTAGTTTAAGGTTTCTAAAAAGAGAAAGTAAGAACTTTCCTAAAAAGGAAGGTATTTAAGCCGGCCTAAAATCTTTACACCGACCCGTATTCACTTAAAACTAGTCCCCTTTCAATCTATTGCCTGGAACCTAAAACCATTTGCGAGAAACTTATTTTATTCTACCGTCATCTATAGTAAATTACAACAATCAACAATTTACTATTCACAATAAGTCCTGAGACTTATTTAACCAAGTTTCGCAATAAAACAAATAATAGCAAATAATTTCTAATACAATTAAATATATCAATTTAACATTAGAAATTACCGGACGCGAAGAGAGGATGTTACACCAACCGCCGGTTGGGTATTCCAACCGCCGGTTGGAACAAATTGTATCCTGGTCCAACTCCGCGTCTTCCACCACCTTAAACCTTTTATACTCCAACCGCCGGTTGGGTTATCCAACAGCCGGCTGGACCTCAATTCCAGAATCTTCCAACTTCGGGTTGGACTTCATTTTTGGGCTTCTTCTTTTCACTCACGAATTTTAATCTTCATTTTATCCCAATTCTTCAATATTAATATTAAATCTTCAATTCTTTAAGGTTTAAGCTCTATTTTCTTCATTTCTTCATTTCCTTCAGTTTTGGATTCGTTCTCGTTCATTTTTCTTCAATCTTTAATTAAAATAAATCTCTGCAAATATTAACAAAATAAGTATCTAAAATCATATAAATGCACTAAAATGTATATAAATATAGGGATAAATTACTATAAAATATGCTATCTATTTGATGCTTATCAAATATCCCCACACTTAAGTTCTGCTTGTCCTCAAGTAGAATACTGAATAAAATTTAAAATAAGCATCAAACTAATATTTAAAAATCAGAATACCAATACTAAAAATCTGTTTCATAAATTAAAAATTTAAACAATTTAATCAACATGGATAACTATAATGTATAAATATAAATTATTATTATTCATGTAATATATAGCTCATTAATGATTACTAATATATTTGTCCACTTTAAACAATCTATATTTATACTTCTGAATACACCTTTTATTGTTAGTATGTATATTACCGTTGATGAATTTTAGTGTGTCTGTCAGTTGGTCTATCAAGTTATAAGTGTCGTTAGTTAAGTTGAATAGAAAAGTCATTTTCATGTATAGCGACACTTAGCTTCTGTGTTAGGCGACACTTGCCTTAGTGTCGCATAGCGTCACTTAGGTAAGTGACGCTAGAGGGCGGCGACATGCGACACTTCCCAAGTGACGCATGTCTGCCGATTTTGTTTTAGTATAAATACAAACCTACGGGTTTTCGGCTAGGGTTGACGAAACCCTAGCACCATTTGTCGACTAAGCACTTCTGTAAACAGTTCCAATACGAATTACAAGCTAATATACTCATTTACTTTGATTGATTCATTGTTTTCGGTTTGATTTTATTGTTTGTTCGTGTGATTGTTTGATTCCACCAATCAATCATTGTTATCAGTCATCTAGATCCAAGGCATAAGGGACTTTCAACTGGTATCAGAGCCTTTAGGTGATTTGATCGTGTGTTCGTGTATTAGAGACTTTTCGGTTCGATTTTGTGAAGATCATTGGCATTCTAGCAATATTTGGATCGATTGGGTGCTATTATTACGTTTTGAATCAAGTATTACAGGTTTCATTCGATTGGGATTCAAGAATTTTCATTAGGTTTACGAAAATTCGATTTTTGGGGTTTTTGGGCGTTCACAACCGTTTCTGCGTCACTCGTAGCGTCACTTCGTCACTTTGTGCGGCACTTCAAGCGACACTTCTGTAAGGCTTAATTAGGGTTTTAACGACACTCAAGTACGTCACTCAGTAACGTCACATGAGGGTTATCCGTCACTTATCTTAGTGACGCCTACTGTTCTTACCGACACTTAATTGCGTCACTTTGGACGACACTTGTGTGTTATCCGTCACTCACTATTAGTGACGCATTATTTCTGTGAGTCACTAAAAGCGTCACTTACCTTAGTGATGCCTGTTATTGCTGAGCGTCACTCAAGTCCGTCACTTGAGTGCGTCACTTCTTGATTATACGACACTAATCTCTAGTGTCGCTGTGTTCATTTATTCGTCACTTGATAGCGTCACTTACCCAGTGCCGCTAGTCTCTGCGACACTTAGGTGCGTCACTTACCAAGTGACGCCTTTGTTACTAATCAGCTTTCTAGTCTTGTTTTAAGTTGATTTTACAGGTGCATTTCAAAGATGTCGGATAGGGAAACTATTCAAAGCATTAGGGAAACGATTAGACAAGGCAATGATGTTGGAACCAGTAGTAAACCTCCCGTTTTTACTGCTGATTTGGAATATACATACTGGAGATCACGATTTGAGCAGTATATCGATTTCCATTGTCCGGAACTATGGGGCCCACTTACTGAAAGATATGTAAGACCACTAGCTGAGGGAAACTACCGTGGCGTTCCTCCAGCTAAGACTTATAAGGCTATGACTCCTGAGGAACGTAAGGAGTACGATATTGAACGCAAATGTCTTTCAGCAATAAAGATGGCCTTAACTCCAGATGTATTACGCATGTTCAAACAACATGAGATTGCCTATGATCTGTGGCATGCAATTGAGCTTCGTTGTGGTGGTAATGAAAAATACAAGGAGGCTAAGTTAGAGTTGATCAAGAAACAATTTGATCTCTTTGATATTGCGCCTAATGAGACCACGACCATTTTATTCACTAGATACACCCAGCTTGTGGGTGATTTGACGGAAGGAGGCTATACCTTTACTAAACTGGAGATTAATAAGAAGCTCTTGGATGCACTACCTATAGAATGAGACGTCAAGGTACAAATGTTGAAAGAGAATCAAGAGTTGGCTACATGGAAGTTAGATGAGTTAGTTGGGATACTCCAAGCACATGCTATGGAGTTGAAGAAGAAAGAATGTAAAAGTGGAGGCTTTGTACAGAATCCATCTTTGTATGGAGGTAAAATTAGTTCTGGAAATACTGCTGGTGGATTGGCGTTTATATCAGATATCAGTGCTCTACCAAGCTCCACTGGTGGTTATTCATCAGGCCATTCAGCTGGTACTTCACAAGGTGCACAAACTCCTATTTCTCCAGCCATTGAAGAACAAGCTGCCGTTTATACAGATTTTCTTAGTTCTTACAAAGATTTGGTGTCACATCAAATACCACTTTGGAGTTAACAAAGGAGGACTACGGCCAGCTTGACGATGATGATCTGGAACAGATGGATTTGAATTGGAACATTGCCATGATCACGAGAAGAGTTCAAAAATTCCTGCAAAGAACTGGAAGGAAGAGTTTGGAAGGAGCTGGTAAATCTGGCTTTGGATTTGATAAAAGCAAGGTTCGTTGCTACAACTGCCAGAACTTGGGACACTTTGCCCGAGAATGTGTGAAGCCAAAGATGCCACCGTCAGGTCTCACTAAACCATCTCCTCCCAAGACTCCTGAGAAAGATGTACAGGCGACTGGAATTTATGATGCGTTGATTGTGATCGAGCCTACCAGTCTGGATTGGAGCGCTCAAGCTCAGCAGTATCAGCAATGTTTAATGGCTCACATCACACCTGAGGTACATAAAGAACCTGAAGAGCCTGTTACTTGTTTATCTTGTATTAAATTGGAAACTTCTTTAAAGGATTTCAAATAGACAATATGAACTTGAGAGAAAAGGTTGAGAAACTCACTGAGTCAAATAAGTTTCTAAAAGGTAATGAAAGACTTTATGATAAGCAGATTGAAGCTTATAAATTAGATACTCAAACCTTTAAAGCTAAAGTCTTTAGTCAACAAGATGCAATTAAAAGCTACTTAACAGAAATTGATTTGTTGAATAAAGAACTTTCTGAGCTAAAGTCTGAGTCTGACAATTTTAAAAAGGGGATCACAAGTTTCTCAAACTCTCAAAAGATCTTCGATGAAATCATTGACAAGCAGAGGACAGATAAAAGTAAGGCCGGAATAGGGTACAACTCAGTTCCACCTCCTACTAATCACTATCCTCTGCCTGTTAAGGAAGGCACCGAAGAACTTGTGGCTGATTATTCATCATGGTCAGCCACAAATTCTAAAGAAATTCAATCCAATCCCAAATGGCAGGCAAAGGAGAAAACTAAACGGCCAGAGTATCCCTTGCCTATTTTTGTTAAGCCTGAGAGTACACCTCCAGTTAGTTTAGAGGAGGTCGTTGAGATTGAGGATATTACCGAACAGGAGTATCCGAAGGTTAAAAAGGTTGAAGTTAAACCTGAAATTTTGCAAACTGAACCAGTAAAGGTTCTAAAGGAAAAAGAAAAGGTTGTAAATGAGAACATTCAAACTTTACAGACACCTGTAAAGATTTTGAAACGAAATTTGAATAATGATAAAGTTTCTCACAACAAACCTTCAACTTCAACCAATAAACCTGAGAAAGCACCACCTAAAACGTGTACACATTGTGCATGTTCAAGGAATGCTTCTCCTCCTCCTTTGGTATATCCTAAGCCTCAACCTTTTGTTGAGATGCGTTCCTGTTTATATTGCAAGAAACAGGGACATTTAATCCGTGACTGTCCCAAGCTCTCTAACCAACGCTTTGGGAGAGAAATGCCTAGAACTTCTTTTTATAAGAATTCATTTTCAAAATCCCCACCTAGGTAATATCGGGTAAAAAGTCACGTTTTCACTACCGATATCTCTCTAATTCTGGAGCAATACTTGGCATTTGGACTCGAACAATGCACAAAATCAATGATAATATGTTAAGAAGATCAAAACAAGGTTGCACGATAAAAATCAAGCAAAACAGCCGAGAAACGAAGATTCCACACACGTTTGAAGATTCAAGGCTTAAAAACGAGATTTCAAGACTAAATTGCCCTCCACCAACATCCATTATTTCCAAGATGTTCGTTTTCAAAATTCGAATCCAACAGAAGAAGAATCAACCAAAACGGGTGAAAAATGAAGATTTCGCGCCCGCCGGAAGATCCAAATGATCCGTACGCAATATCTGGAGCTAGGTACCTCATTTCAGGGCCTATCTTATGTCAAAATCTTCTTTTTTGAATTACAAATCCAACAAAAAAAGAATCAACTCAAACGGATGTATAACGAAGAAAACACGCACGAATCAAGAAACGAAGCAACAAACGACGCAACGGGGCGGGGGTGGGCCCACCGCCGCCGGCCACCAGCCCACCGCCGCCGTCTGGACCCCCACCGCCGCCGGCCACCATTGCCCTGCCCCGGTTTCCGTTTTTGGTAACTTTTGGTACCTGGTGCGCCTACTTTTCGTGTTGTACAGTACCCGGTGCACCTACTTTTTGCGTTGTACGGTACCCGGTGCACCCTTTTGGCTACCTTTTGCTAACATGCACCACTTGGTACTAATGTGAGCCAAAGCTCACCTATAAATAGGTTGCTTAGGTTCATTTGTAAGACACACCAATATATGCACACATTCTAGCATATTTCACATTTTCTCACCATCCATTCTTTTCTTTATTTATTGTAATACTTCCTTGGGTAATTAGACTAGCTAATTAACTAGTCAAGGAAGACTTGTACGGAGGTGCTCCGGGACGCATTTGTAGCTACGAGTTATTGTATTTCTTTATCAGGTTTTAATCTATCTTCCATATTTAATTATGTTCTTTCTTTCTTTAATAAATTTAAATATGCATGCTAGAATTGCCATGATTTGCTAAATAACTCAATTGTCTGCTATGATAGTCGTTTAGGAAAGATTTAAATATGTGATTATAATGTATGCTATGAGATTGCGGGTGTTGTGTATCATAAATAGATGTAGGAATTGAATCTTTATCGTTTATCTACCCAACTCATGTTGTGACTAAAACCTTATCCAAAAATGAACGTAGCTAACTCATAGGGTATAGGTCACTTAGTTATACTATGTTTGATTGAATCATTGAGCTCGGCATGGCCGGTGTTCTCTAGACCAAATTAGGATCCAAGAGACACGGAATATGAGAATAGAGGTAGATTAAGATTTAATTCGGACAGACGGTATTTTTGAGACAACTTTCGGAATATCCTCGATTTAATTAATACATTTGTATGCTTAGGTTTAACTATTTTCTTGATTGTCTTATTGCATGTTCTTGTTTGATTGTTGCCTTAGGATTATCGTACTAGTAAAATACACCTAGCCTTAATTATTGTGAAATAACATGACGACCCCTATTCGACTGTTCTTCGATATAGTACTGGAATCTGGAAATGCTTATGGCAAAGTACAAACGTATGGAAGTCGAGAACGACCGAAGGTAGTTGTGTTATGAACCAATTAACAAACGTATTACTTAAGTTTCTATTTGTAATATAAATCACCCCTATCTTGTTGCATACTTGAGTAATGTTGATACTTCATACGAATAAGTGATGACATCTTATCTGACCGCTTAGACCAGTTCTTCCAACTTATTCCGACGAGGGTAAAACCCGTTTACAAGATTATTTATTCAACAAACTGTGCCATGATTCGGACGTCTACGATGACCGAGATTGGGGAATGGGATTCGAGATTAACTGTCAGTTAATATGGACATGCATTTGAGAGAACTTTCTATGTATGTTTTAATATATTCTGCAACCCACGTGACATTCTATTTGCCTGATTGTGGACACCTCCGTGTTAGCCCGATAGTAGGAATGCAGCAATAACTCACATTAACTTATGACTTATCCTCATTAGAACTCTTCACGCTTTAATATCACCTGAACCACTTCATAGTAGACAATCGCTTTAACTGCTAAACGCCCGAAGTAACCTCCATTTCTGATTTAATTTAGTTTAATCTTAGAATAGAAAACCCAAAACCCAAACCAACTCTCTTTCGCCCTAGCTAAATTCATAAAAGTCTCTAAATTCTCCTAGTTTTAATTCGTTGCGCTTTGAAGAACGATCCTAGGTCATACTTATCCTTGCTAGCCCTTAGATTAGCAATAGTAGTAACCCTAGGCCCCAGCCTTATAAATTTAAAACCCACTGTTGTAACCAGATAGTTATCGTTAACGACACCGACCTATCGGGGCGCAACACTAGGTGTTATTCTGTCTCTCCCAAGCCGGTTAAGAAGCAAAGTGATGTTGAGCAAAATCCTTTGCCAAAACAAAAGCCCGACATCACTTCCAAGCCAATTTCCGAACCATCTAAGGTTTGGAAAAGAAAGAGTCTGCTGTCGACTCTAAAGTTGTCAATAATAACCCATCAGATGAAAATTCTGATTTATTAAAAAATAAAATTCTATCTGATGTGATTATTGTTGATGACTTCGGTGTACCTAAGTCTGTAAAGGCTTGGGTCACCGTTTATCACTAATCTCCTTATCTTTGTGTGTTGCAGTAGTCTGAACGTGTGAGAGATAGTAAATGGTATTTAGACAGTGGCTGCTCGCGACACATGACTAGCGATGTGTCTTTTCTTGTGGATATTAAACCATTTGCAGGAGGATATGTTGCCTTTGCTGGAGATACAGGAGGAACCATTTCAGGTAGAGGAACGCTAACGAATGGAAATGTTAGCTTTGAGAATGTGAATTATGTGGCACAACTCAATCACAACTTGCTGAGCGTTTCACAAGTTTGTGATAAAGATTATACCACTGCGTTCACAAAGACTGAATGTGTTATACTGAAGCCGGGGTTCGTCATTCCTGAGGAATGGGTGCTAATGCGAGCATCGATGAAAGATGATACCTATGTTTTGAATATGCAAACTGTTGAGACAACCAGTGAGTATACTTGTCTCCTTTCAAAGGCTTCTGAGAAAGAATCACTTCTTTGGCACAGACGGATCGGACACATCCATTTTCGTAAAATGAATTTTCTCATAAAGAATGATTTGGTGAATGGAGTTCCAAAACAGTCTTTTTCATTAAAGGATGACTGTGTTTCTTGCCACAAGGGCAAACTCCATAAAAAGTCCCATAAGTCTAAGATAGTGAATTCTATTGCTACACCATTGGAGCTTTTACATATGGATCTTTTTGGTCCTATTTCTACAAAAAGTATTGGTGGCAGATCGTATTGCTTAGTAGTCACGGATGACTACTCAAGATTTTCGTGGGTTTACTTCCTAGCTTTAAAGGGTGAGACGGCGGACATTTTGGTTTATCTGTTGGACAAGTTGGCAAATCTGTGCAACTTAAAGGTAAAGAGACTGCACAGTGATAATGGTACCGAGTTCAAGAATTCTACTCTCGAGTTATTCTGTGCTGCAAGAGGCATTGAACATCAATTCAGTGCTCCAAGAACTCCTCAACAGAATGGAGTTGCAGAACGTAAAAATAGAACTATCATCGAGACAGCTCGGACCATGCTAGCTGATTCTAAGCTGCCTATAATCTTCTGGGCTGAGGCAGTTAACACTGCTTGTTATGTTCTGAATTGGGTGCTCACGGTTAAGAAGAAGAACAAAACATGTTATGAACTTTTTAATAACCTTAAGCCAAATTTACAGTTTCTGGAGCCATTTGGGTGTCCTTGTTTAATAGTGATTACTAAGGATAAAATCTCAAAGTTTGACAATAAAGCAGTTGAGGGGATTTTTCTTGGTTATTCCGTGAACTCTCCAAACAAGAGAGTTTATAACAAAACAACAAGTCAGATTGAGGAGCACTTTGAGGTAAAATGTTTGCGTTATGCGGATCCTCCTCAAGGAACGGGTCCGGATTGGTTTTTCAACTATGAGGGTATCTTTAATTCTTTCAACTTACCTGAAATAGATCAAGAGGAAGAATTGGTCACCCTACTCCATGGAATCAGTCTCTCTCAAGAGACATCTGATTCTCCCTTAAAACCATCCAACCCGAACCCTGAATCCGCATCAAATCAAACATCCACCTCAACACCTACTCCAACACCCACTACCGCACCTACTACAACATCAAGTCCAACACCCTCACCTACACCCACATTTAAACCATCTCCTACCACACCGTCTTCGGATGCTCCTTCAACTTCTAAGTCTATCTATACGAAGGAGCTTGATGTGACCCAAAAAGTCATGTTTTTAAGGATATATTTCCACACTTTTTGGACTATTCTTTGGTGAAAACATTTCAAAACCATCATTATTTACCAAAAATCACCAAGGTAGTCTAAATATAGACGTTGCTGCAAAAATCGGTTAAAACGTCCATATAACACGCAAACCGAGGCAAAACAATCACCTTAAATTTTCCGTTCTCAATGTTCTTATGGAAATAGAGCTTAATACATATTTTATAATTCCATAGGAAGATCCAAGACCGGAGGTGAAAGAATCAGAAGAAACAGACGAAAGACGGAGAATATATGCAGTCTGGAAGCTCGCCGACCGTCATCCGGATTAACGCAAAAGTTAAACACTTCCAAATTTGGCAAACTCAGTGTCATTAGAAGCATAACGGAAAAAAGAAACCAACGGCGCAAGAATCAAGCAAATCGGAGCCCAAACGAAGAAGATACGGACGAACCAAGCAACCTAGAAACAAGCGGAGGCCAAACCAAGCACCAACCCCCCCCCCCTGGGCACTACCCTACCGTATACGGCCCCTAGGGTACCGTATATGGCCCTAAGGGTGCCGTATACGGGGCCTTTGTGCTTGGAAGGTGCTGTTTGACCCCCTTGGTCCAGTACCCCCCGTATGCGCTTTGGTGCTTGTTCTTCATGCTTTGTGACTTGTACCAAGCTTCACCTCATTCTCCTATAAATACCAAGCCTCCTCATTCATTTCAAACACACCTTACACCTCACATCTCATTTTCTTTCTCTCTCTAAAAACTTCTCTCTAGAATTAGGTTAGCATTCTCTCTCTAGCACTACTCTTAGGAGTTAGAGGATAATTAGTAGGTTAGAGTAGCAGCTCTCAGTAGCTTTTGTACGGAGTTACTCCGAGACTTCAGATTTGTGAAGATTTGTCTGTATTACTCTCTTATTCAGGTTTAATACAATCTCTCGCATTTATTCTTTTAATTATGCTTTCTTATTATGCATGCTTAGGAATGAATGCTAGAATTATGCTAGGCTAGACAAATCAATGTTTGTTGTGATGTATGCAATGTTAGGATAGTTATGATATAATATACAATTGGGGATGACACCATTATGAAACAACGGAGGTAACGTTATACGACTTTCATTTGTATAGCGCCGGAATCATCACGAATGTGTGTAGTACGGAACGTGGAAGCTATGAAAGTCGTGGGCACAATCCGTTGTAGAAATAATGATTCCCAATTGTAAACATACTGTCACTCTGTCTGTGTAGGTTTAAAACTGTTTGCGAACTTATAAGCTGAACCTCTGCCTGTTTATCTATCCAACTTATGCTGTGGTTTGTATCCTCCTCCCTAGAACCTGGCCAATTGCTAGAAGTAGGATTGTCAACTATTCTGTGTATGATGATCAATGAACTCAACTTGGTCGCTGTTCCCTTGATTGAAAAACATCCGAGGGACACGAAGCATAGGATTAGAGATAGATTAGGTTCACGCTTGTTTGTTGTGTATCTTTGGGACAACTTCCGGGATGCCCATGATTTAATTATTGGGTCAGTTAATATGATGACTATTGTTCCGTCCTATTGCATGTTCTTGTTTGATTGTTGCTTAGGTACTGCATGCTAGACATACACAAACATGATCGTTGCCCTGTTAATTAGATTTTCACGAAAATAATAAGCGTATTACAGATAGGATAACATGCATGTAATAGTTGTGATGATTGTATGATTAATGATGAACAATTCAACTGACCGCTAGACAGATTATCCTAACCAGTTCCGCGGGTTAAACCCTGTTCATGTTATTGTT
Source organism: Helichrysum umbraculigerum (assembly GCA_949592205.1). NCBI lineage: Eukaryota > Viridiplantae > Streptophyta > Magnoliopsida > Asterales > Asteraceae > Helichrysum > Helichrysum umbraculigerum. The sequence goes on along the minus strand of CATIUR010000001.1, from coordinate 324,815,979 downwards.
CAATGAACAATTCATGCCATGATACTAACGTCCTCCGGATGTCTGTAAATGGGGACCTGGATTAGAGGATAATTGTCAGTTGGATTGGTCTGTGCATTTGGGAGAACTTCCGGTGTACTGGACATTCTATAACTTCTATCCATGTGACATATTATATATCTGATTGCGGACAACTCTACGTTAGGTATATAGTAGGATCGTAGCTGTAGCTCATTAAGAAATATGGGAATATCTAGTGAGTAATCTGGAACCCTAATTGGTATAACGGAAAAGCCGTAAAAAGCCCGAGTATCCGGTATAGCATTAACATAAATACGTGGGAAACCGAGTAAAGGTCGTAGGCATAATACTTTATCTACCAATTAAGTTTCTATGACCTCACCGGATTAATCATCACATCTAGTAACCTTATCCCTCATAACTATCCATCCAAATAACATTGCCGAAGTCACAGCAAACATATTCCTTATCTTGATTTCTCTGCGTTCTCCGTACAAACCCTGTCTTTAATTTAGTTTTTAATTTTAGTAATTAGTTTAGAAAACCAACCAACCTATCAAAAAGTTTTAAAAATCCCAGCTAAATTACAAAAGATAATTAATCCTCCTAGATTCCCATGCCCGTTGTAGTTTGAAGAACGACACCTGAGTCATACATACCGCTTACTGCCCTTTAGGTCTTTAGGTTGTATCAAAACTTAGGATACCCAGCATAATAAATATAAAACACACTGTCCGCGCGCCCTTGCCGGAAGGTTCAACGACCGGAGTAAAATCCGACCGACCGCGGGGTGTACGACAGAGCTTCCCTATGATCCATTGATGCCTTCCTTAGAAGAAGAAGGGGAGGAAGATGATGAGGAAGAGGAAGCAGAAAAGACAAATTATTCTCATTTCTATTCTCAAGGAGATGAAGATGATGATGCTTCACCACACACTCCCGCAACTGAGGGAGATTTGAACAACTTGGAACAGAATCTTGTGCCAGATCAAATTCCAGTTACTCGGATACATAAGGATCACCTCATTGATAATATCATTGGTGATCCTCATGCTCCTGTTCAAACGAGACATCAACCGAAGCAGACTGATACTGAGCAACTTTTGGGTCTGGTGGCTAATGTCAATTCATGTTATCTATCGCAAGTTGAACCCAAGAAAGTTGAAGAGGCCTTAAAAGATCCATCCTGGATCGAGGCCATGCAATAGGAACTGTTGCAATTTGAAAAATTGCAAGTCTGAGAAGTAGTTCCATTGCCCAAGGGTGCCCACTTGACTGGCACTCGTTGGGTATATCGTAATAAGATGGATGATCGGGGGGTTGTGATTCGTAATAAAGCACGTCTAGTAGTTCAAGGCTTCAGTCAAATTGAGGGTCTGGACTATGATGATGTATTTGCCCTGTTGCTCGATTGGAATCCATTTGCATTTTTCTGGCATACGCGTCTTTCAAGGGATTTCGCGTCAATCAACTTGATGTGAAAAGTGCGTTTCTGTATGGACAAGTAGATACCGATGTGTACGTTAAGCAACCTCCTGGTTTTGAAGACACTGCGCATCCTGAATACGTCTATAAATTGAACAAGGCATTGTATGGTCTTCACCAAGCACCGAGACTTTGGTATGAGAGGCTAACTACACATCTGATTAAGCATGGTTTTGTGAGAGGCAACATAGATAGCACGCTATTCATTCTTCATGAACAGTCTGAGGATAGGGAAGATATGTTATTTGTGCAGGTTTACATGGACGATATTATCTTCGGTTCTACAAATGAGGCAATGTGCAAGAACTTTGAGAAAATCATGAAGTCTGAGTTTGAGATGAGCGCGATGGGGGAGCTCACATTCTTTTTAGGTGTACAAGTTGAGCAGCTTGCAAAAGGTATTTATATACATCAGTCAAAATATGTCAATGACATGTTGACTAGGTATGACCTGCTCAATTGTAAAACCTATGGGGCTCCTATCGAGCTTAATCACAATCTTAGACTTGCTGAGGAAGACGAAGATTGCAAAGAGAGGGACTATCGTTCAATGATAGGTTCTCTTATGTATTTGACTGCCTCTAGGCCGGACATCGTATTTGCCTTGTCAATCTGCTCACGCTATCAGGCTAAACCAAAGGTGTCTCATATGAAGGTAGTAAAGTGAATTTTTGGTTATCTCAGAGCTAGACCTACTCTTGGTCTTTGGTATTCAAATGAGAAGACTTTCGCTCTTACAACCTATTCAGATTTGGATCATGGAGGTTGCAGTATCGATAAGAAGTCAACAACTGGTGGATGTCAATTTCTGGGATCGCGTTTGGTCTCCTGGCAGTGCAAGAAGCAGACTACAGTTTCTCTTTCTATAGCAGAGGCTGAGTATGTTGCTGCTGCTAGCTGTTGTGCCCAAGTTCTCTGGATTCAGCACCAACTACGCGATTACGGGTTACTTCTTACTATGACTCCTATTCACATAGATAACACTGCTGCCATTTCTATCACACGCAATCCCGTACAGCACTCTAAGACTAAACACATAGAACTTAGGTTCCACTTCATACGGGATTGCTATGAAAAACACTTGATAGACCTGGTCCATATAGACACCCTTAAGCAAAGTGCCGACCTATTCACCAAAGCTTTTTCACGTGCTCGATTTGATGAACTGGTCAACATGACCGGTTTACGATTCTTTGGGTCTAAAAAGTAATGTGTGACTTGGATAGTTAATTTTATTTGCTTTTATTTGTGTTAAAAAAAAAAAATTGGCAACAGCCACTCTTTATACTCATTAGTATAACAGAAATGCACGGTTGCTACATTTTTAAAATAGACGTTGAGTTGTGTCTGTAAACAACTTGGGATATGATAGTACATCGGGAGACATGCACAAAATGGAATTTTAAGGTTTATCTTGGATGTGTCAGTAGGTTTATCTGACATATTTAAAACAGTTTTTAGAAAAATTAGCTTCATCATACGATGTGTTGGTAGGCATGATACACACTGGTCTCTGAGTTATTAAGAAGTAATTTAAATACATGTCTATGATCCTGTGGTAAACACCTTGTGATGTACGACTCTAAGTCTTAATTCCTTAGCGTAGCTTGACGTACTTCTATTTTTGGATCGTATATATGAGATCTTTTGGGGGAGTATGCTGATTGTTTCCTCTGTTGTACGTAAGTGCAGACCTGGTCTCAATTCAGCTTACTCTCAACACTAAGCAAACGTGAGTCAATGTACTTGCAAAGTCTTAAATTCTAAGATACTGATCAAGGTCGCCAATTGAATAAAAACAAGTTTGGTTTGACTGCGATCGGTTTTGCTTAAACCTGAATCAAGTGTATGTTCCTCTGTTGTACGCAAGTACAGACCTGTCACCGCTGGCTTGATTCTTAAAATTGATTCTCTTATATTCTTTCTAAATTTGGAAACTATGTTCATGTCTGGGTTACAGGGGTATATCTATGGTGGGGACCACGGTGAAATATTCATACTAACAATAAAAGGTTAACTCACAGACACGGATGTAACATGTTTAGGTGGACAAAAAAATACCAATAATCGTCTTGAAATAACTTTTATATAAGGTGTTTTAAATGTGCCAAGTAAATTTAAAGTGGACAAATATACTGATGATCGAAATAACACTTACTATTCCTCATAATTGCATGTTATTTCGATATGATCCCTAACCAGACTTAATCAACTCCGTCACCAAAAAGAATGTATTTACTTTGGTTTATATTTTTATTTTTGTGTTAAATTTTAATTTTCAACTTTAGTCTTACCCAAGTCACATTTACTCTCAAAATTGAGCGCTACGCAAAAGATCGACAAAAAATTTTTTTCAATAACTGTCGATATGCGTCACTCCTTAAGTGACGCTGCTAGTGATGCAATAAGTGACGCACAAAGAGTCGTTCTAAGTGACGCAGATTAGGGTTTTGGTATAAATAGTTCCGTATCCGGCACTTATTTTCACCACCAACCCTATTCATTACGCGTCACTTCCACAGCTCTAGCGTCACTTCCCTTTCGTTGCGTCACTTCGACTATTTGCTCTTTTCGATCGATCTGTGGACTTTCAAGCGTTTTGCGTGCAATCGGCCTCCGTGACCTTGTTCCTCTCACTCATACGCATCTTTAGGTATAACTTTTAACCCCTGTAATTACGTATTCATGATTTAATCGTATTTTAGGGTTACGGGTTTTAGGGTTTGTCGAAATCACGCGAATTGGGGCACGATTTGTTACTGTTTTGTGCTAATAATTGGTGTGTTTTGTTCGGTTAGTATAAGCGCACCTTTTGGTTAACTCGTTTTCGAAAAACCCCAATTTTGTTCATCGTGATTTCTTGGCTTGAACAGTGACACGATGATCTTCATCGTTGCGTCACTTCAAGCGTCACTTCCATAAGTGACGCTAAATGGTAATTTCATAGGTTAAACGTCACTTCGACCGTCACTAGCTTAGTGACGCCTTTATGCGTCACTCTAATATTCTTTCACTTATAACGTCACTTCATTTAGTGACGCTATTAGTGCCGCTATCGTTACCCGTCACTTATTAACTGACGCATACCCGACACTTGTTTAATGACGCTTTGAATGCGTCACTTACCTCTAGTGACGCATCACTTGCTTTTCTGATTTTAGTGCGGCACTCTATGAGTGTCGGTACTTCTTTATGCGTCACTCTCTTAGTGACGCTAAAATCAGAATTTTTCAAATTTTTGTTTGAGCTTATTCTGTAACGATATTTCTGGTTATCTTTTGTATTTTAGCTTACAGATGGCAGCTCTCCAAGATTATTATCGTCGCACCAACTCTAGACACAACATTGTTGCATTTTTGGAATCGACGCACAAGAACTCGATGCCGTTTCGGCCGATGATCGAGTTTCTCAGACGATCAAGGATTCATCATGCTATTACAGCTTCTACACCAGTGTATATGAACCAAATCGAGGAGTTCTATGACCACGCGTTTATCAGAATTGAGAACGATACTCCGAGGATAGTGTCAACTATGTTTGGACGAGAGATTGAGATTACACAGGATTCTATTCGTCGCGTTCTGCAGTTCAATGACACGCCTGGAATGCCAACTGTATTTGAGACCACGTTTATCTACGGGGGTCTTCAACGAATGGGTTATCCTGCGGATCAACTTACAGATTTCAGGAAACAGTTTTTATGCAGGGTTTGGAGATACTTGGCCTCATATCATCATTGTCTGTTTATCTCCGAGGAAAGGTGGATACGATGCTGCGAGTCATACGACTCTTTCTTTGATGTTGGCACTAGTCTACAACAAGCCGTACAACTTCAGCGGTTTTGTTTTTGGGCATATGGTGGAGAATGTGCGAGCTGGGAAGGATAAGTGGTTGTTATATCCACGTTTTGTTCAGTTGTTATTAAATGACTTTGATTTGGGAATCTCTCTGGATCAGAGGTCTTTATTGGTTCCAACACCAATGCTTCTGCGTGTATTCAATGACTGCAAGCTGCCACCGAAAGATTATGCAGTTTTGCCTGATCGTAAGCTGTTCGGGCACATAGTAAACGAAAACTATGTTGCGCCGCCTGGGGATGGATATGAGGATATTGTTGTGCCTCCTGTGAATGAAGATGATTTGGTTGATGCTGCGGTTGCTCAGGATTTAGAAGATATTGAGCAAGTTGAAGAAGTTGCAGCTGAGGAATCTGACGGTGGTCCCACACCACCTGACTCTCCAGGTGATGTGCCACCTCAAGATGCTTTGGATGGAATTCAGATTGCTGATCCTAGACGCTTTAAGCGTATTTTGAGAAGGATCTCTGAGGGGCGTGTTCATGTACCGCCAAATCTTGGCAAGCGACCAGCTGGGTCTTCTCCATCTTATGCTGAATTACCTTTGAGAAGACGCCAGAGAACCGGTGTTCACATTCAGGAATCTGGTCAGCAACATCAACAACAACCGGAACCGACGCCTGCGATACTTCAGCAGTTCCTTGATCAGATAGCTCTGATGAATAAACGTTTCGATGATCAGGCTGCCGTGATTGAAGCTCAAGCTACCCAAATAAAGGATTTGGAGATCAAGGCAGCTCAGGTGGACGATTTGAAGCTTGAATTGACAGATGTTAAGTCTAGATTGTTAGAGTTGGAATCGGTTACGATTGTTTCGGGGGAGGAAGGTCAGAGAACCTTGGAAACAAATGTAACCCCTCCCCCAAAACCTGAAAATGTAATTCCAGAACAGATTAATGAAAATATTGCTTTGGATTATTTTGTTTATGTTCCGGGACAGCCGAGACCAATTTCGGTTGATTATTCGAACGTTAATCTCACATATCTTCAGAGTTTGATAAATCCGGTTGATGAAGAAGATAGATCAGTTGATCCGGATGATATTGAGATGGATGCAGAGGTTCCAGGGTCGGACGAAGAATATTTGGATAATCCGAATCAGGAACCGGCGCCTGAGCGAGAACCGGAAGCTATTCAGAAACAACCAGCTCAACCTTATGATTTTGATACACCGATTATTGAGTCCGATGATTCTGATGATGATCAAGAACCTGCAACAGATACTACTCGGGAACAACCAGCTGCTGAATCTGTTCCTGAACAAGCACAACCTTCTACGTCTTCAGATTGTCCTATGTTTCGAAAGCTAAAACCTGAATTAGAGATTTGTAAAACTTATCAGGTTAGAGGTGATTTTACTGGTTTGATCAGAAGTTGGAAATTTGACGCTGACAATTTCTTGATTCTCATCAAACGAAGAGATGGTATACAGTACTTCAGGCCGAGATTTAACTGCATCAGTACACTGCCGAAGGAAGAGTTGAATCGTCTTGCTCAACTGAACATTGTTAACCATACTGATGATTTTCGCGGTAACATGTTTCAGAAGATCCTTAGAAGAGATATCTACAGCAAGAAGTATTTGTGGATTAGACCAGAGTTGGGAGTTCGTTATTCCTACAAGAAAAAGTTGGATCCAAGAACTCAGGAACCGATCGTGAAATATCATTATCCTCCAGCTGCTAGTCTGAAAACTGTGCCACTACAGTCTCTGCCACTTGATTTTCTAAAGAGATTACGATATTGGTGGTTTGATTCTGTTACTCAAGAAGCGGTTATTGAATATCTGTCTGATGAAGATCCAGTGATCGAAAAGGGTAAGTGGCATTTACCGGCGAAGTATGGAAAGAGTCTTCGTGTTTTTGATCCGATCAGCCTGATCAATTTGAGAAAGAAGGATTTGAAAGCTCTTCACAAAAGCAAAATGGAGTATCTTCGATTCGATCAAGAAGAGGCTTCAAAGTTTGAGAGGGTGGTCGAGATTTGTGTACGAGTTGGTATTCATGCTGGTGGAGTATTTCCACCAGGTTGGGTTTGAACTGAAGATGTTTTTGAAGACCAAGCTGAAGACACGGGAGAGTTTGTTGATGCATTTTAGTGTGTCTATCAGTTGGTCTATCGAGTTGTAAGTGTCGTTAGTTAAGTTGAATAGAAAAGTCATTTTCATGTATAGCGACACTTAGCTTCTGTGTTAGGCGACACTTGCCTTAGTGTCGCATAGCGTCACTTAGGTAAGTGATGCTAGAGGGCGGCAACATGCGACACTTCCCAAGTGACGCATGTCTGCCGATTTTGTTTTAGTATAAATACAAACCTACGGGTTTTCGGCTAGGGTTGATGAAACCCTAGCACCATTTGTCGACTAAGAACTTCTGTAAACAGTTCCAATACGAAAGACGGAGAATATATGCAGTCTGGAAGCTCGCCGACCGTCATCCGGATTAACGCAAAAGTTAAACACTTCCAAATTTGGCAAACTCAGTGTCATTAGAAGCATAACGGAAAAAAGAAACCAACGGCGCAAGAATCAAGCAAATCGGAGCCCAAACGAAGAAGATACGGACGAACCAAGCAACCTAGAAACAAGCGGAGGCCAAACCAAGCACCAACCCCCCCCCCCTGGGCACTACCCTACCGTATACGGCCCCTAGGGTACCGTATATGGCCCTAAGGGTGCCGTATACGGGGCCTTTGTGCTTGGAAGGTGCTGTTTGACCCCCTTGGTCCAGTACCCCCCGTATGCGCTTTGGTGCTTGTTCTTCATGCTTTGTGACTTGTACCAAGCTTCACCTCATTCTCCTATAAATACCAAGCCTCCTCATTCATTTCAAACACACCTTACACCTCACATCTCATTTTCTTTCTCTCTCTAAAAACTTCTCTCTAGAATTAGGTTAGCATTCTCTCTCTAGCACTACTCTTAGGAGTTAGAGGAGAATTAGTAGGTTAGAGTAGAAGCTCTCAGTAGCTTTTGTACGGAGTTACTCCGAGACTTCAGATTTGTGAAGATTTGTCTGTATTACTCTCTTATTCAGGTTTAATACAATCTCTCGCATTTATTCTTTTAATTATGCTTTCTTATTATTCATGCTTAGGAATGAATGCTAGAATTATGCTAGGCTAGACAAATCAATGTTTGTTGTGATGTATGCAATGTTAGGATAGTTATGATATAATATACAATTGGGGATGACACCATTATGAAACAACGGAGGTAACGTTATACGACTTTCATTTGTATAGCGCCGGAATCATCACGAATGTGTGTAGTACGGAACGTGGAAGCTATGAAAGTCGTGGGCACAATCCGTTGTAGAAATAATGATTCCCAATTGTAAACATACTGTTACTCTGTCTGTGTAGGTTTAAAACTGTTTGCGAACTTATAATCTGAACCTCTGCCTGTTTATCTATCCAACTAATGCTGTGGTTTGTATCCTCCTCCCTAGAACCTGGCCAATTGCTAGAAGTAGGATTGCCAACTATTCTGTGTATGATGATCAATGAACTCAACATGGTCGCTGTTCCCTTGATTGAAACACATCCGAGGGACACGAAGCATAGGATTAGAGATAGATTAGGTTCACGCTTGTTTGTTGTGTATCTTTGGGACATCTTCCGGGATGCCCATGATTTAATTATTGGGTCAGTTAATATGATGACTATTGTTCCTTCCTATTGCATGTTCTTGTTTGATTGTTGCTTAGGTACTGCATGCTAGACATACACAAACATGATCGCTGCCCTGTTAATTAGATTTTCACGAACATAATAAACGTATTACAGATAGGATAACATGCATGTAATAGTTGTGATGATTATATGATTAATGATGAACAATTCAACTGACCGCTAGACAGATTATCCCAACCAGTTCCGCGGGTTAAACCCTGTTCATGTTATTGTTCAATGAACAATTCATGCCATGATACTAACGTCCTCCGGATGTCTGTAAATGGGGACCTGGATTAGAGGATAATTGTCAGTTGGATTGGTCTGTGCATTTGGGAGAACTTCCGGTGTACTGGACATTCTATAACTACTATCCATGTGACATATTATATATCTATTTGCGGACAACTCTACGTTAGGTATATAGTAGGATCGTAGCTGTAGCTCATTAAGAAATATGGGAATATCTAGTGAGTAATCTGGAACCCTAATTGGTATAACGGAAAAGCCGTAAAATGCCCGAGTATCCGGTATAGCGTTAACATAAATACGTGGGAAACCGAGTAAAGGTCGTAGGCATAATACTTTATCTACCAATTAAGTTTCTATGACCTCACCGAATTAATCATCACATCTAGTAACCTTATCCCTCATAACTATCCATCCAAATAACATTGCCGAAGTCACAGCAAACATATTCCTTATCTTGATTTCTCTGCGTTCTCCGTACAAACCCCTGTCTTTAATTTAGTTTTTAATTTTAGTAATTAGTTTAGAAAACCAACCAACCTATCAAAAAGTTTTAAAAATCCCAGCTAAATTACAAAAGATAATTAATCCTCCTAGATTCCCATGCCCGTTGTAGTTTGAAGAACGACACCTGAGTCATACATACCGCTTACTGCCCTTTAGGTCTTTAGGTTGTATCAAAACTTAGGATACCCAGCATAATAAATATAAAACACACTGTCCGCGCGCCCTTGCCGGAAGGTTCATACGACTAGTTTTTAGCGCCGCTGCCGGGGACTACAACGACCGACTTTAGGAATTTAGTTATCTTAGTTATTTAGCGACCCTTTCGGGAGATCAATATCATCCGGAAGTTACCTGCTTTATCCTTAGTTTAATTAAGGTTAATTAGATTAGTTAGGTTAATTAGTTTAGATTAGCTTTCCCTTTCCGTAACCCTAATTTCTACCTTACGAGTTATGACGAACCGTATCACGCTCGCCTCATCAATCAAGCCACTGCTAGAGGGACGAGGAGGACCGATCGTAGCACCAACCGTTGAAACCCTTGAAATTAAGCCTCACTACATAAAAATGATTAAATATGAGTGTCAGTTTCATGGTCTTTTGGTTGAAAACTCCAACGCCCATCTCAACAAATTCATCAACCTTACCGACTCCTTCGATATAGTAGGAACCGATAGAGACCTTCTTCGACTCCATCTGTTTCCTTATTCTCTATCTTCTCGAGCCTTAACCTGGTTTTATGATTTCAAACCCAATTCGATTCATACATGGGAAGAGATGGCTACTAAGTTTCTAGCTAAGTACTTTCCTCCTTCCATGCAAACCAAGCTTAAGACCGACATTGCTAACTTCCGTCAGGAAACTAACGAATCAGTAAGCAAGGCTTAGGAACGATTTAAGAATCTTATCGGAAGATGTCAAAACCATCAGTTGGCTGAAACGAATTTGGTCTGCACATTCTACAACAGCTTAAATCCTCAGCACCAACAAACCCTCGATGCTGCTTCATCCGGAAACTTCATGCAACATACTTCAGACGAAGCTTGGAAGTTGATTGAGACGATAACGATGCACCATCATGACTTGGAGCCAGATGAATCCACTTCAGAGGAAAGGAATACTTCAGATCAAGCCTTGGACACCTTGAAAACTCAACTCGAATCCATCTCTAAAGTTGTCAAGGACTTGCAAGAATCTTCTAAACCCATGCAAAAGAAGAAACCCCCAAAGTTCTTCCCAAACAGACGGGCCAACGAAGAAATTCTTGACACCACTGGTAGAAACCCTGACAAATCTAAACCATTCGTTCAGCGGTTAACCACACTACCCCCGTCTCAATCTTTAGTTCTCTCTACTCCTACCCAATTGACTTCTCGTTTAAACAATACGATTTTCAATAACTTCATGGTTGAGCAAAATAATACAAACAAACGAATTCTTGATTTTCAAAACCAAAATGATTATTTGCTCAGGATTTCAAATGATTTAATTAAAAACATGGAGGATAATGTTAAAAGGTTGTTTTTAAAAGTTGAGGAGAAGCAAAGGGAGGAAGCAATCTACAATTATGTCTTTCACTCATCCTATGAGCATGATGACATGCTTGTGGTCACTAGAGGAGGAAAAGAGACTAAGAACGAGAAAACCATATATATTCCTTCAGATGAACCTTCTACTTCTCTACCCACTGACTCGGTACAAGCTGACACCCATGTCACTTCTCCTGAGCCAAAACCTTCTAAAGCCCCAGAAGTTTCTAAACCTATTCGAATACCTTTCCCTGGTAGGCTTAAGAAAGAGAAACAAGAAGCTCAATTTGGAAAATATCTAGAAATGTTCAAAATCCTACACTCAAACGTCAGATTATTAGATGCTTTAGTAGAAATGCCCAGTTGTGCTAAATTCTTTAAGGAGCTGATATCCAACAAAGAAAAACTTAGACAGATAGTTAACTTGCCCCTAGATGCCGAGTGCTCTCTAATTATGCAACAAGGACTACCCCCTAAGCTTGGAGATACTGGCCGTTTTACTATTCCTTGTTATCTTCAGGATGTTCAAATAAGTAACGCCTTAGCTGACCTAGGAGCTAGTGTAAACCTCATGCCATTCTCGCTTTATAGGAAACTAGGATTAAACGAACTTTTGCCTACCCGTATGACCATCCAATTAGCAGATAGATCAGTTAAACTCCCCCGAGGAATTGCTGAAGATATTATGGTCCGTGTCGACAAATTCGTCTTTCCAGTTGATTTCGTTGTTATGGATATTGAAGAGGACACCCAGGTTCCGCTCATCCTTGGCAGACCTTTCCTAAACACTGCCAAGGCCGTCATTGACGTAAATGAAAGATCTTTAAAACTCCGAGTTGGAACTGAAGAGGTCACCTTCAATGTTAATATACTAATGAAACAGCCTGTGGGAGAAGATCTTGGTCTTGTAGATTCTATGCAGGAAATAATTGAAGAACACTTGGAAGAGATCCTCGCAGTAAGCAGCATTAACCCCCTTCCCAATACTGTCATCACTTCAAGAATACTCTGTGAAGAAGGTGCGGGTCTATGCTCAGCTATCTCGGATTCTTCCGACACATCTGGAGAGTTACTATTTCCTTTAAAGAATTCCGAGCCGCAGCTCAATTCCATCTTGACTGCTCCACTTGGATATGGCACTCCTGTCACTCTGCTACGAAGAAACCCGACTTCTGAAGTAGATCATTCATCTCTCTCAAGGGAAGAAATTCTGAAGACTCTTAAAAACATGGAGTCAATGCTTAAAACACCTGCTTCGCAACCAACTGAAGATTGTGAAAATCCAGAAATCACCATCAGTGAGTCTTTATCAGCTCAATTTCAGAGATTTGCAACAAATGACAAAGGAAAAGAAATTATCACTGAAGAAAATGCAATCTCTCAATCCTCCCAAGTAAAATATGAACTGAGAAAAGATGAGCTATCCAACAATACAGAATGGGTTGAGATAGCATCAGCCGACATTCCGGAATCACCTGCAATGGAGTCAGATTATCAAACAACGTACGACGAGCTTAAAAGAGACGAGATTGCCAGGATGAAACCATCTACTGAAGAACCACCCGAATTGGAACTAAAGGAACTTCCCCCACACCTTGAATATGCTTTTCTTGAAGGAACTTCGCACTTACCGGTTATCATATCTAAAGAATTGAAGCCCGAAGAGAAAGCAAGACTGGTACAGGTTTTAAAGTCACACAAGAAGGCGATTGCTTGGAAGATCTCTGACATATAAGGGATTAGTCCAAACTACTGCACGCATAAAATCTTAATGGAAAACGACTTCAGACCATCAGTTCAAAGGCAAAGGAGAGTCAACCCGAAGATTCAAGACGTGGTGAAAAAGGAGGTTATCAAACTCCTGGATGCCGGTCTGATCTACCCTATCTCAGATTCCCCGTGGGTTAGCCCAATTCAAGTCGTCCCAAAGAAAGGAGGCATGACGGTCATCGCTAACGAAAACAATGAATTGATTCCAACACGAACCGTCAATGGATGGAGGGTGTGTATCGACTATCGGAAACTAAATGAAGCTACACGCAAAGATCATTTCCCTCTACCATTCATTGATCAGATGCTCGAAAGGTTATCAGGAAACGAATTCTATTGTTTCCTTGATGGCTTCTCAGGCTATTTTCAGATACCTCTCGATCCGAAGGACCAAGAAAAGATGACGTTCACTTGTCCCTATGGAACGTTTGTTTACCGACGTATGCCTTTTGGTTTATGTAATGCACCTGCGACTTTTCAAAGATGCATGGTAGCAATCTTCCACGACATGATTGAACAATGCATGGAAGTGTTCATGGACGATTTCTCAGTTTTTGGGGATTCGTTCACCACTTATCTTTCTAACTTGGATAGGATGCTTGCTCGATGTGAAGAATCAAACCTAGTTCTGAATTGGGAGAAATGTCACTTCATGGTGAAAGAAGGCATAGTTCTTGGACACCGCATTTCAAAATCTGGAATTGAAGTTGACAAAGCAAAAGTTGAGACCATCTCGAAGCTTCCACCCCCTACTTCTGTGAAAGCCATCCGAAGTTTTCTAGGTCACGCCGGATTCTACCGTCGCTTTATTAAGGATTTCTCTAAGATTTCTCGACCTATGACTCATTTTCTCGAAAAGATACTCCGTTTGACTTTACAGATGAATGTCTCAAAGCTTTCAACTACCTGAAGGATCAGCTAGTACATGCACCAATCATGGTTGCCCCCGATTGGAGTCTTCCATTTGAAATCATGTGCGACGCCAGTGATTTCGCTGTTGGAGCTGTACTGGGACAGCGGAAGGAGAAACACTTTCAACCAATATACTACGCCAGCAAAACACTCACGGATGCTCAAGAAAACTACACCACTACAGAAAAAGAGCTGCTTGCGGTAGTATTTGCTTTTGATAAATTTTGTTCTTATCTAATCTTGTCCAAAACTATTGTCTATACAGATCACTCCGCTTTGAAATACCTTTTCAAGAAGCAAGATGCTAAACCGCGCCTTCTACGATGGATTCTACTCCTACAAGAATTTGATATTGAGATTAAAGATAAAAAAGGAGCAGAAAACGTCGCGGCCGACCATCTTAGCCGATTGGAAAATCCATCAATGGAGAAGTTGCACGAGAACGATATTCAAGATCAGTTCCCCGAAGAACAACTCATGACTATAGGAGGCTACCAACAAGGGTCACAGTTCACACACAACCCTTGGTATGCTGACTTTGCCAACCATCTGGTAGGAAACATCGTACCAAAAGGAATGCCAACCTCTCAGAAACGAAAATTCTTCCGAGATGTCAAGAACTATTATTGGAACGATCCTTATCTCTTTAAGGTTTGTCCCGATCAACTTATTCGAAGATGCGTCGATGGGAAGGAAGCAGAACTAATTCTACACCAGAGCCACCACGGACCTACTGGAGGACACCATGGCAACAAAATGACTGCACGAAAGGTTTACGATGCCGGCTTTTATTGGCCAACCATATTCCGAGACGCTTGCGACCTGGTGAAGCGCTGTGATATTTGCCAAAGGCAAGGCAATATCTCAACCCGTAATGAAATGCCACTTACTAATATCCAGGCCGTGGAGATCTTTGATATCTGGGGATTAGATTTTATGGGACCATTCCCTAAATCTAACGGTAAAGAGTACATCTTAGTCGCAGTTGACTACGTCTCCAGGTGGGCCGAAGCTCAAGCTTTTCCGACCAACGATTCAAAAGTAGTAACCCAGTTCCTCAAAAAGCTGTTCAGTCGATTTGGAACTCCCAGAGCTATAATCAGTGACCGTGGCACGCATTTCTGCAATACTCAATTCATGCGAGTGCTGCAGCAGTATGGTGTCACTCACAAAACCTCGACGGCTTACCATCCACAAACAAATGGGCAAGCTGAAGCGACAAATCGGGCTTTGAAAAGGATATTGGAACGAACTGTCGGAAATCACGGGCACAGGTGGGCCGAAAAATTAGACGATGCGTTGTGGGCATTCAGAACTGCCTACAAAACACCATTAGGAACCACACCGTATCGGCTAGTCTACGGAAAGGCGTGTCACCTTCCAATTGAGTTGGAATATCGGGCGTACTGGGCATTAAAACACTGCAACTTGGAAATTTCAACAGCTGGAGAACAACGGAGAATGCAATTGAATGAGTTAGCAGAACTAAGAGACCAAGCGTACGACAGTTCGCTGAGCTTCAAGGAAAGAACTAAAAGGGTCCATGACGCTAAGTTAAAGCCCTCTAGGTTCAAACAAGGAGATAAAGTGCTGCTCTTCAATTCGCGATTCAAGAAATTCTCCGGTAAATTCAAAAGTAGGTGGAGCGGACCATTCACGATCTCAAAGGTATTTCCCTATGGCGCAATCGAACTCGAAGCTCCAGAAGGTAATTTTAAGGTTAATGGTCATCGCTTAAAGCATTATGTTGAGGACTTTCCCATCAGGGAAGACGTCTTCATCTTTGAACCTCCATGAGTCTTCAAGAAAGGTACAAAGAGTCATGCTAGAGACTCGTAAAATAAGCGCTCTTGGGAGGCACCCCAAGCTTATCTTTACTTTTCTGTCAAATTTTTTCTTAGTTTATTTTTGTTAAGTATGATTATCTCTAACGAAATTTCAGGATTTGCTACTTATTTGACTATAAACTTCAAATTTTAACAAAATCAGAGATAAGAATGCAAATGCCAGAACTCTGATAATAGAAATCTTTATAAAACATCTTCACACTGTCATCAGATCTCTGTGCATTTGTATTTATCATTTTATGCATTACCTGTTTATTTTGTTTGTTTCAGGATGGATAGCTCCAGTGACACCAGAGAGATCATAGCTGAGATACCACCGAGACGTCGTAGAGATCGCAGACGAGGACGTAGAGCACGCAGGACCATGCCCACTATTCGCGAGGAGGACCTTACTGATGTCCTGATCACTCATGAGGAGCCATCCGCTGAGAGACCCCCATCACCTGTTCACCAGTCAGCTCCCATACCCACTCTTGAGTATGGGATTACACTAGCTGACCCGGTTGCAGCCTGGGCCCTCTTTCGGACACTCCACCTTCAGCATGACATCATGTCCACCCTCTGTGTGCATGTAGGGCTTCCGAGGCCCACTGACTGTCCGTTCCATCTAGGTCCGGACCCAGGACCGTCTCGCCCGCCCTGGTCATTCTTCCCTCCTGCTGGACCGTTCACTGCTGGACCTTCCACTGCTCCGCCTACTGCTGTTGATCCTGCTATGTCATCAGGGAGTGCATCAGCAGATCCTTCACTTACTAAGCAGTTGATGGCTGTGTTGGATATCTTTAGCCCACCTCACGCTCATGCTTCTGCTGGCATTACTGAGCCGAGCATGGATACGATTGAGGAGCCTATACCATCACCCACCTCAGTCCTTGCTGCTGCTATTGCTGCCTTCGATCCTGACAGCGATGATCTACTTGATGACTTTTAGTTTATTTAGTTTTTTTTCATTTATCTTATTTCAGTACTTAGATTTTTATAACTCTTTGTTATTTTCGAGATATGACGTTGTGTTGATGTTTATTGCAGAACTTAGCTTATTGTGGAATGGATAAACTTACACGAGACTGGTCCTCCAATCCAGCAAATCACACGTACCATTTCTACACTAATCTGGTCCTGTCCAGTAAACAGAATGGGGAGTATTTTAAACCTTTCTCCGTTTTTGATGATTCTACGTTTACTTAAGTTTATGTGTTATAATCTATGCCACATCCTAACTTATCACTAAGTGTGGGATTCTAGCCCAATTCAACACTTAGGAAACATTTTCTTACATGTTCAAACTCTAAGTGTGGGATTGTAGTCGTAAAATCTCAACTCAAGAGAACATTAGGGACAATGTTCCTCTAAGTGTGGGATGATAGGTATGGAATACCTTGGATAAACGATTTTTATGTCTACATGGTATATCTCAGAAAATGTTCCCTAAAATTTTTCAAATTTTTCAAAAATATTTTTCAATAAAACTAAAATATGAGCTAAATCTTGCGATTAACTCTAAATTTTTTAGTTTTGGTATACCTGAAAGAAATCATTTTCAAAATATGAGGAAAATATTTCAAAAACTTAAGGAAATTAAGGTAGAAATTTCCTAAGCAAGAAACGACAATCTAAGAGGGGCATCGCATGACTAGGCACATACAACCCAAATTTGCAGTGAGGTCTTGAGCATTAAAAGCATTCATTTTTAATGCTACATTGTTCATTTCTTGTGTGTGCCGATGCATGTATCTCTGAATTAGAACTTGCTCTTGACATACGCTTCGAGACCACATTGGTGTGTACCGTATGCGATATAGGCGCAATTAGATGACCTTGACATTCCTTAGGATTTGAACCCCTTTTTAGCCTTCTCTTTCAAGCCTAAAACCCTTCCGATACTCATTTTTAGTATCGATAATCCGCCTAGAAAACCCTGTTGAGCCTAAACCTTTTCATTTCTTCAAAAACCCTAATCATAAACCTATTTTCCCAAATTCCAAAAACCTTATCTTAGGAATTATGAGGTTATGAAAAACATCTTGAAGAATATCCAACTCGATTATCCTACTCGTTCGTGTTCTCCAAAAAGAATCAAACCTCTCTAAAAGTGCGGGAAAATTAGCACACAAGAGAGACAAGAGGACAACGGTGCGGGAAAATTAGCACCCAAAGAAAAGACTCGAATTGATCAAGATAAGAGAAAGGATTTCTGAAGGAGAAAAAGAAAAGAAATTATCCTCGGAAGTTCTCTAACAAAGAAATTCTGAAGAAGAAAAGAAAATAAAAAGAAAGAAAAGAAAAGAGAAAAAAGAAAAAAAGAAAATAAAGCTCAAGAAGCTTCAAAGTATCAACCATTTAAAGGGAGATCCGATAGAAGACGAGTAGCTACTTCATCCGTTCTACAAATAAGTTTTTCATAATTCTTGGAAAGCCTAAGATAAGCAACACCCTCACAAACCAAAAATTCCCTTATCCATACCCCTTAACCCTCACAAAACATTACAACCCCCGAATGTCTTGGGATAATTAGCACCGTTCTCACCTAAGTGGTGGAGATCCGATTCTCGATCAAGCCTATGACGATGAGTACTGCATGACTGGCTTTATGAGCGATTTCGTTTGAACTAGATTAATAGGAAACCCGATACACTTTTGAGTGAATTGAATGACCACCTTATGCGAGATCGCCTAGTCATGTATACTCCAAGATCACGAGAGTTGGAAGTATGCCTATGAGAATCGCTTCTTGTTTCCGAAAGGATCATCTTACTTTTCCTTGGTTTCCTGAAACTATCTACTCATACGAGAAGACGGTGACCGACAGGGATGTCATAACTCTCCACTAAAACCTATTTTAAAAATGTTTTCAAAGGGGGATGTTGATGAGTGTTGCTTGAGGACAAGCAACGTCTAAGTGTGGGATACTTGATGTGACCCAAAAAGTCATGTTTTTAAGGATATATTTCCACACTTTTTGGACTATTCTTTGGTGAAAATATTTCAAAACCATCATTATTTACCAAAAATCACCAAGGTAGTCTAAATATAGATGTTGCTGTAAAAATCGGTTAAAAAGTCCAAATAACACGCAAACCGAGGCAAAACAATCACCTTAAACTTTCCATTCTCAATGTTCTTATGGAAATAGAGCTTAATACATATTTTATGATTCCATAGGAAGATCCAAAACCGGAGGTGAAAGAATCAGAAGAAACGGACGAAAGACGGAGAATATATGCAGTCTGGAAGCTCGCCGATCGTCATCCGGATTAACGCAAAAGTTAAACACTTCCAAATTTGGCAAACTCAGTGTCATTAGAAGCATAACGGAAAAAAGAAACCAACGGCGCAAGAATCAAGCAAATCGGAGCCCAAACGAAGAAGATACGGACTAACCAAGCAACCTAGAAACAAGCGGAGGCCAAACCAAGCACCAACCCCCCCCCCCCTGGGCACTACCCTACTGTATACGGCCCCTAGGGTACCGTATACGGCCCTAAGGGTGCCGTATACGGGGCCTTTGTGCTTGGAAGGTGCCGTTTGACCCCCCTTGGTCCAGTACCCCCCGTATGCGCTTTGGTGCTTGTTCTTCATGCTTTGTGACTTGTACCAAGCTTCACCTCATTCTCCTATAAATACCAAGCCTCCTCATTCATTTCAAACACACCTTACACCTCACATCTCATTTTCTTTCTCTCTCTAAAAACTTCTCTCTAGAATTAGGTTAGCATATTCTCTCTAGCACTACTCTTAGGAGTTAGAGGAGAATTAGTAGGTTAGAGTAGAAGCTCTCAGTAGCTTTTGTACGGAGTTACTCCGAGACTTCAGATTTGTGAAGATTTGTCTGTATTACTCTCTTATTCAGGTTTAATACAATCTCTCGCATTTATTCTTTTAATTATGCTTTCTTATTATTCATGCTTAGGAATGAATGCTAGAATTATGCTAGGCTAGACAAATCAATGTTTGCTGTGATGTATGCAATGTTAGGATAGTTATGATATAATATACAATTGGGGATGACACCATTATGAAACAACGGAGGTAACGTTATACGACTTTCATTTGTATAGCGCCGGAATCATCACGAATGTGTGTAGTACGGAACGTGGAAGCTATGAAAGTCGTGGGCACAATCCGTTGTAGAAATAATGATTCCCAATTGTAAACATACTGTTACTCTGTCTGTGTAGGTTTAAAACTGTTTGCGAACTTATAAGCTGAACCTCTGCCTGTTTATCTATCCAACTAATGCTGTGGTTTGTATCCTCCTCCCTAGAACCTGGCCAATTGCTAGAAGTAGGATTGCCAACTATTCTGTGTATGATGATCAATGAACTCAACATGGTCGCTGTTCCCTTGATTGAAACACATCCGAGGGACACGAAGCATAGGATTAGAGATAGATTAGGTTCACGCTTGTTTGTTGTGTATCTTTGGGACATCTTCCGGGATGCCCATGATTTAATTATTGGGTCAGTTAATATGATGACTATTGTTCCGTCCTATTGCATGTTCTTGTTTGATTGTTGCTTAGGTACTGCATGCTAGACATACACAAACATGATCGCTGCCCTGTTAATTAGATTTTCACGAACATAATAAACGTATTACAGATAGGATAACATGCATGTAATAGTTGTGATGATTGTATGATTAATGATGAACAATTCAACTGACCGCTAGACAGATTATCCCAACCAGTTCCGCGGGTTAAACCCTGTTCATGTTATTGTTCAATGAACAATTCATGCCATGATACTAACGTCCTCCGGATGTCTGTAAATGGGGACCTGGATTAGAGGATAATTGTCAGTTGGATTGGTCTGTGCATTTGGGAGAACTTCCGGTGTACTGGACATTCTATAACTACTATCCATGTGACATATTATATATCTATTTGCGGACAACTCTACGTTAGGTATATAGTAGGATCGTAGCTGTAGCTCATTAAGAAATATGGGAATATCTAGTGAGTAATCTGGAACCCTAATTGGTATAACGGAAAAGCCGTAAAATGCCCGAGTATCCGGTATAGCGTTAACATAAATACGTGGGAAACCGAGTAAAGGTCGTAGGCATAATACTTTATCTACCAATTAAGTTTCTATGACCTCACCGAATTAATCATCACATCTAGTAACCTTATCCCTCATAACTATCCATCCAAATAACATTGCCGAAGTCACAGCAAACATATTCCTTATCTTGATTTCTCTGCGTTCTCCGTACAAACCCCTGTCTTTAATTTAGTTTTTAATTTTAGTAATTAGTTTAGAAAACCAACCAACCTATCAAAAAGTTTTAAAAATCCCAGCTAAATTACAAAAGATAATTAATCCTCCTAGATTCCCATGCCCGTTGTAGTTTGAAGAACGACACCTGAGTCATACATACCGCTTACTGCCCTTTAGGTCTTTAGGTTGTATCAAAACTTAGGATACCCAGCATAATAAATATAAAACACACTGTCCGCGCGCCCTTGCCGGAAGGTTCAACGACCGGAGTAAAATCCGACCGACCGCGGGGTGTACGACAGAGCTTCCCTATGATCCATTGATGCCTTCCTTAGAAGAAGAAGGGGAGGAAGATGATGAGGAAGAGGAAGCAGAAAAGACAAATTATTCTCATTTCTATTCTCAAGGAGATGAAGATGATGATGCTTCACCACACACTCCCGCAACTGAGGGAGATTTGAACAACTTGGAACAGAATCTTGTGCCAGATCAAATTCCAGTTACTCGGATACATAAGTATCACCCCATTGATAATATCATTGGTGATCCTCATGCTCCTGTTCAAACGAGACATCAACCGAAGCAGACTGATACTGAGCAACTTTTGGGTCTGGTGGCTAATGTCAATTCATGTTATCTATCACAAGTTGAACCCAAGAAAGTTGAAGAGGCCTTAAAAGATCCATCCTGGATCGAGGCCATGCAATAGGAACTGTTGCAATTTGAAAAATTGCAAGTCTGGGAAGTAGTTCCATTGCCCAAGGGTGCCCACTTGACTGGCACTCGTTGGGTATATCGTAATAAGATGGATGATCGGGGGGTTGTGATTCGTAATAAAGCACGTCTAGTAGTTCAAGGCTTCAGTCAAATTGAGGGTCTGGACTATGATGATGTATTTGCCCTGTTGCTCGATTGGAATCCATTTGCATTTTTCTGGCATACGCGTCTTTCAAGGGATTTCGCGTCAATCAACTTGATGTGAAAAGTGCGTTTCTGTATGGACAAGTAGATACCGATGTGTACGTTAAGCAACCTGCTGGTTTTGAAGACACTGCGCATCCTGAATACGTCTATAAATTGAACAAGGCGTTGTATGGTCTTCACCAAGCACCGAGACTTTGGTATGAGAGGCTAACTACACATCTGATTAAGCATGGTTTTGTGAGAGGCAACATAGATAGCACGCTATTCATTCTTCATGAACAGTCTGAGGATAGGGAAGATATGTTATTTGTGCAGGTTTACATGGACGATATTATCTTCGGTTCTACAAATGAGGCAATGTGCAAGAACTTTGAGAAAATCATGAAGTCTGAGTTTGAGATGAGCGCGATGGGGGAGCTCACATTCTTTTTAGGTGTACAAGTTGAGCAGCTTGCAAAAGGTATTTATATACATCAGTCAAAATATGTCAATGACATGTTGACTAGGTATGACCTGCTCAATTGTAAAACCTATGGGACTCCTATCGAGCTTAATCACAATCTTAGACTTGCTGAGGAAGACGAAGATTGCAAAGAGAGGGACTATCGTTCAATGATAGGTTCTCTTATGTATTTGACTGCCTCTAGGCCGGACATCGTATTTGCCGTGTCAATCTGCTCACGCTATCAGGCTAAACCAAAGGTGTCTCATATGAAGGCAGTAAAGTGAATTTTTGGTTATCTCAGAGCTAGACCTACTCTTGGTCTTTGGTATTCAAATGAGAAGACTTTCGCTCTTACAACCTATTCAGATTTGGATCATGGAGGTTGCAGTATCGATAAGAAGTCAACAACTGGTGGATGTCAATTTCTGGGATCGCGTTTGGTCTCCTGGCAGTGCAAGAAGCAGACTACAATTTCTCTTTCTATAGCAGAGGCTGAGTATGTTGCTGCTGCTAGCTGTTGTGCCCAAGTTCTCTGGATTCAGCACCAACTACGCGATTACGGGTTACTTCTTACTATGACTCCTATTCACATAGATAACACTGCTGCCATTTCTATCACACGCAATCTCGTACAGCACTCTAAGACTAAACACATAGAACTTAGGTTCCACTTCATACGGGATTGCTATGAAAAACACTTGATAGACCTGGTCCATATAGACACCCTTAAGCAAAGTGCCGACCTATTCACCAAAGCTTTTTCACGTGCTCGATTTGATGAACTGGTCAACATGACCGGTTTACGATTCTTTGGGTCTAAAAAGTAATGTGTGACTTGGATAGTTAATTTTATTTGCTTTTATTTGTGTTAAAAAAAAAAATTGGCAACAGCCACTCTTTATACTCATTAGTATAACAGAAATGCACGGTTGCTACATTTTTAAAATAGACGTTGAGTTGTGTCTGTAAACAACTTGGGATATGATAGTACATCGGGAGACATGCACAAAATGGAATTTTAAGGTTTATCTTGGATGTGTCAGTAGGTTTATCTGACATATTTAAAACAGTTTTTAGAAAAATTAGCTTCATCATACGATGTGTTGGTAGGCATGATACACACCGGTCTCTGAGTTATTAAGAAGTAATTTAAATACATGTCTATGATCCTGTGGTAAACACCTTGTGATGTACGACTCTAAGTCTTAATTCCTTAGCGTAGATTGACATACTTCTATTTTTTGATCGTATATATGAGATCTTTTTGGGGAGTATGCTGATTGTTTCCTCTGTTGTACGTAAGTGCAGACCTGGTCTCAATTCAGCTTACTCTCAACACTAAGCAAACGTGAGTCAATGTACTTGCAAAGTCTTAAATTCTAAGATACTGATCAAGGTCGCCAATTGAATAAAAACAAGTTTGGTTTGACTGCGATCGGTTTTGCTTAAACCTGAATCAAGTGTATGTTCCTCTGTTGTACGCAAGTACAGACCTGTCACCGCTGGCTTGATTCTTAAAATTGATTCTCTTATATTCTTTCTAAATTTGGAAACTATGTTCATGTCTGGGTTACAGGGGTATATCTATGGTGGGGACCACGGTGAAATATTCATACTAACAATAAAAGGTTAACTCACAGACACGGATGTAACATGTTTAGGTGGACAAAAAAATACCAATAATCGTCTTGAAATAACTTTTATATAAGGTGTTTTAAATGTGCCAAGTAAATTTAAAGTGGACAAATATACTGATGATCGAAATAACACTTACTATTCCTCATAATTGCATGTTATTTCGATATGATCCCTAACCAGACTTAATCAACTCCGTCACCAAAAAGAATGTATTTACTTTGGTTTATATTTTTATTTTTGTGTTAAATTTTAATTTTCTACTTTAGTCTTACCCAAGTCACATTTACTCTCAAAATTGAGCACTACGCAAAAGATCGACAAAATTTTAAAAATTTTTCAATAACTGTCGATATGCGTCACTCCTTAAGTGACGCTGCTAGTGATGCAACAAGTGACGCACAAAGAGTCGTTCTAAGTGACGCAGATTAGGGTTTTGGTATAAATAGTTCCGTATCCGGCACTTATTTTCACCACCAACCCTATTCATTACGCGTCACTTCCACAGCTCTAGCGTCACTTCCCTTTCGTTGCGTCACTTCGACTATTTGCTCTTTTCGATCGATCTGTGGACTTTCAAGCGTTTTGCGTGCAATCGGCCTCCGTGACCTTGTTCCTCTCACTCATACGCATCTTTAGGTATAACTTTTAACCCCTGTAATTACGTATTCATGATTTAATCGTATTTTAGGGTTACGGGTTTTAGGGTTTGTCGAAATCACGCGAATTGGGGCACGATTTGTTACTGTTTTGTGCTAATAATTGGTGTGTTTTGTTAGATTAGTATAAGCGCACCTTTTTGTTAACTCGTTTTCGAAAAACCCCAATTTTGTTCGTCGTGATTTCTTGGCTTGAACAGTGACACGATGATCTTCATCGTTGCGTCACTTCAAGCGTCACTTTCATAAGTGACGCTAAATGGTAATTTCATAGGTTAAACGTCACTTCGACCGTCACTAGCTTAGTGATGCCTTTATGCGTCACTCTAATATTCTTTCACTTATAACGTCACTTCATTTAGTGACGCTATTAGTGCCGCTATCGTTACCCGTCACTTATTAACTGACGCATACCCGACACTTGTTTAATGACGCTTTGAATGCGTCACTTACCTCTAGTGACGCATCACTTGCTTTTCTGATTTTAGTGCGGCACTCTATGAGTGTCGGTACTTCTTTATGCGTCACTCTCTTAGTGACGCTAAAATCAGAATTTTTCGAATTTTTGTTTGAGCTTATTCTGTAACGATATTTCTGGTTATCTTTTGTATTTTAGCTTACAGATGGCAGCTGATATGTGCTAAAAAGTCATGTTTTCAGGCACATATTTCCCGCATATTTGGCCTAATTCTTGGTGAAAACACTTGAATTAAACGTTTATTTACTTAATTTCACAAAGTTGGTCAAATTATAGGCATTGCTGTAAAAAGTGCTAAAAACGTCCAAAAGGCACGCAAATCGAGGCAGATTATTCGATCACTGATTCTTCCACTCTTTTGATTCCCTTATGATACAAGTTCTTAATTAATTTCATATGATGTCACAGGTAATTACGAGAGTGGAGAATCAAGAATCGTGCAGATCGGGTAAAGAACGAAGAAAACAGAGCCGTCTGAGCGCAAACCAAGGGCATTCCGCACACGCCAACTCTAAAGACATCCAAATTTGGCACATTTGGCATCATTAGAAGCGTAACGGAATTACGAGACCGTAGGCGAAAGAATCAAGTCAAACGGATAAGAAACGAAGAAGATACGCGCGATTTAAGCAACGAGAAAGCCGAAAACAGCACACGGCCATGCACACGGCCATGCACACGACCCTAGGAGGCCGTGTACGGCCTGGAAATGGCAGTGTACGGCCTGAAATGCCAGTGTACGGCCTGTTCTAGGCCGTGTACGGCCTGGTACCCCCCCCCCCGTGTGCTTCCGTTGTGCTTCGTTCGCTTGTATTTTGGTGCTTTGGTGCTTGTACGTGAGATCTTATGCTTAGCCTATAAATAGATGGCTCCATTCCTTCATTCCACACACCTCATTCTTCATTCTCTCTCAAGAATACTCTCTCTCTCTCTCTAGTTTAGATTCTCTCTCTAGCACTACTCTTAGGAGTTAGAGGAGAATATAGTTTGGTTAGTTTTAGGTTAGTAGTCGGTTAGTTCTTGGTTAATATTTAACCAAGGCTAACGGAGGGGTAATATTGTAATATTGTTGAAGATACTTTGAGGGTTCATTTTGTAATATTGTCGAAGATATTCGGAGGTTCCGCTCGTTGTAATCTTTCAGCATATATTCAAGCTACGCGCTATTTACGGTTATATCTTTCCTTATCTATCATGATGCATGTTATTATTGTTATTATGCTAGATTTAGGATTACTTGCCATGATTAGTGAGTAGTTATATTATGTGTTTGTTGTGATGTAGTTAGTCGTTAATTGGGATGATGTCATTATGAAACAACGGAGGTAACGTTATACGGCTTTCATTTGTATAGCGCCGGAAACATCACGAATGTGTGGAGTACGGAACGTGGAAGCTTTGAAAGTCGTGGGCACAATCCGTTGTGGAATAATGTTCCCAACTATATATTATAAATGAAAACTCGGTGTTTTGATTACACGTTCCATCTATGATTTTAAACCGCATTCAACTAATGCCTTTCCACCAATAAACGTGATTAAAACCTTTTTGATAAGACGTCATATCAGGGGTAATTAATTATCTGTGTTCAAATAACATTGTCTGGTTTTAAGCCGTGGAACTACTAATCATGTATTGTACACTGTGAATAAACTAGGGATTTATTGGTCAAATTCAAGTGAGGGCTGGTTTAAATCATAAATGGAGAATCTTTGATCTTAAATACAAACTTAGTTTATGAATCCAGTAAGGAAGACGAGGAATCATCTGATATTCCAAATATGTCTATCACCCCTGGATTCTACAAAACCATTGATGGAAAGTAATCAAACACCAACCAAGTCTTAAACTTAAATGTTTTATTCAATTAAGTATCACTGTGGTGTTAAGAACGGTCGGAACATTAGTGGGTCTGTTACTCTATGCATGCGCCCATGAATCTTTATATTCCAGAAAAGGGTCACTGTTCCGTAACAGGGCAGTGTTGAGAGTTGAGCAGCCTCCTCCGATCAGAATCACGATAGCCTAGTTACTCAGTGACATACTGATTGAGCAATCAATCAGTAGGGTACTAGTGCTTACACCACAAATACTTGAAACAAATAAAATACAAATCTTTAGAAAGACGTTTTCATAACTTAAACTAAAACATCATCCCAATGAAAGGCTAACGAAATCACAACAAACACCTCCTCTATCCTGACTACTATCCATTTATTTTATTGCTTAGTTTAATTAGTATAATTTACTTGTTTAGTTTAATTAGTAGTATAATTTAGAAAAACAAACAAAACAAACATCAAATTCAACTCTTTTCAAAACCTTCCGTCACTAGCAAGATTTGGACATTCTGATTTCTCTGTTTCACAATACAGTTGATTTTTAAGAACGACCCTGAGTTATACTTACTACTGTAAGTAGAATTTAGGCCCCAGCTTTTTATAAATTTAAAACCCCGTTGTGTTGCGTAACGACCGTGGCACAACAGCAGCTCTCCAAGATTATTATCGTCGCACCAACTCTAGACACAACATTGTTGCATTTTTGGAATCGACGCACAAGAACTCGATGCCGTTTCGGCCGATGATCGAGTTTCTCAGACGATCAAGGATTCATCATGCTATTACAGCTTCTACACCAGTGTATATGAACCAAATCGAGGAGTTCTATGACCACGCGTTTATCAGAACTGAGAACGATACTCCGAGGATAGTGTCAACTATGTTTGGATGAGAGATTGAGATTACACAGGATTCTATTCGTCGCGTTCTGCAGTTCAATGACACGCCTGGAATGCCAACTGTATTTGAGACCACGTTTATCTACGGGGGTCTTCAACGAATGGGTTATCCTACGGATCAACTTACAGATTTCAGGAAACAGTTTTTATGCAGGGTTTGGAGATACTTGGCTCATATCATCATTGTCTGTTTATCTCCGAGGAAAGGTGGATACGATGCTGCGAGTCATACGACTCTTTCTTTGATGTTTGCACTAGTCTACAACAAGCCGTACAACTTCAGCGGTTTTGTTTTTGGGCATATGGTGGAGAATGTGCGAGCTGGGAAGGATAAGTGGTTGTTATATCCACGTTTTGTTCAGTTGTTATTAAATGACTTTGATTTGGGAATCTCTCTGGATCAGAGGTCTTTATTGGTTCCAACACCAATGCTTCTGCGTGTATTCAATGACTGCAAGCTGCCACCGAAAGATTCTGCAGTTTTGCCTGATCGTAAGCTGTTCGGGCACATAGTAAACGAAAACTATGTTGCGCCGCCTGGGGATGGATATGAGGATATTGTTGTGCCTCCTGTGAATGAAGATGATTTGGTTGATGCTGCGGTTGCTCAGGATTTAGAAGATATTGAGCAAGTTGAAGAAGTTGCAGCTGAGGAATCTGACGGTGGTCCCACACCACCTGACTCTCCAGGTGATGTGCCACCTCAAGATGCTTTGGATGGAATTCAGATTGCTGATCCTAGACGCTTTAAGCGTATTTTGAGAAGGATCTCTGAGGGGCGTGTTCATGTACCGCCAAATCTTGGCAAGCGACTAGCTGGGTCTTCTCCATCTTATGCTGAATTACCTTTGAGAAGACGCCAGAGAACCGGTGTTCACATTCAGGAATCTGGTCAGCAACATCAACAACAACCGGAACCGACGCCTGCGATGCTTCAGCAGTTCCTTGATCAGATAGCTCTGATGAATAAATGTTTCGATGATCAGGCTGCCGTGATTGAAGCTCAAGCTACCCAAATAAAGGATTTGGAGATCAAGGCAGCTCAGGTGGACGATTTGAAGCTTGAATTGACAGATGTTAAGTCTAGATTGTTAGAGTTGGAATCGGTTACGATTGTTTCGGGGGAGAAAGGTCAGAGAACCTTGGAAACAAATGTAACCCCTCCCCCAGAACCTGAAAATGTAATTCCAGAACAGATTAATGAAAATATTGCTTTGGATTATTTTTTTTATGTTCCGGGACAGCCGAGACCAATTTCGGTTGATTATTCGAACGTTAATCTCACATATCTTCAGAGTTTGATAAATCCGGTTGATGAAGAAGATAGATCAGTTGATCCGGATGATATTGAGATGGATGCAGAGGTTCCAGGGTCGGACGAAGAATATTTGGATAATCCGAATCAGGAACCGGCGCCTGAGCGAGAACCGGAAGCTATTCAGAAACAACCAGCTCAACCTTATGATTTTGATACACCGATTATTGAGTCCGATGATTCTGATGATGATCAAGAACCTGCAACAGATACTACTCGGGAACAACCAGCTGCTGAATCTGTTCCTGAACAAGCACAACCTTCTACGTCTTCAGATTGTCCTATGTTTCGAAAGCTAAAACCTGAATTGAAGATTTGTAAAACTTATCAGGTTAGAGGTGATTTTACTGGTTTGATCAGAAGTTGGAAATTTGACGCTGACAATTTCTTGATTCTCATCAAACGAAGAGATGGTATACAGTACTTCAGGCCGAGATTTAACTGCATTTGTACACTGCCGAAGGAAGAGTTGAATCGTCTTGCTCAACTGAACATTGTTAACCATACTGATGATTTTCGCGGTAACATGTTTCAGAAGATCCTTAGAAGAGATATCTACAGCAAGAAGTATTTGTGGATTAGACCAGAGTTGGGAGTTCGTTATTCCTACAAGAAAAAGTTGGATCCAAGAACTCAGGAACCGATCGTGAAATATCATTATCCTCCAGCTGCTAGTCTGAAAACTGTGCCACTACAGTCTCTGCCACTTGATTTTCTAAAGAGATTACGATATTGGTGGTTTGATTCTGTTACTCAAGAAGCGGTTATTGAATATCTGTCTGATGAAGATCCAGTGATCGAAAAGGGTAAGTGGCATTTACCGGCGAAGTATGGAAAGAGTCTTCGTGTTTTTGATCCGATCAGCCTGATCAATTTGAGAAAGAAGGATTTGAAAGCTCTTCACAAAAGCAAAATGGAGTATCTTCGATTCGATCAAGAAGAGGCTTCAAAGTTTGAGAGGGTGGTCGAGATTTGTGTACGAGTTGGTATTCATGCTGGTGGAGTATTTCCACCAGGTTGGGTTTGAACTGAAGATGTTTTTGAAGACCAAGCTGAAGACACGGGAGAGTTTGTTGATGCATTTTAGTGTGTCTATCAGTTGGTCTATCGAGTTGTAAGTGTCGTTAGTTAAGTTGAATAGAAAAGTCATTTTCATGTATAGCGACACTTAGCTTCTGTGTTAGGCGACACTTGCCTTAGTGTCGCATAGCGTCACTTAGGTAAGTGATGCTAGAGGGCGGCGACATGCGACACTTCCCAAGTGACGCATGTCTGCCGATTTTGTTTTAGTATAAATACAAACCTACGGGTTTTCGGCTAGGGTTGACGAAACCCTAGCACCATTTGTCGACTAAGAACTTCTGTAAACAGTTCCAATACGAATTACAAGCTAATATACTCGTTTACTTTGATTGATTCATTGTTTTCGGTTTGAGTTTATTGTTTGTTCGTGTGATTGTTTGATTCCGCCAATCAATCATTGTTATCAGTCATCTAGATCCAAGGCATAAGGGACTTTCAATTACTTATGATTTCCATATATGATATACTCTTAAACTTAATTATACAATTTTCTTTTATATTCCCATTAAATATATAAAATACATTTTTAAGTATCAAGACATTGGTGACAGATCTGCATTTTCATGCAACAGAGCGACATAACTTGATTTAGGTTTAAGCAAAACCAGACTTGGTCAAACCATTTTGGCGACCTCATTAGGTATCTTTTATTTTTAAGACTTTTCAAGTACTTTTGACTTGCGTTTGCTTAATTTTTAAGTATATATTAATAGAGACCAGGTCTATACTTTCGTATAACAGAGGAAACCATCAATATATACCCCCAAATGTTTTCACATAAGTAAAAAGATATATAAAATTATTGTATAATAAATTTAAAATTTAAGACTTTTTCTGTCATACATCATATTATGTACCATAAAATAATATACAAGTTATTTTTTTAATTTATTAAAATTCAGAAATCTTCATATAGATTGCCTATTAGTACATCATATCATATAACTATATATCACTCCTTATTAAGGTAGCTTACGTTATATATACAAAACAGTTAATCCACATTAAAGTCTAAACTTTTAAATATAAAACAAAACTTTTAACAAAAGTATTCTAACTAATAAATACTTAGTTATTAACTCAAAATTTTTAAATTTTTAATAAAATTTAAGAACAATAGAAACTTAAATAATTAAAGAAATTCTTTTTCTTATGAACCCTATCCCCACACTTAAATTATACAATGCCCTCATTGTATAAAAATTGATAAACAAAAGTGAGTAAGGGAAAGAAAAATAGAACAGAAAACTCCCCTGACTGAGATTATAAATTTCATCATCGGCTAAGAAAAATCTGCTTGGTTGATTCCTTGATCTCTTGAAAAATAATACACAAAATCCACACCTTCGTAGTTAATCACGATTGCATTTAGCATATGCAATAAGCCTTTAAACCCCTCGGTATCCCGAGTGAACGAGTTATAGTCTCGTGAGGGTTTCCAGGGAACATACCCACAAAGTTCATGAATAAATAAGTAAAAACTTTAGAAATAAAGTGATGAACTAACTGCCAGTCTAAATCTATCAAAAATAAACAACCATATTAGCATAATAATAATAAGTGTGATAAGTAAAAGTAATAATAATTACAGTCATCCAAAATATAAATGTATCAAATGTATCAACATAATCTAATCATCATCTGAATCCTCCTGCCCCGGTTGTCTCGAAGGTCCAGCTCCATCATCGAATACTATCGGAACATATGGCTGGAACTCAATAGACCTATCTCTCAACAGCTGCTGCAATAATCCACGCTGATAATCAGATCTATGAAAGCACTCTCTCTCTCTCTCAAACCTATCAAACCTCTGCTCAAACCTAGTAAATCTCTGATCAATACTATCAAACCTCCTACCATGTCCAATCTCAATCCTCTCCAGTCTCTGCTGAATATAATCTAACATATCACCCCGGCCACGGCCTCTACCACGACCTCTGCCTCTACCTGCTGGCAGATCAACCTCGGGTACTGGAATCTCAGGTACCGGTGGTGGTACAGCTGCTGCTAGTGGTGGAACAGGTGGTCCTCTCAATCTAGCTCTCTGTACAGGCTGCTGTCCAGGTGCAACCTCAGGCGTCCATAACAAAACTCCCTCCTGTACACCCTCCTGAAGAATCCCTAACTCAATCAACTTGTCCTCGCCTAGCAAGGACATCCCAGGTGTAACCGGTGTACAAGTCAAGAAGTCAGCAGCTCCCATCTGATAATACTGAGTTATCCTAGTAACATACTGTCCTCCACACAAACTACTAGTAAGCCTATGCCCAGTCGCTCCGGTGGTCATCCAATGAACTAATCTCCAGGGAACATTGATCAGTGTCCCCTGAATCATAGTATGTAAATAAAAGAAATCTGGCTGATAGACCTTCTCAGGTCCCGTATGCCTACCACAGATAGAAAATGATAACAACCTATGCAAAAGCCTATGAACCGGGCTCCTCATATGTATATCTGAAGGTGCTCTCTCCCCATAATCAACAATAGCCAGCTGTCTCCAATACTCAGCTATCTCAACAGACGAATACTGCTCTACCATACCTGCAGTCAAATGCTCTACAAAAGAATTGTTGTGGAGCTCATCTAGTGTATAGAGCCCCACAGCTACTCCAAACTCAATCAAACTCATAGATCTAGGCTGACCTCCTAAATAAAAAGAAATTGAAGGCTGGTCAAACTGTCTAGAGGCAGCATCAAACCTAAGGGTCTTATAAAACTCGATGACAAGCTCTCTATAAATAATCTCCCGTATGTGAAATAAACGAAACCAAGCCAGAGAAACAAAACCAAAATCACTTGAAGGTAAAATATAACTCTGAGTCATCAATCCCCTCTAAGTAACATCCCCAGTCTCTCCCTCTCGGCGAGGATCTATAACTCTCTCCATAACCGACCAGTCTAACACATCCGCTGTCTCTACCGGCTGAGCAATATACTCCACTAATCCATCAGAAAACTCTGCCCTACGCTCTGCTGTAATAGTCTCATGCTCAAAACGTAGATACGGGTGTAGCTGAAAATCCTCTCTGTCTAAGAGTGCACGTCCTCTCTGTCATCTGGTAGACATATCTGCAATATCAACTTAAACAACGTATTAGTGTAAAATAATATCGGTTGCATGTAGTTGCTGGAAATGTTGGCCAACCGCCGGTTGGATATCCCAACCGCCGGTTGGTCAATTTTCATGCAGGCAGCACTTTTGCTTAATATACGATAGCCACCTGCTGATTTTCCAAATATTATAAATACTATGCCTGATATAAACTAAATCAATAATAAAGCTTATTCACGTCTAACTAATCTAACTTATAATTTTAAATTATTATAAATGTTTG
Source organism: Helichrysum umbraculigerum (assembly GCA_949592205.1). Classification (NCBI taxonomy): domain Eukaryota; kingdom Viridiplantae; phylum Streptophyta; class Magnoliopsida; order Asterales; family Asteraceae; genus Helichrysum; species Helichrysum umbraculigerum. The sequence goes on along the minus strand of CATIUR010000001.1, from coordinate 324,782,316 downwards.
TTTTTTCGAAAATAATATCGAATCTTCATAATAATGTTTATATAAAATTTTATAAATTCGACACATTTTTAGTTTAAAAACAATGTCAAATTCTGGAATATCATATTTCTAACATATTCTTATTGTTTCGAACTAATATCGAGTCTAAAAAGTTTGTAAAATGTAATAATTTTTAAAATAATAGTTTTGTTTCGAATATATCGAATCATAAAGTATACTAATTATTATTATTTTTTTATTAATTCAAAGTCACTTTATATATATAAACTTGAATTTTGTTTCAAAATTTTATTGAATCAATAATTTAGTTGTTCAAAATGTCATTTTTATATCCATTCTTTATGAAAATTTTATATTGAGTAATAGTGTATCTTCTACTAACAATTCCTAAAACCGAGCCCTAATCCTAATTTACTCGATCCGCAACAATCCGCAATCAATCCTCAAACCGCAAAATCATAACTTAACTAACCTAAACTAGTTTCTAAGCATTCCTAATCATTTAAACTAACAAAATACTTGCAATCAATCCAAAAACCGCAAACAAACATAATCAAAGTAAATTTTTCGGAATTAAATTGCGAAAAATATAAAAAGTGAGATAGATGATACCTTTGATGAAGTATAGCACGAAAACGCAACAAAATGATGATGAAAATATGATTTTTCGGGTGTGGCGATTTCGTTCGAACGTATGTGTGTGTGTAGTGTGTGTGAATGGCAAAAATGGTGGCTGTTCGGTTTTTGATCAAAAAAGTATCCAACCGTCGGTTGGGCTTTCCAACCGCCGGTTGGTTTGAACAGGCCCAGGCCTTTGAGTTCGGCCCATTTAAATTATTGGGCTTGATTCAATTTAATTTAGCCTGTCACAATTTCGGTATGTGTAATTTTAATAATTTATGTTTTTAGAAATATATGAATAAAATTAAGTTGCGTAATACATATTAACAATTTTCTGTACAATTACAACATACCTACAAACCATAATCTATGTGCATTTTAAAAATTGTTTCTTATTTTTAGATAACAACATTTTAAATCTTTAAATGGATAAAAAGACTTATCGTTTTAAGAAGTTCATACCTCCAATTAATATAAATACCTGAATTGCTGTTAGTTGTCACAAGTAATGGATATAATAAACCTTACCTTGGTATACATAGATTTTTCAATCAGTGAATGCGTCGACTCAGCCACCGTTTGGAAATTCAATTGTCGACTTTATCGAATTCCAACTATTGTTTCAATCTTTTTGTCACCAAAAATATTATATTTAATATATCTGCAATCTTGTAAACAATGTTAAGCATAATTTCAAAATTTTAATCTCTTTTAAGTACTTTATGAATTTAATTTTTATCACTATTGCAACTCGTGTAAAAATCAATTCTAAATACTTAAAATTTCTAACATTTGTGTAGCTAATACAAATAAAGATCATATAATTCTGAAAACAGTAAACTCTATATTAATCAAATATGAAACTAAAAACAGTAAACTTTAATATCCAAATAACATTCAAATCCTAAATACTTATTAAACAGGAAAAATTAACTAAAACAGAAAAAAAATTCAACTAGTTATTAAAAACGGAGAGGTTGCAAATGATCTTCAGAAATGATATTAGATGTTCAAGCCTAATTCCCACTAACAGGTCTTCCAAAGTTCTCAGGATAAATTCTTCGAAAGTGCAAATAGATCTTATTCGTTATCTCGGGTATTGGCGATGCATATTCAGAGAAACTCTCATGATGAATCTTTTCAGCATCCTCTACTTCTATGAGTGTCGCAGCTTCTCTTTTTACCTTTTTAGCTATTCTTCCATCTTCATCAGTAACCATGTAATCATCTTCAACCTTTGTTTCACGTTTCACGTTCCACATGATTACTATTTTTCAATCAATGATTATGGCGTCAATTTCATGGTCAAATGTGGAGTATAAGTTGGTCAAAGCAATTTTACAAGATTATGTGTCGTTTCTGAGTTTTTCGGTTCCAGATTTCGGTTAAGTTGTCGATTTTTGAAACGTACCTTAAAAAAAGAATTAAGTCTTGATATTTTTACTGAAGCATTTTCAAAGTGTTAATTATTTTATGTAAAAATATTATAGTCATTTCAAGTCTTAAAGTATTTTTAATAAATTGTGACTTTTTAGTACTTAGAAATGGTTATGGTTTCTGAGCAGATTGTTTCGGTGAATTTTTAAAAATAGTAAACAACAATATTTACTTATTGAAAAATTACAAGGACTTCTTAACTTATTGAAGTGTCACTATTTAAATTTTTAGAGCCAAATGATTTCATGAAGCAACGTTTAAAAATCAGTAAAATGGTATGAAAATTGTGGACAGATTCTGATTTTCCCGCGATAAGTTGAATTAAGATAATGAACATGAGTTTGAGTTGTGAGTGAACTTAGTGGAAGTGTTTTGACTTGGAATACAATGGAATGACCTAGTTATGTCTAGGTTATGACCCATATGCATATACGATCATTGTAGATTGCGAGTGGTTTAGTGGATTACACTTAAGGGCGACGAAATAAATTTAATAAAATAATATGCTTCGTTTCAGAGGCCGAAACCACGCAAGTGTAAGTAAAACATCGAGATCTACAACTTTTTAGTTTTGGCCGAAGCCTTAAAACGACTCTAAGTAGGTCAAAACGGCCTTGGAAGTTGACTGCGATTTTGGGACAGAATGTGTGATTTTTTTGTGATTAAAAAGTTTTAGGGTTAGGTTTAGGGTTATATTTATAGTCTATGATTAGTTGGTTTTGGGTTGGGCCGAATGATACCTCAATAGGGAGGGCTTGGGTCGGTAGTTGGGCCAAAACAACAAGACACAAAAAACTTGGGTCACACGGTCCAAATATAATTGCTAGTGTTTGTTTGTTTTACGTTTTGCTTTTTGTCTCCCTCGTTACACGTCGGATTGAAATGATTCTTTCTGCGTTGGATTCGTTTTTTTTTCTTTCAAAAAAACGAAGACTTTGGTGTAAATAAAAAATGAATTTTTACGGCTTGAACTACGATAACGGGTTTGGTGACGGTTGTCACAGTATCCCCCAGTTGAGAGAATTTCGTCCCGAAATTCAGTCGGAGCTATACTGTCAACACGATCCATGAATAAATACTTATATTTATGCTTGGTTTGATCTTTTCATTCACATGTAAATTCGAACCCTCGCTAAGGGTTCTATCGGACCATGATAAAATAAATGTTTCTGTGCTTCAACATTTTGATTTCTCAATCCATGGTTTCTACCAGTATTTCTACACAATGTTATCTACAATTCCTTGTAAATTCCTTCTAAAAATACATGTAAGACTTTACCATCCAATACTTTCTTAAATTTAACACATAAAATACTTCGTGAACACCACTTCACTCTTATGACAACTTTCAATTGATATGGTGTTGATTCTATAGATTCAACAATTTAGAACGGCCCAACAAACCAATATGCAAGATTTCCAAATTTCCCAAAATGTATGATACCTTCCCGAGGTAACATCGTAAACCATATATGATTCCAAACATAAAACTCTTAACTGCTGTAAATGTTTGCTTGCGTAACTTACTCGCCTAATTTGTACTGTTTTCAGCCTCTCCTTGACTCGAACGGTCTTGACAATTCTTTCATGGGCTATTTCAATCCAACCAATTTACCTAAAGCCAACTTCATCCCACACTATAAGGAACAACTCTTACACTTCTGGAGTGCTTTTAATAGTGCTCATTGATTACCAGAATGATAACTGTGTTGTATGGGAACTCGGCTAGTGGTAAGTGAGTATCCCATCTACAACCAAAATTGATAGCACGCCATAAGTACATTCTCAGATGTTTAAACGGTTTGCTCACTTCGTCCATCAGTTCGAGAATGATAAACCGTACTCATAGCAAAATGCGTTCCCAAAGTCCGTTGTAACGTTTGCCGAAATCTTGTAGGAATTGACCCTCTAAAACGACCATATTTGGCCGAAGCCTGAAAACGACTCTAAGTAGGTCAAAACGGCCTCTGAAACGAAGCAGATTATTTTATAAAATTATTTCGTAAACTGCTATTGTCGGTGATGAATTTTCTAAAACTTTGGTAAGTTTTCGATCCTATAACTCTTGTATATGTTTGATCAATCTAAAAATGAATTATAAGAGTGTATATCCTCATTATTCACAGATTATAAGGGATTCCTATCGTGCGGATTTGCGTTTGTTGGTATATATTCCTTCCTAATCGTTCATTCCATTATATTACGATTGTTTCGTATTGTCGGTATTATTTCGGTTCGATTCCATTGTATTCTCAGTAGTAAAAATCATTTAGGATGGATAAAATCAGTATATATGTTGTTAGAAGAGAGAATTTTGATTGTGGTTGCGGTTTGGAATATTTATACATGTGATTAGGATTGATTTATTTCAAACCCTAATCTGATCAGAAATTTTGTTCGGATTGAGAAGCTTGTAACAGGGTCATATCACTATATTTTTTGCTGAAACAGGAGTCAAAACATAAGTATTTCGAGTCTTCTTTCAAATGGCATCAATTTCATGGTCAAATGTGGAGTATAAGTTGGTCAAAGCAATTTTACAAGATTATGTGTCGTTTCTGAGTTTTTCGGTTCCAGATTTCGGTTAAGTTGTCGATTTTTTAAACGTACCTTAAAATAAGAATTAGGTCTTGAAATTTTTAATGAAGCATTTTCAAAGTGGTAATTATTTTATGTAAAAATATTATAGTCATTTAAATTCTGAAAGTATTTTTAATAAATTGTGACTTTTCAGTACTCAGAAATGGTTATGGTTTCTGAGCAGATTGTTTCGGTGAATTTTTAAAAATAGTAAACTACAATATTTACTTCTGGAAAAATTACAGGGACTTCTTAACTCATTGAAGTGTCACTAGTTAAATTTTTAGATCCAAATGATTTCAGGAAGCAACGTTTAAAAATCAGTAAAGTGGTATGAAAATTGTTGACAGATTCTGATTTTCCCGCGATAAGTTGAATTAAGATAATGAACATGAATTTGAGTTGTGAGTGAACTTAGTGGAAGTGTTTTGACTTGGAATACAATGGAATGACCTAGTTATGTCTAGGTTATGACCCATATGCATATATGATCATTGTAGATTGCGAGTGGTTTAGTGGATTACACTTAAGGGCGATACTTACATCATTTCTTGAGGTGAGTTTTCGTGGCCCCATTTTCTTTACTTATTTTACATTGGGGGAAAAGTATGCTCTTGTTTTATCAACTATTTTCATGCTGTGATTACATTCATTTTCTTTTTGGACATATGCTTGAAATGTGCTACATTATGTGAGATTATGTGCATTATTTGATATCATTGAGAACATTGAGAACATTTGTGGCTATTCGTCTTGCTCCGTTGGGGGTATTGACAACACGCCGGTTGGATACATTGACATCATTTAGGCTATTCGTCTTGCTCCTTTGGGGGTATTGACAACACGCTGACGTATATGCTATTCGTCTTACTCTGCGGGAGTAATGACAACACGCATGGTGGTTTGTTGAGATTTATTCGTTTACACTAATTTCATTTATATGTGCCTTTTCATTTGCATTGTCCTACTCAGTTATTTATCACAGCAAAACATTATTTTATGGTGTCTGGTTTCAAACCTACGAAACTCACCAACATTCGTGTTGACGTTTTTGAGCATATCTTTTCAGGTTATACTAGTGGACTTAAAGCAGTGGACAAGAGAACTTAGTGGACCTTTAGGGTTGCATTAAGAGTTATTCAAGACTTGTGGTACATCATTAAGGTTGTTTGTGAAGGCTTGTTTTGTCTTAACATTGTAGTGTACGTTTGATTGTAAGATTTTGAATTCATTGTTGAAAACCGTTATTCATTACATTATTATTAAATCTAAAATTCACGGTTTTTAAAAAATGATAGCTTTGAATATTCATAATGTTATTTTCATTGCAAGTATACTCACTTTGTTGCCTAAAAATATGCATAACTTCAAATATTACCTTACCTTTTATAGATCACTCGGATAACATATCATCATATATTTCATATGGGTAAATTGATTTTGTCGGCTATGTACCCCATGTTTATCCCAAGGTCGGCAACTTACCCTCTAAAGTTCTAATGTATGCTATCTAACCTTATATTATGTGCTAGAATCTCTTAAAAATTAAGTTTTACCGTTTCGGGCTTTTAATTGCTTACTGAGCAGCCATGTGTCAGACCACGTGTCACATTTAGTAATCGACCACGTCGTCAATTTAACCCGTTGTTCCGGTCACAAGTTACCATCTTACCTACATCGATACAAACTTTACCACTTGAATGCAAACATTGGAACTTTAAAGGGTAAGTTGCCGACCTTGGGACAAACAGGAGGGTACATAGCCGACAAAATCAATTTACCCATTTCATATCCGTTAGGTTTTGTTTCATGTTAATCACATACTCTGATACTCATGCTCACTTAAATTATTAATCCAAGATAGTGTGAGCGCATAATAGTTTTCCTAATAAAAATAAGATTGATTTAATACAAATTATTTCATAACGACGCAATCCGCGAGCATTGAAAACTTTGTTAATAATAATTAACTAGTTATTATAAATGAGGTTATAGATCTTAATTAACATGAACATGAAGAAATGCACTACAGTAGAAGTTTAGGTGCTAAACTTATACTCCGTATTAAACTACAATGTGTACATTGCCATACAGTGATCTCTTGATGCCGACTTGAACTCAAAAAAGTGAACTCTTGATGCCGACTTGATGAACCAAAAGATGGATTACCTAAAATGTTAACGACCCTCATGCAAGTTAATAATACTCAATATTCTTCACTTTTCGCCAAAAGGAAAAAGGACCAACCAATATGCAAACCCCTAAGCGAAGCAGTAGCATAATAGGCCATTAGTCTTGGTTATTACTTTCGGGAGCCACAGATTCGAAGTTCTTCTTGTGTCCAAGAAGTCAGCTACTAGTGGTTTCACATTCATTAGGAACCTCTAGGTTCGAGTTTTCAGGGATGTGTAAATGTGTATCCAGATCCTATGACCTGGCCAATCGAATGGTCATAAAACATGATCACCAAAAACATCACCATACAACACAATCACCAGAATCATCACCCATAGCCAACAGTGATATCAACATTCACTACCATGGATTTATATCCTACAATCCTGCATCACATACACCGACAAGGCTTGCACGAAAGTTATACTATTCAAGTCTTGTCTAGTTTTCGTTTTGGAAAATGATTGGTAGACCTAATTATATAACACTATATATAGGCCTACAAATATGATTGGTGGGTTTCCAAAATTGAGTGGATGAGATTAAGAGAGAGAAAAAACCAACCAATCAAAAATTTAGGCCTATTTGTAAGCCTGTGTAATTAGGCCAATTTAGCATTACTCAGTTGGGTTTTAAAACAAACACTACAGTCCATTTCAGTCACAAGCCAGGTAACTTCAGTTCATACAAGCAAACAATCCATTAAGTTAAGCATCCAATAAAAAGATATATCTATTCTTAGTGTTTGTAATGTGTGCATATCAGACAAGATACAACATATCAAACCGTTGCAACAATGTAGTTTTTCAGAATTTTGCAAAAAAAATGCGGTTAAGTGCTATCTACATTTATTCTAAAATGTATACACAAGAGGTTTATGTAATCTGATTTGAACTTGAAGAAACAATAACAATATGGACAATCAACATCTGCTTGATGCATTAAAAACCAGAAAATAATCAGAAGAGAATATTCTTAAGATAATAATAGATCTAAGAAACAGCGAAAACGTTCAAATAAGATGTGCAACCATGTCATGGACAAAAAGAAGTATCACTCCGAACATAAGAAGTTTACGACAACTGGTAATCTATATCAAAATGTCCTAGAGACATAACATGCTCTCATTCAAAAAGCTAGATGATTTTCAAGCAGGAATATCAGCAACCTCTTCAAGATAGGTAATAGCCTTGGTGGTGGGTTTGGTCAGCAAATCGGTATACTCTTGGAAGGGAGATCTGCTGAATCTTGTCTCCTTCCAGAAGTCGGGAGTGAGAAATCCATAAGTCTTTAGCAGACAGTCAAAAGTAGCCTGCCAATAGAGATTTTTTGTTTAATCGATAATGTAACTCCAATTGTCACATTGCAATTTATGCTTATTATACGATAATATTATTATACATGCCTAATCTACAACTGCAGTGACAACGGCCCAATCTTGGCAATAAACATGTTACACCGCAACAAAGAGCAAATAAACCAACAAATAAGGCAACGAGCATATTTCAGTCGTAGGCAAAAAGAGTAATGAGTGATTTAATGCATGTTACATTTAGAATTTGGTTAAAAAATGTTAGACTTGGACTACTGCTTCAGCAGAGTAACAATTCTGAAAAAGAATAATCTATAATGAAAACTTTACACATAAAATGAAACAACAAACCCAATGTTACCTCATCAGTTGGCATCTACAATCATTATCTCACATGGGAGGAAATGAATGTTCAGAAATGTAATTTGCAAACATTTTGGAACAACAACATCCTACTGTCTTTCATCATTTGATACAAAAACAACTAGAAGTTCTGTCATACAAATCACCTTCAAATGTTTAAATAAAAGCCTAAAGGATGCGACAGCCTTAACGATCCATACTCGAAAAAAGCTTTTTATAAAGATAAAAATCAAACAATTCTACCATAATTCAATAACTATACCATTAATTGTCATACAACATTCATCATTATTATACACATTCCAAAAACAGTACAAATAGGTGAAATCAAGATTCAGGCACAATGTTTCATCAACAGTACTAATAACACAGTTAACATAAATTTCCCACTAATTTCGCAGATAAAATAAATCACATTTATATATATACATAAACTACAATCATAGCAAACAATAACTTTATAAAAATTATAATAGTAATTAAAAACCAGAATGTAAAACAAGACATACCTTAACAAAGTTACCGAGGGTCTTAGTGGAGCCACGTGATGAGGTAAACACATCATCAATACCAGCAAACTGAAGCACCTTCTTAGGAACCCTAGCAGCCACAATTCCAGCACCACGTGGCGCCGGAACCAACCTAACGGTAACAGAACCACATTTCCCAGTAACCTTAGTTGGCACAGTGTGCACTTTCCCAATTTTATTTCCCCAATACCCTCTCCTTACCGGAATCACCGATAATTTCGCCAAAATAATCGCACCTCTGATTGCAGTTGCAACTTCCTTTGAACACTTAACACCTAATCCTACGTGTCCATTACTATCTCCAACAACCACAAATGCCTTGAACCGGGTTCGTTGTCCGGCTCGTGTTTGTTTCTGAACCGGCATGATTTTCATCACTTCGTCTTTCAACGACGGGAGGATTTGATCGATGATTTGGTGCTCCTTGATTGGAAGTGAGTGAAGATAGATTTCTTCGAGTTTTGTGATCTTACCGTCTTTTACGAGACGTCCGAGTTTGGTGACTGGGACCCATTTTTCTTCATCGGCGTCACGGCGACCAGCACGACGACGGCCTCTTCCACGGTCACCACCACGGCCGCCTCTCCCACGGTCACCGAATCCCCTTCCGAAACCACCACGTTCTCCGCCTCTCTCCGCCATGATTTTGGTTGATTGCTGTTGGCTATTCGCTACCGATTGAGAGTGAATTCAGATTTTGGGGGCAGGGAAACCCTAAAGTGCCGATATACAAGTTTATATTCAGAGATATGGAAATGCTAGGGTTTGTTTGTTGGGCTGGGCTTAAATTATAAAAGCTGGACTTGTTTGGGCTTTAATAGGCCCATATAATTTTTCATATAAATATAGATATTTCACGATGTCTTTGTAATTGCAACATTATTTATTTATTTATAATATACACAAAATAATAATAATCATAATTCATAAGATCTTTATTGAGAAGTGAGTACACATTAAATAAACTAATCTGTGATAAGTGCAATACATATGCGATGTTTAAGTCTCGAATGTTGGTTGGTCTTGAACATTATTTTTCGAACATTGAGGTGTAACGGTTCCGATGTAGGTGAGCTTGACGTTGTTGCAAGTGGCTTTAGCTTGATCGTCGTTTATTTGAGTAACATTTATATCTTGCAACACAATTCCTTGACAAGGATGGCTTTTGCTGCAATCGAATACTATTGCATCTTTATCTGCACTGGTTCCGGTAATATTTTTGTAGGTAACATCTGTTATTTCGACAGCCGAGTCCTGTAAATAGAGTCATTTGTTATTACAAAGCATTAGAAATACAAGAAGTTAGATATATCATATATGGAACCCATTAACATATTACTGTATCAAGCTTTGTACAATATGGTTATGTTGATAACTGGATACAAGGTTTCTATATAGTGTGTTTGACCTGGCTATCTGTTATTCGTGTTACATAATCATAATTATAAATTAATGGTAAAATAAATGTTTGTCATAGCCTCATAGGAGTATGTATTTGCTAAAAATGACTGCTTTATGAAATATTTGAAACTTTTGACCTGTTCTTTGCACGGTTTAGCTTGATCACAATAATTTTGATCGATAATGATAGGGTTCGACACATTCTTCAAGTTGAGATTTTGAAATATAATGTTAGTTGCATTTCCTGAACCGCCCTGCAAATAACACATCAAAATATTGGCTCATCAGTAACATTTCGTAACTGCAATAAAATTTATTTGAACGATTCAATAGTGGTTATTAAGTTGTTGATCGTCCAAGCTTTATAACTTGAAATAGATTATTCTTTTTTACACTATGAAACCAACATTCCTGATAGTTACCTGCCAAGTTTTGATTCTAACACCGTTTGTTGTTCCTGTGAGATTAGCCCCATCAACTATGATATTTGAAACATGCGCTTCTGTGTTTTTAGATCCAAGGCTCCCAATACTGAATCAATCATAAACCAAAATATTATTAATACACGTCCCTTTATAACTAATCAAGTGTTGTAACAAATAGATCGAAACGAGGAATCAAACAGTTAATGAGTTTGGAAATTTCTGCTTCTTTATAATGGGTCAAACTCAGAAGTATAAAGTTTTAAAATTCACTAACGAAACTTTTTTAACGCTGAAAATTTGTTCATTTCGATCGATAACTCAACAATTGTATATCATTATATCAAACATGTTTGGTCACTTATCGTAATTAGTCACTAATGAAATACATCGAGACTCAAAACAAACAAACTGTCTAATTCAAAGAAAATATGTGACATACCTAATCCCATGACCAGGTCCACATGTTATCCCAGTGGCTTGAACATTTGAGGATCCGTTCACGATGGAAATACAATCATCCCCTTGAGTCACAAAATAGAATATCAAAATGTCAAATAAACCTTGAACTCGTAACTGGAGATCCGGTATTTATTAGCTTAAGTTGAGATCATTTTTGGCGGTTTCCAACTACTATCGTTGGTATTTGAGTATGCAGTAGCTAATGTTTCAAATCATTCAAGCTTTCGTAGCATAATGAAGAATTCTCAAACTTTTTATTGATTTAACTTTAAGTAAATTGTTACATAAGGAAAGGTTCGCTCGTTTAATATTCGGATCTCTTAGTAAACTACGAAAAATTCTCTATATGTACTGTGACGAAGAAGAACCTGTTCCTATAGTGGAGTTGGATATTTTGATGTTTTGGGTGTGTGTGACATGGATTCCATCGGTGTTGGGGCTATGTTCTGGTGCGGTCACTTGAATATTTGAAGCTAGGACGTTTTCACAATGGTCGAAAGATAGATGAATCTGTTGGGCATTTTGAACCTTCAAGTTATCCAATGTCAAAGATGTACACTTGTGCAACGTTAAAGCCTGTCATGATTGATAACAAACGATCGTTATAAGACGAAAAAAAAAAAAAAGAAACTCTACATTCGTAAAAGAATGTATAAATGAAATTGCATAGATTAAGGAACGTACCGTCGGGGCATCCTTACATGGCTGCATAGCATTTGATTTATCATATCATCGATGACAAACGAAAATTATAAGTCAATAACAACTTAATTAGCATAAATATAACATTCATAAAAAGATGCTACTGGACTTGCAATATGAACTCGTAACGATAAATTGATACTCCTACATATTAATAACCATATGCAATTAACTACTCCGTAACAAAGTTTGATAGTGTTTTTACAGGGCGTTACACTTTGACCTACATTACATACACAATTACAATACGTGCACAAAAAGACTATATAATTGTACACTTGAACTTCAAAGCGTACAACACATTGTTTGACAAAAGCCAAACAATATATATATAATTTTCACTAGCGCAATACCCACGATATGCAGCGGAATACGTGATGACTCAATATGACGATAGTTTTTTCATATTCGGGATACTATATTAGTGAAAGAGTGGAAAATTATGAAATATGATAACATCATTATAGGTTTATGTATGGCAATGTTGATTCTTAAATCTTAGAAGTTTCTAAATATAAATTAGCAAGATGCTTTATATATAAGTAGTTATAGATATTTCATTCCGTCCATTTTTCAATGGGTGGTGATATTTCCACCACTTTTTTTGATAAATATATCATAGTTGTGCTTTAACAGTTTGTACTGTACACATGATCAATGCAGAACTTTGGTGGATTTATTAAAAAGAGTAGTGGAAATATCATCACCCTTTTTCAATATCAACCATATAAAGATAAAGAGTAGATAATAAGAATGATTTTTTTTATTTTTAAGAGAGGCAAAGTACAAGAAGAATGGTGTTCATATGAATTAATCAATACGTTGGAGTCAAGAAAGGGTCAATAGCAGTTGTCACTCGATCTTTGGTTGTTATAATCTTTAAATGTGCGATTGTACACATTTACAAATCTATTTGTAATTTTTCAAATTATATATTTAATTTAAATAGACTTTTTTACAAACAAATAAATTTTTAAATAAAAAACTATATATACTTACAAGCGTCTTATTGAGTTTGCAGGATTTACTCCACCAAACGTCTCCATTGCCATCAATGACACCACCTCCTTGGATCAACAAGTTGTCAACGTTATCGACTCTAAGCCAATGCTTTTCATCTTTCTTATACTTTGATTCTTGTTTAGATGCTATAATAGTTCCTGAGATCTGCAAATAAATATGTACATACTCGCCAATCTATTTCAAAAATAACACTTTCGCCGCAATGATAATTGTATATACCTTGATCGAGTCTCTATACGAACAACTACATACTCCATTTGTTCACATTTCTATTATAGTTTGTCTCGAAACATTTGTCTTTTTGTATAAAATAACTACAAAAATATTGATCGAACTCTTAAGTCCATCATTATTATTTAATTTATTAATCTCAATAACTCACTTCTTATTTATCTCAATTCAAATTTGCTTTAAATATAAGGGTAAAGTTAACATTGATTGACAAATAGTTTAACGGGGGCAATATACATAAGGGATTAGTACCTAGAAATGCAACTAACTTGTACCCGATATCTATTGTGTGTACCTAACTTACATATGCTATTTTTAATGCATCAAACTTTCAAAAAATGGTGTTTTAATGTAATTTGATGATGTGTCGCTCGTTTATGGTGACACGTGGCATCCGGAGAGTTTGACACGTCAGCAAATTACATTAAAACACCATTTTTTGAAAGTTTGATGCATTAAAAATAGCATACGTAAGTTGGGTACACACAATAGATATCGGGTACAAGTTAGTTGCATTTCAAGGTACTTTACCCTATACATAATTGGCACGAAGGAATTATAAATATCATCGATCCAAAGACAATTTATATTCATGTGAGATGTACATATATGTGAGATATATCGTAGGTTTGACGTTCTAAAAAATAAAAATATGTAAAATAACCTCACCTTCATGGTGATGGAAGCTTTGCAAGGACCTCCAAATTTAATTGGCGTTACAAGGTATTTCTTGTTCTTAGCCACACTAAAAACAGCTGATGTTGTGGATGAACAAGCTTTCTTCCAAGCTTTCTTGAATGCCTAAAACAACCAATCGAATCTACACATATATTAGTAGTTATTAATATGATCGACTTTCAATATGTCACAATTACATAACTATAATATTGTTAGCTACGTACTAAACAAGATTTAAGATTATAATATGTTTGAGTTATGAAGTATAAATATTAAGTACTAGCTAACCAAATCAAAAATAGATATGTATAGGCTAATATATGTAACTAACAAATTTTAATAGGATTTAATTAAAAAACCGACCATAATCATGGGTACGTACCTTTGTATCATCTTTTTTACCATCACCTTTAGCACCATAAGAATCGACATCAAATGTTTGGGTCGAAAATAGAGTTGAAATATCAAAAACGTTCGACTCCTGAAACATGATATATTCTTTAACGGTTTTCAAATAACAATCATATGCTCTTGAAAATCTGGATTTGTAGTCTTGATCATCAACATCTTCATGGTAACTAAAAGTGTACCGTGATACACAGAAAAGGACAAGAACAACCATAAAAGAGAGAAACGTGATGTGTCTTTGTGTCACCATTGTAATTGAATACCAACGCTATCTAAGGTTGTTAATTCATGGAAATTTGGTAGTACGAAAATGATACGTAATTATGATTTTATTGGGTTCTACGAATTTATTATTATGGGAATATAGTTATAGTATAGTACGAGATGATGAAGGTTTGAATTTATAGGACAAGAGGTCGAGGGGGTATGTATATTATATGGGGTTGTCCTATTATTGCTTGTTTTCTTGTTCTGGAAACAGCATGAGTACTTCAATATGATGTTTAGTTGATAGCTTAAAAAAGAAAATAATTATTGTGGGTAAGGTTCAAATGAGACTAAAAATTTGTGTGAGAATAGAGGAACCAATAATATGGTGTCATGTGTACAAAGAGAATACAAAACCCATTTACCCCTTAAGTTAAATATCTCACAAACGACAAATCGAAAAATTATGAAAATTGCACCATTAGATTCAGCGTTTGATCCTCTTCGATTTGCCGTCCATTAAGGCATACTTTCGACGAGTTTTTTTCATTATTTTTAGTGGGTTTCACATTACTAACACGTGTGTTACAGTGTTGCGTTTAGGGTTTAGGGTTTAGGGGTTAGGGTTTAGGGTTGGGAGTTTGGGGTTTCGTCCCAAAACCCCAAACTCCCAACCCTAAACCCTAAACCCCAAACCCTAAACCCTAAACGCTTTATAAAACTCTAAACCTTAAATCATATTAAACCCTAAACCCTGCTAAACCTAACACTAAACCCTGCTAAACCCTAACACTAAACCCTAACTCTAAACCCTAACCCTAAACCCTAAATCAAATGTACAATCAATCACTAACACATGTGTTACTAATATGTAAAACCCACCAAAAAATGAAAAAAAAGTTCGTCGGAAGTATGCATTGATGGACTGCAAATCGAAGATGATAAAACGCTGAAAAATATGGTGCAATTTTCATGATTTTTCGACTTGTCGTTTGTGAGATATTTAATTTTTAAGAACGTGGATGAGAGAGAAAAAAGTGACACGTGGCATATTGTGGTTAGTTCCTCCATTCTCACACAAAATAAATGGTCTCAATTGAACTCTTCTCTAATTATTGTATATAACTGCTACATATATATGCTACATTTAATCATGATTTCACCATAAAAAAATGTCAATTTATCACACTTTTTTTCTTAACGCTTTTAGAAAGTGTATAAACTTATGAGAAGATTAAGATTTTGCACACGTATATATGTAAAACCGAAAGGCTCACACTTGTAAGTGCGAATAAATTATAACTTGTCAACAATTAAAATTCTGAAATTAATTTTTGACACATAATTTTCTCACAATAGAGGAAATGTGGATATATTGAGTGTTACAAATTGAAGTTTACACCTATAAATATGGATATATTTAGATATATTTCTTCACACTTATAATTGTAAATTTTTTCCCCTTACACCTTATATATGTGATGATTTTTTATATATCTTCACACCTATTGAATTATATGTGTGGATAATTTCACATAATTTCACATATTTTTTTGAAGTGTGACAAAAAAATTATATAAATGATATATTTGTTGTATTGTTTGGAGTGTACTAAAATGATAAGTCGTATATTTTAGGATCACTTGGATTTAATTAGAGGTGATTAATTTTACAACAAATCGATCTGAAATGTGAATTTTCATATTCTTTCTTAACTATAGTTACAAAATTTTTGGGAAAGTTTATTTACAAAGTAACATGGACCAATAACGTCATGTGAGATAAACAAATGAGAGAAGAAACAAATTCATGTTATTGGTCAATGTATCATGACACCTCATTTTGTACAAATCTTTTTGTAGAACTTTTGTATATGTAATATATTCCTTCTTTCTATTTATTTTTATTTTTATACTGGTTTCAAAATTTTCATTATACACTTATTGTTATCATAAATCATCAATCATAAATATACGTATTTTTTATTATCATTGTAAGGAGCTCTTAAGCATAATATATGCGATTTAACTTTTAAGTAATTAAAGCGTCACTAATAATGTTTGGCAGTAGTTCTCACGTGTAAAGAACGGGATCGGATGCAATTAAGCATTAATGGGATATGAATTTGCTCTTAAGCTTTGTATCTTAACTAATACTCCATTCGTCTTATCCAAGTGTTCACATTACTATTTTGAGTTGTTTCAAATAAGTGTTCATTTTCATGTTTCACCCAATCGAAAGAGACTTTAGTGAATAGATTTGTAATTTGATTGGTGAAAAGTGTAGTTTGTAAAAGTTCTAAAACTGTGTGCAAAATTAAAGTGAACACTTTGACTGATATCGAAGGAAGTATTATTTTTTAATCCGCCTCACGACTCACGTACCACTTCTCTTGTACTTTACCACATGTTATTATCTTACTTTTAGATTGATAAGTTATGACAAATATCATCATTATATTGCTCCATATAAAACTAGTTAATAGATTAAATGACAAGATTTAATAATAATAATGCACTTTGAAAATATTTAGGCTAGCTTCACTTACCACGTACCGAGTGAGTGTCGATTGTATCGATTTAACCACTAAATGAATCTGATTTACATATGGGGCATGTTGGCAAACAAGCTTAAACTTACTTTCTCTTCTAACTCTATTTGTTAGATAAAGTATAAGTAGCTTATTGAGGCGTAGAAAAGGAAAAAAAAAAAAAAAAACTTTAGAAAAAAAAACTCTAGAAAAAAAAAACTGCTTGAATTAACTAATGAATATAAGCTAATATTTTATGAAATGAGAAATTACATCAACACCCCTTATATAAGTATTCAACATATGTTTGTTTTGCTTTTTTACGTCAATTCACATATTTAATATTCAGTTAGTTTTGGTCAAACACTTATAAACAAGATAACTCCCGCTACTAGTTACATCTATAAATTTCTACCGGTTGGATCTCTGAAAGACTGAAACATTAATTTTGAAGAAGACATTAAAAGTGACATTATATGTACATATATAATTGCTTGAGCAAGTACCAAATATGCAAAGTACATGGAATGTAGTATTTGCATGTTTAAGCAATCGACATAATCTTGTGTAAAGAAAAACATGAAACTAACTATACTACATGCATTAGTTGGTTAACATGAAAATAGAAATATAATTCATGATCATATTAAAGATATGATGCTAACATTTTTCAACTACACGAATGATGATGTCTATGTGGGTTACTCTGTCTCTTTCGTCGTGTCGATCATTTTGACATTTTCTTCTTCCACTTTAAAATACATGTATAATAGACGGAATCATCGACTACAACTGATATGTTTGCCTCAATGCGATATGAAATTTGTGTATGGCTTCGACAAAACTTATGTCAATCTCTAGAGTAGACGACGTTACGTTGCAAAGAAAACATTTATAGGGCTAACTAAATCAGTGTCGTTGATGTACTTAATGATACCTTAAGTAGTTAATTACCCTTATTTAGCTAAATAAGAGAAAGAATGGATACATTTTCAGTTACTTACAAGCAACACACTTCGCATTTCTTGTAGTTCCCATCATCAAGACAAAAACCTTTCGACTAGTGAAAAGATCAGGAGTCGTGAATAACTTGGGTAAGTCTTCAACCCTAACGTCGAGGACTTTTCCACCCGCCCGACATTTTTCTATCATATACATAAAGTCATTTTCACTTTTACATTCGTGATCTGTAATTCTATTACAGATCGAATGCTTAAGGACATTAACAACCTTTCCTTTATGAACTTTCAAAAGGGACAAGTGTTAATCATGATTTTTGACTAATCATAGTCGAGTTGCGTTTGTTTTGCTTGTTAACCAATTGGTTTATGATCGTAGCTAGAAATTTAGATAATTAAACTTTAGGAACTACTTTTTCCCCGAGAAGCTAGTGTACAACTTTGAGGCATGAAAGTACAAGTTATGATGGAATTATTCATCTAAGAAAACGATCTATAACCTTTGGTGACACGACATGACATGGAACAAAGAATTCTAGGAACTTTGGAGAAGTTAAGACTACTCTAATTAACGATGATTACAACCTATACCACTGTTTTAGGATCAGATCATCGATGCTCTCACATCAACAAACTTAATTAACACTACATTTAATTTAAGGGTAAGGTTCTGAGGGAAATGTTTCAAATGAGTGGCAAGAGCGGCATGTCAGATTTGTTGAATTTTTAGGACAAATATGCAAGGGGTAAAATATAGTTTTGTTAAAAAACTCTCAAATTTTATAGGTGTAATAGTAAATCTAAACATAGAAAACAAGCAAATTTATCCTAAAATGCGATAAATCCGCTCTCCACCTTAATTGAACATGAATGATTCTACAATTTTTTGTACGTGTCCATGAATAATGGTCCCAAATCTAAATTTTAAGTGCTATATAGGGATTTAATCAACTTCTTCATTCTTAATATGCAGTAAACTTATAAAATTTATTGATGATTAGTTAAAAAGAACCATGATCAATCGATGTTTATACATTTACTTTAACCATAGTTATTGGCTCAAATGATTGTACCTTGCATGGTTAATAATAGAAAGTTTTACATAAAAAAATGAGCTATATATAATTGTCTGAGCAAACGTTTTAGGAGGAAATGATATGCAAGCTAAGTGGACCACCATAGGGAAACCACAGTTAATTGCTTTTCGATCTTTTTATAAAAGGATCGTCGTTTATATCTACTTATAGATTATAGATAGATCAGATTCTGGGGTAGTGATTATAATTGTTACCCAACCTACCTTGATAAGGTAAACAGTGTCCATTGAATGATCATATCAGTAGTTAATTAGTTCCTTACTGTATTTGGTTTGTTGCTACAACAATAAACTAGTAAAATTGATCTTTACGAAAAGAGAAACTTACGTAAATTATCCTTATGGTTTACTCTAAATTTCACTCGCGGTCCTTTTGATAATTTAATTACACCGATCATCATTTCTTTTGAAACTTTTTACGTCAATAGTCCTTTACAATAACGATTGTTAATGCTCTACTAAAAATGACCATGTGTGTAAATATTTTTATTCTTTTAAATTTTTTGAGTAAAATATAGATTATAAATTCTAACATATATGTATAGATAAATTATTAGGTGCACATAACATTATTTACATTTGCCTCAATTTATTCATCATCAAATTTGTTCATATTTTTCTCCAAATCCTCGAATTTTATATTCCGCCACTCAAATTCACCAGCATCTTTCTCCACCTAAATATACATTTGTGACTTAATTAGTTCTCAAGTGAAATTTAATTAAAGGATTATATACAAGTGAAATTTGGACCAAATCATAAAGACGGTTGAGGTAATTTTCTCTAATGAAAATTAATAATTACATTAAGAGTTTAAAAACAAATAACGTCATATGACAACCAATTAAAAATTGCAAAAATATAACAACGTACAATTACGATAGACTGTCTTACGTTTCCAAATCTTGCATTTAGTATTTATTTTTATTTTTTTCTCAATCAGCCTTGTAGCAAAAAAAACAAGTTAAGTTGAACGTATTGCATGACACATGGGTTGTAATTCTCGTATACGTTCAGTTCAATATTTTCTTAACTCTAAACCGAAATTGAAATTTCGATTAACCGGTAATCGGTTAACTGGCTTTTCTGATTTGATTATACGGCTTTTCCGGTTTGGTTATACGGTTAACCAATCAACCGCTATATATATACCAATCACTTAAAAATATATATTAACATACAAATAGACATACGTTGATGGATACTTGTTATGAATTTTACACGTTGATCATTTTAACAAACACAAAGCATTTTAATTAGGTTAATTCAAAACATAAATGCATGAACACTAAACCAAGCTACTCACAAAACTAAAAAATTTAGCTACTAAAAATACTAAAATATGAACATTCGTATTAACATAAATACAAAAATATAATAATCTTATCCTAAAATAGAATATATTTAGTAATAATATTTATATACTTATATATATGTACATATTAAAAATAGTAATTTAAAATTTTCGGTTTTTCGGTTAACCGGTTGTGACAAAATCGTTAACTGGAATCGAAAAACTGAAAAAATACCTGTTTGGTTAACCGAATATAAAAAAAAAAAAAATCGGTTCAGTTAACCTAAAATTCGCTACGATTCAACAATTTTCAGCTCGATTTTACGGTTTCGAATTATTATCAACACCCCCTACATACACCATCAAAGATTGTCCATCTACTAAACTAGTGGTTATTGACAATATTACTCATTCTAGTAAAAGATAAGCCATATACGAATACATGGTAAAATGGTGAAGATTATTAATCTAGTGTTGTGTGGACAAATATTGATGGTGCATATGTGCATCTAGGGGTGTTCGTGGTCCGGTTTGGTCGGTTTGAGTCTAAAATTAAAACCAAACCAATAATTACGGTTCGGTTTAAATGGCCGGTTTAAGTCTTGAAACCGCGAATCGAACCATTTATAACGGTTTTGAAAAACCTAAACCGCTAAACCAATTATGAACAATAAAACCGGCCAAACCGACCAAATCACCTCGGTTTGATGGTTTCGGCCAAACCACAAACACCCCTATGTGCATCCTAATTAAATGATCTGAATCTTTATAGAGTTAGTAGTTTTTAAATGGAATTATTTAACAGACAGAATGTTTGTCTACTTGGGTTTGTATAACTATAGACTATAGATGGGTAATTATGGGTTTTCAGACTTTCAGTCTTTATGTTTTGGCGTTGGCCCACTTCTAAAGTTCTAATTGGTTGGGTTGGCCCTTATTAATATTAACCTTTCGAAAAAGGGTGGGAGACCATCAAAGAAATACGAATGTAACAAGAGAGATTTTTAATTCTTATCTACCTTTTCCTCACAAAACTTAAAATTTAAAAATGCAAGAATACTATTATACCCTTTTTATCAATTAACCATTAATTTTACTAGCACAATACCCGCGCAATGCAGCGGTGAAAGTTGTGACGGTAGATGAAGGAGCGAGTAAATGTTTTAAAATAAAAACATATTGTACTCCGTCCGTCCCATTTAAAATGTCGAAATTACTATTTTGCGTGAAAAATGTAAATTTAATATTTGATGGATGAAAAATATAGTTAGTGGAAAATAAGTAGTAATTAAAAATAATAGATAATGAGATAAGGGTATTAATGGAAGTTTAGTTAGTGGAAAATAAATAGTAAAAGATATTAGAGAATGGGATAGGGGTAGTTTAGGAAGATTGATTATTTTAAGAAGTGTTGAAGTTGAAATGTGAAGATGGTTTATAAGTAGTATTAGATATAATCAACAAATTGAAGCACACTTCATATTAAATTTATGGAAAGTATATAAATACTAAATACTTTCATTTCTCTAATATCACACATTAACCGTTAACGAATTCTGTTATTGTCACACAGTTCGTTAGATACTCAGATGAACATAATACAATCGGTGAAGTACCGACATAATTTATAATATATCTTAAATTCCACCGCTTAACACGTGTATCTTCTAATCTTAGGTAATGCATATATAATATTTGGCAAAATTGCATCTATTATATATCTTGTCAAGTCAACAACATATATGATATCACCACATAGTCAGACTTTGATTTTCAGTAATGAAAATTTTTGCCTTTTTCAAAAATATGATGATAAAAGTTATTCGTAATGGGTATGGTCGAAATATGATATGTGCATATTTGTTATAAGTAAACGACAAAATGAACCGTTTAGGGGATTTTCCTTAAATAGCTAATACTAAATCAACTAAACAGCTTTAACCACCATTTAGCAATAAGCAAGATCAAGAAATTAAATCAAAGACATTTTTTGGTTAAAAAGTATAATCTATTTCACTAAGGTAAACCTTTAGTATTACTTAAGATGATCATACCAATATTCTCTTTGATTAATTGTTATGCTCATGGATTGGGCTTTTATTAAAGATTAAAGAAGTAGAGCTAGGGTGTTTGGCAAAAATAGCTCGAAGCTGAAGTTTGAAGCTTATAGCCGGAGCTTGTAGCTGGAGCTTATTGTTGGAGCTGGAAGATGGAACTTATATTAATTTGTAAGTGTTTGGTAGTATAGCTGTAGCTTATAAATATAAATTTACATAAAAGGATGGGACCAAACTCAATTTAAAGGGTATTTTGGTAACTTCAAATTTCATAAGCTCTCATAAACTACCAAAAGCTAGTTCATATATAACGCTCCTAATAATATAATAACGTGTATAAGAAGCCCAAGATGCTTTGGACTCATGGATTTTCGGTTTTATAAATTTGTTTTTTCAGAAATTTTTTGGTAAAAACAATATCCATTTTTCGTCACATTTTAAAACTTTTATTATGTTTGATGAATCGAATTAAAATTACGATTGATAGAAGTAAAATCGATTTATTTTTACCTTAAATCAATAACTAAAATAGCTATCTGGATCAATCTGTTAAGCACAGTTGGGGCTAGTTGATTAGGTGGCACGTGAAGGATGACAAATTAGTCCACGCAACACAACTTATTTCTCCAATAAAATAGATCCACGTGTACAATACGAAAATTCCCGCCTTGCATCTAACCAATTAACCACCAGTTGGTTATAATGCCTGGCTTATTAACTCAACGAACTCACTCACTTGAATTGATTCGCTTATAAACACATTTACTCATCAATTACTTGTTACAAATCAGATCAAAACCAAATCCCCAAATCAAATTTTAATTCACTTCTAATCAAAATATCAATTTTCTGTCAGAATAATGCAAGAATGAAACATCTTTTCATCTGATCATGTATTCGTCGTTAACCAGTAGGTAATCTCTTGAGTTTGATGTTTACATATTCTGTACAGCGATTAGGGTTTATATTGGGATTAAAGTTCTTTACTTTGTCAATTTCTTTGGATTTGCTTTCAGGATTGTATCTGCGTTAGTCACCGTTCTTGCTGCTATTTGATTGTTTACTCGTGGTGCTATATTAGGGATCTTGAATTTGTATCAAGAAATCGAAGTTAATCTCGTTATCGGTAAGTGCTCTGATTTCTATATCTTAACTGTTTATCAGAATGTTCATCACTGATTCCAACTGTGATCTTTAATCACCTTAAATTAGCACACTGTACTTGAACTTCGTCTACATTTCTTGAGTTTCCAAACGTTAATTTGAATTGCCTATTCTTCAATATTCGATCTGAATTGAAATTCTACTTCAATTTTGGTTTGTGGGGTTCTTTTATGCATTTTCTTGATCATTTTGATCAATTTTGTGCTTATTTGTGCAAGTTTTGACACTGCAGTCTTGTTGTAGTTAAAACTCTTTTCGTAATTCAATCTGATTTCCTAGTCTATTATCTTACTATAAGTTTCAACCTTAATTTCATGTTCATATTTTGATCAGCTGCACAACAAGTATGGTACTAGTGTTACGTTTTTGTCTCTTAATTGGAGTTTTGTTATCGGTGTTGAATATTAGAAATTGTACAATCAATCACTATCTTGATCATTATGTTTGTTCGTTATGCATTTATTTCCAGTTTCGGTAACACATCATTACTACATCATGAACATATATTGTCATTTGTCACCCTTCAAAATTGTGAACCGAATGGTGTATAATAAGTTCTTGGACATCTTGTTGCTACTGTGCTTTCTGGAGTTCCCTATTTTTTTCAGTTCATCCACTTAATAACAGTAGTAGTCGTTTTAATTAGGATCTGTTCCGTTCTGTGTTCATCAATTTGACCAACGATTATCTATATTATCATCATTTTCTATCAAGTACTATCTAAGAGAAGAGAAAATGCGATCCACAAAATGATCGAATTAACAATACAGTTTCTTTTATTTCTATTTCAATTAGTTCAGCTCAAATTTGTATGGGAATTTCTCATCTTAAAAGCTTTTATGCCTAACAAAAGTGGTGGTATCTTTTCAGGAACTTTTCTCGTTCCAGCTGTATTGAAATCAACACCATCTTAAGTACACAGGCTTTATAATAGTTTGAAGATTTTGTGGTTAGATAAAGTAATTGCAAAAATGGCTCGAATTAAAAGACCTAATAAGTCGGCTCCAAGAACAGAACAGACAGAATCGGGATCAAATGCTCAAGAGGAAGACAGACAAGTGACACAGACAGAGTCAAAAAGTGATGATGATAAAAGTGGTTCAAGTAACGGTATTAGTAGTGATGCAGAGGAAAATGCACAAAGTGAGAAACTGGCAAAATCTAAGGGTAAGAGGCCAACAGTACCTGCAAGGAGAAGTAAGCGCTTGAAAAGTATGAATGAAATGTATAGTGCAGGAAGTGCTAAAGGACACGTAATGGGGAAAAATAACAAATCAGAAACTGACACTAGCGCTAAATCCAAAAGGACAATGTATGCTGGTAGGAAAGTAAAAGCATTTGCTGTTAAGAGTTCAAATTCTCCAGGATCAGTGAAAAAACAAAGAAAGCATGTTTCCCAAGATTCAGAGCCAGATTCAAAGGACACGTGTAAAGGATTTATGGGAAGAAATAATGATGATGACTCAGATGATAGTGATGGAACTGGAGGTGGAGGTGAAGCGCATAAAAATCTATCAAATCCGAGCTCAAAACTTGTTGCATGAAACTGATTAAAGACTTTAGTACCACAATCTGATGTTGTTTTTGTTACTGTATGTGCATTTTCTTCATGGTGTATAAACCATATTGTGATAGCAGCAGACTACTTGACTCTATTTTAGAGAGCTGAAATACATGAAATGATAATAGACATTGGATTTTAACGCATGCGTTCGTTGATGAATATATTTTGAAATGTGTAGTAAAGTTGTTACTTTGTTACATCGACTACTATGCTATCTACAACTAACTCTAGATCTGCATCTTCGGTACTTTTTGAAATCTCTTCAATGGGCTTGTAAGTATAGAGCCAGGCACACACGTAGTAATACACAAGGTTTAATATTTGTATCCCAGTTACAAGCATGTAGTAGTATTGCAATCTACCTTTATTCAAATTCCTATCAGGCAGCCAATTTCTTCCATTTCGATCAGCAGTATACTTATGAACCATAGTCACCAAAAACGTTCCTGCATACTGTCCAAGTCCATTTGCAGCCCAATAAAGAGCCAATGCTGAGCTTTTCATACTTTCGGGTGACTGATCATAAATAAACTCCAATTTTCCAACTTGAAAGAATGCTTGGGCTACACCATGAAGCGAATACTGAGGAATCAACCAGAACACACTTATCGGTATCATTTGAGTTGGCTTGTCAAGCAAGTTATAATCTTGTGCTACGCGTTTCCTTTTAATCTCTACAAACGATGCAACAAATGTTGCACAAATGCTTATAATGAAGCCAACACCGATTCGTTGTAAACATGAGATGCCTGCAGGGTTTTTTGTGATGCGGGATGCGAAGGGGACAAATACGCGGTCATATAATGCAATGGTAATAATTGTGGCTAGGACATCAAAGACTGCCATAGTAGCTGGAGGTATTTCAAATGAGCTACTTTTGACTAGGTGACGGTCCATTGTCCGAGCTTGCATAAGGGTGAAGCTACTTTGGTGTGAATACGCCATTACATATATTACTCCTGTTGACACAATTGGCAAAATTCGAATGATGGATTTGAGTTCTTCGACTCTATGTACAGTAGAAATTCGCCACAGTTTTGGTGAGTTTGAAAGAAGGTCAGTGGTGTCATCTTCAGTTATTATAGCAGCCTTATCAAACCACCTTCAAAAATACATAGCAAAAATCAATGACCATTATGAACCTAATTTAGGGCTAATGCACTAGAGAGTCATTTCACTCTTTCAAAAGATCTACATGGGTCATTGAACCTTTCTTTGGAAAGCATAATGATTGTACTCTTAAAAACTTTTATAATTATACTATTATAGCTGAACTTAAAAAATAGTTACAGCTGAGTCACTTCAAAAACCAGCTGTTTTGATATTATCGATTGCAATCTTTTAAAAATTAAGTCCGTACAACTCGTTGGTTGTAATTGGTAAAAATGAAGTGAATGATGTAAATAACACTTTTCGTAAGTGTAATGAGCTTGCTATTTTAAAAGCAAACTGACCCAAATGGTTTTTCTAAAATAGTACAATGACCTTATTTAAACTTTAGACATATTGTAATTACCTCAATTGATTGGAATGAAGAAGTCGTCCATCCTTAGAAATATTTGCATCGAGTTCTTTGTTCTCATATAGAAGTTTATCATCTAATGGTACCTCAACTTTCCTCTTCTTTATAGCAGCAACAATCACTTGAATAAGTCTTACAAACGGACTTCCTTCTGGTTTTAATTTCTTGTAAATCGGAGAGCCTACTAAAAATATTAAAAATGCAACCACCATTGCAATTGTTGGAATACCAAGACCCCACCCCCAACTAACATTATCTTGTACATATACAACCAGTGTTATTGCAGATAGGCTTGATAGTGACAACAAAAAGTAGTACCAATTAAAGAAATTCCAGTTTCTTGCTTGAGTTTTCAATTTCATATTATCTAGTTGATCTGCAGCAAATGCAACAACACAAGGCCTTGTTCCACCTAACCCGATTGACGTTAACAGGAGGGATATATAGAGTACTGATAGTTGAGATTGTGACGCTTCTTTGCAGTTCATTTGGGTGGGACACTGTTGTGGTCGGAACTGTGGCAGTACTGCTGATACAGTAATGATGATCATTCCCTGAAACAGATAAATGTTTTAGAGAGATTGAAGACATCGACAAAGATGCATTTTTGTCAATTTGTGAGTGAAATGATAAATTTTTTAGAAATAATCAGTTTGGGAGTTGGTTATTCCAAACTGTTTAGCTGATTATTTCAAAAACCATAATCAGTTAAAATAAAAGGAATCTCGGTGGGAATTGAACCAGTTCGTAAACGAGCAAGGCTACGATGATGGTCCAGTAGCGACCAGCGAAAGAGTCAGCAATAAATGCACCAATAATGGGCATAAAACTAGCAGCGCCACCAAAATTAGTCAGGGTGTTGGATGCCTTCACCAATGGCAAGTTAAGTTGGTCAGTTAAGTATGTAATCAAGTTGGCATGGAAACCAGTGGCAGCGAATCTGTCACATATCTCATTTGCTGTAAAATTATCGAAAGGCTCATCAGCTTCTATATCTAATCATTTCGTATTTGATTATTATAGTTGAACTAGAAAACAAAAAGTATCATCCAATGTATTTGATATAAAGTTACTTTCATATCTGATAGGAATAAGCATGGGTACATGTACTCGACTTTAGTAAAAAATCTATACTATTTATCCAACTTATAATATTTTTACTGTATGTATCTAACTTTAAAAATCTCTATTGGATGATATATTTGATAATGTGTTAAGCTATATGGATGACATGTGGCACATTTTAGGAAAGACACGTAATCAAAAATACTGTTCAATAGAGATTTTTGAAAGTCAGATACCACTACAAAAGAAAAGACATTTGGTGACGCTTGATTTTTACTTACAAATAAGTGATTCGTCACATAATTTAAATTTTGAGGCTATTTTGACGGAAATTTGGGTGATTAACAATGTTTTAAAACCCGGGTTTTTAGTCGACCCGGAAAAGTGTTAATTTCTGGTCGGACCGGTTGGGGCGGAAGGTCGGACCGGAGTTAATAATAGTATACAGTAGTAGTATTTAGTGACTTTTTTTATTTTTTTATTTTTTTATAATTATAAATATAATTATTAATTATATCATGTATAATAATTATAATCCATAGAGTAATAAAGGGTGATGACACATCGATTCCCTTGTTATTTTTGGAATATACATCAATATAATAATTATATAATCCATAGAGTAATAAATAGTGATGACACATCAGTCAAAAATTCCCTCATTATTCTTGAAATACACAATTAATCAATATTCCCTAATTATAAATGATTAAATGTAAAAAGAAATTGTAAAAAGAAAAAAAAAAAAAAAAAAACATGAAACCCGGGTCAATGCACCGGTCCGGGTCCCGGTCCAACCCTGTCCGACCGGCCGGGTCAACCGGATCGTTGACTAGTCAACATTTTGAAAAACCCGGTTTTTTTTCGCCCGAAAATCTTTAAAAATGCGGTCCGACCGGACCGGTCGAACCGGGTCTTGAAACACCGGTGATTTAAGGTTTGTAAAATAATTAATTATTTCTACTTATAAGGGTGCACAGTGCATTTCATCGGATAAAAAGCTTTCTAAACCCTAAGTCTCGTTTTTCGCTATCGGTGATCCACACTCCCACCGGTCATTTACACCACCGCCGGCCATCTGCGCCGCCGCCGATCATCTGCGCCGCCGCCGGTCATCTGCGTTGCCGCCGATTATCTCCACCGTTGTCGGCTTAATGCATAGGCGTTGATTCTGCATCCATCCTCTTCGCTACTTCTTCTAATTTCTTCATCTTATTCGCAGAATTTAGGTATAATCTCAATTTCAGATTTCAACAAACAAAATAAAGTGTTATTGGACACTAATTACCTACATATTATCGTAATCTCACTCAATTCGTACTCAATTTAACCTAGGGTTTTCATTTTCATTTGCGATTCATTGTTAGGATTTCGGACACCAATAACGGCGATTAAAAGTTTTGTTTCTGATGTCCGTGACATCACGAGGTGTTTCGATGATGATGCCGTCATCTTAGTCTTCACGGAAAGATTGGCATGTGGTTTCCGATCATCTTGTTGAAAATTCCGGCAACGAGTTTAGGTTTTTGAATATCATACATATATTGTGTATGTATATTGTGGTTGTATTTGGTGTTAATTTATTGTAAATGTCTTGTGTGTAGTATATTGTGAGAGGAAGAGATTGGTTTCATTTGTTTGCTGATGCTTTCAAAGGTATCAAGCAGGTTTGCGTTTTGGTTGGAGTTCTCAGGTATGATTGATTAGTTTTGCTGTATTAATTCTATCCAAATTCTTGATTAGTGTATAATCATTTGACAGATTCTCATTGCCACACCCGGTCAAAAAGGGCCAAAATTAGGGGCCAATTTAAACCTTAACTAATCGTACTCGTTATGTGTTAAAACAAAAGTATCCGAATATTAGATATGTATTTATATATATATATAATACAATGAATAAGTAATAATCGCGTACAAACAAATTTAAAGGAACGCGTAATTTCAAATACGATCGTTGGTGATACAAAATTTCTTAAATAACTTAAAACTATTTTTATAGTAGTTATTTATTTGAAAATATTATGCTAAACGATAAGCATAATGATTAAACGAAAATACTTATACGTTTTATATAAAACGTAACGTACGCGACAAAAACACGCAAAACGAACCCGACAATCAAACGAAACAAATTTTATATTTTGTAAACTCAAAAAGATGTATTTGAAATAATACTTTGAGAAAAGTTAATGTTTAAATTACCGTTAACTAAAACTAAATGAACTAACGAATTTCGCTTAAATACTAAACGCGATTAACCACTTAATGACTAAAATATCTACATATTTTGGGGGACAAAAATTGTCAAGGCCATGCCTTTGGTTTGACTTGGAAACCGGCAAGCAATCACAACCATCACCATACCCTTTTTGTTTTCAAAGAAACACACAAACACTTCTTTGACTTACACACTCCTCATTCATCCAACCAACTCACTCTCATTCCTTTTTATTTTTATCTCTATCTCTCGGGTATACACAGCCCAAAAACGTCACCACTTATCCATCTTAAATCACCACAATAATCATCTTCAAAGTGCAAAAGAGGAGGAAGGAAACTAGCAACAACATCATCGTCCTCATCTTCTTCACTTCTTCTCCTTAAAGCATTGTAAGAAAACTCTTTTTATTTCACTTTCTTTCAAGAATTTAGTGTACTAACATGTTACATGTTCATAATATGAAAGATCACAAGCTAAGACATACCAAAATCTAACCCAAAACTTAAGATTTATGAAGAATACAAATCTGGCCGAAAATTTCAGTTAACTTCTAGATTTTCTATAAAATCGTGTGTGTTGAATTAGGACATGGGACCACTTGGGAAATCTTCGTATCTCAGTAAGGAACAACTTCCGTGTTGAACACTTTTGCTAGAAATGCGTAGGTTTTCCTCTAGAGACTGATTTGTAGAGAAATTTCCTGAAAAACGAGTTTCCAGACAGCTATGATCACGATTTTTTTTAAAATAGTGTGGATGTCTAAAAATCATGAAAATAATACTGGAAGTAGATGATATATGTGGGAACGTCGTGTAAAAATTTCGGATTCCATCAATAAGTTTTGTCCCCCGAAAACGAGCTCGAACGAGACGTAAAAATCTGAAAAACTGAAATTGTGGACTGTTTTTGTACACTTTAAATATCGACACTTTCGAGCTAACTATAAAACACACCGACAATTTTTCCGAGCTCTATAAACATATTTAAGGTGTTCCTAAAATTTTTAGGTCAAACCAAGAAGGTTTGACCAAAGTCAACAAAACCGACACTCGTAACGTTTTTGTCAAAAATCGAGCTTTGAAAATGCTATAGTTTTAACACGGATGAAAAAGATGTTTTTGCACTTGCAAATAAATGAAAATTTAAACTATATATATATATATATATATATATAAAATGACAAATAATGCGGACAAATATTTATAAATGTACTCTCGGATAAATATACCCCCACGAAACAACGAAATTATATACGTATAACTCGTACGTTTTATATATGTACTTTTTCAAAGTATACAATGAAACGGGTATAAAAATATTATCTTTTTGGAAATTATTATTACAAAATCATCAACAACGAAGTATACATTTTTACAAACTTAGAACGGAAATACAAATCTAACAATTGGGCATAATTTAATTAGATAAACATTAATATGGATGATATATTAGATATCCATTTACTCATTAAAATATCGCGTGTTTAGGACATTAAGAGATTCGGGGATTGTCTAGTCTACTTCGGATATATTCATTGCTCGGTGACTCAGGTGAGTCTCACGGTCCCATTTTCACTGTTTACTGTTTTTAAATTCGGGGGAGATGCAACACAAATTGTTTTAGTGATCACAAGTTATTCGGTTAGTTAATTTAATTATTAACTTGTTCATTGTTTCGGTTATTATTGTCGGTATTGATTTTCATTGTACGGTTATTGCACGAGTGTTTTAATTCGGTAAAGTCCTCATCAGTGTATGATTCATTAACTTAATAAGGCGCGATTGCTAAAGGATAGTACTATCATGGGAGTGACGTCCCCGTCCGGGTTGCTAGCTACAACCAAGTTAAAAACGGGCACTTTAGAAATTGTCAAGGGTGTATCACCAAAACGGGAGGCAAAGATCGGGTTAGGCCTTGAATCATAGCTCAGTGCAATACATGTGTCGGTTATTACATTGTTCGGAAACCTTAATAGGTTTATCATTGTTCGGTACATTGATACGCATGGTTCGGTTTACATTGTTTAATTATCGTCGGATAATCATGTTGATCACATCAATGTTTATTTTAAACCTGTGAGATTCACCAGCTTTATAGCTGACCCTTTTAGTGTTGTATTCTCAGGTGCTCAACAGTAGGATGACTCGCAGGATACGCTAGCTAGTACGAGTCACATGTATCTATTTAAACATGAAGATTTTCTAGCATCATCTTTTGTATTAATGGTTATGTATTAAAATCTTCAAAATCAATTGCGAACTCGCTATCTTTGTAAACTTATAACTTCAAAACAATGTACTACTTTTGTAATATATTATAAACGTCTCATGTAGA
Source organism: Helichrysum umbraculigerum (assembly GCA_949592205.1). Taxonomy (NCBI): domain Eukaryota; kingdom Viridiplantae; phylum Streptophyta; class Magnoliopsida; order Asterales; family Asteraceae; genus Helichrysum; species Helichrysum umbraculigerum. The sequence goes on along the minus strand of CATIUR010000001.1, from coordinate 324,749,956 downwards.
GTCGTTTGTTGTAATCTTGGTGTTTTGATATTTGATTAGTCACACCCAAATCATCGCTTCCGCAAATCATAAAATAGGGGGTGTGACACTCATTTTATTATAAGTATACTTTTGTAGGATAGATGGTATTAATATTTACTTCCTGGAATTGTAGATGTAGAGGCAAATTATTTATGCTGAAGGATTTAATCTCCTTTACTTCTAATGATGATGATGATATGTAGATCAAGTATTTGAAATATATTTAGTGTTAAAATATAAGTAACATATAGGTGCAAAAGATGTTGACTCTTACGCCTTTGGATGAATAGTGTTGACGGCGTATTAGTACACATCAATAACGAGTATAATGTTGCTCACTTGGCTATTTCTAAAGACAAAATGTGCTCGTTATTTGTTTAGGTGTTTTTGATTTGATGTTTCTTTATGGAGGTTTAAGTGCCTAACAAAGTTGTAATTTTTTCCCTCTCTTGTTGTCTTTCTGCAATTGCGCTTAAAGGAGACCATTGGTGTTGCAGTTGCACCAGACATATGGTGGAGAAGTATATATTGGGAGAAATTTGTTTACTCTTCAATGATTAATGTTGCATTCTATTGTTATTTATAGCTTTTATATAATTCAGGGATAATATTTATTTGCAGAGGGACAATCTGAAACTATAGTTAAAGGTAGAAAATGTGGTTCGAGCTTCTGTTGAAAAGGTAACTTATTTATATGCCCTATTTAAAGAAACATCTTATTAAGGATGAAATCTGTATTGCGTGAGTTTTCCAGATATTCTTTATGTTTTGATTGGCAGTCGTTACTTCTAACATAATAGTTTCAGCCCAACTCTATCATATTAGCAATATCTCCTGCAAATCAAGACATTGCAACATCTAATGCTAATAAACTTGCTAAGGTGGTGGATCCATCAGGTATACTTAGCTTATGGTTGTTGATATGTTTGTTTTTCTCCAACATACGCTTTTATTTTTTAATTTCATGTATATCATTTACAATCGTCCAACTTTCTAGGTGAGTAGACTTTTGGTGTGTTGACATAACTTGATCTGGTGGATAAAAGAACTAATGCATTAGATGTGAGAACCTTCTTTCTCCCCTTTGTTAATCTTGGTGATAGATTTCAGAAGTCGCTATTTCGATCCATTTACTTTATAATATATCTTATAATGAAACGGGCCAAATGGGTTGAGAATATAAATTGTATTTTTCATGCATTAATCATCCACATCATTATTTTAAATTTTTATATATATAATTACAATTCAATTAATTTGTTGTAACTTGTAAGTATATTTTGCACAAACCATATTTTTGGTTATATTTACTGTTTTGATTATACATACTCGTATTTCATCATCTACAAAAAGTGGGAGTAGCTATATTAAAGGAGACTTCATCGTGCTCTTGACTTCTGGCTTTGCTCAGGTTGTCAGCTGGACTGCTTTTGACTTCTGTCTATTGTAGAGTGTCTTTAAATATATGTTCGTGTATATGTTAAGAACATAAGCATTATTTTTGTGTGTCCCAAAGGTATGGGTTTGTCTGTAAGGAGGTTGTATGTTCAAGGAAAGGACATGAATGGAGGTGGAATCAATTCAAGTTTTGCAGTCTATCAGGTTGGTTGCATTGTGACCTGTGGTTTTTGTCATTTTACAAGTGCTCAAATGTATTCATGTGTGCAGGATTTTGATGGAAGACTGGAAGAGACAATGATGTTTTACTTGGATGGTCAGTTGCTCTTGGTTTTGTGAAGTTTTTCAAGTGTGGTTACTATTAGATTTTGTTTAATTATGTTTGAAGCAATGTGTTCATGCTTTTGTGAAGCTTCGTTTTTTTTTTATGCAACTTCAACAACTTGTATGACTTGTGGTTTGTGATCTTTGAATGGTGTACTCTGTTTTTTATTTCAAGTATTATAAATTATCTTACAATAAATATATGTAAAAAAATCATATATCGAGATCTAGTACAGAGTATCTTATCTATCACAATGAGGATTTGTAGGGGCTTTCCCGACGCAATTCTTGGACTTGTTAAGTCAGCGAAACCCAGAAATATGTTTAGAAAAGTCAGAGCTTTACTGACGGTATATACTGTAACTAAAACATTTGGACTTTTACTGATGGAAACTTTGAGTGAGAATAAACCTTTAGCTACCCCTTTGTTACTGACGCTTTTTTGTTGCGAAGGAGAGGACCATTTGGCTTTTACTGACGGATTTCAGACTTTTAGTGACGCATTTTCTTGGTCAGTAAATGTCACGAATTTTGTAGTTTACATACAATAGAAGTGTTTTAAGTTGGATACATACTATATACTTTTTACTAAAGTTGAGTATATTTACATATACTTATCACTATCTAATATGATCATAATGCTAACGCTAATGTTAATGCATGATTTATGTTTTGATGACATGCAGATGCGATTTTAGGGTGGGGGCAGGGTGGGCATCCGCCCCCACCAAGTTTTTACGAGTTAAGAAAAATTTCGTAGGTTTTGGTATAATCTGCATATTGCCCCCATAACTAAAAAATACAAAACACTTAAAATAATTACATTATATGTATATTTAGCCTAGTGGTGAAGAAGTGAGTCTTGCATTCAAGAGGTGTAAAGTTCAATCCCCTAGATTAGTATAGGTGTGGTCTTGATGTGCATATATGGGTGGTAGGGATTTATACCTCCTTATTGCATCTTTTTATCCTTTTTTATACCCTCTAGCTTGTTGCATCAACTTTATTTTTTTTATCCTTTCTAATTTTGTCCATGTAATTAAGAATTTGAAGTTGATGTTGAACAAAATTCACTTTGGTTCAACTAACATAGTTTCGGTCAATAAAAAAAAATTTGAGTCAATGACCATACTCGATGTACACTATAAACTTTTGCTCCCATTCAATTTTTTTTTTCTGGAACTGCCTTGATGACATGTAGAAAAGGAAGCAGATTGATTTTGTTATATTGTGTCAAAGAAGAATTAAAATAAGGACAAGGGTGGTGTCATGATAGATGCTCGTTATATTATTAGTATTTCATGGACCCTTTATGAACAATCATTAGCTGGTGAACATACGTCACCATACTGTTAATTTTATATTTACATAATCAAACCTTAACAAATCGAAAGTACCATGATGAACAAATTAATTACGATATTCTTCTAGTATGACATAAGTTGTGTTTTAAACTTAAATTAATAAACAACACTATCTTTTTTAGATTGCAGCCAAATAAAGCTCTAACGAATCGTGTTGATATGGTTATTAGCAGACAGATATCAACTAGTGTTTCACGCGGTCACATCTAGCTTCTTGTACCGTTCTATAAGAACTAAACAACTTGATGAATTATGATTTGAGGTTTAAGACTACATACCAAGGATAAAGGGCATTGTTTTGATCCCACCAAGCTTTTTTTGCTTTGCAACCTCAATAGGTTCTTCATCTTTCATGGTCTCTGCTGCAGGCTCCATATATCTTCTTGAAGTTTTTTGGAGTTTGAAGTTTGAGTAAATGTTAAGCTATCAGCAATGGTTGAATTAAACAAATATAAGCATATTGGCAAGTGAATGAATGATTAGTATTGGTGGGGTCTTGATGTGCATATATATATATGGGTGGTATAAATTTTAGCAAGACCAATTGCAAAAAACACCAAATTATTGGCCAACTTTAGGGAGCCAAGACTTCTTAACCTTAGAATCCATCTCGAACCTCTTGTTTTTTAGTCTTCAGAATTTTGTATGCAGGCTATTGTGATAAACGCAACATGTTGGGTGCAAACCCAATCCCACATCGGAAAATAAAAGAAAGTAATGTCTCCATATAAGCTCATGGGCCACTCCCTCTATCACCAATTGGTTTTAGAGTGGAACTTCAGTGGGCTTATGTGTTTGGCATGTTGTTGGGCTAAAGTATCGGTCCTAACAGTGGTATCAGAGCTACGGTTGTAGCCCGGATGTGGATGGTGCAGCGTGATGCGCGGCACGCAGTGGCGCATACCCCTCGGTTGACCTCAGCGAACGATGAGTTGATCCTGGAACCTTGTACCGAAAGTCTCCCTGATGTGGACCCAGTCAGGTCGAGTGAATAAGGTTGGATCGGGACTATCGTTGGAGGGGAGACCCAATGGACTTGGGTTTGAGGGGAGGATTGTTGCGTGCAAACCCAATCCCTCATCGGAAAATAAAGGAAAGTAATGTCTCCATATAAGCTCATGGGCTACTCCCTCTATCACCAATTGGTTTTAGAGTGGAACCTCAGTGGGCTTATGTGTTTGGCATGTTGTTGGGCTAAAGTATCGATCCTAACACAACATGTGTACAATACACAATTACACTAGTGGGCTTATGTGTTTGGCATGTTGTTGGGCTAAAGTATCGGTCCTAACACAACATGTGTACAATACACAATTACACATTAATCAACTGCCGTTTAGGGACTACATTAGTATATCTCTCTGATATAAGTTTGGCAATATGATACATATAAATAAATTAAATACTATGAGTATTCGTATGATCGAATTGTAACTTAGTTGAGAATTCATGGTAATATTCCCTAGTACAAATCGAGAATCTATTAGATGACAGAATCTATTAGGTGACCTATATATGACTTGATTATAGTATATAATATATAATATAATATAATGAGGACAAACAAAACAATAAAGCATTACTATTCATAATACTTTATCGGTTATTTAAATGACAAATTGCTAAAACTTATAATATCAAATTCACAGTGTTGTCTTGCTTGAATATAACATAAACTTTTTTAATGATACTTGTATTTCAACGAGTTTTTTTCACCCGTGCGTTGCGGCGGGATGTAAAATATGTATGATTTTAGATATACGTAGATAATTTTCTTTTCTAGCTTGCTCTTTTTACGAAACTTAAAAGAACTTCATTTTCCATGTACTAAATTGTAAGTATTAACTAACTCAAGTTTTGATTTCTCTCAAGTCGTTGGAATTGAATTTTTCCATGTGTCAAAATTGGTATCCAATTAGATAGCCAAATTAATCATTTATCGTAATTTTAACCAATCTTTCTCGAATTCGACTTAAACAGAATTCAATAATAATTTATATAGTCGATTTAGTAAACTTAAAACTAAAAACACTTAAAATATTGTAATTGTAAGTACTTGATTTATATAGTCGATTTAGTAAAACTTAAAACTAAAAACACTTAAAATATTGTAATTTTTAAGGTTTAAGTACTTGATTTTAAAAATATAAGAACACATAAAATAATAAATGGTTTTTTTGCATCGATTTCTTCATTTTGCAACATCATAATCAAATAATATATATTTAACCTTTTCCTTATAAGTATTATAACCCCTTTTGGTTGTTAGTTGGTTGGATTAATAATAAAAATTACTCTTTTAACATGGGACCACAATTTATAATCAAATATTTTCTATTAAACTATTTTTATAAGTATTTGAACCCCTTTAGTTGATAGTTGATTGGAATAATAATAAAATTCACTCTTTTAACACGAGACTACAATTTATATTTTGACTCTATTGCTAATATTCTATCAAAATAATTATAATAATAATAATTATGCTTTATCTAATACCCTTTTGATTAATTTGAAAACAAATATCTTACACCCTTATAAAGGGTTTAACCATTTTATTCAATGTCTTGCATATTGAAAGAACGAAAATGACCCGAATACCCTTATATTCAACAAAATAGACTAAACTACCCTTAGTTAATTTTAGAAACAATCTATAATATTAATTAGATTTTGTCTATAATAAACAAGTATATATTTAAAAATAACTAATGTAACATCCTCGATATGGACCTAGTTGTTTGGTATTGTTTCTTGATTTAAATTAGTATTTAAATGTGTTTGGAAATAATATTGTTTGAAATAGTTGAAATAATTGGAATAGGAGTCGAATATTCCAATGTGATAAGTAAATTATTAATTGTTGTAAATTAATATAGTTGACGGTGCAATAAAATGTTTGGACTCGCAAATGGTTTTCGGGTTCCAGACAATAGATTGAGATGGGGTATTAAATTATACCCGTATATTAAAGGCGGTTGGATGAGCCGACTTATATATATATCCTTTCCTATTTAGGAAAGTTATTCATTTTATTCTGAAACTCACAGAAACTCTCTGAAAACCTCCAAATCAAACTAGAAATCAAATCAGGAAGTTGTGATTCTCGTGAAACTTCATCATGATCAGATTATCATCATTATGCTCTTCAATCAGTAAGTATTCTTGTGTATTTAAGAATTTGATTTTGATTGAATTTGGGTAAATTGATGATTTGAGAGATTTGGATGTTAGAAACAGGTTATAAGTGTTACATATTGATTATGTGATGATATTTGAGGTTTATAACCATTTAAAAACGAGTTTTTGGTGTTTTGGGGATTAAACCCGCGAGTTAGGGTTTCTGCTGTTCGTGCTGGGCTGGGACGAGGCCAGAAGCCGGCGGCTTCTTTGGCCAAGCCGGCGGCTTGTTCTTGTTAGCCGAATGTAACATCCCAAATTTCGTAAGTGTAAATGTTATTATATTCATTTTTAATCAATTATGTGATAAATAAATGTTATATGTTAAATAAGTTAGAAAGGACTAGTAATGTAAAGGAAATTCTGTTAATAGGACTTGACATGTAAAGAAATGTTTGTTAGAGGGACTTAAGTTGTCAAGTGATGAAAGATCAGGGGTTTATATGGAATTGGCAGTATAAAACATCTGTTCTGTAATTATCTACATCATTTTTATTTCTTCAAACTCAGGAAACCACGTATTTTCCTCTGTGAAGTCGGTTTGAGTGCATCAAAAGAGAAATCAAGGGATTAGCTAGGGTTTTGTTAATCTAAAGCTTCTAGTCTTCAATTCTTATGTATTAAGGTATGTTTAACATGTTATTATGTTTAATTTGATGTTAGCTTGAAAGATTATATGAAACCCTAAGTTCATAAGTTGAAATTATATGAGTAATTGATGATGTAAGTTGTATTCTTCAATTTTCATGACCTAGAAATGGGTTTGTTGGGGTTTTAGTTAATTATTAAGTTTAAATCCGAATTTTAGGTTTTAATTTATTAAATTGATGTTACTAAAGCTTGTTAATGATGATGAGTAACATGATTCTAGTTAAAAGCTATGAAAGAAATTAAGGTTCATGAGGCTAATGATGAATATGATGGTATTTATGGGGTATATATATAATTAAGGTTGTTTAGGATTAAGAAATCTTACTTGATGATTATAGAGTGAAGTAGAACTTATTTGATTAAGTAATCACAAGACCTAATATTGGGGTTTTGATAAATGATTGGTAATTGAGATTAATGATTTTATTAATGGATTAATTATGTTAATTAACCATGGTTAAAGAATATAAAGTGATGTTGTAATTATAAGGATCATCACTTAATGAGTAATTGTGAAGTAGTGATAATTAATCATAATCATGGTGTTATGTAGAGATTATATATCTATGTGTATAGTTTGATTTAAAGTTAAACTTAGTCAACCTAATATGGTGATGGGTTGATAAAATTGATAAGTTAATATTGATGATTATTAGTTGTTAAAAGTGTTTATATACTATATGTGCTAGGTGATCAAGAGTGATGGCATCTTAATCAAGTATGAAACCATGGAGTCACCTAATTGCTTAAATCTCAAATCTCAAAGGTGAGTAATATGAGGAATTAAATAGATAATGAATGTGTAATATCGGATTGCTTCTAAGCATGAGATATTACACAATTATGTGAATTATTTGGTTGTGAATTTTTAAGGTTCAATTGAATTATATCTTGTTGATGTATGTTGATATGTGTTGATATATTATTGAGCAATCGTTGAAATGTGTTGGAAAAGCTATTATGATATAGCTTTGAATTGTGATAAAGAAATTGTTGTATGTGATAAATGAATTATGTGTATTAGGAATTTCGGAGATTGATTATATTATATATTGTTACTTATGATCATTTTGATGAATAATTGAGAGTGTTGATACTAACTTTGGTAAAGTAGTGCATATTCTATTACTTGGAAGGGCCGGTAATGGATATGGCACTTATTTGATATATTGAATGATATACCGGGGTGTAGGCCCGAAGATGCTGATTTTCTGCAGGAATTGGCATAATTATGGATCCATAATAGTTATGTTTACATATTCCATTGAACTTATGTTCTCGATGCTCATAAGGCGTGGATATGTTTATGAGATGATATGTTGGGTTGCGGCCCAAAACAAGTACAATTGCTCAAGTTGATATAACTAGTTGAGACTATGATATGTGAAGCTTATGTGTTATGTGAAAGTCATTGTTTATTTAATTGCTTATATTATTCACTAAGCTTAGGCTTACTCATTTCAGTTGTTTAAATTTTGTAGGTGATTGGCTTAAAGGTGTTATTGGATAGCTTGTTTATATATGGTCGATATGGGACACGTGGAATGGAGCTTTACAATATGGTTGGACAAGCTCCTATCTCTTTTAAATTATCGTTGTGGTAAACTTGTATCAATCACCCAATCAAATAGCAATCTATGAAAAAGTTTTCACTCGATTATTTTAAAAGAATGTTTGACTAGAAAGTCAACAAGAATTATTCAAGTCAAAGTCAAAATATTAATAGTTTTTACAAATTGATCATATATAATGTTTGATATAGAAAATGGTTCAAAATTTTCAGGGTGTTTCAAGTTGGTATCAGAGCGATGGTTTGAGAGAATTAGGTAATCCACGATAGGATTCCTAAACTTAAACCAATATGAAATGCATGATTTATTTGCTAATTATATGTAGCAGTAAAGTATGGTAAAGTAAACTGATATGACTCTCTATCGTGAAGTGTTTGGTAGCTATTATGTATTAAAGTAGTAATATGAAGTTAAATGAGATGTTAATATATCTCAATTAAGATAATGGAAGTCATATGGTTAATTGAATTAGAAAGTGTATAATGGTTGAAAAGTCCATCTTTGACTTGGAAAAGTCAAAGTTAAATGAGGTAGTGTCAATATGGGTAAAGGTTATGTTTTAGAGTGGTAAATGTGATTAGATGTTCATGTGAAGGGTATTGATCATAGTTTTGGTGAAATTATGATCAAGAGGTCAAAAGTCGTATTTTGGTCCAAGAATGTGGTTATGAGTCTTCAATCATGACATGGAGTCAATTCGGATTGAAATGGCAAGTTGGTGTGGGTAATGTGGTGGATTTTGGTAAGAGTGTCCATTTGGACCCCCAAACGGGTCAAAGAGTTAAAACGAAATAGAATGAGTGTATGAGGGTGATGAATATGCCCACACGTCACAAATGTATATAGGAATATGTTGGCAAATGGTTGAAGTCAGAAACCAAGCCATTTGGAATATGGCGTGTCAACGGAAATGGTCAAAAATGACCATAAAGTGGTCATTAGTCCAAAACGCAATAAGACGTAAAATTTCAAAAAGTGGAAATTGGGAAATGTTTGAAATGTCATATTACACGTGCCTGCAAAATTTCATGGTCATTAGACTTGTCATTTTCAAGATATGCACGTTTAAAGTTCGATAAATGGTAATTAAGTGTGCAGGCTTGATTCCCGGGGAATGAGATTCATTCCTGGGGAATCCGAAGTATGATGGTAACAGCACGCTTGATTCCCGGAGAATGGGAGTCATTCCTGGGGAATCCGAATCAAATTGCTAACAGCATGCCTGATTCCTGAGGAATGGGAGTCATTCCTGGGGAATCTCTTATAAATTCAACATTTTCTTATTTAATTTCTTATTTGATTGAGGGAATGGTACAACAAGTCTACAATGTCATATTTTAAACGCGGGACCTTATTTTGAGCTTTTGGCTTATGTTTTGGATTGGGCTTTTGTTTCTTTCAACCCAGGGATCATTTAGAACTTGTTTTAAGAAGCCCACATACTCTTATCGGGTATGAGTTATTTTAAGCTGTGTATTACGTCATATTGTTAATTGTTACCAACTGTTATTGTTGGTTAACATCAATTATTGAATTATGTGGACTAATTGAAATATGAGGAAGTATTTGAATCATGTAGAATATTACAAGTAAGTTGAATTAAGCATTATAAGAGTTTGCACGATAAGTACATGAGCTTACATCTATGTGATAATTAAATATGAAATGCTCAATTGTTATTCAACTAATGAAGTATCTATTGATAAATATGTGTTGAATATTACACATGATGTTGACAGAATAATTGATACTAAATATCATATAATATACTATCAGTATTAATTGCTGCACTAGTGCTTGATATGGAATCAGGTACTAAAGGTGTTGATTGATGTAATTGTGTTAGACATTATACCTATACTAATTGGATAGTGAGAAAGGTGTTAAATATATATGTGATTACTATACTTACCTGATCATATGATTAGATTCACACTCAAGGTGAAAATTGTAAAAGTGTAGCAAGTTGATGTTTGATTGTGCCTGTTATAAAGGTGCTAGTCGATGTGTGCAAATGGTTGATGTTTGTGTTATGATATATGTGATGATAATGATTGATAGTATGAAGTGGTCTGGAAATGAAGTGTAAATGACATAATATAAGACGCCTGATCAACGTATTTATATTATGCCATTTCACATGGAGTTGTTGAGGCTACCAAGTACTAGAGAAATTTGATGTGATGGTTAATATAATATAGTATTAAACCACTAAAACTATTGTTTTGACGTGGTACCTATTGTGAAAGAGATATATGTGTGATTAATTGCAACTAGTTATAAGTGAAATGTGAAATGAGCTAATGTAGAGGTCAGATTGCGGTTAGCATTATGTTGGTATGGTTAAATGGGTGCTTAATAAAGGCACATTATGTTGATTGAAGTGCTATGCTATATAGCATGAGTAATAAGTGATGTTGATTTAGCATTCAAGTCAATGTGATTGAGTGCCAAAGGATTATGTGATTTTAAGATTTGACCTCTACATGTTGCTTACTCAAAGGTGTTAATTGTTATATGATTTGGATTTATTTCAAGTCAAAGGTTTTATACAACTCAATGGTAGTTGTAATTGCAAATTGTAAATCAGTAAATAATTAGTTGCAAAAGTAGAGAATTCTAGCAATCTGTTAGCTAAAGAGATATGCGATTATTAGCTAAATTGCTAGTTATGAATTGAGTTAAACTTTTATTGCCAATGGGCATGTTGTGGTATTTATTACCACTATTGTTATTATTGTAGCAATGAGATGTTCACATGACTATATGATTAACTTGTTTTAAATGATTATGTGTTTTGAATTATTTACGTGGCTAATTAAAATGTTCATGTAAGTGGTCATTAATATGGCAAAAGAAAAGGTATATGCACAGTATATGTGCATGTGGAAAGAATTGAAAACATGTATTTATATTTATAAGTTGCTCACTGGAGCAACGTCTGATGTGTGTATCTATTGTAATTAAGTAATTAATGATGCTACCCTTGTGTTGGATATTCCAATTAGAGGATATATCTAATGTTGATTGTAGTACCAGTATGGTTATATTATAGTCTTTTGACATTAACATGGAAATAATGGAACAGTTTTAAGACAGGTTGTTGATTCAGTACTTATGTATGATATGATTATAATGTATTGAGATACATTTCACAGGATTTCATTTTGTTAATACAATGAGAGGATTATCTCAATTATGATTTGGGAATTATAATTGTTGTCTTGTGAGAAATATTACTTGGATGGCACTACAGGACATCGATTGTACAGAATTTTTTTAAAGTTTCGATATATCCTCAAGGAGTTGTTAAACTGATTCAGTATTGATGGATTTGACATTATTCGAGAAAGATTTGTGACAGGATTTCCTTATACATGATTGAAGATTTCCCTAACTTAATGGATTGATTGAAAACTATTAACTTGAGACAATGATGACTATTCAGTCTTGCGTTTAAATCCCTTTTGATTGTGAATTTGAGAGATGATTTTATTGAAACCATTATATTGATGGATTATCATGAAAACGGATATGACATGGTTTATGGATTGTGACATGTTGCTTCAAGTAAAAGCTGAGTATTGAGTATTCTATGGATTTGAGATGATTTTACAGGTTCAAAAAGAACGGAAAATCTATTAATGGGATTTATAACTAAATTTTTCCAGACTGGTATGGAACGACGAAACTCCCATGGAGGTTATGAGATGATTGAACCCTATTAGGATATCATCATGAGAGTATGAAATGTTTAAAACTTGTGAGATATAGGAATGTATGGAACTAAAAGGATAGATTTAGTAAGTACATGAGTGATATACATTCATGTTATGAATTAGTTGAGTAAGTAAAGTCTTGTATATATAATTAAATGTTTTCCACATACTTGGAGAAAGTATTAATATGAATCCATACGAGCGACATTCGTGAGGACACGAATGAGACAAGTGGGGGAGAGTTGTAACATCCCAAATTTCGTAAGTGTAAATGTTATTATATTCATTTTTAATCAATTATGTGATAAATAAATGTTATATGTTAAATAAGTTAGAAAGGACTAGTAATGTAAAGGAAATTCTGTTAATAGGACTTGACATGTAAAGAAATGTTTGTTAGAGGGACTTAAGTTGTCAAGTGATGAAAGATCAGGGGTTTATATGGAATTGGCAGTATAAAATATCTGTTCTGTAATTATCTACATCATTTTTATTTCTTCAAACTCAGGAAACCACGTATTTTCCTCTGTGAAGTCGGTTTGAGTGCATCAAAAGAGAAATCAAGGGATTAGCTAGGGTTTTGTTAATCTAAAGCTTCTAGTCTTCAATTCTTATGTATTAAGGTATGTTTAACATGTTATTATGTTTAATTTGATGTTAGCTTGAAAGATTATATGAAACCCTAAGTTCATAAGTTGAAATTATATGAGTAATTGATGATGTAAGTTGTATTCTTCAATTTTCATGACCTAGAAATGGGTTTGTTGGGGTTTTAGTTAATTATTAAGTTTAAATCCGAATTTTAGGTTTTAATTTATTAAATTGATGTTACTAAAGCTTGTTAATGATGATGAGTAACATGATTCTAGTTAAAAGCTATGAAAGAAATTAAGGTTCATGAGGCTAATGATGAATATGATGGTATTTATGGGGTATATATATAATTAAGGTTGTTTAGGATTAAGAAATCTTACTTGATGATTATAGAGTGAAGTAGAACTTATTTGATTAAGTAATCACAAGACCTAATATTGGGGTTTTGATAAATGATTGGTAATTGAGATTAATGATTTTATTAATGGATTAATTATGTTAATTAACCATGGTTAAAGAATATAAAGTGATGTTGTAATTATAAGGATCATCACTTAATGAGTAATTGTGAAGTAGTGATAATTAATCATAATCATGGTGTTATGTAGAGATTATATATCTATGTGTATAGTTTGATTTAAAGTTAAACTTAGTCAACCTAATATGGTGATGGGTTGATAAAATTGATAAGTTAATATTGATGATTATTAGTTGTTAAAAGTGTTTATATACTATATGTGCTAGGTGATCAAGAGTGATGGCATCTTAATCAAGTATGAAACCATGGAGTCACCTAATTGCTTAAATCTCAAATCTCAAAGGTGAGTAATATGAGGAATTAAATAGATAATGAATGTGTAATATCGGATTGCTTCTAAGCATGAGATATTACACAATTATGTGAATTATTTGGTTGTGAATTTTTAAGGTTCAATTGAATTATATCTTGTTGATGTATGTTGATATGTGTTGATATATTATTGAGCAATCGTTGAAATGTGTTGGAAAAGCTATTATGATATAGCTTTGAATTGTGATAAAGAAATTGTTGTATGTGATAAATGAATTATGTGTATTAGGAATTTCGGAGATTGATTATATTATATATTGTTACTTATGATCATTTTGATGAATAATTGAGAGTGTTGATACTAACTTTGGTAAAGTAGTGCATATTCTATTACTTGGAAGGGCCGGTAATGGATATGGCACTTATTTGATATATTGAATGATATACCGGGGTGTAGGCCCGAAGATGCTGATTTTCTGCAGGAATTGGCATAATTATGGATCCATAATAGTTATGTTTACATATTCCATTGAACTTATGTTCTCGATGCTCATAAGGCGTGGATATGTTTATGAGATGATATGTTGGGTTGCGGCCCAAAACAAGTACAATTGCTCAAGTTGATATAACTAGTTGAGACTATGATATGTGAAGCTTATGTGTTATGTGAAAGTCATTGTTTATTTAATTGCTTATATTATTCACTAAGCTTAGGCTTACTCCTTTCAGTTGTTTAAATTTTGTAGGTGATTGGCTTAAAGGTGTTATTGGATAGCTTGTTTATATATGGTCGATATGGGACACGTGGAATGGAGCTTTACAATATGGTTGGACAAGCTCCTATCTCTTTTAAATTATCGTTGTGGTAAACTTGTATCAATCACCCAATCAAATAGCAATCTATGAAAAAGTTTTCACTCGATTATTTTAAAAGAATGTTTGACTAGAAAGTCAACAAGAATTATTCAAGTCAAAGTCAAAATATTAATAGTTTTTACAAATTGATCATATATAATGTTTGATATAGAAAATGGTTCAAAATTTTCAGGGTGTTTCACCGAAGCCGGCGGCTTCATAAGCCAAGCCGGCGGCTTGTGATGTTTTGTAGGAAACCGGCGGGTATAAACCCGACCCGGCGGTTGGTATAAGCTTTAAAACGGGTTTTAGTTCTGTTACCACATTTGGTAAATTACCCGGCGGTTGTTGAAGTGAAGCCGGCGGGTGATGTTAGGAAGCCGGCGGCTTCTAGGAGGAAGCCGGCGGCTTGAAGGGCAGGTACAACATTTCTTGTTTGTTTGTAAATAAGTAATATGATTGCTAATTGATATATGTTAATAGATGATAATGATTATATTATAAATCATTAGTGGATAGTTAGGAACTAGTAATCTTGATGTAGATTATGTTAAGTTCCTAATGTTAAAGATTGATATAAGTTCAGTATTTATGATTTGATTACTAACTTATATTTGATTGGTTGATTCTCAGATGTGGAGAAGGCTCAGTGATATTAGACTACTGAGTGGAGGTCTGAGGTAGTCGGTGAGTGGATCTGTAACCTCAGTGTGATTTAGTTGTAATGATTTGATTTACAACAAGTAATTATAGTATTACTTTGATAGAATGTAATTGTTGAGATATCTTGCCATGATAGTTTGACTAGTTGCTTACTTGGCTGTTTGAGCTAGTATGTAAGATTCTGAGGTCAACTTGACTTGACAGTTGGACTTGGTTGTTATTGTAGACGACAGGAGATCTTGAAACTTGAAATGTTGGTTTGGAGATCTAGGTCGTGTGTGATTAACAACTGGTTATCGGTAATTCTGTATAGGCCAATACAGATGATTGATAAGAGTTCCTTGATTACCAAACCGGTATTAGGGTATCTCAGGAGCCACCGATCCTCATGACGATTGATAATGTTTGATTGGTGTAGCTTGACATTGATTGGATGTCGAGTCAATGATTGATTTTCTGTTTATTGTTATTTGATGTAAACAGATTGTTATGCTAGGTTGGACTGTTGTTATTGGTTCACTCGCTTAGCGTTGTGCTAACCCCTCCACAGTTCTTCCTGCAGGTTAAATATATGGGACATATTGGGCAGGGCAGGAAGTTGTTGGACTGGATGGAATGTTTGACAGGCTGTTACTCTGATGATATGTTGATAACTAAATATATGTTTTGAATTATATAACACCGAGTTGGTTGGAATGTCATGTAATAAGTTTGAAAAAGTTTATTGACATTTCGAGTACATTGATAGTATGTTTTAAATATACGCTTCCGAGTCGCCATTATTATATAAATTGTTTGAAATGAAACGAGGGGTGTTATAAGCTGGTATCAGAGCAATAGTTTGGGTGAATTGGACTTGATAGAATGTTCAATCCTAAACTTTGATGAGTTGAGTCAAACATTCCAGTGGGTGTGGGTTTAGTTGATTAGTGAATGTGTAAGAAAGTGATTAGTTGAATATGTACTAACCCTTAACAAGTTGTGAAGTTGTTGTTTGATTGCAGAGACGGAGGAACATGAGTATCTGATTAGCATATTTCATGTTTCCTCAATACTCGTTGGCTTAAGATTGCCAGGTAATCTTCGATAAGCCTATGTTAATTTAAATTAACTTGAATTGTTTACTCTGTTATGTTGAGTAAGCTTTGTTGTGAAGTTAATTTAGTCAGACTGATATGATTCCCCAGTTTTGAGTCAACTAATGATTGTTATAGGTTGACATGAGGATAGAGGTATTGAATGGGATACTCATTGTGGTGGTTATTTCTGATTGAATTGAAAATGCAGAAATGTGATTAAATGAGTAGATAAAGAGTTGATTAAGGTTTAACATGATTGATGTTGGAACCTAAGGAGTGTCTTTATTGGTGAGACAAAATAATTGATAGTATTATATTAGTAGATTGATCACAAGGTGTGATTTGAATCCTGTTTAAGGATAGTGGTGTCATTTGATTTGAGAATGACTGCTATTTGAGAAAATATGTGTTTATGTGACTATATGATATGTGTTGACTATAGTTAAACACTTGATCAAAACCATGACTGATAGGTTTATAAGAAATAGGGCTTATGATAAAGCTAAATTGAATTGGGAAGTGATAGATCTTTCTGGTCAATTGTGAACTAATAAATGAAATGTTTTTATAGTAACATGATTGAGTAGGCTTGTTGTGACAGTGATGCTTGATAGTATAGCATATGTCAAAGTGATGATAATTAATTAAGATGTGTCTTGAATTTTGGAGTAAATAAGGACATTGATTAGTGTTAAGTATTGAAACTATGATGACGAGTTATCATGTGTTTGAGGTTTCAGATAAGTGATATACTGAGTAATTCAGTTGTTGAAAATTAGAACATTGTGTGTATGTGAGATGACTTGCATATGTAAGGTTGAATATGTAAAGTAGTAAGCTGATTTTGAGTATGTATCAGCTGTTAGAAACTATTAAATAGATGTTGATTGATTTGAAATCATAAAGTATTTAATATATATGAGATAAGAGTAGATCACATTGATAATTATAATGTAGAGTAGCCTGAGAATGGATTGTGAAGAACATAATCTTGCAACGCCTGATCACCGTTGTTA
This sequence comes from Helichrysum umbraculigerum, assembly GCA_949592205.1. Taxonomy (NCBI): domain Eukaryota; kingdom Viridiplantae; phylum Streptophyta; class Magnoliopsida; order Asterales; family Asteraceae; genus Helichrysum; species Helichrysum umbraculigerum. The sequence continues at coordinate 324,732,731 of CATIUR010000001.1, read as the reverse complement.
TATTATGTTGTGTCACATGAACTTGTTGAGGCTACTTGGTATAAAAGAAATGTAATGTGATTTTGGAAATGGAGCATGATAGTATGCTAAGTTGTTTAATAATTGTTTTGATAAGAAAACAATCAGTTGATAGAACTGTGACCTTTAGACTGTAAAGGTGAGAGTGTAAATGATAGTTGTCATTGATAGAGGCTTTGATGATAAACCTAATTAACAAATTTGATTTTGTTGAATGAGTAATTGTGATTGATTTTGATAGATTACTTGTAGATGAATTTGATAGTGTTTAAAGGGGTCACTATTTTGTATTTAGCTTGTATGATGCCAAAGTTGAAATAGGTTGATATTGCCTTGCTTGAGGAATTTCTAGTATTATTGAATGTAATAATTTAAAATATATGTTTGAAGGTGAACATATAAGATGAAATGGTTTGTTATGAGTTAATATGGATGGTATGTTAACTTTGAAAGTCAAACCATGAATAGAGAATTGTGTATAAAATTAATTGCTTGTGATTGGTTTGAGGATAGGTCAAACTTGAGAAACAGCAGTTAGAAGATTTTATTGATTGGTTGATTGAGATCAAGGTTGACACATAGTCAACTGTTTGAGTTGAAATAGTCTAACATAGATTGAAATGTTATGATTGTGTGGAATGTGATTGAATTCCTAGATTGGTCACATTATGTTGAAACGGGTCATTGAAAATCCAAAGGAGATAGATGAATGATCTAAGTTTGTGAGACTTGAGTTATTACTTAAAGCTAGTATTAAGTAATTGAAATAGTGTTAAGTATAATTGAGTATTCAGTTGGGTAAAGTTAATATTTGAACTGAATATGTGTTGAAAAAATTATACAGATATGAAGTCATTGTTTGATATGACAGTTATAATTTGCTAAGATATGTTAGAATAATTAATTCACATTGAATCTTACCAGTGTATGAGGCTTGTGATGATAGCTTTGATTTGGTAAGAATGTGAGATAAGAAATAATTGAAAGTTATTATTAATAGTTGCATAGGTTGATTTGTACCTCATGGTGAGTTACTTAAGTACTGGAAGAATTGAATGGATTCTTTTGTTATTTATTGATAGTATATGAATAAAGTAAGTGGTAAATTGGGATTAGATCCAAATAAGAAATGATATGAAAGGATATCTGGAAGTTGAACTGTGTTAAATGTCTAGTTTGACCTTGGTTGATAAATTGAGGAATATGAATTGAAAAGTTGTTCATATTTTGAGAAATTAGGTATGTGTGTATAGTTGAATGTGTAGAAGTAAGGGAAACCTTGAAATTGGTAGGTGATGAGTGTATTCATCAAACTTTTCTTATAAGTTTGGACTAAATTGTTTAAGTTATATACGATGTATTATGTATATAAATGAAACATAGAGTTGGTGATTGTTCCATGTTCTGTAGTATGGATATGTGATGACTAGTAGTACTGAGAAGGCTTGATAAAGACTTTAACAGTCTGAATGGCCTAGGGGGTAAGATGAAATGGAATTGATGTGTATGTGTCCATTTTAGAAAATACCTGAAATTGTGTAGGCATGTATGTGTGGTATACATGATAATAAATGGCATGATAAGTTTTAATAGATTGAATTAAAATGTGCCATATAATATGTGGAGGTCAGTTAATTGTGATTAACTTTATATAGATTTTGTTGGAAATGTGTTGAAAGGTAGCACATTTTGATAATGTGATATTGTGATGCTTGACCTGTAGTATCATAATATGTAGATTAAGACTGACTTAGTTGCTAGATTGACGGGATCTAGTGTTGAATGATTGGGTGGTTAAAGTTGTATAAATTCTAATTGCTTGTGATTAGTAGTTTAAGATTGTAAAGTTGAATTGAAATAACTGGTTGCTAAGAGAATATTATTGATGTCTTACCAGTTTAAGTAATAAATAAGTTTTAACTTGATGGTTAGTTAGACTTTGGAGATACATAGTAAGTATTGATGGGTATACTGTAGTGTATAATCATTAGTGTTGTGATTATTGGTTGTGTAAATTGTTGTTGTTGACAATTGATAGATTGTAATGAAAGGAGTTACAAGCAGAAATAAGTCAAAGTAGAGGTTGGTTGAATGTAGGTAATATTTGATTGTGGTACTATTGTTGATTGAGCAAAGTACTTGTTGATTGTAGTTTTACCTACTGAGTGTGACCTCTGCTGTGCTTATTAAGGTGATATGAATCTGGATTACTTCTAAGTAAAGGATTTCATATGATAGTGATAATGATATGTGAATATGATAGGTTGTTCAAAAGAGTATAGGTATAAAACTTTTGGATGAAAAGTTGACCTAGATTTGAATTTCAAATCTTTGATGGTAGAGATTTAAGATTGTGATCTGTATATTAGACTGATTGTTGGTCGTAAGCTGAATTATATTTCAGTGTTGCTAGGTACATTGTGGTTTAATAAACACTGTTGTTGTGATATTGTTATTGCTGTTTTATTGTTAACAGTGATAAATAGTGGAAATAGGTTAAGGATTTTAGCACATTGCTAATTTCTGGTTGTATAAACCTATTAAGTGATGTTAAGTTTTACTTGTTGATCAAGTGATTATAGGTTTCACTTGTTGAAGTAAGTGGTTGCCTATAAGATATATCTGATTGATGATATTGATTAGATGCACTGAATGTGTGCGTACGAAAAGACAGAAGCATGTTCATGGGAACATGTGCATGTGGAAAGAATTCAAACAGTCTAAGTATAGTTGTAAGTTGCTATTGAGGACAAATGTTTGCTAAGATGTATGTGATTATATCATATTAGTTAGATTGATTGAGGTTAGATTTCGGGGACGAAATCTCTTTAAGGGGGGAAGAGTTGTAACATCCTCGATATGGACCTAGTTGTTTGGTATTGTTTCTTGATTTAAATTAGTATTTAAATGTGTTTGGAAATAATATTGTTTGAAATAGTTGAAATAATTGGAATAGGAGTCGAATATTCCAATGTGATAAGTAAATTATTAATTGTTGTAAATTAATATAGTTGACGGTGCAATAAAATGTTTGGACTCGCAAATGGTTTTCGGGTTCCAGACAATAGATTGAGATGGGGTATTAAATTATACCCGTATATTGAAGGCGGTTGGATGAGCCGACTTATATATATATCCTTTCCTATTTAGGAAAGTTATTCATTTTATTCTGAAACTCACAGAAACTCTCTGAAAACCTCCAAATCAAACTAGAAATCAAATCAGGAAGTTGTGATTCTCGTGAAACTTCATCATGATCAGATTATCATCATTATGCTCTTCAATCAGTAAGTATTCTTGTGTATTTAAGAATTTGATTTTGATTGAATTTGGGTAAATTGATGATTTGAGAGATTTGGATGTTAGAAACAGGTTATAAGTGTTACATATTGATTATGTGATGATATTTGAGGTTTATAACCGTTTAAAAACGAGTTTTTGGTGTTTTGGGGATTAAACCCGCGAGTTAGGGTTTCTGCTGTTCGTGCTGGGCTGGGACGAGGCCAGAAGCCGGCGGCTTCTTTGGCCAAGCCGGCGGCTTGTTCTTGTTAGCCGAAGCCGGCGGCTTCATAAGCCAAGCCGGCGGCTTGTGATGTTTTGTAGGAAACCGGCGGGTATAAACCCGACCCGGCGGTTGGTATAAGCTTTAAAACGGGTTTTAGTTCTGTTACCACATTTGGTAAATTACCCAGCGGTTGTTGAAGTGAAGCCGGCGGGTGATGTTAGGAAGCCGGCGGCTTCTAGGAGGAAGCCGACGGCTTGAAGGGCAGGTACAACATTTCTTGTTTGTTTGTAAATAAGTAATATGATTGCTAATTGATATATGTTAATAGATGATAATGATTATATTATAAATCATTAGTGGATAGTTAGGAACTAGTAATCTTGATGTAGATTATGTTAAGTTCCTAATGTTAAAGATTGATATAAGTTCAGTATTTATGATTTGATTACTAACTTATATTTGATTGGTTGATTCTCAGATGTGGAGAAGGCTCAGTGATATTAGACTACTGAGTGGAGGTCTGAGGTAGTCGGTGAGTGGATCTGTAACCTCAGTGTGATTTAGTTGTAATGATTTGATTTACAACAAGTAATTATAGTATTACTTTGATAGAATGTAATTGTTGAGATATCTTGCCATGATAGTTTGACTAGTTGCTTACTTGGCTGTTTGAGCTAGTATGTAAGATTCTGAGGTCAACTTGACTTGACAGTTGGACTTGGTTGTTATTGTAGACGACAGGAGATCTTGAAACTTGAAATGTTGGTTTGGAGATCTAGGTCGTGTGTGATTAACAACTGGTTATCGGTAATTCTGTATAGGCCAATACAGATGATTGATAAGAGTTCCTTGATTATCAAACCGGTATTAGGGTATCTCAGGAGCCACCGATCCTCATGACGATTGATAATGTTTGATTGGTGTAGCTTGACATTGATTGAATGTTGAGTCAATGATTGATTTTCTGTTTATTGTTATTTGATGTAAACAGATTGTTATGCTAGGTTGGACTGTTGTTATTGGTTCACTCGCTTAGCGTTGTGCTAACCCCACCACAGTTCTTCCTGCAGGTTAAATATATGGGACATATTGGGCAGGGCAGGAAGTTGTTGGACTGGATGGAATGTTTGACAGGCTGTTACTCTGATGATATGTTGATAACTAAATATATGTTTTGAATTATATAACACCGAGTTGGTTGGAATGTCATGTATTAAATTTGAAAAAGTTTATTGACATTTTGAGTACATTGATAGTATGTTTTAAATATACGCTTCCGAGTCGCAAATATTATATTAAATGTTTGAAATTAACGAGGGGTGTTATAACTAAAACCTATAAATAAACTGAATCATCAATAACGAAAATTAAAATATACATATCCATTTAAATTAAAAACAAGAAATTTTAACAACATATAATGGAATTTACTTTATTAATACTTATATTACGATATTAAACTGAATAATTACCCTGCTGCTTTGCGCGGGCATCTGCTAGTTACATTTAAAAAGTTTAACATGCGCTATCGTAAATTGTTATTAGATATTTATGGTTTTGTTTGTATTTTTTTCTTATTAATACATTTCACATCAAATGTATTTATTTATTTATACTAATTTATATGTAGAAAAGATAATTCATACCTTTTTTACTTTTATTTATGCTTATTTATATAGAAAAGAGTATTCATACTGTTTTGGCAAACTCTCCACCCCTTACTTATAAATATATATATATATATATATATATATATATATATATATATATATATATATATAGGGTAGTGATCAAGAGGGAAGTGTCTTTTTGGGGGGAAGGGGGGAAGCGTTAGTACGCATCAGGAAGCATATTACAATTATCAATCAAAACGTCAACAAAAAATTATTTTAATCGGTAAATAGTAATCAAAATCGATGCTATAAAGAATATTTTAACGAATGAATTTCATTTTTAAGTCATAACATTAATTGATGAATATTTATTTAATTAATTGTTAAGATGCAGTGTGATGCATATTAACTAAGATGTATCGCGATGCATCGTAAAACTTCACATTATTTGAAAAATATTTTTATTGTTAAGATGCATCACAATGCAGATTAACTAATATGCACCGCGATGCATCTTAACGGATTTGGATCAAATATTCATAAATCGATATTATAACTTGAAGAAAAAATTTATCAAGGAAGCTTAACATTTATAACATCGATTCTGATTAACATTTACTAAATTTCAGTTTGCTTTTTTCGAGATTAGTATAGGTGAAGGTAATATGCTTCCTGATGCGTACTAACGCTTCCCCCTTCCCTCAAAAAATGGACTTCCCTCTGGATCATGCCACTATATATATATATATATATATATATATATATATATATATCTATATCTATATCTATTGAGTTGCTATAGTGATTTAGTGAGTTGGAATAGGTTATGAATAGCATCAATTACCTTTGGTAATATGCTTATTTATGTAGAAAAGAGTATTCATATTTTTTTTTTGACTAACTCTCCACCTCATACTTATTATTTTATTTTTTTTATTTATTGAGTTGCTATAGTGATGTAGTGAGTTGGAATAAGTTATGAATAGTATCAATTAGTTTTGTTAATTGTGATAATACTTTGCATTATGAGCATTATATATTGTAGTAATAAACAACCTAGAATGACTGATCTGCTGATTGCTTGATTGGGACCATCTTCTGAACCTAATCCCAATTAACTAATGTTTTCTTTTAAGGAAGAAGTTAGAAAAATGGAAAAGATTGTGATGTGCGTCACAAGCTGCTCGCTTATGGCTTATTTAATAGGACTGAAACATAACAAAGATACATCTGTGACTCGGTATATGGTTATTTATTAGTACTAATGTTTCTGCTGAACATGAACAAACATAATCCGAAGAGGGTGAACTTATGAAAACTAAAACTAAAGAAAAAAAAAACATTCAGGTTGTAATTAACTCCATAAATATCTCTAGTCTTTATCTTCATCTTCAATAACACAAGGCGGCTTTATCAAATACATCCAAAGTTTATAACGTCGTTATTTGTTGTTGTTTTTCTTCAATAATGATGGTATGGGGTAACTAGTAAAGGGCCCTCCAGGTTCCCTTGGGACAATATTTGCTAGGTTCATTTGTGTCATTTGCAGACTGCTAGTGATACTTTGAAATTGTTGATAGTATAATATCTTAAGCTGGATGTTATATGAAACCACCTAGAGATGGATCAAACTTCCTGAATCTGTGGTTATTAGATTGTTTAACGTCTTTTCGAACAATATATAAGTTGTTTGTTGATCAACAACGGTATAATGTTACTTGACTAAACGTAATTTCATTAGTATTTTTTGGAATTATATTATCCAATTCTCCATCTTGGCATCTTTAATACCCTTTTACCCAGTAATAAAATAGTTCCATAACTAATATGGGAGAACTCAATTATTGCATAAAGTTATGCTCTTTACATACATTGTTTTCTATGTACAATTTTATTGTATAAAAATTATATTCTCCTTCTCGTTTAAAAGACAAAAGAAGAGTCAGTGTACTTTGAACCTTTATAAGTACTTTGATACTTTGAACCTTTATAAGTACTTTGAACCTTTATAAGGAAACAACCATATGTCTATACCTTTTGCATCTAAACACACTCCTTCAATGAATAGTATAACACCCCTCGTTTCATTTCAAACAATTTATATAATAATGGCGACTCGGAAGCGTATATTTAAAACATACTATCAATGTACTCGAAATGTCAATAAACTTTTTCAAACTTATTACATGACATTTCAACAAACTCGGTGTTATATAATTCAAAACATCTCTTTAGTTATCCAAATAACATCAGAGTAACAGCCTGTCAAACATTCCATCAATTCCAAACACTTCCTGCCCTGCCCAATATGTCCCCTCTATTTTAACCTGCAGGAAGAACTGTGGTGGGGTTAGCATAAAGCTAAGTGAATGAAACTATAAGCAACAGTACAACCTAGCATAACAATCTGTTTACATCAAATCACAATAAACAGAAAATCAATCATTCACTCGACATCCAATCAATGTCAAGCTACACCAATCAAACATTATAAATCATCATGAGGACCGGTGGCTCCTGAGATACCCTAATACCGGTTTGGTACTCAGGGAACCCTTATCAATCATCTATATTGGCCTATACAGAATTACCGGTAACCAGTTGTTAATCACACACGACCTAGATCTCCAAACCAACATTTCAAGTTTCAAGATCTCCTGTCGTCTACAATAACAACCAAGTCCAACTGTCAAGTCAAGTTGACCTCAGAATCTTACATACTAGCTCAAACAGCCAAGTAAGCAACTAGTCAAACTATCATGGCAAGATATCTCAACAATTACATTCTATCAAAGTAATACTATAATTACTTGTTGTAAATCAAATCATTACAACTAAATCACACTGAGGTTACAGATCCACTCACCGACTACCTCAGGCCTCCACTCAGTAGTCTAATATCACTGAGTCTACTCCATATCTGTGAATCAATCAATCAAATATAAGTTAGTAATCAATATCAATATACTGAACTTATATCAACCATTTACATTAAGAACTTAACATAATCTACATCAAGATTACTAGTTCCTAATTATACACTAATGATTTACAACATAATCATTATCATATATTAATATATATCAATTAGCAATCACATTACTTATTAACAAACAAACAAGAAATGTTGCACCAGCCCTTCAAGCCGCCGGCTTCCTCCTAGAAGCCGCCGGCTTCTGGACTCCACCCGCCGGCTTCACCACTCTAACCACCGGGTAAATTACTAAATGTGGTAACAGAATTAAAACCACATTTTAAAGCCTATACCAACCGCCGGGTCTATGTATAAACCCGCCGGTTTCATGCTACACCACACAAGCCGCCGGCTACACCTATGAAGCCGCCGGCTTCGGCTAACAAGAACAAGCCGCCGGCTTGGCCAAAGAAGCCGCCGGCTTCTGGCCTCGTCCCAGCCCAGCACGAACAGCAGAAACCCTAACTCGCGGGTTTAATCCCCAAGACACCAAAAACTCGTTTTTAAACGGTTATAAACCTCAAATATCATCACATAATCAATATGTAACACTTATAACCTGTTTCTAACATCCAAATCTCTCAAATCATCAATTTACCCAAATTCAATCAAAAATCAAATTCTTAAATACTCAAGAATACTTACTGATTGAAGAATCTAACGATGGTAATCTGATGATTATGAAGATTCACGAGAATCACAACTTCCTGATTTGATTTCTGGATTGATTTGGAAGTTTTCAGAGAGTTTCTGTGAGTTTCAGAATAAAATGAATAACTTTCCTAAATAGGAAAGGATATATGTAAGTCGGCTCATCCAACCGCCTTCAATATACGGGTATAATTTAATACCCCATCTCAATCTATTGTCTGGAACCCGAAAACCATTTGCGAGTCCAAACATTTTAATGTACCGTCAACTATATTAATTTACAACAATTAATAATTCACTTATCACGTTGGAATATTCGACTCCTATTCCAATTATTTCAACTATTTCAAACAATATTATTTCCAAACACATTTAAATCAAGAAATAATATATAAACAACTAGGTCCATTTCGAGGATGTTACAACTCTCCCCCCCTTAAAGAGATTTCGTCCCCGAAATCTAACCTCAATCAATCTAACTAATGTGATATAATCACATATATCTTAATATACATTTGTCCTCAATAGCAACTTACAACTATACTTAGACTGTTTGAATTCTTTCCACATGCACATATCCAAATGTACATGCTTCTATCTTTTCCTATGCACACATACAGTGCATCCATCCAACATCTCATAGGAACCAATCATCTATCTAATTCCTTTATCACCAATCAGATAAAAGTTTAAAGCACCCTATCACTTTAACCAACAACAATAAGTGAAACCTAACATCACTTACTAGGTCTACACAACCATAAATTAGCAACATGCTAAAATCTTTAACCTACTCTCACTGTTCATCACTGGTAACAATAAAACAGCAGTAACAATATCACAACAACAGTGTTTATTAAACCACAATGTACCTAGCAACACTGAAATATAATTCAGCTCACGACCAACAATCAGTCTAATATACAGATCACAATCTTAAATCTCTACCATCAAAGATTTGAAATTCAAATCTAGGTTAACTTTTCATCCAAAAGTTTCATACCTACTCTTGTGAATAACCTACCATATTCACATATCACTTTAATCATATGAAATCCTTTACTTAAAGTAATCCAGATTCATATCACTTTAATAAGCACAGCAGAGGTCACACTCAGTAGGTAAAACTACAATCAACAAGTACTTTGCTCAATCAACAATAGTACCACAATCAAATATTACCTACATTCAACCAACCTCTACATTGACTTATTTCTACTTGTAATTCCTTTCATTACAACCTATCAATTGTTAACAACAACAATAACACTTCCAATAATCACAACACTAATGATTATACAGTTCAGTACATCTATCAATACTCACTATATATCTCCAAAGTTTAACTAACCATCAAGTTAGAATTTGTATATTACTTAAACTGGTAAGACATCAGAATCTTATCTCAGCAACCAGTTAATTTAATTCAACCTTACAATCTTAAACTACTAATCACAAGCAATTAGAAGTTATACAACTTTAATCACATAATCACTTAGTACCAAATTCCATCAATCTAGCAACTAAGTCAATCCTAATCAACATTATGATACCACAATTCAAGTATCACAATATCACAATGTGCTACTTTACAACACATTTCAACAAAATCTACATCAAGTTAATCACAATTAACTAACCTCCACATATCTTATGGCACATTTTAATTCAATCTATTAAAACTTATCATGCCATTTATTATCATGTATACTACACATATATACTTACACAATTTCAGATATTCTCTAAAATGGACACATACACAACAATTCCATTTCATTCTATATACTAGGCCATTCAGACTGTTAAAGTCTTTATCAAGCCTTCTCAATACTACTATTCATCACATATCCATACCATAGGACATGGAACAATCAATAACTCTATGTTTCACTTATGTACTTATCAACTAGTATATAACTTAAACATTTCATTCTAAACTTTCAAGAAAAGTTTGGTGAATACAATCATCACCTATCAATCTCAAGGTTTCTCTTACTTTCTAACACTTACAATTATACACATCAGGTTTTCAGCCCCAAATGTCAAGCAATCATTATTCTTAAACTATCAAAATAATGATCATTACACTTAATTTCATACCTGATTTCTTAAAATATGACCAACTATTCAATTCATATTTCCTCAATTATTAACCAAGGTTAAGCTAAACCTTTAGCACAATTCACTTTCAGATATCCTTTCATATCATTTCTTATTTGGATCTAATCCCAATTTATCACTTCATCACTTACTTCATTTGTATAAAATCAACAAATAACTAAAGAATTCATTCAATTCTTTCAATATCTAAGTAACTCACCATGAGGTACCAATCAACCTATGCAACTAATAATAATAACCTTCAATTATTCATCATCTCACAGTCTTACCCAATCAAAGTTATCATCACAAGCCTCATACACTGGTAAGACTTTCTTATCACAATCCTAATCAATGTGATTTAACTTACATCATTCAACAATTTATAACTATCATATCATTTAATGACTTCATATCTGTATAATTCCTTAACATGTATTCAGTTTAAATATCTAACATCGCCCAACTGAATACTCAATTATACTTAGCACTATTTCAATTACTTAATACTATCCTTAAGTAATTAAATCAAGTTTCACAAACTTAAACAATTCATCTATTTCTTTTGGATCTTACATGACCCGTTTCCACATAATGTGACAAATCTAAAAATTCAATCACATTCCATACAGTCATAACATTTCAATCAATGTTAAACTATTTCAACACAAATAGTTGACTATTTGTCAACTTTGATTTCAATCAATCAATCAATAAAATTCTCTAATCGTTTTTCTCAAGTTTGACTCATTTACAAACCAATCACAAGCAATTAATTTTATACACAACTCACTATTCATGGTTTGACTTTCAAAGTTAACATACTATCAATATTAACTCACAACAAACCATTTCATCTTATATGTTCACTTTCAAACATATATTTCAAATTATTACATTCAATAATCTTATCAATCCTTCACAAGGACAAGGTCAACCTACATCAATCTTGGCTCCATACAAGCTATTTCATATTGTATGTTTACTTTCAAACATAGACCTCACATTATTACATTCAATAATACTAGAAATTCCTCAAGCAAGACAATATCAACCTATCTCAACTTTAGCTTCATACAAGCCAGCTACAACATAGTGATTCATTTAAACACTATACAAATCCACCTACAGGTAATCTATCATTATCAATCACAATTACCTATTTAACAGAATCCAATTTGTCATTTATGTTCATCAACAAAACAACTATTAAACCACTTAGCATACTTTCATGCTCAGTTTTCTAAATCACATTACATTTCTTTTATACCAAGTAGCCTCAACAAATTCATGTGACACAACATAATATAACAACGATGATCAGGCGTTGCAAGATTATGTTCTTCACAATCCATTCTCAGGCTACTCTACATTATAATTATCAATATGACCTACTCTCATCTCATGTATGTATTAAATACTTCATGATTTCAAATCAATCATAATCTATTTAATAGTTCCTATCAGCTGATACATACTCAAAATCAGCTTACTACTTACATATTCAACCTTACATATGTAAGCCATCTCACATACACACAATGTTCTAATTTTCAACAACTGAATTACTCAGTATATCACTTATCTGAAACCTCAAACACATGATAACTCATCATCATTGTTTCATTACTTACACTAATCAATGTCCCTATTTACATTCAAAATTCAGGACACTTCTTACTTAATTATTATTATCACTTTGACCTATGCTATCATATCAAGCATCACTGTCACAACAAGCCTACTCAATCTTGTTACTTTTAAATATTTCATCTATTAATTTACAATTAACCAGAAAGACCTATCACTTTCTCAATCAATTTAGCTTTATCATAAGCTATATTTCTCATAAACCTATCATTTTGTTGGTTTATATCAAGTGTTTAGCTATAATCCTAACACATCATATAGCCACATAAACACATATTTTCTCAAATAGCAGTCATTCTCAAATCAAATGACACCACTATCCTTAAACAGGATTCAAATCACACCTTGTGATCAATCTACTAATATAATGCTATCAATTATTTTGTCTCACCAATAAAGACACTCCTTAGGTTCCAACATCAATCATGTTAAACCTTAATCAACTCTTTATCTACTCATTTAATCACATTTATGCATTTTCAATTCAATCAGAAATAACCACCACAATGAGTATCCCATTCAATACCTCTATCCTCATGTCAACCTATAACAATCATTAGTTGACTCAAAACTGGGGAATCATATCAGTCTGACTAAATTAACTTCACAACAAAGCTTACTCAACATAACAGAGTAAACAATTCAAGTTAATTTAAATTAACATAGACTTATCGAAGATTACCTGGCAATCTTAAGCCAACGAGTATTGAGGAAACATGAAATATACCAATCAGATACTCATGTTCCTCCGTCTCTGCAATCAAACAACAACTTCACAACTTGTTAAGGGTTAGTACATATTCAACTAATCACTTTCTCACACATTCACTAATCAACTAAACCCACACCCACTGGAATGTTTGACTCAACTCATCAAAGTTTAGGATTGAACATTCTATCAAGTCCAATTCACCCAAACTATTGCTCTGATACCAGCTTATAACACCCCTCGTTTCATTTCAAACAATTTACATAATAATGGCGACTCGGAAGCGTATATTTAAAACATACTATCAATGTACTCGAAATGTCAATAAACTTTTTCAAACTTATTACATGACATTTCAACAAACTCGGTGTTATATAATTCAAAACATCTCTTTAGTTATTCAAATAACATCAGAGTAACAGCCTGTCAAACATTCCATCAATTCCAAACACTTCCTGCCCTGCCCAATATGTCCCCTCTATTTTAACATGCAGGAAGAACTGTGGTGGGGTTAGCATAAAGCTAAGTGAATGAAACTATAAGCAACAGTACAACCTAGCATAACAATCTGTTTACATCAAATCACAATAAACAGAAAATCAATCATTCACTCAACATCCAATCAATGTCAAGCTACACCAATCAAACATTATAAATCATCATGAGGACCGGTGGCTCCTGAGATACCCTAATACCGGTTTGGTACTCAGGGAACCCTTATCAATCATCTGTATTGGCCTATACAGAATTACCGGTAACCAGTTGTTAATCACACACGACCTAGATCTCCAAACCAACATTTCAAGTTTCAAGATCTCCTGTCGTCTACAATAACAACCAAGTCCAACTGTCAAGTCAAGTTGACCTCAGAATCTTACATACTAGCTCAAACAGCCAAGTAAGCAACTAGTCAAACTATCATGGCAAGATATCTCAACAATTACATTCTATCAAAGTAATACTATAATTACTTGTTGTAAATCAAATCATTACAACTAAATCACACCGAGGTTACAGATCCACTCACCGACTACCTCAGGCCTCCACTCGGTAGTCTAATATCACTGAGTCTACTCCATATCTGTGAATCAATCAATCAAATATAAGTTAGTAATCAATATCAATATACTGAACTTATATCAACCATTTACATTAAGAACTTAACATAATCTACATCAAGATTACTAGTTCCTAATTATACACTAATGATTTACAACATAATCATTATCATATATTAATATATATCAATTAGCAATCACATTACTTATTAACAAACAAACAAGAAATGTTGCACCAGCCCTTCAAGCCGCCGGCTTCCTCCTAGAAGCCGCCGGCTTCCTCCTAGAAGCCGCCGGCTTCTGGACTCCACCCGCCGGCTTCACCACTCTAACCACCGGGTAAATTACTAAATGTGGTAACAGAATTAAAACCACATTTTAAAGCCTATACCAACCGCCGGGTCTATGTATAAACCCGCCGGTTTCATGCTACACCACACAAGCCGCCGGCTACACCTATGAAGCCGCCGGCTTCGGCTAACAAGAACAAACCGCTGGCTTGGCCAAAGAAGCCGCCGGCTTCTGGCCTCGTCCCAGCCCAGCACGAACAGCAGAAACCCTAACTCGCGGGTTTAATCCCCAAAACACCAAAAACGCGTTTTTAAACGGTTATAAACCTCAAATATCATCACATAATCAATATGTAACACTTATAACCTGTTTCTAACATCCAAATCTCTCAAATCATCAATTTACCCAAATTCAATCAAAAATCAAATTCTTAAATACTCAAGAATACTTACTGATTGAAGAATCTAACGATGGTAATCTGATGATTATGAAGATTCACGAGAATCACAACTTCCTGATTTGATTTCTGGATTGATTTGGAAGTTTTCAGAGAGTTTCTGTGAGTTTCAGAATAAAATGAATAACTTTCCTAAATAGGAAAGGATATATATAAGTCGGCTCATCTAACCGCCTTCAATATACGGGTATAATTTAATACCCCATCTCAATCTATTGTCTGGAACCCGAAAACCATTTGCGAGTCCAAACATTTTAATGTACCGTCAACTATATTAATTTACAATAATTAATAATTCACTTATCACGTTGGAATATTCGACTCCTATTCCAATTATTTCAACTATTTCAAACAATATTATTTCCAAACACATTTAAATCAAGAAATAATATATAAACAACTAGGTCCATTTCGAAGATGTTACAAATAGTCACTTTTTAAAAACTATAATATATATATATATATATATATATATATATATATATATATATATATATATATATATATATATATTGAAAAACATGAAAAATTCAAAAGTTATATGAGGATTACATAGAAAACAACCAACACAAAAACAACAAAAATACTATAGGCCTCAAAAGCATAAACTCTAACTTTGCCTAGAACTATGAATAAGCAGGAGAAAAGAGAATATGCACCATTTGAAGAAAAGGGATAATATGCAGCATGAATCTATCCATATTTTTTTGAAGGAAAGCACAAGCTATCAAAATAGCACAGATTTCAAATGATATATATATATATATACCAATATTATGAAGACATCCCCAAGACTTGTGCCAACAGCTCTTCACTTCCTCCGTCGGTTTGGAACTGACGTAAGTGACACCAATGGCAGGGTCGTGTCACTTGGCTCCGTCAGTTTTCCCCGTTAGTTTCGCGACGTGCTTCGGTTTGGAGAGGGTGGGGCCACTAGCAATTAAAAATTAAATTTGTTTTTTGTTTGGTGTATAGAAATAAAGGTATATTGGTTAATGTGGGTCCAGAAAAAACTGAAGTGATATTTACTGTTGGCAGTGTAGTATCAGTTTTGAAAAGTGCTGACGTGATGCTGATTTGGCACAAACTGATACGTCAGTTTGTGTCCCCGGTTGGGAGTATTCTAATTAGAGCATCTCCAATGTACATTTTTATAAAGCTTTACTTGAATTTTTTTCTAGAAATTGTGTCATAGCTTTTTTAAAAAAGCTTTGTAAAAAGCTATTGCTCCAATGTAGAAAAGCTTTTAATCATCTCAAAACAATTAAATAGTAGCATATATTAAAGAGAGAGAATGCAAAGACTTGATAAATCTCAAGTCTTTGTACCCTTTTTACTTGTAATTATATTATATTTTAATAATTTAAAGGTATAAAAAGCTTTTCTACATTGGAGCAATAGCTTTTTACAAAGCTTTTTTAAAAAACCTATGACACAATTTCTAGAAAAAAATTCAAGTAAAGCTTTACAAAGCTTTTTCTTTCTTAAGTTGTTCAAGCATTTGTTATTTATAGTTTTTATCTTTTTACCTTGACCTTTTAGTTATCATATTGTAATCATTATGTTATTAGTCCATTGTATATTATACAATTTTTGACCTATTAATCTGTCCGGGTGTGTCTATGAGGTTATAACGTAAATTTTACTTTTTTATAGTTTTTTTTTTGAAGGAGATGAAGAGGCATAGTGACTATGGACCAACCAAACGAAAGAAGGGATGGTCACATCTACAACATGGAACACTTCAATGGCCATAACTCTAAATGTTATTTTTCCTTCTTTTTGGTTCTTACTCGATTACCTTACTTAACTATTCTTCTAAATCTTATAGATGCATGCTCACTGTTATTAAAATGATCGAGGATAGAGATCTTAGAGGAAGCAAGCAATGGGGATGATGCTCAGGGTCAAGATGCTTGAATGGCAAGCCAGGAATGTACATGGAGTTGAGAAAAAAAGTTGGTGTGTAAAATTTTTATGATCTTTTTTGGGTAATCATTTATAGTAATGGCCTAAAATGCATCCATATTTGCAAAATAAACTTTGGATAGAATTTTGCTTTCATTCATATGTATTATTCTTATTTTAAACTCGAGTACTTCTCTGTTTTTTTGAGGTTTTAGAGAGATGTTTTGTGATTTTTGATATTTTTCTTCCTGTAACATGTGGCTTAGATTTACAGTTGTCAGGGTGATGATGTTTCCAAGAAAGAAGAATGGTATTTAAAGGTTGCTACTTTTCACACCAATTTTTTTTACTTTTTGATTTTTTTTAATTTGTAGAAATTAAATTAATAGTTAAAGTACTTACAGATTGTACCTTATATAAATTAAATTAATAGTTAAAGTACTTACACATTGTACCTTCAAAAAACATACTCATTACATATTCTTACATTTTTCGAGAAGTACTTTTCAATTTTATGGGTGACGTTCCTGGAAGAAGGGGCAAAAGTGAGGGAAGAGAGAGAAGACAATGAGGAGGTGACAAATGTCCTCCTCATTTCTCCACCTTTTTTATCTATTTCCACCATTTTTCTTATTTCTCCACCTTTATTATCCATTTCTTCTCTCTTTCTTTCTTATTTCTTTCTCTCTCTTTTTTTTTTTTTTCTAAAAACTTTTGTTAATTTTTTTTTATAAAAAAACATTTTGAGCTTATTTTTTTTTTTAAATTGTAATAATTTCTATAACACTTTTATCAAAAATAGATAATTAAATAAAACTTATTAACATTTTTTTAGAAAAAATATCATTTTTAACAATTAAAAATGAAAAAAAAAATAGTTTTTAACATTTTATAAAAACTTTTTTTACTGTTTAATTTTTTTCTTTTTTTATATCATTTTCACATTTGTGATGCACTAGATATTATATATTATGATGCAGATGAATATAAAAAACAAGATACAATAAAAGTAAATTAAAATTGTTCACTAACATAATAAACTATGATGCACTAATTATCTCTAAATATGATGCATCGGGTATTTAAATATCATGAATCGACTTTCAAAATATACTATAAAGCATAGTTATTGAATTAAAAAGTGGTGCATCATAGTTATAAGAACATGGTTCATCATAGTTATGAAACATGGTGCATCGAGTGTTTAACATATCATACATCGACTTTTTAAATATACTATAAAATATATTTATTGAATTAAAAGTGGTGCATCATAGTTATAAAACAGGGTGCATCATAGTTATAAAATATGGTGCATCATAGTTATATATATGACGATCCAACTTTTAGATATACGATATTCATTATTTGTGTACAAATCTTGGTGCATCATAGTTATAAAATATGGTGCATCATAATTTTAATCTTACGGTGCATTGAAGTTATAATTTTGTTATATCGACATTTATTTTATTCAAGGTATGAATATGGTACATCACATAAATCCTTTTTTCTGTAATACTATATATAACATTGTATTTACATATAATAACGTGAACAACAACAACAAAAAAGGTTGAAAACCTTAAAAAAAAATAGAAATAAATGATAAACAAGTTGTGAAAAAAGGTAGAAAAACGCAAAAAAAAAAAAAGTTTTATAACAAGAACTTTAAAAATGAAAAAATAAATAAATAAAAAAGAAAAAATTAATAATAAGAAAAAAAATAAATAAAAAAAATAATAAAACAATGAAAAAATTTTAAGAAAAAAAGTGGAGAAATGATAAGGGTAAAGAAATGAAGAAGGTGGAGAAATGAAAGAGGTGAAGAAATGAAGGAGGACACTTGTCACCTCCCCATTTGCTTCTCTCCCTTTCCTCCCTAAACCTTTACTCACAAGAACCAACATTCAATTTTATTTGGCTTGATTTAACATTTTTTCAACCTTATTACTATTTAATTTGTCAGTATTCCATGAAAAGATTCTAAAATTTTAACATAAATTGTTCAATCCGTTACTTGGATCATCATTATTTTAATCTCTCATAAATTTATTTTTATATACATTTAACAAAGCTACAATTAAATGGATCACTTCATCTAAGAGTGGGCAAGAACCTACCATTACTCAGGTACATCTCATAATATTGCAAGATGGTTATACTGTTATTATTGTATATCATTACTTATGTATGTGTTTTAAAGGTTATGTAGAAAAATCTTTATGAATTTAAAAAATTATTTTGCATTTCTCTTCTATTCCATATTCCAAAATCTTTTTTTCCGATTATCCCATATCACTAAATTTTATAAATTGTATTAAAAAATCAAAATAAGTTAAAATGATTATTTACAACTTTTACTACACTTTTTTTCCTCTTTTTACTACACCTTTTTCCCTCATTATTCATGTTAAGTAAAAACATCATCACCACCATTCATCACTGACCATATGTAACCTAAAAATACAACATACAAATCCTATTATATACAAGTCAAGGTTTAAGAACAAAATTAGATCTCAAAGGAGCATAAATACAAATTGAAAATCGTAACTATTTCAGATCCAAATCACTATAAATGAATCAGAACATTTTAGATCTGATTTTACAATTTCAGAGGGGATCTTATCATATAAATTGAAAGTATTTCAGATCTATAATGAAACTTTTTAGATCCGGTTTCACCATTTTGAGATCTCATATGTACATAAGTAAACAAAGAAGATAAGATACGAGATGGAGGTACACAAAATTTTGTAGTTTTTATCTTTTGTAATTCCATTATAGTGGTACACAAAATTTTACGAAAACGTCTCTAAATTTTTCTCAAGGTTGAATTCCTTGGTGGTTTACGATGGTTTCGAGGATTGCCTTTTCTAATATTTTTGTCTTGGCTTTGCAAAAGAATTCCTATTCTTAATTTATATACCTGTACCAAAATGATTCCGAAAATTAACCTGATAATTCATATGTAGAAAAAGTTTGAGGTTCCAAAAATACTCGTTCGTTTTAAAAAGAAATAAACAAAAAAATTAGCAAATATTTGGTTTATATTTGCTAAATAAATTGATAAGGAAAAGGAACCACTAAATTATGTGTACCTTTGCTTAAAATGTAAAAAATGTAAAAAATTAAAAAATGTCATTTCGGTTGTCAAGCTCAAGTGTCAAATATTACTTGGTGGGATAACCAATCATTATCACCTAATTATTTAGCTTGATTTGACTAAGTGGTATATTAAGACTTTTTAATGGTGTAGAAAGAAAAACCCTATTTAAACTATAGGTGTTGCAATGTGCAAATTGGTTTGGATGCTACAAGCTTTAAAAAACTGATTCCTTATACGGATATTTAGTTATTGTACCGTTTAATTATTTGCAAGTTGTTTACTTGTTTATATGTTGATTGTACATGATGGAATTGCTTTTTATGAAGGGAAAATATCCCAAAAAGGTAACGTAGGATTCAAAATTTCCCAATAAAGGGAATATCACTTTTGTCATCACCCAAAAAGGACCCATAATTTTAATTTTTGCCCAAAAAGGATTATTTTGTCAAAAAAGTTAAATTAAGGGGAATATCAGCGGGTCGATTTTTTATTTTAAAAAATTAAGGTCGGTTAAAAGTGATGTGCATCATTTATAAACACTTTATACCACCAATTAAAGTTTGAAACATTCGGGGATCATGAGCAAGCCACATAGGGTTCCAAAATTGAAGTGACAAATACGTATCCAAAAGATGACGATTCGTGGAATTAAAGGTTTCTTGTGTGTTGATGATGCAACGATGTCAACCTCTTAAACTCATAATAACTCATGCAAGTCATTTCAAGAGTCAATTCTGAAAAAATATAAAATCGAGCGGCTGATATTCCCCTTAATTTAAGTTTTTTTGACACAATAATCCTTTTTGGACATAAATTAAAACTAAGGGTCCTTTTTGGGCGATCGAAAAAGTGATATTCCCTTTATTGGAAAATTTTGAATCTTACATTATCTTTTTGGGCTATTTGCCATTTTATGAATTGTATACGTTAAAATTTGTATATATGAAATCAAAATTGTTATGGATTCCGAATGATTTATAAATACTAGTAATTAATCATTAGTAGCACCAATTTAGTAAATCATAAAATATGATTAATATTTGGTTAATTTTATACTCCGTATTATTTGTTAATTACATTACATGTGAAATGTTAAACTAGAAAAGCAGTCCGCCTAGGAGAGATTCCTTTTTGTAGAAAACATAGACTTCCTTAATAATTTCAACTAAATCAATGACTTTCTTGAAGACTTGAACTGTAGTAGTCAAATTGAGACTTTCTTGAACCATACTATGTAAATTAAAAAGGGGACAATGGTATATCTACAAGCAGTGGCTACTCACAACAAGGATGAGGCCATGCGCCTATGAACTAAATTAGGTATGAGTACTTGACTAGATACTGTTGTATGATGTGAAATTTGTTAGGGATGGTGATGGGGAGATGGGGTGATATCTACCCTGTCTGTCAAATTCTAACAATCCACCGTATAATATAAAAAAATGTATCAAAGGGTCATTGGCTTAACAGTATCGGGTGGCCCTTCAACCTTGAGGTTAATGGTTCAAGTCCTGGTGGCAGGATAAAATGTAAATATTCATGGGTTATTGTATATATTTGTTTGGTAGTAGTGGTAGGATACTTGTCTTTCTAAAAAAAAATATCACAAATGTATATTCACGTTTTTTAAATATGAGGATATATGAAAAATTATCTTTACAACAAATCGTGAACATCATATATTTCAAAAAGATATTATACGGGGGAAGTTGATAATAGATATAAACAATGAATAAAAACATTGGTATAAGTTCAATGGAAAAGTTGCTAAGACCACTCCCAACCGTTATTGTGTCATTCTCGTGTAGTTGTGCTACTTCAGCGTTACCTCAACACTTTCTAAACTGACACACTACCGACACAACGGTGCCAACAGTGACTCTGTTACTTTAATTTCTGGGCTCCACATTTATCAAAATACCATCATTTACATACACTAAAAAAACGAAAAAAGAACCAACACATACAATTTATCTCGTCGCGGTATACCGATGCAACCGCAAGTGACGAGCCAAGTGAACGGTGCCAACAGTGTCACTTTTGTGATGCACATCGGTTTAAACTGACTAATATCATTAGCAGTGATCTAAGTGTACTTGATTTAATAGTTCTTTTAGTTGCCCAAAAAGATACAAATATGTCATTAAATTAGTAATTTTGACCATTAATAATTCACCAGGGTTTCAATAATGTTTTGATAAAATAATATGATGAATATAATTTGATGAGAATAAAATGGTTATGTAAAAGTAATTTGATTTAATGATTATCTCACGTTGATGGACATCTACACATACACAATTCTCATTATATGATTTATTAATAGTAGTTCCTAAAAATAAACATGAATTATTATGGACCATGCTTAGCACGACCATAAAAAACCCTAGTGTGTATATATATATATATATATATATATATATATATATATATATATATATATATATATATATATAAAAGCTTATGTTTACTTTTTTGCTGGTGAATTGTCACTCAATAACCTTGAATGAAACTCTCAAAGCTCGCGGTCTCATTTCCTAACTCCTTCATATCAATAAGTTTACCAACAACTTTAGTAGGCTTAGTAAGAACTACGTCAGGATTGCTCAGATTATCGGACATGTTATAAATGATGTTACGACACGATAGGACATCTTGAACATCAACGACACTATCATTTTTGTACAGTGGCGGTTCTAAATGAATTTAACCCATGTTGCATATCAACTTTTTCAAAAGAGCTAATAGTTATTCTGATATGGATCCATATCAAAAATATTTAGGGACTGTGTTAAAACTTGAATCAATTCTTTTTCTTTTATTTTAATGGACACATGTTACAAATTTTGAATCTTGGATCAACTATTTTCTAATTTACATAGTATAATAGCCAATAATATTAATCACTAAGTTATATTGAAGCCCAAGTCAGTAAATAATAAAGGGTTTATGGTATGGATTACCAACTTACTTTACATTTTGGTCCAATGTCAACAGCGAACCGATTTTATTACCAATGTCGGCAACAACCTTTTTACTTTTTGCCCAATGTCACCAACGAACTTATTTTATTACCAATGTCGACAACGAACTTTTTGAAAATGTTTCGAGGTCACTGTTGGGTCACTAACCCTTCTCTATTTAATTTATGTATGACAAAACAAGTGTTGTGATGCTGATAATGTATCAGTGTCTCTGATAACTTATGTAGCTGAACTGCCATCTGTTGGGCAGCATGTATGTCTTATAAATATGTCATCAGCGAGTAAGTTATACATCAGTCCCTAATAACTCACTCGCTGATCATCAGTGCTAATGACATCGCGTTGCTAAAGAATAATTGAAGCTGCTTTATAAAGTTGAAGGCTGAAGAAAGAGATAGAAGATTTCAGTTGAAGTGGAAGATCAACTGATATCTTAAAGAAGAATCTGCATCGCTACCAAGAAAGTACATGGTTCTGACAAATAACCGTGTACTTGAGAAGGTTCATCGCATATATCTGGATAAAAGACTTTTACCTCTTTGGGAATGAAACTAGGAATCTTGCATTCCTGTTCGCAGAAAAAGAAATCATCTTTTCTGCAAAAATGGTCTTACACTCAAAGAATAAATTCAGATTTATGTATTGTCAAAGATTTATACCTTTTCCCAAGGGATTTATTAAATCTTTGACAAAAATTCAAACGGCTGAAAAATATTATTCTTTGAATAATATTGAAAAGTTTTTGGCTATAAATAGCCATCTCAACAACCGTATTGAAAACCCCTTCACAACGCATTAAATACAACCTTTGATCTATAGCAGTCACTCCTGTCTCATCAGCGAGCTTTGTGCCAACACTTGGGTGTTTGAGATCACTGATAGTCATCAGCGTCTGTTGCTGACTGACCTGTTGTATTTATAATTTGTCATCAAGTCAATTACTTAGATTAGTTTGTCTTTTCTATTTCCGCAAGTAATTGTTGTAAAGAATTATTTTGATTAATATCAATAAAATATCTTTAAACTTGAAAAAATTGTATTCACCCTCCCTCTACAATTAAGTGTGTTAGTAGTTTAATACTTTAATCAAGTGTTCGGGACTAACAACTCGTATCAGAGCAGATTGAATAACTTAATATTCAGATCTGTCATGACTACTAACCCATCTAAGGAATCATCAGCATACATTGACAATGGATCCAAAGGGAAACTGCCCAGATTTGATCCTGAGCACTTCTCTCTTTGGAAAGGTCGTATGTTGTTGTTTCTAAGAGCTCAAAATAGTCAACTGATTAAAATATTAGATGAAGGACCTTATGTTCCTTGGATTCTGATTGAAAGAAATCCCACCGCACCTAGCAGTGAGCATGAGGATGATACTCCTAGGAGTATTGTATGTAACACCCGCCAAATTAGGACTAGTAATTAGTGCCTAATCATATGTTAATACATGTAATTAGTTCTGTGTTAGACTAATTTATGTATCGAAATATATATTGTTGAATATATACGAAAATGCGATTTGATTAAATCGTACGCAATTTAAATCGAATGTATTTCGGTTCCATAAATACGGACGTTGGTGACCAATTTTATTAAGTAACACTAGTATGTTAAAAATATTATTCTAATAACGTTCAAATTACAATTCGTATCGTACAAACAAAACAAACTAACTTACATTTTATAACTCAAACATAAATTGATTAGTAAAATATTTAAATAAAATATCGCGTAATAAATTTGTATTTTAAAACTTACCATTTAATATGTAAAATAATTATTTAACGTTTAAACGACGGAATAAACGAACACCGCACGGACCGCGATTGCGGAGACTGAAAAGTTGGAGGTTAAACCCCCAACTCCCTTTCTCTTTTCTCTCATTTTCCTCCTCACTCTCTCTCTCTTACTCTCTCCTCTCCCTTTTTCTCTCAATTCACCAAACACACACACACTCACAAAATCGCCAAATAAATATACTAAACCCGCTCGAATCACCTCGGCGCTTTGGAAAACAACGACCACGACATCACGATCTATCATCCTATCTTTTCGGATTTCCAATCCGACATTTTGTAAGTTTCCGACAAAATCCCGAAACCTCTCGATTCTTAGTATTTTCACTTGTTAGTTGTTTATATAACTTATATATGTCCATTACAAAGTGTAGAACACGATTTTATAGCTAAAAAACGGG
This sequence comes from Helichrysum umbraculigerum, assembly GCA_949592205.1. Taxonomy (NCBI): domain Eukaryota; kingdom Viridiplantae; phylum Streptophyta; class Magnoliopsida; order Asterales; family Asteraceae; genus Helichrysum; species Helichrysum umbraculigerum. The sequence goes on along the minus strand of CATIUR010000001.1, from coordinate 324,707,498 downwards.
CTTAAATTGGGTTTTTGACCGGAAAAATCTCGACAGTCGGACTTTCTGGGCTGATGTTCTTCAATGCGACACAAGCCTTGTGTCGCATGTTGTGTCGTATTTTGCCTCTTATGTCGTATCTTATGTCGTATGAAACCAGTTATGTCGTACCCTATGCGACACAATATTGTGTCGTACCTTATGTCGCAAATACTATGCGACACTATCACTATGTCGCTGTTGAATCAGCATCTCGAATCTATGCGACACAACCTTTGTGTCGTATAGATATTGTGTCGCATACTTTACGCGACACAACCCTTGTGTCGCATTGTAACACCCGGTCAAAAACAACCCAAAATTCGAGCCCAATTTAAACTTTTTATTCCGCGTATTATATACGCTCAATATCAAAACGTACAAATACGGACGTTGGTGAAAATTTTTAATAAATAACATAAATCTATTTGGCAATTAAATAGTAGTTATTTACATTATATTATTATTATTAATAATATACGAAACAATGTACGTTTTGTTTAAAACGTAACCGACACGAACTAAACGCGTGAGATACGCCCGACAAATCAAATAATCTTAAGTTATATTTTTATAACTTCAAACAAAATATTTTGATTAAATACTTTCATTATAAATAGCGTATTTTAAATCAATAACAAAAACGTGCACATTTAATGGCACGCGATAAAATGACCGATACACAAACACATAATCAAAACCCGACATGTTACCAAACATTTTTATAAATGTTTTCCAAGTATTATGATTAATACTTCACGTTAAAAATATAGGGAATCAATGGTTAGTTAAAACGCGTATGTATAACGTATAACGTATAAATAAACGTTTAAACGATCGGGTAAATGAACACGGATATAATACCACTTGTTGGGAGACAAGATTTTTGCAAATCTCACCTCCCATTTTAATAAGAAAATCAGCATAGACATGATCCACAAAAAGTGGATCATGTTCTTGACTAATGCAACCTACACAACTTTTTTTCCCTCATTATAGTTCCACCCATTTCTCACACTACTCTCTCACTAGAAAACACACACAACCTCCTTCCTTCTCTCCCCCTCTCCTCTGGTCGTTTTTCAGCCCACCACCACAAACCACCATCATCTACAACTTGGATCTTGAAGGAAATCAAAGGAAAAGCTCGGTTCTCGCATCCTTCTCGTACCTCGGCTCTAGATCTTTGATCTTCTTATAAGGATCTCGTTTCTTTTGCTAGAATTACTTGGATTAAGTTTATTAGCATGTTAGTATGTTCATATAACTATAAAATGTCCAAAACATAAGTCGAATCGCATTTTAAAACTCGAAATCTAGAGCTTAATCTTCCTGTCCAGATTCTGTTCTAATTTCAACGATTTTTATAAAATTCATTTTAACATGAAAATAGATGTTTCTTAAGCCTTAAATGTAGTACAAGAAGTAAGGGTTCTAACAAAATTTGTTTCGTAACATTTCGACTTCGTTTGCTATTTTAAAATAATTTTCTCCGGTGACATAGAACTACTGTTCCGGCGGACAGAAACTTTCAGTAACTTCTCGAGACCATATCTCGAAAACTAGAAAGAACCAACTCTCGACTTCTAAACGAAAAATGTTCCTTAAGATTTCGGTTACAACTTTTATTTTTGGCCCTCGGGCCAGATCCTCACGGATCATGGTGAAATAGGTGGATCTTTGGACTGAACTCGTTTTTGGACACAATCTGACCACGTCTCATGTTTATTTGTGTTAAAAATAGTAAACGAAAGTATAAAATTACTATAAAGTGCAGAATTGAACTAGACATATATATGATCAGCTGTGATTTTTGGTGTGGCCTGGTTCGGACTAAAAAGGGGTAGAAAACGAGAGGCTCGTCAAGTCAAAAATCTGGAAAACATGAAACTAAGGGCTGTTTTGGTACTTTCTTAGGAACGACACTTCGAGAGACCCACAAAACATAACGACAACTTTTATAAACTTATTTTGACATATTAGGATTTGTGTAAAAGTTTCGGGTCAAACCGAACACGTTTGACCAAGTCAACATAAACGAGCCATAAAACATAAACTTGAACCGAATTGAGAAATGTTAAGATTTATACTCGAAACAAATATACTTTTATAAGTACATCGTGACAACATTATGATAATTATACTTTGGAATAATTATTACAAAACACACCAACGGGCCGTACAAAATCCCTAAACTTAAATAACAAGTGAATAATTGCACAATTCGACTAGTCTGACTTATTAGTCTATTACTTACATAATCTCACGTGTTTAGGACACTAGGGGATTTTCATTGGATCACGCGTATCTTAGGAACGCTAGCAACCAAAGGTGAGTTCATGACCCCACCTTTTAATCGTTTTATATGTTTTGGGGGAGAATGCATACTCAGTTAAATCATTTCAATTCTTAAATGAATTCAATCCATTTGACATAAACATTATGTTTCCACATCAATAACTTTTCTCAATGGTACTTAAATGTGTTAAGTATTCATGTGATTGCTTTAGGGACCATAGCTTTTCCCTACTCTTATGTTCCATAGTTACTAGGCTTAGGCTAGTACTTGAGTGAACATCACCCATAGATCTCCATATACTTGTTAGGCTGGAGGCTAGGAGTATACAATAGTAGCATACACTAGCATAGTACTTCGTACTGTATCCATATACTTAGGTGATGACTGTTCATACCTAGGTTCATCTTGCTACACCCAATATCTAAGTTATGTTTGTACATCCTTAGATACGTTAAATCGTTTTCATACATTATATGATAATCGTAGGTACCACCTGAGTATCTGCATCATTTCTGTGTTAAATCATAATCGATAACATCCTGTGTGTTCTATTTGTTAACTAAGTATATATATATATATATATATATATATATATATATATACATATTATATACTTACATATTTGTTATTTCAAGCACTCGGTGCTATATAAAATCCACGGGTGTGTATTAAAATACATACCTTCATATAAATACAAATCATAAATCATGACGAGTTAATTCTCGTCATTCAATAAAGCAATTCTAGCTGCTACTAGGGGATAAAGCAATTCTAGCTGCTACTAGGGGATAAAGCAATTCTAGCTGCTGCTAGGGGGGTAAAGCAATTCTAGCTGTTGCTAGAGATCAGTAAAGCCATGCTAGCTGCTGCTAGTCATCATTAAATCTTAACGAGCGGGGACTCGTCATCATAAATTAATACGAGTTAATTCTCGTCATCATTTTAAATAAATACGAGTTGTTACTCATCATCATTTTAAAATCAATACAAGTTTTTACTCGTCATCATTTTAAATCAAAACGAGTTGATACTCGTCATCATTTTAAATCAATACGAGTTGTTACTCGTCATCATTTTAAATCAATACGAGTTGTTACTCGTCATCATTTTAAATCAATACGAGTTGTTACTCGTCATCATTTTAAATCAATACGAGTTGTTACTCGTCATCATTTTAAATCAATACGAGTTTTTACTCGTTATCATTTTAAATCAATAGGAGTTGTTACTCGTCATCATTCTAAATCAATACGAGTTGTTACTCGTCATCATTTTAAATCATTATGAATTATTACTCACTATCATTAGTATTAATATAGGTTAATACTTGTTCTCATTAGTATTGCTACGAGTTGTACTCGTTGTAATAGAATTCACACTAGTTTATGTTTGTTCTCAGGTTATCACCATTAGTACCCTATTGACTTAGATCTGTAGGTTTACTTAATGGTCCGTAATATTGCTCATGGGAGCAATCATAGCTTAACTTCATCACACGATTTACAAACTATTTTCGTATCTTATAATGTTTTTCAACATAACAAATCGTTTAACTAAACCTGTGAACTCACCAGCTTTCCAGCTGACCGTTTTAGTATGCATTTTCAGGTACTGCTATAGTAGGATCGGCCTATCAGGATTCTAGCTCGAGTCGCATGCTTTCAAGCATTTGGGACACTTTACATTTACTTTTATATTTCCAAATTATGTATTTGGAAATTTACTATAAGCTCGCAGCTTTGTAAAACGTATTTTGGTAATGTAATAACTATTTTCAAAACGTCTCATTTAGAGTCGTTTGCTATATCTTTGTGCTTGTGATATTTAATTGGTAACACCCCGACCCGACCGCTTCCGCAACCCGAGAATTGGGGGTGTTACACGCATGACAAACCTTTGTGTCGCATGATTGTGTCGCATGATTGTGTCACATGACCATTCACAACGACCTCATCAATCAAACTCTCACCGCTCAACTCGAAGCACTCAAACCAGAAAACTTGATAAACGAGGCCTTGCGAGGCATGGACAAACAATTTGAAACCAAACCTAACGGGGCCAAATACTTCTCGAATCGAATCTGGTTACCAAGTTTTGGGAACCTTCGAGACTTGGTGATGAATGAAGCTCACAAGTCAAAATACTCTATACACCCCGGTGCCGACAAAATGTATCACGGCATCAAGGAAATGTACTGGTGGCCAAACATGAAATCTGACATTGCAACCTATGTTGGCAAGTGTCTTACTTGTTCCAAAGTTAAAGCTGAACACCAGAAACCCTCCGGTTTGCTACAACAACCCGAAATACCACAATGGAAATGGGAGCAGATCACCATGGATTTCATTACTAAACTCCCGAAAACTTCTAACGGTTGCGATACCATTTGGGTGATCGTTGACCGACTCACTAAATCTGCTCATTTCCTAGCCATCAAGGAAACTGATAAGATGGAACGCTTGACACGGATCTACCTGAAAGAGATCGTATCAAGACACGGCGTGCCCATCTCAATCATCTCTGACCGAGATGCTCGATTCACTTCTCGCTTCTGGCAGTCACTGCAAAAATCTCTTGGTACTCGTCTGGATATGAGTACGGCTTACCATCCTCAAACCGACAGTCAGAGCGAACGAACCATACAAACACTGGAAAACATGCTACGAGCCTGCGTAGTTGACTTCGGTAAAAACTGGGAAAATCACTTACCGTTGTGCGAGTTCTCGTACAACAACAGTTATCACACCAGCATAAAGGCTGCACCCTTCGAGGCACTGTACGGTCGTAAGTGCCGGTCACCTATCTGTTGGACTGAGGTGGGGGATACACAACTCACCGGTCCAGAAATCATACATGAAACAACTGAAAAGATCGTCGGCATACAAAACCGACTAAAAGCCGCTCGTGATCGTCAGAAAAGCTATGCTAACGTGAGACGCAAACACCTTGAGTTCCAAGTAGGGGACAAGGTACTTCTCAAAGTGGCACCGTGGAAAGGTGTCATTCGATTCGGAAAACGAGGCAAACTAAATCCTAGATACATCGGACCATTCGAAATCCTTGAAAGGATTGGCCCAGTGGCATACCGCCTGCAACTTCCTGCTGAGCTTAGCAGCGTTCACAACACATTCCACATTTCTAGTCTGAAGAAATGTCTGTCTGACGAGACACTGATTATACCGCTCGACGAAATTCAAATCGATGATAAACTTCATTTCGTTGAGGAACCTATGGAAATCATGGACCGTGAGGTCAAACAACTAAAACAGAGTCGTATTCCCATCGTGAAAGTCAGGTGGAATTCTAGATGTGGTCCGGAATTTACCTGGGAACGGGAAGACCAAATGCGACAGAAGTATCCACATCTCTTCCCAGACAACGCACCGACCGTGCAATCGAGCTAATTTCGGGACGAAATTCTTTTAACAAGGGGAGAATGTAACAACCGCCAAATTAGGGCTAGTATTAGCGCCTAATTCTTTGTTAATACATGTAATTAGTTCTGTGTTAGGCTAATTTATGTATCGGATTATATGTTGGTAAATATATGCAACTTTGCGATTTGGCTTAAATCGTACGCAACTTAAATAGAATGAAATTCTATTCGGCTAACACGGACGTTGGTGAACAAATGTTTATAAACTAAAATAACGCAATTATGACCGAAACGCTATTTTATAATAATTAATAATTATCTCGTATCGCTCGATCAAAGTTTACACGATTTAAAAACAAAAGTATTCAAATTTATTTGTAAAATATTTAAATAGAAATGTCGCGTAATTATTTGTATTTAAAACCTACCATTTAAAATGTAAAATAATTATTAACGTTTAAACGACGGAGAAAACGAACACCGCACGGGACACGTAGACGGAGACTGAAAATGGGATATAAACCCCACCTCCACCTCCCATTCCTTTTATTTCATTTCTTATTTCTCTCTCTCTTCCCTCCTTTCTCTCTTTCTCTCTAATCACCACCATCCACCACCAACTTCACTAATTCGTAAAATACTACTACCAAACGGCCTCAGATTTCGTGACTACTTTGGAAGAAAACGTTCACCTACTCCCGATCTACCTTCCTATCTTTTCGGATTTTCAATCCGACAATTTGTAAGTTTCCGACAAATCCCGACATCTCTCGTTTTTGATCATTTTTACTAGATTATGGTTTAAATAGGCTTAATATGTTCATATAAGGGTTGGGTAAAAGATTTGGACCCAACGGAAACCCGGAAACTCGTTTTCGACCAAAATTCCGGCCATCAGACCGCTACGTCGCACCTGGCCAGGGGCCACTGCGACGTCGCGGCCTACGTCGCACAAAAATCCCAACGTCGCACTAGCGACGCAGCCCCTTACGTCGCATTAACTTGCGGACGTCGCAAGTAGCGACGTAGACTTTAACGTCGCAAACCGAACCAACGTCGCATTAGCGACGCCGCCCCCTACGTCGCATTGATTTGCGAAGGTCGCATCATGCGACGTACATGCCCACGTCGCACTCTACGTCGCTAGCGACGTCGCATGCTACGTCGCACAAACCAGAACTTTGAAAACTCACATTTTCACTAAGTGTCGAACTTTTACAACCTCAAATCCTTATACGATACGACCTAACAAACATAATAAAACATACTTTCCTATTACAATTACTCTAAATTGCGTTATAAATGACAAACTTTAATTATAACAAATCACCAACGGGCCGTATACTTTGATACGAACGCGAACAAACCAACATTTAAACACAACGGGTTGTATGAACAACTAGCCTAGATGGTCTTGCGAGACATCTACTTACTTAACCTTACGTGTTTAGGCACTAGAAGGTTACGGGTTCGGAGAACCTACTTGATTTACTACTACTTGCTATTTACCACTGCCCGACTCAGGTGAGTCTTACAGCCCCACTTTTACTGTTTTATACTTTGGGGTGAGATACTTAGCAACTGTTTTACGTATGAACACAATGTACTGAACTGAAAACATTACGGATTACAAACAAACGCATGAGTTACTTTTATCCACTGAAAGCCTCCTAATCGTAAGTTGTTAGTTATGGACTTAAGCGCGATTACTAATAGATGGATCCATTTGGGACTGACAATCCCTGTCTGGGGTGGTAGCGCCACCACGTACTGATTTACACGTAGAAACAGGCATATTAGTATTTGTTACATATGAGTGTGCGGATAGCACTCACGGGGGTACGTGATATATTCACACTACACGGTTAAGCTTCAACTTATGAGCTCATGGCACTGTACTGATTAACTGATTTACTTACTTTGCTTGATAGCAATACGGGTACATACTTGTGGTTCATAACACCTATTTATTACTAAACCTGTGAGATTCACCAACCTCTTTGGTTGACACTTTTTAGCTTTGTATCTCAGGTACACTTACGGAGTAGGATTACTCCAGGATTACTAGCTAGAGTCGCATGATTTACAAACTGCATTTAACGGAGATTCTTTGGCATTATCTTTTGTAACTATGGTGATGTAATAGAATCTCCCGCCATACGCGTGGGCTCTAGGGAATTACATTTTGTATACGAAAACCTACGGTTTTCAAACGATTATTAATTATGAAATGTAACTATTTTACAAACGTCTCATTTAGAGGTCGTTTACTATTAATCTTGTGCTTTGTATATTGATTAGTAACACCCAATGTATGCTTCCGCAAATCATTAATTTGGGGGTGTTACAGATTGGTATCAGAGCCTAAGGTTATAGTGAACTAGGTTGCATTTAGTGAGCCTAGACTATGACCATTAGGCAGTATTTCCGTGCTAGGCATGATTGGTTCAGGAATTACATCATACGACTTTAATTTAACATAGCCTGATCAACTATGTACAATTAAGGAAAGATGATGTAAGGTCTGAAATGGTTATGTTGAGCCGGAATACATTAGTGACTCTGATCTCGAGAGAACCGAGACTTAAACATGTGTATGCTAGACACTCAATAGACTATATTATATAGGGACTATATGAATATAGGCCTCAATCTTACTAACGCTTTGTCTCAGAAATGGCAAACATCCCATCCGATTTATCTCGTTCTCAATCTGGGTCGCAGAACCCAAGGGTAGCAAGGAGGAACAACAGGTTGCCTCGAGCTGGCCCGTACTCTACTCACTTCACCTTGCCGGCCTTAGCTGCTAGGGTGAACCAACACGAGCAACGACTTCGCACCATGGATGTCGTGTTGCAAGAAACCAACGAAAACTGGAGACTTACATTACTTGAGCGCATCGAACAAGTCTCTGAGGATCACGAAACCACCGTTAATAATGTGGACGTTCTTTTCAACAAAGTGGTGGAGATAAGCGTGGAAACCGCTCTTTTGAAACACAGACTTGATGAGTGTGAACAACGCTCACGGGAAACGGAAGAATCTAACCGCGGATTGGTACAGCGACTAGCATTAGCTGAAGACAATGCTCGACAAGCCAGCAGACTTGCAAATACTGTGGATCGTCTCATCGAAATGATGGAACAGATTAACCTACGATAAGACTAGCTTAGTCTTTGTTTTGTAAACTATCCTGTAATCTAGTAAATATCTAAGCACTACTCTATGTTTCAGTCGGATGTAACAATTCCCGACACCTTTTGTAATACATCCGCAGGATGTAACCTTTGAACTCGTATCATCTATCAAATATTTCTTGCTATTTCGACTCATATTAATTGCCATAGTTCTTTTCATATTGATGTTATGTATTACTACCTTTATACATGTACATCTGAAATAAATGCAATTTTCTTACAAAATCTCATGTATCTTCATTTCTTTTATTGAAGAATCATGCCGCCAAAGTCAAGACCTTACACTGATGCTCAGATCACGTCTCTCATAACCCAGGCTGTTACTGAAGCCTTGGCTCGAAATACTCCACCAAATTCCACAAGAAACAGCGATGCCGCTGAAAACTCTGCTGCTAAACCTTGTTCATACAAGGATTTTCAAAACTGCAAACCCTTGAGCTTCAAGGGAACCGAAGGAGCCATCGGACTTATCAGATGGTTCGAAAAGATGGAATCTGTTTTCCGCATCAGCAAGTGTGCGGAAGACGACAAAGTCAAATTCTCCACCCGCACCCTCGAAGATGGTGCCCTCTCGTGGTGGAATTCCTATACCCAGTCCGTGGGGATTGACACCGCTTATCTACTCCCTTGGGAGGATCTAAAGAAAATGCTCACGGATGAGTATTGCCCGTCCGAACAACTTCACAAGCTGGACGAAGAGTTCTGGAACTTAAAAGTGCAAGGAACTGATATCGTTGCATACACCACCAGATTCCAACAACTCACCGTCCTTCGCCCAGCTATGGCAGGTACTGGGCCCGACAAGATTAAGAAATACATCCGCGGCCTCCCGGAACCCGTCCGGGGAAACGTCGCCTCATCAAACCAAACCACCCTTCATGGTGCCATCCGGTTGGCCCATGAACTTCTAGCTATGAATGAGGACCCAGAACTACCCACTCCATCCTCCAACAGCAACAAACGAAAATGGTCCGACAACCACAACAACCACCAAAACAAGAAACCTGAAACCATTAAAGCCTACACCTCCAGTTCTGATGATAAGGGGGCGTACAAGGGAACCAAGCCCTATTGCTCCAAGTGCCAACGACACCACCATGGTTCGTGTCCCTGTAGCAAGTGTAAGAGATTTGGACACTTGGCTAAGGACTGTAGATCAAACACCACTGACACCAACACCTCTGCACCAAAGACCTGTTATGGGTGCAACGGTACGGGGCATTTCAAGAAAGACTGCCCGAAGCTGAACAACAACAACAACAGGAATAACAACAATGCTCGAGGAAGAGCTTTTGTGCTGAAATCTGGGGAAGCCCGTCAAGACCCGAACGTGGTCACGGGTACGTTTCTTCTCAACAACTTGACTGCCTCTGTATTATTTGATACTGGTGCTGATAAGAGCTTTTTTTCCGATGAGTTTTATACATTTCTTGACACTGCACCTATTGCCTTAGATTCTAAGTACACAATAGAATTGGCAAACGGAAAACTTATTGAGGCCGACAGTGTGATACCTAATTGCACTTTGAACTTAGCTAACGAGCTCTTTTCCATTGACTTGATACCTGTCGAAATCGGCAGCTTTGACATCATCGTCGGTATGGATTGGTTGTCCAAGTATCGAGCCGAAATCGTTTGTTTTGAGAAAATTGTACGCATTCCTCTCGTCACCGGTGGAACTTTGAGCATACAAGGGGAGACCGGTGGGACGAGAATAAATATCATTTCTTGCATGAAAACCCGAAAATACTTGAGAAAAGGGTACCAGGCAATCCTCGCACATGTTTTGGAGAAAAAGTCGGTGGAGAAGCGACTTGAGGATGTGCCTATCGTTCGAGACTTCCCAGAAGTCTTTCCTGAAGACTTGCCTGGCCTACCGCCAATTAGACAAGTCGAATTCTCTATTGATCTTGTGCCCGGCGCAGCACCCGTGGCACGAGCCCCTTACCGACTAGCCCCATCCGAACTTCAGGAGTTGTCTACTCAGTTACAGGAACTCCTGGACAAGGGATTTATTCGACCAAGTTCCTCACCTTGGGGAGCTCCGGTCCTGTTTGTGAAAAAGAAAGACGGTTCTTTCCGCATGTGCATCGACTACCGTGAACTCAACAAATTAACTATCAAGAACCGTTACCCACTTCCTCGCATTGATGACCTGTTCGACCAACTTCAGGGGTCGAGTTTCTACTCAAAGATCGATCTACGGTCAGGTTATCATCAACTCCGAGTTCGTGATGAAGATATTCCAAAAACGGCTTTCCGAACTCGCTACGGGCATTATGAATTCCAAGTGATGCCATTCGGCTTAACCAACGCACCGGCTGTATTCATGGACCTTATGAATCGGGTGTGCAAACCTTACCTTGACAAGTTTGTTATCGTCTTTATCGATGACATCTTGATTTACTCGCGCACTGAACAAGAACACGCGCAACACCTGAAAACTATCCTAGAGCTGCTCAAACACGAAGAGTTATACGCCAAATTCTCTAAGTGTGAGTTCTGGATGCAAACCGTTCAATTCCTTGGACACGTCATTGACAATCAAGGGATTCATGTCGATCCTTCAAAAATCGAGGCTATCAAGTGTTGGCAAGCACCTGCAACACCAACCGAGGTACGCCAATTCTTAGGACTCGCCGGATACTACAGACGATTCATTGAGAATTTTTCGAAAATAGCCCTACCTCTCACTGCACTGACTCAAAAAGAAAAGAAGTTCGATTGGACTGACAAACAGGAGTCAGCTTTCCAGCTACTAAAACAGAAACTCTGCAGTGCACCTATCTTATCTTTACCCGAAGGCAACGATGACTTCGTGGTATACTGTGATGCTTCACACCAAGGTCTTGGCTGCGTGTTGATGCAACGAGACAAGGTCATCGCTTACGCCTCTCGACAACTCAAGGTCCACGAAAAGAATTACACAACTCATGACCTAGAGTTGGGGGCTGTTGTATTCGCTCTGAAAATCTGGAGACACTACTTATACGGTACCAAGTGTACAATCTTTACTGACCATAAAAGTCTCCAACACATCTTCGATCAAAAGGATCTCAACATGAGGCAACGTCGATGGGTTGAGTTGCTCACTGATTACGATTGCGAAATTCGCTATCATCCAGGCAAGGCGAATGTTGTCGCCGATGCTTTAAGCCGAAAGGAACGGGTGAAACCACTTCGAGTTCGAGCTCTCGGTATGACCATTCACAACGACCTCATCAATCAAACTCTCACCGCTCAACTCGAAGCACTCAAACCAGAAAACTTGATAAACGAGGCCTTGCGAGGCATGGACAAACAATTTGAAACCAAACCTAACGGGGCCAAATACTTCTCGAATCGAATCTGGTTACCAAGTTTTGGGAACCTTCGAGACTTGGTGATGAATGAAGCTCACAAGTCAAAATACTCTATACACCCTGGTGCCGACAAAATGTATCACGGCATCAAGGAAATGTACTGGTGGCCAAACATGAAATCTGACATTGCAACCTATGTTGGCAAGTGTCTTACTTGTTCCAAAGTTAAAGCTGAACACCAGAAACCCTCCGGTTTGCTACAACAACCCGAAATACCACAATGGAAATGGGAGCAGATCACCATGGATTTCATTACTAAACTCCCGAAAACTTCTAACGGTTGCGATACCATTTGGGTGATCGTTGACCGACTCACTAAATCTGCTCATTTCCTAGCCATCAAGGAAACTGATAAGATGGAACGCTTGACACGGATCTACCTGAAAGAGATCGTATCAAGACACGGCGTGCCCATCTCAATCATCTCCGACCGAGATGCTCGATTCACTTCTCGCTTCTGGCAGTCACTGCAAAAATCTCTTGGTACTCGTCTGGATATGAGTACGGCTTACCATCCTCAAACCGACGGTCAGAGCGAACGAACCATACAAACACTGGAAGACATGCTACGAGCCTGCGTAGTTGACTTCGGTAAAAACTGGGAAAATCACTTACCGTTGTGCGAGTTCTCGTACAACAACAGTTATCACACCAGCATAAAGGCTGCACCCTTCAAGGCACTGTACGGTCGTAAGTGCCGGTCACCTATCTGTTGGACTGAGGTGGGGGATACACAACTCACCGGTCCAGAAATCATACATGAAACAACTGAAAAGATCGTCGGCATACAAAACCGACTAAAAGCCGCTCGTGATCGTCAGAAAAGCTATGCTGACGTGAGACGCAAACACCTTGAGTTCCAAGTAGGGGACAAGGTACTTCTCAAAGTGGCACCGTGGAAAGGTGTCATTCGATTCGGAAAACGAGGCAAACTAAATCCTAGATACATCGGACCATTCGAAATCCTTGAAAGGATTGGCCCAGTGGCATACCGCCTGCAACTTCCTGCTGAGCTTAGCAGCGTTCACAACACATTCCACATTTCTAATCTGAAGAAATGTCTGTCTGACGAGACACTGATTATACCGCTCGACGAAATTCAAATCGATGATAAACTTCATTTCGTTGAGGAACCTATGGAAATCATGGACCGTGAGGTCAAACAACTAAAACAGAGTCGTATTCCCATCGTGAAAGTCAGGTGGAATTCTAGATGTGGTCCGGAATTTACCTGGGAACGGGAAGACCAAAGGCGACAGAAATATCCACATCTCTTCCCAGACAACGCACCGACCGTGCAATCGAGCTAATTTCGGGACGAAATTCTTTTAACAAGGGGAGAATGTAACAACCGCCAAATTAGGGCTAGTATTAGCGCCTAATTCTTTGTTAATACATGTAATTAGTTCTGTGTTAGGCTAATTTATGTATCGGATTATATGTTGGTAAATATATGCAACTTTGCGATTTGGCTTAAATCGTACGCAACTTAAATAGAATGAAATTCTATTCGGCTAACACGGACGTTGGTGAACAAATGTTTATAAACTAAAATAACGCAATTATGACCGAAACGCTATTTTATAATAATTAATAATTATCTCGTATCGCTCGATCAAAGTTTACACGATTTAAAAACAAAAGTATTCAAACTTATTTGTAAAATATTTAAATAGAAATGTCGCGTAATTATTTGTATTTAAAACCTACCATTTAAAATGTAAAATAATTATTAACGTTTAAACGACGGAGAAAACGAACACCGCACGGGACACGTAGACGGAGACTGAAAATGGGATATAAACCCCACCTCCACCTCCCATTCCTTTTATTTCATTTCTTCTTTCTCTCTCTCTTCCCTCCTTTCTCTCTTTCTCTCTAATCACCACCATCCACCACCAACTTCACTAATTCGTAAAATACTACTACCAAACGGCCTCAGATTTCGTGACTACTTTGGAAGAAAACGTTCACCTACTCCCGATCTACCTTCCTATCTTTTCGGATTTTCAATCCGACAATTTGTAAGTTTCCGACAAATCCCAACATCTCTCGTTTTTGATCATTTTTACTAGATTATGGTTTAAATAGGCTTAATATGTTCATATAAGGGTTGGGTAAAAGATTTGGACCCAACGGAAACCCGGAAACTCGTTTTCGACCAAAATTCCGGCCATCAGACCGCTACGTCGCACCTGGCCAGGGGCCACTGCGACGTCGCGGCCTACGTCGCACAAAAATCCCAACGTCGCACTAGCGACGCAGCCCCTTACGTCGCATTAACTTGCGGACGTCGCAAGTAGCGACGTAGACTTTAACGTCGCAAACCGAACCAACGTCGCATTAGCGACGCCGCCCCCTACGTCGCCGTGATTTGCGAAGGTCGCATCATGCGACGTACATGCCCACGTCGCACTCTACGTCGCTAGCGACGTCGCATGCTACGTCGCACAAACCAGAACTTTGAAAACTCACATTTTCACTAAGTGTCGAACTTTTACAACCTCAAATCCTTATACGATACGACCTAACAAACATAATAAAACATACTTTCCTATTACAATTACTCTAAATTGCGTTATAAATGACAAACTTTAATTATAACAAATCACCAACGGGCCGTATACTTTGATACGAACGCGAACAAACCAACATTTAAACACAACGGGTTGTATGAACAACTAGCCTAGATGGTCTTGCGAGACATCTACTTACTTAACCTTACGTGTTTAGGCACTAGAAGGTTACGGGTTCGGAGAACCTACTTGATTTACTACTACTTGCTATTTACCACTGCCCGACTCAGGTGAGTCTTACAGCCCCACTTTTACTGTTTTATACTTTGGGGTGAGATACTTAGCAATTGTTTTACGTATGAACACAATGTACTGAACTGAAAACATTACGGATTACAAACAAACGCATGAGTTACTTTTATCCACTGAAAGCCTCCTAATCGTAAGTTGTTAGTTATGGACTTAAGCGCGATTACTAATAGATGGATCCATTTGGGACTGACAATCCCTGTCTGGGGTGGTAGCGCCACCACGTACTGATTTACACGTAGAAACAGGCATATTAGTATTTGTTACATATGAGTGTGCGGATAGCACTCACGGGGGTACGTGATATATTCACACTACACGGTTAAGCTTCAACTTATGAGCTCATGGCACTGTACTGATTAACTGATTTACTTACTTTGCTTGATAGCAATACGGGTACATACTTGTGGTTCATAACACCTATTTATTACTAAACCTGTGAGATTCACCAACCTCTTTGGTTGACACTTTTTAGCTTTGTATCTCAGGTACACTTACGGAGTAGGATTACTCCAGGATTACTAGCTAGAGTCGCATGATTTACAAACTGCATTTAACGGAGATTCTTTGGCATTATCTTTTGTAACTATGGTGATGTAATAGAATCTCCCGCCATACGCGTGGGCTCTAGGGAATTACATTTTGTATACGAAAACCTACGGTTTTCAAACGATTATTAATTATGAAATGTAACTATTTTACAAACTTCTCATTTAGAGGTCGTTTACTATTAATCTTGTGCTTTGTATATTGATTAGTAACACCCAATGTATGCTTCCGCAAATCATTAAATTTGGGGGTGTTACACCAGCTGACCGTTTTAGTGTGCATTTTCAGGTACTGCTATAGTAGGATCGGCCTATCAGGATCCTAGCTCGAGTCGCATGCTTTCAAACATTTGGGACACTTTATATTTACTTTTATATTTCCAAATTATGTATTTGGAAATTTACTATAAGCTCGCAGCTTTGTAAAACGTATTTTGGTAATGTAATAACTATTTTCAAAACGTCTCATTTAGAGTCGTTTGCTATATCTTTGTGCTTGTGATATTTAATTGGTAACACCCCGACCCGACCGCTTCCGCAACCCGAGAATTGGGGGTGTTACAGATTGGTATCAGAGCCTAAGGTTATAGTGAACTAGGTTGCATATAGTGGGCCTAGACTATGACCGTTAGGCAGTATTTCTTGCTAGGTATGACTGGTTCAGGGATCACATCATACGAATCTAATTTAACATAGCCTGGCCAGTTATGTACAATTAAATAAAGATGATGTGATATCTGAAAGGGGTTATATTTAAACGGGAATGCACTAGTTGACTCTGATTGTTTTGTGCTAGACACTCTAGGATATTATATGTACTATAGGTATATATGAATATGCCTTATTTACATATTATTCTCTAGGCTATTATATGTACTGTAGGTATATATGAATAGGCCTTATCTGTGTGTTGTTTTCTATGTCATTATATATGTAGAATATATATAGACCACACTCGATAACTCATTCATCAAAGCACATGCCATTCAAAAATGCCAAGCATGGCCATTACAACATTACTCAATACAAATAATGAGACTTGTTCTCATCCACTACCGCTTACCTTTTTTTACACGCGCCATCGTTCATAACACATTCCGCTGTATCGTCATATACTCGCGAAGAGGCACATCGCCATCTTCCTCACAATCATAACTCGACACTTTCTCCATATGTACACATAGGAGAATATCTTACTTATCGCTGAACCTCAGGAATGAGGCAAAAATGTTATCTATGGAATAGATACCCTCAACACACAAACGTTTTGGAACATTCTTCCAACAATTGAACCGAAAACTCAACGACTTATGTGCGTCTCGAAATCAACTTTGACCATGCTGGTTATCATTGAATTAGTGTTGACTAAGTCCACAAAAATTATCAAAATCACAACTTGATCATTTAGATCAATCAATTCAATACCTTAGTGCCTCGACACTTACATTTTAGCCTTTGTGCTACATTTGATAAACTACATAACTCTAACACATTTTTGCATTAGAGCTACATATGAACAACATATGATTCATGCATACATACGGCACAGGGGTTGCTGCACTCACGACACTTAGTGCTGCATTCACAGTATGATTGATACTGCATTTTACTGTACATGAGTACGGCATTACAGTGCCTCAAGCACTGCATTACGGCATGCGGTGCTGCATTTCATAGTACTTCGGTACCACATTCATAGTACGTTAGTACAACATTACTGTGCTTCTAGCATTGCACTTCATGGTATGTTGTTACCTCATTTCGGTACTTTGAGTACTGCATTTTGACTCATTAGAGCTACATTCACAGTATGATAATATTACATCAATGTCCATAGGACTACCCCGATGGCATAGTCTTGAAGACTACCTTGAAAACATTGTTTAGTCATTATGACAACTACACATTGAGACTACGACATCTCAAATCATTCATTATAAACATATGTGAACTATTCACGTCATGACAACTCTAAAGTCTAAAGACTTTCAAACACATACCTTAAGTGGTTGTCGAATCTTATCATTTTACCACATTGGCTGTCACATCGAACAATTGTAATACTTTCTTATGTATGCATTTGTGATAATCATAACCTTTGAATAAAGATCTCACATTTTGTCGTTTTATTCTTGTTATTAAAGAATCAGTTAATCACACTAAGCCAATGTAACACTCAAGGTTTACACATAGGACTACCTGGTTAACATTCACCTTGAAGTCATAATTTAGCTAAGATTCGAATAACGAGATAGTCAGAATTTGACTATTAAGATAAGCTACCAAGCAGTCATGGATTGACTGGCTTCCAACTCCTTTAGACATCATTATGTCTGCCACTCTTAGTTTAGCAACTTTGTCGCACTACCTGTAGAGTAGTATCATTATTGGTGTAGAGACATAACCTATGTTAGGTGACACGTTAGAATCCCCTATTAGTAGGGTAGGAAAGTGTTAGGCTTCAATTATCACATATAAAATATTATTTTGTGAAAATGAAATAATACCTTAACTAGTAAGGATCTTACTAGAGTTTCAGTATTAAACCTTCAGAATTCTATTGAAATAGAATTTAGGTTTCATAGTACCCATAACATTACTCGTAGGAGCAATTATTTGATTAGTACCCTAAACTCAATACATGACTTATAGCTAATTCATACAGCGAGATATACTCGCATCGAAGTATTCACATATACGCACACTTCTCCCCAGACCTCATGCAATCATAACTACACTTGAAATTTCGGGACGAAATTTTTTTTTTACAGGGGGAGAATGTAACACCCGGTCAAAAATGACCCAAAATTCGAGCCCAATTTAAACTTTTTATTCCGCGTATTATATACGCTCAATATCAAAATGTACAAATACGGACGTTGGTGAAAATTTTTAATAAATAACATAAATCTATTTGGCAATTAAATAGTAGTTATTTACATTATATTATTATTATTAATAATATACGAAACAATGTACGTTTTGTTTAAAACGTAACCGACACGAACTAAATGCGTGAGATACGCCCGACAAATCAAATAATCTTAATTTATATTTTTATAACTTCAAACAAAGTATTTTGATTAAATACTTTCATTATAAATAGCGTATTTTAAATCAATAACAAAAACGTGCACATTTAATGCCACGCGATAAAATGACCGATACACAAACACATAATCAAAACCCGACATGTTACCAAACATTTTTATAAATGTTTTCCAAGTATTATGATTAATACTTCACGTTAAAAATATAGGGAATCAATGGTTAGTTAAAACGCGTATGTATAACGTATA
The DNA here is from genome assembly GCA_949592205.1 of Helichrysum umbraculigerum. Taxonomy (NCBI): domain Eukaryota; kingdom Viridiplantae; phylum Streptophyta; class Magnoliopsida; order Asterales; family Asteraceae; genus Helichrysum; species Helichrysum umbraculigerum. The sequence continues at coordinate 324,688,574 of CATIUR010000001.1, read as the reverse complement.
ACGTATAAATAAACTTTTAAACGATCGGGTAAATGAACACGGATATAATACCACTTGTTGGGAGACAAGATTTTTGCAAATCTCACCTCCCATTTTAATAAGAAAATCAGCATAGACATGATCCACAAAAAGTGGATCATGTTCTTGACTAATGCAACCTACACAACTTTTTTTCCCTCATTATAGTTCCACCCATTTCTCACACTACTCTCTTACTAGAAAACACACACAACCTCCTTCCTTCTCTCCCCCTCTCCTCTGGTCATTTTTCAGCCCACCACCACAAACCACCATCATCTACAACTTGGATCTTGAAGGAAATCAAAGGAAAAGCTCGGTTCTCGCATCCTTCTCGTACCTCGGCTCTAGATCTTTGATCTTCTTGTAAGGATCTCTTTTCTTTTGCTAGAATTACTTGGATTAAGTTTATTAGCATGTTAGTATGTTCATATAACTATAAAATTTCCAAAACATAAGTCGAATCGCATTTTAAAACTCGAAATCTAGAGCTTAATCTTCCTGTCCAGATTCTGTTCTAACTTCAACGATTTTTATAAAATTCATTTTAACATGAAAATAGATATTTCTTAAGTCTTAAATGTAGTACAAGAAGTAAGGGTTCTAACAAAATTTTTTTCGTAACATTTCGACTTCGTTTGCTATTTTAAAATAATTTTCTCCGGTGACATAGAACTACTGTTCCGGCGGACAGAAACTTTCAGTAACTTCTCGAGACCATATCTCGAAAACTAGGAAGAACCAACTCTCGACTTCTAAACGAAAAATGTTCCTTAAGATTTCGGTTACAACTTTTATTTTTGGCCCTCGGGCCAGATCCTCACGGATCATGGTGAAATAGGTGGATCTTTGGACTGAACTCGTTTTTGGACACAATCTGACCACGTCTGATGTTTATTTGTGTTAAAAATAGTAAACGAAAGTATAAAATTACTATAAAGTGCAGAATTGAACTAGACATATATATGATCAGCTGTGATTTTTGGTGTGGCCTGGTTCGGACTAAAAAGGGGTAGAAAACGAGAGGCTCGTCAAGTCAAAAATCTGGAAAACATGAAACTAAGGGCTGTTTTGGTACTTTCTTAGGAACGACACTTCGAGAGACCCACAAAACATAACGACAACTTTTATAAACTTATTTTGACATATTAGGATTTGTGTAAAAGTTTCGGGTCAAACCGAACACGTTTGACCAAGTCAACATAAACGAGCCATAAAACATAAACTTGAACCGAATTGAGAAATGTTAAGATTTATACTCGAAACAAATATACTTTTATAAGTACATCGTGACAACATTATGATAATTATACTTTGGAATAATTATTACAAAACACACCAACGGGCCGTACAAAATCCCTAAACTTAAATAACAAGTGAATAATTGCACAATTCGACTAGTCTGACTTATTAGTCTATTACTTACATAATCTCACGTGTTTAGGACACTAGGGGATTTTCATTGGATCACGCGTATCTTAGGAACGCTAGCAACCAAAGGTGAGTTCATGACCCCACCTTTTAATCGTTTTATATGTTTTGGGGGAGAATGCATACTCAATTAAATCATTTCAATTCTTAAATGAATTCAATCCATTTGACATAAACATTATGTTTCCACATCAATAACTTTTCTCAATGGTACTTAAATGTGTTAAGTATTCATGTGATTGCTTTAGGGACCATAGCTTTTCCCTACTCTTATGTTCCATAGTTACTAGGCTTAGGCTAGTACTTGAGTGAACATCACCCATAGATCTCCATATACTTGTTAGGCTGGAGGCTAGGAGTATACAATAGTAGCATACACTAGCATAGTACTTCGTACTGTATCCATATACTTAGGTGATGACTGTTCATACCTAGGTTCATCTTGCTACACCCAATATCTAAGTTATGTTTGTACATCCTTAGATACGTTAAATCGTTTTCATACATTATATGATAATCGTAGGTACCACCTGAGTATCTGCATCATTTCTGTGTTAAATCATAATCGATAACATCCTGTGTGTTCTATTTGTTAACTATGTATATATATATATATATATATATATATATATATATATATATATATATAATTACATATTTGTTATTTCAAGCACTCGGTGCTATATAAAATCCACGGGTGTGTATTAAAATACATACCTTCATATAAATACAAATCATAAATCATGACGAGTTAATTCTCGTCATTCAATAAAGCAATTCTAGCTGCTGTAGGGGATAAAGCAATTCTAGCTGCTGCTAGGGGATAAAGCAATTCTAGCTGCTGCTAGGGGGTAAAGCAATTCTAGCTGTTGCTAGAGATCAGTAAAGCCATGCTAGCTGCTGCTAGTCATCATTAAATCTTAACGAGCGGGGACTCGTCATCATAAATTAATACGAGTTAATTCTCGTCATCATTTTAAATAAATACGAGTTGTTACTCGTCATCATTTTAAAATCAATACGAGTTTTTACTCGTCATCATTTTAAATCAAAACGAGTTGTTACTCGTCATCATTTTAAATCAATACGAGTTGTTACTCGTCATCATTTTAAATCAATACGAGTTGTTACTCGTCATCATTTTAAATCAATACGAGTTGTTACTCGTCATCATTTTAAATCAATACGAGTTGTTACTCGTTATCATTTTAAATCAATAGGAGTTGTTACTCGTCATCATTCTAAATCAATACGAGTTGTTACTCGTCATCATTTTAAATCATTATGAATTATTACTCACTATCATTAGTATTAATATAGGTTAATACTTGTTCTCATTAGTATTGCTACGAGTTGTACTCGTTGTAATAGAATTCACACTAGTTTATGTTTGTTCTCAGGTTATCACCATTAGTACCCTATTGACTTAGATCTGTAGGTTTACTTAATGGTCCGTAATATTGCTCATGGGAGCAATCATAGCTTAACTTCATCACACGATTTACAAACTATTTTCGTATTTTATAATGTTTTTCAACATAACAAATCGTTTAACTAAACCTGTGAACTCACCAGCTTTCCAGCTGACCGTTTTAGTATGCATTTTCAGGTACTGCTATAATAGGATCGGCCTATCAGGATCCTAGCTCGAGTCGAATGCTTTCAAACATTTGGGACACTTTACATTTACTTTTATATTTCCAAATTATGTATTTGGAAATTTACTATAAGCTCGCAGCTTTGTAAAACGTATTTTGGTAATGTAATAACTATTTTCAAAACGTCTCATTTAGAGTCGTTTGCTATATCTTTGTGCTTGTGATATTTAATTGGTAACACCCCGACCCGACCGCTTCCGCAACCCGAGAATTGGGGGTGTTACACGCATGACAAACCTTTGTGTCGCATGATTGTGTCGCATAAAACAGCAGGTTTTCAAACTAAAATTTCACTAAGTGTCGAACCTATATAACCTCAAACACTTATACGATACGACTTATAAAACACATTGGAACACACTTGTAAGTGCAAAACACCAATAACATGATAATAATACTTAAAGTTTATTATTTCAAATCCGTCACCAACGGGCCGTACACGTTTTCAAACGCTTAACAAATCAACCAAATCATAGTAATTTGGACATATATCTAGTTGTGTAACAACTACAAGGGTGATCTTTTGAGATACCCAATCATGATTATAACCATCGCGTGTCGTGGACACCCTCAGGTTACAAGTCTTTGGACTTCATACTCGGCTAATCAACTCAAGTTTATTAAGTTAAACTCAAACGACTCAGGTGAGTCTCATAGCCCCTCTTTTTACTGTTTTACTCAGGGGTGTGATATATTGCTCATTTTTAACATGTGAACGCAAGTACAAACATTTCATATACTACATGAGTTTTTCACAACTAATCAATTTAAGTCCTCCGTCAGCATAGTTGTTAATACGTTGTAGCGTGAATATTAGTATATGGTACCATATAGGATTGACCCTCCTCGTTCGGGTTAGCAAGCACTAACCGGGTAAACGGACGTACTAATATTTGGGAAGACGAATGTTGATTAGGCATTCGTGGAGGCACCTCGCCCGGAATTCTCTATAGGGGACCCGGCCCTCGAGTTAAGCTCAACTATGTGCTCATGGCTGTATACATATACATTATCAATTGCTGGATGCAATTCAATTACTTAAATCTTGCGGTTCATACTATATTACTTGATTTCAAACCTGTGAGCTCACCAGCTTTAGCTGACCCATTTAGCATATATCGTAGGTACCAAGCAGTAGGTTGTTTCTGCTTCAGGACTTCTAGCTCGAGTCAGCATACAGACGTTGAGATTTTCTTGCATTAGTATATTTTGTACAAGCACTTATGTACTGAAATCTCCTTTTATTTAAACTCGAGCTATGTAAAGCTATAAATGTTGTAAACATTTCAATATCAATATATTTTGTTAAAACGACGCATATAGAGTCGTTTACTATATATCTTTGTGCTTTGTTATTGATTAGTAACACCCAAATCGTGCTTCCGCAAATCATCAAATTTGGGGGTGTTACAGATTGGTATCAGAGTCTAAGGTTATAGTGAACTAGGTTGCATTTAGTGGGCCTAGACTATGACCGTTAGGCAGTATTTCCTTACTAGGCATGATTGGTTCAGGAATTACAGCATACGACTTTAATTTAACATAGCCTGATCAACTATGTACAATTAAGGAAAGATGATGTAAGGTCTAAAATTGTTATGTTGAACGGGAATACACTAGAAGACTCTGACCTCGAGAGGACCGAGACTTAAACATGTTTGTGCTAGACACTCAATAGGCTATATTATATAGGAATTATATGAATATAGGCCTCACTCTTACTAACGCTTTGTCTCAGAAATGGCAAACACACCGCCCAATTCATCGCGCTTTCAATCCGGGTCGCAGAACCCAAGGGTAGCTAGGAGGAACGCCAGGTTGCCTCGAGCTGGCCCGTACCCCACTCACTTCACCTTGCCAACCTTAGCCGCTAGGGTGAACCAACACGAGCAGCGACTTCGCACCATGGATGTCGTGTTGCAGGAAACGAACGAAAACTGGAGACTTACATCCCTCGAACGTATCGAACAAGTCTCCGAGGATCACGAGACCACTGTTAACAATGTAGACATTCTTTTCAACAAAGTGGTGGAGATAAGCGTAGAAACCACCATTTTGAAACACCGGCTTGAAGAATGTGAGCAACGCTCATGGGAAACGGAAGAATATGCCCGTGGATTGGTACAGCGACTAGCATTGGCTGAAGACAATGCCCGACAGGCTAGCAGGCTTGCAAACACTGTGGATCGCCTCATTGAAATGATGGAACAGATTAATCTGCGTTGAGACTAGAGTAGTCTTTGTCTTGTAATCTATCTAGTAATCTAATGACTATCTAGCGTTACTCTATAAATTAGTCGGATGTAACAATTCCCGACACCTTTTGTAATATCTCTGTAGGATGTAACCTTTGAAATCGTATTATCTATCAAATACCCCTTGCTGATTCTACTCATACCAGTTGCCATTTTTCTTTTTCTTTTTCATATTGATGTTATGTATTACCGCCTTTATACATGTACATCTGAGATAAATACACTTTTCTTACAAAATCTCATGTATCTTCATTTCTTTTATTGAAGAAGCATGCCGCCAAAGACAAGACCATACACCGATGCTCAGCTTACGTCACTCATAACCCAGGCTGTGACTGAAGCCTTGGCTCGGAATACTCCACAGAATTCCGCGAGAAACAGCGATGCCGCTGAAACCCCCGCTACCAAACCTTGTTCTTACAAGGACTTTCAGAGCTGCAAACCCTCAAGCTTCAAGGGTACTGAGGGAGCCATCATACTAATCAGATGGTTCGAAAAGATGGAAACTATTTTCCGTGTCAGAAAATGCGCGGAGAACGACAAAGTAAACTTCGCCACCTGCTCTCTCGAAGATGATGCCCACTCTTGGTGGAACTCATATACCCAATCAGTGGGTGCTGACACTGCCTACCAACTCTCTTGGGAGGACTTGAAAGCAAAACTCACCGCCAAATACTGCTCAATCGCCAAACTCCAGAAGCTGGACGAGGAGTTCTGGAACCTAAAGGTTCAGGGTGGTGATATCGATGGTTACACCACCAGATTCCAGCAACTCGCTGCCCTCCGCCCAGCCATGGTAAGCACAGAATCTGATAAAATCAGGAAGTACATCCTTGGTCTTCCTGAGCCTGTTCGGGGGCACGGCGCCTCTTCAAACCAAGCCACCATTGACGGTGCAATCCTACTGGCCCAAGACTTGATGGCAATGAGCCAAGATTCTGAACCACCCACTTCATCCTCCCACAACAACAAAAGGAAGTGGTCTGATTACCACAACAACCACCCAAACCAACAAAACAAGAAATCCGACACCATCAAAGCCTACAACACCACCACAGACATCAAACGGGGCTACACTGGGAGCAAACCCTATTGTTCCAAGTGCAGCCATCACTATGAAGGTTCCTGTGGTTCTTTTTGCAGCAATTGCAAGAGGCACGGCCACCTCACCAAAGATTGCCACTCTCCTACCAACAACAACCCTAATAACACCAGGACACCCAAAGTCTGCTTTGAGTGTGGGAACCCCGGGCACTTCAGGGACACGTGCCCAAAGCTGAAGAATAACAACAACAACAACAGCAGCAACAACAACAACACCTGAAGTAGGGCCTTCGTCATCAAATCCGGGGACGCCCGCCAAGACCCGAATGTGGTCTCGAGTATGTTCCTCCTCAACAACTTAACTGCTTCTGTTCTATTTGATACTGGTGCTGATAAAAGCTTTATCTCCGATGACTTTTGCCCATTACTTGACATCACTCCTGTTGCCTTAGATGTTAAGTACACTGTAGAGCTAGCAAATGGGAAACTTATAGAAACCAATAGTGTGATACCTAATTGCACTTTAAACCTAGCTGACGAAACATTTTCAATCGATCTGGTACCCGTTGAAATCGAAAGTTTCGACGTCATCATTGGAATGGACTGGTTGTCCCAGCATCGAGCCGAAATCATTTGCTACGATAAGATCGTCCGTATCCCACTCGCCGTTGGTAGAACCTTGATCATACAGGGGGAGACTGGTGGGACGAGACTCAATATCATCTCTTGCTTAAAAACCCGAAAATTTCTGAGAAAGGGTTACCCTGCAATACTAGCACACATCACAGAGAAGAAGTCGGAGGAGAAGCGACTTGAAGATGTGCTAATTGTCAGAGACTTTACCGAAGTCTTTCCGGAAGAACTACCTGGTCTACCTCCCCCTAGACAGGTTGAGTTCTCAATTGATCTCGTGCCGGGTGCCGCACCGGTGGCCCGCGCACCGTACCGCTTAGCCCCATCCGAACTTCAGGAGTTGTCCGCCCAGTTACAGGAACTTCTGGATAGAGGATTCATTAGACCGAGTTCTTCACCTTGGGGAGCTCCGGTCTTATTTGTTAAAAAGAAGGACGGTTCATTCAGAATGTGCATCGACTATCGATAATTGAACAAATTGACCGTCAAAAACCGATACCCACTTCCTCGCATTGATGATCTATTCGACCAACTTCAGGGTTCAAGTTTCTACTCAAAAATCGACCTGCGATCAGGGTATCATCAGTTACGAGTTCGCGACGCCGATATTCCAAAAACTACTTTCAGAACTCGTTACGGGCACTACGAATTTCAAGTGATGCCCTTCGGTTTAACTAACGCACCGGCTGTATTCATGGACCTCATGAACCAAGTGTGTAAACCTTACCTCGACAAGTTTGTCATTGTCTTTATCGATGACATACTCATTTACTCGCGCAACGAGCAAGAACATGCGCAACACCTCAAAACCATTCTAGAACTACTTAGACACGAGGAGCTTTACGCCAAGTTCTCTAAGTGTGAGTTCTGGATACAAACCGTTCAATTCCTTGGTCACGTGATCGACAGTCAAGGAATTCACGTTGACCCATCAAAAATCGAGGCTATCAAAGACTGGCAAGCACCCACCACTGCAACTGAAGTACGTCAATTCTTGGGTCTTGCTGGGTACTATCGGCGATTCATCGAAAATTTCTCCAAAATAGCTCAACCACTCACAGTACTAACTCAGAAGGACAAAAGGTTCGATTGGACCGATAAACAAGAGTCAGCGTTCCAACTTCTGAAACAAAAGCTTTGCAGTGCTCCAATTCTATCCTTACCCGAAGGCACCGATGACTTCGTGGTATACTGCGATGCTTCTCACCAAGGTCTCCGTTGCGTGCTGATGCAACGAGACAAAGTCATTGCTTATGCCTCACGACAGCTGAAAATTCACGAAAAGAACTACACTACTCATGATCTCGAACTTGGAGCTGTCGTTTTTGCTCTCAAAATCTGGAGACATTATCTCTACGGCACTAAGTGCACAATCTTTACCGATCATCAAAGCCTCCAACATATATTCGACCTGAAGGATCTCAATATGAGGCAACGTCGATGGGTCGAGTTGCTTACCGATTACGATTGTGAGATCAAGTACCATCCAGGGAAGGCTAATGTTGTAGCCGATGCCCTCAGCCGAAAGGAACGACCAAAACCACTTCGAGTCCGAGCCCTCAGTATGACCATTCATAATGATCTTACCATTCAGATTCATACCGCTCAGGTCGAAGCCCTGAAACCTGAAAACATAAAAAACGAAGCCTTACGGGGTATTGACAAACAATTTGAAACCAAATCTAATGGGATTAGGCATTTCTCAAACCGAACCTGGTTGCCTAATTTCGGGAATCTACGAGAATTGGTGATGGATGAAGCTCACAAGTCTAAATATTCTATCCATCCGGGATCCGATAAGATGTACCACGGAATCAAGGAATTTTATTGGTGGCCAAACATGAAAGCCGAAATCGCCACTTATGTCAGCAAGTGTCTTACTTGCTCGAAAGTCAAAACCGAACATCAGAAACCACCTGGTTTACTCCAACAACCTGAAATCCATGAATGGAAATGGGAACAAATTGCCATGGATTTCATAACCAAACTACCAAAGCCGTCGAGCGGTTGCGATACCATATGGGTGATCGTCGATCGTCTCACCAAATCTGCTCATTTCCTGGCAATCAAGGAAAACGATAAAATGGAGCTCCTTGCACAAATCTATATCAAAGAAATCGTTTCTCAACACGGCGTTCCAATCTCAATCATCTCTGACAGAGATGCCCGTTTCACCTCTCACTTTTGGCAATCACTTCAAAAAGCAATGGGTACCCGTCTCGATATGAGTACCGCGTACCATCCTCAAACAGATGGCCAAAGTGAACGAACCATTCAGACATTGGAAGATATGCTACGCGCCTGCGTAGTTGATTTCGGTACAAACTGGGAAAGACACCTACCGTTATGCGAATTTTCCTACAATAACAACTATCATGCCAGCATTAAGGCTGCACCTTTTGAGGCACTGTACGGTCATAAGTGCCGATCACCGATTTGTTGGACCGAAGTGGGAGACAGTCAACTCACTGGTCCTGAACTCATACACGCCACCACTAAGAAAATTGTGGAAATCTAAAACCGACTCAAAGCTGCACGTGATCGTCAGAAAAGTTATGCTGACGTGAGACGCAAACCATTCGAGTTCCAAGTTAGGGATCGAGTACTCTTAAAAGTATCGCCTTGGAAAGGCGTCATCCGTTTTGGCAAATGCGGGAAGTTAAATCCCAGGTACATCGGGCCTTTTGAGATCCTCGAACGGATTGGCCCCGTAGCTTATCGATTGCAGCTGCCATCCGAACTCAGCAGCGTGCACCCCACTTTTCACATTTCTAACTTAAAGAAATGCCTGTCCGATGAGACGCTCATTATACCACTCGACGAGATTCGCGTCGATAACAAACTTCATTTTGTTGAGGAACCCGCTGAAATCATGGACCGTGAGGTCAAACAACTAAAACAAAGTCGTATTCCCATCGTCAAAGTCAGATGGAATTCGCGGCGCGGCCCGGAATACACCTGGGAACGGGAAGACCAAATGCGACTCAAGTATCCTCAGCTATTCACCGATTCTACATCAACCACGACCTCGAGCTAAATTTCGGGACGAAATTCTTCTAACAGGGGGAGAATGTAACACCCGCCAAATTAGGACTAGTAATTAGTGCCTAATCATATGTTAATACATGTAATTAGTTATGTGTTAGACTAATTTATGTATCGAAATATATATTGTTGAATATATACGAAAATGCGATTTGATTAAATCGTACGAAATTTAAATCGAATGTATTTCGGTTCCATAAATACGGACGTTGGTGACCAATTTTATTAAGTAACACTAGTATGTTAAAAATATTATTCTAATAACGTTCAAATTACAATTCGTATCGTACAAACAAAACAAACTAACTTACATTTTATAACTCAAACATAAATTGATTAGTAAAATATTTAAATAAAATATCGCGTAATAAATTTGTATTTTAAAACTTACCATTTAATATGTAAAATAATTATTTAACGTTTAAACGACGGAATAAACGAACACCGCACGGACCGCGATTGCGGAGACTGAAAAGTTGGAGGTTAAACCCCCAACTCCCTTTCTCTTTTCTCTCATTTTCCACCTCACTCTCTCTCTCTTACTCTCTCCTCTCCCTTTTTCTTTCAATTCACCAAACACACACACACTCACAAAATCGCCAAATAAATATACTAAACCCGCTCGAATCACCTCGGCGCTTTGGAAAACAATGACCACGACATCACGATCTATCATCCTATCTTTTCGGATTTCCAATCCGACATTTTGTAAGTTTCCGACAAAATCCCGAAACCTCTCGATTCTTAGTATTTTCACTTGTTAGTTGTTTATATAACTTATATATGTCCATTACAAAGTGTAGAACACGATTTTATAGCTTAAAAACGGGCTTAAATTGGGTTTTTGGCCGGAAAAATCTCGACAGTCGGACTTTCTGGGCTGATGTTCTTCAATGCGACACAAGCCTTGTGTCGCATGTTGTATCGTATTTTGCCTCTTATGTCGTATCTTATGTCGTATGAAACCAGTTATGTCGTACCCTATGCGACACAATATTGTGTCGTACCTTATGTCGCAAATACTATGCGACACTATCACTATGTCGCTGTTGAATCAGCATCTCGAATCTATGCGACACAACCTTTGTGTCGTATAGATATTGTGTCGCATACTTTACGCGACACAACCCTTGTGTCGCATGACAAACCTTTATGTCGCATGATTGTGTCGCATAAAACAGCAGGTTTTTAAACTAAAATTTCACTAAGTGTCGAACCTATATAACCTCAAACACTTATACGATACGACTTATAAAACAATTGGAACACACTTGTAAGTGCAAAACACCAATAACATGATAATAATACTTAAAGTTTATTATTTCAAATCCGTCACCAACGGGCCGTACACGTTTTCAAACGCTTAACAAATCAACCAAATCGTAGTAATTTAGACATATATATCTAGTTGTGTAACAACTACAAGGGTGATCTTTTGAGATACCCAATCACGATTATAACCATCGCGTGTCGTGGACACCCTCAGGTTACAAGTCTTTGGACTTCATACTCGGCTAATCAACTCAAGTTTATTAAGTTAAACTCACACGACTCAGGTGAGTCTCATAGCCCCTTTTTTACTGTTTTACTCAGGGGTGTGATATATTGCTCATTTTTAACATGTGAACGCAAGTACAAACATTTCATATACTACATGAGTTTTTCACAACTAATCAATTTAAGTCCTCCGTCAGCATAGTTGTTAATACGTTGTAGCGTGAATATTAGTATATGGTACCATATAGGATTGACCCTCCTCGTTCGGGTTAGCAAGCACTAACCGGGTAAACGGACCTACTAATATTTGGGAAGACGAATGTTGATTAGGCATTCATGGAGGCACCTCGCCCGGAATTCTCTATAGGGGACCCGGCCCTCGAGTTAAGCTCAACTATGTGCTCATGGCTATATACATATACATTATCAATTGCTGGATGCAATTCAATTACTTAAATCTTGCGGTTCATACTATATTACTTGATTTCAAACCTGTGAGCTCACCAGCTTTAGCTGACCCATTTAGCATGTATCGCAGGTACCAAGCAGTAGATTGTTTTTGCTTCAGGACTTCTAGCTCGAGTCAGCATACAGACGTTGAGATTTTCTTGCATTAGTATATTTTGTACAAGCACTTATGTACTGAAATCTCCTTTTATTTAAACTCGAGCTATGTAAAGCTATAAATGTTGTAAACATTTCAATATCAATATATTTTGTTAAAACGACGCATATAGAGTCGTTTACTATATATCTTTGTGCTTTGTTATTGATTAGTAACACCCAAATCGTGCTTCCGCAAATCATCAAATTTGGGGGTGTTACATTGTAAAACCTCAAAGCCAATGGTCTGTGGAAGATAAGACTCTTGTTGACATTGATGCTCAACTTCAGTCCTTTATTGTCATGTCTTTACCAAATGAAGTTTATCACTCTATCATTAACTGCACCAATGGAAAAGAAATGTGGGGTACTCTGTGTAACATGTATGAGGGACTTGATCATGTCATTGAAAAAAAAGAATTTTTCTAAATCGACAATATGAACTTTTCATGGCAAGTGAAAGTGAAACCTTGACTCTATCATACAATAGGTTTAACTGTTTGATGAATGACATAAAGGCTGCTGGAATTAAAAAGGAACCCTTGGATGTTATGAACAAATTTATGGACTCACTACCTAGTAGTTGGGATCACTCCATTGACATCCTCAGAGACACTGGTCTTGTGAAAAACATGAACTTAAAATCATTGTTTGGCACATTTTTAAACAAAGAACAAAATCGTGCTCAAAAGCAAGCTTTAACTAAGAGTTACAAACTGAACAACATTGCCATGATGGCTAAAGGTATTCCCATTGAAGAAATACCTTCCTCATCCAATACTGACACTGCTAAAGAAATCCCTTCTCATTCTGGTGATGAAGCTGATGTGTCAGTAGACGATGAGAGTGATCTTGAATCACTAGCTGATGAAATGGCAATGATGGCTGGAAAGTTCAAAAAAATTTCAAAACAGGGTTCTTCATCATCCAGATCTAGACAAAACTCATTCTCTAGATTTCCAAATGAATCCTACAAAAACAAGACTAGTGGAAAACAAAACTTCAAAAAATCTGAAGTTCTGTGTTTCAACTGTCATAAACTCGGTCACTTTGCCTACGAGTGTAAATCATCATCCACTGACGATAAGCATGCAAAGGAAACTGATAAAGCATCAAAATACAAGGCTAAATATAAGAAGCTGAAGGAGTTTACAAAGAGGAAAGAAAAGGGCTTTGTAGCTGAAGAAAGAGATGCACTCACCAACTGCATCACTGATGAAACAACCAGTGAGTCATCCTCATCTGAACTGGAAGAGATGGCTGGGCTCTGTGTTATGGCCAACTCTGACAGTGAGTATGAGTATGAAGATGACTCAGATGACTCTGATTCCATGTACAGTAATGATCCCGTCAGTGACCTATGGAGATTATTCGAAAATATGTCTCCGACTTCAATGTTTGACTTTTCTGAGTCAACATCATCTGATTCAAGCTGTGAAGAAATGGAATGCATGATGGCTCAAAATGATGACAGTACCTGCTCGTCAGCCGGAGACACATCGTCAGCCTCTATCTGGAACCAAGAAACTCTCACCAAGGTAAATAAATTTAATATGCTCACTGAAAAGGAACAAGCTGACACACTTGATGGTCAAGTTTGTGACATTGCCTATGCTCAACAAATCGAAAAGGATTTAAAAGGAAAAATAATTTTGTTAACAAATGAGCTTAGTGAATGTCACAAAGAAATTCTTGAGCTGAAAGACGCAAAACAGCAACTTGCTGAGCAGCGTCATGCTAATGCTATTCTTATGGAAGAAACAGCACAAGCCAAAAAGGACCTTGCAAACCTAAAAAGGGTCTGTGATTCATGGTGTAAATCAGCCAAGATGGTCACTGAGTGTGTCAACAATCAAATCCCTAGACAAGTTCAAGCCATCATTGGAGGAGATTATGAGCTCGCTGCCAATATTGCAAGTGAGCCCTTAACCTCTGAAAATGATTCTCTTCAGGATCAGTGTCCTATGACCAAATTCTCCTGGAGAGATATACTAGAACAAACAGGTTTGTCAGAGCCTCTAAAACCAAAAATTCTGGTGAAGAAGCTGATGATGAAAGATCAGTGAGTACCAACAGTGAATATTTAAAACCAGTGAATGAACCTTTGTCACCAACATTCAATCTTGCACCAATCAAAACAAAGATTTCAAATAAAGGAAAAACAATGAAATCTAAAAACATAGGTTCAGCATCAAGCTTAGTAAACACTCAAATAAACTCCCTGACCAACCAGCTTCAGCGTCTCACTAAATACATGGTCAGTGAGAAGCAAAAAGGTATACTTGGACCTATTCCCTCTGATTCTGGATCCTCTTCTTCCACACTGAAACGCATAAAATGCTACAAGTGTGGAGAAAAATCTCACCTTGCCAGTGAATGCAAGGTAGATGGATTCATCAGGTCCAAAGTATCTATCAGCAAGGGTATATCAAAAGAAAAATTGAGTGTATCCCTTGCTACCACCTCCAACACGTCTTCAGTGAACATTAATGCCAAAAAGGCAACTGAACCCACTCAAAAGTGGGTTCCCAAAAGGAATTAATGTTTGTTGTATGTACAGGAGAGTAAGAGCATCTGGTACCTGGACAGTGGATGCTCTAAGCACATGACTGGTGAAAAATCTCTCCTCAAAAACTTCCAAGAAAATGAAGGAAACACTGTCTCTTTTGGTGATGATTCTAAAGGGTATACGAGAGGACATGTGTAACACCCTCAAATTTAGTGATTTGCGGAAGCATACTTGGGTGTTACTAATCAATATACAAAGCACAAGATATACAGCAAACGACCTCTAAATGAGACGTTTTGTAAAATAGTTACATTCCATAAATTAATCGTTTGAAAACATATAGTTTTCTTTACAAAAATATGTAAGCCTAGAGTCCGCGTATGTGGCGGGAGATTCTATTACATAACCATAGCTACAAAAGATAATGCCAAAGAATCTCCGTTAAATGCAGTTTGGAAATCATGCGACTCTAGCTAGTGATCCTGGAGTGATCCTACTCCGTAAGTGTACCTGAGAATACATGCTAAAAATGGTCAACCAAAAGGTTGGTGAATCTCACAGGTTTATCAGTAAATAATCAGTTTGAACACAAGATTTCATCAGTAGTGCCCGCAGGCGTATATCAAGTATTTGCAAATCCAGCAAAAGTAAAGTAATTAAGTTATACCGTTGCCATGAGGCTCATAATCGAAGCTTAACCCGTAAATAATCAGTTGCTCCCGTGACATGCTCGTAATTGAGCAAGCATAAGTAACGAAATAATAGTCACCCGTTTCTACGTGTAAATCAGTACGTGGTAGCGCTACTACTCCGGGCTGGGAGGGTCATTTCCCTAATGGATCCATTAACTACTGTTCGCGCTTAAGTCCATAACTAACGATATATGATTGAGAGACTTCCGTAAATATATAACTCATGCAAGTCCGTTTGGTATAATAAGCAGTTTAGTACTTGTGTTCAAGTAAAAGCAGTAGCATGTATCTCCCCCAATGAGAAAAACAGTAAAAGTGGAGCCGTAAGACTCACCTGAGCCTAGTAGTAAGCAGTTGAAAACTGTAAGTAGCGTGTAGGTTCTCCGAACCCGTAACCTTTAAATGCCTAAACATGTAAGGTTAAGTAAGTAGATGTCTCGCAAGACCATCTAGGCTAGTCGTCCATACAACCCGTTGTCCAAATGTTGGTTCGTTATCGTTTGTAATAAAGTGTTCGGCCCGTTGGTGATTCGTTATGATTAAAGTTTTATCACTTATAACGCGATTTAGAGTGATTGCACTTGAAAAGTATGTTCTATTATGTTCGATATTTCGTATTGTATAAGTATTTGAAATTGTACAAGTTTGACACTTGGTGAGAAATGTGCTTATGGAATCTAAGTACGGGGGTCCGGGGGTAGAGCCCCTGGTTAGCGGGGTCCAAGGGGCGGAGCCCCTGGCTGGGGTCGAGCTGCCAGGTCAGCTTGGAAAATTTTTATTTCTACTACTTTCCTTTAGTGAAAATGCATCCGAAATCTGGATTTGGAGTAAAATTAGGTGGTAAAATTCTGGTTCCGACACTTAGTAAAAATCTGAGTTTTCAGGGTTCTGTTTTATGCGACGTTGGGTGCGACGTTGCAAGCGACGTAAGGTGCGACGTGGGCGTGTGCGTCGCATTATGCGGCCTTCGCAATTCAATGCGACGTAGGGTGTTGCGTC
Organism: Helichrysum umbraculigerum; assembly: GCA_949592205.1. Lineage (NCBI taxonomy): Eukaryota > Viridiplantae > Streptophyta > Magnoliopsida > Asterales > Asteraceae > Helichrysum > Helichrysum umbraculigerum. The sequence continues at coordinate 324,672,190 of CATIUR010000001.1, read as the reverse complement.
GCTAAGTGCGACGCTAGTTCAGTTTGCGACGTTAAAATCTACGTCGCTACGTGCGACATCCGCAAGTTAATGCGACGTAATAGGCTGCGTCGCTAGTGCGACGTTGAGATTTTTGTGCGACGTAGGTCACGACGTCGCAGAGGCCCCTGGCCAGGTGCGACGTAGCGGTCTGATGGCCGGAAATTTAGTCGAAAACGAGTTTCCCGGTTTCCGTTGGGTCCAAATCTTTTACCCAACCCATTTTTGGACATTTTAAGCATATATAAACTATAAAAACGTAAAAATGAGTAAAAACGGAGAGTTTCGGGTTTTGTCGGAAACTTACGAAATGGCGAAATGAAAATCCGGAAAGATGAAGTTGTAGATCGTAACGCGGTGGTTCTTTTATTCCAAAGGAGTGGTATGATTCGGCGTCGTTTCGTGATGTTATTTTGTGATTTTGTAAGGTGGTGGTGGTTTTGTTAATTGAGAGAAAAGAAAGAGAAGAAAGAGAAAGAGATGGAGAAAATGAGGAAAAAGAAAGGAGGTGGATGGGGGTTTTGATGAAAGCCCCCATTTTTCAGTCCACGCGCTGGGCTCCGTGCGGTGTTCGTTTTCTCCGTCGTTTTACGTTAAATTATTTATTTTTACACGTTTATTTATTCATTTAAAATACGAGGGTTGTTAAACAATTCACTTAAATTATTTCTTTAAATCTTTAACTGTTCGAAATACAATTTAGTTTAAATAAGTTTGATTACTTTTGTTTTTAAATAGTGTAACTTTAATCGAGTGATACGAGATAACTATTCGTTATTATAAAATAACATTTAGGTCATAATTGCGTTATTTTAGTTTATAAACATTTGCTCACCAACGTCCGTATTAATCGAATAGAATTTCATTCTATTTAAGATGCGTACGATTTAAGTCAAATCGCAAAGTTGTATATATTTATCAATATATAATCCGATACATAAATTAGCCTAACACAGCACTAATTACATGTATTAACAAAGAATTAGGCACTATTTCTAGTCCTAATTTGCCGGTTGTTATAACATGGATCTTTAAGCAATGGATATGTATCTTTCTCTGATGTATCTTATGTAGAAGGTCTAAAACACAACTTACTTAGTGTATGTCAGATAGGCTCTCTGAAGAACAAAGTTCTCTTCGATGAATTTGCTGGAACTATTTTAAATAAAGAAGGGAAACCTGTTCTTGCTGCTAAAAGAAAAAGGAATGTATATACAATCAACATGACTGAAGCAAAGTCATCCAAAGGTCTCTGCCTCTACTCTCGTTCTGTAGCTGAAAAGAATTAGTTATGGCACAAACGGCTCTCTCATCTGAACTTCAAAACCATAGATAAGCTCGCAAAAAATGAGCTTGTTTATGGCCTTCCAATCTTGAACTACTCCAAAGATAAGCTGTGTGCTGCCTGTGAAAAAGGAAAACATCACAAATCATCCTTCAAATCAAAACAGTTTTCATCCATTTCTGAAGTATTTCAGCTACTTCATATGGATTTGTTTGGCCCAGTGAGCGTTGCCAGCCTTGGTGGAAAAAGGTATGCCTTGGTCATTGTTGATGAATTTTCAAGATATACGTGGGTATTCTTTCTGAAGAACAAAAGCGAAGCTGCAAATGAAATCATAAACTTTGTAAAAAGAATGGAAACCTTGAATGGAAAGCTGATTAGAATGATCAGAAGTGACAATGGCACTGAATTCAGAAATGGAACACTGGAATCATTCTGTGATGAAAAAGGTATATCACAAAACTTTTCAGCTCCTAGAACTCCACAACAGAATGGTATAGCTGAAAGAAGAAACAGAACACTGGTTGAAGCTGCAAGGTCTATGCTCGCTGAAGCTGGACTTAAAGGATACTTCTGGGCAGAAGCTGTCAACACAGCATGCTTTACTCAAAACAGATCCATCATTGTCAAACGACATAACAAAACAGCTTATGAAATTCTCAGAGGAAGAAAACCCGACATCAGCTTCTTTCATGTATTTGGGAGTACCTGCTATGTACTCAACACACGAGATCAGCTAAAGAAGTTTGATCCAAAAGCTGATGAAGGAATCTTCATTGGATACTCTCTTGCATCTAAAGCCTTCAGAGTATACAATCTCAGACGAGAATGTATAGAGGAATCTGTTCATGTGACTTTTGAAGAAAGCTTCAGTTCTCAAAGAAATCAAGCTGAAGCTGATGACATGTTTCAAGCTGAAGAAACATTTGACATGCCTTACAGCAGCTCTATTCCAGTTTCCTCCATTCCAACATCAACAATTTTTGACCCCTCTCCTCCATCATCACCTGAAGCTGAAGATATGTCCATTACCCTCTTCGAATCTCAAAATGTCACTTCTATTTCAGATTCGACCATCGCTGATAATGAACAAGCTGAACAGGAACAAGAAGCTGAAGAACAAGAACCAGCATTGGTACCTATCAGGGCAACAAAATGGACTAGAAGTCATCCCATTGATCAAATCATCAGAAGTAAAGATACTGGTGTTCAGACAAGGAGAGCTGCCACAAGCAATCTCTGTCTATATGTGAACTTTGTATCACTGATGGAACCAAAGAAGATTGATGAGGCTTTAGAAGACGCTGACTGGATTTCTGCTATGCAAGAAGAGTTGAACCAATTTGAAAGAAATAAAGTGTGGGATCTGGTGCCTAGACCAAAGAGAACAATCATTGGAACAAAATGGGTATTCAGAAACAAAATGGACGAAAATGAAATTGTCACCAGAAACAAGGCTCGTCTAGTCGCTAAGGGCTACAGACAAGAAGAAGGAATAGACTACGATGAGACTTTTAATTTGCTCCTGTGCACGTTTAGAAGCCATCAGATATTTCTTGCCTTCGGTGCTCACAAGAAATTTAAGGTGTATCAAATGGATGTCAAAAGTGCCTTTTTAAATGGTGACCTTCATGAAGAAGTGTATGTGGCTCAACCTCCAGGGTTCACTGACCCTCAGCATCCTGATCATGTATTCAAATTGAAGAAAGCTCTGTATGGTTTGAAGCAGGCTCCACATGCATGGTATGAAACTCTCTCTGATTTCCTTTGCAAATCAAATTATTCACGTGGCATCATCGATAAAACCCTGTTCTACAAAAGAGTCAATAATGATCTAATAATGGTTCAAATATATGTTGATGACATCATCTTTGGTGCCACTGATGAAAAACTTTGCAAAGAATTTTCTTCTCTGATGTCAAAAAGATATGAGATGAGCATGATGGGGGAACTAACATTCTTTCTAGGTCTGCAAGTAAAACAATCTGATCAAGGAATCTTCATAAATCAAAGTAAATATATTAAGGACCTTCTTAGTAAATTTAACTTTGATAATTGTTCTATCATGAAAACTCCAATGGCTCCTCCTGTTAAATTGGAAGCTGACGCTGATGGTAAATCAGTGGATGTTACCATGTACAGAGGAATGATTGGATCTCTTTTGTATCTTACTGCAAGCAGACCTGACATCATGTTCTCGATCTGTCTGTGTGCTCGCTATCAAGCAAATCCAAAAGAATCACATCTGGCTGCTGTGAAAAGAATCTTCAGGTACTTAAAAGGTACCCCCAACTTGGGCCTCTGGTACCCCAGAGGCTCAGGGTTTAGTCTCACTGGTTTTTCAGATTATGATCATGCAGGATGTAAGATAGATAGAAAGAGCACCTCTGGAGGGTGTCAATTTCTAGGAGGGAAATTAGTCAGCTGGTCAAGTAAGAAGCAACACTCAGTGTCCACATCTACCGCTGAAGCTGAATATATCGCCGCTGGTCAATGCACTGCTCATGTACTATGGATGAAGAATCAGCTCGCTGACTATGGAATCGAGGTAAGAAACATTCTCATTTTCTGTGATAATCAAAGTGCAATTGCCATCACCAACAATCCTGTTCATCATTCTAGGACTAAACACATAGATGTCAGATATCATTTTATTAGAGACCATGTGATGAAAGGTGATGTCGAACTGCACTTTATTCCCACTAAACATCAACTCGCTGATATTTTTACAAAACCCTTTGATGAAACAAGGTTCAATTTCTTGATCAGTGAGCTCGGAATGTTAAATGCATGATCAGTTCATGCATGGGATAGTCAAAATATCTTCTTACACTATTTTCTATGTGAAAAGACATGTATTTTACCATAAATGTAAATACCTGTATTTTATTCACATTTTTCAAAAAAAAAAAAAAAAATTATAGCAGTATTCTTTTACAGAGTCTTATCATTTCAAACCACAATCTTCAAAATATTCTCAACAAGTCTGTCCACATTTATGCTCTTTAAAAGGTCATAACATTTTCCTCAAAGCATGTACAAAACATCTCTCTTTTATAATAAAATAAGATAAGAATGGATCACTACTCAAGCGCATCTACTCCAGAAAATGACATTCATGAGGAAACCTCTCATGAATTCATAAGCATGGATGATTTTGGAGATATCAGGCTCCATGATGAAATTGAAGAGGTTTTAGATGCTCATGCTATCGAGAATCTCCATGATCAAGTTACTCAGCTCAATCAACAAAACTGGGAGCTGATGCATCGATGCAGAGATATAGAAACTCAAAGAAGAATTGCAAAGAGATCCATTCCTACTCGCCTCAAAGATCGGTTCAAGCACTGGAAGAAAGTTGTGAAGCATGCGAAGAAAGCTGCATCAGCATGGGTCAAGCGTAAACTCAAGCATGATGCCTACTATCCTCGAACTACTGCTGGTCGCTACAAAGCAGGACTTGTGGAAAGATATTACCCTCAAGAGATGTCTTTCTCAGACCCTGATGAGAATTAAAAAAAAAAATGTGTGCTGCCTGGTGTTCACTGGAGTAAAGTCGAATGGCTACTCTGTTATCTCCAACTGATTTATCAGCGAGAATAACTCAGTAGCTTACCCTTCACTCGAAACAAAACCAAGTTGAATAGCTGCTATGTTATCTCCAACTGATTTATCAGCGAGAATAACATTGGAGCTGATCCTTGGCACTTTCAAAAACTGCAAGTTTGAACAGCTGCTTTATTATCTCTAACTGATTTATCAGTGAAACGCCCCGAAAACAGAACAAATTTTTTTATTTTTTTTATACTTTTACTCTTGTTTAGGTCCCGACACTTAAGTAAAATATGACATGTGAATACGTAAGCAAGACTACGCAAATTAACTGCCCAACCTACAATCTGGACAAAACTACTCATTTTCAAAACTGCCCATTTTAGTCAAAACCGCCATTTTTAAACACGTATAACTTTTTACTCGTTGACAGTTAGACCACCAATTTTTTCAGGCACCTTTACTACAACCAAATGAACATTTTTCGTGTTTACACCTTCCCTTGAAGACTGCCTCCTTGCCCTCAAAACTACCCTCAAAACTGCCCTGTTCCTCCCAACGATACCCTCAAAACTGCCCTATTTTCTCAAAACTACCGACATTCAAACATGCATAACTTTTTACTCGTAAACACTTAGACTCTGAAATTTTGCAGGCACGTGTACTATGACAACATGAAACTTTCCCTTTTGACACTTTTTCAAAATACACGTTTTACAAGAAAACGACCATATAACCTCTTTTTTTTCGACTACGACCCAATTCACAAATCACACACAAATGAACTCTACTCTTTTGCACACTCATTTGACATACCAAAACACACTTAAAGCATATAATAACCAACCCATAACTCCAACACATTCAATTATGTCACGTGACTACTTTCAACCCATTTTGACACCTCTTTGACCCGTTTCACCAAAACAACCATATTTAAAATAAATCACTTCTCTAATCAAATCCATAACATATTTAGACTCTTTAAAACATAACTACATCATTCTCTTCACACATTACTCTTTAAAACCATAATTGGGCGATTTACACAATTTAGTCATCAAAACAACAATTCAAAGAGAAGGAACATATTCTAACCGCATAGCAAGCTCCATATCCATATCACTACCATAAGCACATTCTCTATCCACATGTCTCTACTAACACATCAACCTACAACGTAAACACTGAAACGGGTAAGCACAACTGCTTAATGAGTACATAGGCAATTAAACAAGCAATTTCCACATAACACTTAACACATATCAACACAATTACATAATCACAACATCACTATGCTCTGAACACTGATCACTGAGCACCATATCACATCGATATGCATACTAACTCTATTTCACGGAGTACCATACCACAACGTATGCATACTAACATTGTTTCACTGCATACACATATTCCACATAATCCACATATATTAACACGTTATCTTTCACCCAATTGTGTAGCCTCTTACCCAACAATAATCCGGATCCAACACAATTGAATCAAACACTATCAATTTAACATAACATCATAATCACATAATCTCAATTATTTAATCCACATATATTAACACATTATCTTTCACCCAATTGTGTAGCCTCTTACTCAACAGTAATCCGGATCCAACACAATCGAATCATACACTATTCTCCACCAATTCTTTCCTTTACCTTCAAGCTAGTGACATACTCATTACTCGCTAATGAGATAATCACTACTGACTTTTCCAAATAACATGTATTCACATAACAATTAAACATAACAAGTAAATTAACACAATTAACTATTATAAGCAATAAACATAAATAAACAAACATAACAATTAACTTTTCTTGATTGTGCAACCCTCTAGCCCGCAAGCTATACGGTACTACACAACCAAATCTCATGTTTAACCCCCGTATCACTCACCACAATCTCTTAGACGATTTCACCATATCGATCATCATAAGCCTCCACGTCTCTTAACACCTACATAATCATATTATTCATAACAACATAATTAAACACTAATGAATCATAAATCTAACTCATGTTCAACCCCTCCCCCACTTTGATTAAACATAACTTAAATTCTTAAATCACTCACACTAAACCACCTCACTAATCACTTTTAAACTTTCACTAATTGATTAATGTTTCACATTCATAATCATACTCTAATTTACATGATTTCAACATTAACACTTTTTAATTCAATTCAACTCATCACTTTTAATACTATACTACTTCAATACATGTTCTTCCACCATAATCATACTTTATTCATTCACTAACAACTTTATTTCAACATTTTTAAACTCTAATTTCATAGCATAATTACTAATTTCATAAAACCCATCAAAACCCCACTTTAATCATTAACTATATACTTGAAATTACTCACTTTCTTGAGGAAACATGGTTTATAATCATAATCAAAACACTAACTAACACTAACATGATCAAATTCCAACCCTAATTTCGTATTAAACCACCAACTCTTTGAAACCCATATAAAACCCAAACCCTAGATCAAGAACTAAGGAGAAATCACTTACATATTGATGAAGATGATGAAAGAGTTTATGAATTAAACCCTAGAAGACTTGAATCATAAATTGAAGAAGAAGAAATGAAGTTAAAATCATCCCTGTGCCCTCTTCTCTTTTTCTCTCGCTCTTTTCTCTATCTCTCTGGATAATTTTAGAACACTAAAGGGATAAACACTGATAGTACATACTTATCTGTCTAATTTTATTCCCCTTTAAACTCTATTGTCTGGAACTAGGAAACCATTCATGATAAAACACTATTTTATTCCACCGACATCCGTAAAAACTTAAAACATATACTAATATTTTAAGCGTAATAACACTTTAAATTTTTGGGTTGTTACAATCAGCGAGAATAATATTGGAGCTGATCCTTGGTATTTTCAGATAGTGCAAGTGGAAGGGCTGTTAAGTTATCTCTAACTGATTTATCAGCGAGAATAACTTTCGAGCCTGTCCTTGTCACTAACGTTTAAACTAAAAAAAAAACATTTCGAAATAATGTTATTTCCGGATATTATTTCATTTAAATAAAATGATTTTATTTTAAAACGTTTTGAAAAGGCTTCATTAAAAGCGACAGGATGTGGGTAGTCCAGTCGCCCACCTTTTCCTCTCTCATCGTTTTTCTCTCTCCCTCATCCACCAATCACACACGTTCATAAAAAAATTTATAAACCCACTTTCCTTCTCATTCCATCATTTCAATTCACATTCGCCAAAAATCAAAATCAAAATCCATTCCCAAATTACTCTCCAAAACCCTAATATCCAAGAACACCATGGCTCGTTCAAAAGCAATTCCCACAGATGGTGTTCCATTTGTTCCAAGTGCTGCAGTGGAAGCACTGAAAGCACCTCAAGTTCAATTTCCTCCATCCACAATAGCTATAAAACAAAGCAACTATGTTGCAAATCTGGATATCCCTGCTGGAATCCAAAATTATGAGGATGTGGTAAATTGCCTCTCTTTCTCACCCATCATTCACGCCGTTACCAGAGATCCAAATCCTATGTATTTACCCTATCTATTTGAACTCTGGTATACAATCCAGTGGGATGAAGAAAATAACTTTGCAGGGTTTAGAGGCACAGTTAATAATGGGAACGTAAAGGTAGAATTTGGACTGGGAAGATTCAGGGGAACACTCGGTTTAAATTACAAAGACAAAGATAGTGCATGGGAAGAACCAATTGGCGATGAAGAATCAAAGGCAGTGGTTGAACTCATTGATTATGACGAAGGAGAATCAAAAGCTAAAGTAGCGGCTGCTTGTAGCAAAATGAGTGGTGAATGGAGTTATTTCTTTGGTCATATCATTCAGTGCTTAGGAACCAGCGTAGGCTCACACGATCAGGCAAATGCTATTCAGAGGCAAATTGCTCATGCCCTAATCACTGGAAGACAAATTGATATAGCCGCTCTAATCTTTAATGATTTGAAGTCAAAGGTAAAGGCAAAGAAAAGAGATGCCACTGTTGCCTACCCAAGGTTCTTATCTCTGATAATCAAAAGAACAATGGGAGACAATTATGGAATGAATCATACTGGTGAAAGTATGGAAGTGGGGCTACAATTCGAGTCTGGAAGATAGGTAAGCAAGTATTCCTTAATAAGCATGCATTTAGACCTACCACTGATGGTACAGATCCAGTCTCTACCCTCTCTGAAGCCATGCTCTCCCGCATTCCTGAAACTGATGATGAGGCTGAAGCAGCTGAGCAACCAGAACATCCTGCAGCTGGAGCTGACATACAAGAACCTGCTGCTGCAGCTGAAGAACCTGCAACTGACATACAAGCACTTGGTGCTGCAGCTGGTCAATCCAGTCATCCAGAATCTGCTACTGCTGCAACTGAACAAATGGCAGCTGAAGTCTCAAATTCTTCTAGGGCTGACCAAACAAATCAAGAATCTGCAGTTGCAGATCTATACCTCACTGCTCTCTCTCATTATGGTTTATTCTCTGAATCAAGCCTGCCTGATGATCAAGAGGCTGTAGACCCCGAGGAACCTTCTTCTTCATTCTTTGATGAAACTATGAATGAGGCTGAAGATGCCGAGGATGTCACTGACTCTGCAACAGAATCTGCTGAACCTTCCTCTTCCCCAGATATTGGCCACAACACTCAATCAGGTACTGAATCAGTTTCTATTCCTCAGTCAATTCATTTATCAACTGATCCGATTAGAACTGGTTCATCACCACCACATCAGTCACCTTTACATCACACACCACATCTGACACCACCACAACCCATTCCAACACACCAACCAACACCACATGTATCGCCAATACGCTCTCCAACTCCTCACCTCTCAACACCTCATCAGTCACCACCACCATCATCTCCACCTCCAGTAAATGATACTTCACTTATTCTCTCTGCCATAAATCAGCTGGCTGCTATTCAAGAAAATCATATGCAGGCCACTGAACGATCCTTCAGTCAACTTCACAATAAGTTGGCTGATATCACCTCTGAAGTATCTACACTGAAAAAGGATCTCAGCTCCTTCTCTTCTCCGGTGGCAGATCAGATCAAACAGTAGTTCAATGCTGTATCAACTGAAGTTCAGAAACTTCAAACTCATCTCCCTTCAGGGCTATCTACTGCTCTTAATGATTTGGCATTCAAGGTTGAAGAAGCTCATTCAGGTTCTCTCACTTCTGCTAGCTCTATTGAGACTATTCTCGCTAGCATTGCTACATGTCAGTCCACCCTTGCCAATGCCGTCTCTGATGGGAGTTTCACCACTGATGATAGAAGTGAACTCAAACAAACAAGGGGTTTTCAGATAGGCTCTATGGCTACTTTTGGGAAGATAGCAGCTGCATTAGTTCAGCTTGATACAACAATCAAGAATGTGGTGAACAGGGTTCTTGGTTGTTCTCCAGCCTCTGAAGCAACTCCTTCATCAGCTGAGGGGGAGAAAAACATAAAGATAACTGAGATAGATGAGCCTGAAAGTATAAGTATCCCTGAGCCTGAAAAAGTAGCCGAACCAGAAACTGTTGCTATCCCTGAGCCTGAAAGAATAGCTGAACCAGAATCTGTTGTTGTTTCTGAGAAACATAAAAACAAGCTAGCTGCAACAGTCTCTGTACCTGAAGAACCCATGCAAGTGTCTGAAAGGCAACCAGAGATAAATACAGATGCATTGTTTGAGGGGGAGCAGAAGATGGTATCTGAAAGGATAACATCGGTTGAGGGGGAGCAGCCAGAAGATATGGCTTCTGAAGAAGATCATTCAGCTGAGAAAGATGGGTTAAATCTTGATGCCTCTGCAGCATATAAAGAAATAGGCCCTCCAAAAAGATCAGCTCCATCTGAGCCCATCTCATCAGACACTCAGAATACGATGCCTTCAAACAAGAGGAGGAAGCGTATTCTTCAGGTAGAAGATGAATCTGATGATGAAGAAGAAGTGGTCATCAAGAAAAAGGGAAAAGAGAAGATGATAGATGATTCAGATTCCCATGGGCTCAGTACAGAAGAAGAACAAAAGTTGAAGAAATGAGCCAAAGAACTCAATCTCCCTCTGGAGGAAGTCAAGCTGTCCTATCTGTTAGAAAAATCCAGAGCACTTGAAAAAGAAAAGGAACCTAAAACGAATAAGATCATCTCTGAGCTGAAGATGGATGTGGAGAGTGAAGGAAAGAAGGGCATGGATGCCCTAACCATTCAAGAGCTGGTCATACAGAAAGGGAAACTGAATATGAAGAATGAAGAAGATCAGAGAGAAATGATCAGAATATTTGTCAGCTCTAGAAAGCGTCCAGAGAAAATTATCAAAGTAAACATCAGAATGAAGAAGGAAAAGATGAAGAGTCATCTGGAGCTGATCAGGGAAAACTCTAGTAAGATAGAAATTGTATCTCTTGGCAATCTGAAGAAGAGATTATGTCTTGCTGAGCTGGGAGAAATCTATACCTGCATTCAAAACAGCTCCACTACTCATAAGGCTTACCTGCTTCAGATCATAGACAAAATTGTCTCTGACCTGAACAAGTCTGAGCAGAAACTGAAGCTTCCCATCTCTGAACTCAAAACTGAACTTACCAGCTCTAAGAAAAGGGTCAAAAGAGCAACCAAAGCTGACAAACTGAAAGAAACTCTGCTACTGCAAAGAAGAGGAGTCCTTCCTAACTGCCAAGGGACAAACCATATTCTTCCACCTGGTGCTCATTTCTATCCAGGAAAAGTCATCAGAGAACCTGAGTATGGAATGTTCTATATGGACCCTATCACCAAACAAAGTTTCCAAAGGGCTTCTGAAATCTCCATTGCTAAAACCGAACATCTGGTAGCTGTAAGGTTCATTGGGATGGCAAGCAATGCAGATCCTGACTTCTTGAAGCTACTGAATGAAGAACACAAGCTTAGATTTGCAGATGATCATGGAAATATGTATGCTAAAGTCAAGCAAGAGTATGAAGAAGCTATGTCGTAGGACTCTTTCTGTAAAAACTTTTGATTATGATAAATGAATCAAAGTTATCCTTCTTATCCGCTATTTATTTACTATGCACATGTAATATTCTGTAAATAAAAGCAATCAAAACAACGCTTGTCTTGCCATAAATAAATAGGGGGAGATTGTTGGGTCACTGACCCTTCTCTATTTAATTTATGTATGACAAAACAAGTGTTGTGACGCTGATAATGTATCAGTGTCTCTGATAACTTATGTAGTTGAACTGCCATCTGTTGGGCAGCATGTATGTCTTATAAATATGTCATCAGCGAGTAAGTTATACATCAGTCCCTAATAACTTTTAGAGTTTTGGAACGTTGCGCATAACTTGGACTTTTGCACTAGATTTTAGAGTTTTGAGACAAGTTGAATATCAGTTTGAGGGGGAGCTTGAGTATTAAGAGTTAAAAAATGTTTTCAACAACAACAACATTTTTGGAATTTACTTTCAAGATAAAGTCCATTCATAGTTTGCGTTCAAAGTGTGAGCTTCAAAGAAAATTATTTCAACATCCGTTCAAGCAAAAAAAAAGTTACTATTGATGAAAAAGGAAGGATTTGTCTTCAAGAGGGCTTCGAGAATTAAAAGACAAAGTCTAAAACTGCGAGGTTTACAATACCCAAGCATTTCTTTTGGAAACAGAAGAGCGTGCATCGATTGTAGATGTGATAAACACTTATGTTTTCTCTGTAATCTGGTAGTAATCATAAATCCAATGTCTGCATTTCATGTTTCTGAGCAACCAAAAACATAACAAAGTAAACTGCTCTCAAATGATTAATACCCAAAAGCACAACATCAAAAATTGTAGGTCTCAAGTTCTTCCACTTTTAAACACAACTTTACACATCCATTTGTTATTTGTACATCTTCACTATTATTTCTTTCATTCCTAACTCTTTATTAACCAAATGTCTTCACACAGTTGTTGAATTAACAACTAATTAGCATGTGTGATCAGCTAACAAACAAACGAACAAAGCTCAAAACAGGATTGACAGTCCTACTGCTACTTGATTTAGTTAAATGTGGTGTAAGTGCAGCTCCTAATCCGGATCCATCGTTATCCTTGTCATCATCATTCGTTCTTCTCTTTTTAGCTGTTTTACACCCTTCCTCTATATCTGTTTCCAAATCTCAAAGATCAACATCACTACTTTTATTCGCTCTTCCTTTACATTTCAGGGTAGTACTTATTAAAACATCATCCACTTTGCTTAGTGAATGTCTGCGTCTTAAATAAGCGAAAGCTTCAATAAAAAGATATTATTCTCTCAGATGAGCAGCAGAGTTTTTTTTGAGCCAAATTTTACATATGGTATATGCTACTCACCAATCACGATTAATTGTAATTTGTCTTGCTCGTGCATTTATTGATCTCAAATGATTAATTGTATTTGAGCAACCAAAAACATAACAAAGTAAGCTGCTCTCAAATGATTAATACCCAAAAGCACAACATCAAAAATTGTAGGTCTCAAGTTCTTCCACTTTTAAACACAACTTTACACATCCATTTGTTATTTGTACATCATCACTATTATTTCTTTCATTCCTAACTCTTTATTAACCAAATGTCTTCACACAGTAGTTGAATTAACAACTAATTAACATGTCTGATCAACTAACAAACAAACGAACAAAGCTCAAAACAGGATTGACAGTCCTACTGCTACTTGATTGAGTTACATGTGGTGCAAGTGCAGCTCCCAATCCAGATCCATCGTTATCCTTGTCATCATATCATTCTTTCTTCTCTTTTTAGTTGTCCTACACCCTTCCTCCATATCTGTTTCCAAATCTCCAAGATCAACGTCACTACTTTTATTCGCTCTTCCCTTACGTTTCAGGGTAGTACTTATTAAAACAGCATCAATTTTACTCAGAGAATGTCCGCATCCTAAATAAGCGAAAGCTTCAGTAAAAAGATATTATGCTCTGAGATGAGCAGCAGAGTTTTTTTGCGCCAAATTTTACATATGGTATATGCTACTCACCAATCACGATTAATTGTAATTTGTCCTGCTCGTGCGTTTATGGATCTCACCTCAGCCAGTAACGTAGGATTCATTTTTCTTTTCTTGTACCTTGGATATAGTATTTGCTTTTTAACACTCAGCTCTGTCCCTATATTTATATTAATTACTTGTACTTTTCATTCGATCATCGTTTTGTGGGTCATGTCTTTCTTCTACAACTATATGTGTTTTTCTGACCTTATAGTTATGCTAAATAAATATTCTGATTTATAGCTTTGGCATTTTGATTATAGTTAGCATGGAAAAAAATGAATTGACAGAATGCTCAAGATTCAAGATTCAATATACATACGAATAAACCATTTCTAGTTTCCTAAACAACCAATAAAAGATCCTAAAAAGATAAAGAGCCATAGCATAGTTTTATATTCAAAGTTTGAACAATCAAAAGTGGACAGTGATCCATATAAATAGATAAAGGTCCCCAAGAATTAGGGGTGTTCATTTGGATGGATCGGATCAAATCCGATCCATATATATAAATCCATTTGGATTTTGGTTCTCAAAATGTCAATCCAATCCATTCAAACGAATATCAAATCCGAACTAAACTGAACCAAATTACTATTTGGATGGATCGGTTTTAACCGTTTGGTTTTTTCGTGGATTGCATGAGTGTATCGTTTTGACTTGTGAAAGGGTAATGTCATGAGCGATATCATTGGTTACCAACTGTCATGTTGCATCGAGGGTATATATAAATGTGGAGTTGGTATTTTATATCCAAATTTAAGCTTAAGTTATATTCAATGATATATATATTAACATACGAATCATATAATAAGGTTTCATGTATTAAAAATAATTAAACAAATATATAACATTTAATTTGATAGATAAATAAGAGTATTACATATGAGCATTACATATACAATTATTACTATTTGGTTTATTTGGATAATCCGGTTCTAATACTAGTAACCAAAACCAATCTAAAAACCGAATTACTAATTTGGTTTTTGCACGATCCGATCCAAAAAACTAACTTGTCCAATCCGAACGGTCCAATCCAATTAGACCATTTGGATAATCCGGTTATATTCGAACTGCGAACACCCCTACCAAGAATTACAGAAAATGGATTTAATTCCCGAAATCAGAAAAGCCACAATCAATATTAGTATTGAAAAACGTAACATGGTAATGGACTAAGATATGATCTTTATAAAAATTCTCATTAAAAGTGAACCAAATGGAATGAAAACAGATATACAGAAACTATCAATTCTTGATGCCATATCAAGAACCATAAAAAAGGATCGAACAACAAAAAGGCACAGAAAGATAGAACAATAAGAGCATGAAATCAAATCGAATCGAATATATAGAACAGATTACCCAATGCAAGTAATAAATGTACAGATTAAGCAAGGCAATTCAAGAACTGTAAGCATTTAAGATACGAAAAGATTGAAAACGTAAAGATCATGATGCGGTTTTATGAAGAGAGATGGATAGAATACCTGTAATGATGAATCGATTGTTGAATGTAGCACTTGCTGAATACCAAGAATTGAAGATGGAATTAATTCGTGAAATTGTCAATGAATATTGATGAAAGTTTGCATCTTTACATTATGATGATGATGACAGAAAATTTATAGGAAGAATTGAAGTGTGTTATGGTGATTTTGTTATAGATCGAGAGTGAGACTTTTATACAAAAAAGAAGAAGCAGAAGATGTAAAAGATGGGAACTTTTCAAGTTGTCCATGTGGAGACAGCTCATTGGTGAATTGGGTAATTCGGTTGAATACTCTAAACACCGGAGCTAACAAACTCAACTGTTTGAATGTCTCGTGTAAATACTCCGTATTAATTTTTGTTACATGCTTCAGTTCGGGAATAAAAAATTATTATAATCATAATTATAATTAATTAGCTATTATAATATTTTGGATCTATCGTTTTTATTCCCCCGTCGTAAATTTGTCCCTTAGAAACTTATTTTGTTACATGTAATTAACAATATAATCTATATTATTTTTATCTAATTAATTAAACTAAATAGCATGGTAAATTGTTCGACGCCGATACAAGGGTTATAATTTGATAATTTTATTTATTTTCGCAATTAACAAAGTCTATGTGTAGTTACCATCTCATTGGGTATTTGGGTTATAGGTTGAAACAGAGCTTTAACTCCTAATTCTATTTTGAGATCATTTGAGTTTCATACCGGTACCTAAATTTCATTTGCGAGAGTTGTTTATACTTCACCATCATTTATTTCCAATAAAAATTGAATCTTGTTGAATGAAGGCCTAAGGTTATGAATTTTTTTTCGGAAATTATAAGTCTGTTTAGTTATAAAAAATCCTCCATTTTCCTGGAAAACTTTTTGAACAAGATGGAAAATTATAAAACGTGTTTAAGTTGTAATTTTCTAAAAAACTTTTCTAACAAAGAGAATCGATAATTTATGGTTGCCTACATTTCATATTATGGAAAATTAAACTCAATCCTCACATGCGAATGCATTCTAAATATTGTTTGATTTTTCAAGGGATGCACAAAACTATAGAAAAACTAAAAAATAAAAATTGGAAATAAATTGACGTAACTAAACGTGCTTTATGTCATCTGAGCATCTATTTTGTGAAAAAAGATTGCAACTTTCAGAAACAAACATTGAATTAAGTTGATGTTGGTTATAGATGTCCACCAATCTTGTTTGTATCAAACATATATGATTATAGAACAATTGAGTTACATATTGTAATGTTTGATCTTCAGCAAAGTGTCAAAACACAGTAGTCCCCTGATTCTGTGAGACCCAAAAGTTCTCCCAACTTTGGCTCTATCTGAACTACTCAAACTACCACTTTTGTTAGAACTTGTATAAACGACCAAACATCTTACATCGTTTTTGCTTTGTAAACATAGACCTTTAATAAACGAGCATCACTAACTCACGACTACAACTACTATGTACTACTACCATTTTCAAGAAAAAACCTTTATTGAGCCTGAAAATCATTTCATACATTTCAGCTATCAAAAAGTAAACTCAAGTAATCCACTCCAACAGTAATCAAAAACAGTAATCAGGTGTCAAATGGTTTAAGCCATGAAAGAATGCATATACAGTACTAACAAAAGCAGCATCAAATTGTGGTATAAACTCTTCCATCATTTTCCAGTAACGAGTTCAAAGCCCAGACCGCCAGATAGATTTTTGTGTGCCACACCTCCACGTCCACCTTCAGCACCATCGCTATCATTCGAGTCATCATCAGTATTTCTTCCCTTCTTAATTCTCTTACAGGCTTCTTCTGATTCTGTTTCTGAGCCATGAAACACATCAGTTTCTTCTTCATCCTCCTTTGCTTTGCCTTTCATCCCAACAACAACAGCATTTGTTGGCACTTGTCCAGAGTCTGAATCATAAGTCATACCAAGTTCTTTCAGTCCTGATCGTAGAGAAATAGACCTCTTAAAACCACCTTGAGCTCTCTTTCTTCTCTTGCCAGCATGTGCTTTTCCAGTGGATTTACCAGCTCCAGTTTCTGACTTTTTGGGCTTGTCGATTACAATTCCTTTGGCTTTTCGTGCCATGTAATCCATAGGATCCATGCACTTCTTCCCTTCCTCTTCGCTAGGGCTGGAACTCGATGTTGAATTACTTTTCACAGCTTCATCAGAATTTGCTTCTAAATGTGTTTCTTCTTTCGCTTCATCAACTTTAGTATCCGATTTCAACTCCTTATCTTTATTCGGTTCATACATTTTCCTTACCACTGATTTAACCACGAAAACTTGAAAATTTTGACCTAAGATTAGTATCGATTAATTCCAAAGCAGAGTCAATGAATTGAACTGCAAAATGAATAAAATAACCAAAAGATTTCTGTATCATAACACAACAAAAGCAAATCAGAAAAACACAACAGTACGTATAACTGTTGAAAAAACATAAAAATCGTAATGAATTGAGAAACTATCAGTTCTTGATACAAATTTAAGAGCATTGAAAGACACTACACGGTAAAAATCTGAATCCAAAACCTAGGTATTAATATTATGATACAACAATGGAAATCAAATCGAAAATATAGAATCAGATATTCAGATTGCTCAATGCAAGTAATAAACAGATTCAGCAAGTCAATTCAATGAACTGTAAACATGAAGTGCGAAAAACTACGCAAATTAAGATACGGAAAGTTCGAAACTCTAAAGAACATGATGCGATTTTATGAAGAGAGAATACCTGTAAAGAAAAAAACACAACAGCACGTATTATAAGTGTTGAAATAACATAGAAATAGTAATGAATTGAGAAACTATCAGTTCATGATACTAATCTAAGATCGTTGAAAGATACGCTAATAACCTGAATCCAAAACCTACGTATAATACGATCATGGATGTCAAATCGAAAATATAGATATTCAGATTACTCGATGCAAGTAATAAACAGATTCAGCAAGTCAATTCAATGAACAATAATTAAGAAGTGGAAAAAACTACGCAAATTAAGATACGGAAAGTTCGAAGTCGCAAAGAACATGATGCGAATTTATGAAGAGAGAATACCTGTGAATGATGAATCGATTGTTGAATGTAGCACTTGCCGATTACCAGGAACTGAAGATCCGAATGTATTCTTGAAATTATCAATGAAATTGATGAAACTTTGCAACTTTACATGATGAGCATGATGATTACAGAGAATATTGGAAGAATCAAAGTATGTGATTTTGTTACAGAAGGTAGCCTAGGTCATTTATACACGAGTGCATGCAAAAGGGGGGAATATTCAAATTGTACACGTGGAGGTACCTTATTGGTGGATGGGGTAAGTCGGTTGAAGATTCTGGAACCCGAGCTAACAAACTTCAACCGTTTTAAAGTTTTCATTTTTAACCTATTTTACTTACTTACATGCTTCGGGTAAAACATTTAGCAAGTAATGATCTTGTGAATATGTATTTTTATTTTGTTAATTGTAATAAATAACAAATTTCTGTCTTAGAAAATTATTCCGTTAATAAAAATAACCACCCCCTAAAATTAATATTTAACCATCATGTGCAACACTTTTAAGCACACTAACGATGTCCGTAAGAGCTGTGTTTAGAAAACTCCTATTTTATATATCTAAGTAAACTAAATAGCATAGAAAATTATTCAAGACGGATAATAATAATAAAATGAGAAATGTACTAAACAAGTGAGAGAACTCAAGGAGCAATACGGCCTCACATGTTAGAGGGTGTTTGGGGTAGCTTATTTGAAAAGCTTTTTAGCTTATTACGTTATGATACAGTTAAAAAGTTTTTGAAGAGTATTTGTTGGAGCTAGCTTTTTTACAGAGCTTTTAAGCTTTTTTGTGAGAGTGAAAAGCTAAAAGGCAGAAGCCCCAGATTCGAAAGATTTTTCTTAACGCATAAACCATTTCTGAAAAGGTAAGGAAACACCCCCTTAATTTACTTAGTTAAATAAATTTTAATCTGTGCCATTCTTTACTTTATTAATTTATCTGAACTATCAAAAGTTCTGATTTAGTTTCTGCCAAATATTTTGACGATACTCACATTTATTGACTTAACCTTATCAACGTTAAATCCATATACTCGGTTGATTAAAAATTATAATCATTATTTATCGAACAATTTTTTAAGCAGGCTAGACATTTTTATGATGTAAATGTCTACGTGAAGGTAACATATAAAACAATTACCATATACGGAGAATTAGTAAGAAAAAGAGATTTTATCTCCAACGGAAAAGAATACCTTTCAATAGCTTTTATTTGTTTGACAACGAGACTTTAAAGGATTATAAGAGTTTTTAAGAGTTTGTCGTTTTAATACTAAGAATCTGCATTCCTTATATAGAAAGTTAGAAACTCCTAGCCTAGAACTAGCTTCATTAAAGAATAAGCTTAGAGCATCCACACTCCTTAAGTTTAATACAATGCCACCTAAGCATTATATCTCATTGTACCAAGCCTTCACAATCCATTCAATATAAACATATTCACTTTTTCTGATACTTGATATACCTTTGGAGGGAATAATAGAGAGAGATGAGTCGACCACTTTGGTAAGTGAGAGTTGTAACAGAGACCAACCCTCATCCAACCCTCATGTACTTTAACAACTTCCACAATATAAGAAAGAGCAACATGGTCTAAGAATTGGACACATAAGGTCCTAAATGATTGTCATGTGTCCTAATCTTAATTTTAATTATAATTTTAATATTAATGTTAATAAATCCATTTACATTCTAATCTCATTCCTAATCATAATCATAATCTTAATCTTAATACATACATATATTACAAATGATATTATAACACCTTAACGAATACTTGTTCCCTTGATTTTCATTCTTAATCTTTCCAAAATCTTAATTTTAATATGCATAAAAAGAATATCTTACCACCTAAATACATGTTTATTTACTAATAATAATATAACGTTTGTAGGTTTTATTCTTAACCTTTTTCTTTAATGTATCTCAATATTAATCGTAATTAATTCTAATTGTAATGTTTACCATCAAAGTATACACAAAACTGACAAGAAAAGACAATGCATATAGAGTTAGCTCATTTAGTTTGAACAGTTTTTAAATGAGACAACTTTTTGTTATCAAAGTTTTAATCAATTTCTTCATGTTTCGTTCTATGTCTTATTATAGCTTTTTGCACATTTTTCGTTTCGGTTATTGGATCCATGGGCGCTTTACTTTTCGGTGATGAATTTATGTTTTCCGTTATTCTTAGCTTTGTGGATCGGAACCAAATGCATGTAAGCATTGTTTCTAGGCAATGCATGTAATCATTTTCATAGTTTCTTGAATGATTTTGGTTACAACTTTTAGTAATAGTATGTTTGGGGCTAAATTTTGTAGTCAGAATACAGGATCCTGAAGTCTGTTGTTACAGTTTAAAATTATATCTAGGATCTTAGATAGGTCCAGGATCACAGATATACTCAGGATGTTACATATGTTTAGGATTTTGAATGGTCGGGATCCCGGATCTGTTAAGTATCTCGGGATCAGTTGTTACAAATGTTTATTTGTTGGTTTATGTTCAGGATCTTGGATATTCAGGATCCCGGGTGATCAGGATCCAGGATATACTCCATTTGATGTCCGTTTGCTCTAGATCGTCTAGAATCTATTTGTTCAAAGTCTTCCTCCGTAAGCTTCAGAGTACTAGCCTTCTTGGAAAGAAAATTCTCATAAGAGCTGAGGAAAGCTGTAAAGATTGCAGCATATTCCTCAGTAGACTTTGAAGGAGCTGTATGAGAAGTATAGGAAGCATATGAAGTGTTTCCAGAAGTAAATGTAGCTGAATTGGAATTGGATCTGGAAGTATCATTCAGACTAGAATTTTGAGTATTAGCCTCTGACATTTTTGCTTTCCTCTTTATGTCAAGAGCATAATCTTGTAATTTTCCAATGAGATCTTCCAAATCAATGATCTCAATTTCTGGATCTTGTTCCAAACTTTTCACCGTGGTATCCCAATCCTTAGGTAAAACACCTAATAACTTCTTGTTTACTTCTCCATTAGTAAGTACTATTCCTCCTTCAGCCAATTCTCTTACGAGTTGGGAGTATCTTTTGAACTCAACTTCCAAAGATTCATTTGATAGTAAATCAAATGTGTCAAACTGTTTCTTGACAAGTTTCAATTTATTTTTCTTGAATTTTTCATATCCACCACATCGTGGTTCAATTTCCTTCCAGAGATCATATGCAATATCATAATGTTTGAACAATTTTTGAACTTCATTTGATAAACATTTGAATATTGCAGCATGGGTTTTCTTTTCAATATCCCAAGCTTTTCTCTCCTCGAGAGTCATACCTTTGTAAGACTTATGTGGTGATACTCCCGAATACTTTGGTCCAACTACTGGTCTTTCATATCTTTCAACCAACGAGTTCCACATATCTGGATCATTTAAAGATATGAAGGCTTCGAACTCAAATCTTCATGTAGCATAATCGGTATCTAATGAAAATATAGGAGGTTCATTCTCACTACCAACTACACTATTGTAATACATAGGAGCTTTAAGAGACATCTTTAAACCATAAAGTTATTTAGCCTCTTGCGACTTTTCCCTCCAAAATTGAATTCGAAAATTTTGAAAACCACTAGAGTAAAACGAAACTTTTTCCAAACCAAATTGAAGTACTTTTAAGCTCAACTACAAAATTTGGTACTACAAAAATTTTCGCGATTTTCCCGCCAAAATTGCGTCGATAAACGTCAAAAAAATGCTCAAAAACGCTTGGGTAAAATGAAACATTTTCCAAGCTAAAATTGAACACTTTTAAGTCTAGGAACAAAAATTTAAAAACGCAATTTTTTTTTTTTGGTCCTTAGCGACACTATTAAAGTGTCGCTATAGTAGAAAGTGTCGCTATGTAGTGCCGCACAAAGTCAAATGGCGACACTAGATCAAGTGTCGCTAACAAGTGTCGCTTGATAACTCGAGTGTCGCTAAAGAGTGTTGCTAAAACCAGGGTTGTTGACGAACCGAGTCGATTCGAATATTTTGATGCTCGACTCGACTCGTTTGAAAAATAATTTTGTTCGAGTTCGACTCGATCTCGATTAATTTTTTTTAAACAATATTCGAGTTCGAGCTCGAATAATAATTTAGTGTTCGAGTTCGATACTCGTTTAAGTTTTTGACATTTTACAAAAAAACTAGTTAATTGAACTCAAAATGTTTGTTTAAAAGTGTAACACCCTCAAATTTCGGTTTGCGGAAGCTGTCGGGTCGGGTGTTACTAAATCAAATATCACAGCATAAGATACATAATGAACGACTCTAAATGAGACGTTTGAAAATAATTATACATTTCCCAAAATAGAACGTTTACAACGTTATGAGTTCGACAGTAAATTCCAAATACATAATTTGAAAATACAAAAGTAAATGCAGAGTAGTCCCAATTATTGAAAATATGCGACTCGAGCTAGTAATATCTTGTAGTAATCATAATCCTGCTGGCCACCTGAGAACACATGCTAAAACAGGTCAGCTATAAAGCTGGTGAGTTCATAGGTTTGTTAGTTGAAAACATAAAGTATAAATCTTGTATGTTTTGAGAAGATGTTCAAAATCCACGATTCTGATTTGTAGCAAATTGTAGTTGTAATTACCAATGTGTAATTCGAAAGTTTAGGTATCTAATACCTAAGCAATTGTAGTCTGTACCTAAGTACACAATAATTGAGGCATACCGAGCCTGAATACCTATCTGGTATGAGTAAGTGTATAACGGGAGGCAATACCTGCCTAAGTTGTAACCAAATAACTGTATGACCACGTCATATGATAGTAAGTAACTGTAGTCCCGCAGAACTATGATTTAATATATGAGGTGTTGCATCCAGCAACAAGTGATTGTAGATCCGCAGATCTATGTTTGAACGTTTAGCGTGTCCGTTTACCCGATTAGCATAAGCTAACCCGGACATGAATTGAGCTAACGGCCTCGAGTGGCAGCACCACCGATCCGTTAACTTATTGTGAATCCCGAGTATAACTCGCTGATCCATTGATTGAAATTTCGTCCACTGCAATATAGTGGTTTCGTTTTGTGCCCACTTTACCGTGGCATCGTTTGGTGCCCGCTGCAATACCGCGGCATCGGTTTTGAAGTTGCTCGCAAGCAAATTGTAATTGAGCCGGCAGTACAACGACATACCCGACTAAGTTGTTTGTAAGCCTGCAGTACTCGACATGTATGACTAAGTAGATCGTATAATAGTATGTAGATATGTGACAACCGTCAATTTAGGACTAGATTTTAGTGCCTAATCCAGTTTTAATACATGTAATTAGTTCTGTGTTAGGCTAATTAATGTATCAATTATTATATATATTGTTGAATATATATCTACACAATTTTACGGTTTGTTTAAATCGTACGGGTTTCAAATCGAATGAATTTCGATACAATAAATACGGACGTTGGTGAACAATTTATTAGGTAATACAAATATTATTTAATAACTCAATTTTATTCAAAATATTAATTATAGTAATATTTCGTATCCAAGTGCTATTACACAATTAATGTATACGCGATTAAACAGACAAACGCGCAAACTAAATAAACAAACTTACATTTCATAACTTCAATATAAATTGAATTGTGAACTATTTAAATAAAACATCGCGTAATAAATTTTATTTTAAAACTTATAATTAAAATGTAAATAATTGTTTAACGTTAAACGACGGAGCAAACGAACACCACACGGAACGCGGGACGAAAACTGGAAAAGTGGGGATAACCCCCACCTCCCACTCACTTTTCTCATTTCTCTTTTCTTTCTATCTCTCATCTCTCTCTTTTCTTTCTTTTCACCAAAACACCCCAATCCACTAAAAATCGCAAATAACACCACGAAACGCAACCGAATCACCAATATTTTTAGAGATTCACGACCACCTCGCAACGATCTACATTTCTACCTTTCCGGATTTTCATTTCGGCAAATTGTAAGTTTCCGACAAAATCCCGAAATCTCTTGATTCTTAGTATTTTTCATTTGTGGTTGTTTTTATAACTAGTATATGTCCATTACAATGTATAGAACACGATTTCATAGCTTAAAAACGAGTTTAAAACGGATTTTTCGCCGGAAAAACGTTAACAGCCGGACTTTCTGGGCTGGTGTTCATCCATGCGACACAATCATTGTGTCGCATGTTGTGTCGTATTTTGGCCTTTGTGTCGCATAAAATCCCTTGTGCCGTACCTTATGTCGTACCAGATAATTAGTGTCGCAAGTCCTGCGACACAACCACTATGTCGCATACCCCATACGACACAATCACTATGTCGCTGTTGAATCAGCATTTCGCATCCATGCGACACAACCCTTGTGTCGTATGGACATTGTGTCGCACTCCTATGCGACACAACCCTTGTGTCGCATAACTCATTTAGTGTCGCATGATTGTGTCGCATAAAACAGCAGGTTTTCAAACTACAATTTTACTAAGTGTCGAGACCAAAATTTTATCACTTGATTTCACCCAAATTCAAGTCCAGATGCGTTTTTCCTTAAAGCAATATAGTAGAAATAAAAATTTTCCAAGCTGACCTGGCAGCTCGACCCCAGCCAGGGGCTCTGCCCCCGGACCCCCGTACTTAGATTCCGTAAGCACATTCTTCAACAAGTGTCAAACTTGAACAACTTCAAAACACTTATACGATACAACTTTTCAAACATAATGGAATTTATTTTTCAAGCCTAACTCTTCAAACAAATATAGATATGTCGAGATTATTATTTCAACTAAATCACCAACGGGCTGTACACGTTTTCAAAACATACTTTACAATCAAACAAGTCGTTGTAACTTGTATCAATTCAATCAAACAAGTCATAGTAACTTGTAACAAAACAATCAACCAAATCGTAGTAATTTGGACATATATATATATATATATATATAGTTAAATAGCAACTTCAATGGTAGTCTTTCGAGATACCAGTACAATTAATAACAAATCAAGTGTCGTGGACACCTTCAGGTTTCAAGTCTTTGGACATCAATACACTTCAAGTTTAATTGCTTAATCACTTCAAGACTCAGGTGAGTTTCATGGCCCCATTTTCACTATTTTACAACTAGGGGTGTGATATTACTACTCTATTTTGTTTTACAAGTAGAACGCAAGTACCAACCTTCAAATACTACATGACTTTCAAGCTAATCAATTTAAAGTCCTCTATAGCATAGTCTCTAATATTTTAGCGTGAATGTTAGTATATGATATCATATGGGATTGACAATCCTCATCCGGGTTAGCACGCACTAACCGGTCAAACGGATGTATTAGCATTTGGGAAGACGAGTGTGGATTAGACACTCGTAGGAGGCATTTCAAGTTAGGTTTCCTTAATTGGGCCTGACAAATCAAGTTAAGCTCAGACTATGTGCTCATGGACAGTATAACTTTTATTTTGCTTAATTGCATTTTAAATTCAATATAAATCTTGCGGTTCTGACAACTATACATTGACATACAAACCTGTGAGCTCACCAGCGTTTTCGCTGACCCATTTTAGTATTTATCACAGGTATCCAGCAGTAGATTGGCTGCACAAGCAGGAACTATTAGCTCGAGTCAGCATTCATACAACTAGAGATTGGATTGCATTATTATATTTTGTAAAAGTAATTATGCTATGTAATCTCTCAATTTCAGGAAAATCGAGCTAATGTAACTATATTTTGATGTAAACAATTATTTTATCTATACAAGTTTAAAACGACGCATATAGTGGTCGTTCATTATATCTTATGTGCTTTGTATATTGATTAGTGACACCCAAATCGAGCTTCCGCATATCATTAAATTTGGGGGTGTCACAGATTGGTATCAGAGCCTAAGGTTATAGTGAACTAGGTTGCATTTAGTGAACCTAGACTATGACCGTTAGGCAGTATTCCCTATTAGGTATAACCAGTTCAGAGGTTACAGCATACGAATCTAATTTAACATAGCCTTATCAACTATGTACAATTAAATAAAGATGATGTAAGATCTGAAGGAAGTTATGGCTGAACAGGATACACTAGTTGACTCTGACCTCGAGAGAAACGGGACTTAAAACATGTCTGTGCTAGACACTCAATAGGTTATTATGTGATATATATATATATATATATATATACATAAATAGACCTCACTTACAATCTTAGGCTATATTATATTATATGAATATAGGCCTCATTCTTTCTAACACTCTGTCTCAGAATGGCAAACACACCACCCAACTCATCTCGTTCCCATCCGTACGAATCACAAAGTTCAAGGGTAGCTAGGAGGAACCCCAGGTTGCCTCGAGCGGGCCCATACCCCAATCAATTCACACTAACGGATTTGGCCGCTAGGCTACACCGTCACGAGCAACAATTGCGTGACATGGACATCGAGTTACAAGAGACCCGAGAAAACTGGACACTCACCCTAATGGGACAAGTTGCTCAGGTCTCTGAGGACCATGTCAACACTATCAACAACATGGGCGTTCTCGAAAATCGAGTGGGTGAAACCATCGAGACCATGGAAATCGTTCACAATCAAGTGATTGACAATCACAACGAAATCACTGTCCTGCGATCAAGGTTGACTCAGTGTGAGACACGCTTGAGGGAAACCGAGGAGGCACTCAGAATGGTTAGCCGACTTGCAGAGTCCGTTGACCGTCTCACTACCTTAATGCCACAACTCAATCTTCGTCAGAATTAGCTTAGGCTGAATCTGCACTCCTTAACGCTTTCGTAGGACTAATGTAAAAAGACCGAATGAAACAATTCTCGGCACTTTTGGCACAATATCTAAGTCTGTAACCTTTGAATTCAACGAACCCGAAATTGTCTGTAATCATTTAACAACGTAATATCAATTGACAATTTCGATCGATTTAAATCTATATTATAGAACCTTTATGCTTGTGATGTGTATATTATCGCTTTAATACATACATCCACTGCAATTATCATTCTGGTACAATTTCTTACGTACCTATTGTTTCTTTTCTTGAAGAATCATGCCACCGAAGAAAAAGAGTTACAGTGAAGCCGAACTCGCTGCTGCCGTTAATCGAGCCGTAGCCGACGCCTTGGCCGCTCGGGATCCAATCTGAACGTCCGAGGAAACAGCCGATACCACCGCCACCACTCATACTGTCAAGCCTTGTTCCTACAAGGACTTTCTCAGCTGTAAACCCCTATATTTCAAGGGCACGGAAGGTGCCATTGGCTTGATCCGTTGGATTGAGCGTATGGAATCTGTCTTCAGTCTCTGCGACTGCATTGAGAATAACAAGGTCAAATTCGCTGCTTACACCTTTCAGGAAGGTGCATTCACGTGGTGGAAAACCCACGCAAACTCTGTAGGTCTTGAGGTTGCAAATCGGCTTCCTTGGGCCGAACTGAAGAAGAAACTGACAGAAAAATACTGTCCTGAAGAAGAGCTGCATAGGCTGGAGGAAGA
Source organism: Helichrysum umbraculigerum (assembly GCA_949592205.1). Taxonomy (NCBI): domain Eukaryota; kingdom Viridiplantae; phylum Streptophyta; class Magnoliopsida; order Asterales; family Asteraceae; genus Helichrysum; species Helichrysum umbraculigerum. The sequence continues at coordinate 324,644,274 of CATIUR010000001.1, read as the reverse complement.
ATTCTGGCACCTGGCGGTGCAGGGAAATGATGTTGCTGAATATACCATGAAATTTCAGCAGTTTGCTTTACTATGCCCGAGTTTGGTTGAACCGGAAAGTAAGGGCATTAAGAGATACATCCGCGGACTCCCTGAGAACATCCAGGGAAATGTCGCCTCATCCAAACCAACCACCACTGAGAGTGACATTCGATTGGCCCACGAACTCATGGCTCTAGTTGTCAGCCGTGAGACCTCCAACACCTCATCCACCAACAACCACAAACGCAAATCCACTGAACACCACCACAACTCAAACAAGAAAAACAACGCCATCCAAGTCTACACCACCAACTCTGAATCCAACCGCAACTACACCGGGGACAGGCCTTATTGTCCCAAGTGTAACTATCACCACTTTGGTCAGTGCAGGACCCCTTGCAACAACTGCAGGAGGTTCGGGCATTCGACTAAGGATTGCCGAGCCCCCAAATCCAACAACCACTCCTCTAACAAAAATGCCCAACAACCTAAGTCCTGCTATGAATGTGGGAACCCAGGACATTTTATAGATACTTGCCCAAAATTAAAGAATAAGGGCAACAACAACAACAACAACAACAACAACAACAACAGCCGCAACAATAACAACGTCAAAAGTAGCGCCTTCGTGATCAACTCAGGGGACGCCCGTCAGGACCCGAATGTGGTCACGGGTATGTTCCTCCTCAACAATTTAACTGCTTCTATTCTGTTTGATACTGGTGCTGATAGAAGTTTTATTTCCGATGAATTTTGCCCTCTACTTGACATCACACCTGTTGCATTAGACGTTAAGTACACCGTAGAGCTAGCAAATGGCAAATTGATAGAAACCGATAGTGTGATACCTAATTGCACTTTAAATCTAGCCGACGAAATCTTCTCCATAGACCTTATGCCTATTGAGATAGGAAGTTTCGATGTCATCGTAGGCATGGACTGGCTATCCAAACATCGCGCTGAAATCATTTGCTATGACAAAATTGTTCGCATACCTCTCGCCGTCGGTAGAACCTTGGTCATACAGGGGGAGACCGGTGGGACGAGACTTAACCTCATATCTTGCCTAAAAACCCGAAAATTTCTGAGAAAGGGTTATCCAGCAATCCTCGCGCACACCATGGAGAAAAAGTCGGAGGAGAAGCGACTTGAGGATGTTCCAATTGTTCGAGACTTTCCAGAAGTCTTTCCCGAGGAACTACCTGGTCTACCACCACCAAGACAGGTTGAGTTCTCAATCGATCTAGTACCAGGTGCTGCGCCTGTGGCCCGGGCACCATACCGTTTAGCTTCATCCGAACTTCAAGAGTTGTCCACCCAATTACAGGAACTCCTGGAACGAGGATTTATCCTGCCGAGTTCCTCACCTTGGGGAGCCCCGGTCCTATTTGTTAAGAAGAAAGACGGTTCTTTTCGAATGTGTATCGACTACCGAGAGTTGAACAAGTTAACTGTCAAGAACCGATACCCATTACCACGAATCGATGATTTGTTCGACCAACTACAGGGGTCGAGTTGTTATTCAAAGATTGATCTCCGATCCGGATACCATCAACTGCGTGTTCGCGATGCCGACATTCCAAAAACCGCTTTCCGAACCCGCTATGGGCATTACGAATTCCAAGTGATGCCATTTGGCCTAACCAACGCACCGGCGGTATTCATGGACCTTATGAATCGGGTGTGTAAACCTTACCTTGACAAGTTTGTCATTGTCTTCATCGATGACATCCTCATATATTCATGAAACAAAGAAGAACACGCGCAACACCTCAAAACCATCCTCGAACTACTTAAACACGAGGAGCTCTATGCCAAATTCTCTAAGTGTGAGTTCTGGATTCAAACAGTCCAATTCCTTGGTCACGTGATTGACAGTCAGGGGATTCACGTTGACCCATCAAAAATTGAAGCTATCAAGGGCTGGCAAGCACCCACCACTCCGACCGAAGTACGTCAATTTTTGGGTCTTGCCGGGTATTACCGACGATTCATTGAAAATTTCTCCAAGATAGCCCTACCACTCACGACTCTGACCCAGAAAGACAAAAAGTTTGAATGGACTGATAAACAAGAGTCGGCATTCCAACTATTAAAACAAAAGCTTTGCAGTGCTCCTATTTTATCATTACCCGAAGGCACCGATGACTTCGTGGTATACTGCGATGCTTCTCATCAAGGTCTCGGTTGCGTGCTTATGCAACGAGACAAAGTCATAGCTTATGCTTCACGACAACTCAAGATTCATGAAAAGAATTACACCACCCACGACCTCGAGCTAGGAGCTGTCATTTTTGCTCTCAAAATTTGGAGACATTACCTCTATGGCACTAGGTGCACAATCTTTACAGACCACAAAAGTCTCCAACACATATTCGATCAGAAGGATCTCAACATGAGGCAACGTCGATGGGTCGAGTTGCTTACCGATTACGACTGCGAGCTCAAATATCATCCAGGCAAAGCAAATGTCGTTGCTGATGCCCTCAGTCGGAAGGAGCGAGTGAAACCACTTCGGGTTCGAGCCCTCAGTATGACCATTCACAACAATTTAAACATTCGAATTCTCACTGCTCAACTCGAAGCCTTAAAACCCGAAAATGTCAAAGATGAAGCCTTGCGGGGCATGGATAAACAATTCGATGTCAAACCTAACGGGATTAGGTATTTCTCAAACCGAATCTGGTTGCCTAAATTTGGGAACCTACGAGACTTGGTGATGGATGAAGCTCACAAGTCCAAATATTCTATCCATCCGGGATCCGATAAAATGTATCACGGTATCAAGGATTTCTACTGGTGGCCGAACATGAAAGCTGAAATCGCCACCTATGTCAGCAAGTGCCTTATTTGCTCCAAGGTTAAAATCGAATATCAAAAACCCTCTGGTTTACTTCAACAACCCAGTCTTCCTGAATGGAAATGGGAACAAATTGCCATGGACTTCATAACCAAACTACCCAAATCCTCGAGCGGTTGCGATACCATTTGGGTGATCGTAGATCGTCTCACAAAGTCTGCTCACTTCCTGGCAATCAAGGAATCCGACAAAATGGAACGCCTCACCAGAATCTATCTGAAGGAAATCGTGACCAAACACGGTGTTCCAATCTCAATTATCTCCGATAGAGATAGTCGTTTCACTTCACAATTTTGGCAATCACTTCAAAAATCTCTGGGTACTCGACTTGATATGAGTACCGCATATCATCCTCAAACCGATGGCCAAAGTGAATGAACAATTCAAACACTTGAAGACATGCTGCGGGCCTACGTAGTAGACTTCGGTGTAAACTGGGAAAAACACCTACCATTGTGCGAGTTCTTGTACAACAACAGTTATCATACCAGCATTAAAGCTGCACCATTCGAGGCGCTGTACGGTCGTAAGTGCCGGTCACCTATCTGTTGGACCGAAGTTGGGGATAGCCAACTCACAGGTCCAGAAATCATTCATGAGACGACCGAGAGAATCGTCGAAATTCAAAACAAACTCAAAGCCGCGCGAGATCGTCAGAAAAGTTATGCTGACGTAAGGCGCAAGCCACTCGAGTTCCAGGTTGGGGATCGAGTTCTACTCAAAGTATCGCCTTGGAAAGGCGTAATCCGGTTTGGCAAACGAGGGAAGTTAAATCCAAGATACATTGGACCATTTGAGATCCTCGAAAGGATTGGTTCTGTGGCGTATCGATTGCAGCTGCCATCCGAACTCAGCAGCGTGCATCCCACTTTTCATGTTTCAAATCTGAAGAAGTGTCTGTCTGATGAGACACTTATCATTCCACTCGATGAAATTCGAGTTGACGAGAAACTTCACTTTGTTGAGGAACCTGCCGAAATCATGGACCGTGAGGTCAAACAACTTAAACAAAGTCGTATTCCCATTGTCAAGGTTAGGTGGAATTCGCTGCGCGGTCCGGAATTCACCTGGGAAAGGGAAGACCAGATGCGACTCAAGTATCCTCAACTTTTCACTGACTCAACGTCAAACACGACTTCAACATAAATTTCGGGACGAAATTCTTCTAACAGGGGGAGAATATGACAACCGTCAATTTAGGACTAGATTTTAGTGCCTAATCCAGTTTTAATACATGTAATTAGTTCTGTGTTAGGCTAATTAATATATCAATTATTATATATATTGTTGAATATATATCTACACAATTTTACGGTTTGTTTAAATCGTACGGGTTTCAAATCGAATGAATTTCGATACAATAAATACGGACGTTGGTGAACAATTTATTAGGTAATACAAATATTATTTAATAACTCAATTTTATTCAAAATATTAATTATAGTAATATTTCGTATCCAAGTGCTATTACACAATTAATGTATACGCGATTAAACAGACAAACGCGCAAACTAAATAAACAAACTTACATTTCATAACTTCAATATAAATTGAATTGTGAACTATTTAAATAAAACATCGCGTAATAAATTTTATTTTAAAACTTATAATTAAAATGTAAATAATTGTTTAACGTTAAACGACGGAGCAAACGAACACCACACGGAACGCGGGACGAAAACTGGAAAAGTGGGGATAACCCCCACCTCCCACTCACTTTTCTCATTTCTCTTTTCTTTCTATCTCTCATCTCTCTCTTTTCTTTCTTTTCACCAAAACACCCCAATCCACTAAAAATCGCAAATAACACCACGAAACGCAACCGAATCACCAATATTTTTAGAGATTCACGACCACCTCGCAACAATCTACATTTCTACCTTTCCGGATTTTCAGTTCGGCAAATTGTAAGTTTCCGACAAAATCCCGAAATCTCTTGATTCTTAGTATTTTTCATTTGTGGTTATTTTTATAACTAGTATATGTCCATTACAATGTATAGAACACGATTTCATAGCTTAAAAACGAGTTTAAAACGGATTTTTCACCGGAAAAACGTTAACAGCCGGACTTTCTGGGCTGGTGTTCATCCATGCGACACAATCATTGTGTCGCATGTTGTGTCGTATTTTGGCCTTTGTGTCGCATAAAATCCCTTGGACATATATATATATATATATATATATATAGTTAAATAGCAACTTCAATGGTAGTCTTTCGAGATACCAGTACAATTAATAACAAATCAAGTGTCGTGGACACCTTCAGGTTTCAAGTCTTTGGACATCAATACACTTCAAGTTTAATTGCTTAATCACTTCAAGACTCAGGTGAGTTTCATGGCCCCATTTTCACTATTTTACAACTAGGGGTGTGATATTACTACTCTATTTTGTTTAAAAGTAGAACGCAAGTACCAACCTTCAAATACTACATGAGTTTCAAGCTAATCAATTTAAAGTCCTCTATAGCATAGTCTCTAATATTTTAGCGTGAATGTTAGTATATGATATCATATGGGATTGACAATCCTCATCCGGGTTAGCACGCACTAACCGGTCAAACGGATGTATTAGCATTTGGGAAGACGAGTGTGGATTAGACACTCGTAGGAGGCATTTCAAGTTAGGTTTCCTTAATTGGGCCTGACAAATCAAGTTAAGCTCAAACTATGTGCTCATGGACAGTATAACTTTTATTTTGCTTAATTGCATTTTAAATTCAATATAAATCTTGCGGTTCTGACAACTATACATTGACATACAAACCTGTGAGCTCACCAGCGTTTTCGCTGACCCATTTTAGTATTTATCACAGGTATCCAGCAGTAGGTTGGCTGCACAAGCAGGAACTATTAGCTCGAGTCAGCATTCATACAACTAGAGATTGGATTGCATTATTATATTTTGTAAAAGTAATTATGCTATGTAATCTCTCAATTTCAGGAAAATCGAGCTAATGTAACTATATTTTGATGTAAACAATTATTTTATCTATACAAATTTAAAACGACGCATATAGTGGTCGTTCATTATATCTTATGTGCTTTGTATATTGATTAGTGACACCCAAATCGAGCTTCCGCATATCATTAAATTTGGGGGTGTCACAAGATATTCATCAGGTGACACCCCCACGGTTGGATTACATCCTGAGCCAGAGTCATCACCAGTTGAGTCGTATGGATATAAGAAGTCTGTACTAACTTGTGATAATATTGTATACTCCTAGCGTAAAGCCTAGCAAGTATATATAACGGAGTCGTGGGAAAATGTTCACTTAAGTTCAGTTCCTATTCTAATGATAATGGAGTGTGTCGACAGTTTTAGTTCTTAAAGAATAACTAAACTTGTAACAGTACAGATGTTATTCAGTGTAGGTAGAACTAACTAGTTCTAATCTATTCAATGATATTGTCCCGTGACAATATGGCCAAAAGATTTGTGATAACTAAATCAAGTTATGTGTTGGTAATCGTTTTCCAACGACCTAACCGGGTACGATTGTAACCTATCTAGGTTAGGTATTGATATTGTTCTAAAACAACATTGCGGGTGTAATTCCTAAGTATTACACATTTCGTATTACATACAGTAATATAAATAGTTGTAAATTATAAACGATTGTTAATATGATTTGAAAACAGCAATTGAGCATGTGTTTCACCCCGAAAATAGTAAAACAGTTGAAAGAGTGGGGCTATGAAACTCACCTGAGAAGCTAGCGTCCTAATGTGGCGAACCGTGTCCAAGGTAATCTCCTAGTGTCCTAAACACGTGAGGTTATATAAGTATGAGACAAATCAGTTTGTCTAAACGAGTTGTTCATGTATGCATTTGTAGTTGAAGTCTGGGAATGGTGTACGGGGGTCCGGGGGCAGCGCCCCTGGTAGCGGGGTCCAAGGGGTGGCAACCCCTGGTGGGGTCCAAGGGGCAGAGCCCCTGGCTGGGGCCGAGCTGCCAGGTCAGCTTGGAAAATTTTTATTTCTACTACTTTGCTTTAAAGAAAATGCATTCGAAATCCAAATTCGGGTAAAATCGAGTGGTAAAATTTGGTTGTCAATACTTAGTGAAAAACATAGGTTTTTAAGATTCTGCGACGTCAGAATGCGACGTCAGCTGCGACGTCAGAGGCGACGTAGGGTCTTGCGTCGCTATATGCGACATTCTCAAGTCAATGCGACGTTATGGGCTACATCGCTATATGCGACGTTGAGGTTTTGTGCGACGTTGGCTGCGACGTTAACAGCGACGTCGCAGCACTGTTTTTGGTCCCTGCGACATAACGGACTGATCGCCGGAGTTTGAGCCGAAAACGAGTTTTCCGGCCTCTGTTGAGTCCGATTCTTTTACCCAACCCATAATTAAGTATTTTAAGCTTATCTAAACCGCAAACAAGCAAAATAACAAAGTTTTGAGAGATTTCGAGAATTGTCGGAAACTTACAAATCCGCGCGAGGAGAATCCGAAAAGATAGGATTGTAGATCGTTGCGTGGTGATCGTTTTTCCCTAAAGGAGCTTCGAGATTGGAGGTCGTTTAGTGGTGTTAAATAGCGGATTTAGGTGGCGGTGGTGTGGTGTTAGAGAGAGAGAGATGAGAGAAAAGTTAGAGAAGAGGGAGAGTGAAAGAGGTGGAAATGAGAAAATGGGAGGAGGTTTCCTCCTTTTTGACTGTCTCGGTGGAGTCACCGTCTCCCAAATTGCAGTACAAAATACCCGTGTATCTGTACTCGATCGAAATTTAATATAGCATTTTAAATTCTGAAATTTTTTTACTGTATCTCGAAATGTTTCCTAGTGAAAGTATTTTGTATGAATACTTTATTGAAAATTTAGTTTTATGTTTGTTCCTGCGTTGTCCCAACTGAATAAAATCGTGTGTTAAACTCAAAACGGATGGAATTTTCGAATGTCTAATATTTTCCCAAACATGTAACATTTATTTGAAGTTTAAATTTGGCGCGAAAGTTGACTTTTTGACCTGGTGTTACATTCTCCCCCTGTTAAGAAAATTTCGTCCCGAAATTTAAAGTGAGGTCAAGGTCGCGCGTGGTCTGGGGAGCAGTGCACGTACGAGGTATTTGTCGAAAAGATTGCAGACATATCATGTCTTATACTGGAGTTGTAGGGCAGTCAATCCATGACTGGGTCGCGGTTCATCATTGTAGTCACATTCTGACCATATTGTTTGTTTGGAGTATGTTTATTTTGTGGTTATTCTATAACCGTTTAAGTCGTAGTCCATTCGGGACTAGATGGTTGTCACATAGTGACGGTTTTGTAAATCGTCATATCAGGACTGAGCGATTTATCGTTGAGTCGATTAGTCTATTGAAAGTAAACATTGAGTTTGGTTGGTGAGTGTTCTATCGATTGGTCTGCTGAAAGCAAACTTTGGGTTTTATGTGGGCCTAGGTCAACTAGCCCTAAAATGAAATAAATATTAGTTTGATAAAATGGTATCGGGGATAATAAGTACGCGTTTAGCGAATCTACAATTGAAGTGTTTTGTTTTCTAGGAGTAATTGTACTTACATCATCGTTGGAGATTAATTTGATTTACTCGGAGTCGATTAATTGAATTTTGCGTCTTTTTGGGCAGTCCTTCTTGTAATGACCGGGTTCCTTACATTTGAAGCATATCCTTCGAGAGTCGGGATTGGCGGGAACTCTGCAATCCCAGATTTTGTGTCCAAATCGTTGGCATCTTTCACAGGGTAAACCACATGAACCATCATGATGACGTTTACAGCCGTGACAAAATGGTTTGTTACCCGCATAGCCTTGCCTTTCGTTGGGTTCGACAGCATAGTACCCCAAGGGTTCAGGTTGATTGGTTGGATTTTCACTAGAGCTGGAATCCCCATTCCATTTTGTTAGGTTGTTTTCGGTTGCAGTGGCTTCGCGTCGTTCCCTCTGTGCCATAAGTCTGTGGGTCATACGAATGGCCTCTTCAATAGTAGTGGGTTTAGAGGCGGTGACCATTCCCTCAATTAGTAGCGGGAGTCCACCGGTGTACCTTGCGATTCGTTGACTTTCAGGGTTTACTATGGTTGGGCACAAGTGTGCTAGTTGTTGGAAACGATTGGTATATGTTTCGATGTCGTTGTCTTTTACGGTGAGGTGCCAAAGTTCGTCCTCAAGTTTGTGAAGTACTTCGATGGGACAATACTTGTCCTTGATGATTCGTTTCAGGTCTTCCCACGGAAGTTCGTGAGCAGTGTCGATTCCCACAGTTCGGGAGTGAAAATTCCACCAGGTAGAGGCGTCATTCTGGAGGGTGTATGTGGCGTACAAGACTTTGCAGTCGTCAGGGCAGTTGCACACATGGAAAATAGATTCCATTTTCTCGAACCATCGAATTAATCCGATAGCTCCTTCAGTACCCACGAAGTTTGGTGGTTCGCACCTCAGGAAATCCTTAAAAGTGCAAGGCTTTACTTGGTTCTGAGCAGCTAGGGTCGCAGTCACTGCTTGATTAATAATTTGATCGTTCTCAGCTCGAGTGAAAGTTTGTCGTTTAGGAGGCATGATTCTTGAACATGAATGAAACGACAAAATGTGAGACCTTTATTCAAAGATTTTGACTATTACAGTGACATGAATAGTAAACTTGAGTTCTTAAATGAGTGATACGGGATCCCATGATCCTTGATGTTGAAGTTTTGATATCACGTGTGGCAGTCATATTTCTGCCCTTTTTGTGGTGTTGTCACAATAGTTTAAGTATCTGTTTTCAAGTTAACCTTGGTTAAATTGTCCTGTTTCCATGTTTTTCGAGAGTTGTGACCAATTAGGTTGTAATTTTGATGAATAGTCGTAATAATGACTAAATTGTGTTTTAATGTAGTCAACCAAACTATGTTGTTGTGAGTAGTCCTACGGACTATAGTGTAGTACTAAGATACTATACGGCCATTCACGCCGGTGAATGTGACACCTACAGTGCCCTATGTGGTGTTGAAGCGGGGTCCACCAACACAATCCATGTGTGTGGTGACATCGTGTATTTATCGATTGAGGCATCACATGCCTTAGTAGTAGTGGTGTGGCACTTTGTGCCGGGTAAAGTAATCGCGTATGCGTATAAGTGTACAAGTGCCTATAGCGAGTGTTCCTACGCAGGGAAATCAAGTGGGACACCTCGTGTCCAGTAGAGTAGTCGTATATACATATATGGTGCACACGTAACTATACAAGTATACGTGCTTAGTAAAAGTCAGGTGTGGCACCTCGTGTCCAGTCAAGTAAGTGTATATGTATATATAAATCGTACATATAACTATAACAAGTCTACATGCATATTGATAGTAGCTCATCGAGCCTTGGAGTAGCACAGCATGCTGAAATGCAGTGCTATCAGCACAGTAATTGAAATACCAATGTATTGTGATTGTAGTACCGAAGTACTATGAAATGCAGCACCACGTGCCGTAATGAAGTGCCCGCGGCACCGTAATTGCAGTACCCATGTACTGGGAATGTAGCATCAACATGCTATGATTTGTAGTATCGACATACTATGAGGTTTGCACTAACGCGCCCATATTGTGGTATCAACATACCATGTGTTGTGTTTGAAAGCACGATGTGACACTACGTGCCATGTGTTGTTTGATTGTAGCCCTAAGGCCAAAATACGTTGAAATGTTGCGATTTCTCGTATGTAGCACAGAGACTAGAACGTGAGTGCCAAGGCACTGAGGTATTGAATCAATTGACCTAAATGATCAAGTTGTGATTTTTAAAATTTTCGTGGACTTAGTCAACACTAATCCAATTGTGACCAGCACGGTCAATGGTGAAAGATTCGTTTGTTTGTTTTAATTTTGTGGACGTTTAGCATGTGTGGGTTTCCATTCCCATTGAATACGGTTGTACCTCCTTCCCGAGGTTCAGTGATATATGTGATATACTCCTATGCGTACATACGGAGAAAGATGTCGAGTCGTGATAGTTAGGAAGACGGCGATGTGCCTCTTCACGAGTAAATGATAGTACAGCGGAATTTTGTTGTATATACCCAGTATATATATTTGATACGTAGAAGTAATATACATGTAAGGCCTATTAATATATACCTACAGTACATATAATAGCCTAGGATGTCTAGCACATAACAATCAGAGTCAACTACGCATTCCTGTTTCAGTATGACCCCTTTCAGATCTTACATCATCTTTATTTAATTGTACATAGTTAGCTACGCTACGTTAAATTAAACTCGTATGATGTAATTCCTGAACCAGTCATACCTAATGAGGAATACTGCCTAACGGTCATAGTCTAGGCCCACTAAATGCAACCTAATTTACTATAACCTTAGGCTCTGATACCAATCTGTAAAACCCTGAAATTTCGGTTTGCGGAAGCTGTCGGGTCGGGTGTTACTAAATCAAATATCACAGCATAAGATACATAATGAACGACTCTAAATGAGACGTTTGAAAATAATTATACATTTCCCAAAATAGAACGTTTACAACGTTATGAGTTTGACAGTAAATTCCAAATACATAATTTGAAAATACAAAAGTAAATGCAGAGTAGTCCCAATTATTGAAAATATGCGACTCGAGCTACTAATATCTTGTAGTAATCATAATCCTGCTGGGCACCTGAGAACACATGCTAAAACAGGTCAGCTATAAAGCTGGTGAGTTCATAGGTTTGTTAGTTGAAAACATAAAGTATAAATCTTGTATGTTTTGAGAAGATGTTCAAAATCCATGATTCTGATTTGTAGCAAATTGTAGTTGTAATTACCAATGTGTAATTCGAAAGTTTAGGTATCTAATACCTAAGAAATTGTAGTCTGTACCTAAGTACACAATAATTGAGGCATACCGAGCCTGAATACCTATCTGGTATGAGTAAGTGTATAACGGGAGGCAATACCTGCCTAAGTTGTAACCAAATAACTGTATGACCACGTCATATGATAGTAAGTAACTGTAGTCCCGCAGAACTATGATTTAATATATGAGGTGTTGCATCCAGCAACAAGTGATTGTAGATCCGCAGATCTATGTTTGAACGTTTAGCGTGTCCGTTTACCCGATTAGCATAAGCTAACCCGGACATGAATTGAGCTAACGGCCTCGCGTGGCAGCACCACCGATCCGTTAACTTATTGTGAATCCCGAGTATAACTCGCTGATCCATTGATTGAAATTTCGTCCACTGCAATACCGTGGTTTCGTTTTGTGCCCACTTTTCCGTGGCATCGTTTGGTGCCCGCTGCAATACCGCGGCATCGTTTTTGAAGTTGCTCGCAAGCAATTTGTAATTGAGCCGGCAGTACAACGACATACCCGACTAAGTTGTTTGTAAGCCAGCAGTACTCGACATGTATGACTAAGTAGATCGTATAATAGTATGTAGATATTCATCAGGTGACACCCCCACGGTTGGATTACATCCTGAGCCAGAGTCGTCACCAGTTGAGTCGTATGGATATAAGAAGTCTGTACTAACTTGTGATAATATTGTATACTCCTAGCCTAAAGCCTAGCAAGTATATATAACGGAGTCGTGGGAAAATGTTCACTTAAGTTCAGTTCCCATTCTAATGATAATGGAGTGTGTCGACAGTTTTAGTTCTTAAAGAATAACTAAACTTGTAACAGTACAGATGTTATTCAGTGTAGGTAGAACTAACTAGTTCTAATGTATTCAATGATATTGTCCCGTGACAATATGGCCAAAAGATTTGTGAGAACTAAATCAAGTTATGTGTTGGTAATCGTTTTCCAACGACCTAACCGGGTACGATTGTAACCTATCTAGGTTAAGTATTGATATTGTTCTAAAACAACATTGCGGGTGTAATTCCTAAGTATTACACATTTCGTATTACATACAGTAATATAAATAGTTGTAAATTATAAACGATTGTTAATATGATTTGAAAACAGCAATTGAGCATGTGTTTCACCCCGAAAATAGTAAAACAGTTGAAAGAGTGGGGCTATGAAACTCACCTGAGAAGCTAGCATCCTAATGTGGCGAACCGTGTCCAAGGTAATCTCCTAGTGTCCTAAACACGTGAGGTTATATAAGTATGAGACAAATCAATTTGTCTAAACGAGTTGTTCATGTATGCATTTGTTGTTGAAGTCTGGGAATGGTGTACGGGGGTCCGGGGGCAGCGCCCCTGGTAGCGGGGTCCAAGGGGTGGCAACCCCTAGGGGTCCAAGGGGCAGAGCCCCTGGCTGGGGCCGAGCTGCCAGGTCAGCTTGGAAAATTTTTATTTCTACTACTTTGCTTTAAAGAAAATGCATTCGAAATCCAAATTCGGGTAAAATCGAGTGGTAAAATTTGGTTGTCAATACTTAGTGAAAAACATAGGTTTTTAAGATTCTGCGACGTCAGAATGCGACGTCAGCTGCGACGTCAGAGGCGACGTAGGGTCTTGCGTCGCTATGTGCGACATTCGCAAGTCAATGCGACGTTATGGGCTACGTCGCTATATGCGACGTTGAGGTTTTGTGCGACGTTGGCTGCGACGTTAACTGCGACGTCGCAGCACTGTTTTTGGTCCCTGCGACATAACGGACTGATCGCCGGAGTTTGAGCCGAAAACGAGTTTTCCGGCCTCTGTTGAGTCCGATTCTTTTACCCAACCCATAATTAAGTATTTTAAGCTTATCTAAACCGCAAACAAGCAAAATAACAAAGTTTTGAGAGATTTCGAGAATTGTCGGAAACTTACAAATCCGCGCGAGGAGAATCCGAAAAGATAGGATTGTAGATCGTTGCGTGGTGATCGTTTTTCCCTAAAGGAGCTTCGAGATTGGAGGTCGTTTAGTGGTGTTAAATGGCGGATTTAGGTGGCGGTGGTGTGGTGTTAGAGAGAGAGAGATGAGAGAAAAGTTAGAGAAGAGAGAGAGTGAAAGAGGTGGAAATGAGAAAAGGGGAGGAGGTTTCCTCCTTTTTGACTGTCTCGGTGGAGTCACCGTCTCCCAAATTGCAGTACAAAATACCCGTGTATTTGTACTCGATCGAAATTTAATATAGCATTTTAAATTCTGAAATATATTTACTGTATCTCGAAATGTTTCCTAGTGAAAGTATTTTGTATGAATACTTTATTGAAAATTTAGTTTTATGTTTGTTCCTGCGTTGTCCTAACTGAATAAAATCGTGTGTTAAACTCAAAACGGATGGAATTTTCGAATGTCTAATATTTTCCCAAACATGTAACATTTATTTGAAGTTTAAATTTGGCGCGAAAGTTGACTTTTTGACCAGGTGTTACAAAAAGCTCAAGCTCGATAGACTCGTATATAAGCTCAAATAAGCTCTATAAAAAGTATACTAACTATTTTATAAACTTGAAATAAAGTATGCAAAATATATTTACACTTAATTAAACTTAAATTGTGTAAGTTTAATTAGTTATCATCAAACACTAATAAGCAAGTATGTAATTAGATTCTTGATCTTGATATTTATACTGTGTTCATCTCATCCTATATGTTTCACACATCCAATGTGGGATGCAAATAGAATAATGAGTTTGTCCCACTTAGAAGAAAAGAAACAAAGTTAAATAAAAAAGAATACTATAAAAACAAAGTCTTATAGATGAGAATGTGGAACCAACTTATGTGTTCTTTACACTATAAATATGGTGTTAGTACAATATTTATATTTCTGGATATAATATTAAGTAAAAATCTTATTACTATCATATATTTTAAGTTTTAAAATATGTAATTATTATGATAATAGATATGTTCTTTTAGCTCGTTCGACTTGACAAGCTCGACTAGTTAGTTCGGCTCGAGATTATTTAACGATCTTTCGAACGAGCCGAGCCGAATTTATTGTTTTGAAGCTTGGCTCGTGAAACTAATCGAGCAGTCATTTTATGTTCAAACTCGGCTCGAGCTCGAATAGTATTATGCTCGAATTCGAGATAAACAAGTTCGAACTCGAGTAGCTCGTTAACTGCTCGGTTCGTTAACAGCCCTAGCTAAAACCCTGAAATCAAGTGTCGCTAGTTAGTGTCGCTAACAAGCTAAGTGTCGCTATCTAGTGTCGCTAAATCGTGACTGCAGCGGCTAAAAACCCCAAAAACAAAAATTTTCGAAACCCTAACCGAAATTGACGAACGGCAGTTGAACAAGAACCAATAATCAACCCAGAAATCAATATTATCAACACAAATAACCCAGAAACGAATTATAATCAATTAATACCTTCGCGAATCAACCGAAAACGCTTAATAAACGATCGGATTGATTAATCAATTGTAAGTGCGGAATAACAAACAATCGATAATTGATTCACGAACGCAAATGATTCTATATCATTTTTCTTTGTATATTGATTTGAAGCATAAACGTTTACAACATTTTCTCTGCCTCTCTCACACAAAAAACGCCTCACCTATCTCACACAATGTCTAATCCTAATTTTGAAACTAACTCTTCTATTTATAGTTATGACCAGCAGCTCTAGCGACACTAGCCAAGTGTCGCCTAAACATTTAGTCATTTCTATATTTACTATTTTTCACTTTCATACACATTTCTATCTATTACATATCAACACTATACATCACATACTCAAACTAATTGACTTTGACAAGTACAAACGTTTGACCAACTGACTGACACATGCACCAACAGTGCGATTTGTCTCCAAGACTATGAAGTGGAAGAGATGATCGAAGCATTGGAATGCAAACATAGTTTTCATCATGAATGTATCAACAAATGGTTGCGACTGCATATGGAAGCGATGTGCCCGTTTTGTAGGTATTACGTTTTCACGGTCGAATTTACAGATAATTTAATGTTTTAAGTTTAATACAAGGGTAGACATGCATAATGTTTTAAGTTTAATACAAGGGTAGACATGCATCCTCTTAAATCATTGGGTTGGTGTGTAAAATAACCGTGGTGAATTCGCATTCTAAAGGCTGATGTCCAGTATGTAAGTACGTTACCATTGTTGTCATACCGTTTATATACTCTAGTCTCTAGCTATGGGATGTTTGTTAGCAGTATATATGGATATGGATAATAGATATTTAATGTTAGTTTGCAGTATTCTTCTTCAATTCTTATGTGTATTATGAAACATTTTCTTTAATATTTGCGATCTTTTGTTGATGTTTTTATATAAAACATCTTTCTCATTTGTATACTTCCATTTTTTAGGTGCTCGACACAAATGGGAATCATCAATGTTCAAATAATCTTCATCCTCTAATTATTAAATCAACTAATTAATATAAATAACCCTTAATCTATTTAGAAAGTACTTGGATGTATAGAATTTCATGTCCTTCATGTCAATTAACATTTATAAGTTATACAACTAGTTTATCAAACAAATGTAAAATAAAATAAAAAAATAGATAAATCTTTCAGCTGCAGCTCTACCCAATTTTGCCAAATACGCCTTTGTTTGACAACAAAAACGTATAATGGCTTCAAATGAGATTCATCAAGCTTCATGATTACTTACAATTGATTAAAAAAACAAAAAACCAGTAGTTCATTTTGACAATGCAGCTCTTGCAGTCTACAAAACACACCCTTTATATTTATAGCAAAACTTACAATATATCTACAACAAAAGCAATACAAAAACTTGATTTTCAACACAAATTATAGAAGTTAAGGCGTTAAGCATAGGATCAAACAACGAAAAAAACTCGTTTTTGTATTAACAAAATGTTGAGTTGGATCAAAACCTCATATTTACGTCCCCTCATTCGTTAGGTTAAATGAACCATCTTTAACTAATTTCAAACTGAGATTATTTTATCGCTCTCTTGAATATTGTCAAGATGCTTTCCTCCAATCAGGTTCCTGCTTTCATCATCGTTGAAACAATCTGACTAACAAACAATAAATAATTTAGAACAAAGTAAACAAATAATACCATTCTTTTCAAGTGACTCCATTTCATCATGCATAGTAGTTATCCATTTGTTACACTCATTGGAAGTAATAGCCTCTGAATAAGTCAAAGGTTCTGAATTACTTTCAATCTCTTCCGCAACATTCAAAGCATAGGCAACAACATTTGCTTCTTCAATCAACCTCTTAGGACGCTGAATAATCCTTCTTGGTCTATCAGTTGCTATAGACTGTTGTTGTGGTTGAGTAGGAGTAGGAACATGAGTTTCTTCTACAATAGGAGTATCTTGGCCTAGTGAATTTTCTTCATGTGTTCTACCTTCTGAATCAACTAATTTCTCCACCTGCACATTTGTCTTTTGTTGACTCTCAACGGGAATATCAGTAGAAGAAGTACCATGTAACATCAATGATTCATTAAAGACAACATTCCTACTAATCACTATCCTTTTAGTTTCAGGGGACCATAACTTATAACCTTTCACACCAGATTTATAGCCAAGAAATATACATTTAATTGCTCTAGGCTCTAATTTTCCATTATCAACGTGAGCATAAGCAATACAACCAAAAACTCTTAAGTTAGAATAATCGGCAGGAGAACCAGACCAAACCTCGGTAGGAGTTTTCTTATCAATTGCGATGGAAGGTGACATGTTAATAAGATAACATGCAGTAGAAGCAGCTTCTGCCCAAAAACACTTAGACAAACCTGCATTAGATAGCATTCAACGAGCTTTCGAAATAATGGTCCGATTCATACGCTCAGCTACACCGTTTTGTTGAGGTGTATAAGGAACGGTATAGTTCCTAACAATGCCTTCTGATTTGCAATAAGACTCAAATTCATTCGAACAAAATTCCATTCCATTATCGGTGCGAAGCTTCTTAACCTCCTTCTCGGTCTGTTTTTCAACCATAATCTTCCAATCTCTGAATGCTGAAAATGCTTCCGATTTATACTTTAAGAAATAAGGCCAAACTCTTCTAGAGTAATCATCTATTATAGTCATCATGTAGCGAGCACCTCCAAGTGATGCTTCTTGTGATGGCCCCCATAAATCAGAATGCACATAGTCTAAAATACCCTCTGTAGTATGAACGGAAGAGTTAAATTTCACCCTATTATGTTTCCCGAAGATACAATGTTCACAAAATTCGAGCTTCCTAATATTTTGACCATCAAGAAAACCTTTCTTGCTTAATTCCGCCAAACCAGTTTCACTCATATGCCCAAGTCGCATATGCCAAAGCTTTGTAACATCAATATCCGATAAGGACTTAGAAACAATAGCAACATTACCTGTCACCGTAGTACCACGGAGATGATATAGGTTGGCAGACTTTATATCAGCTTTCATCACAACGAGGGAACCTTTTGATACCTTTAAAACTCCACCTTCACCAGAATACTTGTACCCTTTAAGAGCAAGAGTACCCAAAGAAATAAGATTTCTTTTTAAACCTGGAACATGCCTAACATCTACTAGGGTTCTTACACTACCATCAAACATCTTAATTCGAATTGAGCCAATTCCTGCAACTTTATATGGAGCATTATCACCCATTAAAACTGAACCACCTTGTTTAGGTTCATAATTAAAAAACCATTCTCTGTTTGGGCTCATGTGATACGTACAACTAGAATCAAGAATCCATTCATCATTAGTTTTTGCACATCCGTCAAAAACAACTATTAACTCTCCATCTGAACTTTCAGCAGCAATGGCGGCTTTAGCTTCATCATTCTGATTTTATTTCTGTCTATTAAATGCAGCTTTCTTTTCCTTGTTCTTCAGTTTATAACATTCAGATATGTCATGGCCATCTCTTTTACAAAACGTGCATGACTTATCAGATTGTTTTAAATCTCGTGATCTACCTCTGTAGTTCTTTGAATTCTTGCCTCTATTTTCATTGTTCCTACTTTTCTCCCTTTCTCTGCCACGAATAACCAATCCTTCAGCTTGAGAATTTGAACCTTCTGAAGATACCATGTTTTTCATCTTTTCCTTTGCATGCAAGGCTTCATAAACCTCACTAAGGGTTAAAGTATCACGACTATATAATATGGTATCTCTAAAATTTGAATAAGAACTAGGTAGAGAACATAGAAGAATCAAACCCAAATCTTCTTCATCATATTTTATCTCCATCGTTTCAAGTTCAGAAACGGTCTCTTTGAACGATAAAAGATGATCCATCATGGATCCCCCTTCTTGCAGCTTATGAGTAAATAACTTCTGCTTGAGATGCATCTTGCTGGTAAGATCTTTTGTTAAGCAGATACTTTCCAACTTCAGCCATAAAGAAGCTGCAGTTGTCTCCTGCAAAACTTCTTGTAGAATGCTATTAGATAGATGAAGATGAATATGGGACATTTCCTTACGATCTTTTCGTTCCTTTTCATAATCAGTCGAAGACGAAGGCATCTTATCTTCCCCCAATAAAGCATCGTCAAGATCCATCTGAGCCAAGACAGCTCGCATCTTAACTTGCCATATTGAAAACCTTGTGTCTCGATCAAGAAGCGGTAAATCATACTTCAACGTAGTCATGTTGATAACGTGTCTCTGATACCACTTGAAACAATCTGACTAACAAACAATCAATAATTTAGAACAAAGTAAACAAACGAGAACACCAAGATTTACAAGGAAAACCCTTGCGGGAAAAAACCACGGGCATGATCGATGATTTCACTATTATGAATAATATGAGGAGGTTACAAAAGGGCATAGGGAATTTTCTGTCAGCTTATTTCTAACCCTACAATCTACAAGAGTATATATAGGAAACAACTTAGAGTTGTAATAAAGCCCTAATTACATATTTAGGCTATAACTAAATAGGCCTTTGGGCCCAAATAAATTCGGATCATAACTAACAATCGTTATGAATTCTTCGTAGCTAATCCGTCCATATTGAAGTCATCACAATTTTAAAATAAACATATTAAAGTAGACATCAGAATGCAATTTATCGTCCAGAAGGAAATACAGATTTGAGATATCAAACAAACCTTATCTATATCGACATCTTGAATAATAGCAACAATGACTTTCATTGTTTGACTCGATTTCATCGGCTATTTTTTTCCTAAGCTCTTCAACCTCTATGTACCTTCTTTCATTTTGATAAAAAAAAATAAAAAATCAAAAGCTTCTTTAAGATGATCATCGTTCCCCATTTTTCTCAAGTGAACGGAAATAGCAACAAATTCTCCATAGTTCAAGAATCCATCTTTGTCAACATCACCCTGTAAGAACATCTTTCCATTATTATATGTAACTTGTATATATGAATATATAATTGCATACTCCTTTCATCCCTTTTTATTGTCCATAAAATTTTGTTTGTCTTAAAAAGATTGTCTAATTGCAAAACTAACTATTACAAATTATTAAACTCCCCAATTTACCATCATTTGTTACTCTTACTAGATTTTAAACCCATGTATACACACGGAGATGTTGAATTTATATTTCTTTGTTTTTAAGTATACAATGACATACTCCGTATATGATAAAGTTCTAACGTTTTATATGCTTTGAATAATAAGCAATAATGAAGTTTGAAACTAAATTAGTTATAGTAGTATAAGTAATCAATATCTAGTTAGTGTCATTTTGATGTTACCGTCTGTAACTTATGTGTTGCCCATATAAACACATAAGTTAGAAACCAAAGAAACGGACTTTGATTAGAAAACACAATAATATTAAAACCATGTGTAAAATTTATTGAAAATTTTACTATAGCTTTGAATTGGTTATGAAATTGATTGTGAGAAGATTTCGAATTGAAAAGTTTGTTGTTTCTGACGATGAATATTTGGAAAAGGAGGAAAACTCTTTATGAGAATAATTAATCAAAAGGGATTATCATTTCAAAGTGTATTATACTTTCATTGTTTTACTATTGTATGTGACGTATTCTTATAAGTAAAAAAGGAAACGTTCCTTTTTGTCTATGCCAAAAAAGGAAAGTGTACGTAAAATAAAAATTTTCAAAGTATCTCACATACAAAAGTAAAACGTGTAAAGATTTATACATTTTCAAACAATAAAACTTAATCAAAAATAGTATTATTGTTCTAATCAAAAGCTATTCGTTATTATTATTATTGTTGTTGTTGTTGTTGTTGTTGTTGTTGTTGTTGTTGTTGTTGTTGTTGTTGTTGTTGTTGTTGTTGTTGTTGTTGTTATTACGTATTTTTTTAAAGTACATTTAACATTCATCCCAATTATAAATTGTGTAATCATCAAACGATCATTCACTACTACAAAAAGAGGAAAGGATCACGGTAAAAAGCATAAATAGACCACGGATTTAGTAGGGTGGTCTATTTAGGGGGAAGTCTATTTGACAAACAAAAGGACCACGGATCATTTGGTGTGGTCTATTTGACAAAAGGACTACGAGTGTTGAGTCACTGGTCACTGACCATGATAAAGTCACTGGTCGCTGACCAACTCAACTGTTCACTACTCGATGAAGAAATGGATTGTATCGAAGCTGCTGTTGCTGATGATAGGTTTCACTGATCGTCATTCATTCTGCTTGATATACTGAGGAAGATTTAAAGCTCAACTTGGTGTGTCGCTGATCAACGTCAGCGAGAGCTTTACTTCTTCAAATCAATAAAGGAAAAAGTCACTGCCAGAATAACAGCTAGTCACTGAAGATCTTTAGTTCAAGTCATTCTACAAGAGCATGTTAGCTCGCAGTGAGTGAGGAGGATTACTGCATCTTCAGGGACTATCCAATAAAGCCTCTCTATCATCAAGTACTAAAAGTATTGTACTTATCTATACATCAGCAAGAGTGTTCTAGTTTGAAGTATGTCTGAAAGATTACGTGGCAGCAAGTGATTGGTTTTAAGGTAACGAGATATTTGCGGTAACAGAATTGGGACCCGCAGAATGTCGGTTCATCAGAGTTCAAACCAATCAAGCAGCGACACGTTTCCTTCCAAGATCCCATTTTGTAGGCGATATTTTAGGAACTCTTGTAGTATAAATAGTTCAGTGTTTTGTACTGTAGAGGCTAGCCGTTTAATTCGTGTTAATCACTGTACATCAGTGAGTAGTTTGTCTAAGCACGACTTAGCGATTCATCGAGTGAACAGTCAGCGTGTTTGTGCACTGCTGTTCATCTCAATTGTAATAGATTAGCTAAGTGTTTGAATTGGATTAACTTTGGTTAATCCATTCCGCATTCAACACTTGTGAATTTTATAATCAATACAATTCACCATTTCAGCTACTATTACATTGTTCTTTGATATTGTCATATCTGTTATCTGATATACTCTGTTTCTGTTAAAACGATTAAAAACTTTCAATTAACTTAGTTAAAATCTGAAAAAGTTTTTAATTGTATTCAACCCCCCTTCTACAATTAAACTTTACACTTTGCGATTCCAAATCACTAAGCAATAGTGATCACGGGACTCTCAATTGGTATCAGAGCAGAGTTGGTTTAAATTCAATTAACCAGGTCTGCAATGGAATCAGTAAAGTACAGCTGTGTTGACTCTGATTATCAAAAAGGAAATGGTTCTACAACCAAACCTCCAGCTTTTGATCCATCAAGGATTGAAACTTGGATGTCCCGAATGATGATGTTTTTAGATCTAATTGATGACCGTCTCTGTAATATAATAACCAATGGTCCTCACATCCCAACCACAATTGTTCCTGCTGTCATGACTTGTCGCGCTCCTATCGGTCGGTCGGATTTGACTCCGGTCGTTGTTCCAACAGCAACAGAAGCGGCGGACAGTGAGTTTTAAATTTATAAGAGCTGGAGCTCAAACTATAAGTACTGCCTACCTTGGGAGCAAGCAATAAGTATAACTCGAGGTCGTTCTTTTATCGGAGTAAATTGAAATGAAGCAAGTCACCAAAGATTATGGTCGCAATTAGGATGGGGGTAGGTAGAAAGATTTTGGATTGATTTGGTTTTCTAATTTATCCTAAGTGCAGTAAAGTAAATAACAGAGATAAGAGATAGGGAATGAGCAGACAGGTAGAGATGTGATTGCTGAAACTTCGATAATTAGGGTTTCGGGATGATGTTCATTATAAAATTGATTGAAGATTTACCAGATAAAAAGCAGACATACTTTCGGTGTAAACACTAGGACCCTACGTTCAGGTGAAACCCTAGAAACATATGTCACTGGAATCCTTGGTTATCATGATTCTGATCAGATCAGGCTGTTTTCAAACCCCCCTGAACTTTTGCTTAACTAAGACAAAGTCACCCTAAATTTTCTAGGGATCAGGCATAAGGCAACAGACCGCAATTGTATTTACTGACCTTTCTTAACACCTAATCGTCTATTTACTTTTATCATAGCAAATACTGATTGTATCCTGTGTATGTTAGACTATTGGTGTGATTAGGGTTTTGCATGTCTAGGTATATGATTGACACTACCCTGTATTGTTTCTGTTGAAGCACATACGTAACCATCGTAAATATAGACCCTCCTTTACAGTCAAGCGTTCATCCAAAGGAATAATCACGGTGTACAGGGCAATTATGCATTTCCACAGTGTTCCAAACCCTAGATGTACTAACGGTGTACTGGGCATTTAAGCATTTCCACAGTGTTCCAGATCTTAGGTGTACTAACGGTGTACAGTGCAACAAGCATTTCCACAGCTTTGATTCCTAGACCACAGTTCTAGAAGGGTCACTTCTAGGTAATTCACGATGAAACAATCCATGGCATTCCCTTAGCTTCCATGTATTTGTACTCCACACGAGGTGTTTCCAACGCTATACGAAGTACCGTGCCTTTTAAAGGAAAGTTCATAGTTTCATACTGTAACTGGAGATAACTACATATTCATAGTATTAGGGTTGATCAGATCCTATCCTAGGGCAACAATCACGTGAAAGTCTGGAAAGGGTGATGAGAGACTAGGTCTATATTCAGGATAAGCTTAACCAGATACACAGCATAACAATTTCCAATCGTACAAATGAAATATTAATTTAACATCATCCCTACTCCTAATATCTACATTTCAACAATCACAATATTAAACTACTCTATAAACATGGCAATATGTAGAATACAAACTGAAATAACATAAAGCACAAGCATTATAACAGTAAGTAAAGTTTAGATATCACCGGGAATACAGCAGTGTAATACTGAGGATTACAAATAGTTTGAACTTGTAAAACTCGTTACAACAAGATTACCAAGCTAAACCTTCCTCTAGACTCGAACCGTAAGCTCAACCCTAACCTTTCTCCTCTAACTCCTAAGAGTAGTGCTAGAGAGAGAAAGTTAGAGAGAGAAAGTGAAAGAGAAAGAGAGAAATGAAAGTGAGAGAAATGTGAGAATGTGTGGATGTGTTAAGGTGTGTGTGGAATGAGGAGGTTGGTATCCCTATTTATAGGCAAAGCAAAAAATCACACGTACAACTCTCGAAACAGCACGTACAAGCAAACGAAGCAGCATACGGGGTCAGGGGGGCCATATACGACCTTATTAGGGCCGTATACGGTGTATACAAGGCTGTATATGGTCTGTATAGGGCCGTATATGGTTCCCTAGGCCGTATACGGCTTCCGTCTGATTTCGTTCGTTGCTTAAAAAGCGCGTATCTCCTTCGTTATGCGTCCGTTTAACCTGATTCTTTCGCCTGTGCCTTCGTAATTCCGTTACGCTTCTAATGATGCCAACTTCACTGAAATTGGATGTGTATAGCTTAAGCATAGCCGAAATGACTTTATAGGGTCTGATACCGCTCAGCCTTTTCCGTTCTTTATCCGATTTGCATGATTCTTGATTTTCCCTTCTCGATTTTACCTGTTTTATCATATGATGAAGTTAGAATGTGATATATATAAGGTAAATGAGGCCGGAAGATTTTGTGCACGTTTATTTGCCCTAATTTGCTTCTTATTTGGACGTTTTAGGTGATTTTTGCAACAACGCCTATATTTAGACCACTTTAGTGAATTTTAGTAAATAATGATCATTTTGGAATGTTTTCAATAAAGATATGTCCTAAAAAGTGCGGAATATTGCCCTTAAAAACATGACTTTTTGTTGGGTCAAAACTGTTTCAGGTCTGAGTTGAAGTTCTGATGAGAAGACAGAGTATAAGTGATTAAAACTGTTTGCTTTGAAGGTTAAAACTGTCTTTATGAAGTTACAACTGATAGAAGAAAACTGATGAGAAGACAAGTGTTACAACTGATTGAAGATAAATTACAACTGATAGTTATGTGTCTGTAAGTAGTTAAAACTGCTTATGTATTAGTAACTGTTAGTTATATATGAAACAGTTAACACTGATTATATATTTGTACTTAGTCGTATATTACAATTGAAGCAGTTACCACTGAATGTGTAACAGTTACAACTGTTTACATCAGAATGGTAGTTAAAACTGTTTATGATTTTGTGATAAGTATGAGTCGGTTATGGAAGTTATTTTATTCCATATTTGTAGGAGATTGTATAGGACTCTATATGTTATAAATAGAGATCCTTTAGACCTAGATAGGTTAATGATTTTTGCGCAGCTTCAAGGTTTTCTGTAACCCTAATACATCAAGTGTATTCGTCTTATATCATTAATAAGATTGAAGCTTTCGGTATATTATTGTGTTCATTAAATTAATTAATATTCATTGATCTTCTTAATATTATTGAGTGTGATTCCGCAACTTCTCAATAATATATTCAAGGCTTATTACGTAAGATTGTTTATTAAGTTAAACAGGGACTAACAAAGTGGTATCAAAGCTTGTGAAGCTTTGAAGACAGGAAGATCTGGGATTATTAGTATTAGTATTTGAGTTTAGTTCAGATATTAAGTTTTGATTTCAATGGCGTCTGAAGGCAATGAAGGAATTCAAGCAACGAAGATACCAATGCTTAAACCTGATGAGTTTGACCTATGGAAGGTCAGAATCAGGCAATATATGCTTCTCACGGATTATAAGATGTGGGAAGTTGTTGTTAATGGTATACCAGTAACGCTTGATGGAGATGGAGTAAAGCAACCAAGAGCACCACCAACATCTGAAGCAGAGAGGAAAATCAGATCTACTGAGTACAAAGCACTTAGTACTCTGTTGCTTTCCATTCCGAATGAGCATCAGAGCAGATTTGATAATTGTGAAGATCCCAAGGTACTGATGGAGGCAATTGAGAAGAGGTTTGGTGGTAATGATAACACCAAAAAGAATAAAAGATCTCTGTTAAAACAACAATTTGAAAATTTTAGCCATGTGAAATCTGAAACTCTAACTCAAACCTTTGATAGGTTTACTAAATTAGTTGGAGAATTGGAAAATCACAAGGTTAAGATTGACAAAGAAGATCTTAACAGAAAGTTCTTGAGATCATTAGGTGATGAATGGACAATCTATACTGTTGGATTGAGGCAGAGTTCAGACATTGAAGTTAAGGAACTAGAAGATATATACAATGATCTGAGGAACTTTGAGTCTGAGGTGGAAAGTAAGAAGCAAGCAACTGGATACAGTCATAATGCTGCTTTTATGTCTATGGCTGGAACAAAAGCAGAATCAAGTCAAATGGGTTCTACTCATGTTTCAGGTGGAGCAGGATCATCATCAAATAGTTCTAATGATCAAATATTAGAATCTTTCTTTGCAAGTAATGTGAATTCTTCACTTACTAATGAAGATCTGGAACAATTTGATGGTGATGATCTAGAGGAGATGGACATCAAGTGGCAAATTGCATTGATTACTCAGAGAGCAAAAAGGTTCATGCAGAGGACTGGTAGAAATAACTTTGCATACAAGAGGAATGATGCAAATTGGTTTGATAAGAGCAAGATTGAGTGTTTCAACTGTCACAAGATGGGACACTTTGCCAGAGAATGCAGAAACCCTAGGCAAGAGCAGAATGGTAATGGTCAGAGATCTGGAAGCACTGGAACACAGACAAGAAACATTCCAATTCAGGGGGCTTCAGCAAATGCTTTGGTGTCTATGGATGGCTGTGGATGGGATTGGAGTGATCTTGAAGAGCATGTTGTGAAGAATCAATGTCTCATGGCCATTGCAGAATCTGACAAAAAGTCAGAAGTTCCTACTGAGGTACAAAATAAATTATGTTCTGCTGTTTGTAAACAAACTGTTAAACACTACAGAGATCATAATATAAAAGTGTGTGAGGAACTAAAACAATGGGAAATCAAAAGTAAACACACCATAGCAGTCATTGAAAATCTGGAAAATCAAATAAAGGCATATGAAGTCAATGCAACACAGTTTAAGTATGACATTGAATATGCTAGGTGGGAGAGAGACTCTTTTAAAGATAAAGTTGATTTGTTATCTAAGAAACTTACTGAGGTCACATGTGAAAGAGATAGTATAAGGCTTGATGTAAGTAAATTAGAACATGCTTCAAAGAGTGTAAATAAACTTATTAATTCACAGATTCATGATAAACTTAAGACTGGATTAGGATACAATAATGTACCTCCACCTTATAATCACACCTACTTTCCTCCCAAAAGTGAAATTGATATCAATTCACTTAAAAGAGAAATGGTAGATGAGGTTAAAAAGGCTGATCCAATTAAAAGTTTATCTGATGATGATCTGTTTGTAGAAGGTGAAGTTAGTGACTGGACTGAAGAAGATGATCAGAGTGATAGGACATCTGATAGTGAGAAGAGTGTGAAATCTGAATCATCTAAGTCTGAGTCAACATGTGAGGATGTGAAGAGAGTAATTACTGATCTAGTTGTTAATCTTAAAACTGATAAACTAGAAGAGGGTAAGAAAATGTTTAAGGAAAAGGTTAAACTGGACTTAGAGAAGGTGAGCTTGAATACTAACAAATCTAAACATGGGTTAGGATATGTTAGTAATACAGTTAACTCAGTTACTAAACCTGTTGTTGAATCTGTTGTGAATAACTGTGTGAATTGTAAATGTAAAGCAAGTGCTTCTTCTTCACAGAGTTTTCAAAATCAAAAACCCAGAGGTAATCAAAGAAATTGGAATCAAATGATTTCACAAAAACTGGGTAATAATGTTACTGTGATTAAAGAAATGTCTTGCTTTATATGTGGAAAAATGGGTCATCTTAAATATGACTGTTATCATAATCCTGAGAATGTTCAAAGGATTAGAAAACAGTCATGGATGAAAGCAAATATGATTAACAAACAAAATTCTCAATCAAAAGTTGATCATACTGCCAGAGTTCAGAAGATAAACTCAAAGGCTACCATGTTAAACACTGTTACAGGTAAATCTACTGCAGCAGTAATAACAAAATTAGCCAAAAGCTCAAAGACTAAAACAGTGGTAACTGATTTCAAAAACAGTGTTAACAAAATTAACACTGAATCTTCAATTGGTAAAACAGTTAAAACTGTTAAGCCAAAGAACACTGTTAAGTCTAAAATTAGTTGGATTTGGACACCTATTAAGTCTGATAAATTAACAGATCCAAATACCAACAGTGCTTCACAATCAATAATCTTTAAGAAAGTTGATTATGTGAATGCACATGGGAAACCCAAAGCCAAATTGGTTTGGGTTCCCAAGAAAAATTAATTCTCTTTTTGACTGTTTGTGCAGGGCAAGCCTAAGAGCTTATGGCATATTGATAGTGGATGCTCACGGCACATGACTGGAGACAAAGAAAAGCTGCAGGACTTTAAATCTTTTGATGGAGGATATGTAGCTTTTGGAAGCAATCCAAAAGGAGGAAGGATCACAGGGAAAGGAACAGTTCAGAGTGAAAAGCTAAGTTTTGATAATGTTTATTTTGTGGAACAACTGAGGTATAATTTACTAAGTGTGAGTCAAATCACAGATAAAAAGAACCCAGTTCATTTTACTGACACTGAATGCCTTATCTTGTCCAAAGAATTCAAAATACCGGAAAACATGATTTTAATGAGAATTCCAAGACAAGATCATGTATATAAGTGTGACTTAGTAAATATGACACCTCAACCTGATTTAAACTGTCTTATTTCTAAAGCAAGTGTGAATGAATCTGAACTATGGCATAGGAGGATGTGTCACATGAATTTCAAAACCATTAATAAACTTGTCAAAAACAAGCTTGTTAGAGGTTTGCCTGAAAAGGTCTATTCATGTGATGATCATTGTGTTTCTTGTCAAAAGGGAAAGCAACACAAATCCTCATTTAAGTCCAAATCTGTGAACACAAATAGCACACCCTTACACTTATTGCATATGGACTTATTTGGACCAACCAGTATAAGTAGTATGGGGAAAAAGTCTTACTGTCTTGTGATTATTGATGATTATTCTAGATTTACATGGGTTTTCTTTCTTAGGACAAAGGATGAGACAGGTGAAATACTTAGATCATTTATAACTAAGATGGAGAATCAATTGGATAAAAGAGTAAAGATCATCAGAAGTGATAATGGAACAGAATTTAAAAATCATGAGATGGATAAATTCTGTGAAGTTAAAGGTATTAAGAGAGAATTTAGTGCACCTAGAACTCCTCAACAAAATGGAGTAGCTGAAAGGAGGAATAGGACACTGATTGAGGCTGCTAGAACCATGCTATCTGATGCAAAGCTACCTATGTCTTTTTGGGCAGAGGCAGTTAGCACAGCTTGTTATGTTCAGAATAGAGTATTAGTTGTTAAGCCTCATAACAAGACACCATATGAACTGTTGTTTAAGAGAAAGCCTTTGGTTAGTTTCTTAAAATCTTTTGGGTGTCCTTGTACAATCTTAAATACCAAAGATCACTTAGGTAAGTTTCAGAGTAAGGCTGATGAGGGGATATTTGTTGGTTATTCTATTCAAAGTAAATCTTATAGGGTATTCAATCAAAGGACCAGAATCATAGAAGAAACAGTGCACATTACTTTTAATGAAAAAACTGTTAATCCTGAGGGAAAAGTTCCTGAATCACTGTTTGATATTGATGCACTTAATACTGCTTTTAGATATACAAATGTGGATACTAGTGCAGGTACAAGTGCAGGTACAAATGCAGGAACAGGTGATGAAGAAGGTAGAGCAAAATCAGGAATATCAGTTGGAAAGAAGAATGATTCATTGGAATATATATTATTTCCAATTTGGTCTCCTGATCCCCCAGAAGTGTTTGATACTGATCAACCAACGACATCACAGGATGTGGAAACAGGAAAATCAGATGAAACATCATTTTCTCATGTTGATGATTCTGATAGACCTGTTATTGAAGACAGTACAGAAGACAGTGATATGAGTCCAGTACAGAAGAATACAAAGGCAGGTGTGAATGTTGATCAGACACCTACAAAGCATCTTGACACAGAGCAGGAACATTTGAATTATCTACATTTGATGAGTTCTACTCCTTTGTCAAAGAGAATTGCAAGAGAAGTGTCAAGTAGTGAGTCTGGTCAAGAAGGAAATTTTACCAACTTAGAGGAGAGCATTCAAGAAACAGCAGCATCTAAATACATTACTCATAAAGATCATCCACTTGAGAATGTAATAGGAGATGTTGAATCAGCTGTTAAAACAAGAAATCAAAGTCAGGTGTTTGAAGCTTCAGCAAATGAGGAAGAAGTAAATCTTGATACAGAAGCTGTTAATACTTCTTTGTTTGCCTGTTTTCTGTCTCAAACAGAACCAAAGAAGGTTACTGAAGCTTTGAGAGATCCTAGTTGGATTGAAGCTATGCAAGAGGAGTTGCTTCAGTTTAAGATTCAAGAAGTTTGGACATTGGTTGATTTGCCTAAAGAGAAGAGGGCAATTGGTACTAAATGGATTTTCAAGAACAAGAAGGATGAAAGAGGTATAGTGATCAAAAACAAGGCTAGATTGGTTGCACAGGGGTATTCACAAGAAGAGGGGATTGATTATGATGAGGTTTTTGCACCTGTTGCAAGGATATAGGCAATTAGATTGTTTTTGGCTTATGCTTCATTCAAGGGATTCATTGTGTATCAGATGGATGTTAAGAGTGCTTTTCTGTATGGCACTATACAGGAAGAGGTCTATGTATGTCAACCACCAGGGTTTGAAGATTCTAAATTTCCTGATAAAGTTTTCAAACTGGATAAAGCTCTTTATGGCTTACATCAAGCACCTAGAGCCTGGTATGATACTTTTTCAGATTATCTGTTGCAGAATGGATTCAAAAGGGGTGCAATAGATAAAACTTTGTTTACTAAAAGAATTAAGAATGATATACTACTGGTTCAAGTTTATGTAGATGATATCATTTTTGGTTCAACAAAGGATAGTCTTTGCAAGGAGTTTGAATCATTGATGCATGAAAAGTTCAAGATGAGCTCCATGGGGGAATTAACATTTTTCTTGGGGCTACAAGTAAAGCAACAGAAAGAAGGAATCTTTATTCATCAAAGTAAGTATGTGAATGATATACTGGATCGGTTTGGGTACAAAGATGCTAAAGTTGCAAGCACTCCAGTTGAGACAAACAAGAAATTACATGCAGATCTTGAGGGGGAGAGTGTGGATGAACATCTTTACAGATCAATGATTGGGTCTCTTATGTATCTCACTTCATCAAGGCCTGACATCATGTTTGCAGTGTGTTTATGTGCAAGATTTCAAGCTAATCCAAAGCTATCACATCTTCTAGCAGTCAAAAGAATTTTTAGATATTTGAAGGGTCAATCAAAATTGGGCCTTTGGTATCCAAAGTTTAATTCTTTTGATCTGATAGCTTACACAGATAGTGATTATGGAGGAGCTAATTTGGACAGGAAATCTACATCAGGAGGTTGTCAATTTTTGGGAGAAAGATTGGTTTTATGGCAATGCAAGAAACAAACCACTGTATCTACATCTACAGCAGAGGCAGAATATGTAGCAGCTGCAAGTTGCTGTGCTCAAGTGCTATGGATTCAGAATCAGATGCTAGATTATGGTTTTACCTTTCTTAATACTCCTATTTTTATTGATAATAGCTCTGCAATCAGTATTATTAATAACCCAGTTAAACATTCTAAAACAAAGCATATTGAAATCAGATATCATTTCATTAGAGATTGTAATGAGAAAAGACTTATTCAAATTTTGAAAGTTCATACTGATAATCAGTTTGCTGATCTGTTTACAAAAGCTTTTGATGTAGGCAGATTCACATTCTTGGTTACTAGTATTGGAATGATCAATTTGTCATAAGTTATTTCTCTTGTTACTGCTTTCTGTGAATAATATCTACTGTGATTTCAATTTGGGTTAATACTGATTTGTTAATTAAACACTGATTGTGTGTAATGTGTATCGTTATCACTGTTTCTTACTTTTATTATAAACAGTGGTAATAATCACTTCACCACTGTTGGTGTATAGTTAACACTGTATACTTGTATTTTTGTTTGGAATTACCACTGCAAGTTATATTGCTAGGTTTTGGAGTCTAACTTATGCAGGTGTTTATGAAGTGTCACTGCTTGTGGAGTTTGCTTTCGGTAAAAAAAAAAAAAAAAAAAATTTCAACCACTGCTTTGTTTATATGATTTTGCTAGAACTGAAGTACTACTTGTATTAAGTTAGCACTGCCTTGGTCGGTTGGTACTGCTTGTACAAGTTAGCACTGCTAGCTTAATTATGTAAATGATGCATTTGAGAAACCAAGTGTTGATTACCACTGATGGTTATTTTCACAGTAATCACTGAACGTGTTATTTTATTTAATTAACACTGTTTTAGTTATAATTGGGGATCTGATCAAATTAGGGCTTACAACTGATTTAATTTCAGTACTTAACTCTCAACACTTAGGGTTTCTCATTACGCTTTCAATATTTCACATACAAACAACTGCGCTAAGTCTTATCGATTTTCGATTCTGTAAAATCATCTTCGATTCTTCTCGATTACTTGATTTCTTATCATGGCATCGACTTCGTCTACTGTTCAACTACCGATTGGAAAAGATCACAATATGATTGCATTCTTAATGAAACCTGCAGAGGCAAACGAGTATGTGGAAATCATTGATTTCCTTCGTGCTTCACATATTCGTCATGCTCTCACTGTAGCACCCAGAATATCTCACGATCATATCAACAATTTCTGGGTGAATGCATCAATAGAAGAGGAACAGGGTATTAAAAGAATAGTTTCAGAAGTTATGGATACACGTGTTGTAATCACAGAAGCTACTGTTAGAGCTTCATTACAAATAGATGATGAGGCAGGTATATCTTCTTTAGAGGATACTGTTATGTATGATACTTTACGATTGATGGGTTATGAGGGTTCTTTTGATATTTTTACTTTTCAGAAAACCTTATTTTCTCATCAGTGGAGGTTTTTAATACATACAATTTTACACTGCTTATCATCTAAGAGATCATCTTTTGAGCAGTTTTGAAGCAACATTGCTTATGCAATTGCTTGTCTTGCAACTGGTCAAAGGTTTAATTTTTCAAATCTGATATTTTCTGGTATGCTTAGAAACATTGAGCAGCCAAAGATTAAATTTTTGATGTATCCACGTTTTGTGCAGTTGTTCTTAAATGAACAAATTCCTAATATAACTGCACTTGAAAAGATTATTGGTATTTTCTCTTTTAAACCAAAAGTTTTTGTAAATATGAAGAGAGATACTAAATTTTCTGGGAAGGTTACAGCATTATTTTCTACAACGCTTCCTGCACCTTCCACCACAGCATCAGTACTACCAACTGAAGCTGAACCAACTACTGAGAGAATGGTTCCACCCACCACTTCTCAACCCACAGTAGTTGGGGGTACTAAAAGAAAACAAGGGACCACAACAGCTAAACCTACTAAAGCCAAAAAGGGTAAAAAACAGGCATCTGAGGCTGCTGCTGCTCAGGTGTCTCAGACAAATGATTTATCACAGCAGATGATCAATGAGGAGGAGGATGATCATTCTGAGAGGGCTGCTTCTACTGCTTCTAGCCCACTGGCAGAGCAGGACAGAAGTAACATTAATAAGACCCAATCAGAGGCAACACATGGATATGATTCTACACCTGTAGATGATCCTAGTGGTCCCAGTACCAAGAACCAAGGGGACTTTGATGATCATGCTAGGCATGAGTCAGAGTTTGATGATGTCAATGATTCACCAAAGGATTCACATCCTGAAGGTGTTGAGGCTAGAACTAACTTGGAATTGACAAAAATGGTTGATTATGTATGGGCTGAGTTTGTACAGGAGAGGAAGAAGAATAAGGCTAAGGATGAAGTTATTATTCAGTTGCAGAGGAGAGTGCAGCAGTTAGAGAGGATTGTTATTAAATGTTTGAAGAAAGGGAGGAAATATGTGGTTCATGATACTTCAGAACCTGAGGAGACTTATAACTTTCAACAAAATGCTTTCAAAAAGGGGGAGAAGGTCTGGACAAATTTGGGTGATAAGAGGAATAAGAATGATAAGGTTGTGTCTGATGATGAAAAAGTTGATGAAGAGATTGAAATGGAACAACCAGTGGATGATGATTTTGTGCATACACCTTCAACACCATCTACAGAGCCAGAGCTAGAAATAAATGAATCAGTATATGAGACAGTGGAAACAGAAATGAAGAAATCAGTGGCAGATGAGGATAAGTCTGATCATACTGAGGTTATTGAGTCAGTGGAGCAAACTGCAGAGGTGAATTTGGATGATAAGACTGAGGAGTTAAAGATTGATGAGGATGATGGTGAAGAGGTGAGTAAACCTGAGATAGCAGTTGAAAAAGAAGAAGTAAAGACTGATGCTAAAACTGATGCTCAACAAGTTGAAAAGACTAGGAAGAAGAGCATTCCAGTTAAAACTGCTAAGATGACTGGTACAGGAAAGAAGGTTGAAACTCCAAAGAAGAAATCTTCACAACAATCATCTTTACCTGGATTTCAGATTAGAGAACCTGCTGCTGTTCCTGTTCAACAGAAAGAATTGCCAAAGATTGATCCAAAAGATAAAGGCAAGGGAAAACTGGTAGAAGAACCAAAGAAGAAAAAGCAAAAACCAGTGCCACCAGAAGTAACTTCTCATGATATTGAGTATGCTCAAAGGTTACAGGCTGAGATAAATGCAGAGGGATTGATTGATGTTGAGATTGAGGAAGGAAAGTTGTGAAAATGACAAAAGAGCAAGTGGCAGAGTGGGATGAATATTTACTGAAAGAACAGAGACAGGATGATATTGAATATCTTGTTGAGCAGGTTAAGAAAAGGAAAGCAGAGGAAGCAAGAAAGAAAAAAGCTGCAAAACCACCAACAAAAGCTCAAATGAAGAAGAACTTAATTGCAAAGTTGAAAGGTGGGTATATTCCTTTGAATGCATTGAAACAGATGAGTTTAGAGAGATTGCAGGAGTTATGGGATAAAGATGAGTTGAATCCTGATGTGATTGAAAAGAAACAAACAGAAAAGAAAGAAGCTGAGAAGAAAAAGCAGGAAGTTGAAAAGGAAAAGAAAGAGGCTGAAAAAGAAAGAAAATTGAAAGAAAAGGAAGAAAAAGAAAAAAGAGAAAAGATAGAAGCTGAGAAGAGGAGGAAAGATGAACTTGAGCAAAAGAAGAGAGAGTTAGATGAAATTCCTGATAGAGAAAGGAATATTGATGAATTGAAGGAGTTTATTCTGTTACAGCCTATGGAATCTGAGGTAATTAATGTTGAATTACCTGGTATCATTGATTGGTCTATTGAGCAATTTGTCAATCCTGTTAAGATTCACAAGATTAAAATTGAAAGAGCAGATGGAAATGTATCTTGGTGGAGATCTTTTAGGGATTTGATAAAGAGAATTAGTAGGACTGATTTGGTGGGAATGTATGAGATTGGGATGGAAAAGAATTTAGATTTGAAAAGGTTTGATAATCTGGTTGAAAAAGTTACATGGCATTGGATTAAAGCTATGTTTGAGCCAGAAGAGTTTCCATTTCAGTTTGCTACTTTTAGCAAGGTCAGAAATTGGATTTATCATGCCAAACCTGGAGTACATCAGATTGTTATGGATGATGCAGTGTTTATGTGGTTATTGACAGATAGATTTTATGATATCAATCTGAGATTTTTGATGGGTTTGAGAAATGCAAGGCTACAAGCTGCAGTTTTAGATGATGTAGCTCTGGAATTAGTATATATGGTGCTGAATCAGATTCATAAGAAGGAGGAGATTGATAGGAAGAAGAGAAGAAATGACTAACATTTTTGAAAGAATTTTGTGAAGCTTATAATGGAGGATTAGAAGAAACTTAATGCTGTGAAGGACAGATTAAGTTTAGGGGGAGATTGTTGGGTCAAAACTGTTTCAGGTCTGAGTTGAAGTTCTGATGAGAAGACAGAGTATAAGTGATTAAAACTGTTTGCTTTGAAGGTTAAAACTGTCTTTATGAAGTTACAACTGATAGAAGAAAACTGATGAGAAGACAAGTGTTACAACTGATTGAAGATAAATTACAACTGATAGTTATGTGTCTGTAAGTAGTTAAAACTGCTTATGTATTAGTAACTGTTAGTTATATATGAAACAGTTAACACTGATTATATATTTGTACTTAGTCGTATATTACAATTGAAGCAGTTACCACTGAATGTGTAACAGTTACAACTGTTTACATCAGAATGGTAGTTAAAACTGTTTATGATTTTGTGATAAGTATGAGTCGGTTATGGAAGTTATTTTATTCCATATTTGTAGGAGATTGTATAGGACTCTATATGTTATAAATAGAGATCCTTTAGACCTAGATAGGTTAATGATTTTTGCGCAGCTTCAAGGTTTTCTGTAACCCTAATACATCAAGTGTATTCGTCTTATATCATTAATAAGATTGAAGCTTTCGGTATATTATTGTGTTCATTAAATTAATTAATATTCATTGATCTTCTTAATATTATTGAGTGTGATTCCGCAACTTCTCAATAATATATTCAAGGCTTATTACGTAAGATTGTTTATTAAGTTAAACAGGGACTAACACTTTTTGAATCACATCAAGTTATCCCATACTTAGGCGTTGCTTGTCCTCAAGCAACACTCAGTTAGAAAAACATTTAAATTTTTGGTTTTTAAGGGTGAGTCAAAATAATTTCAAAAGTTACCACTTCTAATATGACTAAGACTGTTTAAGAATAAGGGAAAGGATAAGATGATCCTTTCAGAAGCAAGAAGCAATTATCATCAAGCATACTACCAATCCTCGTGATCTTGGAGTACACATGACTAGGTGATCTCACTAAAGGTGGTCACTCAATTCACTCAAAGTGTATCGGGTTTCCTAACAATCTAGAACAAATGAAATTGCTCAAATAAGCCAGTCATGCAGCACTCATCGTCATAAGCTTGGTCGAGAATCGGATCTCCACCACTTAGGTGAGGACGGTGCTAACTATCCC
Organism: Helichrysum umbraculigerum; assembly: GCA_949592205.1. Classification (NCBI taxonomy): domain Eukaryota; kingdom Viridiplantae; phylum Streptophyta; class Magnoliopsida; order Asterales; family Asteraceae; genus Helichrysum; species Helichrysum umbraculigerum. The sequence continues at coordinate 324,607,159 of CATIUR010000001.1, read as the reverse complement.
AAGACATTCAACGGGTTGTTGTGTTTGGTGAGGTTTAAGGGTATGGGTAGTGGTATATGTTTTGTTGTAGGGGTTTGACTCATCTTAAAACTCAAAGATAGTGAAAAACTTTATTTCAGAACGGGAACGGAGGATTTTGTAGCTGCTCGTCTTCTATCGAATTTTCCTTGAGAAGGTGATACTTGAAGCACTCAACTTTATTTGATGGAACTATTTCTTTTTCTTTTCTTGATTTTCTACTTTTTATTTTTCTTTTCTTCTTCAGAACTTCTTTGCCAGAGAACTTCTAAGGATATTTTATGTTGATTCTTTCAGAAATCCTTTTCGGAACTATGATCTTTGATCTTGAACTTCAATTTCTTTTATCGTGCCAATTTTTCGCACTTTTGACTTTTAGAGTACACAGAAGAGGAAGACTTTGGAGCATAATTGAAGAGGATGTTCCAAAAGATGTTTTTCTCGACCTTAGAAATTCTAAGATAAGGTTTCGGGGATTTTGGGTGAGTAGGGTTTGAGTATGAGGGTTTTTATGAAACGAAAGGTTTAGGTTCGACAGGGTTTACTAGGCGGATCATCGATACTAAAAAAAGTATCGGAAGGGTTTTGGGCTTGAAGAGATATGTAAGAATTGGGCTTTTATCCTAGGGAATGTCAAGGTCATCTAGCTGCACCTATACCGCGTACGGTACACACCAATGTGGTCTCGAAACGTATGTCTAGAGCAAGTTCTAATTCAGAGATGCAAACATCGGCACACACAAGAAATGAAAGTGAAGCATTAAAAATGAATGCTTTAGGCTCAAGATACCTCACTACAAAATAGGGTTGTATGTGCCTAGCCATGCTCCTTTTAGATTATTGTATCTTGCTCGAGAAATTTCTACCTTATTTTCCCTATATTCCAAAATAACTTACTCATATTTTGAGAATGATTCCTTTCAAAATCATTAAAACCCAAAAGTATTTGAAAAATTTTGAAAAATTTATTTGAAAAAGTTCGTTTTGGAGAAACATTTTCTAAGTAATGCTATTTTGGACACAAAAATCGACTAAAATTATCCAAGGTATTCTATTACCTAGCTATCCCACACTTAGAGGAACATTGTCCCTAATGTTCTCTTGAGTTGGAGGTAAAATCCCGCACTTAGAGTTTGAACATGTAAGAAACTGTTTCTGCAAGTGTTATATTTGGGTTTGAATCCCACACTTAGTGATAAGCTCAGGATAGGGTATAGATTATAACAAGCTAACAAGACAGAATATATGCGATCATGAAATGGATGAAAGGATAAGAAACTCCCCAGATAACGTTTGAACATTTTGAAGCTTATGAAAGGTTGCAGGAAAGAAAGAGTCGAGGTGAGCTTTCTTCTGCATTCTTCTTGAAGGACAGCAAGCTTCATACGGGGTTATCCGGTGTCATGTATCCAACGTTATCAGAAATCAACTTCAATTCTTTTAAGTAGGGAATCTTATGGTGTAGAATCCCATACTTTAGGTTTTGAAGAAACTGGAGTGATTTCGATAAGTGTTTGTGGTGTGGGGAGTGATCTCACACTTAGTTCTTTGAAGTGCTTAGATACAAGGAAGTTTTGAGAAGAACGAGGCCCCTACATGAGATGTTTTAATGTTCCGTAGTCTTGCAAAGATGGGAAAACTGGTTCGGGTTGCCTTTTGTCTTCACGGATTTTCTTCTTGAAAGCGCGTCATCTCGCCTATTTCCACGTTCATTCATCACAACATTTCTACTTATTTAACAGAAAGAAAATAAAGCATAATAAGTAATAGCATAATGTAAATACGGATAGAGTGATCAACCAACTAGTGGCTGATACAAATAAGTTCCAAAAGTAAGGTGCAGTAGTAGCCAAACAAACACAAGACAATAATGATAATAATGTCTGAAACAAAAGTCAACTGATGCAAATGGGGCAGAACTATGAGGCTGGGGATCCCTGATCAGGTATGTCATCATGCTGAGTAGGGGCTGGTGCTGTGGATGGTCCTACGACTGACTGCTGGCCACTTGACACTCTCTGTCCTTCTTCAGCAGTGATAAGCTTGAGCTGAATCAAAATATCTCTGAGTGTAGCTGCCGGCAGCTTCATCGGATCTGTAATACCCCACTGTAGCAGAATGTCTGATGTGATCTTGGCATCCTCAAGTAGTTTCATATAGGCCTGACGAAGCATGGTCTCGGTGGGCACATCTGAAGAAGAGATCAGTCCAAGGTTCACTAACATCCTGGAAGTGTCAAAAGATAGAGCATCCGTGCCTAAATAAACCGTGTCAGCACGGTAAGATCCACTGGCGACTGGCTGGGTAGGATGAGAAATCACAGGTGCAGAAATCACTGGCTGAACTACTGGTATCTCGGTCTCAACTGACTGGACCTGCTCTGGTACTGGTGTGGTCCGGATAGCGGGTGATGGTGTATGGGTGGTATGTGATGGGATGGATGTATGTGGTGGTGCTATGGCTGGTGGTGGTGGACCGCATCGGTACATGTAAGGCTCCAGGTCAGGAATACCAAGTCTCCTAGAAATCAACAGCTGATGGGAATGGCTAACCTGAAGAGCATGCAAAAGATAATACTGTGTCAGCGAGGTCACTGGATCTGTGTAGTGAACAGTAGCCTGAGCTGGTGGCTCGGCTGTCTCAGCTCCTCTATGCGGGACACTAGCATGAGTAGTAGGTGCTCGAGCTATATCAGAAGGGCCATCCTCAGTATCTGCAACAGGTGAGGATCCTCTAACACGCTTCCCAGGGAGACGACATCCTGGAATGATCTGTTTGGTGTTCTTCCATAGGCACTGCCTCTGCTCATCTACCTCAACAAGATGGATCAACTTGCAGTATTCCAAGTTGAATGGCAAAGAACGAGAACAAACAGTAAACTCCTCAGTGTGGGCCTCAGTCAACAATCCCATACCATACAGCAATCTAGTGATAATCGACCCCATGAACATGTGCTTATCCAAGTCTGTCTCATCCCAAAGTCTCTCAGCGATCAAGAAAGCAACATTCAGATTCTTTCCTCCTATGATTGCTTCCATGAACTTCAATTCTTCGGCATTCACAGCTCCACTTTCCTTCTTTCCAAATATAGAACATGCTAGCAACTTGTGAAGGATGTGATGAACCGGCTTGATGAAAGTGGATGACTTAACACAGCTCCTAAAGTTTGATCCTGCTAAATCCATCCAAATATCCTTATGGTTCCTGTTTGGTAGGATGGAGATGTCTTGAACACTATTTCTGAACCATGCAGAGTTGACCCGAGACTCTGTATATAAACCAAGATACACCCCCAAGTCGGCAACTTAGATATGATGAATCTGTTCCTGAAACCTGAATGAAATCTTTCTTTTGTCGGATACACTCATTTTTGGATTCAGCTGGTATGTCATCATGAACTCGGTCACTACTTCTCGGTATGCATCCTCATCTATATCGAAAAGACGAAGAAGGGCAGTGTTCACTTGACCATCGGTCTCATACATCAACAAACTCTTCAACTCATCCCTGATCCCTAGCTTAATCATGTCTTTCCATACCACATACCGATTACTGCTTATCGGTCGCTGCAACAACTGGCGAATGAGTGACCTATTCTTTGAAGATTTGGCTAAGTAGCTGAGTGAAGGCGGGCAATTATCCATCTGTGACAAAAGAAAAGAAAAGATTAAACCGTAATAGTGGAATATTAATGGATATGCTAAAGTACTTCCAGATTTTTAGAAAAAATTGGAAATGTAGGCTTTAGAAATGGGCATATCCAGAGATTTAGAATTGCTAAACCTAACCGCAACCAATCACAAATCCAAAAACTTTTATCAACTTATGTCTAAATAAGGGGAAGTGGCACAAAGCTTCAAGTTCCTAGCATAATCAAAGCAAGTCAACAAGGTACCTAACTTAATTATCCCAAGCACTAAAAACTTAAACACTTCATGTTCATGGTTAATCAATCTAAATGAGCTTAATACTTTGGATAAATCCAAGGTCATATAATTACCTCAAGTAAATCAATTAATCATAAAAGGGCATATTACCAATTAAATATGCAATCCAACTTTTCGCAATTTCCAAAAGACATAAAGCTTTATTTACATGATTTCAAGCAAAAAATGGAAGTAAACTTATTTGACAAAATGGTAGTTTTCAGAAAATGGCGTTTTTGTTGGTTTCATTTCAAAGTCATACATTTTATTAATTAAAGTGATAAACTTTAAGAATGATTAAATGAACCGAAGCTTGTTTTGATAATCTTGTAAGCTTTTTAAGTTTAGAAAAGTCATAAACATGGTTTAAGAATAAAAGTTTTAAGTGAAAATGATGTTTATGATGATTTTATCGAAAATTAGCTTACTTTAATTACCAAAAACTAGCTTAATCATTTTCTAATTGCAAATGATCAATCAAAACATGTTAACCTATCATATTTAAGCATAACTCAATCAACAAAAGTCAACATAAGCAATTAATCAACCAAAAAGTCAAACTAGCCATAGTTCATCCAAAAAGTCAACACTTTAATCTCCAATCTTGCAATTAAGCCAACAAATTACTAGATTAAGTTTGTAATCATGTTAAGCATCAAGATAAGCATGAAATAACACTAAAGATTGCAACTTTTAACCATGAAATCTATGAAAATGAGTTACAAGCCCTAATTTTTAAAGTTTCATGAAAATCACAAAATTAGGTCAAGAATTACCTTAAACTTGATGTAGTGATGTTGTGGATGCAAGAAAGATCATAAAATGATGAATTTTGAGCTTGGAATCATGCAAAATGGTGAAGTAATGAAGATTTGAGGATGGAGGTGGTGATGGCCGACGGTCATGGAGGGGGAAGGGGAAGAAGATGAAAACTTTTTGTGTTTTTGTCTTATGTGGTGGCTAAAAAACCCTTTTATACCCTTTCAAACGTACGCGATTTAAAATTCGCGAAATATACGAAACATACAACTAAAATTTCAAAGTTTAAAAATTTTTAATAAAATAATTTTAAAAAAATATGTTCGTAATTTTCTGAATCTTTACGCGTAGTCTGAACAGATATTGCGAATCGTATGCGAAATCGTATACGTTTTTATTTAAAACAAGACAATCTTTTTGTGTTCTTTAAAATCCAAGACAAATTCAAAATTAATTTTCAAAATTTAAAAATAAATTTTTTAAACTTTCTGAAATTGTCTAAAATTCGTTACTGTGTTGCGCGAATTTGAATTTTAAAAGAATGTTTTCTTGCGTTTTTAAATGAAAGCTTCTAAATTTAATAATAAACCACTAATATTACTTATCCTAAATACTTAAAATAAAACTAAATTAACTAAAGTTTGGGTTGCCTCCTAAAAAGCGCTTGGTTAAAGTCGGTAGCTCGACTTTTGGACAAATTTATTGCATATTGCCCAAGAGCAATTGTTTAAGTGAATTTGGTGCTCTTGGTTGAGGGAAAGTGTAGCGAGGTATAAAGTCACAAGTGAGAATCTTAATGACAGAATCAACTAGGTCTGCGGGATGTAATGAGAATCGTTCGTGCTCAGTGAGAAACATACGTTCCTTTTTGCCTAAATCTAGAAGATTGTCGATAAACTTGTTAAATTCCTTTCTAACTTTCTTAGGGTTTGAAATTCCATTTCGTGATCCGTCATCTATATTGTTCAAGTCATGAAGAAGCATTCCTAGGGTTTGTTGAAATTCCCATTCTTCTCTTGAATCGGGATCTCCGGTGGTAGTGTGAACTGACTCCGTGATTTCTTCGATTAAAGCTATTTGTGAAACAGTGAAAGGAAATTTTGACTAAGCAAATAACAAAGTGAGTGAGACGTTAATATCCTTCCTTCCAGCAAAGAAAGTAGCTTCCATGTTATCGTCAGTGGCTCCAGGGAATATCTCTAACAACTTGTCGATCATGTAAGTAGCGGGGTCAACGAAGAATGGAATTTTCTCAGAAATGACGAGAGATATAGCGGGATCTTTGCTGATCCAGAACTCAAGCTCATAAATCATAGCCGCAACATAACGATTAATTAGGGTTTGGGAAACCGGTTGATAATCGGTGCAGGTGAATAGGTCCATTAGTAGGTCTATTTCTGATTTAAGCTTTAGTTCTTGCTCTCGATAATGTGTGAAGATACCTTCCTCCTTTTGGTTTGGAAGACGGTGAAGAATACCAACCTGTTTCTTTATCCTACGAGTGACTTCTCTTTGTTCAACCGAAAAAGGAAAGTCAGACGTTTTGAGTTGTCTAGCTAATGCCCGACAAACATCCAATCTCCTATCAGGATCAAAAGAGTTACCTACGTAGCGGATATTTTCTTCAGGTTTGATTGGTAAAGTCCTATCAACAACACGATAGATGGTGTACTCCAGTTCGGGTACAAGGTTAAAAAAGATAGGTGATTTTGGAGGGTATTCGTAAACTTCTTCATCCCAGGGTGGAAGACGTTCTTCAATGGGTGGAAAACGAAAGGGTTGAAGATGTTCAGAGTTACTCTCGACAAAACCAGATGAAGTAGGGAATTGAAAGAAGTTTTCTAAGGAATATGAAATCTCAGGAGCAGGTATAACCTGGTAGCTTAGAATGCTAGACGCGGAAGTTGAGATCTTCTGATGAGAATCATGGGTTCCTAAGTCAAGGTCTAAAAATTGCCCTAAAGTTCTAGATTCATCGTCTGAATTAGCGGAGATAACTTCGGAAGAGGATAAAGATGAAGAGTAGACGTCAGATTCCAACTCTTGTTCTAAGCAGGCGAAGAACTCAGCGTCATCCATGGCCATCATTTCTTCGGACGTCTTGAGGGCAAGTGGAGAAATGGGGCTAGACGGAGATGAATCATAGAAAGATATTTTTGTATTTTTCATTTTTAATTAAACTACGGAAAGCAAATAACTACCAACTAAGTCTGGGAAACCTAATTGGAAAGGATCTCCTAAATGCTAGAATATCTAAGGCGGCTTCAAATCGTAACGCTCTACGATCCCCGGCAGCGGCGCCAAAAACTTGTCGCGCTCCTATCGGTCGGTCGGATTTGACTCCGGTCGTTGTTCCAACAGCAACAGAAGCGGCGGACAGTGAGTTTTAAATTTATAAGAGCTGGGGCTCAAACTATAAGTACTACCTACCTTGGGAGCAAGCAATAAGTATAACTCGAGGTCGTTCTTTTATCGGAGTGAATTGAAATGAAACGAGTCACCAAAGATTATGGTCGCAATTAGGATGGGGGTAGGTAGATAGATTTTGGATTGATTTGGTTTTCTAATTTATCCTAAGTGCAGTAAAGTAAATAACAGAGATAAGAGATAGGGAATGAGCAGACAGGTAGAGATGTGATTGCTGAAACTTGGATAATTAGGGTTTCGGGATGATGTTCATTATAAAATTGATTGGAGATTTACCAGATAAAAAGCAGACATACTTTCGGTGTAAACACTAGGACACTACGTTCAGGTGAAACCCTAGAAACATATGTCACTGGAATCCTAGGTTATCATGATTCTGATCAGATCAGGCTGTTTTCAAACCCCCCTTAACTTTTGCTTAACTAAGACAAAGTCACCCTAAATTTTCTAGGGATCAGGCATAAGGCAACAGACCGCAATTGTATTTACTGACCTTTCGTAACACCTAATCGTCTATTTACTTTTATCATAGCAAATACTGATTGTATCCTGTGTATGTTAGACTATTGGTGTGATTAGGGTTTTGCATGTCTAGGTATATGATTGACACTACCCTGTATTGTTTCTGTTGAAGCACATACTTAACCATCATAAATATAGACACTCCTTTACAGTCAGGCGTTCATCCCTAGGAATAATCACGGTGTAAAGGGCAATTAGGCATTTCCACAGTGTTCCAAACCCTAGATGTACTAACGGTGTACTGGGCATTTAAGCATTTCCACAGTGTTCCAGATCTTAGGTGTACTAACGGTGTACAGTGCAACAAGCATTTCCACAGCTTTGATTCCTAGACCACAGTTCTAGAAGGGTCACTTCTAGGTAATTCACGATGAAACAATCCATGGCATTCCCTTAGCTTCCACATATTTGTACTCCACACGAGGTGTTTCTAACGCTATACGAAGTACCGTGCCTTTTAAAGGAAAGTTCATAGTTTCATACTGTAACTGGAGATAACTGCATATTCATAGTATTAGGGTTGATCAGATCCTATCCTAGGGCAACAGTCACGTGAAAGTCTGGAAAGGGTGATGAGAGACTAGGTCTATATTCAGGATAAGCTTAACCAGATACACAGCATAACAATTTCCAATCGTACAAATGAAATATTAATTTAACATCATCCCTACTCCTAATATCTACATTTCAACAATCACAATATTAAACTACTCTATAAACATGGCAATATGCAGAATACAAACTGAAATAACATAAAGCACAAGCATTATAACAGTAAGTTAAGTTTAGATATCACCGGGAATACAGCAGCGTAATACTGAGGATTACAAATAGTCTGAACTTGAAAAACTCGTTACAACAAGATTACCAAGCTAAACCTTCCTCTAGACTCGAACCGTAAGCTCAACCCTAACCTTTCTCCTCTAACTCCTAAGAGTAGTGCTAGAGAGAGAAAGTTAGAGAGAGAAAGTGAAAGAAAAAGAGAGAAATGAAAGTGAGAGAAATGTGAGAATGTGTGAATTTGTTAAGGTGTGTGTGGAATGAGGAGGTTGGTATCCCTATTTAAAGGCAAAGCTCAAAATCACACGTACAACTCGCGAAACAGCACGTACAAGCAAACGAAGCAGCATACGGGGTCAGGGGGCCGTATACGACCTTGGTAGAGCCGTATACGGTGTATACAAGGCTGTATACGGTCTGTATAGGGCCGTATACGGTTCCCTAGGCCGTATACGGCTTCCGTCTGATTTCGTTCGTTGCTTAAAACGCGCGTATCTCCTTCGTTATGCGTCTGGTTGACCTGATTCTTTCGCCTGTGTCTTCGTAATTCCGTTACGCTTCTAATGATGCCAACTTCACTGAAATTGGATGTGTATAGCTTAAGCATACCCGAAATGACTTTATAGGGTCTGATACCGCTCAGTCTTTTCCGTTCTTTATCGGATTTGCATGATTCTTGATTTTCCCGTCTCGATTTTACCTGTTTTATCATATGATGAAGTTAGAATGTGATCTATATAAGGTAAATGAGGCCGGAGGATTTTGTGCACGTTTATTTGCCCTAATTTGTTTTTTATTTGGACGTTTTAGGTGATTTTTGTAACAACGCCTATATTTAGACCACTTTAGTAATTTTTAGTAAATAATGATCATTTTGGAATGTTTTCACTAAAGATATGTCCTAAAAAGTGCAGAATATTGCCCTTAAAAACATGACTTTTTGAATCACATCATGGCTACAGCTACTACTCCTGCTATACCAGAAATGGTTTTGCCTAAAAGAGAGGAACAATGGTCAGATGAGGATAGACGATTGGTTAGATTGGATAAAGAAGCTAAAATCTACATAGGCATGGCACTTCCTGATGCAGTGTTCGAATCAATCAGGCTTTGTAGAACTGCTAAAGACATGTGGGATACCCTTAGGAATATATATATTGGAACTCCTGATATTATTTGCTGCAGGGAAGTCAATCTCTCTCGCCAGTATGAGCTATTTGCAATGGAACCAAATGAATCTTTGTCTTCTACTTACACCAGATACCAGTCGCTGATGAACAAAATGGAAAAGGCTGGTATAGGTAAGGAACAGAGATTTGTTGTTGAGAAATTTCTTGAGTTGCTGCCAAGGAAAATCTGGGGAACCATTGCCACGTGTACCAGACAAAGGAATGATTATTCAGTTCTTAATCTTACTCAAGTGTATGGTATTTTGCTCAACTGGGAGCAGTCAGAAAAGCAAGCTGATCAGAGTGAGCATATTCGTGCTACCCTTGGAAGTCAGAAGATATCCAATGCCCTTGTAGCAGAGCTTGATGAAATCGATCAGAGACAGAAGTCAAAGGTGTCTAAGAAAAGTTCGAAGTTACTAATAGCTGAAGAAAAAGTTGGTCAATATGAAGAACAGTCAGAGTACGAGTATGATGAAGGACTGGAGAAGCTTGAAAAGGATATGGCCATGATGGTTGCTAATTTCAGAAGGAACACCAGATCAAAAAGATTCGCTGGTGCTTCATCATCTGATAAATTTCAGTCCAAAGGTGAATGCTACAAGTGTGGCAAAATTGGTCATTTTGCAGCTGAATGTAGATCAAAGTCAGTAAACCAAGTCCCTGAACCAGAGCCAGACTTCAGAAATGATAAGTACAAGGCAAAATACAAGAAACTGAAGGCATTGACTAAATCCGGAAAGAAGAAGAGAAAAGGGTTTGTCGCTGAAGAAAGTTCACTCAGCGACTCTGATTCATCCTCCTCATCCGATGATGAAGAAGCAATGATTTGCCTGGACAAAGATTATTTTTTAATGGCTGATGACACTGAATTCCATGAAGACATCAAGGAAGTTGCTGAGAAATGTTCAGCATCTGGTTGGGATTCTGATAGCATCTACAAAGGTATTCTAAGAGAGACTATCTGGTATCTGGACAGCGGATGTTCCAGGCACATGACAGGATGCAAGTCTCTGCATAGTGACTATCAGGATGAAAGAGGTCCTGATGTGGTATTTGGTGATAATAAGGTTGGAAAGACCAGAGGATATGGAATCTTAACCAATGGTAATATAATGTTCAAGCGAGTAGCATATGTAGAAGGCTTGAAGCACAATTTATTAAGCATCAGTCAGTTTTGTGATTCCAAGAACAAGGTACTTTTTGATCATGAAGCTGGTGTTGTTTACAACAAAAAGGGAAGTGCTGTTCTTGCTGCAAACAGGAAAGGGAATACTTATGTGGTCAATATGGATTCAACACAGTCAGGAACATGTTTTTACTCCAGAACCGTTTCAAAAGAAAAATGGTTATGGCATAAGCGACTTTCTCATCTGAACTTCAAAGCAATTAACAAACTGAGCAAGAATGGTCTAGTCACTGGACTACCAAAAATGTCTTATGACAAAGACAAGCTTTGTTCAGCATGTGAAAAGGGAAAGCATCACAGCTCATCCCTCAAAAGTAAGCAGACTTCATCAGTAACAGAATGTTTTTACTTGCTTCATATGGATCTATTCGGGCCAGTAAGTAGTCCAAGTCTAGGAGGAAAAAGGTACTGTTTGGTGATAGTCGATGAATACTCCAGATACACTTGGGTATTTTTTCTCAAAGCCAAAAGTGAAGCTGCCAGCGAGATCATATCCTTTGTGAAGAAAATGGAAAATCTGAATAATGTCACTGTAAAACATCTGAGAAGTGACAATGGCACTGAATTTCGAAATATTGACCTGGAAAGCTTTTGTGATTCAAAAGGCATTTCTCAAAAATTTTCAGCACCTAGAACACCCCAACAAAATGGGGTGCAGAAAGAAGAAATAGAACTTTGATTGAATCTGCCAGGTCAATGCTCATTGATGCTGGTCTTAAGACCTATTTTTGGGCTGAAACAGTAAATACTGCCTGTTACACTCAAAATAGGTCACTGATTGTCAAAAGACACAGTAAGACAGCATATGAGCTTTTAAGGGGGAGAAAACCTGATATAAGTTTTCTCCATGTTTTTGGTAGCACTTGCTATATTTTAAACAAAAGAGATCACTTAGGAAAGTTTGATCCAAAAGCTGATGAAGGAATATTTGTTGGTTACTCAATTATCTCTAAAGCTTTCCGAATTTACAATAAAAGAAGAGAATGTATTGAGGAATCAATGGATGTTACTTTTGATGAATCATATGAAGAGTCACTCACTGATCCTAAAGAACATGAAAATCTTGTTTTTAACAAAATGGATGGTGACTTATCAAATGAAATCAAATCAAATGATAAGAAATATAAAAATTTCTCATCTGACTCTGAAGGTGAAGATAATATTCCTGAAATCAATTCCAGTTCTACTTTAGCTGAGAATAATTCAGCAACATCATCTTTATCTACAGATTTCCCATCATCATCAACTCAATGTCCAAACCAAAACTCACATAAGAACAATACTCATGCTGCAAATGTTGATTTGCCTGCTGAACCCTCACAAAGTAATCAAGTCACTGCTGAACCTCAGCGAATGACTAAGTGGACAAAACATATTGATAATCAATTGATTATTGGTAATCCACAATCCAGGGTTCAGACAAGATCAGCAACTGCTAACTTTTGTTTGTTTGTAAGTTTTGTATCTCTGATGGAACCAAAGAAGGTTGATGAAGCACTTACTGATCATCATTGGATAGCTGCCATGCAAGAAGAGCTATCTCAGTTTGAAAGAAATAAAGTTTGGAAGCTTGTACCACAACCCTCTGGTAAATCGGTGATTGGAACACGATGGGTGTTCAGAAATAAAATGGATGCTGATGGTGTGGTAACAAGAAACAAGGCTAGACTAGTTGCACAAGGTTACTGTCAGCAAGAAGGCATTGATTATGACGAAACTTTTGCACCAGTGGCTAGGCTTGAAGCAATAAGGCTATTTCTTGCTTATGCAGCTCACAAGAAGTTTAAAGTATATCAAATGGATGTGAAAAGTGCCTTTCTGAATGGCAAGCTGCAGGAAGAAGTGTATGTCAAGCAACCATCTAGATTCATTGATCCAAAACATCCTGGTTATGTTTACAAACTTGATAAAGCTCTGTATGGACTAAAACAAGCTCCCAGAGCATGGTATGATACTCTCTGTCTACCTGATAAAATGTGGCTACGTCAAAGGAAAAATTGACAGCACATTATTTATCAAAAGAGATAAGAGAGATGTCATATTAGTCCAGATCTATGTTGATGATATCATTTTCGGGTCTACTAATAGTGACATGTGCAAGGAATTTTCTGATCTCATGACCAAAAGTTATGAGATGTGCATGATGGGTGAATTAACATTTTTCCTTGGTTTGCAAATAAAACAAACCAAAACTGGAATTTTTAAAAGTCAAGGAAAATATGTTAAAGATCTGTTAAAGAAATTTGAATTTACTAATTGCTCAACCCTTGCTACACCCATGTCACCTGCAGTAAAGCTACATGCTGATCCTGATGGTAAATCTGTAAACATCACTGCTTACAGAGGTATGATTGGGTCGCTATTGTATCTAACTGCAAGTAAACCAGACATTATGTTTGCTACTTGTCTCTGTGCTAGATATCAAGCTGATCCAAAGGAATCACACTTGCTCACTGTCAAAAGGATATTCAGATATCTGAAGGGTACACCAAATCTTGGTCTCTGGTACCCATCTGGATCAGACTTCTCCTTAAAAGGATATTCTGATTCTGATCATGCTGGATGCAAACTGGATAGAAAAAGCACATCTGGTAGCTGTCAATTTCTCGGAGAAAAGCTAGTAAGCTGGTCCAGCAAGAAACAAAACTCAGTTTCAACTTCAACTGCAGAAGCTGAATATGTTGCTGCTAGTGCCCGTACTGCTCAAATTCTCTGGATGAGAAATCAGCTTGCTGACTATGGATTTGATTTCAAAGAAATTCCAATCTACTGTGATAGTCAAAGTGCCATAGCCATTGCCAACAATCCAGTAATGCACTCAAGGACAAAGCACATTGATGTCCGATATCATTTCATCAGGGACCATGTGATGAAAGGTGATATTGAATTGCATTTTATTCCAACTGATTACCAACTCGCCGATCTATTTACAAAACCTTTGGATGAGAAAAGATTTAACTTTCTCATCAGCGAGCTTGGCATGTTAAACTTAAATGACTAGCTCAGCTATCAAGCTTAGCTAGCTATTTTTAGTTTAAAACAGCTTCATGTGTTTTAATAAATTGAATATCTATTATATCTTCATATGATCTATATTTTATTGTCCTATATTTTTTTTAAGCTGATTTAGTTAATATTCTAAGTTGTAACTAGATCAGTGAAAAATAATATAGTAAAATATTACATAGATCATATTAGACATAATCTATACTCATTTTTTTTTAATTTAAAAAAAATAATAATAATAATAAAGAAAAATTTTTCAGAGACCTATTCCTTCCTTAGCTGATCTTGTTAGTATTCTAAGCTGTAACTCTATCAATAAAAGATAAGTCTCTATAAATTTTTTTAAAAAAACAACACTCATACTCAAAGAATAAAAATTATGATTCATATTTGACAGTGATCAAATCTCTCTGACTTAGTTAGTATTCTAAGTTGTGACTAAATCAGTGAGATAACATCTCAGGCAAATTGAAAATTATAATTAGTATTCTTAAACATGGGTGTTATTTTTTATATTCAGGAACCCCCTGATTCTTTCATCAATTATTTGTGAAGGGATGTGTCACAAAAATTGCACCTCTGACACTATTTCTTCCTTACGTCACATATACTTTTCCGGCGCACCTCTCAAATCACCATTAATACCACCAAGCTCCACAATCATCACCCTATCCCATTTAACATCATTAATAATCACCCTTATGCCACCCTTACTTACCACCATCATCAACCACGACGATTTACTTTTCACCACATACTTCTCACATAACTCCATTATAAAACCAACCCTTCACCTCATTTCACAATTCGCCCACTGTCTGATCATTTCTTTGTCACTCTGTTATAACATTTTTTTTTAAAAAAAAGGAGATAGTAAGATCAAAATCAAGTTTTACTCACATCATTTCTACAAGTTTAAAGATTTTCAAGCCTACGTAGAAACACAGATCTTGCTACAACAATTTTCAAAAACAACTCTTTTGAATAAAACTTCTTGACGAAAAACAGAGCACTACAAAGTTTTTATCATTTGCTCTCATTTTTTTTTTTTGGGAATCTCTGTGTCCCAGCATGTAACTTTTGTACATATGTCTGATTCTGCCCCCTAATTGACCATATCACTGACCAAACCCACAGTGATCAAAACTGGTCAACCACCATCACAGAATACTTTATCAACCTCTGCAAGAAATTTCAAAAAGAAGACGTTTTCGGACGCCAAGGATGAAACAGGGTCTGAACGTTCAGTCACTGTGGGCATTCTTGCTAAAATCAAGCTTTCAAATCACAAACTTTTTATCGAGTCAACCCATGAGCCACTCATTATTCTCACAAAAGAATGATGTTTTAAACAAAGGGCAAGTGACATCAGTGGGTGTTAACACACTCTTCGCTGGTGTCACATCACTGGCTACAGACCCGAGCTATCTCTCATCTCTCACTGCACCAGCTGTCAATGTCTCTCTCCAGTCACAGGGAGAGATACAAGCTGATCTCTCTGTTTTCAATGATCCATTAGCTAAAACACACGCTGATGATGATGAGAAAACCAATCACCTTTTACACACAATATTTCACGCTATCATCAAGGGGGAGAAATATTCAAGTATTACTGATGCTACCAGTGAAATACTGATCTACTTCATGGTATTATCAAGGGGGAGAAAACGTGCAAATGAAGGCAAAAACCAATGTTGCTCATGTGCCAAAACGCTAATACTTGGAAATCATATCATCCTTAACATCGCTGATGCTGACAAAGTAGCTGATACTTGGAAATCATATCACATGATCATGTATTTCCTGTATTTGAGTTACAATTTTCTTGGTGATATTATTCAATATTTGTGTCACTTCAGCCCAGCAATGAATCTTTCTCTATCCGGATCAGTTACAACTTAAGTATCTGAAGGTTCATTGATTTTCAGTCGGTTAAAGCTTCGTGGAAAGATGTCATGCTGAAGATAGTAGGAATCTCTGCTATTCATCTAATCACTGAAGATAGTAGGAATCTCTGCTATTCATTTAAATCGCTGAAGATAGTAGGAATCTCTACTATTTATCTAATCGCTGAAGATAGTTGGAATCTCTGCTAATCACTGAAGATAATAGATTTAAAGCTTGTGATAGAATAGATATATTGTAACTAACTAAAAAAAAAAACTATCTGTACTTTATATTTTGCAGTTCAATAGTATCTGATCCTTTGAGAAAACCAAAGTGCAAAACTCAGATCATATCAAAAGAATCCAAAAAGATAAATGAATGGATCACAAGTACAAGGCACTGAATGTTTAAAATCTTAAACACTGACTATAAACTTTTCTCAGCAACCAGTTTGTCTAGGGAGCTTCAATCACAATCATTTAGGGGGAGATTGTTGAGTCACTGGTCGCTGACCATGATAAAGTCACTGGTCGCTGACTAACTCAACTGTTCACTACTCGATGAAGAAATGGATTGTATCAAAGCTGCTGTTGCTGATGATAGGTTTCGCTGATCGTCATTCATTCTGCTTGATATACTGAGGAAGATTTAAAGCTCAACTTGGTGTGTCGCTGATCAACGTCAGCGAGAGCTTTACTTCTTCAAATCAATAAAGGCAAAAGTCACTGCCAGAATAACAGCTAGTCACTGAAGATCTTTAGTTCAAGTCATTCTACAAGAGCATGTTAGCTCGCAGTGAGTGAGGAGGATTACTGCATCTTCAGGGACTATCCAATAAAGCCTCTCTATCATCAAGTACTAAAATACTGTACTTATCTATACATCAGCA
Organism: Helichrysum umbraculigerum; assembly: GCA_949592205.1. NCBI lineage: Eukaryota > Viridiplantae > Streptophyta > Magnoliopsida > Asterales > Asteraceae > Helichrysum > Helichrysum umbraculigerum. The sequence continues at coordinate 324,590,587 of CATIUR010000001.1, read as the reverse complement.
AGAGTGTTCTAGTTTGAAGTATGTCTGAAAGATTACGTGGCAGCAAGCGATTGGTTATAAGGTAACGAGATATTTGCGGTAACAGAATTGGGACCCGCAGAATGTCGGTTCATCAGAGTTCAAACCAATCAAGCAGCGACACGTGTCCTTCCAAGATCCTATTTTGTAGGCGATATTTTAGGAACTCTTGTAGTATAAATAGTTCAGTGTTTTGTACTGTAGAGGCTAGCCGTTCAATTCGTGTTAATCACTGTACATCAGTGAGTAGTTTGTCTAAGCACGACTTAGCGATTCATCGAGTGAACAGTCAGCGTGTTTGTCCACTGCTGTTCATCTCAATTGTAATAGATTAGCTAAGTGTTTGAATTGGATTAACTTTGGTTAATCCATTCCGCATTCAACACTTGTGAATTTTATAATCAATACAATTTACCATTTCAGCTACTATTACATTGTTCTTTGATATTGTCATATCTATTATCTGATATACTCTGTTTCTGTTAAAACGTTTAAAAACTTTCAATTAACTTATTTAAAATCTGAAAAAGTTTTTAATTGTATTCAACCCCCCCTTCTACAATTAAACTTTACACTTTGCGATTCCAAATCACTAAGCAATAGTGATCACGGGACTCTCAACGGGTTTTACGCTGAGAACTGTGGTCTATTTGACTAATTATAAAAAATTTTATTTACTATATTTAAATTTTCTTTATTTTATGTTGGTTCAATATATAAAAAATATTTCTAAAAATGATAATAACAATTATGATTATAACAAATATATAAATAACAATTTGCAAACAACTTGTGTATCTTTATTTCTTTTAACACAGTACAAACAATGAAGATTTAACTAAGTATTATAAATTGTGATATTGAATATTAATTACTTATGCTATGCCCACAAGGAGAAACTAATGTCTTAAACTATACAACCAATCACAAAACACAAACAATGGCAACATATTAGGATGAGTAGCAGGACCAAGATCTGGAACCCATCCAAAACATAACTAAATAATTCCTCCAACTTTGCTTTTCCACGGCGACCACGAATCTTCAATATCTTTTCCATAAAAATTTGAAGTATAAACCGAAGAGATACAACCTTTATATAAAAAAGTCTCAGAAAATTAAATAACTTTAGAAACCAACATCGAAGCAACAAGAACAAAATGTAGAGCCTGGTAACAAATGAGTACAAAACAAGAAGCACGTAACAAATCACCTAAAACAAGTTCGTTTGTGTGACACCTGTCAAATTAGGACTAGAATTTAGTGCCTAATCAATTTTTAATACATGTAAATTAGTTCTGTGTTAGGATAATTAATGTATTAATTATTATATATATTGTTGAATATATATCTACAATTATGCGATTTGTTTAAATCGTACGAGTTTCAAATCAAATGAATTTCGATACAATAAATACGGACGTTGGTGAAAAATTGATTTAAGTAATACAAGGATTTAATAACATTATTGTACTTAAAAATATTATGTCAATAATATTTAGTATCCAAGTTTATCATACAATTAATATAAACGCGAATAAACTGTAATTGCGCAAACAAAATAAGACAAATCACCAATTATTAAATGTTTAGTCAAATGCTTTAACAAAATACTGGGTAATTATTCGTATTTTAAAATGTATATTAAAACATAGAAAATAAATATTTAACGTTTAAACGTCGGAGCAAACGAACACCGCACGGGGCACTTCGCGGAGACTGAAAAAGGTGGGGATTCCACCTTAATCACCTCCTTTTCTTCCTTTTTCTTTCATTTCTCATTTCTTTTCTCTCTCTCATCTCTTATTTTCTCTCAACTAAAACACAAACCAAATCAACAAAAATCGCAAAATAAACACACAAAACGCACTCGGATCACCAAGCCCTTTTGGAATAAAACGTTCACCACTTCGCGATCTACAATCCTATCTTTCCGGAATTTCATTTCGGCGATTTGTAAGTTTCCGACACAACTCCGAAAACTCTCGTTTTTAAGCTTCATAACTTGCTAGTTGTTTGTATAACCTTGTAATGTCCTAAAATGGGTTGGGTAAAAATATTATGCCGATCGATGGCCGGAAAACGCGTTTTTGAGGATGAAACTCCGATCAGACTCCGTACGTCGCATTTGGCCTGGAGCAAATGCGACGTAGCGACTTACGTCGCACTATATCCCCAACGTCGCATATAGCGACGCAACCCATTACGTCGCATTGACTTGCGAACGTCGCACTTAGCGACGCAGACCCTTACGTCGCAGAAATCAACTACGTCGCCTATAGCGACGCCACGTACAACGTCGCATTAAATTGCGAAAGTCGCACATAGCGACGCCGTGCCCAACGTCGCAGTCCGGATCTGCGACGTCGCACCCAACGTCGCAGGCTACGTCGCACAAAACAGAATCTTCAAACCTCAAAATTTTCGAAGTCAAATTTTACTGTAGCAATTCACTGTAGCAACAATATAATAACATTTTAGAACAATCGTTACAACCGTCACCAACGGGCCGTACACATTTTCAAATACATAATTAAATCAACTAAGTCATAGTAACTTAGACAATTCAATCAAACAAGTCGTTGTAACTTGTATCAACTTATTCAAACAAGTCGTAGTAACTTGTAATAAAACAATCAACTAAATCGGGGTAATTTGGACATTAAGTTAGACAAATAATTCAAATGGTGGTCTTTCGGGATACCAATACAATTAATGACAATTTAAGTGTCGTGGACACATTCAGGTTTCAAGCCTTTGGACACCAACTCACAGCTAATTACTTCAAGTTTATTAAGTTAAACACTTCAAGAACCAGGTGAGTTTCATAGCCCCATTTTCACTGCTTTACAACTAGGGGTGTGATATTACTACTCGATTTTGTTTTACAAGTAGAACGCAAGTGCCAAACTTCAAATACTACATGAGTTTCAAGCTAATCAATTTAAAGCCCTCCATAAGCATAGTCTCTAGTATTTTATAGCGTGAATGTTAGTATATGATATCATATGGGATTGACAATCCTCATCCGGGTTAGCACGCACTAACCGGTCAAACGGATGTATTAGCATTTGGGAAGACGAGTGTTGATTAGGCACTCGTAGGAGGCATTTCAAGTTAGGTTTCCTTAAGTGGGCCTGACAAATCAAGTTAAGCTCAGACTATGTGCTCATGGACAGTATAACTTTTATCTTGCTTAATTGCATTTTAAATTCAATATAAATCTTGCGGTTCTTACAACTATACATTGACATACAAACCTGTGAGCTCACCAGCGTTTTCGCTGACCCATTTTAGTATTTATCACAGGTACCCAGCAGTAGTTTGGCTGCACAAGTAGGAATTATTAGCTCGAGTCAGCATACATACAACTAGAGATTGGACTGCATTATTATATTTTGTAAAAGTAATTATGCTATGTAATCTCTAAATTTCAGGAACCGAGCTAATGTAACTATATTTTGATGTAAACATTTACTTTATTTATACAAGTTTAAAACGACGCATATAGTGGTCGTTCATTATATCTTATGTGCTTTGTATATTGATTAGTGACACCCAAATCAAGCTTCCGCAAATCGTTAAATTTGGGGGTGTCACAGATTGGTATCAGAGCCTAAGGTTATAGTGAACTAGGTTGCATTTAGTGGGCCTAGACTATGACCGTTAGGCAGTATTCCTTAGTAGTTATGACTAGTTCAGGGATTACATCATACGACTTTAATTTAACATAGCCTGATCAACTATGTACAATTAGAGAAAGATGATGTGAAATCTGAAAGAGTTATGTTGAACAGGAATGCATTAGTTGACTCTGACCTCGAGAGAAACGGGACTCAAAACACGTCTGTGCTAGACACTCAATAGGTTATTATGTGATATACATATATATATATATACATAAGTAGACCTCATTACAACTTTAGGCTATATTATATTATATGAATATAGGCCTCTTTCTCTCTAACGCTTTGTCTCGAAATGACAAACACACCACTAGTTCATCATACTCGGACTAGTATCTTATTTCATTTCCTTGTTCTTTCTTACTCAGCATCATGCCTCCTCGTCGTCTAATAGTTTGTAGATATTCATCAGGTGACACCCCCACGGTTGGATTACATCCTGGGCCGGAGGACCATCCCTGGTTGGATTACATCCTGAGCCAGAGTCGTCACCAGTTGTGTCGTTTTAATATAAGGAGTCTGTACTAACTTGTGATAATATTGTATATTCCTAGCCTAAAGCCTAGCAAGTATATATATAATGGAGTCTTGGGAAAATGTTCACTTAAGTTCAGTTCCCATTCTAAGGATAATGGAGTGTGTCGACAGTTTTAGTTCTTAAAGAATAACTAAACTTGTAACAGTATAGGTAGAACTAACTAGTTCTAATGTATTCAATGATATTGTCCCGTGACAATATGGCCAAAAGATTTCAATAACTAAATCAAGTTATGGGTTGGTAACCGTTTTCCAATGACCTAACCGGGTACGATTGTAACCTATCTAGGTTAAGTATTGATATTGTTCTAAAACAATATTGCGGGTGTGATTCCTAAGTATTACACATTTCGTATTACATACAGTAATATAAACAGTTGTAAATTATAAACGATTGTTAATATGATTTGAAAACAGCAATTGAGCATGTGTTTCACCCCGAAAATAGTAAAACAGTTGAAATAGTGGGGCTATGAAACTCACCTGTGAGTTGTTAGCGATACGATGATACGCGCGTCGTCTGAATGGTAACCTTCTAGTGTCCTAAACACGTGAGGTTATATAAGTATGAGGCAAATCAGTTTGTCTAAGTGAGTTGTTCATGTATGCATTTGTTGTTGAAGTCTGGGAATGGTGTACGGGGGTCCGGGGGCAGTGCCCCTGGTAGCGGGGTCCAAGGGGCGGCAGCCCCTGGCGGGGTCCAAGGGGCAGAGCCCCTGGCTGGGGTCGAGCTGCCAGGTCAGCTTGGAAAATTTTTATTTCTATTACTTTACTTTAAAGAAAACGTATTCGAAATCCAAATTCGGGTAAAATCGAGTGGTAAAATTTGGTTGTCAATACTTAGTGAAAAACATAGGTTTTTAAGGTTCTGCGACGTCAGATGCGACGTCAGCTGCGACGTCAGATGCGACGTAGGGTCGTGCGTCGCTATGTGCGACGTCGCAATTTAATGCGACGTTGTGCGTTACGTCGCAATGTGCGACGTTTAAGATTTACTGCGACGTAGGGTGTTACGTCGCATCATGCGACGTTGAGATGTTATTGCGACGTTGGCTGCGACGTCGACTGCGACGTCGCAGCACTGTTTTTGGTCTCTGCGACGTAGCGAACTGCTCGACGATTTCAAGATCCAAATCGAGTTTTGGCTCGATTTTTGGGTGTTTTGATGTTATAGAAAGCTTCTAGCATGTATTTTGAAGTAATCTAAGTAATTTATAGAAAGAGAAACGATTTCTAGAGAGCGAAAGTGAGAAATCTTACTTTTTGATGAAAATGGGGATGAAGATGATGGTGAAGAAGATGAAGATGATGATGTCCGGTTTTGATGATGATGAACTCCGAAAATGACGATGATGATGAGGATGATTCCGATTTTGATGATGATGATATTGTTGTTGATGTTGTTGGTTGTTGTTGTTGTTGGTGAAGTTAGAGAGAAAGAGATAGAGAGAAAAGGTAGGTGAAAAAGAAGAAGAAAAATGAAGAAATGAGGTGGGGGTTTGGGTTTTTGTTAAAACTCAGATCCCTAACTCGTGTACTGTGGTCTCCAACCACAGTACAAAATGTCCGTGATTTTATACCTGATTAAAATGTAGATTTATTACTTTAAATCTATAATTTTGTTTAAGTTGTTTTGTAAATATTTTTAATAAAAATATTTCACTTGAACTATAAAAATGTAATTATTCAAAGTTTAAAAATCGGCGCGAAATTTGACTTTTTGACCGGGTGTTACAAATACTCCACCACCCAAACCTTGCTCCTATAAGGACTTTCTTAGCTGTAAACCGCTATACTTCAAGGGCACGGAAGGTGCCATTGGCTTGATCCGTTGGATTGAGCGTATGGAATCTGTTTTCAGTCTCTGCGACTGTACTGAGAACAACAAAGTCAAATTCGCTGCTTACACCTTTCAGGAAGGTGCACTCACGTGGTGGAAAACCCACGCAAACTCTGTAGGCCTTGAGGTTGCAAATCGACTTCCTTGGGCCGAACTGAAAAAGAAACTGACAGAAAAATACTGTCCTGAAGAGGAATTGCACAGGCTGGAAGAAGAATTCTGGCATCTGGAGGTGCAGGGAAATGATGTTGCTGATTATACCACTAAATTTCAGCAGTTTGCTTTATTATGCCCGAGTTTAGTCGAACCGGAAAGTAAGGGCATTAAGAAATACATTCGTGGACTCCCCGAGAACATCCAGGGCAACGTCGCCTCATCCAAACCAACTACTACTGAGAGTGCCATTCGATTGGCCCACGAACTCATGGCTCTAGTTGTCAGCCGTGAGACTTCCAACACCTCATCCTCTAACAACAGCAAACGCAAATCCACTGAACACCACCACAACTCTAACAAGAAAAACAACGCCATCCAAGTCTACAACACCAACTCTGAATCCAACCGCAGCTACACCGGGGACAGACCTTATTGTCCCAAGTGCAACTACCACCACTTTGGTCAGTGCAACCCCCCTTGCAACAACTGCAGGAGGTACGGGCATTTGACTAAGGATTGCCGAGCCCCCAAATCCAACAACAACCCTTCTGACAAAAATGCCCGACAACCTAAGTCCTGCTACGAATGTGGAAACCCAGGACACTTTAGGGATTCTTGCCCAAAATTGAAGAACAAGGGCAACAATAACAACCACCGTAACAACAACAACACCAAAAGTAGCGCCTTCGTGATCAACTCAGGGGACGCCCGTCAGGACCCGAATGTGGTCACGGGTATGTTCCTCCTCAACAATTTAACTGCTTCCATTCTGTTTGATACTGGTGCCGATAGGAGTTTTATTTCCGATGAATTTTGCCCTCTATTTGATATTACACCTGTTGCTTTAGACGTTAAGTACACCGTAGAGCTAGCAAATGGCAAATTGATAGAAACCAATAGTGTGATACCTAATTGCACCTTAAATCTAGCCGACGAAACCTTCTCCATAGATCGTATGCCTGTTGAGATAGGAAGTTTTGATGTCATTGTGGGCATGGACTGGTTATCCAAACATCGCGCCGAAATCATATGCCATGACAAAATTGTTCGCATACCTTTCTCCGTCGGTAGAACCTTGGTCATACAGGGGGAGACCGGTGGGACGAGGCTTAACCTCATATCTTGTCTAAAAACCCGAAAATTTCTGAGAAAGGGTTATCCAGCAATCCTCGCGCACATCATGGAGAAAAAGTCGGAGGAGAAGCGACTTGAGGATGTTCCAATTGTTCGAGACTTTCCAGAAGTCTTTCCTGAAGAACTACCTGGTCTACCACCACCAAGACAGGTTGAGTTCTCAATCGATCTTGTACCAGGTGCTGCGCCTGTGGCTCGAGCACCATACCGTTTAGCTCCATCCGAACTTCAGGAGTTGTCCACCCAATTACAGGAACTCTTGGAACGAGGGTTTATCAGGCCGAGTTCTTCACCTTGGGGAGCTCCGGTCCTATTTGTTAAGAAGAAAGATGGTTCTTTTCGAATGTGTATCGACTATCGAGAGTTGAACAAGTTAACTGTCAAGAACCGGTATCCACTCCCTCGAATCGATGACCTGTTCGACCAACTTCAAGGGTCGAGTTGTTATTCAAAGATTGATCTCCGATCCGGTTATCACCAATTGCGTGTTGGCGATGCCGATATTCCAAAAACCGCTTTCAGAACCCGTTACGGGCATTACGAATTCCAAGTGATGCCATTCGGCCTAACCAATGCACCGGCTGTATTCATGGACCTTATGAATCGGGTGTGTAAACCTTACCTTGATAAGTTTGTCATTGTCTTCATCGATGACATTCTCATATATTCACGAAGCAAAGAAGAGCACGCGCAACACCTCAGAACCATCCTTGAACTACTTAAACACGAGGAGCTCTATGCCAAGTTCTCTAAGTGTGAGTTCTGGATCGAAACCGTTCAATTTCTTGGTCACGTGATTGACAGTCAGGGGATTCATGTCGACCCGTCAAAAATCGAGGCTATCAAAGACTGGCAATCGCCAACCACTCCGACCGAAGTACGGCAGTTTCTAGGACTGGCCGGATACTATCGACGATTCATTGAAAATTTCTCCAAGATAGCCATACCACTCACGACGCTGACCCAGAAAGACAAAAAGTTTGACTGGACTGATAAGCAAGAGTCGGCATTCCAACTCTTAAAACAAAAGCTTTGCAGTGCTCCTATCCTATCATTACCCGAAGGCACCGATGACTTCGTGGTATACTGCGATGCTTCACATCAAGGTCTCGGTTGTGTGCTCATGCAACAAGACAAAGTCATAGCTTATGCTTCCCGACAGCTTAAGATTCATGAAAAGAATTACACAACCCACGACCTTGAGCTAGGAGCTGTCGTTTTTGCCCTCAAAATCTGGAGACATTACCTTTATGGTACCAGATGTACAATCTTTACCGACCATAAAAGCCTTCAACACATATTCGATCAGAAGGATCTCAACATGAGGCAACGTCGATGGGTCGAGTTGCTTACGGATTACGACTGCGAACTCAAATATCATCCAGGCAAAGCAAATGTTGTTGCTGATGCTCTCAGTCGGAAAGAGCGAGTGAAACCACTTCGGGTTCGAGCCCTTAGTATGACCATTCACAACAATTTAAACATTCAAATCCTCACTGCTCAACTCGAAGCCTTAAAACCCTAAAATGTCAAAGATGAAGCCTTGCGAGGCATGGATAAACAATTCGAAATCAAACCTAACGGGATTAGGTATTTCTCAAATCGAATCTGGTTGCCTAAGTTTGGGAACCTACGAGACTTGGTGATGGATGAAGCTCACAAGTCCAAATATTCTATCCATCCGGGATCCGATAAAATGTACCACGGTATCAAGGACTTCTACTGGTGGCCGAACATGAAAGCTGAAATCGCCACCTATGTCAGCAAATGCCTTACTTGCTCCAAAGTCAAAATCGAATATCAAAAACCTTCTGGTTTACTTCAACAACCCAGTCTTCCTGAATGGAAATGGGAACAAATTGCCATGGATTTCATAACCAAACTACCCAAATCGTCCAGCGGTTGCGATACCATTTGGGTGATCGTGGATCGTCTCACAAAGTCTGCTCACTTCCTGGCAATCAAGGAATCCGACAAAATGGAACGCCTCTCCAACATTTATCTGAAGGAAATCGTTACCAAACACGGCGTTCCAATCTCAATTATCTCCGATAGAGATAGTCGTTTCACTTCACAATTTTGGCAATCACTTCAAAAATCTCTGGGTACTCGACTTGATATGAGTACCGCATACCATCCTCAAACCGACGGCCAAAGTGAACGAACAATTCAAACACTAGAAGACATGCTACGGGCCTGCGTAGTAGACTTCGGAGTAAACTGGGAAAAACATCTACCATTGTGCGAGTTCTCGTACAACAACAGCTATCATACCAGCATCAAAGCTGCACCCTTCGAGGCACTGTACGGTCGTAAGTGCCGGTCACCTATCTGTTGGACCGAAGTTGGGGATAGCCAACTCACAGGTCCAGAAATCATTCACGAAACGACCGAGAGAATCGTTGAAATTCAAAACAAGCTTAAGGTTGCGCGTGATCGTCAGAAAAGTTATGCTGACGTGAGACGCAAACCACTCGAGTTCCAAGTTGGGGATCGAGTTCTACTCAAAGTATCGCCTTGGAAAGGCGTAATCCGATTTGGCAAACGAGGGAAGTTGAATCCAAGATACATTGGACCATTCGAGATCCTCGAAAGGATTGGTCCAGTGGCTTATCGATTGCAGCTGCCATCTGAACTCAGCAGCGTGCATCCCACATTTCATGTTTCAAATCTGAAGAAGTGTCTGTCTAATGAGACACTTATCATTCCACTCGATGAAATTCGAGTTGACGAGAAACTTCACTTTGTTGAGGAACCCGCCGAAATCATGGACCGTGAGGTCAAACAACTTAAACAAAGTCGTATTCCCATCGTCAAAGTTAGGTGGAATTCGCGGCGCGGTCCGGAATTCACCTGGGAACGAGAAGACCAGATGCGACTCAAGTATCCTCAACTCTTCACTGACTCAACGACAAACACAACTTCAACATAAATTTCGGGACGAAATTCTCCTAACATGGGGAGAATGTGACACCTGTCAGATTAGGACTAGAATTTAGTGCCTAATCAATTTTTAATACATGTAAATAAGTTCTGTGTTAGGCTAATTAATGTATCAATTATTATATATATTGTTGAATATATATCTACAATTATGCGATTTGTTTAAATCGTACGAGTTTCAAATCGAATGAATTTCGATACAATAAATACGGACGTTGGTGAAAAATTGATTTAAGTAATACAAGGATTTAATAACATTATTGTACTTAAAAATATTATGTCAATAATATTTAGTATCCAAGTTTATCATACAATTAATATAAACGCGAATAAACTGTAATTGCGCAAACAAAATAAGACAAATCACCATTTATAATGTAATTATTAAATGTTTAGTCAAATGCTTTAACAAAATACTGGGTAATTATTCGTATTTTAAAATGTATATTAAAACATAGAAAATAAATATTTAACGTTTAAACGTCGGAGCAAACGAACACCGCACGGGGCACTTCGCGGAGACTGAAAAAGGTGGGGATTCCACCTTAATCACCTCCTTTTCTTCCTTTTTCTTTCATTTCTCATTTCTTTTCTCTCTCTCATCTCTTATTTTCTCTCAACTAAAACACAAACCAAATCAACAAAAATCGCAAAATAAACACACAAAACGCACTCGGATCACCAAGCCCTTTTGGAATAAAACGTTCACCACTTCGCGATCTACAATCCTATCTTTCCGGAATTTCATTTCGGCGATTTGTAAGTTTCCGACACAACTTCGAAAACTCTCGTTTTTAAGCTTTATAACTTGCTAGTTGTTTGTATAACCTTGTAATGTCCTAAAATGGGTTGGGTAAAAATATTATGCCGATCGATGGCCGGAAAACGCGTTTTTGAGGATGAAACTCCGATCAGACTCCGTACGTCGCATTTGGCCTGGAGCAAATGCGACGTAGCGACTTACGTCGCACTATATCCCCAACGTCGCATATAGCGACGCAACCCATTACGTCGCATTGACTTGCGAACGTCGCACTTAGCGACGCAGACCCTTACATCGCAGAAATCAACTACGTCGCCTATAGCGACGCCACGTACAACGTCACATTAAATTGCGAAAGTCGCACATAGCGACGCCGTGCCCAACGTCGTAGTCCGGATCTGCGACGTCGCACCCAACGTCGCAGGCTACGTCGCACAAAACAGAATCTTCAAACCTCAAAATTTTCGAAGTCAAATTTTACTGTAGCAATTCACTGTAGCAACAATATAATAACATTTTAGAACTATCGTTACAACCGTCACCAACGGGCCGTACACATTTTCAAATACACGATTAAATCAACTAAGTCATAGTAACTTAGACAATTCAATCAAACAAGTCGTTGTAACTTGTATCAACTTATTCAAACAAGTCGTAGTAACTTGTAATAAAACAATCAACCAAATCGAGGTAATTTGGACATTAAGTTAGACAAACAATTCAAATGGTGGTCTTTCGGGATACCAATACAATTAATGACAATTTAAGTGTCGTGGACACATTCAGGTTTCAAGCCTTTGGACACCAACTCACAGCTAATTACTTCAAGTTTATTAAGTTAAACACTTCAAGAACCAGGTGAGTTTCATAGCCCCATTTTCACTGCTTTACAACTAGGGGTGTGATATTACTACTCGATTTTGTTTTACAAGTAGAACGCAAGTGCCAAACTTCAAATACTACATGAGTTTCAAGCTAATCAATTTAAAGCCCTCCATAAGCATAGTCTCTAGTATTTTATAGCGTGAATGTTAGTATATGATATCATATGGGATTGACAATCCTCATCCGGGTTAGCACGCACTAACCGGTCAAACGGATGTATTAGCATTTGGGAAGACGAGTGTTGATTAGGCACTCGTAGGAGGCATTTCAAGTTAGGTTTCCTTAAGTGGGCCTGACAAATCAAGTTAAGCTCAGACTATGTGCTCATGGACAGTATAACTTTTATCTTGCTTAATTGCATTTTAAATTCAATATAAATCTTGCGGTTCTTACAACTATACATTGACATACAAACCTGTGAGCTCACCAGCGTTTTCGCTGACCCATTTTAGTATTTATCACAGGTACCCAGCAGTAGTTTGGCTGCACAAGCAGGAATTATTAGCTCGAGTCAGCATACATACAACTAGAGATTGGACTGTATTATTATATTTTGTAAAAGTAATTATGCTATGTAATCTCTAAATTTCAGGAACCGAGCTAATGTAACTATATTTTGATGTAAACATTTACTTTATTTATACAAGTTTAAAACGACGCATATAGTGGTCGTTCATTATATCTTATGTGCTTTGTATATTGATTAGTGACACCCAAATCAAGCTTCCGCAAATCGTTAAATTTGGGGGTGTCACAGTTTGGTAGTAAATCTAGAGAACAAACTTTAGTTACGAACGTAGATCTAGAGAAATTAGACGGAAGAACACCCGATCCTACAAAAAGGAAAAGTGGTGTTTTGATGAAGATGATATTTGTGAATTCAGTTTTTGTTTTAAAATTAAAATTGAAGATTTGAAATAATGAAAATGGAGCATGGGGGGTTTTTGTACAAAATTGTTAGGAGGGGGGGGGGGGGGGGGGGGGGGGGGGGAGGAGGAGTAAAATAAAGGGTAATATGAAAAAATAAAGCGGAGAAGTTAAAATTTTAGATTTTTTAGACAATAGACCACGGCTATCACACTAGGAACCGTGGTCCTTATGAAAATTAAAATCACTACTACACAAATTGCTTTTAAGATATGTTAAATATGTAATATAGATCAGTTTTGGAACCGAACTAAAACACAATAGAATAGTTTGGATATTGCGCGGTTGAATTAATCGATCTAAAAAATATTAAATAGTTCGGTTCATAAGCAATGTGTTCCAAAAGATAATCAAATAACTCGTCTATTGTGAACCGATCTAAAATTGAATTTAAATAGAGGTTGAGTTAATCGATCAAAAAATATTTAATAGTACGGTTCATAAGCAATGCGTTCCAAAAGATAATCAAATATAATGAACCGATCTAAAGTTGAATTGAAATATCGCAACAGAATCTAATCGTTCTAAAAGAGGTGATCTATATTATACTTTATGTAGTAATAAATAGTCCACGGTTCATAAGCAATGCATTCCAAAAGATAATCAAATAACTCGTCTATTGCGAACCGATCTAAAATTGAATTTAAATAGCGCGGTTGAGTTAATCGATCTAAAAAATATTTAATAGTACGGTTCATAAGCAATGCGTTCCAAAAGATAATCAAAAATTATGAACCGATCTAAAGTTGAATTAAAATAGCGCAACATAATCTAATCGTTCTAAAAGAGGTGATTTATATTATACTTTATGTAGTAATAAATAGACCACGGTTTTTTCAATGGAACCGTGGTCCTTTTAAAAATAATAGACCACTCCTAACGAATTAGAACCGCGGTCCATTCTTTTAAGAGAATAGACCACGGTTTACAAGTGGAAACCGTGGTCCGTTTTTTTTTTAAAACTGTGGGCTATCTCAAGAAATATAAAAATGCGCAATTTTTGGCATATGGACCATAGATTTTATGATTTTTTTACTATTTTAGTGGTCTATTAGGGGTGGTTTATACCTGATTTTGTAGTAGTGATTAATATAAACTAAGGTATACGACAAATATCATCGTTATCATCATCATCATGATTATATGTGAAAGATCTTATCTTATATATAAATCCTAGCTTTTAACCCGTGTATATATACGTGGGGTGGTCAAATAGATTATTAAAGAAGTAAAAGAAAATATAGTTTTTTAATTTCAAATTCAACTTGTAACACTACCGACTCTCGTTCTTTGTTGATATCCCTAGAAAGTTTTACAAACCAACTAATATTTACTTAATAATTTATGAGAAAGTAAATCTTGAATAAATTTAAGGAAATGCATATTGGTTTAAAAAAAGAGTGAAATAAAAGAGTACAATTTCTTAAAAATTGGTTTCTATTTAGAGTTTTGTTTTTACTAAAATCATCCATTATCATAATATATTGGTAAAAATATATAATTAGTCAAAAATATGTGGTATTTTTTATTACTAGAATGGTCTAGAGAGTATATATATATATATATATATATATATATATATATATATATATATATATATATCAAATTTAAAAGAAATCAATTGCAGGATATTTTATTTTTAAGGTTACACTATATACAAATCATAAATGGTAGTTATAGTACAATAGAGATTTCAAATTTGACCAACATAACATTAACAATAATATAAAGGGTTAAAAAGTTTAATTAAGGGTTTATTTAATACATTAATAGTAAAATATAGGGGCTTAATTGCTTACTTAGAATTTTATCAAATTGATGACATCATCAATGTGTTTCATATGTATAATTTATCAGATTCACATATTTCATAAAATTTCCAGTCAAAGTTATATACGGGCAAAATTGATGTTCGTTCAACGTATTTTAAATCCAACAAAATTTGCTTGAGAACAATAAAAGTGGGATGGAGGGAGTATTACAAACAATACTTACAACATCCATAAGCATTTGAAGATCTGAATCAGGGATTTGATGACCAAGCTTCTGTAAACCGGTTTTCAACTCAACGATTATTTTCCCTTGCCAATCTAATCATGTATTGAAGTGAATTTGATAATCAATTTGATCATACATCGTGAATTACGCTTTTAATTGATTTGATTTCAAGAAAAAAATGGAGTTTTGAGAAAAATGGGGTTTTGAAAATGTTTGAAACTTTTATCTAATTCCTGAGATTGATCTAAATGAGATTGTGTATAACGAACTAAGATTCATAACATTTCATTGAGTTTGAATTTTAACCTAATTTTGTGATAAAAACTAAAAATATTCTAAGTGTTCTTGAAGATGATGAAGAATGAGCTAAGTTCATGTGTCTGGGAAGCCTATTGCGCAAAAATTGTGTGATTGATCTTGTATTGTGCAAAATAGTAACATAAACTTGTGAAGTTGAACATTGGGCTAAGTTTTTGGATTTATGACTTGATTGTTAGATTTAAGAATTGTGTTTGTAAAACATTGCTGTAACACCCTCAAATTTCGGGATGCGGAAGCGATCGGGTCGGGTGTTACCAAATCAAATATCACAGCATAAGATACATGATGAACGACTCTAAATGAGACGTTTGAAAATAGTTATTACATTTCCCAAAATAAAATGTATACAAGTTGCGAGTTCGCAAAATAATTTCAATACATAGTTTGTAATACAAAAGTTATGCAGAGAAATCCCGTTGTTTGAAAATATGCGACTCGAGCTAGCATAATCTTATAGCAATCCTAATCCTGCTGGGCACCTGATAACACATGCTAAAACGAGTCAGCTATAAAGCTGGTGAGTTCATAGGATTGTTAGTTGAAAACATAAAGTGTAAATCATGTATGTTTTGAAAAGTAGTTCGAAATCCCTGTATTTTGATTTGTATTGTATTAAAGATGTAACACCAATGTGTGTACATTTCACTAGGTATTTCCTACCCTAAAAGTAGCGGTGTGTACCTAAGTACGTAAGGAATTAGGCATACCATGCCTAGATACCTATCAGGTATAGTGAGTCTAAAATCGTGAGGCAATACATGCCTAAATACTATCAAGTGTATGACTGCGTCATATCGAGGGTGTGGCAATCCATGCCTAGATACCTATATGGTATAAGTGAAATAAACCAATGCGAGGCAAAACCTGCCTGAATATAGTCCAAGTAAATGTATGACCACATCATATGATGTTGAGTAATAATCGGCATGCCTACCTGGCATGTAGTGTTGCCTCCGGCAACGTAAATTGTAGTCCCGCAGAACTAATATAGTGCATTTATCCAAATGTTGAGCCAACGATCTCGAGTATAAGCTCGTTGATCCTTTGCTGAGTATGAGTAATGGTGCAGTCCCGCAGAACTACGATAGAGTATTTAATCAAATACTGAGCTAACGACCTCGCGTGAAACCTCACCGACCCGTTAACTGTTGTGGATCACGAGCATAAGCCCGCCCATCCGTGAGTGTATAGCTTTACCGCGAATACGTCCTTGTGCCCACTGCAATACTGTGGCATTGTTTTGTGCCCACTTTACCGTGGCATCGTTGTGTGTCCCTTCTGGAACATCGTCCGTATTGCTCGCAAGCAAAATATGTAATCGAGTTGGCTGTAGTACGACAAGCCCGACTGGTGAAATGTAGAGCCAGCTGTACTACGACAGACTAGCTAAGTAAATGAGAGCCAGCCGTACTACGACGCGCCTGACTTGAGTAGTTATGTTTGTATGTATGTATGCCAATATGCATATGTAAATTGTAAGAAGCACCAAGCGCTTGATATAGTGTACGAGTATATTTATATATACATATATATAAGTCAAATCTACAAGCACAAGTAATAGTGTATCATGCCACGCATGAAGTAATATATTGTATCTAAATATGTATGTACAATACTTAGATATTAATTGTATCACATTGGGCCTAGGTGTGAACAGTCATCACCTATTTGGTTTGTATTAGTATAAAGATCATATACTAACGTTTGTCACTAATGTATACTCCTAGCCTCAGCCTAGCAAGTATATCTGAAGTCCTTGGTTGTTGTTTACTTGGGTACTATTCTAGTTTAGAAGTCCTGGACTGTATGAGCAGTCGTAGTCCCGAAAGGGAAACTAATCCTGTAAAAGTCTAGTCGTTGTCCAGTGTAGGTAGAACTAACCAGTTCTAGTATAAGTGATAGTATTGTCCCGTGACAATATGGTCAATGGATAGTGATAACTTAATCAAGTCATGTAGTGGTAATTTTTTTCCAACAATCTAACAGTGTACGGTTGTAACCTATCTAGGTTAAGTATTGATACTATCTCAATACATTATGGTGGGTGTAATTCCTAGGTATTACACATTCGTATTACAAGGAAGTAATAAAGATAATTGTGAATTATAAAAGTTTATTTATATAATTCGAAAACAGTTATTGAGCATGTGTTTCACCCCGAAAACAGTAAAACAGTTGAAAGAGTGGGGCTATCAAACTCACCTGTGAGTTGTCAGCGATCCTAAGATACGCGCGTCGTTCGAATGGTAACCTCCAAGTGTCCTAAACACGTGAGGTTATATGAGTACGAGGTTAAATAGTCTGACTCAGTAAGTCGTTCGAATTTTGTTTGTCGTTTGGTTTTTAAAGACCGTGTACGGGTGTTAGGAAAATTATGTTGTCATAATTTCCCTACATATTAATTTGATGAGACAAATAGTAAAACTGAAATTAGAAGGGCTAAATTGAAATATTAGGGGATTTAGTTTCCTAATACAATTAGGTTTCTTTGTAAGTCTAGATGGACTCTATATATAAAGAGATCCCTAGATATTTAGTTTGGTGTGTGTTACCATTAGGGTAAAACCCGATCTCATAACTTGAGATCGTTCCCCCATGTACCCCTAAGATTCTTTCTAATCCCGATACAAAGTTGTATCCGTCTTGTTGATTTTATTAATAAGATTAGGGGTTTGGCGTCTAAATTCTTCTTTGTGTTCTTCTAAATTACTTTATCATGTATTAATCTTTTGTTTAGTGTTTATTCGGACTACACAATTGGTATCAGAGCATGTCGAATCTATTCAAGATTTGTAAAGATCCATACTAAACAAAAGAATTCGTATTGAAGAAACCCTAGAAGATTGCTGAAAAAAATTCGTCATACTCTGCGCAGCGATAGTAAAAAATTCAGATCTCATTCGTTAACCGTTCAATCGTCGTGAAATTTGAACTGTAGGTTCATAACACATAGACGCACAATTTGACCAGAGGAATTTTAGATCTGAGCTTTTTATTGGGAGATATATAAAGTCGAAATTTTCTGCTGAAACCGTATGGTTTTTCCGAACAGCTGCAGTAAATCGATCACTGTGTCTTCGTTATTCAACGAATATTCATGATTTTTGGATATGTTATTCAAGACATATGTTTCTACATCTTGTAAAAATTTCATTGTGATCGGATGTGACTACATAGAGATATTAAAATTCGAATATGCTGCAGTATGTTTATGGTTTCTTTCGTGCAGCTGAAGTCAGAAAATTACTGTAGATTCGTTAACCGTTGGATTGACTTGATTTTTGGATATGTGGTTAATGAAACATTGATGGACTTCTTGTTAAAATTTGAGCTTCATTGGTTACGGCATCAAGGAGATATACAGTTACAAAGTTGCCACTGCTCAAACCCAACCGCTGCTAGGTTTGTACCACTGTTTGTACAACGTTGCCACTGCTAAAAGTTTTGTACCACTGTTAGTACAAGCTTACCGCTGTTAGTACAAGGTTCCCGCTGCTAGTACAATCTTACCACTGTTAGTACAAGCTTCCCACTGCTAGTACAAACTTGCCGCTGCTAGTAGAGCTTGCCGCTGTTAATGTAATTTTGCCACTGCTTCAACAAGGTTACTACTGTTCAACCATTTTAATGCTGCTCTTCATTGTTACTACTGCTTGGTATCGATTACCACTGTTAGTCATTTTTCAAACACTAAAGCGGAATTAGTGATGCTCGTCATGGATGGTACTACATGGTATTCGTTACTACTGCTGGTTAGTTATTTCTACAGCATTTATGGTTGATTATATTACTTTTGGTGGTGAGATGTTCGATACGACTTCAAACTCATATGAAATCAGACTCAAAGGTTAGCTTAAGTCTACTCAAGATTTATGACCCCATTGATGAAGTTTTCAATTAAAAGGTTCAACATTTATACGTTCAGAGTGATGGGTTGATATTCTGTAACGGGTTTTCATGCTTATGTTCAAGATAGTTGAAGATTTTTCAATGGGTAATAAGTGTTGTTGAAGATAAGAGTTGTAAGAGCTTAAATTATGTTCAAACCAAATCATACAAACTTTCTTTTACAAGATTAGAGATTTTAGTAGATTTCTCTAAGGTTTTCTAACCCTGATACAAAGATTTGTATCTGTCTCGTTAAAGAAGGGTACGGCGAAATAGGGGGAGAACCATTTGACATTGGGTTGCTGATATTGAGGGGGAGAATAAAAATGTGAAGAGTTATGAAGTTGAAGAAGAAAGAGTTGACGAATTATGCAAGATGTTATGAGCTGTCAAGGAGAAGATTTTACTTTTTGTTTAATCTATATGTATCATCTTGTAATCAGTTTACTAGTTGTTTTGTCATCATCAAATAGGGGGAGATTGTTAGGAAAATTATGTTGTCATAATTTCCCTACATATTAATTTGATGAGACAAATAGTAAAACTAAAATTAGAAGGGCTAAATTGAAATATTAGGGGATTTAGTTTCCTAATACAATTAGGTTTCTTTGTAAGTCTAGATGGACTCTATATATAAAGAGATCCCTAGACATTTAGTTTGGTGTGTGTTACCATTAGGGTAAAACCCGATCTCATAACTTGAGATCGTTCCCCCATGTACCCCTAAGATTCTTTCTAATCCCGATACAAAGTTGTATCCGTCTTGTTGATTTTATTAATAAGATTAGGGGTTTGGCGTCTAAATTCTTCTTTGTGTTCTTCTAAATTACTTTATCATGTATTAATCTTTTGTTTAGTGTTTATTCGGACTACACAACGGGGGTTCGGGGGCAGCGCCCCTGATAGCGGGGTCCAAGGGGTGGCAACCCCTGGCGGGGTCCAAGGGGCAGAGCCCCTGGTTGGGGTCGAGCTGCCAAGTCAGCTTGGAAAATTTTTATTTCTACTATGTTGCTTTAATGAAAACGCACCCGAAATCCAAGTTCGTAGTAAAATCAAGTGGTAAAATTTGGTTCCGACACTTAGTGAAAATCATAGATTTTTAAGGTTCTGTGACCTGCGACGTTGGGTGCGACGTTGGGGCTTCTGTCGCAGTGCGATTGTACTGCGACGTTGTAGTCTACGTCGCTATATGCGACATCAGGGTCTAGTGCGACATAGGGGTCGACGTCGCTATGTGTGATGTTCACAATTTCATGCGACATTGTGGCTGACGTCGCACCAGGCGACATCGTGATATTTTTGCGACGTTGAGCTGCGACGTTGGCTGCGACGTCGCAGCACTGTTTTTGGTCCCTGCGACATAACGGACTGTTCGCCGGAAATTGGGCCGAAAACGAGTTTTCCGGCCACCGTTCGGTCCAAATCTTTTACCCAACCCATATTATGACATTTTAAGCCTATAGAAACGATAAAAGTTCAAAAACAATGAAAATTGGAGTATTTCGGGATTTGTCGGAAACTTACAAACTTAACGCCGGAGAAATTCGAAAAGATAGGATTGTAGATCGTGACGCGGTGGTTCTTTTCTTCTAAACGAGCGAGGTAATTTGGTGGCGTTTGGTGGTAGTTTTTAGCGATTTAGTGTGGTGGTGATGGAGGTTTGAGATTGTAACACCCCCAAAATTCACTGTTTTGCGGAAGCATAGTTTGGGGTGTTACTAATCAAATATCACAGCACAAAGATAAAGCAAACGACATCTATATGCAACGTTTGTAAATTAGTTACATTCCATAGATATAATGTTTGAAAACTTAGTGTTTTCGTATACAAAATGTAGTTTTCCCTAGAGTCCACGCGTATAGCGGGAGATTCTATTACATAATCGTAATATACAAAAGATAATGCTAAGAATCTCCGTTAATGCAGTTGTATTGAAATCATGCGACTCTAGCTAAAATCCTGGAGTAATCCTACTCCATCCGGGTTGTAACACCTGCTAAATTAGGATAATTATTTATGCCTAATTGATTGTAACTAGTTGTAATTAGTATGTAATAGGACTAATTACAGGCTCTATTTGTATATATATGTGTGTTTTTACGCGATTTGGATAAATCGTACGAATTAACCGGATGGAGTCCGACACAGTTATTTGGACGTTGGTGACAGAAACTTACCTAAATAATGAGAACGTATTTTATTATGTAAAATACACAGCGAACAAACATTATTTATAATACCACGACGACAATTTAAATAATTTAACGAATACGTATTAAACGCGAGTTAAGAATTTTAATACTTCGACAAATTGCTTTTATAATTAATTTCAAGGAATTTCATTAAAATATTCCCGTCATCTTTTAAAAATATAACCGCTTGATTTAACGCCTAAACGACGGAGGAAACGAACACCGCACGGGGTGCGGGGACCGGAAAATGGGAGGATAACCTCCCATTTCCCCACCTTCTCTTTCATTTCCACTTCTATTTTCTCTCTCTCTCTTTCTTTTACTTTCAAACCACCAAACCAATTTCATCACTACAATCGCAAAATAACACCACGAAACCTCGCCGAATCATACCACTCTTTTGGAGAAAAGTGACCACGACAACACGATCTACAATCCTATCTTTCCGGAATTTCATTTCGGCAAGTTGTAAGTTCCCGACAAAACCCGAAACTCTCCGTTTTTACTCATTTTTACGTTTTTATGGTTTATATATGCTTAATATGTCCAAAAATGGGTTGGGTAAAAGATTTGGACCAAACGGAAGCTTTTCGACCGATTTTCCGGCCACCAAATTCCGATCAGACCGCTACGTCGCAGAGACGCTGGACTATCTGCGACGTAGCTCAAAACGTCGCATTTTGTGGCCAACGTCACATTTAGCGACGTCGCGGCCTACGTCGCACAAAAATCCCAACGTCGCACTAGCGACGCAGCCTATTACGTCGCATTAACTTGCGGACGTCGCGCATAGCGACGTAGACTTTTACGTCGCAAACCGAACCTACGTCGCATTGATTTGCGAAGGTCGCATCATGCGACGTACCTCCCTACGTCGCACCCTACGTCGCATGCTACGTCGCATGCTACGTCGCACAAACCAGAACCTTGAAAAGTCAGATTTTACTAAGTGTCGAACTTACACAACTTCAAATACTTATGTTATACGACTTAACAAACGTCATAGAACATACTTTCTATTACAATTACACTAAATTGCGTTGTAAATGATAACACCTTGAATCATTATTACCTACCGTCACCAACGGGCCATATTTGTTTTCAAACTACAAACGGATTACTAAACAAACACTTGGACATAATGAGTTGTGTAAACAACTAGCCTAGATGGTCTTGCGAGACATCTACTTACTTAACTTTATATGTTTAGGCATTTGAAGGTTACGGGTTCGGAGAACCTACGGTTGATATTATTTACTCGTTTATTGATATAAACGTACTTGCAAAGACTCAGGTGAGTCTTACGGCCCCACTTTTACTGTTTTATCTTATTGGGGGAGATACATGCTACTGATTTTTCCTGAACACAAGTACTAAACTGATTTCTATACCAAACGGAATTGCATGAGTTAATTACTATTTACAGAAGTCTCTCCATCATATATCGTTAGTTATGGACTTAAGCGCGAACAGTAGTTAATGGATCCATTAGGGAAATGACCCTCCCCACCCGGGGCAGTAGCGCTGCCACGTACCGATTTACACGTATAAACGGGTGACAACTTATTCGTTACTGATGCTTGCTCACTTACGAGCATGTCACGGGAGCAAACATATTATTTACGGGTTAAGCTTCGATTATGAGCCTCATGGCAACGGTATAAACTTACTTATTTACATTTGCTGGACTGCAAATACTGATTTTACGATTGCTGGATTGCAATGGCTGATTTTACGCCTACGGGCACTACTAATGAAATCTCGTGTTCAAAGCCGATATTATTTACAAACCTGTGAGATTCACCAACCTTTTGGTTGACACTTTTTAGCATGTTTTCTCAGGTACCCGGACGGAGTAGGAATACTCCAGGATTTTAGCTAGAGTCGCATGTTTTCAACACAACTGCATTAATGGAGATTCTTAGCATTATCTTTTGTATATTACGGATATGTAACAGAATCTCCCGCTATACGCGTGGACTCTAGGGGAAACTACATTTTGTATACGAAAACACTAAGTTTTCAAACATTATATCTATGGAATGTAACTAATTTACAAAACGTCTCATTTAGAGGTCGTTTGCTGTATATCTTGTGCTTTGTATATTGATTAGTAACACCCAGGTATGCTTCCGCAAAACAGTAAATTTTTGGGGTGTTACACGGGTACCTGAGAAAACATGCTAAAAAGTGTCAACCAAAAGGTTGGTGAATCTCACAGGTTTGTAAGTAATATCAGCTTTGAACACGAGATTTCATCAGTAATGCCCGCAGGCGTAAAATCAGCAATTTCAGTCCAGAAATCGTAAACCAGTATTTGCAATCCCGCAAATGTAAGTAAGTAAGTTTATACCGTTGCCATGAGGCTCATAATCGAAGCTTAACCCGTAAGTAATAAGTATGCTCCCGTGACATGCTCGTAATTGAGCAAGCATCGGTAACGAATAAGTAGTCACCCATTTATACGTGTAAATCAGTACGTGGCAGCGCTACTGCCCCGGGCGGGGAGGGTCATTTCCCTAATGGATCCATTAACTAGTGTTCGCGCTTAATTCCATAACTGACGATATATGATGGAGAGACTTCTGTAAATAGTAACAACTCATGCAATTCCGTTTGGTATAGTAAACAGTTTAGTACTTGTATTCAAGAAAAAGTAGTAGCATGTATCTCCCCCAATAAGATAAAACAGTAAAAGTGGGGCCGTAAGACTCACCTGAGTCGAGTAGTAAGCAGTAGCAAATGGTAGGTAGTATGTAGGTTCTCCGAACCCGTAACCTTTAAATGCCTAAACATATAAAGTAAGTAAGTAGATGTCTCGCAAGACCATCTAGGCTAGTTGTCTACACAACTCGTCATGTCCAAAGTTGGTTCGTTATCGTTTGTTTTCAGAAAACATGGTTGGCCCATTGGTGACGGTTTGTATTAGTAATAGTCAAAGTATTATCATTGCGTTTGAAACATTTTGTACTGAAACGACGGGGGTCCGGGGGCAGCGCCCCTGGTTGCGGGGTTCCAAGGGGTGGCAACCCCTTGGGGGGGTCCAAGGGGCAGAGCCCCTGGTCGGGGTCGAGCTGCCGAGTCAGCTCGGAGGGAAAAATGCACATTTTCAACATAGTTTTAGTGAAAATCTCTTTAAAAATTCTGATTTCTGCGATGTTGGGTGCGACGTTGGGTGCTACGTCGCAGATCCTGACTGCGACGTTGAGCATGACGTCGCTATGTGCGACTTTCGCAATTTAATGCGACGTTGTGGGTGGCGTCGCTATACGCGACGTCGCAACTTAATGCGTCTTTGTGACTGACGTCGCACCATGCGATGTTACGAGGGGTTGTGCGACGTCGAGGCTGACGTCGCATGAATCTGGGTACAAATGCGACGTCGCGGTCTGTTGGCCGGAAAACGTGCCGAAAACTAGTTTTCCGATTTCCGTTCGGTCCAAATCTTTTACCCAACCCATATTAGGACATTTTAAGCCTATAGAAACTATAAACTAGTAAAAATGATCAAAAACGAGAGATGTCGGGATTTGTCGGAAACTTACGAGGTGTCGGATTGAAAATCCGAAAAGATAGGATGATAGATCGTGAAGTGGTGGTGCTTTTCTTCCAAATGACCGAGTAAAACCGAGTGCGTTTTGAGGTAGTATTTTGTGAATTTGATGAGTTGGTGGTGGTGATTAATTTGAGAGAGAAAAGGGAGGAAGAAAGAGAAAGAGTGGAGAAAGTGAGGAGAAAGAGAGTAAGAGTGGGAGGTTAACCTCCCACTTTCAGTCTGCGCCTCCGCGCTCCGTGCGGTGTTCGTTTCCTCCGTCGTTTAAACGTTAAATCAAGCAGTTATATTTTTAAAAGGTGACGGGAATATTTTAATGAAATACCTTGAAATTAATTATAAAAACATTTGTCGAAGTATTAAAATTCTTAACTCGCGTTTAATACGTATTCGTTAAATTATTTAAAATGTCGTCGCGATATTATAAATAATGTTTGTTCGCTGTGTATTTTATATAATAAAATACGTTCTCATTATTTAGGTAAGTTTCTGTCACCAACGTCCAAGTAACTGTGTCGGACTCCGTCCGATTAATTCGTACGATTAATCCAAATCGCGTAAGTACACTCATATATATATAAATCACATTATATATATACAAATAGAGTCTGTAATTAGTCCTATTACATACTAATTACAACTAGTTACAATTAATTAGGCATAATTAATTATCCTAATTTAGTAGGTGTTACATTCTCCCCTTGTTAAAGAAATTTCGTCCCGAAATTAGCTTGAGTGCACGGACGGTGCGTTGTCTGGGAAGAGATGTGGGTATTTCTGTGGCATTTGGTCTTCCCGTTCCCAGGTGAACTCAGGGCCGCGCCTAGAATTCCACCTGACTTTTACGATGGGAATACGACTATGTTTCAATTGCTTGACCTCTCGGTCCATGATTTTCATAGGTTCCTCGACAAAATGAAGCTTATCATCGATTTGAATTTCGTCGAGCGGTATAATTAGTGTCTCGTCAGACAGACATTTCTTCAAGTTAGAAATGTGGAAGGTGTTGTGGACGCTGCTAAGCTCAGCAGGGAGTTGCAGGCGGTATGCCACGGGACCAATCCTTTCAAGGATTTCGAAGGGTCCGATGTATCTAGGGTTTAGTTTGCCTCGCTTTCCGAATCGAATGACACCCTTCCATGGTGCCACTTTGAGAAGTACCTTGTCCCCTACCTGGAACTCAAGGTGTTTGCGTCTCACGTCAGCATAGCTTTTCTGACGATCACGTGCGGCTTTCAGCCGGTTTTGAATACCAACGATTTTCTCAGTAGTTTCTTGAATGATATCTGGACCCGTGAGTTGGGAATCTCCTAACTCAGTCCAACAGATAGGTGATCGGCACTTTCGCCCGTAAAGTGCCTCGAAGGGTGCTGCCTTTATGCTGGTATGGTAACTGTTGTTGTACGAGAACTCGCACAACGGTAAATTATTTTCCCAAGAAGTACCGAAGTCAACTACGCAGGCTCGTAGCATATCCTCCAGTGTTTGAATAGTTCGCTCGCTTTGGCCATCGGTTTGCGGGTGATAAGCAGTACTCATATCCAGACGAGTACCAAGAGATTTCTGTAGTGATTGCCAAAAGTTAGAAGTGAAACGGCTGTCCCTATCCGAGATGATCGAGATAGGTACACCGTGTCGCGAGATGATTTCTTTGACGTAGATGCGAGTCAGACGCTCCATCTTGTCGGTTTCCTTGATGGCCAGAAAATGAGCAGATTTCGTGAGACGGTCCACGATCACCCAAATGGTATCGCAACCACTCGAAGTTTTTGGTAGTTTGGTAATGAAGTCCATGGAAATCTGTTCCCATTTCCATTGAGGAATTTCAGGTTGTTGGAGCAACCCCGAGGGTCTTTGGTGTTCGGCCTTGACTTTGGAACAGGTTAGGCATTTACTGACGTACAAGGCGATGTCAGCTTTCATGTTAGGCCACCAATACAACCCTTTGACGTCGTGATACATCTTGTCAGAACCAGGATGTATAGAGTATCGAGATTTGTGAGCTTCAGCCATCACCAAATCTCGCAAGTTTCCGAATTTGGGTAACCACACCCGGTTAGAGAAGTATCGAGTTCCATCGGGTTTGATTTCGAATTGTTTATCCAAGCCTCGCAAGGCTTCATTTTTCAAGTTTTCATCGTTGAGTGCTTCAAGTTGAGCGGTAAGGATTTGAGCAGGAAGCTCGTTACGAATTGTCATAGAAAGTGCTCGGACTCGAAGGGGTTTCACTCGTTCTTTTCGGCTTAAGGCATCGGCAACTACGTTAGCCTTGCCCGGATGGTATTTGATCTCGCAGTCATAGTCACTAAGTAACTCAACCCAGCGACGTTGCCTCATGTTTAGATCTTTTTGATCGAATATGTGTTGGAGACTTTTGTGATCGGTAAAGATGGTGCTTTTCGTACCGTAGAGGTAATGTCTCCAGATTTTCAATGCGAAGACCACAGCACCTAACTCGAGGTCGTGGGTTGTATAGTTTTTCTCGTGAATTTTTTTAGTTGTCGTGAGGCATAGGCAATGACTTTTTCCCGTTGCATCAACACACAACCAAGTCCTTGGTGTGAGGCGTCGCAGTAAACTACGAAATCGTCGGTGCCCTCGGGTAAGGACAAGATTGGTGCACTGCAAAGTTTGTTTTTCAATAGCTGGAAGGCTGACTCCTGTTTATCCGTCCAATCGAACTTCTTATCTTTCTGAGTCAGTGTGGTTAGGGGAACAGCTATTCTTGAAAAGTTTTCGATGAATCGGCGGTAATAACCAGCAAGACCTAAGAATTGTCTCACTTCGGTTGGAGTAGTCGGTGACTCCCAGCCCTTGATTGCTTCAATCTTGGCGGGATCAACATGAATTCCTTGGCTGTCAATCACGTGCCCGAGGAATTGAACGGTTCGAATCCAGAACTCACACTTAGAGAATTTGGCATATAACTCTTCGTGTTTCAGAAGTCCTAGAATGGTTTTCAGATGTTGAGCATGTTCCTGCTCGTTGCGAGAGTAAATCAGAATATCGTCGATGAACACAATGACGAATTTGTCAAGATATGGTTTGCACACCCGATTCATAAGGTCCATGAATACGGCCGGTGCGTTGGTCAACCCGAATGGCATCACTTGGAATTCGTAATGCCCATAACGAGTTCGGAAAGCTGTCTTTGGGATATCATTGTCACGGACTCGGAGTTGATGATAACCTGACCGTAGATCAATCTTTGAGTAAACACTCGATCCCTGGAGCTGGTCAAATAGGTCATCGATTCTAGGAAGTGGGTACCGATTCTTTATGGTTAGCTTATTCAGCTCTCGGTAATCGATACACATGCGGAAAGATCCATCTTTCTTTTTCACGAATAAGACCGGAGCTCCCCAAGGCGAGGAACTTGGTCGAATGAATCCTCTGTCCAAGAGTTCCTGTAGTTGGTTAGACAACTCCTGCATTTCGGATGGTGCTAAACGGTAAGGGGCTATTGCTACGGGTGCAGCTCCGGGCACAAGTTCGATTTGAAATTCAACTTGTCTAGGTGGCGGAAGTCCGGGCAAGTCTTCAGGAAAGACTTCCGGGAAATCCCGCACGATTGGAACATCCTCAAGTCGCTTCTCCTCCGACTTCTTCTCCGTTACTTGTGCGAGGATGGCTTGATACCCTTTTCGTAGATATTTTCTAGTTTTCAGACAGGATACAATATTCAGATTCCGTCTGCCGGTCTCCCCTTGTAGGACTAAGGTTCCACCGGAGATAAGAGGTATGCGAACGAGTTTGTCATGACAGATGATTTCAGCCCGGTGCTTGGACAACCAATCCATACCGACAATAATATCGAAGCTGCCGATCTCGACAGGGATTAAATCAATGGGAAACGTTTCGTTCGTGAGGTTAAGTGTACAGTTGGGTATGATGCTATCAGTCTCAATCAGTTTGCCGTTAGCTAATTCTACAATGTATTTAGCATCTAAGGCAGTGGGAGTAATATCAAGTAAAGGGCTAAATTCGTCAGAAATGAAGCTTCTATCGGCACCGGTATCAAATAACACAGAAGCAGTAAGGTCGTTGAGAAGGAACGTACCCGTCACGACGTTCGGGTCTTGTCTGGCTTCCCCAGCCTTGATAACGAATGATCTGCCGCGAGCAGGGTTGTTGTTGTTGTTTTTCAGCTTTGGGCAATCTTTCTTGAAATGCCCTGTCTTTCAGCACCCAAAGCAGGCCTTTGGTGCATTGGTGTTGGGGGTAGGAATGTTGGTCCGGCAATCCTTGGCTAGATGCCCGAACCGTTTGCAGTTGGAGCAAGGGCAAGAACCGTCATGATGGCGGCTGCATTTGGAACAGTATGGTTTGTTCCCGCTGTACCCTTTCTTTTCCGAAGTTCCCGATGAATAAGCCTTAATGTACTCAGGCTTTTTGTTGGAGGTTTGGTTAGATGAGTTGGGGTTTCCTTCCCACTTGCGTTTGTTATTTGCAGATGGGTTTGAAGTTGTGCCACGGCGGACAGAATTTGCCGTTAGTTCATGGGCCATATGGATGGCGCTCTGAATAGTACCCGGTTTGGAAGAAGTTACCAGGTCCTATAGTCTCTCGGGAAGTCCATCAACGAATTTCTCGATCCTCTTGTACTCAGGATCGACCATGGATGGGCACAGAAGTGCCAGTTGGTGGAAACGGTTGGTGTATCCGGTGATGTCATCACCCTGCATCTTGTGGTTCCAAAATTCCATTTCCAGCTATTTCAATTCATCCCTGGGGCAGTACTCGCCCCTCAACATTTCTTTCAACTCCTCCCACGGGAGTTGGTAAGCAGTAGCAACACTCACAGTCTGGGCATAAGTGTTCCACCAGGTGAGTGCGGTGTCAGTAAAAGTACTAACGGAGAACTTAACCTTGTCTCCTTCCACACAGTTGCAGATCAGAAATATAGACTCAACTTTCTCGATCCAGCGTACTAAACCGATAGCTCCCTCAGTACCTGCAAAGTTTAGAGGTTTGCAGTTCTGGAAGTCCTTGTAAGAACAAGGTTTAGCAGCAGGGGTTTCAGCGGCATCGCTGTTCCTCGTGGAACTTGGTGGAGTATTCCGAGCCAAGGCTTCAGTAACAGCCTGGGTTATAAGGGAGGTAATCTGGGCATCTGTGTATGGTCTTGTCTTTGGCGGCATGATTCTCAATAAAAGAAATGAAGATACATGAGATTTTGTAGGAACTTGTAATTGTCACAGATGTACATGTATAAAAGCAGTAATACATAACATCAACATGGAAAATGACAATTAATGTGAGCTGAAATAACAAGGAAAGTTTGATAGATAATGTGAGTTCAAAGGTTACATCCTACAGAGATATTACAAAAGGTGTCGGGAATTGTTACATCCGACTAGTTTATAGAGTAGCGCTAGATAGTCATTAGATTACGAGATAGATTACAAGACAAAGACTACACTAGTCTTCCTGTAGATTAATTTGTTCCATCAGCGCGACAAGGCGGTCCACGGTTTCTGCTAGTCTGTTTGTTTGCCTGGCGTTGTCTTCCACCAAGGCCAGTCGTTGTGTTAGTGCTCGAGAGTGATCCTCAGTCTCCTGTGAACGCTGTTCACATTCCTCTAGTCGGTTTCTTACAAGTTCATCCGCACCTAATTCGGTGGTCATGGAATCCTGAATTATGCTTACAGAGAGGTTGGTATCCTCTTGTTCGCGCTGGAGTTGGGATATGTGATCGAGTGCTTGGCGAAGCAGGTAGGTCATTCGGTGTTGTTCCCGTTCGAGACTTTCGAGCCTTTGCTCTTGACGGCGGAATTGGGTAGCCAACACTGGCAACGTGAGATGTGCCGAGTCATGAGAGTTATGAACAGGATAGGGGCTGTTTCGAGGCGACCTTGTGTTCCTCCTGGCTACTCGTGGGTTCTGTGACCCATGTGAGTGAGAGTGTGACGGATTAGGTGGTGTGTTTGCCATTCCTGTGGCAGAGTGTAAGTAAGACGAGGCTAATATATATATACATATATCATATCCAGCCTAGTGTCTAGCACGTATCAAGTAATGGTCCGGTTCTCTCGTGGTCAGAGTCAACTAACGTATCCCCGTTCAACATAATCATTTCAGATCTTACATCATCTTTCCTTAATTGTACATAGTTGATCAGGCTATGTTAAATTAAAGTCGTATGCTGTAATTCCTGAACCAGTCATGTCTAATAAGAGAATACCGCCTAACGGTCATAGTCTAGGCCCACTAAATGCAACCTAGTTCACTATAACCTTAGGCTCTGATACCAATCTGTAACACCCCCAAAATTCACTGTTTTGCGGAAGCATAGTTTGGGGTGTTACTAATCAAATATCACAGCACAAAGATAAAGCAAACGACATCTATATGCAACGTTTGTAAATTAGTTACATTCCATAGATATAATGTTTGAAAACTTAGTGTTTTCGTATACAAAATGTAGTTTCCCCTAGAGTCCACGCGTATAGCGGGAGATTCTATTACATAATCGTAATATACAAAAGATAATGCTAAGAATCTCCGTTAATGCAGTTGTATTGAAATCATGCGACTCTAGCTAAATTCCTGAAGTAATCCTACTCCATCCGGGTACCTGAGAAAACATGCTAAAAAGTGTCAACCAAAAGGTTGGTGAATCTCACAGGTTTGTAAGTAATATCAGCTTTGAACACGAGATTTCATCAGTAATGCCCGCAGACGTAAAATCAGCAATTTCAGTCCAGAAATCGTAAACCAGTATTTGCAATCCCGCAAATGTAAGTAAGTAAGTTTATACCGTTGCCATGAGGCTCATAATCGAAGCTTAACCCGTAAGTAATAAGTTTGCTCCCTTGACATGCTCGTAATTGAGCAAGCATCAGTAACGAATAAGTAGTCACCCGTTTATACGTGTAAATCAGTATGTGGCAGCGCTACTGCCCCGGGCGGGGAGGGTCATTTCCCTAATAGATCCATTAACTAGTGTTCGCGCTTAATTCCATAACTAACGATATATGATGGAGAGACTTCTGTAAATAGTAACAACTCATGCAATTCCGTTTGGTATAGTAAATAGTTTAGTTCTTGTATTCAAGAAAAAGTAGTAGCATGTATCTCCCCCAATAAGATAAAACAGTAAAAGTGGGGCCGTAAGACTCACCTGAGTCGAGTAGTAAGCAGTAGCAAATGGTAGGTAGTATGTAGGTTCTCCGAACCCGTAACCTTTAAATACCTAAACATATAAAGTAAGTAAGTAGATGTCTCGCAAGACCATCTAGGCTAGTTGTCTACACAACTCGTCATGTCCAAAGTTGGTTCGTTATCGTTTGTTTTCAGAAAACATGGTTGGCCCATTGGTGACGGTTTGTATTAGTAATAGTCAAAGTATTATCATTGCGTTTGAAACATTTTGTACTGAAACGACGGGGGTCCGGGGGCAGCGCCCCTGGTTGCGGGGTTCCAAGGGGTGGCAACCCCTTGGCGGGGTCCAAGGGGCAGAGCCCCTGGTCGAGGTCGAGCTGCCGAGTCAGCTCGGAGGGAAAAATGCACATTTTCTACATAGTTTTAATGAAAATCTCTTTAAAAATTCTGATTTCTGCGACGTTGGGTGCGACGTTGGGTGCTACGTCGCAGATCCTGACTGCGACGTTGAGCATGACGTCGCTATGTGCGACTTTCGCAATTTAATGCGACGTTGTGGGTGGCGTCGCTATACGCGACGTCGCAACTTAATGCGACTTGGTGACTGACGTCGCACCATGCGACGTTACGAGGGGTTGTGCGACGTCGAGGCTGACGTCGCATGAATCTGGGTACAAATGCGACGTCGCGGTCTGTTGGCCGGAAAACGTGCCGAAAACGAGTTTTCCGGTTTCCGTTCGGTCCAAATCTTTTACCCAACCTATATTAGGACATTTTAAGCCTATAGAAACTATAAACTAGTAAAAATGATCAAAAACGAGAGATGTCGGGATTTGTCGGAAACTTACGAGGTGTCGGATTGAAAATCCGAAATGATAGGATGATAGATCGTGAAGTGGTGGTGCTTTTCTTCCAAATGACCGAGTAAAACCGAGTGCGTTTTGAGGTAGTATTTTGTGAATTTGATGAGTTGGTGGTGGTGATTAATTTGAGAGAGAAAAGGGAGGAAGAAAGAGAAAGAGTGGAGAAAGTGAGGAGAAAGAGAGTAAGAGTGGGAGGTTAACCTCCCACTTTCAGTCTGCGCATCCGCGCTCCGTTCGGTGTTCGTTTCCTCCGTCGTTTAAACGTTAAATCAAGCAGTTATATTTTTAAAAGGTGACGGGAATATTTTAATGAAATACCTTGAAATTAATTATAAAAACATTTGTCGAAGTATTAAAATTCTTAACTCGCGTTTAATACGTATTCGTTAAATTATTTAAAATGTCACCGCGATATTATAAATAATGTTTGTTCGCTGTGTATTTTATATAATAAAATACGTTATCATTATTTAGGTAAGTTTCTGTCACCAACGTCCAAGTAACTGTGTCGGACTCCGTCCGGTTAATTCGTACGATTAATCCAAATCGCGTAAGTACACTCATATATATATAAATCACATTATATATATACAAATAGAGTCTGCAATTAGTCCTATTACATACTAATTACAACTAGTTACAATTAATTAGGCATAATTAATTATCCTAATTTAGCAGGTGTTACAGAGATAGAAAAGAGAGAAAGAAAAGTAGAGAGAGAGAGGAAGAAATGAAAATGAAAAGAAAGAGGAGGAGGTGGGGTGTAGGTGAAAGCCTCACCCTTCCTCAGTCCTCGTAGTTGCTCCGTGTTTTTGTACCCGATCGTAAAATAAATTTAATATTTTAAATTTATAATTTTTGTTTTATATAATTTTCGTAAATATTTTAAATAAAAATATTTTACTTGCATTACAAAAATGTAACTTGGTCATAATTGTTTACAAAAATGCAATTAATCGAAGTTTAAATCTGGTGCGAAAATTGACTTTTTGACCAAGTGTTACAATTGCGCAAGAACTTGTAGTTTGAATTATTGCATATTGCGCAAGAATTATAGGGTTGGATCTCTGCCCAACTTTCCTAGCTTGTTGAACTATTGCGCCAGAAAGACACTGTGATAGAGTATTGAGAGTTGAACATTGCGCAATTTTGTATAAAGTGTGTTAATCTCCTAAACATTGGAGTATTGCGATGAAACTTGGGTTAGAAAACCTGAACATTGGAATTTTGAGATCCTAAGCTTAGAATTTAGAACATTGCGTAGAAGTGTACCAATGTTTGGAACATTGCGCATAACTTGGACTTTTGCACTAGCTAGATTTTAGAGTTTTGAGACAAGTTGAACATCAGTTTGAGGGGGAGCTTGAGTATTAAGAGTCAAAAATGTTTTCAACAACAACAACATTTTTGGAATTTACTTTCAAGATAAAGTTCATTCGTATTTTGCGTTCAAAGTGTGAGCTTCAAAGAAAATTATTCCAACATCCGTTCAAGCAAAAGAGTTACTGTTGACGAAAAAGAAAGGATTTGTCTTCAAGAGTGCTTCGAGAATTTAAAGACAATGTCTAAAACTGCGAGGTTTACATTACCCAAGCATTTCTTTTGGAAATAGAAGAGTGTGCATCGATTTTAGATGTGATAAACACTTATGTATTCTCTGTAATCTAGTAGTAATCTTAAATCCAATGTCTGCATTTCATGTCAATGAGCAGCCAAGAACATAACAAAGTAAGCTACTCTCAAATGATTAATACCCAAAAGCACAACATCAAAAATTGTAGGTCTCAAGTTCTTCCACTTCTAAACACAACTTTACACATCCATTTGTGATTTGTACATCATCACTATTATTTCTTTCATTCCTAACTCTTTATTAACCAAATGTCTTCACACAGTAGTTGAATTAACAACTAATTAGCATGTCTGATCAGCTAACAAACAAACAAACAAAGCTCAAAACACGATTGACAGTCCTACTGCTACTTGATTGAGTTACATGTGGTGCAAGTGCAGCTCCCGATCCAGATCCATCGTTATCCTTGTCATCATCATTCTTTCTTCTCTTTTTAGTTGTTTTAGACCTTTCCTCTATATTTGTTTCCAACTCTCCAAGATCAACATCACTACTTTTAATCTCTCTTCCTTTATGTTTCAAGGTAGTACTTATTAAAACAGCATCCACTTTAATTAGGAAATGTCCGCGTCTTAAATAAGCCAAAGCTTCGCTAAAAAGATGTAATGCTCTCACATGAGCAGCAGAGTTTTTTTTGCGCCAAATTTAACATATGGTATATGCTACTCACCAATCACGATTAATTGTAATTTGTCTTGCCCGTGCATATATGGATCTCACCTTAGCCAGTAATGTAGGATTCATTTTTCTTTTTTATACCTTGGATATAGTATGTGCTTTTTTACACTTAGGCTCTGTCCCTTATGATTTCTTCAACACATTTTTAGCTCTGGTACTTTATGTCTCTTCTCGTCACTGTCAGTGGAGTCTGAATTGGACATTTTATTTATCAATTAAATGTACATCAATGTTTACATATGAATGAAGTTAATTACACACGAACAAACATGTAATCTAGTAGTTCTCACAGTTCTCTACTTTTAGTTGGTTCTAATTTGAACCTAACCCTATATATATATATATATATTCAGTTTTATACAAGTTTTTCTAAACCTGAAAGAAACGAAATTGGGTTGTTATAGTTTATATTGATTACAACCAATTAAATGCTATTTCCAACCTTATATTATAAATGAAATTCAGCTAAAACTTACGAACCATAAATGTTCCTGAAAAACGTACTATGGGTTATGAGAAACATAACAACACATATATAGACTCATTTTGATAAATAAAAATTCTGAACCTGAAATAAACTAAATTAAGGAGTTTAGTCTATATTGATATTAATTACTTGTACTTTTCATTCGATCATCGTTTTGTGGGTCATGTCTTTCTTCTACAACTATATGTGTTTTCTGACCTTATAGTTATGCTAAATAAATATTTTGATTTATAGCTTTGGCATTTTGATTATAGTTAGCAAGGAAAAAAATGAATTGAAAGAATGCTTAACAGTCAAGATTCAATATACATACGAATAAACCATTTCTAGTTTCCTAAACAACCAATAAAAGATCCTAAAAAGATAAAGAGCCATAGCATAGTTTTATATTCAAAGTTTGAACAATCGAGTGACCCATATAGATAGATAAAGGTCCCCAAGAATTAACAGAAAATGGATTTAATTCCCGAAATCAGAAAAGCCACAATCAATATTAGTATTGAATAACGTAACATGGTAATGGACTAAGATATGATCTTTATAAAATTTCTCATTAAAAGTGAACCAAATGAAATGAAAACATATATACATAAACTATCAATTCTTGATGCCATATCAAGAACCATAAAAAAGGATCAAACAACAAAAAGGCACATAAAGCAAGAACAATCAGAACATGAAATCAAATCGAATCGAAAATATAGAACAGATTACCCAATGCAAGTAATAAATGTACAGATTAAACAAGGCAATTCAAGAACTGTAAGCATTTAAGATACGAAAAGATTGTAAACGTAAAGATCATGATGCGGTTTTATGAAGAGAGATGGATAGAATACCTGGAATGATGAATCGATTGTTGAATGTAGCACTTGCTGAATA
The DNA here is from genome assembly GCA_949592205.1 of Helichrysum umbraculigerum. Taxonomy (NCBI): domain Eukaryota; kingdom Viridiplantae; phylum Streptophyta; class Magnoliopsida; order Asterales; family Asteraceae; genus Helichrysum; species Helichrysum umbraculigerum. The sequence goes on along the minus strand of CATIUR010000001.1, from coordinate 324,554,098 downwards.
CCATGAACTGAAGATGTAATTAATTCGTGAAATTGTCAATGAACATTGATGAAAGTTTGCATCTTTACATTATGAAGATGATGACAGAAAATTTATAGGAAGAATTGAAGTGTGTTATGGTGATTTAGTAATAGAGAGTGAGACTTTTATACAAGAAAGAAGAAGCAAATGATGTAAAAGGTGGGAACTTTTCAAGTTGTCAATGTGGAGACAGCTCATTGGTGAATTGGGTAATTCGGTTAAATACTCTAAACACCGGAGCTAAGACTCCTCCCAACAGTGACATTTACAGAAGCATCAGTTTGTGCCACATCTGCATCACGTCAGCTTTTTTTCAAAACTGACACAAACTGACACTTCACTCTCCACAGTAACATCAATTCTCTTTTTTTCAGGGCCCCACACACTAATGTCTTTTTTTATTTAATACACAAACTTAAATAAACCAATATTCATTAAAATTAAAAACATTACATTATATAAAATAAAACATTACAAATCCTAAAAAAAATACATTTATTAAAAAGAAAATACAACTAGCTAACGCGATCGGAAATTTGGTGGGAGGCTCGCAATGTGTTCGATGAGAGCTTTGCGAAGTCGATGATGCACGGCACTGTCACGTAATTCCTTATCCATACGTATGTGCGTTTCAACCCTTTCTGTAACATCCTCTCTTCTGATCCGGTAATTTCTAATTTAAATTGATATATTTAATTGTATTAGAAATATTTGATATTAATTGTTTTATTGCGAAACTTAGTTAAATAAGTCTCAGAACTTATTGTGAATAGTAAATTGTTGATCGCTGTAATTTACTATAGTTGACGGTAGAATAAAATAAGTTTCTCGCAAATGATTTTTAGGTTCCTGACAATAGATTGAAAGGGGACTAGTTTTAAGTGGATGCGGGTCGGTGTAAAGATTATAGGCCGACCTATACGTAACTTTCCCTTTTAGGAAAGTTCCTCACCTTCCTTTTTAGAAACCATCAAGAAACTTTAAAACCTAGAAACCATATAACTAAGATTGAAACCAAATCAGTTAGAAGTTAATTGAAGCTGAATTTGAGCTAGTTAATCATCTTCCTAACTACACCTTCTTGATTGTAAGTAAGTTGAATTTTTATGATTATGTTTAAAGTTGCAAGTGTTTGATTGTTATGTAAATCAAAATTGGAAAAGTTGATTTCAATGTTAGGAAATGGTTATTTGATGTTACTGAACGTTATAGTTGGTACTAGTGATGCCAAAATGATCCTAGAAACTGATTTGGTAAGTTTTGACATGAATTTTCGGGTTTGGTTTCTTGCTGGGCGATGGGTGCTGGAAGAAGGGTAGAAGCCGGCGGCTTGTACCCTATGCCGGCGGCTTGTACCCTTAGCCGGCGGCTTCATGGTGAAGTCTGGGTAGCCGACGGTTAGAACACTTAGCCGGCGGTTTCGAACCCAAACCCGGTTGCTTCGTTGACCTAGACGACGGCTAAAATATGCTTTAAAACACAACTTGGTTCTGATCACTCAAAATGTAATTTAACCGGCGGCTAGACCTGGTGAGCCGGCGGTTAGTGTATGGAAGCCGGCGGCTTCATAGTGAAGCCGGCGGCTTGAATGGGTTTCAGCATGTTTTGTTTTAAGCTTTTAGGACATGTTTTCATTATTGGTATAAATAGTAAATTGGTTGATTAAGTAATGTATTCCTTCTAACTTGTTAATTGCAATATGACTTGCACTTATTGTAAGTTAGTACATGATAATTGTTATATTGTAAATACTAATATATAATTAGGAACTTGAAATTTGTAATGTTGATTGTATTAAGTTCCTAATGCTTTGAATTGATGTAAGTTAAGTGTTTATGATCCTGATTCCTAACTTATACCTGATTGTTGATTCTCATATCATCGAAGGGCTCAGCGAGATAAGACAGCTGAGTAAGTGAAACGAGATAATCAGGTGAGTGGATTTGAAACTCACAGTTTGATTTGGTTTTGTCAGTTTGATTTCAATCAGTAATTATAGGATTACTATTGATAGAATGTTAACTTTGGGATGATATGCCATTTGATTGGTGGTTTAATTAGCCTGTGTGCTTGATTGATGAATCCAGAGGTCAACTTGATTGTTAGTTGGACTTGATTGCTAATGTTAGTCAACATAGGGTTGCGTACATGTGTTGATGGAGATTAGCATTTAGTTAACGCTTGATCACTGTTTTGGCCTACAGTTGATTTAAGTGTTCTGATGGGGCCACCCGGCACAGGGTCCTTAGGAACCACAGTTCCTCTTGACGATATTTGTTACATTATTGGTTGTGAACAAATTGCGAGCTAAATTGAATTGTAATTGATTATTCATTCACTTAGCTTCGTGCTAATCCCTCAAATTACTTCCTGCAGGTTATGTTTACTTTGTGGGTAGTCAGGAAGGACGTTTTGATGCTGGAAATGTTTGAAACTTGCAACTCTGATCCAGTTTGTTATAAACAATGTTTTGTAGTATATAATGCCCCGGTTTGTAAACAAGTTAACTGTGTTTGATTTAGTAGTAAACAGATTGTATAAAAATGTTTGCGAAAAATTCTATCAGAAATCTAATAATATATGTATTGTAAGTATACGCTTCCGTGAACCTTAATATTATATTGTGAGGTTAAATGAGGGGTGTTATAAGTTGGTATCAGAGCAATAGTTTGGGTGAATTGAACATGATAGAATGTTCAATCCTAAACTTTAATTGTGTTGTGTCAAACATTCTTGGGAATGGGATTATGTACTGAATGTGAATCGGTTAGTAGGATAGGTGCTAACGATTAACGATTTGTGAGTTGTTGTTGTGTTTACAGACATGGCGGATAACGAGCAACCACCTTTTAACCCTAATAATGCCTCAAGACCTGAAGTTCATGCTGAGATTCACGATGACCAGACTGGGCATGCTGGTACTTCTTTTTATGCTAGAGATGAATTAGACAGAGATGAGTATCTACTTCATTTGGAAGAGGAAAATCAAGCACTTAGAAGGTATAAGCAACAAAAAGAGGCTGAATCGTCTCATCCTGTGTTTGGTATGATTTCACCGTCAAAACAAAAGGTGTGTTCTTTTAAAACCTTTACGAGCAGTAACCCGTCTGTGTATTCTGGTAGTACAAATCCTTCTGTAACTCTAGATTGGTTGAGAGATGTGGAAAAGAAATTTGAAGTCTGTCAATGTGAGGAAGAATTAAAAGTTCCATATGCAACTCAACTTTTAAAAGGAGCAGCTATGAATTGGTGGGATTCGATTACTTCTGTGTTATCTCCTTTTCAGAAAGCATCTATCCGAAGGTCTGATTTTCGTAATGAAGTTTGTAAACAGTATTGTTCAAACTATGATATAGCTCGAATTAGAAATAAGTTTATGGATTTGCATCTAACTGATAACATGTCAATGGATGATTTGATAAATCAGTTTACAGAGAAACTCAGGTTTGTTCAGCAGTGGGTTCCTGATGAGAGAACTCAAATAGAACAGTTTGTGGGTACCTTACCTAATCATTATCTAACTTCAGTGAGATTAGCAGGTTCTCTTTCTCAAGCCTTTATGTTAGCCCAATCAGTTGACAGTGATTTGAAACCTCAACAAGCACCAAGTAAAGAAATGGTTTCTCAGAAATCTAGGAGTGAATCTTCGGGTAAAGGTAAGCAACGATGGCAAGGAAATCAACAGGGGTAAGAAACAAGAAAGTCGTGGTGGTACTTCTGATCGTCCCAATTGGTGTATTAAATGCAGAGCTAGACATTTTGGGCCGTGTACTGTGCAAACCACTAGATGTGTGAAATGTGGTGTGATTGGGCATGAAGCCAAAGATTGTGTGTTTCCTACTTATGTGTGTTGGAATTGTCATAAGGAAGGTCATCGTGCAAATCAGTGTTCTGAGGCTAAGAGACAGGGTTCTGGGTCGGTTGTTGGTTCGTCATCTTCCGGTCAGAAGCGGAAGAATCTGCCATCTGCAGTTAGTAAGGCTTTTCAGATGACAGTTGATGAAGCTGTCCATACAGATGATGTTATCACGGGTACTTTTCTTGTAAATTCTGTACCAGCTCGTGTTTTGTTTGATTCTGGTGCAAATTGTTCATTTGTATCTATGTGTTTCTGTGATAAGTTGAAAATGATGCCTACTGTGATTACAAACCCAGTTGAAGTAGAAATAGCTAGTGGCAAATCAGTTCATGTTACCACCTTGGTAATTGGAGCTAGTATTATGATAGATGGTCAGACTTTCCCAATTTCATTTTCGTTGATGCCGATTGCTAGTTTTGATGTGATTATTGGCATGGATAAGTTAAGTCAGTGTAAAGCAAGTATAGATTGCCACAATAAGCTGATTAGAATCCTAATTTCTGATGAGTCATATGTAGTGGCTCGAGGAGAAAGGGATGGTGGGTGTTTACCTTTGATTAGTATGCTGAAAGCTAGGAAATCTTTGTCCAAAGGCTGTGAATCGTACCTAGCTTATGTGATTGATACTAAGGTAGAAAAGAAATCTCCTTCTGATGTTCCGGTTGTTTCTGAGTATCCAGAAGTGTTCCCTGATGAATTACCTGGATTACCACCAGTTAGGGAAGTTGAATATCAGATTGATCTTGTTCCTGGTTCGTCGTCGGTAGCCAAAGCTCCCTATAGATTAGCTCCTTCTGAAATGCGTGAAATGATGAATCAGATACAGGAGTTGTTAGATAAAGGATTCATTAGACCTAGTTCTTCTCCCTGGGGTGCACCAGTGTTGTTTGTGAAAAAGAAAGATGGGTCTTTCCGAATGTGCATTGATTATAGGGAACTGAATAAACGAACAGTGAAGAATAAGTATCCTCTGCCCAGAATAGATGATTTGTTTGATCAGTTGCAGGGAGCTTCATTTTATTCTAAAATTGATTTAAGGTCTGGTTATCATCAAGTTCGTGTTTGTGAACGTGATATTCCTAAAACTGCATTTCATACCAGGTATGGTCATTTTGAATTCCTGGTTATGCCTTTTGGTTTAACAAATGCTCCAACAGTTTTTATGGATTTGATGAACCGTGTATGTCGACCTTTTCTTGATAAATTTGTGATTGTATTTATCGATGATATTCTAGTATATTCTAAATCCGAATCAGAGCATGAAATGCATTTGAGGTTAGTGTTGGAAACCTTGAAAAAAGAACAATTGTATGCTAAGTTTTCTAAATGTGAATTCTGGATTCGGGAGGTACAATTTTTGGGTCATATTATCGGTAATGATGGTGTTAAAGTTGATCCTTCGAAAATTGAAGCTGTAATGAATTGGAAAGCTCCAAAATCTGCTTCAGAAATAAAGAGTTTTCTTGGTTTGGCGGGTTATTACCGGAAGTTTATAAAGGATTTTTCTAAAATTGCCGGTTCATTAACTAAATTGACCCGTAAAGATGAAAAATTTGTGTGGACTGAACAACAGGAAACAGCTTTTCAGACTCTGAAACAGTTGTTATGTCAGGCTCCTGTGTTAGCATTGCCAGATGGGTCCGATGATTTTGTTGTTTACTGTGATGCATCTATTGCTGGTTTGGGTTGTGTCTTGATGCAGCGAGGCCGTGTTATTGCTTATGCTTCTCGTCAGCTCAAACCTCATGAAAGAAATTATCCTACCCATGATTTAGAGCTTGCAGCTGTTGTATTTGCTTTGAAAATCTGGAGACATTACTTGTATGGTACCAAATGTGTTATTTGTACAGATCACAAAAGTCTTCAGAATATGTTTTCACAGAAAGAATTGAAAATGCGTCAGAGGCGATGGTTAGAGTTAATCAAAGATTATGATTGTGAAATTAAATACCATCCAGGGAAAGCCAATGTGGTTGCTGATGCTTTAAGCCGTAAGGTAACTTCTGATCGAGTTTATTTTATGCGTTTAGAAGTTTCTTCTGATTTGGTGGGTCAGATAAAAGCTGTACAGTTAGAGGCTTCGTTAGATCATAACTTGAAATCTGAAATTATGTTGAGTCGAAAGGAATTGTTATTAGATGATTCGAGAGGATTAAAAACCTTTCAGTCTCGTGTTTGGATTCCTTTGTTTGGTGGTCTTCGGGATGTTATTCTGAATGAAGCCCATAAATCCAGAATGTCTGTACATCCTGGAAGTACGAAAATGTATAATGACTTGAAACCTTTATATTGGTGGCCTACAATGAAAATGGATGTAGCAAGGTTTGTTAGTTCTTGTCATATTTGTTCTCAAGTTAAAGCTGAACACCAGAAGCCGTATGGGTCGTTGAAACAGCTTGAGATTCCAGAATGGAAGTGGGAACATTTAACTATGGATTTTGTAACCAAGTTACCTCGAACTACCCGAGGAAATGATATGGTTTGGGTCATTGTGGATCGATTGACTAAGAGTGCACATTTCCTAGCTACTAGTGAGACTGCATCTCTGAGTAAACTGGCACAGTTATATGTGAATGAGATCATTTCGCGGCATGGTATTCCTTTATCGATTGTATCTGATAGAGATTTGAGGTTTGTATCTCATTTTTGGCAAAGCTTACAGCATGAGTTGGGTACCAGAGTGAATCTCAGTATAGCTTATCATCCTCAAACAGATGGTCAGTCAGAACGTACGATTCAAACATTGGAGGATATGTTAAGAGCTTGTATTCTGGAGTATGGTGGTGCATGGGATTCCCATTTACCATTGGTTGAGTTTGCTTATAATAACTCATATCATTCTAGTATTGGTATACCTCCATATGAGATGCTTTATGGTCGCCGTTGTAGAACTCCAACTTGTTGGTTAGAAGCTGGGGAGAAACAGTTTGCAGGCCCAGATATTGTTCAGATGACAGCTGATAAAGTGGCAGTTGCTCGTGAAAAGTTGAAAGCTGCACGTGACAGACAGAAACAATATGTTGATCCTAAACGTCGACATGTTACTTTTGTTGAAGGTGAACTTGTTTATCTGAAAGTTTCGCCTTGGAAGGGAGTAATTCGGTTTGGGAAACGTGGCAAGTTAGCTCCTTGATATATTGGACCGTTTAGAATTCGTCAAATTGTTAATGATCAGTTTGTTACACTTGAGCTTCCTCCAGAGCTTGCTAGTATTCATGACACGTTTAACATTTGTTATTTGAGGAAATGTAACGTTGAAGACCAGTCTCAGATTCTTCCTTTAAAAGATTTGAAAGTCGATCAGAGTCAGAGGTTAGTTGAAGAACCAGTTGAACTTCTTGACAGAAAAGTTACTAAGCTTAGGAAGAAACAGATTCCCATGGTGTTGGTAAAGTGGAAACATAGTTTAGGTTCAAACCTAACTTGGGAAACCGAGAACAGTATGAGATCCAGATATCCTGGATTGTTTAATCATGATGAGATTTCGGGGACGAAATCTTCTTAAGTGGGGTGGATTTGTAAAATCCTCTCTTCTGATCCGGTAATTTCTAATTTAAATTGATATATTTAATTGTATTAGAAATTATTTGATATTAATTGTTTTATTGCGAAACTTAGTTAAATAAGTCTCAGAACTTATTGTGAATAGTAAATTGTTGATCGCTGTAATTTACTATAGTTGACGGTAGAATAAAATAAGTTTCTCGCAAATGATATTTAGGTTCCTGACAATAGATTGAAAGGGGACTAGTTTTAAGTGGATGCGGGTCGGTGTAAAGATTATAGGCCGACCTATATGTAACTTTCCCTTTTAGGAAAGTTCCTCACCTTCCTTTTTAGAAACCATCAAGAAACTTTAAAACCTAGAAACCATATAACTAAGATTGAAACCAAATCAGTTAGAAGTTAATTGAAGCTGAATTTGAGCTAGTTAATCATCTTCCTAACTACACCTTCTTGATTGTAAGTAAGTTGAATTTTTATGATTATGTTTAAAGTTGCAAGTGTTTGATTGTTATGTAAATCAAAATTGGAAAAGTTGATTTCAATGTTAGGAAATGGTTATTTGATATTACTGAATGTTATAGTTGGTATTAGTAATGCCAAAATGATCCTAGAAACTGATTTGGTAAGTTTTGACATGAATTTTCAGGTTTGGTTTCTTGCTGGGCGATGGGTGCTGGAAGAAGGGTAGAAGCCGGCGGCTTGTACCCTTAGCCGGCGGCTTCATGGTGAAGTCTGGGTAGCCGGCGGTTAGAACACTTAGCCGCCGGTTTCGAACCCAAACCCGGTTGCTTCGTTGACCTAGACGACGGCTAAAATATGCTTTAAAACGCAACTTGGTTCTGATCACTCAAAATGTAATTTAACCGGCGGCTAGACCTGGTGAGCCGGCGGTTAGTGTATGGAAGCCGGCGGCTTCATAGTGAAGCCGGCGGCTTGAATGGGTTTCAGCATGTTTTGTTTTAAGCTTTTAGGACATGTTTTCATTATTGGTATAAATAGTAAATTGGTTGATTAAGTCATGTATTCTTTCTAACTTGTTAATTGCAATATGACTTGCACTTATTGTAAGTTAGTACATGATAATTGTTATATTGTAAATACTAATATATAATTAGGAACTTGAAATTTGTAATGTTGATTGTATTAAGTTCCTAATGTTTTGAATTGATGTAAGTTAAGTGTTTATGATCCTGATTCCTAACTTATACCTGATTGTTGATTCTCATATCATCAAAGGGCTCAGCGAGATAAGACAACTGAGTAAGTGAAACGAGATAATCAGGTGAGTGGATATGAAACTCACAGTTTGATTTGGTTTTGTCAGTTTGATTTCAATCAGTAATTATAGGATTACTATTGATAGACTGTTAACTTTGGGATGATATGCCATTTGATTGGTGGTTTAATTAGCCTGTGTGCTTGATTGATGAATCCAGAGGTCAACTTGATTGTTAGTTGGACTTGATTGCTAATGTTGGTCAACACAGGGTTGCGTACATGTGTTGATGGAGATTAGCATTTAGTTAACGGTTGATCACTGTTTTGGCCTACAGTTGATTTAAGTGTTCTGATGGGGCCACCCGGCACAGGGTCCTTAGGAACCACCGTTCCTCTTGACGATATTTGTTACATTATTGATTGTGAACAAATTGCGAGCTAAATTGAATTGTAATTGATTACTCATTCACTTAGCTTCGTGCTAATTCCTCAAATTACTTCCTGCAGGGTATGTTTACTTTGTGGGTAGTCAGGAAGGACGTTTTGATGCTGGGAATGTTTGAAACTTGCAACTCTGCAGGTTATGTTTACTTTGTGGGTAGTCAGAAAGTAAGACTAAATCTTCCATGTGCATATATACGTGGAGATTCTTGTATATCCATATCTAACCATATCTATCCATATCTTAGATATGCATTCCTAAAAGATTCCATCAAGTTGCATAACATCTTAAACATATCTTTGTAATGATTATTTGATCGCAGGCCCTTTCTATAAATAGAAGCATCAAACTGATTCAACAGGGCACCCAATTCTCATATCTTTCTCCCTGTATATACACTACATACATACACACCCAAGTGTAAGTTGTATATTCTTAACTACTAATCATATTCTTATGTAGTACTCATAAGAAATAATATTCATCCTAATGACACTAATACACTCACGACTATCAAGGGAAGTTGCTCGGCTCCAGTTCTGGATATGTGGCGTAAAACCGATTACATTAATATGTGATGTGAGTTACCAATAGGGAATCGCCACCCGAGACAACATTATCCTTTCATCCCTTATTCGTACTAACAACAACATCTCTTCCATCTTGAGTGATACAAGCATAAACAGGTTTAGTTGTTCGGTCATAATGACCGGTAGCCCGGTGATCATGACCCATAACTCGAGCCCGTGACTCTACGTATCATCAATTGGCGCCATCCATGGGACCCAAAAACTATTGTTTCGTATTCTCACCCTCTTCTATCATCAAGCCATCGTCAATTTTGGTCTTAATTCATGTGGTTATGGTAAAAAGATGACAATATATCATATCTAAGACTCAACACTCGAAATTAAGGTACAAATATATACTCCACTATATATTCGATTTAATCTGAGTATCATACATCTATGATGATCAGTTATCATAGAACTCCTCTTTCTAATTTTGGTTGGATCATTTTTCAAAATTATTTTTCGGGTTTTAATGTTTATGCAAGACCTCGGAAATTCTTATTGTAAAATGTTTATAAGAAACCCAGGTACAAAAAATAAATAAATAAATAAATAAAAATTGTTCTTCACAAAAAGGAAATGATTAAGCAATATACAACATAGTTGTATGTACGTAGAAAATCCAAGAATACTGTTCGGGTCCTAATGGATTGTCTTGGGGTTCTTATGAAATGAATTAAATGATCAAATGAAGAAACATTATATGACATTATAATGAGATCAATGCTTTAGAACAAAGAATAGAGAAGAAACAGAGGACTATTCATTCTAAGAATACTACTTTTATATAATTGAACCACCACTGATGATCCTTGATGGATCCATGGTATGGATCATTAATAAGATGATGCATATACCATGAGTAATACGATATAAAACCACATGTGTCTCGAAGATCACCAGGGACGAAAACTTGAAAATACGTTAACAGGTCATTTAGGACATCTATTTCTGACTATTGTTGAAAAACAAGTCATGGTCTGTTATGACTCACTTTGTTCGAGTTATGTTCATGCTGCGCTATACATACTTGCATAGCCAAGAGCAAAGGTATGATCTCTCATTTTCCTTTTCTTAAATTTTAAAGGTAGTTGCAACTTGTGTACAAACATATTTGCGCTAGGTACAAACATAATAAGCTCTAGTGTCATCATTGTCTTGGACATCCACCGTCACTCTGAAATAGATCGAGCTTGCTCAGGCCACGCTCAAAGAACCTAGAGTAATCCGCTTAAAAATACAACAGAATGTTGTAAACTCTATAACCTTTCAATTTCGTCTCAAACTAATGGCCTGATGCCCGTCCGAGCTAAACACCCATTATTCCTTTGACGGGCTAAACCATTTTCAAAAAAACAACTCAGTTGATTACTACATAATTCGATTTTAATTAAGCTTCTAAAAAAAAAACCACGGTCATCAATCCTTGCATCAGTTAAAGAATCATATTACTACATGTGTTCATATATAATCAATTTGACCTGGTTATTTGATTGAGGTGTTGGACAACCAGAATATGGCGCCTGCAGTAATGGTCAGTTCGATTATGTGGTTCGATCATTCGATCCCCTTTTAGCAAGATAAGAACGCAAACACATTGCCGGTGTTGTCGCTAGTTATCCAATTTTAATGATGGTAAATTTTGACCATGTCAACTACTGTCTGGCATGCTTTGATCAACGCCACAATTTGGCTTAGTCTACTTTGGACCTACATATCCAAATGATATGATCTAGCTAAGACGACATGAGAAACCCGTATTGCTCTCCTCTTGAATCAATCCATAGGATTGAATAGACAATTAATGGTAAGTATTTCATGCTTAATTAATAACTATAGTGTGAGGTAAATGAGTAACAAACACCCATTAAACACGGGAGAACCTTCATCAGAGACCGTCCGTGAAGGCCTCTAAAGTTATGATTCGCTGGCTTAATATCCAGTAAGGTACTAATCGTTTCTACAATTTAATCTGGTATATATCTTCTTTCTCGCTTGATGAAATTTCTTTTAAGTATTCCTTATTGATCTTATGAGATGGATGCATGGCTTCTCCAAGATCTTCATTAGTAGGAATAGTTAAATTCTAAACCTAAATTTGTTGCAATATTGAACCATGATGCATGCAACAAAAAAGACAATATAACAATATAAGACCTTTTTAGAATTCTGAAGGTAAACAAAAACCCATTAGTAAGTTCTCTTACCAAAGCGGGATGTGCTATTTATTCATGCATATTTATAAGTCTTACTTGTTTTTTAGAAAAACGAAAAACAAAGTGCCTATCATAGTCGATCTCTTATTTTAATTTTTCATAAAAAAAAAAAGGAAAACAATGCTGATCTAAGTGATCTTAGCTAATATCGTTATTACTATTGTACTTACATGCTGACCATTCGTGATGATCGAATTTATGAAGTTAGAAAGGCGGAATAGTTCAATATATATTTATCAAATTGGTTTTGACCATATTATAAGCCAATTGAAAAAGGGTTTATATGGCATGAATCTATAAGCGACTCAACACCACATGGTTATTCAACCATAGATTTGAATGTTCAAGGATATCGTCATATTGTATTCGTTCTCACAAATAATGAATGATCTAACAAGTTTAAAGCACGACGTGGTATATTTTCTCCATGTTATACTCTATACTCCAAGTTATATGCTACATGATAACGCAGCTAAAGAGAGAGCAAACAAATTACACACAACTGCAAGTCCATTCCAGAGACTCACAATCATATCATGCATAACCAGATCAAATATCTCCATAGATGTGAAATATATCAAGCAAAGTGGCAAATCCACTTCAAAGTCATGAAATTATATCATGCAAAGCGGTAATTACGCACTAAAGACGAGAAAACTCATCTTGCACAAGCAAAAAGAATGCTTCAAAGCGTGAAATAGATTACGCAAAGGGGTGAAACTGCTCGAATGAAGCGAAACTCCAAATTGCAAAGTGACATGACCGCTTTCTTGACAATTATCCTGCCATTAAAGGGAAGAAAAAGCTCTAGATAGCTAAAGTTGTACGTACATAACCGAAGTGCCGTATTCATAGTTACAACATCATCTTGCGATGAAAAATATATGAAGCTGTTAATAGCTCTCATGTAAAGCTTAAGACATATAAAATCAATACAATCATGATAAAAAAAAATGATCGGCCTCACCCATTACAGGGTAAAGTGCTACGAAAAGACAAACAAACAAAAACTTAAAAATAGTCGTACCAAAATATTTGTTCCAATACATTTGATATATTTTCTCGCAATTGATGGATAAAATGGGTTAGTACCTCAAACCACATCACCCTTTGGGTAATAATAGAATCCGAACAACTCATAACTATGGCTTCGGCCTATGGATTCGTATAGAGTAGGTATATAACGCATATTATGGTTTGACAAAAGGCCATCTGTCGTTTATAAGTGTGAAAATTATATATTTAGACCAAATTCTGAAGACCATGCATGCCATCAACTCTTGCCACACATGGTCTTGGGGACTCAATGGTTACACACATTAATTACAGTGCAACTGGTATACAACTCTCCCTTACAATTATAAACTCTCAAAAGTCAAATGGTAAATCATCGTTATACATGCTCTTGTACAATTAAATATTTAATGTATACGCAAACATAAACCACGAGCATCAAAACAGTTTACAGTTATCAACAACAAGCTATAATATGTAAACAAACATATATATGGCAACTTTTATACTAAACCTTTTAGTAAAGATAGTTTCTTTATTACTATAAGCATATGGCAACTTTTATATGAAGACCACCCATCCATGGCATAAACATGACTACATCTTGATAGTACTACACAAAAGAACGCTTAGTAGTTAATAATCAATTAGACCACTTATTTACTTGCAGCGAGTTACACATGCAACATCTTCTGTAATTACTCATCTCTCACTTCTAAAAATCCTTGTTGAAATCTTTGACTACTCTAGTGGTTTGAACCCTCTTTCAAGTGCAACTACAGCAACTCTATTCCTCTCTCAACAACGTATCTTATACAAGTTTGCGTGTGAACCTCAGCTACACCATGTAAATCGAAAGAAATCACATATTCACCATCACATCATCACTTGTGTTATCTCGAGAACTATTGAAAATTATTCTTTAAGTGAATGGTTACGTACTATTGATTACTTCACCATCATTGTTAGTTTCATAATCCAACACCGTCTCACACGAAGGCACAATTGCTATATTTATCAATGGGAAATATTCCTCTTAGCTCATTCATTGGGTTCATGCGTACTAAGTGGTCCACAACTCTCACTAAATTGACTATGATTTCTTCAAGGCTTCAAGCTAGTTAATTCTGGCTTGTGACTTAAAATCTTTGCATGCTTTCAAGACTAAAATATTTTTTCCTTAAACACTACCGTCAATTATAATACATAACACCAACAATGACAAATACATAATAATCAAAAAGTACAAGATACAAAAACACAAAACTTGTTATAGTCTACACATGCTACATCTTCAATTTACATGCATAGACTGGAGGGCTTAATGGGATTACTCATAAACTAGAAAGATTAAATATATATATATATATATATATATATATATATATATATATATATATATATATATATATATATATATATATATATATATGTGATTAAATAAAAGAAAGTAAGACTAAATCTTCCATGTGCATATATACGTGGAGATTCTTGCATATCCATATCTAACCATATCTATCCATATCTTAGATATGCCTTCCTAAAAGATTCCATCAAGTTGCATAACATCTTAAACATATCTTTGTAATGATTGTTTGATCGCAGGCCCTTTCTATAAATAGAAGCATCAAACTGATTCAACAGGGCACCCAATTCTCATATCTTTCTCCCTGTATATACACTACATACATACACACCCAAGTGTAAGTTGTATATTCTTAACTACTAATCATATTCTTATGTAGTACTCATAAGAAATAATATTCATCCTAATGAGACTAATACACTCACGACTATCAAGGGAAGTTGCTCGGCTCCAGTTCTGGATATGTGGCGTAAAACCGATTACATTAATATGTGATGTGAGTTACCAATAGGGAATCGCCACCCGAGACAACATTATCCTTTCATCCCTTATCCGTACTAACAACAACATCTCTTCCATCTTGAGTGATACAAGCATAAATAGGTTTAGTTGTTCAGTCATAATGACCGGTAGCCCGGTGATCATGACCCATAACTCGAGCATGTGACTCTACGTATCATCATGAACAAATTGCGAGCTAAATTGAATTGTAGTTGATTATTCATTCACTTAGCTTCGTGCTAATCCCTCAAATTACTTCCTGCAGGTTATGTTTACTTTGTGGGTAGTCAGGAAGGACGTTTTGATGCTGGGAATGTTTGAAACTTGCAACTCTGATCCAGTTTGTTATAAACAATGTTTTGTAGTATATAATGCCCCGGTTTGTAAACAAGTTAACTGTGTTTGGTTTAGTAGTAAACAGATTGTATAAAAAATGTTTGCAAAAATTTCTATCAGAAATCTTGTAACACCCCCAAATTTAGCGAGTTGCGGAAGCATACATTGGGTGTTACTAATCAATATACAAAGCACAAGATATATAGCAAACGACCTCTAAATGAGACGTTTGTAAAATAGTTACATTTCATAATTTGAATCGTTTGAAAACCATAGGTTTTCGTACACAAAAATATGTAAGCCTAGAGTCCGCGTATGTGGCGGGAGATTCTATTACATAACCATAGTTACAAAAGATAATGCCAAAGAATCTCCGTTAAATGCAGTTTGGAAATCATGCGACTCTAGCTAGTAATCCTGGAGTGATCCTACTCCGTAAGTGTACCTGAGAATACATGCTAAAAAGGGTCAACCAAACGGTTGGTGAATCTCACAGGTTTATCAGTAAATAATCAGTTTGAACACAAGATTTCATCAGTAGTACCCGTAGGCGTATATCAAGTATTTGCACATCTCGCAAAAGTAAAGTAATCACGTTATACCGTTGCCATGAGGCTCATAATCGAAGCTTAACCCGTAAATAATCAGTTGCTCCCGTGACATGCTCATAAATGAGCAAGCATAAGTAACGAAATAATAGTCGCCCGTTTATACGTAACGGTTCGTGGTAGCGC
The DNA here is from genome assembly GCA_949592205.1 of Helichrysum umbraculigerum. Lineage (NCBI taxonomy): Eukaryota > Viridiplantae > Streptophyta > Magnoliopsida > Asterales > Asteraceae > Helichrysum > Helichrysum umbraculigerum. The sequence continues at coordinate 324,538,312 of CATIUR010000001.1, read as the reverse complement.
TACTACCCCGGGCGGGGAGGGTCATTTCCCTAATGGATCCATTAACTACTGTTCGCGCTTAAGTACATAACTAACGATATATGATGGAGAGACTTCAGTAAATAGTAAGTAACTCATGCAATTCCGTTTGGTATAGTAAACAGTTTAGTACTTGTGTTCAAGAAAATCAGTAGCATGCATCTCCCCCAATAAGTTAAAACAGTAAAAGTGGGGCCGTAAGACTCACCTGAGTCAAGCAGTGGTAAATAGCAAGTAGTAGTAAAGCAAGTAGGTTCTCCGAACCCGTGACCTTCTAGTGCCTAAACACGTAAGGTTAAGTAAGTAGATGTCTCGCAAGACCATCTAGGCTAGTTGTTCATACAACCCGTTGTGTTTAAATGTTGGTTTGTTCGCGTTCGTAACAAAGTATACGGCCCGTTGGTGATTTGTTATAATTAAAGTTTATCATTCAATACGCAAATTAAAGTAATTGTAATAGGAAAGTATGTTTTATTATGATTGTTAGGTCGTATCGTATAAGGATTTGAGGTTGTAAAAGTTCGACACTTAGTGAAAATGTGAGTTTTCAAGGTTCTGGTTTGTGCGACGTAGCATGCGACGTTGCAAGCGACGTAAGGTGCGATGTAGGCAGGTACGTCGCATGATGCGACCTTCGCAAATCAATGCGACGTAGGGGGCGACGTCGCTAATGCGACGTTGGTTCGGTTTGCGACGTTAAAGTCTACGTCGCTACGTGCGACGTCCGCAAGTTAATGCGACATAATCGGCTGCGTCGCTAGTGCGACGTTGAGGTTTTTGTGCGACGTAGGTCGCGACGTCGCAGAGGCCCCTGGCCAGGTGCGACGTAGCGGTCTGTTGGCTGGAAAATGTGCCGAAAATGAGTTTTCCGGTTTCCGTTCGGTCCAAATCTTTTACCCAACCCTTATATGAACATAATAAGCCTATTTAAACTACAAACTAGTAAAAATGATCAAAAACGAGAGATGTCGGGATTTGTCGGAAACTTACAAAGTGTCGGATGGAAAATCCGAAAAGATAGGAATATAGATCGTGTTGCCGTGGTCACTTTTCTCCAAACGAGTGGTATGATTCGGCGATATTTCGTGGTGTTATTTTGCCATTTTGTGTGATGAATGTGGTTTGGTGATTGAGAGTAAAAGAAAGAGAGAGAGAGAGAGAATAGATGTCCACGACACTTAAATTGTCATTACTTGTATTGGTAGCCCGAAAGACTACCATTTGAATTGTTTGTCTAACTTAATGTCCAAATTACCCCGATTTGGTTGATTGTTTTATTACAAGTTACAACGACTTGTTTGAATAAGTTGATACAAGTTACAACGACTTGTTTGATTGAATTGTCTAAGTTACTATGACTTAGTTGATTTAATTGTGTATTTGAAAATGTGTACGGCCCGTTGGTGACGGTTGTAACGATAGTTCTAAAATGTTATTATATTGTTGCTACAGTGAATTGCTACAGTAAAATTTGACTTTGAAAATTTTGAGGTTTGAAGATTCTGTTTTGTGCGACGTAGCCTGCGACATTGGGTGCGACGTCGCAGATCCGGACTGCGACGTTGGGCACGGCGTCGCTATGTGCGACTTTTGCAATTTAATGCGACGTTGTACGTGGCGTCGCTATAGGCGACGTAGTTGATTTCTGCGACGTAAGGGTCTGCGTCGCTAAGTGCGACGTTGGGGGTATAGTGCGACGTAGGTCGCTGCGTCGCATTTGCTCCAGGCCAAATGCGACGTACGGGGTCTGATCGGAATTTCAACTTCAAAAACGCATTTTCCGGCCATCGATCGGCCTAATATTTTTACCCAACCCATTTTAGGACATTACAAGGTTATACAAACAACTCAAATGGTAGTCTTTCGGGCTACCAATACAAGTAATGACAATTTAAGTGTCGTGGACACATTCAGGTTTCAAGCCTTTGGACACCAACTCACAGCTAATTACTTCAAGTTTATTAAGTTAAACACTTCAAGAACCAGGTGAGTTTCATAGCCCCATTTTCACTGCTTTACAACTAGGGGTGTGATATTACTACTCGATTTTGTTTTACAAGTAGAACGCAAGTGCCAAACTTCAAATACTACATGAGTTTCAAGCTAATCAATTTAAAGTCCTCCATAAGCATAGTCTCTAGTATTTATAGCGTGAATGTTAGTATATGATATCATATGGGATTGACAATCCTCATCCGGGTTAGCACGCACTAACCGGTCAAACGGATGTATTAGCATTTGGGAAGACGAGTGTTGATTAGGCACTCGTAGGAGGCATTTCAAGTTAGGTTTCCTTAAGTGGGCCTGACAAATCAAGTTAAGCTCAGACTATGTGCTCATGGACAGTATAACTTTTATCTTGCTTAATTGCATTTTAAATTCAATATAAATCTTGCGGTTCTTACAACTATACATTGACATACAAACCTGTGAGCTCACCAGCGTTTTCGCTGACCCATTTTAGTATTTATCACAGGTACATTGGGTGTTACTAATCAATATACAAAGCACAAGATATATAGCAAACGACCTCTAAATGAGACGTTTGTAAAATAGTTACATTTAATAATTTGAATCGTTTGAAAACCGTAGGTTTTCGTACACAAAAATATGTAAGCCTAGAGTCCGCGTATGTGGCGGGAGATTCTATTACATAACCATAGTTACAAAAGATAATGCCAAAGAATCTCCGTTAAATGCAGTTTGGAAATCATGCGACTCTAGCTAGTAATCCTGGAGTGATCCTACTCCGTAAGTGTACCTGAGAATACATGCTAAAAAGGGTCAACCAAACGGTTGGTGAATCTCACAGGTTTATCAGTAAATAATCAGTTTGAACACAAGATTTCATCAGTAGTACCCGTAGGCGTATATCAAGTATTTGCACATCTCGCAAAAGTAAAGTAATCACGTTATACCGTTGCCATGAGGCTCATAATCGAAGCTTAACCCGTAAATAATCAGTTGCTCCCGTGACATGCTCATAAATGAGCAAGCATAAGTAACGAAATAATAGTCGCCCGTTTATACGTAACGGTTCGTGGTAGCGCTACTACCCCGGGCGGGGAGGGTCATTTCCCTAATGGATCCATTAACTACTGTTCGCGCTTAAGTACATAACTAACGATATATGATGGAGAGACTTCAGTAAATAGTAAGTAACTCATGCAATTCCGTTTGGTATAGTAAACAGTTTAGTACTTGTGTTCAAGAAAATCAGTAGCATGCATCTCCCCCAATAAGTTAAAACAGTAAAAGTGGGGCCGTAAGACTCACCTGAGTCAAGCAGTGGTAAATAGCAAGTAGTAGTAAAGCAAGTAGGTTCTCCGAACCCGTGACCTTCTAGTGCCTAAACACGTAAGGTTAAGTAAGTAGATGTCTCGCAAGACCATCTAGGCTAGTTGTTCATACAACCCGTTGTGTTTAAATGTTGGTTTGTTCGCGTTCGTAACAAAGTATACGGCCCGTTGGTGATTTGTTATAATTAAAGTTTATCATTCAATACGCAAATTAAAGTAATTGTAATAGGAAAGTATGTTTTATTATGATTGTTAGGTCGTATCGTATAAGGATTTGAGGTTGTAAAAGTTCGACACTTAGTGAAAATGTGAGTTTTCAAGGTTCTGGTTTGTGCGACGTAGCATGCGACGTTGCAAGCGACGTAAGGTGCGATGTAGGCAGGTACGTCGCATGATGCGACCTTCGCAAATCAATGCGACGTAGGGGGCGACGTCGCTAATGCGACGTTGGTTCGGTTTGCGACGTTAAAGTCTACGTCGCTACGTGCGACGTCCGCAAGTTAATGCGACGTAATCGGCTGCGTCGCTAGTGCGACGTTGAGGTTTTTGTGCGACGTAGGTCGCGACGTCGCAGAGGCCCCTGGCCAGGTGCGACGTAGCGGTCTGTTGGCTGGAAAATGTGCCGAAAATGAGTTTTCCGGTTTCCGTTCGGTCCAAATCTTTTACCCAACCCTTATATGAACATAATAAGCCTATTTAAACTACAAACTAGTAAAAATGATCAAAAACGAGAGATGTCGGGATTTGTCGGAAACTTACAAAGTGTCGGATGGAAAATCCGAAAAGATAGGAATATAGATCGTGTTGCCGTGGTCACTTTTCTCCAAACGAGTGGTATGATTCGGCGATGTTTCGTGGTGTTATTTTGCCATTTTGTGTGATGAATGTGGTTTGGTGATTGAGAGTAAAAGAAAGAGAGAGAGAGAGAATAGATGTCCACGACACTTAAATTGTCATTACTTGTATTGGTAGCCCGAAAGACTACCATTTGAATTGTTTGTCTAACTTAATGTCCAAATTACCCCGATTTGGTTGATTGTTTTATTACAAGTTACAACGACTTGTTTGAATAAGTTGATACAAGTTACAACGACTTGTTTGATTGAATTGTCTAAGTTACTATGACTTAGTTGATTTAATTGTGTATTTGAAAATGTGTACGGCCCGTTGGTGACGGTTGTAACGATAGTTCTAAAATGTTATTATATTGTTGCTACAGTGAATTGCTACAGTAAAATTTGACTTTGAAAATTTTGAGGTTTGAAGATTCTGTTTTGTGCGACGTAGCCTGCGACATTGGGTGCGACGTCGCAGATCCGGACTGCGACGTTGGGCACGGCGTCGCTATGTGCGACTTTTGCAATTTAATGCGACGTTGTACGTGGCGTCGCTATAGGCGACGTAGTTGATTTCTGCGACGTAAGGGTCTGCGTCGCTAAGTGCGACGTTGGGGGTATAGTGCGACGTAGGTCGCTGCGTCGCATTTGCTCCAGGCCAAATGCGACGTACGGGGTCTGATCGGAATTTCAACTTCAAAAACGCATTTTCCGGCCATCGATCGGCCTAATATTTTTACCCAACCCATTTTAGGACATTACAAGGTTATACAAACAACTCAAATGGTAGTCTTTCGGGCTACCAATACAAGTAATGACAATTTAAGTGTCGTGGACACATTCAGGTTTCAAGCCTTTGGACACCAACTCACAGCTAATTACTTCAAGTTTATTAAGTTAAACACTTCAAGAACCAGGTGAGTTTCATAGCCCCATTTTCACTGCTTTACAACTAGGGGTGTGATATTACTACTCGATTTTGTTTTACAAGTAGAACGCAAGTGCCAAACTTCAAATACTACATGAGTTTCAAGCTAATCAATTTAAAGTCCTCCATAAGCATAGTCTCTAGTATTTATAGCGTGAATGTTAGTATATGATATCATATGGGATTGACAATCCTCATCCGGGTTAGCACGCACTAACCGGTCAAACGGATGTATTAGCATTTGGGAAGACGAGTGTTGATTAGGCACTCGTAGGAGGCATTTCAAGTTAGGTTTCCTTAAGTGGGCCTGACAAATCAAGTTAAGCTCAGACTATGTGCTCATGGACAGTATAACTTTTATCTTGCTTAATTGCATTTTAAATTCAATATAAATCTTGCGGTTCTTACAACTATACATTGACATACAAACCTGTGAGCTCACCAGCGTTTTCGCTGACCCATTTTAGTATTTATCACAGGTACATTGGGTGTTACTAATCAATATACAAAGCACAAGATATATAGCAAACGACCTCTAAATGAGACGTTTGTAAAATAGTTACATTTAATAATTTGAATCGTTTGAAAACCGTAGGTTTTCGTACACAAAAATATGTAAGCCTAGAGTCCGCGTATGTGGCGGGAGATTCTATTACATAACCATAGTTACAAAAGATAATGCCAAAGAATCTCCGTTAAATGCAGTTTGGAAATCATGCGACTCTAGCTAGTAATCCTGGAGTGATCCTACTCCGTAAGTGTACCTGAGAATACATGCTAAAAAGGGTCAACCAAACGGTTGGTGAATCTCACAGGTTTATCAGTAAATAATCAGTTTGAACACAAGATTTCATCAGTAGTACCCGTAGGCGTATATCAAGTATTTGCACATCTCGCAAAAGTAAAGTAATCACGTTATACCGTTGCCATGAGGCTCATAATCGAAGCTTAACCCGTAAATAATCAGTTGCTCCCGTGACATGCTCATAAATGAGCAAGCATAAGTAACGAAATAATAGTCGCCCGTTTATACGTAACGGTTCGTGGTAGCGCTACTACCCCGGGCGGGGAGGGTCATTTCCCTAATGGATCCATTAACTACTGTTCGCGCTTAAGTACATAACTAACGATATATGATGGAGAGACTTCAGTAAATAGTAAGTAACTCATGCAATTCCGTTTGGTATAGTAAACAGTTTAGTACTTGTGTTCAAGAAAATCAGTAGCATGCATCTCCCCCAATAAGTTAAAACAGTAAAAGTGGGGCCGTAAGACTCACCTGAGTCAAGCAGTGGTAAATAGCAAGTAGTAGTAAAGCAAGTAGGTTCTCCGAACCCGTGACCTTCTAGTGCCTAAACACGTAAGGTTAAGTAAGTAGATGTCTCGCAAGACCATCTAGGCTAGTTGTTCATACAACCCGTTGTGTTTAAATGTTGGTTTGTTCGCGTTCGTAACAAAGTATACGGCCCGTTGGTGATTTGTTATAATTAAAGTTTATCATTCAATACGCAAATTAAAGTAATTGTAATAGGAAAGTATGTTTTATTATGATTGTTAGGTCGTATCGTATAAGGATTTGAGGTTGTAAAAGATCGACACTTAGTGAAAATGTGAGTTTTCAAGGTTCTGGTTTGTGCGACGTAGCATGCGACGTTGCAAGCGACGTAAGGTGCGATGTAGGCAGGTACGTCGCATGATGCGACCTTCGCAAATCAATGCGACGTAGGGGGCGACGTCGCTAATGCGACGTTGGTTCGGTTTGCGACGTTAAAGTCTACGTCGCTACGTGCGACGTCCGCAAGTTAATGTGACGTAATCGGCTGCGTCGCTAGTGCGACGTTGAGGTTTTTGTGCGACGTAGGTCGCGACGTCGCAGAGGCCCCTGGCCAGGTGCGACGTAGCGGTCTGTTGGCTGGAAAATGTGCCGAAAATGAGTTTTCCGGTTTCCGTTCGGTCCAAATCTTTTACCCAACCCTTATATGAACATAATAAGCCTATTTAAACTACAAACTAGTAAAAATGATCAAAAACGAGAGATGTCGGGATTTGTCGGAAACTTACAAAGTGTCGGATGGAAAATCCGAAAAGATAGGAATATAGATCGTGTTGCCGTGGTCACTTTTCTCCAAACGAGTGGTATGATTCGGCGATGTTTCGTGGTGTTATTTTGCGATTTTGTGTGATGAATGTGGTTTGGTGATTGAGAGTAAAAGAAAGAGAGAGAGAGAGAATAGATGTCCACGACACTTAAATTGTCATTACTTGTATTGGTAGCCCGAAAGACTACCATTTGAATTGTTTGTCTAACTTAATGTCCAAATTACCCCGATTTGGTTGATTGTTTTATTACAAGTTACAACGACTTGTTTGAATAAGTTGATACAAGTTACAACGACTTGTTTGATTGAATTGTCTAAGTTACTATGACTTAGTTGATTTAATTGTGTATTTGAAAATGTGTACGGCCCGTTGGTGACGGTTGTAACGATAGTTCTAAAATGTTATTATATTGTTGCTACAGTGAATTGCTACAGTAAAATTTGACTTTGAAAATTTTGAGGTTTGAAGATTCTGTTTTGTGCGACGTAGCCTGCGACGTTGGGTGCGACGTCGCAGATCCGGACTGCGACGTTGGGCACGGCGTCGCTATGTGCGACTTTTGCAATTTAATGCGACGTTGTACGTGGCGTCGCTATAGGCGACGTAGTTGATTTCTGCGACGTAAGGGTCTGCGTCGCTAAGTGCGACGTTGGGGGTATAGTGCGACGTAGGTCGCTGCGTCGCATTTGCTCCAGGCCAAATGCGACGTACGGGGTCTGATCGGAATTTCAACTTCAAAAACGCATTTTCCGGCCATCGATCGGCCTAATATTTTTACCCAACCCATTTTAGGACATTACAAGGTTATACAAACAACTCAAATGGTAGTCTTTCGGGCTACCAATACAAGTAATGACAATTTAAGTGTCGTGGACACATTCAGGTTTCAAGCCTTTGGACACCAACTCACAGCTAATTACTTCAAGTTTATTAAGTTAAACACTTCAAGAACCAGGTGAGTTTCATAGCCCCATTTTCACTGCTTTACAACTAGGGGTGTGATATTACTACTCGATTTTGTTTTACAAGTAGAACGCAAGTGCCAAACTTCAAATACTACATGAGTTTCAAGCTAATCAATTTAAAGTCCTCCATAAGCATAGTCTCTAGTATTTATAGCGTGAATGTTAGTATATGATATCATATGGGATTGACAATCCTCATCCGGGTTAGCACGCACTAACCGGTCAAACGGATGTATTAGCATTTGGGAAGACGAGTGTTGATTAGGCACTCGTAGGAGGCATTTCAAGTTAGGTTTCCTTAAGTGGGCCTGACAAATCAAGTAAAGCTCAGACTATGTGCTCATGGACAGTATAACTTTTATCTTGCTTAATTGCATTTTAAATTCAATATAAATCTTGCGGTTCTTACAACTATACATTGACATACAAACCTGTGAGCTCACCAGCGTTTTCGCTGACCCATTTTAGTATTTATCACAGGTACATTGGGTGTTACTAATCAATATACAAAGCACAAGATATTTAGCAAACGACCTCTAAATGAGACGTTTGTAAAATAGTTACATTTAATAATTTGAATCGTTTGAAAACCGTAGGTTTTCGTACACAAAAATATGTAAGCCTAGAGTCCGCGTATGTGGCGGGAGATTCTATTACATAACCATAGTTACAAAAGATAATGCCAAAGAATCTCCGTTAAATGCAGTTTGGAAATCATGCGACTCTAGCTAGTAATCCTGGAGTGATCCTACTCCGTAAGTGTACCTGAGAATACATGCTAAAAAGGGTCAACCAAACGGTTGGTGAATCTCACAGGTTTATCAGTAAATAATCAGTTTGAACACAAGATTTCATCAGTAGTACCCGTAGGCGTATATCAAGTATTTGCACATCTCGCAAAAGTAAAGTAATCACGTTATACCGTTGCCATGAGGCTCATAATCGAAGCTTAACCCGTAAATAATCAGTTGCTCCCGTGACATGCTCATAAATGAGCAAGCATAAGTAATGAAATAATAGTCGCCTGTTTATACGTAACGGTTCGTGGTAGCGCTACTACCCCGGGCGGGGAGGGTCATTTCCCTAATGGATCCATTAACTACTGTTCGCGCTTAAGTACATAACTAACGATATATGATGGAGAGACTTCAGTAAATAGTAAGTAACTCATGCAATTCCGTTTGGTATAGTAAACAGTTTAGTACTTGTGTTCAAGAAAATCAGTAGCATGCATCTCCCCCAATAAGTTAAAACAGTAAAAGTGGGGCCGTAAGACTCACCTGAGTCAAGCAGTGGTAAATAGCAAGTAGTAGTAAAGCAAGTAGGTTCTCCGAACCCGTGACCTTCTAGTGCCTAAACACGTAAGGTTAAGTAAGTAGATGTCTCGCAAGACCATCTAGGCTAGTTGTTCATACAACCCGTTGTGTTTAAATGTTGGTTTGTTCGCGTTCGTAACAAAGTATACGGCCCGTTGGTGATTTGTTATAATTAAAGTTTATCATTCAATACGCAAATTAAAGTAATTGTAATAGGAAAGTATGTTTTATTATGATTGTTAGGTCGTATCGTATAAGGATTTGAGGTTGTAAAAGTTCGACACTTAGTGAAAATGTGAGTTTTCAAGGTTCTGGTTTGTGCGACGTAGCATGCGACGTTGCAAGCGACGTAAGGTGCGACGTAGGCAGGTACGTCGCATGATGCGACCTTCGCAAATCAATGCGACGTAGGGGGCGACGTCGCTAATGCGACGTTGGTTCGGTTTGCGACGTTAAAGTCTACGTCGCTACGTGCGACGTTCGCAAGTTAATGCGACGTAATCGGCTGCGTCGCTAGTGCGACGTTGAGGTTTTTGTGCGACGTAGGTCGCGACGTCGCAGAGGCCCCTGGCCAGGTGCGACGTAGCGGTCTGTTGGCCGGAAAATGTGCCGAAAATGAGTTTTCCGGTTTCCGTTCGGTCCAAATCTTTTACCCAACCCTTATATGAACATAATAAGCCTATTTAAACTACAAACTAGTAAAAATGATCAAAAACGAGAGATGTCGGGATTTGTCGGAAACTTACAAAGTGTCGGATGGAAAATCCGAAAAGATAGGAATATAGATCGTGTTGCCGTGGTCACTTTTCTCCAAACGAGTGGTATGATTCGGCGATGTTTCGTGGTGTTATTTTGCGATTTTGTGTGATGAATGTGGTTTGGTGATTGAGAGTAAAAGAAAGAGAGAGAGAGAGAATAGAAAATGAAAATGAAAGAAAAGGTGGGGAATGGGAGGTTATCCTCCCATTTTCCAGTCCCCGCTCCCCGTGCGGTGTTCGTTTGCTCCGTCGTTTAATCGTAAATAATTATTTTAAATATTAAATGTACGTTTTAAAAATACAAATTATTACGCGAGATTTTATTTAAATATTTTACAATTTATATTTGAGTTATAAAATGTACGTTAATTTATTTAGTTGCGCGTTTTAACATTTTAAATTGTGTAACTTTCTGATTGTACAATACGAATGAATACGAAATATTATTAATAATATTTTTGACTTAACAATGTTATTTAATAAAATTGGTCACCAACGTCCGTATTAAATTGAATCGAAATACATTCGATTTAAACTGCGTACGATTTAACCAAATCGCATTTTTGTATATATTCAACAATATATTTAATTCGATACATAAATTAGCCTAACACAGAACTAATTACATGTATTAACGAAGAATTAGGCACTAATTCTAGTCCTAATTTGCCGGTTGTTACATTCTCCCCCTGTTAAAAGAATTTCGTCCCGAAATTTAAGTCGAAGTCGCGTTAGGGGCAGAATCGGTGAATAAGTGGGGATACTTGAATCGTATTTGGTCTTCCCGTTCCCAAGTGAATTCCGGACCGCGCCGCGAATTCCACCTGACTTTGACGATTGGAATACGACTTTGTTTCAGTTGTTTGACCTCACGGTCCATAATTTCGACAGGTTCCTCAACGAAATGTAGTTTGTCATCTATGCGAATCTCGTCAAGGGGGATAATAAGTGTCTCGTCAGACAGACATTTCTTTAAGTTAGAAATGTGAAAGGTAGGGTGCACGCTGCTGAGTTCAGAGGGCAGTTGCAATCGATATGCCACTGGACCTATTTTCTCGAGGATCTCAAAAGGTCCAATGTACCTGGGGTTTAATTTTCCGCGTTTGCCGAATCGGATTACGCCTTTCCAAGGCGATACTTTTAAGAGTACTCGATCCCCAACTTGGAACTCGAGTGGCTTGCGTCTCACGTCAGCATAGCTCTTCTGACGATCACGCGCGGCTTTGAGTCGGTTTTGGATTTCAATGATTTTCTCTGTGGTTTCATGAATGAGTTCAGGACCAGTGAGTTGACTCTCTCCCACTTCAGTCCAACAGATCGGTGATCGGCATTTACGACCGTACAGTGCCTCAAAAGGTGCAGCTTTAATGCTGGCGTGATAGCTGTTATTGTACGAGAACTCGCACAACGGTAGATGTCTTTCCCAATTTGTGCCGGAATCAACTACGCAGGCTCGTAGCATGTCTTCCAGGGTCTGAATAGTTCGTTCGCTCTGGCCATCGGTCTGAGGATGGTACGCGGTACTCATATCGAGATGGGTACCCAGTGATTTTTGGAGTGATTGCCAGAAGCGAGATGTGAAACGGGCATCCCTGTCAGAGATAATCGAGAGAGGGACACCATGTTGGCAAACGACTTCTTTGATGTAAATTTGTGTAAGGCGTTCCATTTTGTCGGTTTCTCTGATTGCCAAGAAATGAGCCGATTTGGTGAGACGATCGACGATCACCCAAATGGTATTGCAACCGCTCGCCGATTTAGGTAGTTTGGTTATGAAATCCATGGTAATTTGCTCCCATTTCCATTGAGGAATTTCAGGTTGTTGGAGCAATCCAGAAGGTCTTTGGTGCTCGGCCTTGACCTTGGAACAAGTTAAACATTTGCTGACGTACAAAGCAATGTCAGCTTTCATATTCGGCCACCAGTAAAACTCATTGATGCCGTGATACATTTTGTCGGATCCCGGGTGGATAGAATATTTGGACTTGTGAGCTTCATCCATCACCAAGTCCCGAAGGTTCCCGAAATTAGGCAACCAGATTCAGTTAGAGAAATACTTAACTCCGTTGGGTCTGATCTCGAATTGTCTGTCCATGCCTCGCAAGGCCTCGTTTTTGAAGTTATCGGGTTTCAGGGCTTCGAGTTGGGCAAGGTGTATTTGGGTGGTGAGGTCGTTATGAATGGTAATACTGAGTGCCCGGACTCGGAGTGGTTTTGTTCATTCCTTACGACTGAGAGCATCAGCAACCACGTTTGCTTTGCCCGGATGATATTTGATCTCACAGTCGTAATCGGTGAGTAATTCAACCCATCTACGTTGCCTCATGTTAAGATCTTTCTGGTTGAAAATGTGTTGGAGACTTTTGTGGTCGGTGAATACAGTGCTGCGGGTACCATAAAGATAATGTCTCCAGATTTTTAAGGCGAATACCACGGCCCCTAACTCGAGGTCATGAGTTGTGTAGTTCTTCTCGTGAACTTTAAGTTGTTGGGAGGCGTAAGCAATGACCTTGTCTCGTTGCATCAACACGCAACCGAGACCTTGGTGAGAAGCATCACAGTATACCACGAAGTCATCGGTGCCTTTGGGTAGAGATAGAATGGGTGCACTGCAAAGCTTGGATTTCAAGAGTTGAAATGCCGACTCTTGTTTATCGGTCCAATCGAATTTCTTTTCCTTCTGAGTCAGCACGGTGAGGGGTTTGGCAATTTTTGAGAAGTTTTCGATGAAACGACGGTAGTAACCGGCCAATCCCAAGAATTGGCGTACCTCGGTTGGAGTGGTTGGTGCTTCCCAGTTCTTGATTGCCTCGATTTTTGACGGGTCTACATGAATTCCCCGACTGTCGATAATGTGTCCAAGGAATTGAACGGTGTGTATCCAGAACTCACACTTCGAAAATTTGGCGTAGAGCTCCTCGTGTCTAAGTAGTTCTAGGATGGTTCTGAGGTGTTGTGCGTGTTCATGTTCGTTTCGCGAATAGATAAGGATGTCATCGATAAAAACAATGACAAACTTGTCGAGGTATGGTTTGCACACCCAATTCATAAGGTCCATGAATACAGCCGGTGCGTTGGTTAGGCCAAAGGGCATTACTTGAAATTCGTAGTGCCCGTAACGGGTTCTGAATGCGGTTTTTGGGATGTCAGCATCGCGAACACGCAACTGATGATAACCTGATCGAAGATCAATTTTTGAATAACAGCTTGATCCTTGAAGTTGATCGAACAGATCATCGATTCGAGGAAGTGGGTATCGGTTCTTGACGGTAAGTTTGTTCAACTCTCGGTAGTCAATACACATTCGAAATGAACCGTCTTTCTTTTTAACAAACAAGACCGGAGCTCCCCAAGGTGAAGAACTCGGTCTGATGAATCCTTTATCCAGGAGTTCCTGTAACTGCGTGGACAACTCCTGAAGTTCAGATGGAGCTAGGCTGTACGGTGCTCGGGCCACCGGTGCGGCACCCGGCACGAGGTCAATCGAGAACTCGACCTGTCTAGGTGGAGGTAAACCAGGTAGTTCTTCTGGAAAGACTTCGGGAAAGTCTCTAACGATTGGCACATCTTCAAGTCGCTTCTCCTCCGACTTTTTCTCCGTGATGTGCGCGAGTATTGCTGGGTAACCCTTTCTCAGGAATTTTTGGGTTTTTAAACAGGAGATTAAGTTTAGTCTCGACCCACCGGTCTCCCCCTGTATGACCAAGGTACTACCGGCGGCGAGAGGAATTCGGACGATTTTATCATGGCACACAATTTCGGCCCGGTGCTTGGACAACCAGTCCATACCCACGATGACATCGAAACTTCCCAGTTCAACAGGCATTAGATCGATTGAAAAGATTTCGTCGGCTAAGTTTAAAGTGCAATTAGGTATCACACTATCGGTTTCTATAAGTTTACCATTTGCGAGCTCTACAGTGTACTTAACATCTAAGGCCGAAGGGGTGACATTAAGTAGGGGGCAAAACTCATCAGATATGAAACTTTTATCAGCACCGGTATCAAATAATACTGAAGCAGTAAGGTCGTTGAGGAGAAACGTACCCGTTACAACATTCGGGTCTTCCCTAGCTTCCCTAGCTTTGATGACAAATGCTCTGCTACGAGCAGGGTTGTTGTTCTGTTTGTTGCTGCTGTTGTTGTTGTTGTTGTTGTTGTTGTTTTTCTGCTTAGGGCAATTATTCTGAAAATGCCCAGGACTTCCGCACCCATAACAAGTCTTCGGGGCACTGGTGTTTCGACAATCCTTGGCCAGATGCCCAAAGCGCTTGCAGTTTGTGCAAGGGCAGGAACCGTCGTGGTGACGATTGCATTTGGGACAGTAGGGCCTGCTTCCAACGTACCCTTTCCTTTCTGAAGTGCCAGATGAATAAGCCCTAAGGGGCTCAGGCTTTCGGTTGGTGATTTGGTTGGATGAGTTGGGGTTTCCTTCCCATTTTCGTTTGTTGTTTGCAGGTGGGGCTGAGGTTGTGTTACGGCGGACAGCGTTTGCCATGAGTTCATGGGCCATACGGATGGCGTTCTGGATAGTACCTGGTTTGGATGAAGTCACCAGGTCCTGGAGTTTCTCGGGCAGTCCATCAATGTATTTCTCGATCCTCTTGTACTAAGGATCGACCATGGTTGGGCACAGAAGTGCCAGCTGGTGGAAACGGTTGGTGTAACCGGTGATATCATTACCTTGCATCTTATGGTTCCAGAATTCCAGCTCCAGTTGTTTCAGTTCATCCCTGGGGCAATACTCACCCCTTAACATCTCCTTCAACTCCTCCCACGGAAGTTTGTAAGCATTGGCAACGCCCACAGTTTGGGCATAGGTGTTCCACCATGTGAGTGCGGTGTCGGTAAAAGTACTAACAGAGAACTTAACTTTGTCCCCCTCCGCACAGTTGCAGATAAGAAATACCGATTCAACTTTCTCGATCCAGCGTATTAGACCGATAGCTCCCTCGGTACCTGCAAAGTTTAGAGGTTTGCAGTTCTGGAAGTCCTTGTAAGAACAAGGTTTAGCAGCAGTGGTTTCAGCGGCATCGCTGTTTCTCGAGGAATTTGGTGGAGTATTCCGAGCCAAGGCTTCAGTAACAGCCTGGGTTATAAGGGAGGTAATCTGGGCATCGGTGTATGGTCGTGTCTTTGGCGGCGTGGTTCTTCAATAAAAGAAATGAAGATGCATGAGATTTTGTATGAGCTGGTAATTGTCACAGATGTACATGTATAAAAGCAGTAATACATAACATCAACATGGAAAATGACAATTAATGTGAGTTGAGATAACAAAGGATATCTGATAGATAAAGTGAGTTCAAAAGTTACATCCTACAGAGATATTACAAAAGGTGTCGGGAATGGTTACATCCGACTAGTTTATAGAGTAGTGCTAGATAGTCCCTAGATTACGAGATAGATTACAAGACAAAAACTACACTAATCTTAATGTAGATTAATTTGTTCCATCAGCGCAACAAGGCGGTCCACGGTTTCTGCTAGTCGGTTAGTTTGCCTGGCGTTGTCTTCCACCAAGGCCAGTCGTTGTGCTATTGTTCGAGAGTGATCCGCAGTCTCCTGTGAATGCTGTTCACATTCTTCTAATCGGTTTCTTACAAGTTCATCCGCACCTAATTCGGCGGTCATGGAATCCTGAATTATGCTTACAGAGAGGTTGGTATCCTCTTGTTCTAGCTGTAGTTGTGATATGCGGTCGAGAGCTTGACGAAGCAGGTAAGCCATTCGGTGTTGTTCCAGTTCTAGGTTTTCGAGTCTTTGCTCCTGACGGCGGAATTGGGTAGCCAATACTGGTAACGTGAGATGTGCCGAGTTCTGAGAGTTATGTACAGGATAAGGGCTGGTTCGAGGTGACCTTGTGTTCCTCCTGGCTACTCGTGGGTTCTGTGACCCACGTGAGTGAGAGTGTGTCGGATTAGGTGGTGTGTTTGCCATTCCTGTGGCAGAGTGTAAGTAAGACGAGGCTAATATATATAAATATATATCATATCCAGCCTAGTGTCTAGCACGTATCAAGTAATGGTCCGGTTCTCTCGTGGTCAGAGTCAACTAACGTATCCCCGTTCAACATAATCATTTCAGACATTACATCATCTTTCCTTAATTGTACATAGTTGATCAGGCTATGTTAAATTAAAGTCGTATGCTGTAATTCCTGAAACAGTCATGTCTAGTAAGAAAATACTGCCTAACGGTCATAGTCTAGGCCCACTAAATGCAACCTAGTTCACTATAACCTTAGGCTCTGATACCAATCTGTAACACCCCCAAATTTAGCGAGTTGCGGAAGCATACATTGGGTGTTACTAATCAATATACAAAGCACACGATATATAGCAAACGACCTCTAAATGAGACGTTTGTAAAATAGTTACATTTCATAATTTGAATCGTTTGAAAACCGTAGGTTTTCGTACACAAAAATATGTAAGCCTAGAGTCCGCGTATGTGGCGGGAGATTCTATTACATAACCATAGTTACAAAAGATAATGCCAAAGAATCTCCGTTAAATGCAGTTTGGAAATCATGCGACTCTAGCTAGTAATCCTGGAGTGATCCTACTCCGTAAGTGTACCTGAGAATACATGCTAAAAAGGGTCAACCAAACGGTTGGTGAATCTCACAGGTTTATCAGTAAATAATCAGTTTGAACACAAGATTTCATCAGTAGTACCCGTAGGCGTATATCAAGTATTTGCACATCTCGCAAAAGTAAAGTAATCACGTTATACCGTTGCCATGAGGCTCATAATCGAAGCTTAACCCGTAAATAATCAGTTGCTCCCGTGACATGCTCATAAATGAGCAAGCATAAGTAACGAAATAATAGTCGCCCGTTTATACGTAACGGTTCGTGGTAGCGCTACTACCCCGGGCGGGGAGGGTCATTTCCCTAATGGATCCATTAACTACTGTTCGCGCTTAAGTACATAACTAACGATATATGATGGAGAGACTTCAGTAAATAGTAAGTAACTCATGCAATTCCGTTTGGTATAGTAAACAGTTTAGTACTTGTGTTCAAGAAAATCAGTAGCATGCATCTCCCCCAATAAGTTAAAACAGTAAAAGTGGGGCCGTAAGACTCACCTGAGTCAAGCAGTGGTAAATAGCAAGTAGTAGTAAAGCAAGTAGGTTCTCCGAACCCGTGACCTTCTAGTGCCTAAACACGTAAGGTTAAGTAAGTAGATGTCTCGCAAGACCATCTAGGCTAGTTGTTCATACAACCCGTTGTGTTTAAATGTTGGTTTGTTCGCGTTCGTAACAAAGTATACGGCCCGTTGGTGATTTGTTATAATTAAAGTTTATCATTCAATACGCAAATTAAAGTAATTGTAATAGGAAAGTATGTTTTATTATGATTGTTAGGTCGTATCGTATAAGGATTTGAGGTTGTAAAAGTTCGACACTTAGTGAAAATGTGAGTTTTCAAGGTTCTGGTTTGTGCGACGTAGCATGCGACGTTGCAAGCGACGTAAGGTGCGACGTAGGCAGGTACGTCACATGATGCGACCTTCGCAAATCAATGCGACGTAGGGGGCGACGTCGCTAATGCGACGTTGGTTCGGTTTGCGACGTTAAAGTCTACGTCGCTACGTGCGACGTCCGCAAGTTAATGCGACATAATCGGCTGCGTCGCTAGTGCGACGTTGAGGTTTTTGTGCGACGTAGGTCGCGACGTCGCAGAAGCCCCTGGCCAGGTGCGACGTAGCGGTCTGTTGGCCGGAAAATGTGCCGAAAATGAGTTTTCCGGTTTCCGTTCGGTCCAAATCTTTTACCCAACCCTTATATGAACATAATAAGCCTATTTAAACTACAAACTAGTAAAAATGATCAAAAACGAGAGATGTCGGGATTTGTCGGAAACTTACAAAGTGTCGGATGGAAAATCCGAAAAGATATGAATATAGATCGTGTTGCCGTGGTCACTTTTCTCCAAACGAGTGGTATGATTCGGCGATGTTTCGTGGTGTTATTTTGCGATTTTGTGTGATGAATGTGGTTTGGTGATTGAGAGTAAAAGAAAGAGAGAGAGAGAGAATAGAAAATGAAAATGAAAGAAAAGGTGGGGAATGGGAGGTTATCCTCCCATTTTCCGTCCCCGCTCCCCGTGCGGTGTTCGTTTGCTCCGTCGTTTAATCGTAAATAATTATTTTAAATATTAAATGTACGTTTTAAAAATACAAATTATTACGCGAGATTTTATTTAAATATTTTACAATTTATATTTGAGTTATAAAATGTACGTTAATTTATTTAGTTGCGCGTTTTAACATTTTAAATTGTGTAACTTTCTGATTGTACAATACGAATGAATACGAAATATTATTAATAATATTTTTGACTTAACAATGTTATTTAATAAAATTGGTCACCAACGTCCGTATTAAATTGAATCGAAATACATTCGATTTAAACTGCGTACGATTTAACCAAATCGCATTTTTGTATATATTCAACAATATATTTAATTCGATACATAAATTAGCCTAACACAGAACTAATTACATGTATTAACGAAGAATTAGACACTAATTCTAGTCCTAATTTGCCGGTTGTTACAAATCTAATAATATATGTATTGTAAGTATACGCTTCCGTGAACCTTAATATTATATTGTGAGGTTAAATGAGGGGTGTTATACTTTCTTCCCACGATCATTGAGGTATATTATCCGGGTTTGCCAAATAGTCTTCCTCATGTGAACACATATTGCGTCCATTGTCTTCGGTTAATATGTTGTGTAAAATTACACAACACTACATGATTCAACGTATTTTGTTGACGCTATATGGTCTAGCAGGGTTTTTGATGATTTGCCTACGACCTTGAAGTACTCCGAATGCCCGTTCCATATCTTTCCTTGCAGATTCTTGGTATCTCTTGAACCTTGTCTCGGATTCTGATAACGGATACTTAAACGACTTCACAATCGTCGCCCATTCTGGATATATTCCATCGCCGAGATGATACCCTTTGTTGAATTGTTGACCGGCAATAGTGAACACAACTTCAGGAGCTCTATCTTGTAGTAAGTCTTGGAATAAATCAGATTCATTAAGAATGTTGAGGTCGTTGCTCGATCCCGCAGGTCCAAAGAAAGCGTGCCAAATCCACAAATCGTAGGAGGCAACGGCTTTAAGCATGATTGTTGGATGGCCGTGATCACCTCGAGTGTATTGACCTTTCCATGCCACTAGGCAATTTCTCCAAGCCCAGTGCATGCAATCGATACTTCCAAGCATACCCGAAAAACCATGTAACTCCGCATGACGTTGATGCAAACGTTGCACATCTTGGGGTGTTGGTCTTCTTAAATACTCAGTTGAATATAGATGAAAAATAAATTTACAAAAGTTGTCCAAACAATCGTACGATGTTTATTGACCCATATGTAAGTATTCATCAAATGCGTCGGCGGCACAACCGTATGCCAATTGGTGTAAGGCTGACGTGACTTTTTGGAAAACATTAAAACCGAGTTTCCCGGTTGCATCTCGACCTTGATGAAAAAAGCAAAGTAAGAGGGTAACGGAAGGTGAGAGTACGATAATATACCTTGACATATACGGATAAACAATGGGCGACTCATCCGAAAGGGACGATGAAAATAATCAAGTGGGAATGTCGGGTTCTTGGCAAAGTAGTCTTGATATAAACGTTGTTCGGCACCATCACGATCTCTAGGTAAATAACGTCTCGCTCCTGGAATACGAAAGGTAAATTCGGTATCCTCGTTCGAATCGGATGACGAATCTTCTTGGTCGAGACGATTTAACCTAGCGATCGGATCGTATATTGCAATGACGGCATTCACATCGTCTTTATCGGAATCGGTTGACGACATTTTAAATTGAGAGTGTTTTTTTAAAAGTGTATGAAAATTGTGTTTGAAGATGTGTATATATTATGGGTGAAATGATAATGGATTGTGTATGGAAAATGGGTTTGGAAATGGGTATACATATAGTGTATGGAAAAGGGTGAAAAAAAATTAATTTTTTTATACAGTTACACTTTAAAAAAAAAAAAAAAAAAAAAAAAAAAAAGCCATCGAAGTGGGCCCCGCTCCAAACCTTCTTCCGTCGCCAAACCGACGTCGGCAACCGACGGACCGTGCCTATGGCGTCGGTTCCGTCGGTTGGAACCGACGAAGGCACCGACGGGCCGTTGTGAGCAGTCTAACAAACTCAACCGTTTGAATGTGTCGTGTAAATACTCCGTATTAATTTTTGTTACATGCTTCAGTTCGGGTAAATAATAAATTATTATAATCATAGTTAGAATTAATTAGCTATTATAATATTTTGGATCTATCGTTTTTATTCCACCATCGTAATTTTGTCCCTTAGAAACTTATTTTGTTACATGTAATTAACAATATAATCTGTATTATTTTTATCTAATTAATTAAACTAAATAGCATAGTAAATTGTTCGACGCTGATACAAGGGTTATAATTTGATAATTTTATTTATTTTCGCAATTAACAAAGTTTATGTGTATTTACCATCTCATTGGGTATTTGGGTTATAGGTTCAATACAGAGCATTAACCCCTAATTCCATTTTGAGATCATTCGAATTTCATAATGGTACCTAACTAGTTTAAGACCCGTGAAAATACGGGTTTTTTTTATAATACATATAAAGGTTCAGTATTTTAATTGTAATTATAGTTAACTTTTAAGAACCAAAAAAATTATATATGGCAACACTGATATGATGTTTTTATTATCTTGGCAGAATAATACAAATGAAATATGATACACCATTTTCACTATTTCATTTTTAAATCTTCGACAATAAACCATGACAACAAACTTGACTACTGTCACAAATGATACCGATCACCCACATTTCATTAATATGGTCCTTGTTAGGGTGAGTTTGCAATCAACACAATTTTAGCTCATAAAGATTTACATTCGTGGTTCGAGTAGCATCTACTAATATTAGCCAAAGTATTGTTAAAATACTTTTACGTCATCATAATTCACACATAGTAAATTCCACCAAGTTTCAATATGAAACACAACTAATGTAGTAATAAACATGTCTTCAGCGGGGTCCAAAACAAATTTTATGCACATGCCCCAGCAAGGAGTTCTCTCCCGGACTCTAGCAATATCTGGAAACCAAGTGTTGCCATTACTGATGCGAAAACAATGATCCCCTGTATCAACAGTAACCTCCTATTCTGACTTCAAATTTTCTCATAGCAAATCAATCACCTTCTCGATCAAATCAGCTGCATCCTGAACGGTAGCAAATAGTCAAGGCACTTTCTTAATTCCACATTGATTCCGAATTATTCTTTAAGTAGGTTCACACAATATAAAGCATCAATGTTTGTTTTTCATGAATAGTCGTTTCCATTTCAATGAAACAAAACTTATCAAAACCCGTATTGCCCACATTAACAATACCATATTTAACCCTCATTATGACCCATTACTAACCGACCCATTTTGTGAGCTCTACTTAAATTAAAGTGTACTTATAACATCATCGAAAACCTTTCCGGTCAAAAACCTTTCCGGTCAAAAAACTCACTCAAACTAAATAACCAAGTTTAGTGGGGTACTTATAACATCATCGTTTTGTTTTCCTGAAGACACGTTTTAAGGCAGTTCAACTAATTATTTAGACACATGAGCATGCATGCAATGCTTATAGGTTCTATTACCATCTTTAATATAGGATCCCAATATTTTTTTACTCTACAAAAGAAGCATTTCGATTTAAAACCAAAATGAAGCTAGACCCAGAAACATAACCAATTGAGCACATACATTACACAATTCTAACTACTAAACAAAATAATAATCGACTAAAATAAGCAGACCTTTATATGCTTTGAGATTTGAAGTAGACGCTCAAATTGAAACTCACTGTATCCAATGTGTGACTACTGGGTCAAAATGAGACAATAAATTAAGCATGTGATAAAACGGGTATATATAGCATACAGTATATACGCACACTTAATACTGATCATGAATCATGATTATAAATTTTACCTCATTCACACCCAAAACATGTCGTTTTTACATCACATCAAACAATTGTAAGGAGTCATCATTATCAATGATCCTGTAACAAAGAAGTAAAAATATAAACATGTAAATCATACCAAACTTTCACAAATTTTAGGACAAATATAACTTAGCCAACCTAAGCAATCCAGATATTAGAAAACGGGATTGCTAGGTTAGCAGCAATGATGTGATCTGTGATTGCTATGTTAACTTAAGATTTGGCACACTAACATATGAATAGTGCATATAAACCATTATTAAAGAGACCCTACCCAATTAGCACAACTGTTATTATATCAATTTCATCATCTTCATTTAGACCAGATTCAATTGGTGGGTATATTTTTCTGCAACATAGAGCAGCTTTACAAAGGACATATATCAGTTGATAAATTCAAAAACAAAAGAAGCCAAATGATCTGCCAAGGATGTATGCGAGTGTATTAGCAAAGTAAACATCTTTAAATAATACAACAAATTATATTATGATAAACCAAGCAACTCAATAGCAAGTGTATTAGCAAACCAGGTAAGTAAAAGCCCATTGACAAAACTCGTGGTCAAGTAATTAGCATCTATAAAACATAGATAAAAAATAAAAACAACAAATCTTGACAAAAAAGAAATCGAGTAAATTGAGCTTACCTTACTAAAAACCATATATGTACTTTTCTATAGAAGCTCCAACCCCAACTCAAACCGTAAACTGAGATCACAAAATTGATCTCGGTGAACAACCCCTGCATAATCAAATACAAAATTGATAGAGGCAAAAAAAAAAAAAATTAATTGAAGCAGTTGTCATATTAAATTAGATGAATGTTCATATAGACACAAAACTGTGATAGCACAACTACATTTTAGTTGGTACTCAATGAATGTTCATTTAGTTGTACTCAAGTAATAGCACTATAAAAATTGAAGTAAGGAATGTAATCTGTTTACAGTAATAGCACTATAGACTCATAAGTTCAAATGCTTCCAAAGTTATATTACTATGTTTACACTAACCATTTGCTAAATTTCAAGATCTAGTAGTGCCTCAGACTTGTAGGCTTCGTTGAGGCATTACATCGAATAGATTATGGGCAGTACCGGTACCTATGCAACCACATTCGAAAATATATTACTATCGAAAAACACTTGCTAGCAATGTGATCAGGGATCATATACATCATAAATTATCCAAAAACAATATATACACTAATACACATTAAAATTAACACTATCAATATACAAATTCAAATTATAGATTTATGTAAAAAAATGTTTAAGGCTAACACTATAACACACACAAAAAATGATGAACCTGAATTAGAAGTCATCTTTGCCCCAATCGATGACCGTTACTCCAACGGTATTACCCTTCAACTCTCTTAACTGGTTCATCAACTTCAAAAGTTAAACCACCAATTTAAGCTACGCTAAATCATATCTTAAATAAAGAAAGATTAAATCAACCATTTAATGATAATATAAATACTCCGTATTTTTTTATCTTCTTCTCCGTCAGCAATTATAAAAGATAATAACAAAATTAGGTATACAAACTAACACATACAATTAGATGAAAATAAGAAGAAAAAAACTTGTTTATAATTCACCATCATTTATTTTCATTAAAAATTGAATCTTGTAAAATGAAGGCCTAAGGTTATGAATTTTTTTTCGAAAATTATAAGTCTGTTTAGTTATGAAAAATCCTCCATTTTCCTCGAAAACTTTCTAAACAAATTGAAAAATTAGAAAACATGTTTAAGTTGTAATTTTCTGAAAAAGTTTTCTAATAAAAGAGAATCTATAATTTATGGTTACCTACATTTCTTATTCTGGAAAATTAAACTCAATCCTCACGTGTGAATAAATGCTTTTTCTTTTTACACGGAGTAAAGTCTTATTTACACTCCCAATTTGATTGATTACGATAGATATGGTTCTCGGAGTAGTATTTAATATATTATATGTTACTTATTTAGTTTATGTAATATATATTTTGTTTTTCTTTGATAACTTTTCATATAAAATGCTTGGAATAATACTGAATATATATTTATAATCTGTGTAATTTTATCTACATTTTGATATAAATTTTATCTTCATATGATATATATTTAACAAAGGTATTTTTTTGATCTCGAAATCAACATTTTTTTGTATCAAAATGTAGATAAAAATAAACTGATTGTAGTGGTATATTTGGATTAATACAAAAGATTATATAAGAAAAGTTATAAGCAAAAAGCAAAATAATACGTTAATAAAATTATGTGAACAAAATATATATTTTGATACTCTTTCCGTTCCAAATTAATTGTCCACTACTGCAATGCACACAAGTTTAAGAAAGTACATTGATTATTGTCTCAACCAATATATTTTAAACTAAAACCCTTTTTTGTGATTTGTTAAAATCAAAAGTGGATAATAATTTTGAGACATCACAAAATAAAATACTGGACAAGTAAAATGGAACATCACATATACTCGTTTCAATACGGTTTGTGAACAATCATACTTCGTGCATAAATGATAATGATATATATTTTGTATTACGTTACGGAGTATTATTTATTTGATTTTAAGTTATTGAAAAAACATAAATATAATCTCTTATAATATCAATTAATAGGATAAAATAACAATAAATGATAGTAAGAAGTGGCATTAACATCTTGTCTCAAAGGTATTAAACATGGGTTGATTTGATGATCAGTTGATCAGACGGCGTGTAAATAGCAATACCGTGAATACATTTATTAAATTTTCTTTAATTTTTAAGGGACACAAAACTAAACGTGTTCTATGTCATATGAGCATATATTTTGTGAAAAAAAGATTGCAACTTTCAGAAACAAACATTGAATTAAGGTGTTGTTGGTTATAGATGTCCACCGAAAAGATATAATAAATGCTATTTTATGATACTTTAGTGTTAAACTAATCTTGTTTGCATCAAACATACATGATTATAGAACAATTGAGTTACATATTGTAATGTTTGATCTTCAGCAAAGTGTCAAAACTCAATAGTCTCCTGATTCTGTCCAAAAGTTCTTCCAACTTTGGCTGTTTCTGAGCTACTCAAACTACCACTTTTAGCTGTGCCAATAAGTACTCGTATAAACAACCGAACATCTTGCATCGTTTTTGCTTTGTGAACATAGACCTTGAATCAACGAGCATCACTAACTCACGACTACAACTACTACGTACTACTACTATTTTCAGAAAAATCATTATTGAGCCCGAAAATCATTTCATACATTTCAGCTATCAAAAAGTAAACTCAAGTAATCCAATCCAACGTCTACGTACTTTTCAAGTCAGTCAGCTATCAAAAACAGTAATCAGGTGGTGTCAAATGGTTTAAGCCATGAAAGAATGCATATACAGTACTAACAAAAGCAGCATCAAGTTGTGGTATAAACTCTTCCATCATTTTCCAGTAACGAGTTCAAAGCCCAGACCGCCAGATAGATTTTTGTGTGCCACACCTCCATGTCCACCTTCAGCACCATCGCTATCATCAGAGTCATCATCAGTATTTCTTCCCTTCTTAATTCTCTTACAGGCTTCTTCTGATTCTGTTTCGGAGCCATGAAACACGTCAGTTTCTTCTTCATCCTCCTTTGCTTTGCCTTTCATCCCAACAACAACAGCATTTGTTGGCACTTGTTCAGAGTCTGAATCATAAGTCATACCAATTTCATTCAGTCCCGATCGTAGAGAAATAGACCTCTTAAAACCACCTTGAGCTCTCTTTCTTCTCTTGCCAGCATGTGCTTTTCCAGTGGATTTACCAGCTCCAGTTTCTGACTTTTTAGGCTTGTCGATTACAATTCCTTTGGCTTTTCGTGCCATGTAATCCATAGGATCCATGCACTTCTTCCCTTCCTCTTCGCTAGGGCTGGAACTCGATGTTGAATTACTTTTCACAGCTTCATCAGAACTTGCTTCTGAATGTGTTTCTTCTTTCGCTTCGTCAACTTCAGTATCTGATTTCAACTCCTTATCTTTACTTGGTTCAGACATTTTCCTTACCACTGATTTAACCACGAAAACTTGAAAAATTTGACCTAAAAAGCAGAGTCAATGAATTGAACTGCAAAATGAATAAAATAACCAAAAGATTTCTGTATCATAACACAACAAAAGCAAATCAGAAAAACACAACAGTACGTATAACTGTTGAAAAAACATAAAAATCGTAATGAATTGACAAACTATCAGTTCTTGATACAAATTTAAGAGCATTGAAAGACACTACACGGTAAAAATCTGAATCCAAAACCTAGGTATTAATATTATGATACAACCATGGAAATCAAATCGAAAATATAGAATCAGATATTCAGATTACTCAATGCAAGTAATAAACAGATTCAGCAAGTCAATTCAATGAACTGTAAACATGAAGTGCGAAAAACTACGCAAATTAAGATACGGAAATTTCGAAACGCTAAAGAACATGATGCGATTTTATGAAGCGAGAATACCTGTAAAGAAAAAAACACAACAGCACGTATTATAAGTGTTGAAATAAAATAGAAATAGTAATGAATTGAGAAACTATCAGTACATGATACAGTACTAATTTAAGATCGTTGAAAGATACGCTAATTAATAACCTGAATCCAAAACCTACGTATAATACGATCATGGATGTCAAATCGAAAATATAGATATTCAGATTAATTACTCAATGCAAGTAATAAACAGATTCAGAAAGTCAATTCAATGAACTATAATTAAGAAGTGGAAAAAACTTCGCAAATTAAGATACGGAAAGTTCGAAGCCCTAAAGAACATGATGCGAATTTATGAAGAGAGAATACCTGTGAATGATGAATCGATTGTTGAATGTAGCACTTGCTGATTACAAAGAACTGAAGATCCGAATGAATTCTTGAAATTATCAATGAATATTGATGAAACTTTACATGATTACAGAGGATTTAATGGAAGAATTGAAGTGTGTGTTATGGCGATTTTGTTACAAAAAGTAGGTCATTTATACACGAAAGAAGTGAGTGCATGCGAAAGGGGGTAATTTTGAAATTGTACACGTGGAGACACCTAATTGGTGGATGGGGTAAGTCGGTTGAAGATTCTGGAACCCGAGCTAACAAACTTCAAGTCTTCAACCGTTTTAAAGTTTTCATTTTTAACCTATTTCTTTTGGTTACGCTTCATTGCTTCGGGTAAAATAATAATTTAGCTAGTAATAAAATTTGAAAATATATATTTATTTTGTTAATTGTTCTAAATAAAATGAAAAATGTACTAAACGAGTGAGAGAAGTCGAGGCGTGTTACGGCCTCACAATTAGATTTACGTAGTTAATTAAATCTTAATGTGTCTCCTTCTTTACTTTAATTTGTTAACTTATTTGATGTATCAAAAGTTCTAAATTACTTTTCTACCATTATATTTTGATTTTTGATGATACTCACGTTTATTGACTTAAACTTATCATTGTTAAATCTACATCTTCGATTGAATGAATAGAAAAGTATAAATTTTTTAATTTGAGATATCGAACTTTCAATTTGTAATCAAGTTAGGGACGCGAATTTCACAAATGACGAGTTGTCACCGAATTTCTTTTTAATAAATAACATATCTATTTAATCGATTAATAATCCTCAATCAATTTTAAAAAATATTGACTGAGGAGCAAGAATTTAACAAAAACTCATTACCACTTTCAACTTTAATATCTCTCATTATACTCAATATTTTTTAAAATTGATCGGGGAATATTTAATCGATATGTTACTTATTAAAAAGAAATTCGATGACAACTCATCATTGTGAAATTCGCGTCCCTAACTTCATTACAAATTGAAAGTTCGATACCTTAAATTAAAAAATTTAAAGTTATTACAAATTGAAAGTTCGATACCTTAAATTAAAAAATTTAAAGTTGTATACCTTAAATAGGAATATGTGATAAGTATGATACCTTTTATTGTACTGTTCCTTGAATGAAATGGAACAGTTTTTATAAAATCAAGTCATACATTTTTATAATGTAAGTGTCTATGCTTATATGATAATGCAGTTTTTTTTTAAGTTAATTCATACATTTTTATAATGTAATTATCTACGCTTATATAATAATGCATAGAAGTTAACATATGAACAATTATATGTCAACAATAAATTATATCCAACAAAAAAAATCTTTCAATAGTTATTGTGTTTAACAACGAGATTTTGAAGGATTCTGAAGTTTTTAAAAGTTTGAGGCTCTGATTTTAGAAATTTATGTCCTTATAATTTTACAAGCTATATTCGGCATAAAAAATAAAGTAGAGCCTCATTAAAAAAAAAAAAAATTATCTTGTATATATCTCCCTTGTAGCTTCTTGAAAGAGGCTCGGTGAATCTTGAACCTTTAATTATTAAATTATTGTATTTCACTTATTATAATTATACTAGTATAGATCCGCGCTATGCGGCGGATAAAATTGTTAAAATCGATCAAGAAATATTGTGTTTAACTTATACACAGTTGATGTGAATAGTATGTTTTATTGTTGATTTGATAATATTGATAACTATATCTTGATTTAAAAAAAATGATTTATGTTGCTATTTAGACAACATAAGAGTTGAGAACATCAATCACATTTTTTGTTTGGTCCTTATAAGTTAATCGAATTATATCTTGATAACTATAATCATCTTTGATTTTTTTGATTTTTTTACATGCCGTAGTAGTTTTATAGTGTAATAATTTACTTTCGAATTTTCTAATATTCTAATAAATATATTGTGAATGTTTTTAGGTCTTTTCCAAAATTAAGTATAGGTAGTTTTGTCATTTTTATGTCATTTGGGTAATTATGTCATTTGTGATCTTTAAATGGCTAAGGAATTGAATAAAATGGGTAAACTAATTATAAGGGAAAATGATTAGCATATCCATTCTATTTGCTTTTTATCTTATCTTGTTAAGCTAAATAAATAGCACATCAACTAATTCGAGGCCAATAGTACTAAATTAAGAGGGTAATAATTTGATGAATCTACTCCGACACCATTTATATCTATTTAGGTTTGAGAGAGGGGCAAGCCTCCTAGAGAGGTTAAGAGCGGCAGACAATTTTAACCTTTATTTTTTTTATCTACGGTCTAGATTTATTGTATATTAACATCACTACATTTTACCTTTACAATTTTATCTTAAAATGCGACTGTTTTGTCTAACTCTCCTTACATCCATGTCCCTGTGAACTATATCCCTTAGATTCTTATCGAATGTATTATGTATATATTAAATAAATATATTTTGTCCCAAGGCCACATATTTTTAAATTTTGATATTTTGGCCCAGTTGACAAACTCTATGTGTAAGTGTGTTTATACAGCGTATTTATACAGCGTATTTATACTTAAATCTTTTGGCCCAATCTATTATACATATCTTTTTAAATCAAGAATTGGGCTAACCCATCTAGAGAGGCTCACCTAGTAGTCCAGTACCACCCAGGCACCCACACGAGGATGTGGTGAGCTTGTTCCAATTCAAATTACGCACATAAATCTATATAAATATAAAAAATTTATAAAAATTTAGAGACAGAATAGTGACAAGGATTTTTTAATACTATGATTTAATATTTTCTTGCTAAGATTCAATGTTTTTTATTAATATAATTCAACATTTTATTGCTTTGGTTCAATAGTTTATTAATAAGATTTAATCTTTTGTTGTTATGATTCAAAAGTTACAGTAATACAAATTTGAATCTTAGAATATAAAACTGAATCTTAGAATAAATATATTGAATCATAGTAACAAAAAATCCTTCTCCCTTTTCTCTCCCTAAAAAACATTTTCCCTAGATCCTACTCCTATATATATACTAGATAAAAGACCCGCGACAACGCGGGCGAACCTAAAGTGTTTTGGTTATTTATATTTTCACTTATATATATTTATCTTGGATAGTTAGCTTTTGTAGTTGTATTTTATTTAAGTTAGTATATATTTGTTAAATTTTTTAGTTTTGTCTATACAAAATTTTATATGGCAGAAAATGAATAGACTGATGTTATAAAAATTAGTAATAATGAGTAAGGTTCAAATGAGTATACAAACTTTAAGTGAGAATTAGGGAACCCACAGATTTCTGTCATGTGTCACTTTATTCTCTCTCCTCCACATTTTTAAAATTTAAATATCTCACAAACGGTAAGTCAAAAAATCATGAAAATTGCACC
Source organism: Helichrysum umbraculigerum (assembly GCA_949592205.1). NCBI lineage: Eukaryota > Viridiplantae > Streptophyta > Magnoliopsida > Asterales > Asteraceae > Helichrysum > Helichrysum umbraculigerum. Next base: position 324,507,812 of record CATIUR010000001.1, on the reverse strand, counting down.
ATAAAATTCAGCGTTTTCCCCTCTTCGATTTGCCGTCCCTCAAGGCATTAGGGGTGAGCATAAAACCGATTTAACCGAACCATAACCGAATTAACCGAAAAACCGAACCGATATAACCGAACCATTTACTTAACCGACGGTTCGGTTACTTGAATTTGGAATAACCGAAACTAGCGGTTCGGTTATGGTTAATAGTTAAAAACCGAACCGATTTAACCGAAATTAACCGAACCGCTAATATGTAGTTATATCCAATATTTATAGTTATATGAGTATTGCAATTGCATATGTAAATTAATTTATATAATTATTATATTAGTAATTATTTAATTAAGTAATAAGACACATTATTATTTCGTTCATATATTTGACGTATACATATATGGGCCAAATGGGCTATATTGTTAAACTTCATATCAGTAATTTTAGTAAGCTTTTTATTGTTTAATGGGCCTTATAAAACTTTTAGTAAGCTTTTTTTTGTTTTCTTGACTTAATTGTCTCTCAGTCAACCATTCGCTCAACCATTCGTTGCTTCTTTGTTCTCCTTCTCCAATTTGGTTACCTGCTTCTCTGTTCTCCTCCTCCAATTTGGTAACTGAAATATAGATGCTTAAATTCAAAATTTAAAGCCCTACTCAAATGAAGGTTCTCTGGCGGAAATGTTCCCATCACATGATTTCTGTTTTGGGTTAACCGACGGTTAACCGTTAACCGACCCGCAATATTCTAAGAAACCAATTAACCATAACCGATTTAACCGTAACCGATCGATTTTCATTTTTCCATTAACCGAAATTCGGTTTTGGGTCATAACCGACCCAAACCGACCCATACTCACCCCTACAAGGCATACTTTCGACAACTTTTTTTTTTCTTTCATTTTTTGAGGGGTCTTACAAATTAGTAACACATGTGTTAGTGATTGGTTATACATTTAATTTGCGGTTAAGGTTAGGGTTTAGGGTTAGGGTTAGAGTTTAGGGTTAGGGTTAGGGTTTAGCAGGATTTAGGGTTTAGTAGGGTTTAGGGTTTAGTAGGGTTTAAGGTTTAGGGTTTAGTATGATTTAGGGTTCCGAAACCCCAAACCTCAAACCCTAAACCTTAAACCCTAACCCCTAAACCTCAAACCCTAAACCCTAAACGCAACACTTTAACGCATGTGTTAGTAAATGTGAAACCCACCAAAAAAATGGGAAAAAAAAATCGTCAAAAGTATGCCTTGATTGACGGCAAATCGAAGAGGAGAAAATGTTGAATTTAATGGTGCAATTTTCATAATATTTTGATTTGTTGTTTGTGTGATAATTGATGTTGGAGGTAAATGGATTTTGTACATGTGGAGCATTCTCTTTCTACACATGACATAATATCATTGGTTCCCTCATTCTCACACAAATTCCTATTCTCATTTGAACCCCACCCAAACATGTTTATTTAAAGCCCAACATAAAAAGAACTACTCCATGTAATTTTATTTGAGAAGAATTAAAAGTCGGACAATTCTTATTCCAATAGTGTACAAAAGATTTAAACATCAACACATACAGAATGAAACAAACTTAAACCTCACAAACTACATTTCCTACTTATGCATCACCATCTTGAGCACCTAAACCCTATGGTGGTTAACCAAATTCTATATGATTATTCATATATTTTGTCACTAAGGTGATACTTTCTATCGATAGTGGCTTGCTAAAATATAATCATTAAGATTTATTGAACAACAAAACATCACCAACAATTTTGAACATGCTCATGAATTTCTAATGTTGCTTTTAGCATAATGTTCATAAGCACCATGATCATCTTAGATACAGTTGGGGAATCGAACATAAATAACAGACTGTATTTCGTAGTCATTAATAAAAATATTTCATCAAATACATTTTCACCTCCTCGATTTGCTTCAATAGATAATTCCTATAGTAGAGCAGTAGAGCTAGCAGACTATAAGCCTTGACTCTAGTGTCCTACTATTATTATAGGAGATCATCACAGGTAAAAGTTTCTGCTACAATGCAAAAAAAAAAAAAGCCTCTCAAACATCCAACTCAATAACAATAAGCTAAACAACAATATATATATATATATATATATATATATATATATATATATATATATATATATATATATATAATCACATTCATAAACACAAATTTAACATTTTAAGCTCAAAGAATAATTAAAATGCTTTAAATTGGTATTTGGGCTATTTAATTATCCAGCCCAATAATCGAATTTAAATTTCAAAAATCCTCTTATTTGTGTAAACCGAAATTAATAACAACCCGAGCTCTTATTTGGATGGTTTGGATTGGGTGACTTATAATTTGAATTGGGTCTCGCGTGGATTGAGAGTTTGCTAAACCGAATAACTCTATTGACCTGAAACCCGACCAAATGGACACCCCTGACAATATACTATCTACAGTTTTTTATAAGTCAGAAACATAGTGGTATTAACTAAAATCTTCAGATAGAATTACCGGAGTGATAAATATTCTAGCATTAAACCCAACATAACGACATATACATGAGTCAAAATTGCCATCATAAATGAATTTAACAAAATTATAATGATTCTAGAAACAACTAATAAGAGAAACACATAGTTTTGATCAATTATGTAGATGTTAAAGACGTTAGAATAGTTGTCACATCACACATAGAAGGTGGTGGTTGTGGTTTGTAGTTAGTGTGTTTTGTAGAGAGAAAGAGAGAGAATTTTATGTGTGTGTTTTGTGTAAAGTGAGAAAAATGAGGTTGCCAAAAATCTGACCCTTCCATCTAATTTACACAAATATTGCAATTTAGTCCCTCCGCCCAAAATATTTGCAGAGCAGCCTCTCCGCCCAAAAAAATATTTGCAAAAAAGCCCCCGCGTGACTTGCCTTGATATGGACCATTGATGAAGGAAATGGATGGTCCAGATGCCCTTGCCCTCTTTAACCATTGTTTCCCTCTAATCCTGAATCTATATATATATATATATATATATATATATATATATATAATCTTAAATTATATATAGGATACATCTTTGTGATGTCATCATTCTAATTAATTTTTAATTTATCAATTAAGTCCTTTTATTTTTGTAAATTTTAAAATAAGATTTCCAACTTATTAAAAAAAGACTTTCTTAATCAACTACTCACTTATATATAAAAAGAAATATTCATTAATTAAAACATTATCCAAATCGATCTGTAATGTTCCTATTTTCAATTCACAGAGTATCAAGAAAATTACTTTAAAGAGTTAATATAGTCTTAAAATAATTAAAAAAATTTCACTAGCTTGGTTTCAAAAACTTTTAGTTTTTTAATCTCTACTTATATAAATCTATCAACATAAAGTCATATTGTCATGAATCCAACTAAATGCATAATATACAAATTAACTTACACACTTTATTATTGAAAACAAGATACTAAATATGAAATTTCATATTAAAAATCAACAGTCCGTGTATATACACGGGTTTAGAGTCTAGTCTATATATATATATATATATATATATATATATATATATATATACTAAGCGAGTATGAAAGATTGCTCCAGAATTTGCCATGTATGCAAAGAAGTTGCTCCATAATATGACACGTGGCAAGTTTATAGAATAAAATTACTTAATTATTAATTGCATTAACTTTTTATGATAAACTTCCCTTATTTCATAGTTTATCACTCAAAATATCGTTCCAGAAGTCATCTCACAATTTGATTAGGATACTGTTATTATAATTAAACCAATAAAACTAATAATGAACCGTAAGTAAGAACAATTATTATGGTGGGAACGGTAGGAACTCACATTTTTACTTTTAACTTTAAGATTAAATAATGTTTTTGATGAAAAAATTATATCTAAATTCTTAGAATTGTGTGCTCTTTACTATGAATTTTTTTTTTTTTAAAAATGTGATACACATCATAATATATTTTTTTTGTGTATCACAGTATCACACATAAAAGGTTGTGATACACAACTTTAATTTGTGTATCATATACTTTTTTTTATTTTTTTAGTTAATCTAATATTAAAGAGGGTAAAATTTTAATAATTTTAGCATAATTTTTTTTTGCAAAATGTGTACATATGTTGAATTTAAAAGTGAAAAAACCTCGTTCCTACGATAATAAGTGATCCTACGATAACCTTCCCCTATATTATTATCTTCTCTACATTTGTGGCCTATTATAACTAGATAACTAGGATAGTTATAGTTATAGTTATAGGGATGATAAATAATACAATGATAATAACAATAATATATTTTTATTATTATCTACCATTAGATATAAAATAACATTAACAGCATATCATGTTTATCGAATAATATTAATGTACCTAACCAATCAATCTTCTTCATCGAATTTCATGGCTATTCACTTGTCGTCTTCTAATTCTATCTTTTCTTTTTATTGTTGCGCATCGTACTGTCTAAGGTAATTCAATGTGTTATAAAGGAAGCATTTTGTGTAATTAGATTTTTTTTAGTTTGAAGTCTTCTATCTATAATTTTTGTATGTTTTCATCCCTTAGATTTACTTATTATTGTTTCATGATATTATTTCAATAATTCAATGTCTTATGTGTCATGTGCTTTGATCTTGAATGATCAGAATTATATTGGTCAATGCAACATTTATAATTTTATGAAATAGAATCTCTTTTTAATATTATAAGAGAACTAAAAATGTGTAAACAAATTTAGTTTAATCCCTCATAATGTAATCTCATTACTTTATTGACTAATTCAATTTGATAATGACCATTGATTTAGATGAACAAAAATGTTTACCTAATATATACTTCAAAGACTATCAAAATGACTAAATTAACCTCATTAATTTCTTAGTTAAAAAGAGGAAAATTTTTAAATTTAAATTTTCAATTTTGAAATCCCCCTAAATAGGGTGTATATAATAAATTGGTTTATAAATTAATTTAAACTTTAATAAATCTAAATATTATATAAATAATTTAATAAATGTAATCTCAAATATAGGGGGCCAGTTAACACTAGCTAATGAAAATATTAACTATAGTAAATTCGTAAATTATAATTACCTTATCCGTTTCATTTTTATTTTCTACCTTAATATTGTTGTGTCTTAAATGGATTGTATAATGGTAACAAATTTAACTATCTCCTATCTCCTATTATCTCCTACTACTATTATTGAGGGAGCTAAAAAATGTAAACATATTAACTTCAGGCCAAGTTGACTTAATATTTCCCGTTAATTGATTTAGTTAAATCAATCTAGACCGTTAATTAAGATTACCATAAATGTTTATGTATTATGTTTGTTTTTGTTTGATAAACTTACTTGATTAACCCTTGACTATAATTAATCGGTTTCAAAAAATTGAGGAAGCCTATACGAATTTCAAAATTTCAAATCTCGATAATTATCCACATAAATAGAATAAATAAATAGTTTCCTATGATTTTGAAATTCAAATTTAAAATAAATAAAAATAATAATAATAAAATACGTCCTTTACAAGATACCGGGAAGTGATTTCGGATATACAAATACAAATTACGATTACAATCAAAAACATACTTGAGTACAAATCGCATGGGTTAAAAAAATCAATTTTGAATTTCCAAAGTTTGAGAACTTTTCTTTCCTTGCAACATTTTAAGAATATATACACAGTATTATGAATACTTTTTTTTTAAAGTAACAGTATTATGAATACTAGAGCATAACCCGCAAAATTCGCGGACTATATAACACCCCATATTTATTTATTTTTTTAAAACCATTTTTTTAACTTTTTTTAAATCGAAAGCGTAAGTCCAAATAAACTTTTATGATTTACATTATATAATATTTCAAAACATAGTTTATCAATTTGGGTGTTATGTAATTTCAAAGACAGTACATATTTATTCAAATCAGATATCAGAGTAAACGCCTGGTCGTCAAACATTCCATCCAACAATAGCCAAAAAAACATCCGTATTTATTTTTCAAAACGCAACCCTAACAAACTTCAGCGTATCTCGCCAACATGAATAGCCTCATAATTTTCAAAATCCAAATCGATTCCCGTTGCAACACATCTCCATCTTATATAGGCCTCCATTTTACCCTAATTTGCTAATCATCTGATATACAAAATAAGAGAAAACAACACCTTCAAAGATGGAAGCGGAAGGATTTACGCCATTGAATCTCATTCATGGTGAAAGGCACGATTGGAAGATACAAGTTAAAGTCTCGATGTTGTGGAATGTTACAATTTATTTGGAGTTTTTATTAATATAGTATGGATTAGCATTTGCTTTTGTTGAATGTTAAGTTTAATATAATAACGTTTGTTGGTTCTTCCATTGATTTGTTTATAGTATTTATGTTATTTATAAATACTATATTAGCAAAGAATACCTTCATAGATCATTTAAATTAATTATTAAATATCCTATGAAGTAGCCTTTGTTTTTGTTAGATGTTTAATATAAACACGATTTTTGGTTGTAACATGAGCTTCACAGATCAATTGAATTATTTAACAAACGTTTTATGACCAAATAATATATCACAATACAAATTAATTATTTTATTTTTACATAAATATCGCAATCCAATTTAAATATTTTATAACCAAATAATGTATCACAATACAAATTAATTGTTTTAATTTTAATTAAATATCGCAATCCAGAATGACATTTTTTTGTTTCGAACTATCTGTTAAAAATATCATCAAAATTTCATATCCCTGTCAAAATACATTTAATTTGTAACTTTGAACATATAATTAAACTACGAGGGATGCAACGAGTTCGCACGTTTGTTATGATATAAGCTAACGGATTTAGTTTATGTTGGACTATTTAAAATTTCAAACGTTATCTCATTTTTATTTATAATCAATTTAACATCATTATCTACCTATGTAACTAAAAATCCGATTTTCATGAAAGCCTGATTTTGGTCATAACTAACAAGCCTACATTTGTGAGTTGTTAGTAGTGCCCTTCTAAACAAGAAAGTCAAAATCAAAATAATATTTGCCAAAAAGGTCGTTCTGATCATCTGAAGCACGTACGTATGCCTTGAAATACCACTCTCCCATTGTTATATTATTAATATTACAATAATAATTAGGATTATTTGCAAATGAGAATACTTATATTTTAAAGATGAATGCCGAAGGATCAAGTCAGTCACAAGGTGCTCCCGTATTACCAGATTCAGAATCTGATTCTAAACAAAAGGTATTTTCCTTACTTTTATGTATATTGTAAATGTGTAGCTACTATATCTGTAACACCCCCAAATTTAATGATTAGCGGAAGCAAGTTTTGGGTGTTACTAATCAATAATCAAGCCCCAAAGTAAAGCAAACGACATCTATATGCAACGTCGTACAATAGTACAAAAGTATTACATTTTTAAATCCTAGTACAAGCTCTGAGTTCGAAAGTAGTTCCTAGAGATTCTATTACATAATAATCATAATCAAAAATAATGCGACAGAATCTCCAAAGTAGTATGCATGTGACTCGAGCTATCAGTCCCCTTAGGGTGTGCAGTCCTACTGCTGTAATGTACCTGAGATAAATGCTAAAAAGTGTCAACCAAAAAGGTTGGTGAATCTCACAGGTTTAGTATAGTAATCAGTTATGAACCACAAGTAAAGTACCAGTAATGCCCTCGAGCATAGTAAGTAAATCAGTAACTCAGTAAATCAGTAGGCCAATCACAATTACCATGAGCTCACAAGTTGAAGCTTAACAGTGTAGTGTGAATGGTACATTTAAGTACAGCATCACGTACCCCCGTGAGTGCTATCCGGACACTCATATGTAACAAATACTAATATGCCTGTTTCTACGGTGTAATCCGTGATGGCGCTACCACCCCAGGCAGGGATTGTCAGTCCCAAATGGATCCATCTACTAGTAATCGCGCTTAAGTCCATAACTAACAACTTATGATAGGAAGATTTCAGTGGATAAAAGCAACTCATGTAATGTATGTAAAAGCAGTGTAAGCAGTTCAGTACTTGTGTTCATACGTAAAACAATAGCAAATATCTCACCCCAAGTAAAAACAGTAAAAGTGGGGCTGTAAGACTCACCTGAGTCTAGCAAGTATGTTTGTGTAAGCAAACAAGTATAGCGGATGTAAGTCCGTAAGTTGGTTCTCCGAACCCTGCAACCTTCTGGCGTCCGAAACGCACAAGGTTGTAAGCAAGTAAGTAAGTTGGTGTCACGAAGGATCACCCATGCTAGTTGTCCACTCAACTAGGAAATGTCCAAATATTCGTTTGTACGTTTGTAGTTGCTTGTAGTTAAGTGTGGCCCGTTGGTGACGGAGGTGTAATAATAATTCAAGCATTATTATTTTGTAAATCATAGTGTTGTATATCTTGGAAAGTATATACATTAGTTAACCGTTTGTATTGTGACATGTAACCGTTGTCTGAATGTAAGTCCGTGCGAGTGTAAACTCGTATTCATGTACTTATACATATAAGTAGTAATTGTTGTGAGTGTAATCTCGTAATAAGTAATTGTGTTCCAAGTGTATATATATATATGTATATATGAGTTTTCGAAAGTGTATAAGTCCGAATGTACGTACATATATACATATATCCGAATATATATATATATATATATATATATATATATATATATATATATATATATATATATAGGTCCGAGAGTGTGTATGTGTCCGACAGTGTCTAAGTCCGAAACTACTAAGTCCGACAGTCAACAAAAGTCAATGTATACTGTTCATCCCACACTAGAATTCACGGAGTACTATTCATCCCACACTAGAATTTACGGAGTACTATTCATCCCACACTAGAATTTCCGGAGTACTATTCATCCCACACTAGAATTTACGGAGTACTATTCATCCCACACTAGAATTTACGGAGTACTATTCATCCCACACTAGAATTTACGGAATTTTGTTTAAGTGTTCGCTTTCGTTAACTAGGTCAAACGGGTTCGGTTTGACTCGATACTTTTACAGTAGTCTTAAATATATTAAATAAGCTTTAGAAAGTTGTCGTTACGTTTTATGGTCGTCCCGAAGGGTCGGTTTTGTGAAATGACAAAAACAGGCCGTAGCTTTTGGTTCCAGAATTTTTACTCGGTTACAACCCTCGATTTAACCCATTTGTAGTCCGATTCAAGCCTAACAAAAAATCACACATGTTCTCTTATATGTAATGTTCATTTCTGCATTTTATAGTATTTTCATATGTCCGTTTATTATTTTAAACAAAAATAAATATGTCGAGGGGTCGGATTCGGTCCAGAACAGACCTATGTCCAAAGATCAAGTTATAGCCAAAAATGGGTGTATTTCTGGAAGTAGCTAAAGAAGAACTTTTTGTTCAAGACGAAAATACAAAACTTTTCCAAGTGGTCTCACACGTTTATTTAACCTAGAACTCGAGTTATGGTTGTTTTCGTGTGACAATTTTTCTGGCCAGAAAGTGGTATGTACATAAGTGTTTCAAAAACGAGTTTTGGCTAAAGATTTGGACATTTCTTTGTTAAGTAAGCAACTAAACATGTTAATAAACATCATAAAAGCATATTTAAGAAAAGTTTGAGGTCCTTACTAAGCATATGAGGAAACGAGAAAGATGAATGTGTAGAGCTCGTTGTGGTGAACGTTTTCTTCCAAAAGCTCCTAGCAATCCAAGGTACCTTGAGTATGTTTTTGTGATGATTTTGTGGTATTTTGGAGCTGGTTTTGGTCGTGGTTTCTCACCAAGAAAAAGAGAGAAAGAGTTGAGAGAGAGGAGGAGAAAGATGGAGTGTGAAATGAGGTAAATGGAGTGGGTTTGGTTTGCTTGTTGTAAGAGAAGGCATGGCCTCCCATGCCTTGCATGAGGGCCGGTTTCAAGGGGGACCCACAAGAGGTGGGTGTCTCCAATTTTGTTCCCAAAGGGTCACAGCCTGAGCGTTTTTGCCTCCACGAGTGCCTAATCAACACTCGTCTTCCTAAATATTAGTACGTCCGTTTACCCGATTAGTGCTTGCTAACCCGGACGAGGAGGGTCAATCCTATATGGTACCATATACTAATATTCACGCTACAACGTATTAACAACTATGCTGACGGAGGACTTTAAATGATTAGTCGTGAGTAACTCATGTAGTATATGAAAAGGTTGTACTTGCGTTCACATGTTAAAAACGAGCATTGTATCACACCCCTGGGTAAAACAGTAAAAAGAGGGGCCATGAGACTCACCTGAGTCTTGAAACGTATAATCAATAAACGTAAGTTGATTAGCCGATTAGTGATGGTCCGAAGACGCGTAACCTGAGGGTGTTCACGACACGCGATGGTTATAAACATGATTGGGTATCTCAAAAGATCACCCTTGTAGTTGTTCGTCCAACTAGAATGTCCAAATTACTACGATTTAGTTGATATGTTTAAGTGTTTGAAAACATGTACGGCCCGTTGGTGATTGTTTGTGATAATAATCTTGACATTATCATTATTATTTCGAAGTGTTAAACAAGTTTGACACTTGGTGTGAAATGTATTTACAAACTCTAGGTGACGGGGGTCCGGGGGCAGCGCCCCTGGTTAGCGGGGTTCCAGGGGTGGCAACCCCTGGTAGGGTCCAAGGGGCTGGCCCCTGGTTGGGGTCGAGATGCCAAGTCAGCTCGAAAATTTTTTATTTCTACTATATTGCTTTAGTGAAAAACGCATCCAGGATTTAAATTTGGTAAAATCAAGTGATAAAATTTCAGGTCTCGACACTTAGTAAAATATGAGTTTTCTAGGTTCTGTTATCTGCGACATTAGGCGTAGTGTCGCAGGCCGTGACTGCGATGTTGATCGTGGCGTTGCTAAGTGCCACGTTTGCAATTTAATGCGACATGACGTGTTATGTCGCTATATGCGACGTTGTTGGTTCTTGTGACGTAGAGGTCGGTGTCGCTATGTGCGACTTTAGCAACTAAATGCGACGTTGAGGCTGATGTCGCACCATGCGATATCGTGAGAGGTTTTTGCGACATTGTAGCTGATGTCGCAATGTCGCTGGGACAAATGCGACATCGGCGTCTGATGGCTGGAATTTGTGTCGAAAATGAGTTTTTCGATTTCCGTTTGGTCTGATTATTTTTACCCAACCCTTAGATGGACATTTCAAGTTAATCTAAACAACCACAAGTCAAAAACACATAAAATCGAAGAGTTGCGGGATTTGTCGGAAACTTACAAGTCGACGCGAGGAGAATCCGAAAAGATGAAAGTGTAGATCGTGTCGAGGTGGTTCTTTTCTTCCAAATGAGCGATGAAAACCGAGGTCGTTTGGTGGTGTAAATTGGTGATTTTGCGATGGTGATGGTGATGAAATTTGAAAGGAAATGAAAGAGAAGAAAGAGAGTGGAATGTGATAAATGAGAAAAAGGAGGGAGGAGTGGGAGGTTTAGCCTCCCATTTTCAATCCCCGCGCCCCGTGCTGTAACACCCTAAAATTTCGGTTTGCGGAAGCTGTCGGGTCGGGTGTTACTAAATCAAATATCACAGCATAAGATACATAATGAACGACTCTAAATGAGACGTTTGAAAATGGTTATACATTTCGTAAATAAAAATGTTTACAACGTTATAAGTTTAACAACAAATTCCAAATACATAATTTGAAAATATGAAAGTAAATGCAGTGTAGTCCCATTTGTTGAAAATATGCGACTCGAACTAGTAAGATCTTGTAGTAATCCTAATCCTGCTGGGCACCTGAGAACACATGCTAAAACAGGTCAGCTATAAAGCTGGTGAGTTCATAGGTTTGTTAGTTGAATACATAAAGTATAAATCTTGTATGTTTTGAGAAATTGTTCAGAATCCACGATTCTGATTTGTAACAAATTGTAGTTGTAATTACCAATGTGTAATTCGAAAGTTTAGGTATCTAATACCTAAGCAATTGTAGTCCGTACCTAAGTACACAATAATTGAGGCATACCGAGCCTGAATACCTATCTGGTACGAGTAAGTGTATAACGGGAGGCAATACATGCCTAAGTTGTAACCAAATAACTGTATGACCACGTCATATGATGGTAAGTAACTGTAGTCCCGCAGAACTATGATTTAATATATGAGGTGTTGCATCCAGCAACAAGTGATTGTAGATCCGCAGATCTATGTTTGAACGTTTAGCGTGTCCGTTTACCCGATTAGCATAAGCTAACCCAGACATGAATTGAGCTAACGGCCTCGCGTGGCAGCACCACCGATCCGTTAACTTATTGTGAATCCCGAGTATAACCCGCTGATCCATTGATTGAAATTTCGTCCACTGCAATACCGTGGTTTCGTTTTGTGCCCACTTTACCGTGGCATCGTTTGGTGCCCGCTGCAATACCGCGGCATCGTTTTTGAAGTTGCTCGCAAGCAATTTGTAATTGAGCCGGCAGTACAACGACATGCCCGACTAAGTTGTTTGAGAGCCAGCAGTACTCGACATGCCTGACTAAGTAGATCGTATAATAGTATGTAGATATTCATCAGGTGACACCCCCACGGTTGGATTACATCCTGGGCCGGGGGACCATCCCTGGTTGGATTACATCCTGAGCCAGAGTCGTCACCAGTTGAGTCGTTTTGATATAAGGAGTCTGTACTAACTTGTGATAATATTGTATACTCCTAGCCTAAAGCCTAGCAAGTATATATAACGGAGTCTTGGGAAAATGTTCACTTAAGTTCAGTTCCCATTCTAATGATAATGAAGTGTGTCGACAGTTTTAGTTCTTAAAGAATAACTAAACTTGTAACAGTATAGATGTTGTTCAGTGTAGGTAGAACTAACTAGTTCTAATGTATTCAATGATATTGTCCCGTGACAATATGGCCAAAAGATTGTGATAACTAAATCAAGTTATGTGTTGGTAATCGTTTTCCAACGACCTAACCGGGTACGATTGTAACCTATCTAGGTTAAGTATTGATATTGTTCTAAAACAATATTGCGGGTGTAATTCCTAAGTATTACACATTTCGTATTACATACAGTAATATAAATAGTTGTAAATTATAAACGATTGTTAATATGATTTGAAAACAGCAATTGAGCACGTGTTTCACCCCGAAAATAGTAAAACAGTTGAAAGAGTGGGGCTATGAAACTCACCTGTGAGTTGTTAGCGATACGATGATATGTGCGTCGTCCGAATGGTAACCTTCTAATGTCCTAAACACGTGAGGTTGTATAAGTACGAGATCAAATAGTCTGACCAAGTAAGTCGTTCGAATGTTTGTTTGTCGCTTGGTTTTAAAGACCGTGTGCGGGGGTTCGGGGGCAGCGCCCCTGATAGCGGGGTCCAAGGGGTGGCAACCCCTGGCGGGGTCCAAGGGGCAGAGCCCCTGGCTGGGGTCGAGCTGCCAGGTCAGCTTAGAAAAATTTTATTTCTACTACTTTGCTTTAAAGAAAATGCATTCGAAATCCAAATTCGGGTAAAATCGAGTGGTAAAATTTGGTTGTCAATACTTAGAGAAAAACATAGGTTTTTAAGGTTCTGCGACGTCAGATGCGACGTCAGCTGCGACGTCAGAGGCGACGTAGGGTCTTGCGTCGCTATGTGCGACATTCGCAATCTAATGCGACGTTGTGTCCTGCATCGCAATGTGCGACGTAGAATTTGATGGCGACGTAGGGGCTTACGTCGCTATGTGCGACATTCGCAAGTCAATGCGACGTAAAAGCTTGCGTCGCTAAATGCGACGTTGAGGTTTTATGCGACGTTGGCTGCGACGTTAACTGCGACGTCGCAGCACTGTTTTTGGTCCCTGCGACGTAGCGAACTGATCGCCGGAGTTTGAGCCGAAAAAGAGTTTTCCGGCCTCCGTTGAGTCCGATTCTTTTACCCAACCCATAATTAAGTATTTTAAGCTTATCTAAACCGCAAACAAGCAAAATAACAAAGTTTTGAGAGATTTCGAGAATTGTCGGAAACTTACAAATCCGCGCGAGGAGAATCCGAAAAGATAGGATTGTAGATCGTTGCGTGGTGATCGTTTTTCCCTAAAGGAGCTTCGAGATTGGAGGTCGTTTAGTGGTGTTAAATGGCGGATTTAGGTGGCGGTGGTGTGGTGTTAGAGAGAGAGAGATGAGAGAAAAGTTAGAGAAGAGAGAGAAAGTGAGAGGATGAGAATGGGGTGGAAATGAGGAGGGATTTGGGTTTTTATTTGAACTCAGATCCCTGACTCGTGTACTGTGGTCTCCAACCACAGTACAAAATGTCCGTGATTTTATACCTGATTAAAATGTAGATTTATTACTTTAAATCTATAATTTTGTTTAAGTTGTTTTGTAAATATTTTTAATAAAAATATTTCACTTGAACTATAAAATGTAATTATTCAAAGTTTAAAATCGGCGCGAAATTTGACTTTTTGACCGGGTGTTACATTCTCCCCCTGTTAAGAAAATTTCGTCCCGAAATTTAAAGTGATGTCAGGGTTGCGCATGGTCTGGGGAGCAATGCACGTACCAGGTATTTGTCGAATAGATTGCAGACACATGATGTCTATAACGAGGTTGAATAGCAGTCACTCCATGACCGCATCATGTTTAATCGTTGTAGTCACATTCTGACTATATTGTTTGTTCAGAGTATGATTATTTTGTGGTTACTCGGTAACCGTCTATGTCGTAGTCCATTTGGGACTAGATGGTTGTCACATAGTGACTGTTTTGTAAGTCGTTATATCAGGGCTGAGCGATTTATCGTTGGGTCGATTAGTCTACTGAAAGTAAACATTGAGTTTGGTTGGTGAGTGTTTTATCGATTGGTCTGCTGAAAGCAAACTCTGGGTTTTATGTGGGCCTAGGTCAACTAGCCCTAAGATGTAATCAACATTAGGTTGATAAAATGATATTGGGGCTAATAAGGGCGCGTTTAACGAATCTAAAATTGAAGGATTTTGTTTTCGAGGAGAAGTTGTACTTACATTTTCGTTGGAGATTTATTTGATTTACTCGGAGTCGATTAAGTGAATTTTGCGTCTTTTTGGGCAGTCCTTCTTGTAATGACCGGGTTCCTTACATTTGAAGCATATCCTTCGAGAGTCGGGATTGGCGGGAACTCTGCAGTTCCGGATTACGTGCCCATATCGTTGGCATCTTTCACAGGGTAAACCACATGAACCATCATGATGACGTTTACAGCCGTGACAAAATGGTTTGTTACCCGCATTGCCTTGTCTTTCGTTGGGTTCGACAGCATAGTACCCCAAGGGTTCAGGTTGATTGGTTGGATTTTGACTAGAGCTGGAATCCCCATTCCATTTTGTTAGGTTGCTTTCAGTTGCAGTTGTTTGGCGTCGTTCCCTCTGTGCCATAAGTCTGTGGGCCATACGAATAACCTCTTCAATAGTAGTGGGTTTAGAGGCGGTGACCATCCCCTCAGTTAATAGCGGGAGTCCACCGGTGTACCTTGCGATTCGTTGACCTTCAGGGTTTACTATGGTTGGGCACAAATGTGCTAGTTGTTGGAAACGATTGGTATATGTTTCGATGTCGTTGTCTTTTATGGTGAGGTGCCAAAGTTCGTCCTCAAGTTTGTGAAGTACTTCGATGGGACAATACTTGTCCTTCATGATTCGTTTCAGGTCTTCCCACGGAAGTTCGTGAGCAGTGTCGATTCCTACAGTTCGGGCGTGAAAATTCCACCAGGTAGAGGCGTCATCCTGGAGGGTGTATGTGGCGTACAAGACTTTGCAGTCGTCAGGGCAGTTGCACACTGATAACACGTAAAAAGTCATGTTTTTACGTACGTTATCTTCCACATTTTAGGCACAAAGTTAACTAAAACACACTTAAAAGGACATTATTCATAAAGTTTTGTTAACTAAGTCAAAACGGAGTCGATGTTTGTAAAATCACTGAAAATGGCATGAAAAATGTAAGAAACAGGGCAAAACTGCTTCACCGTACCTCCGTTCGTTCATTTTAATGCATCTTGAGCTACACTCCGAGTTAGGACCTCTAACTTATGTCATTTTCTTCGTTAGGAAATTACGAAACCGTGAGCACGAGAATCACTCAAAACGGATAAACGACGAAGAAGTTACGCCCGAACGAAGGAACGAAGAACCGAGGAATCAGGATACGGGAGAGCTAGACCGTATACGGCCAAACTAGACCGTATACGGCCTAGCACAGACCGTATACGGCCTAGCTAGACCGTATACGGCCTAGCACAGCCGTATACGGCCTGTGTTCTCCCGTATTCACCCTATGCTCTCCCGTATACGGTCCAGTTCAACCGTATTTGCCCTAGCTCAACCGTATCGTGCGTTTGGTCAATAAAAATCAGACTTTTATTCGGGTTTGCGATACGGTTGTGCATTTGAAGGTTTGGATACGGTCTACGGATACGGTTGTGCGTTGCCTATATATTGAAGCCTCATTTCCACATTTTCAGAAGACAATCCAACAAATCATCCATCCAACACTCTCATACTTCAATTCTCTTCGTTTTCTTTACGTTTTTATAGTTTTACTCTCTCTCTAGGATAGTTTAGATAGTTTCTCTCTCTAGAGCTCTCCGTCTCTAGAGAGAGAGAGATAGTTAGTTGGTTAGCAGTAGAGAGAGAAGGAAGCTGGTATTGTAATCACGGTGTAATAAAAGCATTCTTGGTGCAAGACTCTGTCTTTCTTTTCAGCCGTTACGCTGCTCAATTTACTGGTGATATCTATCTTTTCATACTTATACTATGTCCGAATTATTTCTGCCTGCTTGTATGATGTATGTTACTGTTATTGCCATGCTTATTGAGTAGTGTGCTGTTGCAGTTGTTGAAATATAGATAATTAGACGTAGGGATGATGTTGAATTAATCTTTAAAACTATATAATTGGGAATTGTTATTTTTGTTATGTCTAAAACTTATCATGCATCTAGACTTAGTTATGGATCACCCTTTCCAGTCCTTCGCGTGACTGCTACTTTAGGCTTAGAACTTGATCACCTCTAGGTACAGTAGGAAGTTATCTGTGTTATAGTACGAAGCCGTGTCTGTCACTGTAATTCGGCTGAAATACTGAGTATAGCTTTGGAAACACCACTGGTGGAGTACAACGTGGAAGCTCCGGAAATAGCCGTATGTGCCAACACTGTGGACTACCTAGAGACCCTAGAATATGGCCTAGGAACCAATATAACTGTGGAAATGTTACAGTACACCGTCTGTCCACCCCTGGAACTGAAGCTATGGAAACATTTCGACATAGTACACCGTACCTGTACCTAGGGGTAAAAGCTACAACATATCCCTGGTTACAAAGGATCTGTGGAATTGTTTAAGTGCAGTACATCGTGAACGGTGCCTAGTGTGGTACGCTGTGGAATGAGTATGCATTGTACACCGTTGGTGTTCCTAGGGCTGAATGACTGATTGCAAAGGAGAGTCTAGATCATGACAGAAGTAATTGAACTAATCAAACGTAAGGAATGAGTCTAGTGATGAAAGTCAAGCCCAGCAGTGGTTCAGAGTTCTTAAAACCCCTAGACTCTACAAAACTGATAGTTTAGAATAACAAAGTAATGATCTGAACAAGTTTAGGAGATGGCATTTACATTTAGGTGTTAAGAACGGTCAGAATAACCCAATGGGCAGTCTGTTACCTTATTCCTGCACCCTTCAAGGGTCACTAGTCCAAAAGACAGTGTGGGGGGTTGAGCAGCCTGTTCTGATCAGAATCACGATAGCCTAGGTGCTCAGTGACATACGGATTCTGGTAATTAACTAGAATAAGTAGGGACCTAGTGTTTACACCCATAATGCATTTGTCTATTAACTGAAAATGTCCCCAATTATCTTTATAATAAGCATCATCCCGACAACCGATTATCGAAGTTTCAACTGCCGCAATTCTCTATCTGTCTACCTAGCTACCGATTCTCCTCTATCTTTTATTTTACTGCACGTAGTTAATTAATTAAATTAGAAAACTAAAACACCAAAAACCTACCTACTTGCACAAAACCATCCTAAAAGTGAACCCTATCTTTGGCATCGCTTCGTTTCAATTCGCTCCGATTTAAGAACGACCTCGAGTTATACTTGCTGCTTACTCACCCTGTGTAGTAGGTAGTATTTATAAGTTGAGCCCCAGCTCTTTATAAATTTAAAACTCACTGATCCAGCCAAGCGGTGGTTAAGTCCTGCTGACGACAAGGACGGTTCACTCCCAAGGTGAGCTAAAGAGACCCGACCGTTGGGCTGGCATCAAGTTTTTGGCGCCGCTGCCGGGGATCGTAGAGCGTTACGATTCTGAAGTCGCCTTAGATAAGATAAGCCTTTAGGAGATCCTTTTCGTATAGGTTGTCCACAACTTATCCGAAAGTTACTTTCTTTAGAATAAATTAGCTTAATTTAGAATAAAATAAAAAATTCAAAAATATCTTTCTACGATTCGCCGCCTTCCTATCCCATTTCTCCATTCGCCAGCAAAACGACTGAAGAAATGACGACTATGGACGATGCTGAGTTCTTCAACCAATTGGAACAAGAGTTGAAATCCGACTTTCACTCATCACCGGAAGAAGCCTCCGCTGGACCAGACGACGATTCTAGAACCTTAGGGAAACTCTTAGATCTTGACTTAGGAACCCATAAATCTCAACAGAAGATCTCAACTTCTGCTTCTAGCATTCCAAGCTATCAGGTTTTACCTGCACCTGAGATTAAACATTCCTTAGAAAATATCCATAGATTCCCTGATTTTGTCGATAATGTTCACGGAAACCCTCAACCCTTTCATTCTTCATCCAAAGAAGAACGAATCCCCATAAGGAATGAGGATATTCATGAACATCTTCCAAAATCACCAATTTTTGTAAACCTCGTACCAGAACCCTCGTACACCATTTATCGTGTTGTAGATAAGGAAATACCGAAAGATTCAGATGGTGATGAAATCCGATACGTTGGTTACTCTTTTGATCCTAGTAATAGATTGGATATATGTAAAGCATTTGCCTTACACTTAAATATGTCTGATTTTCCTTACTCAGTCGAGCAAAGAGAAACCATCTTAAGGATTAATATACTCGTAGGTATTCTCCACTGTCTTCCAACCCAAAAGGAAGATGGTATCTTCACACGATATCGAGAGCAAGAGCGAAAGCTTTTATCAGAAATAGATCACCTCATGGATCTATTTGCTTGCACCGATTATCAACCGGTTTCTCAAACCATGATTAATCGTTATGTTGCAGCTATGATAAAAGAGCTTGAGCTATTAACTTCTAAAGATCCCGCGATCACTCTCGTCATTTTTGGAAAAATTCCATTTTTCGTAGATCCTGCCTCTTACATAATCGCCAAGTTGCAAGAAATATTTCCTGGAGCAGACGACAACAAGATAGAAGCCGCTTTCTTTGCTGAAAGAAAAGATATCCACGTTAAACTCGCTTCGTTGTTCGATCAATCCAAATTCCCTTTCACCGTTTCTCAAAGATCTCTAATTTTGGATAATGCCATTGCAGTGCAAACTACATATGGTAATCCCGACTCAAAAGAGGAACTTAGGTTTCAGAGAATTTTAAGAAATCTTCTTCACGACCTTAATAATATAGACCGCGGTATACGAATGGGAATTTCAAGTAAAAAGAAAGTTAGAAAGGAATTTAATAAGTTTGTTAATAATCTGCTAGAATTAGGCCGGAAAGAACGTAGGATTCTTAGCGAATTCGAAAATTTCTCATCACACCCTGCCGAGCTAGTTGATTATGTCATTAACATTCTAAACTGTGATTTTATTCCTCGCTATACTTCAAGATTGCTTTCGAGCAATCCCCTTTAAACTGTTTTGGAACAAAAGTCGAGCTACAGACTTAAACCAAGCGCTTTTTGGGAGGCAACCCAAATCTTTAATTAGGTCTTTAAAATAATTTTCGTAGGTTAAAAATATGTTAGTTTAATTATTAGTTTAATTTGTTTCTTAAGAAAAAGTCAAAAAGCTCTTAAAATCTTTGTCTCCGCAAAATCTGCGCAGTTTCTAAAAACGTGAAATTCTTAAATTCAAATATTTTTAGAAAGTTTTTAAATTGTTTGGGTTTTTAAAGAGTCAAGATTTTAAACCAAAAATATTGTTTATTTAGTTAAGTAGTTTTCCTTACGTTTTAAATAAAAACCAATCTTTTTGCTGTGCACAGTTAACTACAGTCTAATACCAAATTTTAAACTTTTGCTAAAATACTTGGCTAAGGTTTTTAATTACCCAAATTATCTTGTAAATACATTTTAAATGGTCATTTACTATAAATGGAAAAAGGAGGGAGATAAAAAGATGGGGAATGAGTCAAACAAAGTCAAAACACATAAAAAATCATTTTTTCTCCTCCTTCCCCCTCCTTGGCCGACGGTTTCACCACCCCCACACCAAATCCACCATTTTTCACCATTGTTGCTCAAATCAAGCCTCATCTCTTCATATCTAGGTCATTTTTAGTTCATTTAACATCATTGCATCTTCATCAAGGTATGATTTAAGCTTAAAATACCAAAATTCTCTAACTTTGTTAACTTAGGGTTTCAAGTTAGTTTTTGAAGATTTGTGCTTTACATTGCGAAATTGAGCTTTGATTCTTGCTTAGTGATGATATAGGATGATGTAGGAACTAGCATTACTAGTTAGATTGAAGTGATTTGATGTTTGACTTTTGAAAGTTGACTTTTCTTTGACTTTTATGGCTAGTTAGTCCACTTTGACCATTCGATGATTAAATTGCTTATGATAAGTTGTTTGTTGATTGATTAGTGCTTAATATGATTAGTATAGCTTATTCATTTGCTTCATTTGCGGTTAAATACGTGTTATGGTTAAGTTAGCAAATTAAAGTGAGCATGAAACGTTGACTTTTGATTAAACGTCTCCATTTTGAAATAAAACTCTTGGTTAAAATGATGTTTTGACTTAAGTTGATGTTAATGCCTCGCTTTGATTTGCTAGTTCAAGTTAGTATTACTATGAATTGGGCAAATGACAAAAAGGAAACCTTACTTTGGTAAAGTCGACTTTAAAAAGTCAAAATGCTTAAATTTTAGTAATACTAGTAACCATTCTAGTTAAAGAGTCATGGTGGTGTTGTAAAATTGTATCTTTAAAAGTATTATGGCAAGTCTTGAATTAATGCTACACTTTCCTTAAAACAACTACTTTTAAAAATTCTAAAGTAGCATTTATAAAAAATTGCCATAATCACTTTAAAAGATCCAATCTAACAACACGATTGTCAACTAGGGAACTTTGTTGCATTACTTGCATGATTTGGTTAAAAATGCTAAATACTTGCTCAAATAATCATGATAGTTAGTATGCGGTAATAGGTTATGCTTGCCATGATAAGGTAATTACATGATTAAGACTTAAGTCTATATCATACATGCTTATGATGGTTAAGTAGTCTTTTGACTTGTCTTCTAGAAATCATTAAAGACCTAATAGCCTATTATTGTAAACCAAAGTTTCTTGTGATGGTTGAAAGTTGAGTTTGGTGGTATTACTAGTTATTACAGGTTTTTGGGACTGCTCATATTCTAAAGCCCACATTTCGAATTTTCGTTAAAAATCTAAAATATGAACTATTCCATAAACTTGTGATTATTCTTGGTAATTCACTATGTTCTTGTTTTTCTCTTATTTACAGATGGCTGAGATTCCTCGCTATATCAGGAAATCCATCAAAGATCCAGAGATACGGGAAAAGTTTCAGACATGGTTAAAACATGATTTAGGGGAAAATAGGTACATAGTGTGGGAAGACTTGGAGCAGATTGGTTTAAAACAAGGTTTTGAAAGATTGATTATGTTCAAGGAAGGGAAGCGAAATCTGCGAGCCTGGAAGAATCTGTTTGAGATTAGGGAAAATGTTTATCGGGAATTAGTTGCTGAATTCATGGTTACCTTCCAGTTTGACAAGACAACCGATAAACTAAATGATGACCGAATGATCAGATTCAACTTTTTGGGCAACCCTCAACAAATGTCATTAGCAACTTTTGCTAGTCACCTTGAGCTATACACTGAGTATCAAGTCACTACTCCATTCTTCTTGAAGGCAAACAGAGAGGTGAAACAGCGAGACCACACTGCTATCTGGCAAGAATTGACTGGAAATCAGTTTCAGTCCAATGTCAAGGCCACCAGTTTTCTTGATAAGCACCATCAGGTTCTCCACAACCTCCTTGCATGTAGCATTCGAGGAAAAAGAAAGACCAAAGGAGATGTTGGAGTAAAAGATTTGCTGATTATCAAAAGCATTATAGAGCAGGAGCACGTGAATGTTGCTTATATAGTTGCTGATAGGATCCTCACTGAGTCAGGATACACCGAATCAGAGTCTGCTTACATGGGAGCAGTAATCACTAAGTTAGTTAAAAGAATGGGGCTGTTAACTGAGGAGGTGATCGGTAACTTGACACCAGTAGTGAACAGGGTATCTAAGCCGTATAACATCAACTACATGGTCAAAGTATGGTTGCTAGAGAAGGATGTTGATGGGCAGATTAGATGGAAGGAGGGTGAGATCATTCCGGGAGTTCATATGAGACCCCCGAGGAGCAAGAGTGTTAGGTTTGAGTTCGATGACAGCACAGTCCACTGACAGCCTAGGACCACTGTTGCTCATGAGCGAGAGGAGGGAGAGACTGCCGCTGCTGAGGCACAGAGTCCACTGATACCGCCTGCTCGAGAGTTTGGTTGGGGAGATCCGGTGACATCCGAGCTCATGTACGGTATGTTGGGTATGCTTAACTCACACTACACACAGGACACATATTTGGCTGCTGAGTTTGGATTCCCACCACCTGCACGCCCTACATGGGTATGCGGCCCACGACCACCCAACTACCACACCATGCCACTACACCCACTTTCCATGACACCATCCACTACCACCATTCCTTACACTACCATACCACCCACATCTTCCACCCGCACTGTGCCCATCGAGATCCCTCGTGCCCGCCGTACCAGGACTACTCCTGCGGCTGAGCCGGTTTTCTCTGTGCACACTGCAACACCACATATGCCGCATATCCCATATGTTGGGCAGCCATCCTCCCGTGCCATGACCCGTCCAGGACCAGCTGAGTCAGCCATATCAGACACATCTTCAGAGACAGACTCACCTCAGTCAGGTTTTAGACAGGACATGCAGGTTGACGATCAGGTTCAGGTTCAGGCTGACTATATGCCAGACATGACTACTGCTGCTTTGCCTACTTTTTCAGGATTCACAGGGATGCTCCAGAGCAACCCAGTGCCATCCTCTGAGCTTCCACCGTACCAGATGCCCGGTGCTTCCATTGGATCGTATGAGATTGCAGACATGGGACTAGATCCCAACTTCCATTTGTACCCGATCCAGCCACCAGCATCAGGCAGACAGCGCAGTTCATCTTCAGCATCAGTCTCCCGCAGAGCCTCGAGTGGACAGCACTCTGCTTCACGTGCTGGACCTTATGGCTCCATGCCACCTCCAGCTCATGGACCACCAACCAACCAGGATCTTCCTCGACCTTGAGCTCATCTTATTTCATTATCATTTATGTTGGATGACTGTATTACTCTGTTACTAGTATTTGGGATAACTGTATTAACTGTTGCTGCAGACTGGTTATGGTCCCAACCTGTGATCTGGTTGGACCCACCTATCTATCTTATCTTATCGTTTATCTATTATTTTACTTATGTTATGTTTTGTTTAGTTAATTTCTAGGTTACTTGCGAATAATAGAGAGCAGTAGATACTATAAAAATTTCCCAAGGAGAGCCCGAGATGACGCGCAAATCACGCAAAGATCCTGATTCGAGCCTATTGAACTACCCTACCAAATCAGAATCTTCAAACACACATCTCAGTCTTTTCTAGGGGAGTTTTTCGTTCCACTTTCTTAATGATTTGTTTTCATCGCCTATAAATCTCCGTGTTTCCCATCATGCTTAAATTCTAAAGTGTGGGATTATAAATCCCACACAAATCAAACCAACTTAGAAATAGAGTTCCAAAATATTTTCAAGCTTTAAGTGTGGGATTCCTCCCAAAAAGAAGAATTTTAGACTTAGTTTGAGAACATTAGGGACAATGTTCCTCTAAGTGTGGGATACACGGTATGATATACCGTATTCTTTGACTTTGATTGCTTGTCCAAAGTATAACTTTCTTAAAAACAAGTCTAACTTCGACAGTGAAGTTTTCACTCATTCAGTTGGCTTAATTTTTTTTAAAAACCTCATTTGTGCTAAAATTTTTAAATTTTTGACTCTAAATAATTTTGAGAAAGATTGATTTTTCCAAAAAATGGATTAAACTGCTTTGGAAAGTAAGATAAGTTAAGATACGAGTCCCTTAAAAATGAAATGTTAATTGAAGAGCATCGCACGGCTAGGCACATACACCCTTTTTGCAGTGAGGTACTTGAGCCAATAAAAGCATTCATCTTTAATGCTTCACTTCTTCGTTTGATGTGTGTGCCGATGTATGTGCTTTGAGTTAGAACTTGCTCTCGGTATACGTTTCGAGACCACACCAATGGGCACCGTACGCGGTGAAGGTGCAGTCAGAGGACCTTGACATTTCATAGGATTAAAACCCCATTTCTTAAAAGCCTAACCCGTCCAACTCTCATTCATGAGTGTTGAAGATCCACTAGTTAAACCCTTTGAGCCTTAACCTTTCTTTTCTTCAAAACCACCATTCACCACCTACCCTCACCTTTTCAAAAATTTTAAACTTAGAACGTTTTGGAGTTATGAAAAGCGTTATTTAGGCATCCTTGCCACTTTTGTCTCACACACTCTCAGTTTCTCTTTGTGTTCTCTCAGAAATCTTGCGTGTGTTAAAAATCATATATCTATTGAAAGCAAAAATTCAAGTGCGAAAAATTGGCACCTTTTCTGAAAAGCTCAGTTAAAATGAGATGTCAAAAGGACAAAGTGTCCAGAATCTCTCGAAAAATGTATAGAAAAGAAAAGAAAAAAAAAAGAAAAAGAAAAATCTCCGAAAAATTCCCACAAAAAAAATAAAATAAAGCTTAGTGCTTAAAATTCTCGAAAGAATGCCTATTCAGAAAATCAGTCAACTCCGCGTGCGTTCTCGAGAAGAAAGTCATCAAAGCTACCTTTCTTCATAAATAAAATTCCTTCGTGTGCGTTTCCCGTTTTAAAGAGTGTCTAGATAATTCGATTCATAACTTTAGGACCTCTAAGTTTAAATAAAATACCCCGTTTTTCACTTCCAAAAATTCACCATCCTCCGTACCCCTTTGTTCCATCACCCACTCAAAAACCCGAAAAATGTCTTGGGATGATTAGCACCGTTCTCATTGAAGTGGTGGAGATCCGATTCTTGATCAAGCCTATGATGAGAAGCAATACATGACTGGCTTTATGAGCGATTTCGTTTGATTAGAATGATAGGAAACCCGATACACTCTGAGTGAATTGAGTGACCACCTTTGTGAGATCGCCTAGTCATGTACAATATCCATCGAGAATTGTGAAAGTATGCCAAGGTTAACATTTCAGGTTTAAGGGGGGACTATCTTAATGATGCTTGCTTTCTAAAAAGGTTTACTCAGTTTTTGATAAATTGATTGATCTCTGGTTGTTTACTGTCAAAGATTCTCAAAACGAGATTTTTCAAAACCTTATAGCAGGTGAGAATTTTAAAGTTTGCTTGAGGACAAGCAAAAGTCTAAGTGTGGGATATTTGATAACACGTAAAAAGTCATGTTTTTACGTACGTTATCTTCCACATTTTAGGCACAAAGTTAACTAAAACACACTTAAAAGGACATTATTCATAAAGTTTTGTTAACTAAGTCAAAACGGAGTCGATGTTTGTAAAATCACTGAAAATGGCATGAAAAATGTAAGAAACAGGGCAAAACTGCTTCACCGTACCTCCGTTCATTCATTTTAATGCATCTTGAGCTACACTCCGAGTTAGGACCTCTAACTTATGTCATTTTCTTCGTTAGGAAATTACGAAACCGTGAGCGCGAGAATCACTCAAAACGGATAAACGACGAAGAAGTTACGCCCGAACGAAGGAACGAAGAACCGAGGAATCAGGATACGGGAGAGCTAGACCGTATACGGCCAAACTAGACCGTATACGGCCTAGCACAGACCGTATACGGCCTAGCTAGACCGTATACGGCCTAGCACAGCCGTATACGGCCTGTGTTCTCCCGTATTCACCCTATGCTCTCCCGTATACGGTCCAGTTCAACCGTATTTGCCCTAGCTCAACCGTATCGTGCGTTTGGTCAATAAAAATCAGACTTTTATTCGGGTTTGCGATACGGTTGTGCATTTGAAGGTTTGGATACGGTCTACGGATACGGTTGTGCGTTGCCTATATATTGAAGCCTCATTTCCACATTTTCAGAAGACAATCCAACAAATCATCCATCCAACACTCTCATACTTCAATTCTCTTCGTTTTCTTTACGTTTTTATAGTTTTACTCTCTCTCTAGGATAGTTTAGATAGTTTCTCTCTCTAGAGCTCTCCGTCTCTAGAGAGAGAGAGATAGTTAGTTGGTTAGCAGTAGAGAGAGAAGGAAGCTGGTATTGTAATCACGGTGTAATAAAAGCATTCTTGGTGCAAGACTCTGTCTTTCTTTTCAGCCGTTACGCTGCTCAATTTACTGGTGATATCTATCTTTTCATACTTATACTATGTCCGAATTATTTCTGCCTGCTTGTATGATGTATGTTACTGTTATTGCCATGCTTATTGAGTAGTGTGCTGTTGCGGTTGTTGAAATATAGATAATTAGACGTAGGGATGATGTTGAATTAATCTTTAAAACTATATAATTGGGAATTGTTATTTTTGTTATGTCTAAAACTTATCATGCATCTAGACTTAGTTATGGATCACCCTTTCCAGTCCTTCGCGTGACTGCTACTTTAGGCTTAGAACTTGATCACCTCTAGGTACAGTAGGAAGTTATCTGTGTTATAGTACGAAGCCGTGTCTGTCACTGTAATTCGGCTGAAATACTGAGTATAGCTTTGGAAACACCACTGGTGGAGTACAACGTGGAAGCTCCGGAAATAGCCGTATGTGCCAACACTGTGGACTACCTAGAGACCCTAGAATATGGCCTAGGAACCAATATAACTGTGGAAATGTTACAGTACACCATATGTCCACCCCTGGAACTGAAGCTATGGAAACATTTCGACATAGTACACCGTACCTGTACCTAGGGGTAAAAGCTACAACATATCCCTGGTTACAAAGGATCTGTGGAATTGTTTAAGTGCAGTACATCGTGAACGGTGCCTAGTGTGGTACGCTGTGGAATGAGTATGCATTGTACACCGTTGGTGTTCCTAGGGCTGAATGACTGATTGCAAAGGAGAGTCTAGATCATGACAGAAGTAATTGAACTAATCAAACGTAAGGAATGAGTCTAGTGATGAAAGTCAAGCCCAGCAGTGGTTCAGAGTTCTTAAAACCCCTAGACTCTACAAAACTGATAGTTTAGAATAACAAAGTAATGATCTGAACAAGTTTAGGAGATGGCATTTACATTTAGGTGTTAAGAACGGTCAGAATAACCCAATGGGCAGTCTGTTACCTTATTCCTGCACCCTTCAAGGGTCACTAGTCCAAAAGACAGTGTGGGGGGTTGAGCAGCCTGTTCTGATCAGAATCACGATAGCCTAGGTGCTCAGTGACATACGGATTCTGGTAATTAACTAGAATAAGTAGGGACCTAGTGTTTACACCCATAATGCATTTGTCTATTAACTGAAAATGTCCCCAATTATCTTTATAATAAGCATCATCCCGACAACCGATTATCGAAGTTTCAACTGCCGCAATTCTCTATCTGTCTACCTAGCTACCGATTCTCCTCTATCTTTTATTTTACTGCACGTAGTTAATTAATTAAATTAGAAAACTAAAACACCAAAAACCTACCTACTTGCACAAAACCATCCTAAAAGTGAACCCTATCTTTGGCATCGCTTCGTTTCAATTCCCTCCGATTTAAGAACGACCTCGAGTTATACTTGCTGCTTACTCACCCTGTGTAGTAGGTAGTATTTATAAGTTGAGCCCCAGCTCTTTATAAATTTAAAACTCACTGATCCAGCCAAGCGGTGGTTAAGTCCTGCTGACGACAAGGACGGTTCACTCCCAAGGTGAGCTAAAGAGACCCGACCGTTGGGCTGGCATCACACACGTGGAAAATAGATTCCATTTTCTCGAACCATCGAATTAATCCGATAGCTCCTTCAGTACCAACGAAGTTTGGTGGTTCGCACCTCAGGAAATCCTTAAAAGTGCAAGGCTTTACTTGGTTCTGAGCAGCTAGGGTTGCAGTCACTGCTTGATTAATGATTTGATCGTGCTCAGCTTGAGTGAAAGTTTGTCGTTTAGGAGGCATGATTCTTGAACAAGAATGAAACGACAAAGTGTGAGACCTTTATTCAAAGATTTTGATTATTACAGTGACATGAATAGTAAACTTGAGTTCTTAAATGAGTGATACGGGATCCCATGATCCTTGATGTTGAAGTTTTGATATCGCGTGTGGCAGTCATATTTCTGCCCTTTTTGTGGTGTTGTCACAACAGTTTAAGTAACTGTTGTCGAGTTAACCTTGGTTAAATTGTCCTGTTTCCATGTTTTTCGAGAGTTGTGACCAATTAGGTTGTAGTTTTGATGAATAGTCGTAATAATGACTAAATTGTGTTTTAATGTAGTCAACCAGACTATGTTGTTGTGAGTAGTCCTACGGACTATAGTGTAGTACTAAGATACTATACGGCCATTCACGCCGGTGAATGTGACACCTACAGTGCCCTATGTGGTGTTGAAGCGGGGTCCACCAACACAACCCATGTGTGTGGTGACATCGTGTATTTATCGATTGAGGCATCACATGCCTTAGTAGTAGTGGTGTGGCACTTCGTGCCTGGTAAAGTAATCGAGTATGCGTATAAGTGTACAAGTGCCTATAGCGAATGTTCCTACGCAAAGTAATCGAGTGGGACACCTCGTGTCCAGTAGTGTAGTCATATATACATATATGGTGTACACGTAACTATACAAGTATACGTGCGTAGTAAAAGTCAGGTGTGGCACCTCGTGCCCAGTTAAGTAAGTGTATATGTATATATAAATCGTACATGTAACTATAACAAGCCTACATGCATATTGATAGTAGCTCATCGAGCCTTGGAGTAGCACAGCGTGCTGAAATGCAGTGCCTAAAGCACTGGAGTGTAGAAACAACGTACTGAAATGCAGTGCTATCAGCACATTAATTGAAATACCAATGTATTGTGATTATAGTACCGAAGTACTATGAAATGTAGCACCACGTGCCGTAATGAAGTGCCCGCGGCACCGTAATTGCAGTACCCATGTACTGTGAATGTAGCATCAACATGCTATGTTTTGTAGTATTGACATACTATGAGATTTGCACTAACGTGCCCATATTGTGGTATCAACATACCATGTGCTGTGCTTGGAAGCATGATGTGACACCACGTGCCATGTGTTGTTTGATTGTAGCCCTAAGGCCAAAATACGTTGAAGTTATGTGATTTCCCAAATGTAGCACAAATGCTAGAATGTGAGTGCCAAGGCACTGAGATATTGAATCAATTGATCTAAGTGATCAAGTTGTGATTGAGATAATTAATTTGTTATGGACTTAGTCATCACTAATCCAATTGTGACCAGCACGGTCAATAGTGAAAGATTCGTTGGTTTGTTTTAATTTCGTGGACGTTTAGCATGTGTGGGTTTCCATTCCCATTGAATACGGTTGTACCTCCTTCCCGGGGTTCAGTGATATATGTGATATCCTCCTATACGTACATACGGAGGAAGATGTCGAGTCGTGATAGTTAGGAAGACGGCGATGTGCCTCTTCACGAGTAAATGATAGTACAGCGGAATTTAGTTGTATATACCAAGTATATATTTGATACGTAGAAGTAGTATACATGTAAGGCCTATTCATATATACCTACAGTACATATAATAGCCTAGGATGTCTAGCACATAACAATCAGAGTCAACTACGCATTCCTGTTTCAGTATAACCCCTTTCAGATCTTACATCATCTTTATTTAATTGTACATAGTTAGCTACGCTATGTTAAATTAAACTCGTATGATGTAATTCCTGAACCAGTCATACCTAATGAGGAATACTGCCTAACGGTCATAGTCTAGGCCCACTAAATGCAACCTAGTTCACTATAACCTTAGGCTCTGATACCAATCTGTAACACCCTAAAATTTCGGTTTGCGGAAGCTGTCGGGTCGGGTGTTACTAAATCAAATATCACAGCATAAGATACATAATGAACGACTCTAAATGAGACGTTTGAAAATGGTTATACATTTCGTAAATAAAAATGTTTACAACGTTATAAGTTTAACAACAAATTCCAAATACATAATTTGAAAATATGAAAGTAAATGCAGTGTAGTCCCATTTGTTGAAAATATGCGACTCGAACTAGTAAGATCTTGTAGTAATCCTAATCCTGCTGGGCACCTGAGAACACATGCTAAAACAGGTCAGCTATAAAGCTGGTGAGTTCATAGGTTTGTTAGTTGAATACATAAAGTATAAATCTTGTATGTTTTGAGAAATTGTTCAGAATCCACGATTCTGATTTGTAACAAATTGTAGTTGTAATTACCAATGTGTAATTCGAAAGTTTAGGTATCTAATACCTAAGCAATTGTAGTCCGTACCTAAGTACACAATAATTGAGGCATACCGAGCCTGAATACCTATCTGGTACGAGTAAGTGTATAACGGGAGGCAATACCTGCCTAAGTTGTAACCAAATAACTGTATGACCACGTCATATGATGGTAAGTAACTGTAGTCCCGCAGAACTATGATTTAATATATGAGGTGTTGCATCCAGCAACAAGTGATTGTAGATCCGCAGATCTATGTTTGAACGTTTAGCGTGTCCGTTTACCCGATTAGCATAAGCTAACCCAGACATGAATTGAGCTAACGGCCTCGCGTGGCAGCACCACCGATCCGTTAACTTATTGTGAATCCCGAGTATAACCCGCTGATCCATTGATTGAAATTTCGTCCACTGCAATACCGTGGTTTCGTTTTGTGCCCACTTTACCGTGGCATCGTTTGGTGCCCGCTGCAATACCGCGGCATCGTTTTTGAAGTTGCTCGCAAGCAATTTGTAATTGAGCCGGCAGTACAACGACATGCCCGACTAAGTTGTTTGAGAGCCAGCAGTACTCGACATGCCTGACTAAGTAGATCGTATAATAGTATGTAGATATTCATCAGGTGACACCCCCACGGTTGGATTACATCCTGGGCCGGGGGACCATCCCTGGTTGGATTACATCCTGAGCCAGAGTCGTCACCAGTTGAGTCGTTTTGATATAAGGAGTCTGTACTAACTTGTGATAATATTGTATACTCCTAGCCTAAAGCCTAGCAAGTATATATAACGGAGTCTTGGGAAAATGTTCACTTAAGTTCAGTTCCCATTCTAATGATAATGGAGTGTGTCGACAGTTTTAGTTCTTAAAGAATAACTAAACTTGTAACAGTATAGATGTTGTTCAGTGTAGGTAGAACTAACTAGTTCTAATGTATTCAATGATATTGTCCCGTGACAATATGGCCAAAAGATTGTGATAACTAAATCAAGTTATGTGTTGGTAATCGTTTTCCAACGACCTAACCGGGTACGATTGTAACCTATCTAGGTTAAGTATTGATATTGTTCTAAAACAATATTGCGGGTGTAATTCCTAAGTATTACACATTTCGTATTACATACAGTAATATAAATAGTTGTAAATTATAAACGATTGTTAATATGATTTGAAAACAGCAACTGAGCACGTGTTTCACCCCGAAAATAGTAAAACAGTTGAAAGAGTGGGGCTATGAAACTCACCTGTGAGTTGTTAGCGATACGATGATATGTGCGTCGTCCGAATGGTAACCTTCTAATGTCCTAAACACGTGAGGTTGTATAAGTACGAGATCAAATAGTCTGACCAAGTAAGTCATTCGAATGTTTGTTTGTCGCTTGGTTTTAAAGACCGTGTACGGGGGTTCGGGGGCAGCGCCCCTGATAGCGGGGTCCAAGGGGTGGCAACCCGTGGCGGGGTCCAAGGGGCAGAGCCCCTGGCTGGGGTCGAGCTGCCAGGTCAGCTTGGAAAAATTTTATTTCTACTACTTTGCTTTAAAGAAAATGCATTCGAAATCCAAATTCGGGTAAAATCGAGTGGTAAAATTTGGTTGTCAATACTTAGTGAAAAACATAGGTTTTTAAGGTTCTGCGACGTCAGATGCGACGTCAGCTGCGACGTCAGAGGCGACGTAGGGTCTTGCGTCGCTATGTGCGACATTCGCAATCTAATGCGACGTTGTGTCCTGCATCACAATGTGCGACGTAGAATTTGATGGCGACGTAGGGGCTTACGTCGCTATGTGCGACATTCGCAGGTCAATGCGACGTAAAAGCTTGCGTCGCTAAATGCGACGTTGCGGTTTTATGCGACGTTGGCTGCGACGTTAACTGCGACGTCGCAGCACTGTTTTTGGTCCCTGCGACGTAGCGAACTGATCGCCGGAGTTTGAGCCGAAAAAGAGTTTTCCGGCCTCCGTTGAGTTCGATTCTTTTACCCAACCCATAATTAAGTATTTTAAGCTTATCTAAACCGCAAACAAGCAAAATAACAAAGTTTTGAGAGATTTCGAGAATGGTCGGAAACTTACAAATCCGCGCGAGGAGAATTTGAAAAGATAGGATTGTAGATCGTTGTGTGGTGATCGTTTTTCCCTAAAGGAGCTTCGAGATTGGAGGTCGTTTAGTGGTGTTAAATGGCGGATTTAGGTGGCGGTGGTGTGGTGTTAGAGAGAGAGAGATGAGAGAAAAGTTAGAGAAGAGAGAGAAAGTGAGAGGATGAGAATGGGGTGGAAATGAGGAGGGATTTGGGTTTTTATTTGAACTCAGATCCCTGACTCGTGTACTGTGGTCTCCAACCACAGTACAAAATGTCCGTGATTTTATACCTGATTAAAATGTAGATTTATTACTTTAAATCTATAATTTTGTTTAAGTTGTTTTGTAAATATTTTTAATAAAAATATTTCACTTGAACTATAAAATGTAATTATTCAAAGTTTAAAATCGGCGCGAAATTTGACTTTTTGACCGGGTGTTACACGTGCGGTGTTAGTTTTCGCGATCGTTTAAATGTTTAAATATTTTTGCACGCATTTAAATATAAGTTTTAAAATACGAATATTTATTCATTATTTTAGTTGATGTATTTCACCAAATACTTTATAACTGATCTATAATTTATAACTTAAATTGATCCGGTTGTTTGCGCGTTTAATATTTTAAACCGCGTAGGCGTTTATTTGTACGATACGAATTAAATATGAAGTATTATCAAATAATATTTTGGATACAATAGTGTGATTAGATAATGTTATATTATTTAATAAAATCGTTCACCAACGTCCGTGTTTAGTTGAATCGAATTACATTCGATTTGAAGTTTGTACGATTTAATCAAATCGTATAATTGTATATATTCATCAATATATATTCCGATACATTAATTAGCCTAACACAGAACTAATTACATGTATTAATAGTTGATTAGGCTCTAATTTCTAGTCCTAATTTGGCGGGTGTTACATGTACCAAATAACCAACCCAACCAATTGCAGCTGCTGCGTGATTCATTTTGCTTAGCCAAGAACCTGACGTAGGGGTTAACTGTCAAAAGCAACGTCTCATGCTTCTTCATCAAACGTGTGGTGCACCTCATATGAATATAATCACAGCCATTTGTTAACATTTATTAAAATTAAAATATAATCCTAGAAGGGTATGATGTGTACCAAATAACCAACCTAACCAATTGCAGCTGCAGCGTGATTCATTTTGCTTAGCCAAGAACCTGACGTATGGGTTAACTGTCAAGAACAACGTCTCATGCTTCTTCATCAAACGTGTGGTGCACCTGATATGAATATAATATAATCACAGCCATTTGTTAACAATTATTAAAATTAAAATATAATCCTAGAAGGGTATGATGTGTACCAAATAACCAACCCAACCAATTGCGGCTGCTGCGTGAAACATTTTCATCAAACGGGTGGTGCACCTGATATGAATACAATCACAGCCATTTGTTAACAATTATTAGGATTAAAATATAATCCTAGAAGGGTATGATGAAAACTTTAAACTTAAAACGTGAAAGAGTTCACTTCATTAAGCCAGTTAATCGGTATAGCTCTCATCTTCTCGATGATGTCTGATTGTGCTGTTAACATGTAATTAGTTATAACCATGCCATAACTCTGCAATTTAAGGAACCCATATTAGTTAAGATGTGGGTACAAAGAAAAAACAAAACTTTACATAATAATGCGGTTACCTCAGTCTTAATTTATATATCTAAGGAATAACATATCATCATAAGGGGTGAGGTTTGTGCATGTTGTCTTAGGTGGACTAAATAACCACAACATGACCCCAAAGGAGAAAATGTCAACCTGTCACATTGCCAGACATATTAATAAATACATAAATATTATGAACGAAATAAGGTGATGCATACTATACACAGAGAAACTTGCAGAGGAGCATCTTTAGTTTCTTAGACACTCCATTGACGCAGTCGTTTAGCAGCCCCAGAGCCATCCATGATAGGGTTTTCATAACTCCACTTGAGAGTTAAGACCAAAGTGTTTTATTCGATTTTTTGTAGTCTACAATGCAGTGAAAATATCATTTAACAGGTAGAAGCTTAAATTCTGGAAAAACGATTGGGGTACTAATTCAATGTACTTAAAGAATGATACAGGTAATAAATTCAAATTTTTGAAAAAAAAATTGGTTCAGTTAATGCAACCGGACCTAACCTTTTTGCCTATTCTACTTAAATTTTAACCCTCTATACAAAGAATTTTGTTGCTCCCTACAAAAGATGTTGCATGAGGAAACAATTACATGTTTAACAAAACTAAGCTATATTCGTCTTTGAATAGAGTATAATGTTCGGCCCAATTACATATGAAAAATATAGCACCGATACATGCGTACTTACCAAACTGCCATTTGATGGGTTTCAGCCATCATTCTAGCATCTTTCACGAAATCTGTGATAGTAGATATTTCTTAAGGTGAAAAAATATCATATAGCTCAGGATATCATATAGCTCGAGTCGCATGCAAACATCAAGAGATTTTCCTGCATTATTATATTTTGTAAAAGTAGTAATGCCATAGAATCTCCCAGATAGGTTACCGAGCTTCTGTAACTTTTTGAATATTGTAAACTTTAATACGATTAATGTATTTTGTTTAAAATGACGCATATAGAGTCGTTCATTATATCTTTGTGTTGTGATTACCTTGATTAGTCGCACCCGATGTATGCTTCCGCTAATCATGAATTTGGGGGTGCGACAAATTCACCCATAAAAAACCTTTTTCGAAATAAATAAAAACAAAAGAAAAAGCGTTCGATCCCAAATTCAAAATCATCATCGATTTTAAGGTTTTTCCGATCCGTTTCGTAGATCGTATGGCGAGTCCTCAATCAGGACGACATGCAGTAACTCCATCAACACCATATAATAATAATAATAATAATAATAATAATAATAATAATAATAATAATAATAATAATAATAATAATAATAATAATAATAATAATAATAATAATAATAGGGTTTTGGATATTAAAAGCCCTTTAAGCGATGCAACTATCTGGAAATGTCTTTGTGAAGCAGGTTTTGATGAAGAATCGATTAAACGAATAGATAAAGGATCCCTCATCGCCCATATCGCTAAACTTGAAGCTGAGGTCTTTTTCACTATTTTTCCCTCACTCTATTTATTTATTAGTACTTTTAATTTAATGTTATTATATTTATATGTGGATAGATTTTTTAATAAAATAAATTTTATTACGTTTTTAATGTTTAACTAATTGATATAAATTGGGAATATTTAAAAGTATTTTTCTTTTATGATTAGTGATGTTTCATTGGGTAGGTTTTTATTGTGTTGTATGGTCTTGTTGATGTATTTTTAATGATGATATAGATATACAATCTTCAAATCCAAATAGGCATTTTGATTATTGAGAAAAAAGAGTCGGTTGCCAATTATGAGGAGATGATATCTGCTATGGAGTCTGCTGATTTGACGCTCAAATTCGATCAGTCTGTTCATATGTCTATGTTAGTTGAAGCTAAGAAAAGAGAAGAAAGTTTGAAGAAGGCACTTGGGATCGAGAAAGAATGCATTACCAATGTACATGTTTCTTTCGTTATTATTATTATTATTATTATTATTATTATTGTTATTATTATTATCATTATTATCACTATTTCAGTAACTGGTTATTTTTATTGTATCTGAATTCTGAATGGTTGTTTTGGTAGATTGAGAAAGCGTTGCCTGACATGCGTGCGGAATGTGCTGAGGCGAAGGTTGCAGCTGATATTAAATTAGCGGATGCACGCCACGGGGTATGATGGAGGATGCTGTGAAGAAGATAACGGAAGCCAATTCAAAGATGCAAGATGCAAAGTCTCTATACCTAATGGAAAAGGTGAATAAACACAAATACCCAAAAAGTTAACCCCAAATTCGTTTCTCTCTCATCTCCCCTTTTCGGTCCGGATTTCAAAAGGGAGTTTTGAAATTCGGACTGGTCCGATTTTGAAAAACGTCCGGTTTTCAAAATATGCGACTGTTTGGTTTTTCAAAAACCTAGGCAATCATAAATGAAAAAATTGCTTCAGAACTAGGCACGTGGCAATCTTTTAAAAAAAATTATTATCGAAGTATACGAATAATGCATCAATAATCCTTTTAGGAATCTAATTGTTGTTTAACAAAAAATCTATATGTATTGAAGGTTTCACAGTTATATACAAATACATCCGTCGATTATAATTAAATCTAATAAAATAATTAAGATATTATAAAAAAATGGTGAATAATTATAAAGTTTAGGATTAGGATAAAATCAAATTTTCTCATACAAATATATTAAATCGATAGATTTCTATTAATTTTTCTGTTCTTCAAAGTTCATATATTTGTGAATATATAGTTCTAAATAGTTGTCTAAAAACTATATTCGAATCCATCTTAAAAGTTACTCCATATGTATAACATTTATGGCTTGCCTATTTGGTTTTTGGATTATCACTGATATTCATGTATTATTCATGTTTCTATCTTTCAGATTACCAGCACGCGTTTTACACCTAGTAGTATATATATACACGAGTTATTAATTACCACCTCCATCCCATTACAAGTGTTAAGTTTTGACTTTTTAAAATTTTATTTTTTCAATTTTGACCATAAATATTTTTGTTTGTGTTATATAATACTTAATAAAATTATACCACTGAAAATAATTTAAAACCCAATCTATTTAAATATTTTGCAATATACAAACAAAAATATTTAAGGTCAAAATTGAAAAAGAAAGATTTTAAAAAGTCAAAACATGAAATTTGTAATGGGGTAACATTTAACAGCCTAATAGAATAATAATAAAGAAAATAAGGAAGTACGTATTTTATACGTTGAAAATTAGGCAGTACGTATTTTATACGTTAGAAAATTATTTTATTTAAGAAAGAACTCAAAAGAAAAAAATAATAAAAGATGGAAATCGTTTCTTGGTGAGAAGAAAAAGTAAAAGGAAACGTGGGTGGGTTCAAAATAGGAGATATGCATATTTTTCTGTTTTCTTACCTAAAGACTTATTTTATAGTATCATCTTCATAAACCTATAAATAAGTTGGTACCCTCACGTACAGTTGTAAGAACAAGCAACAACAACAACCGATTTTTTTCTTTCTTTCTTGCGGAGTTGGGATTAATAACTCTGATGGCGACAACGACTTCGTACAAAATTGTATGGATGAGCGAAAAGGTTTGTATCCTCATAAACGTACCACCAGCTGGTGATGACAACAATGTAGATGAAGTACTTATAATTGACGAGAACGAAAATTTGTTTATGCAAGACGATTATCCAGACATTGACTTCTTTAAAGCATTTTTGTTAGTGATTGATAATAATTATGCAACTAAGAAGATGGAATTCGCAGCAAATCACGGGTCGATAGTGTGACACCCGGTCAAAAATGACCCAAATTACCGTCCTAATTTGAACATTAATTACGAGGTATTAAATAATCCGAAACAATTATTTAATAATCACACATACACAAATCTGGTAGAACGCAGAAACCCAAATTAAGATTTGGTGAAAAACATTTTCAAACAAAGTATTATTGTTGAGAATAATAATAACGTACTCATAAAATTATTTAAATACATTTTAGATACAGAAAACTATCCGTGTATTTTGAGTTAAACTAAGATATATTTTTATATCTCATTGGAAGTATTTTTAGAGAATATTTCAATTATAAACATATACGAAATAATATTTGGAAAATTATCATATTTAAATATTACACTATATAATGATCGGGTACGCAAACACGGGTCGAAAATACCTCAACTACCTCAATAATTGAGGCCGGTATATACAACCGACCTCAATTATTTTTCACACACACGAACATATTTCATCTCTCTCGATCTCTTGCTCACTCCCTCTCTAGGCCTTAATCTTCAAAGAACAACAACAAGATCAAAATCATAGTCATCATCTCCTTCATCTTCTTCTTCATAAACGGATCATCATCTTCATTGTGGTACTCAACATCATTCTCACCGTCTCGTTTTAAAATTGTAAGAAAACTTTGATTCCTTTAAATTTAAGTTTATAAACATTTATACTATCATGTATTAGTATTGTGATGATTGTTGGTGGAAAAAGTTAGGATTAAAACTGGTTTTGTATGTTTTCTGCACGAACAGACCCTGGTCGGACCAGGATACCCAGCGGGTTCCCCTAGTACCCGGCGGGTACTTCTGAAAACTAGCTCAAGCCGAACGGCTTGAGTTGAAGCCGCCGGCTTCCCCTTTGTCCCACTTCAAAACTCGAACAAATACACCAGAAGCCGAACTGCTTCCTACGAAGCCGCCGGCTTCCCATGAAGCCGGGCGGCTTCCCCTGAACCCGAACGGCTTCCTGCTGTATCCTCTTCAAACTCGTTGAATCCGGCGTATTGGATTGAATCCGGCGGATTCGACCCAAAACCGTTTTACCCGGCGGGTACCTCGCCTACCCGGCGGGTACCTAGCCCAGACCAGCCTTTTAATTTCAAAGTTAACTTAAAAGAATATAAACAATTTATACGTGATATGATATACGTTTAAATAAACATTTTTACACGAAACAAACTTAATTATATTTTTGAAATATAATTGTAACTCGGCAACAACGGGTCGTACACTTTTTACAAACTAAGTAATTAACTTTATACGTTTTCAAATAATGATAAACGACACTGTAACTCCCCCAACTTTAATGATTTGCGGAAGCACGATTTGGGTGTTACTAATCAATAACAAAGCACAAAGATATATAGTAAACGACTTTATATGCGTCGTTTTAACAAAATATATTGATATTGAAATGTTTACAACATTTATAGCTTTACATAGCTCGAGTTTAAATAAAGGAGATTTCAGTACATAAGTACTTATACAAAATATACTAATGCAAGAAAATCTCAATCGTCTGTATGCTGACTCGAGCTAAAATCCTGAAGCAGAAGCAACCTACTGCTGGGTACCTGCGATACATGCTAAATGGGTCAGCTAAAGCTGGTGAGCTCACAGGTTTGAAATCAAGTAATACAGTATGAACCGCAAGATTTAATAATGATTGAATTGCATCCAGCAATTGATAATGAATATGTATACAACCATGAGCACATAGTTGAGCTTAACTCGAGGGTCGGGTCCCCTATAGAGAATTCCGGGCGAGGTGCCTCCACGAATGCCTAATCAACATTCGTCTTCCCAAATATTAGTACGTCCGTTTACCCGGTTAGTGCTTGCTAACCCGAACGAGGAGGGTCAATCCTATATGGTACCATATACTAATATTCACGCTTCAACGTATTAACAACTATGCTGACGGAGGACTTTAAATGATTAGTTGTGAAAAACTCATGTAGTATATGAAATGTTTGTACTTGCGTTCACATGTTAAAAATGAGCAATATATCACACCCCTGAGTAAAATAGTAAAAAGAGGGGCTATGAGACTCACCTGAGTCGTTGAGTTTATGAAAATAAACTGAGAATGATTAGCCGAGAATCGAAGTCCAAAGACTTGTAACCTGAGGGTGTCCACGACACGCGACGGTTATAATATGCGAAGGTATCTAATAAGACTACCTTGTAGTTGTTCGTCCAACTATAATGTCCAAATGTTCCCAATTCGGTGGATAGTTTAAGTGTTTAAAAACGCGTACGGCCCGTTGGTGATTATTGGTAATAATGATCTTGATGTTATTTTGTTAGTTTCAAAGTGTTATACAAGTTTGATGTTTGGTGTGAAATGTGTCTACGAAATCTAAGCACGGGGGTCCGGGGGCAGCGCCCCTGGTAGCGGGGTCCAAGGGGCGGCAGCCCCTGGCGGGGTCCAAGGGGCAGAGCCCCTGGCTGGGGTCGAGCTGCCAGGTCAGCTTGGAAATTTTTTTTATTTCTACTATATTGCTTTGACGAAAAACGCATCTGGATCCGAATTTGGGTAAAATCAGGTGTTAAAATTTTAGGTCTCGACAATTAGTAAAAATCTGAGTTTTCAAGTCCTGGT
Organism: Helichrysum umbraculigerum; assembly: GCA_949592205.1. Classification (NCBI taxonomy): domain Eukaryota; kingdom Viridiplantae; phylum Streptophyta; class Magnoliopsida; order Asterales; family Asteraceae; genus Helichrysum; species Helichrysum umbraculigerum. The sequence goes on along the minus strand of CATIUR010000001.1, from coordinate 324,466,960 downwards.
TTGTGCGACGTTAGTTGTGACGTCGCAGGTAGGATTGCGACGTTGAGCATGACGTCGCTAAAGGCGACGTTTCGCAATTTAATGCGACGTTAAGGATGATGTCGCTATACGCGACGTTGTTGATTCTAGCGACGTAGTAGGCGACGTCGCTATGTGCGACTTCGCAATTCAATGCGACGTTATGTGCGACGTCGCTAAGGCGACGTTATTGATTTTTGTGCGACGTTATACGCGACGTCGCAAAGGCTCCAGGCCAGATGCGACGTTACAGGCTGTTGGCCGGATTTTGTGTCGAAAACGAGTTTCCCGGCCACCGTTCGGTCCAATATTTTTACCCAACCCAAATATGGACATTATAAGCTTAAACAAACAATTATAAGTCGAAAACAATAGAAAACGAGAGGTGTCGGGATTCGTCGGAAACTTACAAAGTGTCGGATTAAAAATCCGAAAAGATAGGATGATAGATCGGGATGCCGTGGTCGTTCTTTTCCAAAGGAGTAGTATGTTTCGCGTGCGTTTAATGGTAGTATTTGGTGATTTAATGAGGATTGTGGAGGTGGTGGTGATTAGAGAGGAAAGAAAGAGAGAGAAAAGAGAAAGAGAGAGTGAGATAAGAAAGAATGAGAAAAAGAGGAGGGAGTTGGGGGTTTAACCTCCAACTTTCAGTCTCCGCAATTGCGGTCCGTGCGGTGTTCGTTTTCTCCGTCGTTCAAACGTTAAATAATTATTTTACATATTAATTGGTAAGTTTTAAAATACAAACTTATTACGCGATATTTTATTTAAATATTTTACTAATCAATTTATATTTGAGTTATAAAATGTAGGTTAGTTTGCGCGTTAAATATTTTAAATTGTGCAAGTTCTGTTCGTACAATACGAATTGTAATTCGATCATTATTAAAATAATACTTTTAACATAACAGTGTTACTTAATAAAATTGGTCACCAACGTCCGTATTTATGGAACCGAAATACATTCGATTTACATTGCGTACGATTTAATCAAATCGCATTTTCGTATATATTCAACTATATATATAATTCGATACATTAATTAGCTTAACACATAACTAATTACATGTATTTACATATGATTAGGCACTAAATACTAGTCCTAATTTGGCGGGAGTTACATTCTCCCCCTGTTAGAAGAATTTCGTCCCGAAATTTAGCTCGAGGTCGCGTTTGATGTAGAATCAGTGAAGAGTTGAGGATATTTGAGTCGCATTTGGTCCTCCCGTTCCCAAGTGAATTCCGGACCTCGCCGCGAATTCCATCTGACTTTGACAATGGGAATACGACTTTGTTTTAGTTGTTTGACCACACGGTCCATGATTTCAGCGGGTTCCTCAACAAACTGAAGTTTGTTATCGACGCGGATTTCATCGAGTGGAGTGATAAGTGTCTCATCATACAGACACTTCTTCAAATTTGAAATATGGAAAGTAGGGTGCACGCTGCTGAGTTCGGATGGCAGTTGCAATCGATAAGCTACGGGGCCAATCCGTTCGAGGATCTCAAAAGGCCCGATGTACCTGGGATTTAACTTCCCGCGTTTGCCAAAACGGATGACGCCTTTCCAAGGCGATACTTTTAAGAGTACTCGATCCCCAACTTGGAACTCGAGTGGTTTGCGTCTCACGTCAGCATAACTTTTCTGACGATCACGTGCGGCCTTGAGTCGGTTTTGAATTTCCACAATTTTCTCAGTGGTGGCGTGTATGAGTTCAGGACCAGTGAGTTGGCTGTCTCCCACTTCGGTCCAACAAATTGGTGATCGGCACTTACGACCGTACAGTGCCTCAAAAGGTGCAGCCTTAATGCTGGCATGATAGCTGTTATTGTAGGAAAGTTCACATAACGGTAGGTGTCTTTCCCAGTTTGTACCGAAATCAACTACGCAAGCACGTAGCATATCTTCCTGTGTTTGAATGGTTCGTTCACTTTGGCCATCGGTTTGAGGATGGTACGCGGTGCTCATATCGAGACAAGTACCCAATGCTTTTTGAAGTGATTGCCAAAAATGAGAGGTGAAACGGGCGTCTCTGTCAGAGATGATCGAGATTGGAACGCCGTGTTGAGAAACGATTTCTTTGATGTAGATTTGTGCAAGGCGTTCCATTTTATCGCTTTCCTTGATTGCCAGGAAATGAGCAGATTTGGTGAGACGATCGACGATCACCCAAATGGTATCGCAACCGCTCGACGACTTAGGTAGTTTGGTTATGAAATCCATGGCAATTTGTTCCCATTTCCATTCAGGGATTTCAGGTTGTTGGAGTAAACCGGAAGGTTTCTGATGTTCGGTTTTGACTTTCGAGCAAGTAAGACACTTGCTGACATAAGTGGCGATTTCGGCTTTCATGTTCGGCCACCAATAAAATTCCTTGATTCCGTGGTACATTTTATCGGATCCCGGATGGATAGAATATTTGGACTTGTGAGCTTCATCCATCACCAAGTCTCGTAGGTTCCCAAAATTAGGCAACCAGATTCGGTTTAAGAAATACCTAATCCCGTTAGGTCTGATTTCGAATTGTTTGTCAATACCCCGTAAGGCTTCATTTTTGATGTTTTCAGGTTTCAGGGCTTCGATCTGAGCGGTATGAATTTGAATGGTAAGATCGTTATGAATGGTCATACTGAGGGCTCGGACTCGAAGTGGTTTTGGTCGTTGCTTTCGACTGAGGGTATCGGCTACAACATTAGCCTTCCCTGGATGGTACTTGATCTCGCAATCGTAATCGGTAAGCAACTCGACCCATCGACGTTGCCTCATATTGAGATCCTTCTGATCGAATATATGTTGGAGACTTTTATGATCGGTAAAGATTGTGCACTTAGTGCCGTAGAGGTAATGTCTCCAGATTTTGAGAGCAAAAATGATAGCTCCAAGTTCGAGATCATGAGTGGTGTAGTTCTTCTCGTGAATTTTTAGCTGTCGTGAGGCATAGGCAATGACTTTGTCTCGTTGCATCAGCACGCAACCGAGACCTTGGTGAGAAGCATCGCAGTATACCACGAAGTCATCGGTGCCTTCGGGTAAGGATAGAATTGGAGCACTGCAAAGCTTTTGTTTCAGCAGTTGGAATGCTGACTCTTGTTTATCGGTCCAATCGAACCTTTTGTCCTTCTGAGTCAGTATCGTGAGTGGTTGAGCTATTTTGGAGAAATTTTCGATGAATCGCCGATAGTACCCAGCAAGACCCAAGAATTGTCGTACTTCAGTTGCAGAGGTGGGTGCTTGCCAGTCTTTGATAGCCTCGATTTTTGATGGGTCAACGTGAATTCCCTGATTGTCGATCACGTGACCAAGGAATTGAACGGTTTGTATCCAGAACTCACACTTAGAGAATTTGGCATAAAGCTCCTCGTGTCTAAGTAGTTCAAGGATGGTTTTGAGGTGTTGCGCATGTTCTTGCTCGTTGCGCGAGTAAATGAGTATGTCATCGATAAAGACAATGACAAACTTGTCGAGGTAAGGTTTACACACCCGATTCATAAGGTCCATGAATACAGCCGGTGCGTTGGTTAGACCAAAGGGCATCACTTGGAATTCGTAGTGCCCGTAACGAGTTCTGAAAGCAGTTTTTGGAATATCGGTGTCGCGAACTCGTAACTGATGATAGCCTGATCGCAGGTCGATTTTTGAGTAGAAACTTGAACCCTGAAGTTGGTCGAATAGATCATCAATGCGAGGAAGTGGGTATCGGTTTTTGACGGTCAATTTGTTCAATTCTCGATAGTCGATGCACATTCTGAATGAGCCGTCCTTCTTTTTAACAAATAAGACCGGAGCTCCCCAAGGTGAAGAACTCGGTCTAATGAATCCTCTATCCAGAAGTTCCTGTAACTGGGCGGACAACTCTTAAAGTTCGGATGGGGCTAAACGGTACAGTGCACGGGCCACCGGTGCGGCGCCCGGCACGAGATCGATTGAGAACTCAACCTGTCTAGATGGAGGTAAACCAGGTAGTTCTTCCGGAAAGACTTCGGGAAAGTCTCTAACAATTGGCACATCCTCAAGTCTTCTCCTCCGACTTCTTCTCTGTGATGTGTGCGAGTATTGCAGGGTAACCCTTTCTCAGAAATTTTCGGGTTTTTAAGCAAGAGATGATATTGAGTCTCGTCCCGACGGTCTCCCCCTGTATGATCAAGGTTCTACCGACGGCGAGTGGGATACGGACGATCTTATCGTAACAAACGATTTCGGCTCGGTGTTTGGACAGCCAGTCCATTCCAATGATGACGTCGAAACTTCCGATTTCAACGGGTACAAGATCAATTGAAAAGGTTTCGTCAGCTAGGTTTAAAGTGCAATTAGGTATCACACTATTGGTTTCTATAAGTTTCCCATTTGCTAGCTCTACAGTGTACTTAACATCTAAGGCAACAGGAGTGATGTCAAGTAGTGGGCAAAAGTCATCAGAGATAAAGCTTCTATCAGCACCAGTATCGAATAGAACAGAAGCAGTTAAGTTGTTGAGGAGGAACATACCCGAGACCACATTCGGGTCTTGGCGGGCGTCCCCGGATTTGATGACGAAGGCTCTGCTTCGGGTGTTGTTGTTATTGCTATTGCGGTTGTTGCTGCTGTTGTTGTTGTTGTTCTTCAGTTTTGGGCACGTATCCCTAAATTGCCCGGGGTTCCCACACTCAAAGCAGACTTTGGGTGGCCTGGTGTTGTTGGGGTTGTTGTTGGTAGGAGAGCGGCAATCTTTGGTGAGGTGGCCGTACCTCTTGCAATTGTTGCAAAAGGGACCACAGGAACCTTCATGGTGACGGCTGCACTTGGAACAATAGGGTTTGCTCCTAGTGTAGCTCCGTTGGGTGTCGGTGGTGGTGTTGTAGGCTTTGATGGTGTCGGATTTCTTGTTTTGTTGGTTTGGGTGGTTGTTGTGGTAGTCGGACCACTTTCTTTTGTTGTTGTGGGAGGATGAAGTGGGTGGTTCAGAATCTTGGGCCAGTAGGATTGCACCGTCAATGGTGGTTTGGTTTGAAGAGGCAACGTGCCCCCGAACAGGCTCAGGGAGACCAAGGATGTACTTCCTGATTTTATCAGGTTCTGTGCTTACCATAGCAGGGCGGAGGGCAGCGAGTTGCTGGAATCTGGTGGTGTAACCATCGATATTACTGCCCTGAACTTTTAGGTTCCAGAACTCCTCATCCAGCTTTTGGAGTTTGTCGATTGAGCAGTATTTGGCGGTGAGTTTTGCTTTCAAATCCTCCCAAGTTATTTGGTAGGCAGTGTCAGCACCCACGGATTGGGAATATGAGTTCCACCAAGAGTGGGCATCATCTTCGAGAGAGCAGGTGGCAAAATTAACTTTGTCGTTCTCCGCGCATTTGCTGACGCGGAAAACAGTTTCCATCTTCTCGAACCATCTGATCAGTCCGATGGCTCCCTCAGTACCCTTGAAGCTTGAGGGTTTGCAGCTCTGAAAGTCCTTGTAAGAACAAGGTTTAGTAGCAGGGGTTTCAGCGGCATCGCTGTTTCTCGCGGAATTTTGCGGAGTATTTCGAGCCAAGGCTTCAGTCACAGCCTGGGTTATGAGCGATGTAAGTTGAGCATCGGTGTAGGGTCTTGTCTTTGGCGGCATTATTCTTTAATAAAAGAAATGAAGATACATGAGATTTTGTAAGGAAGTTGTATTTGTTTCAGATGTACATGTATAAAAGTGGTAATACATAGCATCAATATGAAAAATGACAATTTATATGAGTTGAAACAGTAAGAAATATTTGATAGATAATATGAGTTCAAAGGTTACATCTCATGGATGTATAAAAAAAAGGGTGTCGGGAATTGTTACATCCGACCGAATTATAGAGTAACGCTTAGATAGTTATTAGACTACGAGATAGATTACAAGACAAAGACTACACTAGTCTCAACGTAGATTAATCTGCTCCATCATTTCAATGAGACGATCCACAGTGTTGGCAAGTCTGCTGGCCTGTCGGGCATTGTCTTCAGCCAATGCTAGTCGCTGTATCAATCCACGGGTATATTCTTCCGTTTCCCGTGAGCGTTGCTCACACTCTTCAAGCCGGTGTTTCAAAAGAGCGGTTTCTACGCTTATCTCCACCACTTTGTTGAAAAGAATGTCTACATTGTTAACGGTGGTTTCGTGATCCTCGGAGACTTGTTCGATGCGTTCGAGGGATGTAAGTCTCCAGTTTTCGTTCGTTTCCTGTAACACGACATCCATGGTGCGAAGTCGTTGTTCATGTTGGTTCACCCTAGCGGCTAAAGCCGGCAAGGTGAAGTGAGTGGGGTACGGGCCAGCTCGAGGCAACCTGTTGTTCCTCCTTGCTACCCTGGGGTTCTGCGACCCTGATTGAGAGCGCGATGAATTGGGTGGGATGTTTGCCATTTCTGAGACAAAGCGTTAGAGAAAGTGAGGCCTATGATCATATAGTTTCTATATAATATAGCCTATTGAGTGTCTAGCACAAACATGTTTCAGTCTCGGTCCTCTCGAGGTCAGAGTCTTCTATTGTACCCTGTTCAGCCATAACTACTTTCAGATCTTACATCATCTTTGCTTAATTGTACATAGTTGATCAGGCTATGTTAAATTAAACTCGTATGACTAGGGGTGTTCAAAAATATCCGTATCCGAATCCGTTATCCGAAAATCTGAAAATCCGATCCGAAACTATCCGAAATTTCGGATATCCGAAATTTCGGATACCCGAATTTCGGATATCCGAAATTTCGGATACCCGAATTTCGGATATCCGAAATTTCGGATATCCAATTTTTCGAATTCGGATTCGGATACTACTTTTCAGAAAGTTCGGATAGTTCGGATATCCGAAGTATCCGAAACTTTGTTTTTTTGTCCGAATATTATTAGTTTAGGGGAAATAATAGGTTAGGTACTGCATGGGCAATTTTGTAATTTCCTAACTCACTTTTGTTTTTGCACTTAACTTGATACACGCCTCTTTCTTTTCATTTATTTGTTTTCTTCCTCACTTTATTTCTTCATTTGATTCTCTTTCCAAGATCATCTGCATCTCCACATTTCCAAGATCATACACCATACTTCTTCAACTCATTCAACTAAATTGTCCCTTTAGTAACGGACATAACAATAAACTGAGAGAGGGTCTCGATTCAAGTGTGGTGGAGCGTGTTGGTAACTGTTGGTGCTATGTCCGTTGGCCGCCGACTCGCCGGTGATGATGGTGGTTGTTAGTCGCCGGTGGTTATAGGGGCTCAAAGAGAGAGAGACGAAAACCTTATTTTTATGGCGATGATGAGAACGGAAACATCGAGAATGGTTGAAATAAATATGTAGAAGTTTATTGAATTTTGTTTTGTTCTACAATTCTATTTTCTTGGTTTGGATTGATGTTTCTTTTCGGATAATTGGATATCCGATTTCGGATATCCGAAATTTCGGATATCCGAAATTCGGATATCCGAAATTTCGGATTCGGATTTCGGATAGTGAAATTATGTATCCGAAATTTCGGATATCCGAAATTCGGATATCCGACTTTGAACAGCCCTACGTATGACGTAATCAATGAACCAGTTATACCTAATAAGGAATACTGCCTAATGGTCATAGTCTAGGCCCACTAAATGCAACCTAGTTCACTACAACCTTAGGCTCTGATACCAATCTGTAACACCCCCAACTTTAATGATTTGCGGAAGCACGATTTGGGTGTTACTAATCAATAACAAAGCACAAAGATATATAGTAAACGACTCTATATGCGTCGTTTTAACAAAATATATTGATATTGAAATGTTTACAACATTTATAGCTTTACATAGCTCGAGTTTAAATAAAGGAGATTTCAGTACATAAGTACTTATACAAAATATACTAATGCAAGAAAATCTCAATCGTCTGTATGCTGACTCGAGCTAAAATCCTGAAGCAGAAGCAACCTACTGCTGGGTACCTGCGATACATGCTAAATGGGTCAGCTAAAGCTGGTGAGCTCACAGGTTTGAAATCAAGTAATACAGTATGAACCGCAAGATTTAATAATGATTGAATTGCATCCAGCAATTGATAATGAATATGTATACAGCCATGAGCACATAGTTGAGCTTAACTCGAGGGTCGGGTCCCCTATAGAGAATTCCGGGCGAGGTGCCTCCACGAATGCCTAATCAACATTCGTCTTCCCAAATATTAGTACGTCCGTTTACCCGGTTAGTGCTTGCTAACCCGAACGAGGAGGGTCAATCCTATATGGTACCATATACTAATATTCACGCTACAACGTATTAACAACTATGCTGACGGAGGACTTTAAATGATTAGTTGTGAAAAACTCATGTAGTATATGAAATGTTTGTACTTGCGTTCACATGTTAAAAATGAGCAATATATCACACCCCTGAGTAAAATAGTAAAAAGAGGGGCTATGAGACTCACCTGAGTCGTTGAGTTTATGAAAATAAACTGAGAATGATTAGCCGAGAATCGAAGTCCAAAGACTTGTAACCTGAGGGTGTCCACGACACGCGACGGTTATAATATGCGAAGGTATCTAATAAGACTACCTTGTAGTTGTTCGTCCAACTATAATGTCCAAATGTTCCCAATTCGGTGGATAGTTTAAGTGTTTAAAAACGCGTACGGCCCGTTGGTGATTATTGGTAATAATGATCTTGATGTTATTTTGTTAGTTTCAAAGTGTTATACAAGTTTGATGTTTGGTGTGAAATGTGTCTACGAAATCTAAGCACGGGAGTCCGGGGGCAGCGCCCCTGGTAGCGGGGTCCAAGGGGCGGCAGCCCCTGGCGGGGTCCAAGGGGCAGAGCCCCTGGCTGGGGTCGAGCTGCCAGGTCAGCTTGGAAATTTTTTTTATTTCTACTATATTGCTTTGACGAAAAACGCATCTGGATCCGAATTTGGGTAAAATCAGGTGTGTTAAAATTTTAGGTCTCGACAATTAGTAAAAATCTGAGTTTTCAAGTCCTGGTTTGTGCGACGTTAGTTGTGACGTCGCAGGTAGGATTGCGACGTTGAGCATGACGTCGCTAAAGGCGACGTTTCGCAATTTAATGCAACGTTAAGGATGATGTCGCTATACGCGACGTTGTTGATTCTAGCGACGTAGTAGGCGACGTCGCTATGTGCGACTTCGCAATTCAATGCGACGTTATATGCGACGTCGCTAAGGCGACGTTATTGATTTTTGTGCGACGTTATACGCGACGTCGCAAAGGCTCCAGGCCAGATGCGACGTTACAGGCTGTTGGCCGGATTTTGTGTCGAAAACGAGTTTCCCGGCCACCGTTCGGTCCAATATTTTTACCCAACCCAAATATGGACATTATAAGCTTAAACAAACAATTATAAGTCGAAAACAATAGAAAACGAGAGGTGTCGGGATTCGTCGGAAACTTACAAAGTGTCGGATTAAAAATCCGAAAAGATAGGATGATAGATCGGGATGCCGTGGTCGTTCTTTTCCAAAGGAGTAGTATGTTTCGCGTGCGTTTAATGGTAGTATTTGGTGATTTAATGAGGATTGTGGAGGTGGTGGTGATTAGAGAGGAAAGAAAGAGAGAGAAAAGAGAAAGAGAGAGTGAGATAAGAAAGAATGAGAAAAGGAGGAGGGAGTTGGGGGTTTAACCTCCAACTTTCAGTCTCCGTAATTGCGGTCCGTGCGGTGTTCGTTTTCTCCGTCGTTCAAACGTTAAATAATTATTTTACATATTAATTGGTAAGTTTTAAAATACAAACTTATTACGCGATATTTTATTTAAATATTTTACTAATCAATTTATATTTGAGTTATAAAATGTAAGTTAGTTTGCGCGTTAAATATTTTAAATTGTGCAAGTTCTGTTCGTACAATACGAATTGTAATTCGAGCATTATTAAAATAATACTTTTAACATAACAGTGTTACTTAATAAAATTGGTCACCAACGTCCGTATTTATGGAACCGAAATACATTCGATTTACATTGCGTACGATTTAATCAAATCGCATTTTCGTATATATTCAACAATATATATAATTCGATACATTAATTAGCCTAACACAGAACTAATTACATGTATTTTTATATGATTAGGCACTAAATACTAGTCCTAATTTGGCGGGTGTTACAGACACGATATACAAATGTACGAAAGGAGCTTATACAAAACAAACATTATTATATTTTCAAAATATAATCCCGAACCACCACCAAAGGGCCGCGTACTTTATGAAACTTCCAATATAATACAAGTCGAATACATTGAACAAATTAACCTACTGAACGACTAAACAAACGAATTATTACGCGTACACTTACAAACATACAATCTTGCGTGTTTAGGACACTAGGAGATTACGTTGGTTCACGCGCTCACCTTAGGATTGTTTGCTCATCAGGTGAGTCTCACGGCCCCTTTTTACTGCTTTACTTTGGGGGAGATGCATTACTTGTTTTACTCGAACACATGTACTTACTTACTTGATTACAAACTGATTTACTGGTATATCGATTGCATGAGGTTTACTTAATCCAATGAAGTCCCTTTAATCATAGTCGTCAGTTATGGTCTTAAGCGCGAGTACTAGTAAATGGATCCATTAGGACTGACAATCCTCACCCAGGGTAGCACGCACTACCCCGAACATGCAGTATAAATGGGTGTTTCTTACTCGTTACATATGAATGTTCTGGATTAGCATTCACGAGGGCAAAATCACTGATTGTTAAGCTTCGACTATGGTGCTCATGGCAATATATACGGAAACTATTGCGACTGTGCAATATTTACTCAATGATTTTACAAGCTGATGTGTTCAAACTGTTACTTACTATAAACCTGTGAGATTCACCAACCTTTTGGTTGACCTGTTTTAGTAATGCATTCTCAGGTACACAGCAACAGTAGGGTTGATCAGTACGGATGGCCCAGCAGGATAAGCTTTAGTAGCTCGAGTCGCATGCAATTACACATATGAAGATTTTACTTGCATTATCTTTTGTATAATGATTATGTACTTAAAATCTAACAAAACAAGTTGCGAACTCATCAATGATGTATTACTTTTGAAAACTTATGTATTAATGTAACATCTTCTACAACGTCTCATTTAGAGTCGTTTGCTTGTACTTTGGGTTTGATTATTGATTAGTCACGCCCCAAAACAGTCGCTTCCGCAAAGCATTAAATTGGGGGTGTCACAGATTTGGTATCAGAGCCTAAGGTTATAGTGAACTAGGTTGCATGTAGTGGGCCTAGACTATGACCGTTAGGCAGTATTCCTCATTAGATATAACTGGTTCAGGGATTTCATCATACAAGTTTAATTTAACATAGCCTGATCAACTATGTATAATTAAATGAAGATGATGTAAGATCTGAAAGGGGTTATGTTGAACAGGAATGCACTAGTTGACTCTGACCACGAGAGAACCGTGACTTGTACTTGTTCTGTGTTAGACTCAACTAAGTGGATAATAAGTATATATAGGTTACACCTATATGGTTAGGCTTATTAATATCCTTCGATATTTAGTAACACACTAACTGTACGAACACATTTTAGAATAGGCCTATGGTAAGTTGATCGAATCAGCGAAAGAGTACCGGGATGTGCCCTGACAGAGAGGGTCGTCTCTTCGAAATAGACTTACCCTAGGTAGAGATTAAGAACTTCGACACCTTATTCTGCACAAACTGGTCATCAGAGGACCATGCTTCGCTCACCCATCAGTTTTAACATTCGAACCCAGTATTTCTCTAAGTACAAATCTCCTCCTACCCCCTATCACATTCCGCATAACTGCTGATACATGTACGGATGTAATATCCCTTTCACTTTTGTAAACCTTAATCCTCGTAATCATTTGAACTCGTATGTTAAATGATTACAATCTTCTTTATTCTACGCCGTTGATTGTCATTTGTGTTGTAATATATTACTGTTATATATGCAACTACGATGATCATATTCTTATACGAAACTCTGACATGTCCCTTATCTTCATTGAAGGAACATGCCTCCGCGACGCCAAAAGTTCACTCAAGCTCAGGTCGATCGACTGGTTGCTGACGCACTAAGTGCTGAGCGACAACGATCCAGCGGCGCTAAAACACCACCAAATGCCCCTGTAGTGAAACCCTGCACCTACAAAGATTTCCTTAACTGCAATCCTTTGAACTTCAAAGGCACAGAAGGTTCCATTGGGTTGTTGCGATGGCTGGAGAAGACAGAGGCAGTCTTTCGCATCTGTAGCTGCCCTGAGAACCGTAAGGTCAAGTTCTCCACCTACACTTTCATGGACGATGCTCTGACGTGGTGGAAAACTTATGCCGACTCTGTGGGCCAAGACATTGCTCTGGAAACTCCCTGGAATGAGCTGAAGAAAATGCTCAAGGATGAGTATTGTCCTAGGGATGAGATCCAACAGCTCGAGGCAGAATTCTGGAACCTCTCCACTCAAGGGAATGACATTGCTGGCTACTCTTCTCGATTCAATCAGTTAGCACACCTTTGTCCATCTATGGTTGATACGGAATCCAAGCGAATTGAGCGCTATGTCTGGGGACTTCCTCCACAAATTCAGGGAATGGTTACTTCGTCAAACTCTCCCACATTTCATGGTACAGTACGTATGGCACACAAACTAATGGCACAAATGGTTCGTCAAGGAACTGCTGTCGACAAAACTACTGTAAACAGTTCGGGAGATAGCAAGAGGAAAGCTGATGGAAGCTCTGGAAGTCAGAGCCAAGCTAACAAGAAACCTGCAACTGCTCAGGCCAACACTTCTGAAACTGATGACAAGAAAGAGTATAAGGGAAGAAAGCCCTATTGCTCTAAGTGCAAGCTTCATCATGATGGTCTATGTCCTTGCACCAAATGCAAGCGGTTTGGACATCTGACCAAGGACTGTTAAACAACCACCACTGGTACCGACACCTCTGCACCCAAAACCTGCTATGAGTGCAATGGTACTGGGCATTTCAAGAGAGACTGCCCAAAACTGAAGGACAAAAACAACAACGCTGCTAAGGGCAGGTTCTATGTACTTAATGCTGAAGGTAATCACCAGAACCCTAGACTTATTGACTTACTCAACACGGGTACGCTCACTCCCGAATAACCAAACTGCATCTGTATTACTTACTTGAATAGGTTCCCTTACTGCTTAGTACTTTATGTGTTTCCTTAGATTCTAAGTACAAATAGAATAAGGAAATGGGCGAACTATTTCAGGTAGACAGTATGAAACCGATGGAACCGGTAATACATACAAGTATGATTAGGCTATTATGGGATATTGGTATATATACATACATAGGCCTAGACTACGTACTACTCACTAGGCTATTATATACTGGATGTATAGGAATAGGCCTTTACTCGATGATACCTTTGAGACCGTCTACACCACTACAACGAACAAACATACTTACTTCAACGTCCTTTGATAAGAAGATCGGGACTCTATTTTAAATTACTATTGTCTACAAAATTTTATGTCTACAACGTACACCTTCTTACTGTTAGGTGAACCCTAGGAAAACCATTTTCAACAATTTCAACATGGTTTTACCCTGAACTTTTTCTTAAATTCTGTTTTTAAATAGATTTTGTTAAACAAGATTTCAAAACTTTTCCGCTGACAAAAATTTCAACTGAACTATTTATCGACTAACGTTTTCATCAAACTTCAAAGTTTTCAACCGACTTTCACTGTCAAAATTTTCTGACAAATGTACTTTTAACAAATATGTTGCAAAAATTTCTTGTGAAAAGTTTTAAAGAATTTTCAAAACTTCAAAACCGTTCAAACTTGCTTACTGTACACAACTTTATACAAAATTTCAAACCATGAAGGGTCAACAAAATTACACAGTACACAATGACCTCCTTACTGTTATAGGAACAAAACTTACCAAATCTGAATAGGGATGCGATTATGGAAACTCGCTAGCAGCCTATCTGCTTTCATAATACGTACTTGATAAACTTTACTTGCTACTTGATACTTGTTAGGTTTTCCCTAGATTCTAAGTTCACTAAAGAGTTAGGGAAAAATGACAATTTAGATTCTATAGTTTATATATGAGACGAGGTTAGGCTTGCATAAGTATTGGGATAACAAATCCTACATTGTTTTATACCGGAAAACATACCGGTTAATATTTTTATATATACAATGGGTCACATTTCATATAAAGCTAATGTGGGCTAAACTTTTCGTTTCTATATGAGGCTGATAGAGTCTAAGGTGGGCTACTAGTGCAAAATGTAGCTGTACTCTAGCAACTGGCTGAACAACTAACTTTGTCCTACCGACAAAACCATCAAGGATTTACTGAATTACTATAGGCTACTAGTACACATTGTAGCTACCCCCTAGTGATCGACTGGACTGATCATGTAGGCAATATAGTCAACACATCTCAAAGTTTCATTTCGAATTCCTTAGTTGCTGGAAGGGAACTAGTTCAATAAGGGGAGATAGACAACTCTAGATAGGTGTTGTCAGAATTATGTAGATAACACGCGAACTATAACTTGAATACAACGATAAATACTACGAACAAATTTCGGGACGAAATTCTCCTAACAAGTGGAGAATGTGACACCCGGTCAAAAATGACCCAAATTACCGTCCTAATTTGAACTTTAATTATGAAGTATTAAATAATCCGAAACAATTATTTAATAATCACACATACACAAATCTGGTAGAACGCAGAAACCCAAATTAAGATTTGGTGAAAAACATTTTCAAACAAAGTATTATTGTTGAGAATAATAATAACGTACTCATAAAATTATTTAAATACATTTTAGATACAGAAAACTATCCGTGTATTTTGAGTTAAACTAAGATATATTTTTATATCTCATTGGAAGTATTTTTAGAGAATATTTCAATTATAAACATATATGAAATAATATTTGGAAAATTATCATATTTAAATATTACACTATATAATGATCGGGTACGCAAACACGGGTCGAAAATACCTCAACTACCTCAATAATTGAGGCCGGTATATACAACCGACCTCAATTATTTTTCACACACACGAACATATTTCATCTCTCTCGGTCTCTTGCTCACTCCCTCTCTCGGCCTTAATCTTCAAAGAACAACAACAAGATCAAAATCATAATCATCATCTCCTTCATCTTCTTCTTCATAAACGGATCATCATCTTCATTGTGGTACTCAACATCATTCTCACCGTCTCGTTTTAAAATTGTAAGAAAACTTTGATTCCTTTAAATTTAAGTTTATAAACATTTATACTATCATGTATTAGTATTGTGATGATTGTTGGTGGAAAAAGTTAGGATTAAAACTGGTTTTGTATGTTTTCTGCACGAACAGACCCTGGCCGGACCAGGATACCCGGCGGGTTCCCCTAGTACCCGGCGGGTACTTCTGAAAACTAGCTCAAGCCGAACGGCTTGAGTTGAAGCCGCCGGCTTCCCCTTTGTCCCACTTCAAAACTCGAAAAAATACACCAGAAGCCGAACTGCTTCCTACGAAGCCGCCGGCTTCCCATGAAGTCGGGCTGCTTCCCCTGAACCCGAACGGCTTTCTGCTGTATCCTCTTCAAACTCGTTGAATCCGGCGTATTGGATTGAATCCGGCGGATTCGACCCAAAACCGTTTTACCCGGCGGGTACCTCGCCTACCCGGCGGGTACCTAGCCCAGACCAGCCTTTTAATTTCAAAGTTAACTTAAAAGAATATAAACAATTTATACGTGATATGATATACGTTTAAATAAACATTTTTACACGAAACAAACTTAATTATATTTTTGAAATATAATTGTAACTCGGCAACAACGGGTCGTACACTTTTTACAAATTAAGTAATTAACTTTATACGTTTTCAAATAATGATAAACGACACGATATACAAATGTACGAAAGGAGCTTATACAAAACAAACATTATTATATTTTCAAAATATAATCCCGAACCACCACCAAAGGGCCGCGTACTTTATGAAACTTCCAATATAATACAAGTCGAATACGTTGAACATAATTAACCTACTGAACGACTAAACAAACGAATTATTACGCGTACACTTACAAACATACAATCTTGCGTGTTTAGGACAGTAGGAGATTACGTTGGTTCACGCGCTCACCTTAGGATTGCTTGCTCATCAGGTGAGTCTCACGGCCCCTTTTTACTGCTTTACTTTGGGGGAGATGCATTACTTGTTTTACTCGAACACATGTACTTACTTACTTGATTACAAACTGATTTACTGGTATATCGATTGCATGAGGTTTACTTAATCCAATGAAGTCCCTTTAATCATAGTCGTCAGTTATGGTCTTAAGCGCGAGTACTAGTAAATGGATCCATTAGGACTGACAATCCTCACCCAGGGTAGCACGCACTAGCCCGAACATGCAGTATAAATGGGTGTTTCTTACTCGTTACATATGAATGTTCTGGATTAGCATTCACGAGGGCAAAATCACTGATTGTTAAGCTTCGACTATGGTGCTCATGGCAATATATACGGAAACTATTGCGACTGTGCAATATTTACTCAATGATTTTACAAGCTGATGTGTTCAAACTGTTACTTACTATAAACCTGTGAGATTCACCAACCTTTTGGTTGACCTGTTTTAGTAATGCATTCTCAGGTACACAGCAACAGTAGGGTTGATCAGTACGGATGGCCCAGCAGGATAAGCTTTAGTAGCTCGAGTCGCATGCAATTACACATATGAAGATTTTACTTGCATTATCTTTTGTATAATGATTATGTACTTAAAATCTAACAAAAAAAGTTGCGAACTCATCAATGATGTATTACCTTTGAAAACTTATGTATTAATGTAACATCTTCTACAACGTCTCATTTAGAGTCGTTTGCTTGTACTTTGGGTTTGATTATTGATTAGTCACGGCCCAAAATAGTCGCTTCCGCAAAGCATTAAATTGGGGGTGTCACAGATTTGGTATCAGAGCCTAAGGTTATAGTGAACTAGGTTGCATGTAGTGGGCCTAGACTATGACCGTTAGGCAGTATTCCTCATTAGATATAACTGGTTCAGAGATTTCATCATACAAGTTTAATTTAACATAGCCTGATCAACTATGTACAATTAAATGAAGATGATGTAAGATCTGAAAGGGGTTATGTTGAACATGAATGCACTAGTTGACTCTGACCACGAGAGAACCGTGACTTGTACTTGTTCTGTGTTAGACACAACTAAGTGGATAATAAGTATATATAGGTTACACCTATATGGTTAGGCCTTTCTAATATCCTTCGATATTTAGTAATACACTAACTGTACGAACACATTTTAGAATAGGCCTATGGTAAGTTGATCGAATCAGGGAAAGAGTACAGGGATGTGCCCTGACAGAGAGGGTCGTCTCTTCGAAATAGACTTACCCTAGGTAGAGATTAAGAACTTCGACACCTTATTCTGCACAAACTGGTCATCAGAGGACCATCCTTCGCTCACCCATCAGTTTTAACATTCGAACCCAGTATTTCTCTAAGTACAAATCTCCTCCTACCCCCTATCACATTCCACATAACTGCTGATACATGTACGGATGTAATATCCCTTTCACTTTTGTAAACCTTAATCCTCGTAATCATTTGAACTCGTATGTTAAATGATTACAATCTTCTTTATTCTACGCCGTTGATTGTCATTTGTGTTGTAATATATTACTGTTATATATGCAACTACGATGATCATATTCTTATACGAAACTCTGACATGTCCCTTATCTTCATTGAAGGAACATGCCTCCGCGACGCCAAAAGTTCACTCAAGCTCAGGTCGATCGACTGGTTGCTGACGCACTAAGTGCTGAGCGACAACGATCCAGCGGCGCTGAAACACCACCAAATGCCCCTGTAGTGAAACCCTGCACCTACAAAGATTTCCTTAACTGCAATCCTTTGAACTTCAAAGGCACAGAAGGTGCCATTGGGTTGTTGCGATGGCTGGAGAAGACAGAGGCAGTCTTTCGCATCTGCAGCTGCCCTGAGAACTGTAAGGTCAAGTTCTCCACGTACACTTTCATGGACGATGCTCTGACGTGGTGGAACACTTATGCCGACTTCGTGGGCCAAGACATTGCTCTGGAAACTCCCTGGAATGAGCTGAAGAAAATGCTCAAGGATGAGTATTGTCCTAGGGATGAGATCCAATAGCTCGAGGCAGAATTCTAGAACCTATCCACTCAAGGGAATGACATTGCTGGCTACTCTTCTCGATTCAATCAGTTAGCACACCTTTGCCCATCTATGGTTGATACGGAATCCAAGCGAATTGAGCGCTATGTCTGGGGACTTCCTCCACAAATTCAGGGAATGGTTACTTCGTCAAACTCTCCCACATTTCATGGTACAGTACGTATGGCACACAAACTAATGGCACAAATGGTTCGTCAAGGAACTGCTGTCGACAAAACTACTGTAAACAGTTCGGGAGATAGCAAGAGGAAAGCTGATGGAAGCTCTGGAAGTCAGAGCCAAGCTAACAAGAAACCTGCAACTGCTCAGGCCAACACTTCTGAAACTGATGACAAGAAAGAGTATAAGGGAAGAAAGCCCTATTGCTCTAAGTGCAAGCTTCATCATGATGGTCTATGTCCTTGCACCAAATGCAAGCGGTTTGGACATCTGACCAAGGACTGTTAAACAACCACCACTGGTACCGACACCTCTGCACCCAAAACCTGCTATGAGTGCAATGGTACTGGGCATTTCAAGAGAGACTGCCCAAAACTGAAGGACAAAAACAACAACGCTGCTAAGGGCAGGTTCTATGTACTTAATGCTGAAGGTAATCACCAAAACCCTAGACTTATTGACTTACTCAACACGGGTACGCTCACTCCCGAATAACCAAACTGCATCTGTATTACTTACTTGAATAGGTTCCATTACTGCTTAGTACTTTATGTGTTTCCTTAGATTCTAAGTACAAATAGAATAAGGAAATGGGCGAACTATTTCAGGTAGACAGTATGAAACCGATGGAACCGGTAATACATACAAGTATGATTAGGCTATTATGGGATATTGGTATATATACATACATAGGCCTAGACTACGTACTACTCACTAGGCTATTATATACTGGATGTATAGGAATAGGCCTTTACTCGATGATACCTTTGAGACCGTCTACACCACTACAACGAACAAACATACTTACTTCAACGTCCTTTGATAAGAAGATCGGGACTCTATTTTAAATTACTATTGTCTACAAAATTTTATGTCTACAACGTACACCTTCTTACTGTTAGGTGAACCCTAGGAAAACCATTTTCAACAATTTTAACATGGTTTTACCCCGAACTTTTTCTTAAATTCTGTTTTTAAATAGATTTTGTTAAACAAGATTTCAAAACTTTTCCGCTGACAAAAATTTCAACTGAACTATTTATCGACTAACGTTTTCATCAAACTTCAAAGTTTTCAACCGACTTTCACTGTCAAAATTTTCTGACAAATGTACTTTTAACAAATATGTTGCAAAAATTTCTTGTGAAAAGTTTTAAAGAATTTTCAAAACTTCAAAACCGTTCAAACTTGCTTACTGTACACAACTTTATACAAAATTTCAAACCCTGAAGGGTCAACAAAACTACACAGTACACAATGACCTCCTTACTGTTATAGGAACAAAACTTACCAAATCTGAATAGGGATGCGATTATGGTAACTCGCTAGCAACCTATCTGCTTTCATACTACGTACTTGATAAACTTTACTTGCTACTTGATACTTGTTAGGTTTTCCCTAGATTCTAAGTTCACTAAAGAGTTAGGGAAAAATGACAATTTAGATTCTATAGTTCATATATGAGACGAGGTTAGGCTTGCATAAGTATTGGGATAACAAATCCTACATTGTTTTATACCGGAAAACATACCGGTTAATATTTTTATATATACAATGGGTCACATTTCATATAAAGCTAATGTGGGCTAAACTTTTCGTTTCTATATGAGGCTGATAGAGTCTAAGGTGGGCTACTAGTGCAAAATGTAGCTGTACTCTAGCAACTGGCTGAACAACTAACTTTGTCCTACCGACAAAACCATCAAGGATTTACTGAATTACTATAGGCTACTAGTACACATTGTAGCTACCCCCTAGTGATCGACTGGACTGATCATGTAGGCAATATAGTCAACACATCTCAAAGTTTCATTTCGAATTCCTTAGTTGCCGGAAGGGCACTAGTTCAACAAGGGGAGATAGACAACTCTAGATAGGTGTTGTCAGACTTATGTAGACAACACGCGAACTATAACTTGAATACAACGATAAATACTATGAACAAATTTCGGGACGAAATTCTCCTAACAAGTGGAGAATGTGACACCCGGTCAAAAATGACCCAAATTACCGTCCTAATTTGAACTTTAATTACGAAGTATTAAATAATCCGAAACAATTATTTAATAATCACACATACACAAATCTGGTAGAACGCAGAAACCCAAATTAAGATTTGGTGAAAAACATTTTCAAACAAAGTATTATTGTTGAGAATAATAATAACGTACTCATAAAATTATTTAAATACATTTTAGATACAGAAAACTATCCGTGTATTTTGAGTTAAACTAAGATATATTTTTATATCTCATTGGAAGTATTTTTAGAGAATATTTCAATTATAAACATATATGAAATAATATTTGGAAAATTATCATATTTAAATATTACATTATATAACGATCGGGTACGCAAACACGGGTCGAAAATACCTCAACTACCTCAATAATTGAGGCCGGTATATACAACCGACCTCAATTATTTTTCACACACACGAACATATTTCATCTCTCTCGGTCTCTTGCTCACTCCCTCTCTCGGCCTTAATCTTCAAAGAACAACAACAAGATCAAAATCATAATCATCATCTCCTTCATCTTCTTCTTCATAAACGGATCATCATCTTCATTGTGGTACTCAACATCATTCTCACCGTCTCGTTTTAAAATTGTAAGAAAACTTTGATTCCTTTAAATTTAAGTTTATAAACATTTATACTATCATGTATTAGTATTGTGATGATTGTTGGTGGAAAAAGTTAGGATTAAAACTGGTTTTGTATGTTTTCTGCACGAACAGACCCTGGCCGGACCAGGATACCCGGCGGGTTCCCCTAGTACCCGGCGGGTACTTCTGAAAACTAGCTCAAGCCGAACGGCTTGAGTTGAAACCGCCGGCTTCCCCTTTGTCCCACTTCAAAACTCGAACAAATACACCAGAAGCCGAACGGCTTCCTGTTGTATCCTCTTCAAACTCGTTGAATCCGGCGTATTGGATTGAATCCGGCGGATTCGACCCAAAACCGTTTTACCCGGCGGGTACCTAGCCCAGACCAGCCTTTTAATTTCAAAGTTAACTTAAAAGAATATAAACAATTTATACGTGATATGATATACGTTTAAATAAACATTTTTACACGAAACAAACTTAATTATATTTTTGAAATATAATTGTAACTCGGCAACAACGGGTCGTACACTTTTTACAAACTAAGTAATTAACTTTATACGTTTTCAAATAATGATAAACGACACGATATACAAATGTACGAAAGGAGCTAATACAAAACAAACATTATTATATTTTCAAAATATAATCCCGAACCACCACCAAAGGGCCGCGTACTTTATGAAACTTCCAATATAATACAAGTCGAATACATTGAACATAATTAACCTACTGAACGACTAAACAAACGAATTATTACGCGTACACTTACAAACATACAATCTTGAGTGTTTAGGACAGTAGGAGATTACGTTGGTTCACGCGCTCACCTTAGGATTGCTTGCTCATCAGGTGAGTCTCACGGCCCCTTTTTACTGCTTTACTTTGGGGGAGATGCATTACTTGTTTTACTCGAACACATGTACTTACTTACTTGATTACAAACTGATTTACTGGTATATCGATTGCATGAGGTTTACTTAATCCAATGAAGTCCCTTTAATCATAGTCGTCAGTTATGGTCTTAAGCGCGAGTACTAGTAAATGGATCCATTAGGACTGACAATCCTCACCCAGGGTAGCACGCACTAGCCCGAACATGCAGTATAAATGGGTGTTTCTTACTCGTTACATATGAATGTTCTGGATTAGCATTCACGAGGGCAAAATCACTGATTGTTAAGCTTCGACTATGGTGCTCATGGCAATATATACGGAAACTATTGCGACTGTGCAATATTTACTCAATGATTTTACAAGCTGATGTGTTCAAACTGTTACTTACTATAAACATGTGAGATTCGCCAACCTTTTGGTTGACCTGTTTTAGTAATGCATTCTCAGGTACACAGCAACAGTAGGGTTGATCAGTACGGATGGCCCAGCAGGATAAGCTTTAGTAGCTCGAGTCGCATGCAATTACACATATGAAGATTTTACTTGCATTATCTTTTGTATAATGATTATGTACTTAAAATCTAATAAAACAAGTTGCGAACTCATCAATGATGTATTACTTTTGAAAACTTATGTATTAATGTAACATCTTCTACAACGTCTCATTTAGAGTCGTTTGCTTGTACTTTGGGTTTGATTATTGATTAGTCACGCCCCAAAACAGTCGCTTCCGCAAAGCATTAAATTGGGGGTGTCACAGATAGTCAATGCTAGATTCTTAGATCTGGATGAGGAGGAAGCCAGAAAGTACGGTAAAGAAAGAGCTATGAACGTTGCAAGGTTTGTATTGTGGTATGAGTCTGAACGTGATACGTTTAGCTTCTTAGAAGAAAAGTTTATAGAACAACGTGCGATCAAGAATAGTCGATTTATGGGTAAAGAGAAAGAAGCTGATGGCGATGAAGCGGTTTGTGCGATTTGTCTCCAAGAATATGAAGCGGAAGAGAAGAATATGTAGCGGAAGAGATGATCGGAACATTGGAATGCAAACATACTTTTCATCATGAATGTATCAACGAATGGTTGTGGCGGCATATGGAAGCCGTGTGCCCGCTTTGTAGATATGACGTTTTCACGCTCGAATTTTCAGACAAATTAAAGTTTTAAGTTTAATACAAGGGTAGACATGGATCATCTTATTTTGTTGGGTTGATGTGTCAAATAATTTCGGTGAATTCGTATTTTAAAGGCTGGTATCTAGTAAAAATTGTAAAGTTTTAAGTTGATGTAATTGTAACCATTGTGGTCATACCGTTTATAAACTCCAGCTATGGGATGTTTGTTAGCAGTATATATGGATATTTAGAGCTAGATTTGTAGTATTTTCTGCGTGTATTACCATCTCTATTATGAACATTTAACTTTAGGGATTAGAATTTATAAATGTATTAAGCTCCACGTACAAATCTATCTATAATATATATCCAACTTATAACGCTTTTATTGTATGTAATCTCTATGTATTGGATGTGCTTTTTGATAACGTGTTAGGTTATATGGATGACACGTGACTATAATGAGCTTCCTGAAAAAATTAAGTTGCGTGACCCAAATGGATATTCTAAGAGAGTAAAAAAATCTTATTTAAACTTTAGACATGTCATAATTACCTCATTTGATTGGAATGAACACGTCCTCCAGTTCATCCTTAACTTTCCTCTTCTTTATAGCAGAGTCTAACGGACTTTCATTTGAAATACCAAATGCAATCACCGTTGCAATTGTTGGAATACCAAGACCCCCACCCCCAACTAACAAACTCTTGTACATACACAACAAGTACGTACTGACAACAAAAAAGTAGTACCAATAAAGAAATTCCGGTTTTTCACTTGAGTTTTTTATTTCATATTATCTAGTTGATCCGAAGCAAATGCAACAACATCAGGCCTTGTGCCACCTAACCCAATTGACGTTACAAGGAGGGAGATACAAATCACTGATAGTTGAGGTCGTGATGCTTCTTTGCAATTCATTTTGGGTGGGGCACTGTTGCGGCCGGAACTGTGGTAATAGTGCTGAAACAGTGATGATGATGATGATGATCATTCGCTGAATTCGATAAATAGTTTTAGAGGATTTAATGACATTGACAAAGATTTCATTAATGCATACTCGTATAATGGAATGTTTCCGATTGCTTATTGAAACCACTTATAAAAAGGGTCCCCGTGTTATAGCGTTTTCTAGAGTTTTAGTTATCTGTTAAGGTTTTTTGCATCTTGAATCTTTAAAAAGCACGTTTCATAGAGAGGTGTTTGACAATGAGATAGGAGTTCTAGGTTCTAATTTTAAGAATTTATGTTCTTTATAAAGTTGTAATCCTTGTTAGGCACTAAAAAGAAAGTAGGGCTATTTTTAAAATAATAATCTATTCAAATATAAATTCCTGAAATTAGATTCTCTAAATAATCTTCTAAAATATCCCCATATTTTTTAATTAATATAATACACACTTATATAACCATATTCTATATATATATTAAAAACTTGGATTTATAGAATTTCATGTCACCTATGTCAATTCTCATTCATCATTCATAAGTTATATGTCTATTTTCATTCATAAGTTACACAACTGGTTTATCAAACAATTGTAAAAAACTTTGAGCTTCAGCTCTACCCAATTTTGACAAATACACCTTTGTTTAACAACAAAAACTTATAATTGGTTCAATATGCGAATATACAATTAACAAAAACACTCTTAATCTAATTAACACTCAAGAATATACATTTATACAATTATACAATTAATTGAAAACCAAATAGTTCAATTTGTCATGCAGCTCTTGCAGTCTACAAAACACACCCTTTATCTACAAAAGCAATACACAAAGTTGAATTCAACACAAATTTTACAAGTTAAAGCGTTAAGCAACGGATCAAACAACAAAAGAAGTCCTTTTTTGTATTAACAAAATGTTGAGTTGGATCAAAACCTCGTATTCACGTCCCCTCATTGGTTAGGTTCAATGAACCATCTTTAAATAATTTCAAACTCAGGTTATTGTATCGCTCTCTTGAATATTGCCGAGATGCTTTCCTCCAATCAGTTCCTGCTTTCATCATCGCTACGAATTCCTCGTAGCTAATCCGTCCATCCTGAAGTCATTACAATTTTTTAATGATTATATTAAAGCAAACATTAGAATACAATTTTTTGGCCAGAAGACAATACAGATTTAAGATATCAAACAAACCTTGTCTGTATCGACATCTTGAATAATAGCGGCAATGACTTCTTCATTGTTGGACTCGATTTCATCAGCTAACGTTTCCCTAAGCTCTTCAACCTCTATGTATCCACTTTTATTTTGATCAAAAAAATCAAAAGCTTCTTTAAGATGATCATCGTTCCCCATTTTTCTCAAGTGGACGGAAATAGCAACAAATTCTCCATAGTTCAAGAATCCATCTTTGTCAACATCACCCTGTAAGAACATCTTTCCATTATTATATGTAACTCGTATATATGAATAAATAAGTGCATACTCCTTCCATCCCTTTTTTATTGTCCATATATTTTTGTTTGTCCCAAAAAGATTGTCTAATTGCAAAAAATAACTATTACAAATCATTAAACTTCCCTTTACCCTAATTTATTACTCTTATTCGCATACTACATAAAAATTTCCAGTCAAACTTATATACAAGCAAAATTGATATTCATTCAACGTATTTTAAATCCAACAAAATTTGCTAGGGAACAATAAAAGTGGGACGGAGGGAGTACTACAAACAGTACTTACAGCATCCATAAGCATTTGAAGATCCGAATCAGGGATCTGATGACCAAGCTTCTGTAAACCGGTTTTCAACTCAACGATGTCTATTTTCCCTTGCTTGTTAGTATCCATTAACTCGAAACCCCTTTTAATACCTGCCACTTCCTCTGCAGATAAATGCTCAGCAATTACCTGTGATGTCATGATCCATTAACTTTCATTCAAATATTCATAATTAAAAATAAAATATAAAAGTCCGCGGAGTCCTCATTACCCTTAGAGCTCTTTTCTTTAGCTTGTTCATGAACGAAAATTGCTTTAATCTTGCTTTGACATTCTCTCCTAAAGAAACGTTTGGAGCCTTCTTAGCGTTCTGAATCCACGGATGATCTGTAGTAGAATCAAACAAAAGCCTTTATTGAGAAATTCCAGATGAATATTAATGGAAAGAAAAGGAGTTAAATGACAACGAAATAGCACCTAGAACTTCTTGAGCCGTAAGGCGAGCCTTGGGGTCAGGATTGAGCATCTTCTTTACAAGGTCTTTTGCATTATCAGAAACCTTAGGCCATGGATCCCTTTTAAAATCTACAACGGATCTAATGATTGCTTGTGCAACTCCTTGTTCAGTTTCTGTTTTGAAAACACATTTTAGCTTCAGATTCGGTTAAAAAAAAGTTTTTGTGAAGTTAATGAATAAAACTAAACTGACCAGCCCAAAATGGTGGGACGCCACAAAGCAATATGTATAGGATTACACCAGCACTCCAGACATCTATTTCAGGACCATAGTTTCGTCTCAGGACCTCAGGAGCCATGTAGTATGGACTGCCTACAATTTCATCGAACCTCTCGCCTGCACAAGATCAAGAGGTGTCCATTTAGTGAAAATGTAAGTAAAATAAAAGTTATTTAATGTTAATGAATCAAATATGAATATGTTAAGGTCGTTGAGTGTTAATACCTGGTTTGAAAATAACCGATAACCCAAAATCAATAACCTTTAAGGCTGATGTTTCTTTCTTGTTTGCAAACAGAAAGTTCTCGGGTTTAAGATCCCGATGCATAACGCCATGTTTGTGACACATCTGAAGAAAGAATAAAATAATAGGTCCCATTTATAACGACTTTCAAGAAGTGGACACCAAATAATAAAAAAGTTCCTCTAAATAGACACACGGGTAAAAGATAATCTTTAAAGACTACAACAAATACAATAACAATCAAGATTGCATGCAGTGGTAAGTTAAAATTGCCATGATACAAAACAATTTACCAAGATAAGTGAGGAAAAGATATTATGATAAGGAGTAGATTAAACTTCAAGTCAAGGCAATCATGGAAACATTGAGAAGTTGAAAACATGACAAAGACAGGAGAAACGCGTATAACTTACAATCCCTGAAGAGGTACGAGCCCCACAACCAGAGGTGGCAAGATGGGGATAGTGCATGTTTGAGTAATGACTTAGACCATTTGAAACATGTTTGTATTATGGTTCAAAGTGGGCCAATGCCAGGTTGACCCGCAAAGTCTTATTGAGGCAGAACTACGAACTTGTCAAAAATAGCAATCGGCATAATTACAAGTCAAATTCAGATCTTAAGAAAGTGAGTTTCAACTTTAATATAGTCAATAAATTAAGATCTTAAGAAATTGTCTTGAATTATCACCGAAATCTCCAAGAAAGTGAGTTTGAAGTTAAATTCTAAAGTGGTAAACAAACTAAAGAAAATATGTCCCTAAGCAAAAGTGCACTGATTAGGAGTTCTCAAGATATCATCAACCATATAACCAACCTGAATATGTAACAAACTGGTTTGCAACCTAGCAAGTTAAAATAGTAGTATCAATTGCCTCAACTAACATATACTTGATCAGGATATTTGTACATAAAGATAAAACAAATCTTCACCTGAATTATTTCAACAATGGTGCGGGTGACACCAGCAGCCGCTCTTTCGGTGTAATGCCCCCTAGCAACGATCCGATCAAACAGTTCCCCACCCTCACACAACTCCATAACCAAATGAACAGCACTATCATCTTCATAAGTATCCTTCAAGCTCACAATATTTTGATGAGGTGGCAAATGTTTCATAATCTCAACCTCTCTCCTAACATCCTCAATATCCACTCTAGTCCTTAGCTTCTTTTTCGATATCGATTTACAAGCCCATACTTCACCACTAGATTTATCAGTACACATATACGTAATCCCAAATTCCCCTCTACCCATCTCCTTACCAAGTACATATGTTTGCTCAATTTCAATTCCAGTTGGGTTATCCAGGACATATGTCTTGAATCCCGCATTCTTAGGGCCACCATAATCTAAAGAAAATGGGTTTGGCTTATTTTTACCCTTTTTATTTTCTGAATCAGTAGTGGAGGGAGTAGCACAGCAATTACCCATATAATCAAAAGCTTAAAAATCGAAACTTTATCTGAACCTTATTTGTTCTAACAAAATTGGAACAAATTAAAGGTCAACAACAGCTCAAAAACTGTTCTTAATAATAAAAGAACTGAAAAGGCTCAAAAAGGGCCTACCTTGAACTGATTAGATCTTGTAATTCTTCTTTGATTAGCAACCTGAATTGGGGTTTTCAAGAAAATGATAGATGATGACAAAAAATGGCAAAAAAAAATATGAAATTGGATTATAGTTTTAAGGATTATTGGAACGTATGAGTTGTAATTTATAAACAGGGTAGGGTTTGGAGGGAATTGAATAAGAGGATGGTAGCAGGAATTTTCAGTGATTTAAGCAACTCATTCATAGTCAATGCCCTCTATTACATTTTATTTATTTGTTTTATCAATTTTATATTTTATTTATTTATTATTTATGGGATACCAACTGTTTTCGTTATTGTTGACCTGTATAGTGATAGTATTTTATTAGGGTTGAATTTATTTTTATTTTTCCCCAAACGTTAAAAGATGTTATATTTACTTACCAAATATTCGAACAGAAAAATTGACAATCAATCTAACTATCTAAGTATTTTGCTAAAGGAAAATATACACAGAAAAATACTTATATTTTTAAATTTAAGGTACACAATTTTATTTATATTTTAGGGTAGGGTTCAAATGAGACTAGGAATTTGTGTGAGAGTCATGAAACCAATGATATCAAGCCATGTGTACAAAGTGAATGGTTCACATGTACAAAACCTATTCACCCCCAACATCAATTATCTCACAAACGACAAATCCAAAAATTATAAAAATTGCACCATTAAATTCAACGTTTTCTCCTCTTCGATTTGCCGTCCCTCAAGGCATACTTTCGACGAATTTTTTTTTTTTTCATTTTTTTGTTGGTTTCACATTTACTAACACATGTGTTACAGTGTTGCGTTTAGGGTTAGGGTTTGGGGTTTAGGGGTTAAGGTTTAGGGTTTAGGGTATGAGGTTTGGGGTTTCTCCCCGAAACCCCAAACCTCAAACCCTAAACCCTAACCCCTAAACCCCAAACCCTAAACGCTTTACGAAACTCTAAACCCTAAATCATACTAAACCCTAAACCTTAAACCCTACTAAACCCTAAACCCTAATAAACCCTAATACCCTAAACCCTACTAAACCCTAACCCTAAACCCTAACCTTAACCACAAATTAAATGTATAACCAATCACTAACACATGTGTTACTAATTTGTAAAACCCACCAAAAAATGGAAGAAAAAAAAAGTTGTCGAAAGTATGCCTTGAGGGACGGCAAATCGAAGATGAGAAAAAACTGAATTTTATGGTGCAATTTTCATGATTTTTCGACTTACCGTTTGTGGGATATTTAATTTTAAAAAATGTGAAGGAGAGAGAATAAAATGACACATGACATAAATCTATTGGTTCCCTCATTCTCACTCAAAATTGGTGTACTCATTTGAACCTTACTCTTATATTTTACTCTAATTAAAGGTCAAAACCTATCAATCTGTCATCAAATTCTGAATTTTATAAACATCACTAGCAATCTTCATAGCTTAATCAGTAATATGGTCGAATTTGAGTAATGCCAAAAAAAAAAATTATAAAAATTAAAAACTCATATCAACTTTCTACTTTAAATTATCTCTTATTACTCAATATTTTTTTACATTATTTGAGTAATACGAATCGACTAAGTATATATGTCATTTATGCCAAATGGTCTATGTCCTAACAATATGTGAGAAATTCATTAACCTAGAGGTTGTGAGTTCAAGCTTCGTTGCAGTCGACTTTGTACATATATGTGTAGATGTGTATAATATGTGGAGTAGGTAGTGTAGGTCTGTATTTCTAAAAAAACAAATGATATGTATAGAAGAAGTTAGGTGAGAAATTGAAGTGGAAAATAAAATAGATAAAAGTTTTGTAATTTAAAAATGAAATATCTAAGTCGTTAATTGACATTTCCACCTCAATAAAAAAAGGTATTGAAAGCGTCGATGATATAACTTTTATCTTCGCTAGTGATTTCACACCAATCACCATCCTGAAAATGAGAATGAGATAAAAAGCGTAACAGGTCTACAATAAGATACAAAATAAGAAATTAGATTCTCAAACATACATAGAAACAAGAAAGTTATAAAAACACATAAATAGTTCTAGGATAGGATATTTATATATTTTTATAACTTTCTTGTTTCTCTTGTTTAGAACTACTTTTGAATTTTTTATTCCATATATGAAACACTCCAATTTATATATATATATATATATATAGGATTAGGATCAAGGGAGAAGGAAATTTAGGTGGAGAAGGGGGAGAAGCAATATGATTCCGTATTTCTATTACTGTGATTCAACTTTTTATTACTTGAATTATAATAATAAAAAATTGAATCATAGTAACAAAAATACTGAATCATATTGCTTCTCCCTCTTCTCCACCTAATTTTTCTTCTTTTTTGATTCCGTTACTATATATATATATATATATATATATATATATATATATATATATATATATATATATATATATAGGTTTTGGTTCAAATAAAAAGAAGGTTAACGTAAAAAGGGGTAAAAAGCCATGATATAGTGACACGTGTCCCTTACAAATAGCATTCAATTATATTAAATGAAGATATAATCATGTATCAAACTACTATGTATCAAAAACATGATGTATCAAACTACAATCGAATATGTATCATTTTTTGATATTTATCGAGAATATGTATCATTCTTTAAATGAAATTGTATCAACTTAGCGAAGTATGTTTGAACAAGTTTAATATACGTTTCTTCATTTTGTATTGATCAACATGAACCATTTTCTTTAAAGTAAATATGAAATCTAACATTGTTTATTATCCTTTTTACTTTAAATGTCTTTTTACAATAACCACACCCTAAATATATATATATATATATATATATATATATATATATATATATATATATATATATATATATATATATATATATATATATATATATATATATATATATAGAGATGTTCAAATGAGAACCAACTAAAAGTTGAGAACCTTGAGAACTACTAGATAACGTGTTTGTTCATATGTGATTAACATCATTCACATGTGAACATTGATGTGTGTGTGTGTGTGTATATATATATATATATATATATATATATATATATATATATATATGTTCTCAACTTTTAGTTGGTATATATATATATATATATATATATATGTGTGGAGGTTCATATGAGAACCAACTAAAAGTTGAGAACATATATATATATATATATATATATATATATATATATATATATATATATATATATATATCCCTTTTAATTTAAAACACTCCTTTTTGACCCAGGTTATAAACATGGAAGTTAAGTTGACCAGAAAACAATTCATTCACAATTTCAGAATAGTGTGCGAGCGTGGTTAGGTTACGCGATCGCGTACTTAACTCTAGCTGATCTCTGTCTCCATTTTAGTTATCAATATGCGAACTTCTACACACTAGGCGATCGCGTATAAACCATAAACACGCGATCCTGGCAATGCCCACGCGATCGCGTAGCTACAACTAAATACGTTATGTACCATTTCTTTGGTTAGTACGCGATCGGGTAACCCCTATGCGATCGCGTACTAGCTGTTTTCTGCTGACTCATTGACCAAACTTAGATTTTAACCCCAACTTCAAATACGCATAACTTTTGACTCGTTTACATTCAATACGCGAAACTTTGCAGACACCTTACATATGGCCAAATGAAGATTTCCGAATATACACTTTTCCAAAATTCACACTAACGCTAAATTTGGACTCAAATCTGAAAAGAGGCTATTTTGGCCACATTTAGAAACCAATTCCCAAACCATTGGACCCATTATTCCCGATTGTCTTTCAACACACTCAATAACATTCCTTACATCATAACAAGTACCAAAATGATTCCAAACCAAGTTTCAAAACATTTTTAACAATTTGACCCGTTAATCACCCATTTTGACCCGTTAAAGAAATCAACCACAATTTAACCAAATTGACTTCTAAATTCAATATTGCTTTGACAACCCAATGCAACTAATAATTCTTTGTTACCATAACTAACCAACCATAACTAACCAAAAGTTCAACTTCTGTATTTAGCCATATCTCTAACAATAACATATTAATAACTATATACTTTTACTATTAAACCAAAAATGGCATTTACAACAAAACCGCAAGTTTACCAACATAACCTTTGACTTTATAAAGTCAAAGCATGTTTCTACCACCCACTAAGACATTTACTTTTACACAACATGTGACAACAAAACGTATTATTTGGGTGAATTACTCAAGTGATAACATAACGATTATTCAAAGAGAAAGAAACTTGCTAACTCACAAACTAGCAAGCTTAATCCACTCTACTCTTTTGCAATCGCCTTATTTCTCTATGCTTACTTGCACCTACAACATTCAACAACTTAAAAGAGTAAGCAATAAGCATAGTGAGCATATATGCAATTGAATGAGTAATTCACCAATTATTTGGCAAATAACAATCATCACGAAACCACATAATCTTAAACAAATAACTACTGAGCAATATATAGAAATCAATTTCACTATGCGGATCCGCTATCAACTTTCCACTTAGTACCGTACAATTTCAAGCACGAGTACTACAACAACATCATGTGCAACACACATATTCAACAACATCAACACTATGCTAACAAAGTTAGCTAATCTCTACAATTGCTCATTCCACATAGTTCAACATTAATCAACAATTTAATTCAACAATTATCAACAATTGACAATAATCAACAATAAGCATCAATATAAAATGCTACCAATACTCCACTCGATTGTGTGAACCTCTTGCACGTATGCAATCCAGAATCATACAATCATTACCCAAATAACCCCCATATCACTCACCTTACTATTTTAGGCAATTTTACAATTTAGTGATCAAACACGTAAGCCACGTCCCCAACACCTAGCATACATCACATTACAACATAACAACACATTTAGAATCCAACAATCATCAAAATTAACTAACAAAACTATACCTTTCATGATCATAAGCAAAGTCTAGAGTTTGATTAAACACTATATTAGCATCACCATAACACTCCTAACTAGACTTTAGGTTTATCAACTCTACTTTACAAGAATTTAGGTACAAACCATGAAATCACTAAGAATACCACTTGTGATTTCTTCACTTCTAGGTTGTAATTAAGTTACTAACCATCACTAATAAACTAATGTATCAATTTAACATTTTTAAGCCCTAATTTCGGATTATAATCATTAACCTTTCAAAATCCCTCAAAACCCAAATTCTAGGTCACAAAATTGGAAGTTAATACTTACTTGAGGTTGAATGTAACACCCCCAAATTCGTCGGTTTTGATTAGCGGAAGCATTAGTATTGGCTGGGGGTGCCACGTCAACATTGTACATGCATATGTATCAGAGCATATGATTACAACAGAACATAATATATTAAGATGCCAAAAGTATTAATTACAAAGTTTACGATTCATCGAATCGTACAAGTTAAAAGTAATAAGTTTACAAAAGTAGATTTCTGGAATATGACTAAAACAGTTTCAGTTATACTAGAGAAATCCATATGTTTCCAAAAAGTTTGCATCCTAAAACTTCACGGGTCGCCTAATTCTCCATGTGTGTTGGCGATTCTTACATGCGCAGCTAATTCACTGAAAAACATAGTAAAAGTCAACAACGAGGTTGAGTGAATTCACAGGTTTTATGTTTGCAATTTGTTGTTTCGAGTTTGTAAGCACAGTTGGCAACCCACTTGTTGTTTATACAGTATCGTTGGGGATGTCACCCAAAAGTGTAAATTCGTAAAACCAATTACATTTCCAAATAGTTGTTTGTAGGAAAGTTTGTATCCTAGTAGTTGTAGGAAAGCAGTATCCTATTTCCAAGTATGTTTTGTAGGAATATACGTACCCTAGTAGTAGGTATGTTTCGTTGGGATGTCGACTAAAAGTATATTTCAAGTTATAGTAGGAATGTAGGTATCCTATTAGATGATCGTAGGAATGTCAGTATCCTAATAGTTGTATCTCGTAGGAATGTGAGTATCCCTATCGTTTGGTGGGACCATGTCAGTAGGAACCCAGTGCCCATGTCAGTAGGGACTTTTCATCAGTTTAATAACAATAGTAGACCCATGTTCGCAAGATCTAGTGCCCATGTCAGAAGGGACTTTTCAACGGTCTGTGCCCATGTCAGTAGGGACTTTTTAACAGTTTATCAACAAATCTAGACCCATGTTCGCAGGATCTAGTGCCCATGTCAGAAGGGACTTTTCAACGGTCTGTGCCCATGTCAGTAGGGACTTTTTAACAGTTTATCTACAATAGTAGACCTATGTTCGCAGGATCTAGTGCCCATGTCAGAAGGGACTTTTCAGTTGCTCAATCAGTTAAGCAAAAAGTGTTGCTGATCGTTCTCCAGCGTTTTCAAAACATGTTTATGCGTTTACAGTATTTATAGTATGAAAGCGTTATTTCATAATCATCGGTTTGTGTATCGGTTTACCAGTTCAATGTACTCCATTCGTTCGAGTAAAATAGTATACAATCATGTATATATAAAAGCGTTTGACTATGTTTTCCACCCCTGTTCAAAGCAGTTAAAACAGTAAAAGTAGGGGCTGTGAACTCACCTGTCGAGTTAAGTTGTGTGCGAGTGCTAGCCAACCTAAGCCCAAGTACAGTTCGAAGTCTCCTAACGTCCTAAACGTATGAGATTTAATAAGTATGTGGATGTCTAAGCTAATCATCCATGCTAGTGTTCGTACAACCAATGTTGTGTCCAAAGTGTTTGTTAAACGTTTAAGTTTGTATTTCGTTGTTGTGAAAATGTATACGACTCGTTGGTGATAGTTTGAAATCAAAATTTCAATAATGTAAGTGTGTTTGTTATGTTTGTATAGTTCGTGTATAGTGTCGTATGTAAATATCCGTTCCCGATTATGTTTAACACTTAGTGAAAAAGTTGTAAACTTTCTGTTTTTGGCGACACTGGGCTAGTGTCGCTATAGGCGACACTAGTTAGGCGACACTAGGTGAGTGTCGCTAGATTCCTGATTTTCAATTGAGTAGCGACACTTGGTTAGTGTCGCTATAGGCGACACTTATTCAATTATGGCGTCACTAAGGTAGTGTCGCTAGGATGGATCTGGTTAAGTATTTCAGCGACACTTAAGTAGTGTCGCTATAGGGGCGACACTTAGGCATAGCGACACTTAGCTAGTGTCGCTAGCACTGTTTTTGGCACATAGCGACACTTCCAACTGTTCGACGAACAGCTTGAAAAAGTCGGGTTTTTGGTCGATTTTGGACGTTTTCGGTTGTATAAATCACTAAAACATGGTAATCTAAGTATACTAAACATGAAATATCAAAGCAAACTTTGAAATCTAAGGATTTACGGGAAATGTCGGAAACTTACGCGTGTCGGTTTTGAAATCCGAAAAGGTAGAAGTGTAGATCGTGATCCCGTGATCGTTTTTCTCTAAATGGTTAGATGATTCGGCGCGTTTTTGGTGTAGTTTTGGTATGATTTGTGTGGTTTTTGGTTAAGTTTAGAGAGAGAGATGAGAGAAAAGAGAATGGAGAGAGAGAATTGAAAGAGTGAAAATGGAAGAAAAGGGAGGTGGGAGGTGGGTTTTGTCCCACTTTTCGTCTCCTGTGTTTGCGTTCCGTGTTTGTTTACCCGATTGTTAAATGTTATACTATTTTAATTTGGTAACTTTTTAAATATGTATTCAAATTTATTTTTAGTTGAGATATTTTATAAAGATGTTTTTGTTAAGTTGTAAAAATTTAAAAGTTTATTTTGTTTCGTATTGTCAGAAATGTTTCGAGTTGTTTTAGTTTGCGAAATACTTTGTAAATATTATTGACATAATATTTAATAGTTAATAACGTTATTTAATAATTCCGTTTTATTAAATAATTTTGTTCACCAACAGTCGTATATTTTTTTTTGTCGTGTTCGTTCCAATCGTATCGTATGTAATTACATCTAATTACAAATAAGTAATACCACGCGTATTAACTAGTTGGGCTTTGCTAGACTTACCTCTAAAATGTGTTATGAATTCACTCAAAGTAGGGAATTAGCCTAAAAATGCATGAGTTTAACGTTTATAATCGCGTTTAAATTTACATTCTCCCCCTGTTAGAGAAATCTCGTCCCGAGATTTAAAATCAAGTCGGATCGCCCGCGGCGTTGTTCTCCGATAAGTCATGTTGTTAACAATAATAATAGTTTGTGTGGCGCTCAATTGTTGCCATAAAAGTTCAATCAGTTTAAGTAAGCTCGCGGCATAGTTCAATAAGTTGTGTGTTTCGTTTCGTGGTCAAAGTTTACCAAGCGTTATGTTCGAATCGGCATCCAAATAAAAGAAGTGTTAAATCGTAGCAATAGCTGTTAAGACATACCGTGCTAGCCGAGGTCCGCAACCGTTTTCAGTGCACGGAGGATGTATGCACGTCCACGAGCTGGTGGGACGTTAGCAATGCGGTTGTTGTTATTCTGATTGTTGTTGGCGTTGTTGAGTTGGGGGCACTGATTTCGGTAGTGTCCCGGGTCGCCACATCGGAAACAGCCAGTGTTTCGTTGTTCGTGGGGTGAGTTCTACAAGCTTCGGTTCTGTGTCCAAATCGGTTGCAGTTATCATAGAAGAAACAATCCCCTTCGTGGTGGACACTTTCCACATTTAGGCCTTTTGCCTTGGTATGTTTTTGGTTCGGGGTTGGTGATTGCGGCGTAAGCTCGGGCGTTCCCCGGGTTTCTGTTTTGTTGACTTTGACGGTCGTTACCATCGTTGTTCCACTTTCGTTTGTTGTGACTAGAGTCACCAGTGTCGGTACGGCGGGGTTCGTTTTTCCCTGACGCAGCTTTCAGAGTTCCAATAAGGACTGCGTCGTCAGTCAAGCTTTGAGCCAGATCCACTGTGCTCCTGAAAGTAGTTGGTTTGGAGGACATCACCATGCCTCTGATTTGTGGGGCCAAGCCCTTAAGGTATTTCTTGATGTGCTCCTTCTCGGGAGTTACCATGTGAGGCAGAAGATGTGCAAGCTCCTGGAATCTAGTTGTGTAACCGGTAATGTCAGCGCCGATCATTTGTATGTTCCATAGCTCGGTTTCCAGTTTCTGGATCTCTTTGGGAGAGCAAAATTCCTCCATCATCATCTGTTTCAGAGCTTCCCAGCTCATGGAGTAGGCAGCTGGGCGTCCCATGATCTGGACTTGAGCGTTCCACCAGGTTAATGCTTCGTCGGCTAGAGTGCACGTGGCGAATTTCACCACGTTTTCAGTTGCGCAGTCGCTAATATCGAGGATCGATTCCATCTTTTCGATCCAGTGGACCAGGCCGATTGCCCCTTCGGTCCCGGTATAAGTGTTCGGTTTACAGGCTTGGAAGGTTTTGTAGGAACACCCCTGCTGGGTATTCGTTGGTGTTTCACTGTTAACTGGGGTGGCTCCACTGTTGTTTGCCACATGGTCTCGGTTTCGACTTGCCTCGTACTGAGCAATAGCTTCAGCCACGCGGCGTTCGATTATTTGCTCGGTTGTTTCTGGAGGCGGAGGTGGAGGAGGAACATTTCGTTGACTGTTTCGAGTATTTCTTTTAGGCGGCATGATGACGTTCTGCAAGGAAAGAAATTGCAGAAGTCAATGCCAAAGAAGGTTAATGCGAAGAACAAAGTTCTAGTTATCAAGCGTTTGGAAGGATTGACAAGTTTTCCCCTTACGTATCTTACGACTATGAAACACCCATATGTACTTAGTATAATATAATCACGTTGACCAGGCGTCATTATATGAAACTAAATACATACTTCTTTTCATCAATCGTTTAACACGATCAGGTTCATATGAGGTCAAATAAGGATGTGCAAATCGGATGTGATAAGATTCGATAGATAGTTTTACGCGTGTCGAGATGTCGTGTCGATAGTTAAACGTATGCAAATGTGTGTATGCATGTGCGTTCTAGCCAAGGCTATAGTCTAGGTCTCTAGGTCTCTAAGTCACCTAAAGTTTCCTAGTTCGCTATAACCAATGGCTCTGATACCAATCTGTAACACCCCCAAATTCGTCGGTTTTGATTAGCGGAAGCATTAGTATTGGCTGGGGGTGCCACGTCAACATTGTACATGCATACATATCAGAGCATATGATTACAACAGAACATAATATATTAAGATGCCAAAAGTATTAATTACAAAGTTTACGATTCATCGAATCGTACAAGTTAAAAGTACTAAGTTTACAAAAGTAGATTTCTGGAATATGACTAAAACAGTTTTAGTTATACTAGAGAAATCCATATGTTTCCAAAAAGTTGGCATCCTAAAACTTCACGGGTCGCCTAATTCTCCATGTGTGTTGGCGATTCTTACATGCGCAGCTAATTCCCTGAAAAACATAGTAAAAGTCAACAACCGAAACTGTTTATTAAGATGCCCTGAAAAACATACGTATCAGAGCATATGATTACAACAGAACATAATATATTAAGATGCCAAAAGTGTTAATTACAAAGTTTACGATTCATCGAATCGTACAAGTTAAACGTAATAAGTTTACAAAAGTAGATTTCTGGAATATGACTAAAACAATTTCAGTTATACTAGAGAAATCCATATGTTTCCAAAAAGTTGGCATCCTAAAAGTTGGCGATTCTTACATGCGCAGCTAATTCCCTGAAAAACATAAAACCTGTGAATTCACTCAACCTAGTTGTTGACTTTTACTATGTTTTTCAGGGAATTAGCTGCGCATGTAAGAATCGCCAACACACATGGAGGCCAACTTTTTGGAAACATATGGATTTCTCTAGTATAACTGAAATTGTTTTAGTCATATTCCAGAAATCTACTTTTGTAAACTTATTACTTTTAACTTGTACGATTCGATGAATCGTAAACTTTGTAATTAACACTTTTGGCATCTTAATATATTATGTTCTGTTGTAATCATATGCTCTGATACGTATGCATGCTTTGTTATTGTGGCACCCCCGTACTTAATCCAAATGCTTCCTCTAAACGAATTTGGAGGTGTTACAGATTGGTATCAGAGCCAACGGTTATAGCGAACTAGGAAACTTTAGGTGACTTAGAGACCTAGAGACCTAGACTATAGCCTTGGCTAGAACGCACATGCATACACACATTCGCATACCTCTAACTATCGTTATGATACATCGATATGCGTGATCTATTCATCACATTCGACTCGTTCATTGTACTCCGATCTCATGTGAACTGGATCGTGTCAAGCGGTTGATGAAAAGAAGTATGTATTTAACATCATATAATGACGCCTGGCCAACGTGATTATATTATACTAAGTACATATGGGTGTTTCATAGTCGTAAGATACGTGATGGGAATCCCGTCAAACTTTCTCAAACACACGATAACTAGAATATGTGAAATTTTATCCTTCACATCCCTTTCATTGGCATTGACTTCTGCATTTCCTTCCTCGCAGAACGTCAGCATGCCGCCTAAACAAAGAAAGACTCGCAATAGTCGCCAAACAAATACACCTCCTGTCGTCGAAACCACTGAACAGATTATTGAACGTCGTGTAGCAGAGGCAATTGCCCAATACGAGGCAAGCCGAAATATTGAACACGTGGTACATAACAGTGGAGCCACCCCCGTTAACAGTGAAACACCGACGAATACCCAGCAGGGGTGTTCATACAAAACCTTTCAAGTCTGCAAACCGAGTACCTTCACCGGGACTGAAGGGGCCATTGGCCTAGTCCACTAGATTGAGAAAACGGAGTCAATAATCGACATCAGCGACTGTGCTGCTGACAAAATTGTGAAGTACGCCACCTGCACTCTGGCCGACAAAGCGTTAACTTGGTGGAACGCTCAGATACAGATCCTTGGTCGTACAACCGCTTACTCCATCACCTGGGAAACCCTGAAGCGAATGATTATGGAAGAGTTTTGCTCTCAGAGTGAGCAACAGAAACTGGAAACCGAGCTATGGAACATCCAGATGATCGGTGCTGATATTACCAGATACACAACAAGGTTCCAGGAACTCGCATGACTGGTACCCCACATGGTGACACCCGAAAGCAAACGCATTGAGCGTTACAACCGGGGTTTGGCCCCACAAATCCGAGGCATGGTTATGTCTTCCAAACCCGCCACTTTTAGGAGCGCAGTTGACCTGGCTCAAAGCTTGACCGACGACCCGGTCTTGATTGGAACCCTGAAAGCTACCACAGGGAAAACTGAACCTACCCGTACTGATGCGGGCGAATCTGGAACCCACAAACGAAAGTGGAACAACGATGGTAACGGCCGTCAGGGTCAACAAAACAGAAACCATGGGAACGCCCGAGCTTACGCCGCAATCACCAACCCCGAACCAAAAACATATCAAGGCAAAAGGCCTAAATGTGGAAAGTGTGAAAAACACCACGAAGGGGATTGTTTCTTCTGTGGTAACTGCAACCGATTTGGACACAGAACCGAAGCTTGTAGAACTCACCTCACGAACAACGAACAACGAAACACTGGCTGTTTCCGATGTGGCGACCCGGGACACTACCGAAATCAGTGCCCCAACTTAATAACGCCAACAACAATCAGAATGACAACAACCAGAACAACCCCGGGAACAACAATCACAACAACAACAACCGCATCGCAACCATCCCACCGGGTCGTAGCCGCGCATACATCCTCCGTGCACCGGAAACGGTTGCGGACCTCGGCTAGCACGGTACGTCCTAACAGCTGTTGCTACGATTTTCTTTTATTCGAATGTCGATTCGAACATAACGCTTGGTAAACTCTGACCACGAAACTAAACACACAACTTATTGAACTATGCCGCGAGCATACTTAAACTGATTGAACTTTTATGGCAACAAATGAGCTCCACGCAAACTATTGTGATTGTTAACAACATGACTTATCGGAGAACATACGCCGCGGGAGATCCGACTTGATTTTAAATCTCGGGACGAGATTTCTCTAACATGGGGAGAATGTAACACCCCGCAAATTTAAACAACATTATTAACGCTAAACATTTGCATTTTAGGCTAATTCCCTACTCGAGTGAATTCACAACACATTTTAGAGGTAAGTCTAGCAAAGCCCAACTAGTTAATACGCGTAGTATTACTTATTTGTAATTAGATATAATTACATACGAAACGAATTGAGCAAATGCGACAAAAATATACGACTGTTGGTGAACAAAATTATTTAATAAAACGAAATAATTAAATAACGATATTAACAATTTAATATTATGTCGATAATATTTACATATCATTTTATAACGTAAAACGTAAATTTGTATAATTAAAATAAAACAAAGTCTAAAATTTTACAACTAAATTAAATTGTGTCATAAATTATCCTAACTAAAAATGTAATAAAATATGTAATTAAAAACGTATCAATTAAAATAAATCTAGTAAATAACGATCGGGTAGACAAACACGGAACGCAAACGCAGGAGATGAAAAGTGGAACAAAACCACCTTCCACCTCCATTTTCCTTCATTTCTTCCTTTTTCCCTCTCTCTCTCTCTTCACTCTTTTTCTCTCATCTCTCTCTCTCTCTAAACTTAACCAAAAACCACACTAATTACACCAAAACTACACCAAAAACGCGCCGAATCACCGAACCATTTAGAGAAAAACGATCACGGGATCACGATCTACACAACCATCTTTTCGGATTTCAAATCCGACACTCGTAAGTTTCCGACAAATCCTGCAAATCTTTAGATTTTGAAGTTTTCATTCATATTAGTGTTTAATATACTCAGTATTAACCCATACAACAAAGAAAACACGATTTTATAGCTTAAAAATACGTTTGGATTGGGTTTTTGGCCGGAAAAATCGCGACAGCCGCTGGGTTCTGTCTGGGTGTTCATCTTTGCGACACAACGCTTGTGTCGCAGGCTTGTGTCGCATAAACCATGTTATGTCGCATGTTGTGTCGTAGCTTATGTCGTACCACTATGTCGCACCATTGTGTCGTAGACTCTCTGCGACACAACCCTTATGTCGCTATTGATTTAGCACCGATCGCTTATGCGACACAACCCTTATGTCGCTAAGCTCTTGTGTCGCACTCTCATGCGACACAACCCTTGTGTCGCATACCAAACTGTTGTGTCGCATATTGTGTCGCAGAAAACAGAAACTTTACAAACTATTTTTACACTAAGTGTCGAACTTAACCGATAATGAATACTTACATACAATGCTATATGTGAACATTACAAACATTACAAACACGCTATTTTATTGAAATTATAATTTCAAACTATCACCTACGAGTCGTATACCTTTTCACAAACAACGAAATACAAACGTAAACGTTTAACAAACACTTGGAATATAACTTGGTGGTACGAACACTAGCATGGATGATTAGTTTAGACATCCACATACTTATTAAATCTCGTACGTTTAGGACGTTAGGAGATCTCGGACTGTACTTGGGCTTAGGTTTGCTAGCACTCGCACAACTACTTAACTCAACAGGTGAGTTCACAGCCCCTACTTTTACTGTTTTAACTGCTTTGAACAGGGGTGGAAAACATAGTCAAACACTTTTATACAAACATGGTTGTATACTATTTTACTCAAACAAGTGGAGTACATTGAACTGGTAAAATGATACACAAACTAACGATTGCAACATAATACTTTCATACTACCAACGCTGTAAACACATAAACATGTTTTGAGAACGCTGGAGGATAATCATCAACACTTTATGTAACGGACTGGGTAACTAAAAGTCCCTACTAACATGGGCACTAGATCCCACTAACACGGATCTACTATCGTTACAACATTACTGAAAAGTCCCTACTAACATGGGCAACATTACTGAAAAGTCCCTACTAACATGGGCAACAAACTACTGAAAAGTCCCTTCTGACATGGGCACAGACTATTGAAAAGTCCCTACTGACATGGGCACCGACTGTTGAAAAGTCCCTTCTGACATGGGCACTAGATCCTGCGAACATGGGTCTACTATTGTTATTAAACTGATAAAAAGCCTCTACTAACATGAGCACCGGGTTCCTACTGACATGGTCCCACTAAAACGATTAGGATACTGACATTCCTACGAGTAACTAATAGGATACCTACATTCCTACTATAACTTGAACTACACTTTTGGGCAGCATCCCAACGAAACATATCTACGATTAGGATACGTATATTCCTACAGAACATACTTGAAAATAGGATACTGATTTCCTACAACTACTAGGATACGAACTTTCCTACAAACAACTATTTGGAAACGTATTTGGTTTTACGAATTACACATTTGGGTGACATCCCAACGATACTGTATAAACAACAAGTGGGTTATCAACTGTACTTGCAAACATAAAACATGTGAATTCACTCAACCTAGTTGTTGACTTTTACTATGTTTTTCAGGGAATTAGCTGCGCATGTAAGAATCGCCAACACACATGGAGAATTAGGCGACCCGTGAAGTTTTAGGATGCCAACTTTTTGGAAACATATGGATTTCTCTAGTATAACTGAAATTGTTTTAGTCATATTCCAGAAATCTACTTTTGTAAACTTATTACTTTTAACTTGTACGATTCGATAAATCGTAAACTTTGTAATTAACACTTTTGGCATCTTAATATATTATGTTCTGTTGTAATCATATGCTCTGATACGTATGCATGCTTTGTTATTGTGGCACCCCCGTACTTAATCCAAATGCTTCCGCTAAACGAATTTGGGGGTGTTACAGTTTTGGTATGATTTGTGTGGTTTTTGGTTAAGTTTAGAGAGAGAGATGAGAGAAAAGAGAATGGAGAGAGAGAATTGAAAGAGTGAAAATGGAAGAAAAGGGAGGTGGGAGGTGGGTTTTGTCCCACTTTTCGTCTCCTGTGTTTGCGTTCCGTGTTTATTTACCCGATCGTTAAATGTTATACTATTTCAATTTGGTAACTTTTTAAATATGTATTCGAATTTATTTTTAGTTGAGATATTTTACAAAGATGTTTTTGTTAAGTTGTAAAAATTTAAAAGTTTATTTTGTTTCGTATTGTCCGAAATGTTTCGAGTTGTTTTAGTTTGCGAAATACTTTGTAAATATTATTGACATAATATTTAATAGTTAATAACGTTATTTAATAATTCTGTTTTATTAAATAATTTTGTTCACCAACAGTCGTATATATTTTTTTTTGTCGTGTTCGTTCCAATCGTTTCGTATGTAATTACATCTAATTACAAATAAGTGATACCACGCGTATTAACTAGTTGGGCTTTGCTAGACTTACCTCTAAAATGTGTTATGAATTCACTCAAAGTAGGAAATTAGCCTAAAAATGCATGAGTTTAACATTTATAATCGCGTTTAAGTTTGCGGGGTGTCACATTGAAGATGATAATTAGAGGATGAAATAGATTTCTTAAGCTTCAATTCGTATTAAGAATTTGATTTTATTTTGTTCCTCCCCCTTGCTCTTTACGATTTTTCTTTTTCTTCTATGAGTTTTCTGGAATTTGTTTTGAATATGGATAAGTATGTATGCATGCGTGAGTGTGTATATGAGTAGGGAGATTTTTTTTTAATTTTATATCATTCGATCACTATTGTCTACAGTTACTATTATTTTATATAACTTACAATAATA
This sequence comes from Helichrysum umbraculigerum, assembly GCA_949592205.1. NCBI lineage: Eukaryota > Viridiplantae > Streptophyta > Magnoliopsida > Asterales > Asteraceae > Helichrysum > Helichrysum umbraculigerum. The sequence goes on along the minus strand of CATIUR010000001.1, from coordinate 324,422,095 downwards.
ATAACTTAAAAACGTTTATTTCTATATTTATTAGAATAATACCTCAAAATTCGGGATGTTACAATATAACTGTTATAAAATAATAAAATAATAAAAACTATACGTAACAAAACCATTAAAAAAATTATAATTATTTTTAATCCCTAGTATAAATACACGTACACATTAACTTAAATAAACACACAACTTTCATCTTCTTTCTACAATTTTCATATAATTTCAACATTTTTACTACAACATTCATATGTCGTCCGATTCCGATAAAAAAGAATTTTATGCCATCACTTAAATTATTAATCCGATCGCTAGGCTCAATAAGCTTGACGTGGAAGACACGGATTCGGACGATGATGCTGAACTATCAACCCGTATACCTTAAGCACCAAGACGATATTTACCTAGAGATCGAGAAGGTGCCGATCAACGTTTGTTTCAAGACTACTTTGCATAGCACCCAACATTCCCTCCAGATTACTTTGGGCGACGTTTTCGGATGAGTCGACCCTTGTTTATCCGTATATGTCAAGGTATATTGTCGTACTCTCATCTTCCATTACCAGACTACTTTGCTTATTTTCATCAAAGTTACGACGCAACCGATAGACTTGGTTTGAATGTTTTCCAAAAGGTCACATCCCGCCTTACGCCAATTGGCATACAGTTGTGCCACCGACGCCTTTGAATAATATTTACATATGGGTCAATAAAAATTGTACGATTGTTTGGACAACTTTTGTGAATGTATTTTTCATCTATTTTTGACCGAGTACTTAAGAAGACCAATACTTCAACATGTGCAACGTTTAGATCAATATCATGCGGAGATTTCCGGGTATTATCGGAAGTATCGATTGTATGCACTAGCCTTGGAAAAATTGCCTAGTTGCATGGCAAGGTTAATACACCCGAGGTGATCATGGTCATTTAACGATCATGCTCGAAGCGGTTGCCTCTTACGATTTATGGATTTGGTACGCTTACTTTGGCCCTGCGGGATCGAACAACGACCTCAACATCCTTAATGAATCTGATTTATTTAAAGACTTACTATAAGATAGAGCTCCTGAAGTAGTGTACAATATTTCCAGTACTCAATTCAAAAAATGATATTATCTCACTGACGGAACTTATCCAGAATGGTCGATGCTTATGAAGACGTTTAAGCATCCGATATCAGAAAGCGAGATGAGGCTCAAGAGATACCAAAAATCTGCCACAAAAGATGTGGAACGAGTATTCAGAGTGCTTCAAGGCCATTGGACAATCATCAAAACCCTTGCTAGACCATATAGTGTCAAGAAAATACGTCGAATCATGTATTGTTGTGTGATTTTACACAATATGATAACCGAGGACAATGGACGAAACATGTGTCAACTTGAGAAAAACTATACGACAAACCCGGAAAGTATGCCTTGACGCTCGTGGCAAGAAAGGGTTGCAACACAAATGTGTATGGACAAGGAGTTATGCGACCGTGCGGTGCGTCATCAACTTCGCGAAGCTCTTATCCAACACATTACGACCCTCCCACCAAATCTCTATCGACGTAATATTTTGCTAACTGAATTTTTTTAATAAGTGTACTTTTTTTGTTTATTGTAATGTTTTATTTTTAATTAATGTAATATTTTTAATTTTAATGAAAATGTTTTATTTAATTTTGTGGTTTAAATAAATAAAGTAAATAATATGCGGGGTCAAAAAAAAAATGATTGATGTATACTGTTGGCAGTGTATTGTCTGTTTTGTGTTAGTTTTGAAAAGTAATGACGTGTCGCTGATTTGGTACAAACTGATACGTCAGTTAGTATCACTGTTGGGAGTGGTCTTAGACCGGTGCCATCGCCATTTATCGGTTGAAACCGATGAAGGCATGGCAAACCGACATGGTTGGCACCATTTGTTCGGTTGGCTCGTCAGTTTGAATTCTTCGGTTAGCCGAAGAAAGGAAATGAGATTTTCGTGGGGCCCAACTTATATTTAATGTATTGTTATTATTTGTTTAGTGTATGTAAATGTAGGTATATTGATAAATATGGGGTTCAAAAATTGAAGTGATGAAATGAGGGTTGGGAGTGTTTCATCAGTCTTTCATCAGTTTTGGATGTGCTGACGTGGCTCTGAGCTGGCACAAAGGAAGAAGCAAAGGAAGAAATGATGATTGGGAGTGGTCTTATAAGTATGTATTCCTTACATTGTTGCTAATTCAAAGTGGTTATTTGCATACTTTTTCTGTATTGTAATCGTCTTCTTTGTAAAAACATAAATAATAATAATATATTGGTGTCAAATTTGTAAGAGTAGTAGAGGCATTTTAACACTTTTAACACTTTTTGCAAACATTAATTTGTATCAGATTGTATCACTATGTCATTAGAGTATTGTATAAGCCAGTTCAGCAACAAACACATAATCAAAACGACCAAATGGTATTTTAAGAGAGAAAATGGACAGCCCCTATCTATGATGTAGTTTATATAACTTATGTTGATTATCAATAGATTATATAATATACTAATTATTATTATTATTATTATTATTATTATTATTATTATTATTTAACAAATAGAAACCACAGATTCTTATTTGACCATTACTAAGTCTAAGGGTATATATATTCCAAGCTTTGATTTTATACTTTTTTATGGCAAGCAAGGTCCAAAACCGAGGACTTTTCCTGTGAGAACCGGTCAAAGTTTGACGACCCACCCACCAGGTAAGACTTGAAACATGTTAACAACAGATTTCAATATTTTCAAAAAAAAAAAACAGATTTCAATCAAGTTTTACTTGTATGTACATGTTAACTATTAACTATTAACTATTTATGTATATACAAGTTATATGTCTATTTTTTTTTTTTTGAAAGGCATACGTGGAATCACTGACGGACCTTTCACCCACCCGATCATCTCCACAAGCGGTTACTCCCCTGATACAAGTTATATGTCTGTTAGCATTTAAAGGGTATCTATTGCATTTTGAAAACAGATTTTGCAGTAACAAAGTATAGGTAACAATCTGCCTTGTAAAACACCATTTTCTCTCAAACAAAACGCACATAATCATTTTTTTAGAAAGGCAAACATTTTTTAGAAAGACAAACCTACACTACCTACCAACGATTATTATATACAATCACGAGTATTTACAAATTGCTTCCCACGAGGCTTGAACCCACAACCATTAAATTGAAAGGTTTCCCACATATCGCTAGGCCATAGGCCCTTTAGTGAACAATCATTTTCTTACCATAAGGCTAATTGTTAATTGCGTTTCACAAATTTGATAATCAAATGAGATTCTTATAAACACATTTCCAAACACCCCAATCAAGAGTAATATTTGTACATTCCATGTCAAATTAATATATCTACGGCGTACACCGATTTGTATCAAAACTGCCAAAATATCATAGGCTAAAAGAAAACCAAAATAATAGTATTATATTGAATCATCATCACTAAACTCCCTCATGATAGTATACTGTTGTAGTAACATTCTCATGTTGTGGTTGATGTAACTTATTTTCATTGAACCGTTTTCGAAAATAAGAATGTACCAGCCATAGATTATGATATACTCTGATAGTAACATATTCAAACATCCAAAAAAAAAAGACTATGATTTGTTAATTTACTACAAAAAAAAAAAGAACTCCACAATTCAACTCTCCCACTTTTGTGAGAATAAGCCATAAACTTGCTTCAAACTGTAGGATTGTATTGCATTATGAGAACTAAAGTGAAGAGAAGATTGGGACACCCGGTAACGTAGCGCCTGCATCAACAATGAACGAATTGCCGCTTATGTATTCAGACGAATCATGAATCAAATACCTGGCTAATCTAGTCAAGGCAGGATCACCCGTTCCAAATGTTCTTAAAGGAACTGTTCTTTGAGCCACATTGTTGAGCCAGTTTTTTTCCATTAAACCTTCGGTGATCTCAGACCTAAAAAGCCCTGGACTGATAGAGTTCACCCTGATCTTGTACGTACCCAATTCCATAGCCATTACCTGTTTAAATAATTTAAATCATTAGATTCCATAAATAATATATATAATTTTTCTTATTATCAAGTTAAAGAAGATTACCTTAGTTAATGTGACAATACCCGCCTTCGAAGCAGAATATGCTAGACCTCCGGGTAGTTGACCACGATCAAGACCGGCAATAGATGAGATATTGATGATTGATCCTCCATTTTTTGCATCACGCATACATATAGAAATGTACTTTGACACCAACCATGTTCCGGTTAAGTTCGTCCTCATGGTACAATCCCACTCTCGTTCAGATAAGTCCAATGAAGTATTCACATTACCTGAAAGCCATAATATAATTCAATATGTTAGTATAACCTCGTATCAGGTGAGGGGCGGAGCCAGGATTTGAACTTAGAGGGGGTCATACTTTATCATGAAATAGTCACAATATATAATGTATTTTGCATTCTTTTAATTTACGCTTTTCCATAAAACTATTACTAAAGGTTTTAGTTGTGTAACCATGAACATCTTCTTTTTATTTGAAAAAGGAGTCAGCGATCTCTCGAATCGTGATTCAACCCAAGATCACTCAATTATGTTAGTAATAATAAGTAAGTTCGCTCTTAGCTTTATATTTATATGCCAATACCAATGTACTAATGAACATTTTTAAAATTAAAAAGGATTATTTATCTGTTACAACTCTTAACCTCATTTATACAGGAAATTTAAGCTGATTCACTGGATCATTTTTGGTACCTGATGGGCTATAAAGGGGGCTAGTAATACCTGATGGGCTAGAGTGGGGGCTGGTAATGACTGTGGGCTATGGGCCATGGGATACACAATATATTGGGCCAGTAATGACTGGAGTGTGGGCTAGTAATGACTGTGGGCTAGAAAGGGGGCTAGTAAAGTAGTAATCACGTTTATTGGCTTGGAGACTTGAAATAATCTGTGGTACATAGAAAAGTAGTGTAATATAAACCGTGAGAAGAGTTCAATTGAGACCATTTATTTTGTGTGAGAATGGGGGAACCAACCACAATATGCCATGTGTCACTTTTTTCTCTCTCATCCACGTTTTTAAAAATTAAATATCTCACAAACGACAAGTCGAAAAATCATGAAAATTGCACCATATTTTTCAGCGTTTTATCCTCTTCGATTTGCCGTCCATCAAGGCATACTTCCGACGAACTTTTTTTTTTTTTTTTTTTTTTGGTGAGTTTTACATATTAGTAACACATGTGTTAGTGATTGATTATACATTTGATTTAGGGTTTAGGGTTAGGGTTTAGAGTTAGGGTTTAGCAGGGTTTAGTGTTAGGGTTTAGCAGGGTTTAGGGTTTAGGGTTTAGTATGATTTAGGGTTTAGAGTTTTATAAAGCGTTTAGGGTTTAGGGTTTGGGGTTTAGGGGTTAGGGGTTAGGGTTTAGGGTTTATGGTTGGGAGTTTGGGGTTTCGTCCCGAAACCCCAAACTCCCAACCCTAAACCTTAACCCCTAAACCCCAAACCCTAAACGTAACACTGTAACACACGTGTTAGTAATGTGAAACCCACTAAAAATAATGGAAAGAAAAAACTCGTCGAAAGTATGCCTTAATGGACGGCAAATCGAAGAGGATCAAACGCTGAATCTAATGGTGCAATTTTCATAGTTTTTCGATTTGTCGTTTGTGAGATATTTAACTTAAGGGGTAAATGAGTTTTGTATTCTCTTTGTACACATGACACCATATCATTGGTTCCTCTATTCTCACACAAATTTTTAGTCTCATTTGAACCTTACCCTATAAACCATATATGTGATGTGATGTAATAGCGGTTTTTATCAGGGGCGGAGCCAGAACTCTATGTGAACGTGGGATTACTTTATCATATAATAGTAACAGTAATTGTATACAAAATTCATCCTCGCAAAATAGCAGCGTGTTAATATTAGAACGAGAAATGAACATCAACCATATAACGTCTCAATCTTAATAAATGAGATAAGATTTTTAATAGAGTTAAAAGACTTAAATTAAGAATGAGCAAATCATAAAAGCTTAAGGTCAATGAAGACAAGCAATTAAACCAATGGGGCTTTGCCTCAGTGGTACTGCCGCCGTAAATCCCTACGCCCCACCCGGGTTCAAGCCTCTGGGAGTACAAAAAATCCCATGCTCCGTGTGTGGGGTCACTGGGGCTAGGTGTTTAGCCGGACGGGTTGCCTCTTGCGGATGGGGCTCCGTGGATCTAAGGATCCGGGGTTAAAGGTTCCCTCCAATGACCTATAAAATAATAAAAGGGCCTAGTAACACCAGATGGGCTAGAAAGTGGGCTAGTAATATGTGCAATAGCCTATGGGCTATAATTCTATGAACTACACTATACATTGCGCTGGTTAGGCCGCATGACGTCTAACCAAATTCCATGATATTAATTGAGATTCACATTTATTTGCTTGGAGACTTAAATTAATTTATGTGGTCCATAAGAAGGGTTTAACTCACGGGTCGCTAATGTACTATCCTTTTTGTAATCAACCGGTTTTATTACTAGGATCACCAACGTACTTGTTAATTTCGTGTTGAGGTTACCAATGTATTTTTACATACGGGTTGAGATCGCCAACATACTTGTTAGTACGGGTTTAAGATCGCCAACAAAATTTACAAAGAAATTTATTTTTTTAAAGTACGTTAGTAATCCTAGTAATAAAACCGGTTGATTGGTGATCTCGGAACAAAAAGAAGAGTACGTTGGCGATCCGTTAGTTAAACCCCCATAAAAAAAAGTATAGTCTTCTACATCAACCATATGTGATGTAATAATAGCCTTTTTCAAGACCGTGCTATCAACACCATAAAATTCTAATCAAGGGGGAAAAAACGAAGTAATTTACTGGGAAAAGCAAAAAAACCAATAGTATGGTGAGCATCATCACGTGTTTTGTACTTTTATTAATATTAATAATTAATAATTAAAATAAAATTACATTTGCCTAACCGAGTTTAAACAATTACGAATACCGATATATTTTTTTTTAGAATCTCACGTTTTTCTATAACGACATTTTATTGACATCTATCTCAAAGTAATCAAAATAATATCTAAAATGAGAAAAACATGTACCCAATAATACGATTACTATCGTATAAAAGTAGAAACAATAAACATGATCCATCCTAATTTCCAGTACACATCCTTATCTTTTAATGCAATAAATGCACCAACTATAACTAATTTCCAAATCAACCTAAATTATCCTAAGAAATAATCCAAAAAAAAAAAAAAAATCAAATTTGATGAATTCTATATATAAAAAGATTGTACTTTTCTATTATACCTCGGTTCCATGTTTATCCATGTTTATATTGCTATTTTGAGTTATCCAAATAAATATCTCTCCCATTTACAACCCATCATAAAAATATGACATTGATAAGTAGTACAGATTTTATTTGATTGACGAACCCGGAAGTTAGTAGAAATTTCTAAAACGGTGTGAACGAAATTTGACTGGGACTACGGGATCTTATTATATCATCGGAAAGCTATTGGTATGAATTCATTGATAGTAAGTATTTATTTTGGTTACATCAATGACGATGAAGGTAGTTGGAGTAATAATAATAATAACATTACCTCTTACACCAGCATTATTAATCAAACCATCGATACGTCCGAATGCCTGCCACGCCTTTTTCACCGATACTTCAATTGCGGGACCATTCGCACTAACATCAAGCTCAACCGCCACCGCTCGTAAATCGCTGTTGGTGATGTCATCATCTTCGTTTCTTCCCATAAGATTTATCTCGTCACATAGTGACTGGAGCCGGTCAATCCTACGCGCGGCCGCAACAATTCTGCATCCGGCTTTCGCTAAGTCTATGCAGAAGTCGCGGCCGAGCCCCGATGACGCTCCAGTGACCATCACAACTTTACCGTTTAAATCATGCCATGGCTCTAGTTTTGAAGATACCATTTTGTTATTATTGGACATGATTAATGATTAATGATAATGATAAGTTTGTGTTTAAGTTTTGGAAGAAAATGACGGTATGGAAGATGGAAGGTAGAGCAAAATTGTGTGTGTTTAAGTAAGGTGTGGATTTTGTGTAGAAATAGAAAGGAAAATGAGAAGAAAACAAATGATGGAAGAATCTTGAGTTTTGGACTAAGCCACTAAGAAAGTAAGTACATAAGAAACCGCCTTTGAATTTACATGTAACAACCATGACCGAAGCGGTCGGTCAGGTCAGGTCAAGTGGGTCAACTATCAAACCACAAAGCGTCCACTTTTAACTTTTTGAAATCTTTATTTTTCAACTTTGACCTTAAATATTTTTGTTTGTATTATATAATAACCGATGAAAATTTATATAAATGAAAATACATTTAAAACCCAATCCATTTATATATTTTGCATCAAGTATTATATAACACAAACAAAAATATTTAAGGTCAAATTTGTAAAAGAAAGACTTTCAAAAGTCAAAATGAACACTTATAATGGGACGGATGGAGTAATAATCTATACTACGTACTATTTTTGCATCAATTAAATGTTTATAATTGATACACTTGTACACTTTTTGTTTGTTTGTTTACATATTTGAGTCAACAACTTAGCGTAGGAATAAGAAACATAAAACATAATAGTATCATCTATTTATAAGTTTGTATTTTTATTGCATAACGCAAATCTTATGATAGTTTCAGATTTATTTTTATCCTTTTTTCAATAATTTCATATTAGTGTCACCAATTCACCATAAAAATTACCAAACCACATTATAAAAAACTATAAAATCATATGATATGAATTAACAACATCAATATTTCTGAATTTAAAATATCACATCCTAATTGTGCGGGGTAGAATAGTAGTCGTGAGTAATACCCACTTATCACAATATTTGTTCTAAAGTTATAAGAAAACGTATATATTAAAAGACACATATTAAATGTAGTTTTTACCTCAATATCAATTTTAACCTCGTTACATCAATTAAATGTATTCTTTGGGTTTTCTGTAGTTTTAAATTAAGGTTGATAAAGAGAAATATAATCATCAATACATATACATATACATATACATATACATATAATGTTAAAAAGAAGTTGACAATTATTTTGTATTGTAGCTTTGAATTAAGGACTTCGGTGTCTACAAGAGCGTTCCCAATGATCACGTTGCTTGCTCGTCGGTTTCAAACGACGGAACCAACACCGATGGCACCGCGCCATCGGTTTGGTCTGTCGGTTTTTCCCATAGGAAAACCGACGTCCGTAGGTGTGTGTTCGTGGGGCCAGCTTAATATTTAATTGTTTTTTGTTTTTGTTTAGCGTAAAGAAATAAAGGTAAATTGGAAAATGTAGGACCCAAAAATTAAAGTGACGGGTCACGAATGACAAAGGTCCGTAAGCTTCAGTAAGTTTTGGAAAAAGCTGATGTAGCGCTGACGTGGCTCAACGGGTTTCTGTCAGTTTATGTCACGATTGGAAATGGTCTAACGTACGGATATGCACTATTATGACTAGGGAAGTAAACATAGTAGATTTAGATATGGAATAAGAGAGTCATCATGGAACGATTGAACCAAGGCGCGTAGGATTTGTTTGCAATAGTTAAAATCGAGTTCGGCTAGAGGGACTTTAACTGAGGCGCAATTATTTATTCTGATGATTGGAGATTGCGAAGCGAAGGCTGTTGGTTGCAGTGTGATGAAACTAGAGGAGGCTGGTTGCGGTAGCTAGGATAGAGTCAATGATCGGAGTCGATGGTAACTTAGATGAATATTTTCGTAAAGTATAGTAACGAATTTGTCTATTAACCCAACAGAAATATCCAACCATCGTTGGATGGAACAACATCCAAGGTGATATATCCAGTTTGCCAGAGACCATATTGTGACACCCGCCTAATTAAGACTAGTAATTAGTGCCTAATCAATTATAATACATGTAATTAGTTCTGTGTTAGGCTAATTTGTGTATCAAATAATATATATTATTGAATATATATACAATTATGCGATTTAATTAAATCGTACGCAATTTAAATCGAATGCAATTCGGTTCAATTTAATACGGACGTTGGTGAACAATTCTATTAAATAATATAACATTATTTAATAACGCCATTATATCCAAAATATTATTTTGATAAAATTTCGTATTTATTTCGTATCGTACGATTAACATCCACGCGGTTAAAATATTAAACGCGCAACAATCAAAACAAAGCTAAGTTATATTTTATAACTCAATTATTAAGTATTTGGTGAAATACTTCAACCAAAAATATCGAATAAATATTCGTATTTTAAAACTTACATTCGAACGCGTATTAAATTAATTAAACGTTTAAACGACCGGGGAAACGAACACCGCACGGAGCGCGTATACAGGAGATCAAAAATTGGAGCCAACCACACTTGGGTGGGGCCCAAGTGGGCCGGCCCCTATACCACCACCATCACCATCATCTTTTTTTCATTTCATCATCTTCTACCTCTTTCTCTCTCTCTTTTCTTTCTTTCTTTCAAAAGCAAAACCACACCACCACCACCTTAAATCATCAAAAAGCACCATCAAAACTCATCTAATCATCTCGCTCGTTTGGAGAAAAAGAATCACGGCATCACGATCTACATTTCTTCCTTTTCGGTTTCTCCCGGCGTTAACTTGTAAGATTCCCGACAAATCCTGAAAACTCTTAAATTTCAGTTCTTTTACTTGAAAGTTGTTTATTTAAGCTTGAAATTTCCAAATATGGGTTGGGTAAAAGTTTCGGGCCAAACGGAAACCGGAAAACTCGTTTTTGAACTCAAAATTTCCGATCAGATGTAAGTGTCGCACGGACCAAAGCAGTGATGCGTCACTTCCTTAAGTGACGCATTAAGTGTCGCTAAAAGCCCTCTTTTTGCGTCACTTGTCTAAGTGCCGCTAAAAACCCTCTTTTCTCGTCACTTCCTAAGTGCCGCGAATTCCATACCGTCACTCGAAACCGACACTTGCTTAAGTGTCGCCCCAAAATTAATTTGCAATCTACCGACACTTACACCGACACTCATACCCGACACTTGCCTAAGTGTCGCCCCTTATGCGTCACTTCTCCAAGTGACGCTACTAATACAGAATTTGTCATTTTATGCGACACTTCTTAAGTGTCGCCTAAACTCTTAAGTGTCGCATTAAGTGACGCTAAAAACAGAAGGTTTACAAACTATTTTTATACTAAGTGTCGAACTTGTATAACCTCAAACCTTTATACGATACGACTTCTAAAACACTTTGGGACATACTTTTAAGTATAACGCTTCGAAATCATAATGATAATGTTGAGATTATTATTATTACAAACAATTACCAACGGGCCGTATACATTTTCAAACTCGAAACAATCAACCATATCGTAGTAATTTGGACAAGTTAATCAACCAAATCGTAGTCATTTGGACATTCTAGTTGGACGAACAACTACAAAGGTGATCTTTATAGATACCTACTCATGTTAATAACCATCGCGTGTCGTGGACACCCTCAGGTTACAAGTCTTCGGACATCACTACTCGGCTAATCAACTCAAGTTTATTAAGTTAAACTCTCAAGACTCAGGTGAGTCTCATAGCCCCTATTTTACTGTTTTCATCAGGGGTGTGATATATTGCTCGATTTATTTACATGTGAACGCAAGTACAATCAAATCAAATACTACATGAGTTGTTTTCAACTAATCAATTTAAAGCCCTCCACAACATAGTTTGGTAATACATCTGTAGCGTGAATGTTAGTATATGATATCATATATGATTGACAATCCTCGTCCGGGTTAACAAGCACTAACTGGTCAAACGGACGTATTAGCATTTGGGTAGACGAGTGTAGATTAGGCACTCGTAGGAGGCACCTCGATCGGAATTCCTTCATTGGACCCGACCCTCAAGTTAAGCTTAGACTATGTGCTCATGACTGTATAACTTTCATTTTGCTTTATTGCAATTTAAATTCAATTAAATCTTGCAGTTCATACTATATGTTTTGACATACTAACCTGTGAGTTCACCAGCGTTTCACTGACCCATTTTAGCATGTATCACAGGTACACAGCAGTAGGTTGGACTGCCCTCAGGATTACTGTAGCTGTAACACCCCCAAATTTAATGATTTGCGGAAGCACGATTTGGGTGTTACTAATCAATAATCATAGCACATAAGATATAATGAACAACCACTATATGCGTCATTTTACATTTGTATTGATAAAACAAATGTTTACATCAAAAATAATGTTACATTAGCTCAGTTTTCGAAATTGAGAGATTTAAGTACATAATTAATCTATACAAAATATAATAATGCAGCTAAATATCTGATTGTATGAATGCTGACTCGAGCTAATAATTCCTGCTTGGGCAGTCCAACCTACTACTGTGTACCTGTGATACATGCTAAAATGGGTCAGCGAAATGCTGGTGAGCTCACAGGTTTGTATGTCAACACATATTTGTATGAACCGCAAGATTTATAATTGAATTTAAAATGCAATTAAGCAAAATAAGAGTTATACAGCCATAAGCACATAGTCTGAGCTTAACTTGAGTGTCAGGTCCAATTAAGGAAACCCAACTTGAACTTGCCTCCTACGAGTGCCTAATCTACACTCGTCTTCCCAAATGCTAATACGTCCGTTTGACCAGTTAGTGCATGCTAACCCGGACGAGGATTGTCAATCCTATATGATATCATATACTAACATTCACGCTACTACGTATTACCAGACTATGCTATGGAGGGCTTTAAATTGATTAGTTGAAGTAACTCATGTAGTATTTGATTTGATTTGTACTTGCGTTCAACTTATAAAACAAAACGAGCAATAATATCACACCCCTGATTGAAAAGCAGTAAAATAGGGGCCATGAGACTCACCTGAGCCTTGAGTGTTTAAACTTGAATTGATTAGCTTTGAATTGATGTCCGAAGACTTGTAACCTGAAGGCGTCCGATACGCACGATGGTTATTAATTGCATAGGTATCTTAAAAAACTACCTTTGTAGTTGTTTGCCCAACTATGATGTCCAAATTACCCTGATTTGGTTGGTTTGATTATCCAAATTACTACGATTTGGTTGATTAATTTGTCCAGATTACTACGATCTGGTTGATTTATTTGAGTTTTGGAAAGCGTGTACGGCCCGTTGGTGACGGATTTGTAATAATAATCTCAACTATTATTATTTTGATTTCGTGGGGTTATACTTGAAAAGTGTGTTTTGATGTGTTTTAGAAGTCGTTACAAACTCTAAGTGACGGGGTCCGGGGGCAGCGCCCCTGGTTAGCGGGGTTCCAGGGGTGGCAACCCCTGGCAGGGTCTAAGGGGCTGGCCCCTGGCTTGGGTCGAGATGCCAGGGCAGCTCGAAAAAATTTTATTTCTATCATATTGTTATGGTGAAAAACGCATCTGGGATTTGAATTTGGATAAAATCAAGTGATAAATTTCAGTCCTCGACACTTAGTAAAATCTGAGTTTTCTAGTTTCTGGTTTGTGCGACGTTGGGTACGACGTCGCAGGTCCTGACTGCGACGTTGAGCATGGCGTCGCTATGTGCGACTTTCGCAATTTAATGCGACGTTGTGGGTGGCGTCGCTATATGCGACATTGTTGATTCTTGCGACGTAGGGGCTTGTGTCGCTATGTGCGACGTCGGCCAATTAAAGCGACGTTGAGACTGATGTCGCATCGTGCGACATCGTGATGAGTTTTGCGACGTCGCAGCTGACGTCGCATAAAGTCTGGGCCAAATGCGACGTCGGCAACTGATAAGGTTCCGGTGGCCGGAAAAACGGCCGGACGACTTCCGTTTGGTCCAATATTTTTACCCAACCCATTTTTGGACATTACAAACATACACAAACCGTAAACAAGTAAAAATGAGTAAAAACGGAGAGTTTCGGGTTTTGTCGGAAACTTACGAATCGACGCGAGGAGAATCCGAAAGGATGGAAAGGTAGATCGTTGCGCCGTGGTTCTTTTATTCCAAAGGAGTGGTATGATCTAACTAGTTTTGATGGTGTTATTTATGATTTTTAGTGATGGTGGTGATGGATCTTTTTGAGAGAAAAGAGAAGAAGAAAGAGAATGGTGGATGATGAAAATGGGAAAAAGATAAGGGTGATGGTGGGGTTATGGGGGCCGGCCCACTTGGGCCCCACCCAAGTGTGGTTGGCTCCTAATTTTGTTCCCGTGTATTCGAGCTCCGTGCGGTGTTCGTTTTCCGATCGTTTAAACGTTAATTTATTATTTTACGCATTTAATTACTTGATTTAAAATACTAATAATTATTCGATATTTCATTTGAAGTATTTTATTAAGTACTTATTAATTGAGTTATACAGTAAAATATAACTTTAAATTGTCTTGTTTCTTCGTGCGTTTAATATTTTAATCACGTAAATGTTACTTGTACGATACGAATTTGAATACGAAATATTATAAAGATAATATTTTGGATATAATAACGCTATTAAGTAATATCCCATTATTTAATAAAATCGTTCACCAATGTGCGTATTAAATGGAATCGAATTACATTCGATTTGAAACTTGTACGATTTAAATCAAATCGCATAATACTTGTATATATTCAACAATATATATATATATATATATATATGATCGATACATTAATTAGCCTAGCACAAAACTAATTATATGTATTAACAGTTGATTAGGCACTAATCACTAGTCCTAATTTGACGGGTGTCACAGTAGCTCGAGTCAGCATGTAGATATTAGAGATTTCCTTGCATTAATATATTTTGTAAAAGTATTTATGTATTGGAATCTCTCATTTACAAGACACGAGCTATGTATAGCTTCAAATGTTGTAAACATTTCTTATATCAATATATTTTGTTAAAACGACGCATATAGAGTCGTTTACTATATATCTTTGTGCTGAGATTACCGTATTAGTCGCGCCCCGACCCGAATCGCTTTCGCATCATAATTTGGGGGTGCGACACATACCAACGAACATATGACAAATGTGTCATTGGTCCAAGTTGTTTACTTCAAGACAAATTTCATGTTCACCATCGGTGGAAGCTGAATTTAATAAAAAAGTTCGTTCTAGATTAGAGATGAGATTACGTATATCAATCTAATAAAGGTATCATCGAGATTGTATCAACGAAGTATTAATTTGTTTAGAGTAAATTACATGGATCCCTGTGCTTTGCACGAAATTACACCAATCATCCTTATCTTTTAAAAATTACATCGATCATCCGTGAACGATAAGAAAATGCACGGTGATGGTCTCTTCCACTAATACCCGTTAAATATGTCCGTTAAGTTAGATCATGTGACATGCACATGAGAGTGTATACGTAATTTTAACTTCTCCTTCCCAAAAACCCACCCACCTTCCAAAGCCCTTTCTTCTTCATCACCATTTTTTTTAACTTACTTCACCAAATTTCTTCTCCATAAAAAAAAAAAAAAAAAAAAAAAAAAAAAAGCCCTCTTACCATTACAAAATATAACTATACACAAAGACACGATATTAAAAAAAATGGGTATTTGAACCACCCACTGGAACCGTTCCATATTTCAATGGATCACAACTGTCGTGCCTCTATCGGTCGGACGGATTTGATTCCGGTCGTTGATCCAACAGCAATAGAAGCGGCGAACAGTGAGTTTTAAATTTGTAGAGCAGGGGAATCCTAAGTTGTATACTACTGACAGACCTAAAAGGGCAGCAAGTGGTATGTATGACTCAGGTGTCGTTCTTCAAACTACAACGGGCATGGGAGTCTAGGAAGTTTTATTATCTCTGGAGATTCAGCTAGGGTTTTTAAAAGTTTTTTGGATAGGTTTGGGTTTTTTATAACTAAATACTAATTTAAATAAAGAAAACAAAACTAAAGAGGTTTGTACGGAGACTCGGTCAACAGAGGATAAGCGAGTGTTTACTATGATTTCGTTAAGTGTTATTGATGAATAGTCAAAGGTAAGGCTACTAGATGTGATGACTAATCCGGAGAGGATAGAAACATAATTAATGCAAAGTATTATACCTACGACCGTTCCACGGCTTCCATACGTTTGTACTCCATCAATCGGTGTTTCCAGCACTATACCGAGTAATAGGGCGTTTTACGGTTTTTTCGTTACATTAATTAGGGTTCCACATTACTCCCGTAGATTTCCTATATCCTAATGAGCTACAACTGCGAGCCTATTAAATATCTAACGTAGAGTTGTCCGCAATCAGATAAATAACATGTCACGTGGATAGCAGTTATAGAAGTCAAATACACCGGAAGTTCTCCCAAATGTACAGACCAATTTAACCGACGACTATCCTCGAATCCTGGTCCCCAGTCACAGTCATCAGAGACGTCTGTATCGTAGCGTGAATTGTTGATTGAACAAGAACACGAACGCGGATAATCCCGCGGACCAAGTTGGGATAATCGGGCTAACGATCAGTTAAATTGTTCAACATTACAGATATAAATCATCACAACTATTCCATGCATGTTAATCTACTGTGTAAACCAATATTCTGTGTCTGAAAACCTAATTATACAGTTACTGATATGAACCCGGGGGATAACTCTAGCATGCAACATTCCTAAGGCAACAATCAAACAAGAACATACGATAGGGTGACACATAACAGAACACCGTAATCCTAGCATAGAAGATAACCAATAATCAGATCATAGATATCCCGAAAGTTCTCTCAAAGATATATAACAGATAAACATGAATCTAACCTATCTCTAATCCTACGCTCCGTGTCTCTTATGATTTGTTTCAACCTAGAGAACACAGCCATACCAAGTTCATTGATCATCAAGTATAGAATAGGTAGAGAACGTACCACTAGTAATTGGCCAAGTTCTAGCAGGAAGCTTCTAACCACAGCATAAGTTGGATAGATAAACATTCGAGATTCAGTTTACGAGTTCATACACAGTTTAAAGTAACACGGGCAGAGTAACAGCATGGCATAAACATATTGACTATTCTAACTGTAACATCCTCAAATTGGGCCTAGAAGTAATAGATATTTTCTGTAAATTTTAAATGCGATTTAAAATTGTTATTGTGTTTGATTGTGTAATTAATAGGTCGATAAGTCTCAGGAAATATTGTGGCTAGTGAAATATTGATTGTTTTAAATTTTGTGAACTTGGTGTTTTAGGGTGAAATTATGAAACTAATAATGGAAGTGGGTTAGTTTGATTTAGAATAGTCAAACGAATGTGAAATGGGTAATGAAATGGTGGATGCTTGGGTTGAAACCCAAATGGGTTGTTAAAGTGCCCAAATGGGTCACTTATTGGTTAAATAGTTAAAATGAGTATTGATTCATGTATAACGAATGTTAAAGTGACCATAAACCCAAAATATAGTATAAAGGTGTGTTGAATGTGTTTAATGTAGTCAATATAGTTGAAATTGGCTAAAAGTGTCCAAATGGACCCTTAAACGGGTCGACTAGTTAAAACATGATAAAACAAGTGTATGAAGGGGATAAATATGCCCACACGTCACATATATATGTAGAAACATGTTAGCAAAGGGTTGAAGTCAAAAACCTAGCCATTTGGAATATGGCGTGTCAACTAAACGGTCGAAAATGGTCTAAATTGACTCATACGTCCATTTTCTCATAAAATGTGTAATTTGAAAAAGTGGAAAAATAGAAAGTTGCATTTTGATTATATGAGAGTGCCTGCAAAATTTCAGAGTCTAACTCTTTACGGGTTAGGAGATATGCGCGTTTGAATTTCATGTTTTTGCACTAAAATTTCTGAGTTGCTGCAGCATGTTGAATCCGGACGTATTCCATTGAATACGTACGTATTCCCATGAATACGGACGTATTCCTTGGGCGTATTCCTTAAAAGTCATTCTGTCTCGTGAAGTTGGCGGGAATACGGCGTATTCCCTTGAATACGGTCGTATTCCCATGAATACGGACGTATTCCCTTGAATACGAACGTATTCCCGTGTTTTGAGACATTTCTTGTGCTATGTGTTATATTAAGTGAGTTTAATATGAAAATTCGTAAATTTCGACGTTCGACGTAACGTTGGTCGTAGAATTTCCGCTAGAAAATTTCGGTGTCCGATTAAGACGAAATTTACATGTCCACTCAAAAACGGCCCAACGGTCAAAGCTCATCGCTTTGCCATGAGCCCTGTCAGTTTTCGGCACTTCGGGGTCGTTTGGGGCCCGAAAATCGCGTTTTATTGTTTTTCGGACATTATTTCGGACTTTTAGCTTATGATTTGTATTGAGCTTTTGTTTCTTTGAGCCCAGAGATCATTCCTGTGACTATATGCAATATTAAAAGTTTTTTTAAGAGGTCTATATGGTTCTTTGTGTAGGAGTTGTTTGTAGGCATTTTATTTAACTGCATAGTATACCAGTAAGGGTATGGTTGATTGTTGCTTGTTAGGGTAAATAAATATTGATTATGTAATCATGTTAATTACATTATGTGAAATACTTAATATGATTTAATAAGTATTTGTAAGAGTTGAAGAGTATTGTAGGAGTTTACTTTTGCTTGATAACTAAATATGGAAGATTATTTAATAATCAACTTAGAAATATATTAATGAATATATGTGGAATATGATCTGGTATTTTAACAAGGTACTTAGTGTTAAATGTTATATAGAGTATTATACTTGATAATTAAAGTGTTAAGTGATTGATATTGAATCTTGTAGAGAGGGTGTTACATCGATTTAGTTGTATTAAATTTTAACCTGTGTTAAGGAGACAATGAGAATAATGTTAACAGGTTAAGTTGTTATACCTGTATAATTATATGATAGTAGTTTCACATTCAAGTGATAAAGGAAAAATAGTAACCAGATAACACTTGGTCATAAATCTATTTTAAGTGCTATTATATGTGTGATAATTGTTGATTTCAACATTGTGAATTATGTGAGAGTAAAAGTTAATTACTTTAGAGATCAATGGTATGAAGTGGCCTGAGAACAAAGTGTGATTGACATAATATGACGACGTCTGGCCAACGTATTTATATTATGCCATTTCACATGGAATTATTGAGGCTACCAATTACTATAGAAATCGATGAGACTTTAAAATTTGTAAGTTTGCAATGTTGATACATGAGAGAGAGAGAGAGAGAGAGAGAGAGAGTCAATGATTGACTAAATCGAAATGGTAGTAAAAGATTAAGTTATTGTATTAATGGGTTACTTATTAACAAAAGAAATATATAAATATATATATATAGAGAGTTTTTTATTGAAACTGTGAAAAATTGATAGTTATATTATTATTAATTGAGAATTGTGTGAAATTTGATTGTTATTATATGCATAATATCAAAGTGAAATGATAGGTTGCGTATAGAAATGATGGAAATGTGAAATAACCTAATGAGAAGTCATCGTAATAAATTGATTGATGAAGTATTGTTGAAAAAAAAAATGTGTGTGTGGTTAGCACATTTTGTTGGAGTGGTACTTGCGCTTGAATGGCAATGTACCCGTTGATGGAAAAAACTTTGTAATTATCCAAATTAAATTGGTACTAAGTGACTTGGTGATTAAGTGATGTTGGGTTTTAACAATGAGAATTGACTTGTATTTTGCTTGTTAATATGTGATTAGTGTTATATTATTTCAAGATACTTTTAAATAAAAGATTATCATATACATTAGTGATATGTGGTACTAGCACAAATGTTAGTTATGAATTAAAATTTAAATTTCATTGTTGTTGGGTGTATTGTGATTTTCATAATCATTGTTTTGCTGTTAAAAGGGGTATAAATCATATATCTATTTTAAAGATTCTAGCACGTCGTTAGTTTCTAGTGTTAAAAGTATGTTATGTACATGATGATGTTATTCACTTACGTCAAGTGATTACCTGTTTAAAGTGATTAATTTGGGAATAATTTCCTTAAGTGATCATAGTATGCATGAAAATATGATTTAGATACATATCATATGTTAAGGTAAGAAATAGAAACATGTACATGTGGATATGTATATGTAGATAGAATTTAAATTGTGTGCATATAATTAAGAGTTGCTCAAGGGAGTAACTATTTTAAGTGATAAATATCACACTTGTTGTATAGTATTGCAAGTTAAATTGAGTATGAGACATAATTTATGTGTTTTCGTGAATCTAATTGAGATACACACTAGTCGTGTGTGAGTTGATGAAATAATATATATGTAGGTACATGGAGTGTGTAGTGAAATGTATGCATAAGCATGTCATGCATAGGTGATTTAAGTTGTGTACACACTTTAGATAAATATAGTGATGAGTAATTACGATGTTGGAGTAGTACGAAAAGTGCAATATTAATAAATTGTGGTGTTAGTAGAATCTCATTTAAGGAATGAGAGATGTCAAGTAATTAAGTACTTTAGAGTAATCAATGTTGATTAGATTTCGAGGACGAAATCTCTTTAAGGGGGAGAGATTTGTAACATCCTCAAATTGGGCCTAGAAGTAATAGATATTTTCTGTAAATTTTAAATGCGATTTAAAATTGTTATTGTGTTTGATTGTATAATTAATAGGTCGATAAGTCTCAGGAAATATTGTGGCTAGTGAAATATTGATTGTTTTAAATTTATTTAGTTGGCGGTAAAATAAAATTGTATTTCCCCGCAAATGATTTTTAAGTTCCAGACAATAATAAATACGGGGAATGAAAATTAACACTTATATGGTATATTATATATGATGGATCGGGTTTTATTCCCACATATACATACATACGTACGTATGAACATATACACACACACACCTAAACCTAAATCAAAAACTTGGAGAGAACATCAAATTGGAGCTACAAAATTCGGATTCAAGCTTCTAGTGTGAAGATTATCATCTTCTAATTCTTCTTTTCATCTTGTAAGTCTTTAATTCTTCAAATCATGAACCCTAGAAATTGGGGGTTTTTGTGTTCTTGAGCAAAATTCGAAATTAGAGTTTGATTATGTGAAATTAATGTTAGTTAAGCTTATTGTTGTTGATATCTAGCAAGATTCAAGCTTAAGTTTGTAAATTAATCTTGGTTCTTAAGTTTTTGATAATTTTGATGGGTTATTGATTATAATCCGAAAATTTAGAGTTGTAGTGATTAAATTCTTGTTAGTTGATGATTAAATGATGATTATAAGGTAAACCCTAAGTTAGAAATGAAGAAGGTGATAATATGATTTGATGAGTTCATGGGGTTTTGATGGGTTAATGGTATTAATCATAACTAAAGCTTGATATTAGTTGAAATGGTGTTAATATGTGTTATTAAGAGGATTAGTAGCTTTAATATAACCTAATAGTGGATTAATCAAGTTGTGTGAATTATATACAAGTGAAAGTGTTTATTGATGGGTAGTTATATGAGATTGTTATTTATAAGCTAAGATGATCATGGTGATGATCATGAGTTACTAATGAATTAATGGATGAGTTAAATGGTGAATTCTTAATATATGAGGTTGATGGTTACTTATGTTGATTAACTATAATTGATTTGGATCAATGTGATGATGTGATTCTATGTTCATAATTTGATAGTGATGGTGAACTAGTGAAGTTAAATTGGTTATTATTAATCTTGGATTGAATTGTGTTAAATGACTATAAGACATAATTTGAAAAGTTGGATGCTTGAATCAAGTATAACCAATTCCATGGGAGTGATGGATTGATGATTTGGATTAATTAATTATTGTGTTGTAATTACTTGATTGAGTTATTTAGATTTTGATTACATTATGTGATAGTATTTCACATTGATACAAGTAACTGACTTGTGTATTTTGTTGTATTTCCAGATATGGAGAAGACTCAGTGATATTAGACTACTGAGTGGGCGACTATGGTAGTCGGTGAGTGGACTTTGATCTCTCACTATAATTTAGTGATCACTATTGTGGTTACTTCAAGTGTTAAGTGTTATTCCTGTGTTAAGTTGAATTGTGAATTGTGTTAAAGTGTTAAAGTGTTAAGTGTTAAGTGACCTATATGGTAACTGTGTTATATAGAGGTCAACTATGTTGGACTGTGTTGTTACAGGTTAGTCAACACAAGGGTTGTGAACATTCGTTGTAAGTAAGGCTTGTGTTGACTAAAGGTAACCAACAGTTATCGGTTAACCACTGTATTGGCCTGCAGTTGGTGTAAGTGTCGCTTGGTGGGCCACCGCGGCTGAGGGCGCCACAAGGGCCACCGATCCTCTGGTGATGTTGAGTCAAAGTGTTAAATGTGGCGAACTCATGGTGTTAAACTAAGTTGTATTGTTAGTGATGAGTTAACTCACTTAGCTTCGTGCTAATCCCTCGTTGTTTACTCCTTGCATGTTAATATTTCTTGTTACGGGTGGGTCAAGGAGTAACTGAAGAATGTTTGACTAGGATTACTCTGATTTATTTAATACAGTTTAAAATGTGTGATTATATAATGCCCAGGATATAAAGGATTGTTTTGTAATCGGTAATAATCAATACTTAGAACTTAGGTAATGGAAGATGACGACATGTCATTTTATGTATATATATGTTTTGGGACTTGAGCTTCCGAATTGTTTAAAAAAAAAAAACAGTTGTAAATTTCAGAACGTTATACTAACATAACTACATCATAGTAAACACAAAGAAATGTCTAGCCTAACATCATATATCTAGCATACAATCCTAAACAAGCATAAACAAAGCAACACATGTTTAAAACTGGAAAGTAAGAGATATATAAATAGAACCTGATACGAATTTATTACAGACAGATCTTCGCAAATACAATGTCTTGGAGTGACTCCGTACAAAAGCTAAAAGCTACCTCTACCTAACTATCTCTCTAACTAGCTCAATTCTAGAGAGAGAAAATCCTCTAGAGAGAGAAACTAGAGAGAGAGTGATGTGTGTGAGAGAGAAAGTGTAAGGAAGAAATGAAATGAGAAAATTGGTATCAATGAAGTGTTGGGGATGTCCACTATTTATAGGCAAACCATCAAATCGCACGTACAACTCACGAAGCAGCACGTACAAGCAAACGGAGCACGATATGGGGTAGGGGGGCCGTATACGGTGTATAGTAGGCCGTATAGGGTCTTGTATGGGCCGTATACAGTGCCTGAGGCCGTATACGGTCTCCGTCTGATTTTGTTCGTTGCTTAAAACGTCCGTATCTCCTTCGTTATGCGTCCGTTTGACTCGATTCTTTCGCCTGTGGTTTCGTAATTCTGTTACGCTTCTAATGATGCCAATCTCACAGAAATTGGATGTGTAGAGCTTAGGCGTATCCGAAACGACTTTTAATGGCTCTGAAAGCGTAGTGGTTTCTCCGTCCTTTGCCCGTTTCACTTGATTCCAGATTTGTCCGTCTCGATTTTACCTATACAACATATGGTAGAAGTTAAGAAGTGTGTCTTGACAGGAAAATGAGGTCGGAAGAATCTGCCTGTGTTAAAATGCTGTGTTTAGTGCATTTTTAGAGTGATTTCAGTGATTTTTATCACAACGTCTACTTTTGAACCACTTTAGTGTATTTTAGTGAATAATCAATGTTTTGGAATGTTTTCACTAAAGAAAGGTTCAAAATGTGAGGAATAAAGCTTCTAAAAACATGACTTTTTACGTCACATCAAGTTATCCCACACTTAGACGTTGCTTGTCCTCAAGCAACAATTCTCTGAAAAATATTTTTAGGTCATGTTTTTAGGGGCGAGTCAGAGAATATGTTCCGATATTAGCATTTCCTTATATTAACAAGTTACTTCTAAAAGTGTGGAGGAGGATAGGATGATCCTTCCATAAACAAGAAGAGATTCTCTTAGGCGTACATCCAAATCTCATGATCTTGGAGTACACATGACTAGGCGATCTTACTATAGGTGGTCACTCAATTCAGTCAAAGTGTATCGGGTTTCCTATCAATCTAGCTCAAACGAAATCGCTCAGAATAGCCAGTCATGCTGCACTCATCGTCATAGGCTTGATCGAGAATCGGATCTCCACCACTTAGGTGAGGACGGTGCTAATTATCTCAAGACATCCAGAGGGTTGTAGTGTTTGGTGAGGGTGAAGGGTATGGATATTGTTTGGTCGTGAGGGTCTTTAGCTTATCCTAGAATCACTGAGATCATGAACAACTTTATTTAGAACGGAGAGGGACGGAGAGTTGGTAGCTGTTTCAGCTTTTGTTGGATTTTCCATGAAGAGCTATGCTTTGAAACTTTCAGCTTTATTTGCGGAGCTATTTTCTTTTCTTTTCTTTTCTTTTTCTTCTTTTGTCTTTTCTTTTTCTTTTCTTCAGAATTTCTTTTAGAGAATTTCCAAGGAATTTATATTTTGAATCCTTTAGAAATCTTTTCCTCTATCTTGATCATTTTGATTCTTTTCCAGGTGCTAATTTTTCCCACACCATCGTCCTTCTAGTTCTCTTGTGTACTAATTTTCCCGCACCATTTGTTGAGAAGCTTGATTTTGGAGAATGCAAATGAGTAGGATATTTGAAACAGATAGTCTAAAAGGTTGTTCTTCACAACCTCAGAAATTCCAAGATAAGTTTGGGGGTAATTTTTGGGAAGTGGGTGAAAATTAGGGTTTTGAAGAAACGAAAGGTTTAGGCTCAACAGGGTATACTAGGTGGATCTTCGATACTAAAAATGAGCATCGGAAAGGGTTTTGGGGCTTGAAAAGATATGTAAGAAATGGGTTAAGTCCTAAGGAATGTCAAGGTCATTTAATTGCACCTATACTGCGTACGGTACACACCAATATGGTCTCGAAGCGTATGTCAAGAGCAAGTTCTAATTCAGAGATACAGACATCGGCACACACACAAGAAATGAAAGTGAAGCATTAAAGATGAATGTTTTTAGGCTCAAGATACCTCACTGCAAAGGGTTGTATGTGTCTAGTCATGTTCCTTTGATTATTACTTCTTGTTTAAGCAATTTCTACCTTATTTCCTTTAGGCTTTTAGAAATATCATACTTATATTTTGAAAATGGTTTCTCTCAGTAGTATCTGAGACTCAAAAACTGAGTTAGACTCATTAATTTTGAAAAAATTTGACCTTATTTTTGAAAAATTTTGAGAGAAAGATTGCTATTGGACATAAAAATCACCTATTTAAGGTATTCTATACCTACCATCCAACACTTAGAGGAACATTGTCCCTAATATTCTCTTGAGTAGAGATTTTACTAGTAAAATCCCACACTTAGAGTTTGAACATGTAAGTAGATGTTTCTCAAGTGTTCAATTTGGGTTGGAATCCCACATTTAGTGATAAGTTTAGGAAGAGGTACAAAAATTAAACGTACTAACATAGGCATATTAAACATAATTGGAACGGGGAGAAAGGAACAGAGAGACTCCCTATTTGTGTTTACTGGAATAGACCAGGTTTGTGCAGGAGTGGTGCTAGTGAATTGCTGGATTTAAAGGACCAGGCTAGTTTAAGATCAACCATTCCACACAAAGCTGAATTCTGCATAAACAACAACACACATATCAGAGTATCTCATCTAGGTAGCAGGTCTAAAGCGTAAGTACAGAGTCATAATACAGAAAGTAAATAATAATAAAGATAAAATCTAGTAATCATCAAGTAGGTCGTCAGTGTCAGGATCAAACTCTGCCTCAACATCCCTGTCGAAAACAGAAGTCGGAGATGGAATGGAGAAGTCCATAGCAGCCATAGCCTGACTCACAATCTCGTCAGAGGAAGTGACAGAAGTGTGAGCATCAAAACTAGCCAGAAGCTGCTCTGTGAGGCTGTGATCTGGTGATGCAAATCCTGTGGGCAATGCTGGATCAGGATCAGCAGCTGCAGTAGTGGGGCCAGTGGAAGGTCCAGCAGTAGAGAGAACAGGTGGATCAGCAGGAGGACAGAAGAACCATGGAAGTCGAGATGGTCCTGGATCTGGGCCCAGCCTGTAGGGAATGGCATCAGGTCTCGGAATCTCAAGCTGCTCACAGATAGAGGACATGATGTCATGCTGGATGGAGAGTGTCCGGAAGAGGGCCCACGAAGCAGCTGGGTCGGCTGTAGTGATATCGTACTCGAAAGTGAGTATGGGGGCTGGCAAAGGTGATGAGGGCCCCTCATCGGGCAACTCCTCATGAGTGATCGGGACATCAGTCAGGTCCTCCTCAGTGATAGTCAGCATAGCCGCTCTCTGTACTCTGCGTCTATGGGGTCTGTGTCGTCTGCGTGGTCTTGCAGCTATATGATCAGCGTCAACAGCGTCCATCCTGAAACAAGATAAAATAAACAGGTAATGCTAACAGTGATAGTTAATGAACAATACTTATCTCAGATTTTGCAATTCGAAGTCAGATAAGTGGCAAGCCTGCAATTTTATTAGTTCAGAGACAACCATACTTAATAAAAATAAACTAAGAAATAAAATGACAAAAATAAAGATAGGCTTGGGGTGCCTCCCAAGAGCGCTTGTTTTACGAGTCTCTAGCTTGACTCTTTGTACCTTTCTGCCGACTCACGGTGGTTCAAAGATAAAGACATCTTCCCGGATGGGAAAGTCTTTGAAGTAATGCTTTAAGCGATGACCATTAACCTTAAAATTACCTTCTGGTGCCTCGAGTTCGACTGCACCGTAAGGAAATACCTTTGATACTATGAATGGTCCGCTCCACCTGATCCTAAACTTGCCAGAGAATTTCTTGAATCGCGAGTTGAAAAGCAGCACTTTATCTCCTGTTTTGAATCTTGAGGGCCTCAGCTTAGCATCGTGAATTCTCTTAGTTCGTTCCTTGAAGCTTAACGAACTGTCATATGCCTGATCCCTTATTTCGGCTAACTCATTCAACTGCATTCGTCTATTTGCTCCAGCTGTAGAAATATCTAAGTTCAGTTCTTCAAAGCCCAGTATGCTTTATATTCCAGCTCAATTGGTAAGTGACATGCCTTGCCATAAACTAGACGGTACGGTGTGGTCCCCAATGGTGTTTTATAGGCGGTTCTGAATGCCCACAATGCATCATCTAATTTTTCAGCCCATTTGTACCTATGATTACCAACAGTTCTTTCCAAGATTCTTTTCAAAGCTCGATTTGTTGCCTCAGCTTGCCCATTTATCTGGGGGTGATAAGCTGTTGACGTCTTGTGAGTGACACCATACTGTTGTAGAACTTTCATGAATTGAACGTTGCAAAAGTGTGTACCACGATCACTGATTATTGCTTTTAGAGTTCCAAATCGACTAAAAAACTTTTTGAGAAATTTGGTTACCACTTTGGCGTCATTTGTTGGGAGAGCTTGGGCTTCGGCCCACCTGGAGACGTAGTCGACTGCAACCAAGATGTACTCTTTACCGTTAGATTTAGGGAATGGCCCCATGAAATCTAATCCCCAGATTTCGAAGATTTCTATGGCCTGGATGTTTGTGAGTGGCATTTCATTCCGGGCTGTTATATTGCCTTGTCTTTGGCAGATATCGCAGCGTCTCACCAGATCGTATGCATCTCGAAATATGGTTGGCCAGAAAAAGCCGGCATCGTACACTTTTCTTGCGGTCATGTTGGTACCGTGATGTCCTCCAGTAGGTCCATGGTGGCTTTGGTGTAAGATGTGTTCTGCCTCTTTCCCATCAACGCATCTTCTAATGATTTGATCAGGGCAAACCTTAAAGAGGAAAGGGTTGTCCCAATAGTAATATTTTATATCGCGGAAGAATTTTTGTCTTCGAGAGGTTGGCATTCCTTTAGGTACAACTTTTCCCACCAAATAATTGGCATAGTCAGCATACCAGGGATCATTTGTAGATTGATGGTATCTACCAATATGTATGAGTTGTTCTTCTGGAAACTGGTCTTGAATGTCTTTTTCGTGCAACTTATCAATTGAAGGATTCTCTAATCGGTTGAGATGGTCCGCCGCGACGTTTTCTGCTCCTTTTTTGTCTTTGATCTCGATGTCGAATTCTTGAAGGAGTAAAATCCATCGTAGAAGGCGAGGTTTAGCATCTTGCTTCTTAAAAAGATATTTCAAAGCTGAGTGATCTGTATAGACAATAGTTTTGGACAAGATTAGATAAGAACGAAATTTATCAAAAGCAAATACTACCGCTAGCAACTCTTTTTCCGTAGTTGTATAATTTTCTTGGGCATCAGTGAGCGTTTTGCTTGCGTAGTATATTGGTTGAAACTGTTTCTCCTTCCGCTGTCCCAGAACTGCTCCGACAGCGAAATCACTGGCGTCGCACATGATTTCAAATGGGAGACTCCAGTCTGGAGCAACCATGATCGGTGCATGAACAAGCAGATCTTTCAGATGATCGAAGGCCTTGAGACATTCGTCTGTAAAGACAAACGGAGTATCCTTTTCGAGGAGATGAGTCATAGGTCGGGATATCTTAGAAAAATCTTTGATAAAGCGATGGTAGAACCCAGCGTGTCCTAGAAAACTGCGGATAGCTTTGACAGAGGTGGGTGGTGGAAGCTTTGAGATAGTCTCGACTTTTGCTTTGTCAACTTCAATTCCAGCTTTGGATATACGGTGTCCTAAAACTATGCCTTCTTTTACCATGAAATGACATTTTTCCCAATTCAGAACTAGGTTCGATTCTTCACATCGGGTGAGCATCTTGTTCAAGTTAGAAAGACAAGTGGTGAACGAATCTTCGAAAACCGAAAAATCATCCATGAACACTTCCATGCATTGTTCAATCATGTCATGGAAGATTGCTACCATGCATCTTTGAAATGTCGTTGGTGCATTACATAAGCCAAACGGCATACGTCGGTAGGCAAAGGTTCCGTATGGACAGGTGAACGTTGTCTTTTCTTGGTCCTTTGGATCGAGAGGTATCTGAAAATAGCCTGAGAAACCGTCGAGGAAGCAATAGAATTCGTTTCCTGACAATCTTTCAAGCATCTGATCAATGAACGGTAGATGGAAGTGATCTTTGCGTGTAGCTTCATTTAGTTTCCGATAGTCGATACATACCCTCCAACCGGTGACGGTTCGTGTTGGAATCAACTCGTTGCCTTCGTTAGCGATGACCGTCATGCCTCCTTTCTTTGGGACGACTTGAACTGGACTGACCCATGGGGAATCTGAAATAGGGTAAATTAAACCAGCATCCAAGAGTTTGATAACTTCCTTTTTCACCACGTCTTGAATCTTCGGGTTAACTCTCCTTTGCCTTTGAATGGAAGGCCTGAAGTCATTTTCCATTAAGATCTTGTGAGTGCAGTAATTTGGGCTGATCCCTTGTATGTCAGAGATTTTCCATGCAATTGCTTTCTTATGTGACTTTAGAACCTTAATGAGTAGTGCTTTCTCTTCAGGCTTCAGATCTTTGGATATGATAACTGGTAAGTGCGAAGTTCCTTCGAGAAAAGCATATTCAAGGTGTGAGGGAAGTTCCTTTAGCTCCAATTCGGGTGGTTCTTCAGTGGAATGCTTCATCCTGGCAATCTCGTCTCTCTTAAGCTCATCGTATGTTGTCTGATAATCTGACTCAACTGCAGGTGCCTCTGCAGTGTCGGCTGATGCTATTTCAACCCATTCTGTATTATTGTAAAGCTCATTTTTTCTTAGCTCATATTTTACTTGGGAGGATTGAGAGAGTGCATTATCTTCAGTGATTATTTCTTTGTCGTCATTTGTGAATGCAAATCTCTGAAACTGAGCTGAAGAAGATGTGGTAAAAGTAATCTCTGGTTTCAAGTTTTCACAATTTTCAGAAAGTTGCGGATCGGATGGTTTAAGCATTGACTCCATTTCCTTGAGAGTCTTCAGAATTTCTTCTTTTGAGAGAGATGAATCAGGAACTTCAGAATTAGGGTTTCTTCTCAAGAGAGTGACCGGAGTGCCTTGTCCAAGTGGTACAGCAGTGATAAATCTGTTGGGCTGTAAGTTGGAATTCTTTAAAGGTAATAGCACTTCCTTTGATGCAATGGATGGATCCGAGATAGCTGAGCATAGACCCGCACCTTCTTCACAGATTTTCCTTGTTGTGATGACAGTGTTTGGAAGGGGATTAATGCTGCTTACTGCGAGGATTTCTTCCAGGTGTTCTTCAATTATTTCCTGCATAGAATCTACAAGACCAAGGTCTTCTCCCATAGGAAGTTTCATTAGTTTATCGACATTGAAGGTGACTTCCTCAGTTCCCACTCTAAGTTTTAAAGATTTTTCATTCACGTCAATGACGGCCTTGGCAGTATTTAGGAAAGGTCTACCAAGGATGAGTGGTACCTGAGTGTCTTCCTCAATATCCATAACAACAAAATCAACAGGAAAGACGAATTTATCAACACGCACCATAATATCTTCAGCAATTCCTCGAGGGAGTTTAACTGATCTATCAGCTGATTGGATGGTCATACGGGTTGGTAAAAGTTCGCTTAATCCTAGTTTCCTATAAAGCGAGTATGGCATAAGGTTTACACTAGCTCCTAAGTCAGCTAAGGCGTTACTTATTTGAACATCCTGAAGGTAACAAGGAATAGTGAAACGGCCAGTGTCTCCTAGCTTTGGGGGCAGTCCTTGTTGCATAATTAAAGAGCATTCTGCGTCTAAGGGCAAGTTAGCTATTTGTCTGACTTTTTCTTTGTTGGATATAAGTTCTTTAAAGAATTTGGCACAACTAGGCATTTCAACTAAAGCATCTAATAATCGAACGTTTAAGTGTAGGCTTTTGAACATCTCTAGATATTTTCCAAACTGGGATTCTTGTTTCTCTTTCTTAAGCCTACCAGGGAAAGGTATACGTGTTGGTTTAACTATTTCTGGGGCTTTGGAAGATTCTGGTTCAGGAGAGGTGACAGGCGTGTCAACAGGTACTGAATCAGTGGGTAGAGAAGAACTAGAAGGCTTGTCTGAAGGAATATTTTATGATTTCTCATTCTTAGTCTCTTTTCCGCCTCTAGTGACAACAAGGATATCATCATAATCATAAGATGAATGACGAATAGCTTTGCGAATCGCTTCTTCTCTTTGCTTCTCCTCAACTTTTAAAAACAACCTTTTAACATTATCCTCCATGTTTTTAATTAAATCGTTTGAAATTCTGAGCAAATAATCAATTTGGTTTTGAAAATCAACAATTTGTTTGTTTCTATTATTTTGCTCAACCATGAAGTTATTGAAAATCGTATTGTTTAGACGAGAAGACATTTGAGAGGAAGTAGAGGGTGTAGAGGGAACTAACAAATGAGAGATAGGTTGTTTGGATAACCGCTGAGTGAAAGATTTTGAATGAATGGTTTGATCAGTGGCTCCAGATGTGGCGAGAACATCTTCCTTGGGCTTCGAGTGTGAGAAGAGCCGTTGAGGTTGCTTCTTAGATTTGGAAGAGTCTTGCGTATCCTTAACAATTTTAGAGATGGATTCGAGTTGAGCTTTTAAAGTGTCGAACGCTTGAGTAGAAGTGTCTTTGTCTTCCGAGGTTGATTCATCAAACTCCAAGTCATGTTGGTGCATCGTTATCATCTCAATCAACTTCCAAGCTTCTTCTGAAGTATGTAGCATGAAATTTCCGGATGAAGCAGCATCGAGGGTTTGTTGGTGATGAGGATTCAGACTGTTGTAGAATGTGCAGACCAGATTCGTTTCAGCCAACTGATGATTCGGACATCTTCCAAGCAGATTCTTAAAGCGTTCCCAAGCTGAGCTAAATGATTCAGTAGTTCCTTGACGAAAGTTAATGATTTCATTTTTGAGCTTGGTTTGTAGGGACGGAGGGAAAAATTTAGCTAAGAACTTAGTAGCCATCTCCTCCCATGTATGAATCGAATTGGGTTCGAGTTCATAAAACCATGTCTGAGCTCGAAAAGCTAAAGAATAAGGAAACAGGTGGAGTCGAGTGACTTTGACACTGGATCCGGTTTGTTCGAAAGAGTCGGAAAGGTTGATGAACTTGTTAAGATGGGCGTTTGGATTTTCAACCGAAAGACCATGAAACTGACACTGAGATTTAAGTAATTTAATGAAGTGTGGTCTGATTTCAATGGTTTCGTCGGTTGGTGATACGATTGGTCCTCCTCGTCCCTCTAGCAGTGGTTGGGTTGATGAGGCGAGAGTGATACGATTTGCCATAACTTGTTTTTAGAAGAAAATAGGGTTTTTGAAAGGATAGGTTTAACTAAGGACGCGAAATTAAAAAACTAACTAACCTAGGGATAAAAACTGTAACTTCCGGATGATATTGATCTTCCGTAAGGATCGCTAAATAACTAAGATAACAAAATTCCTAAAATCGGTCGTTGTAGTCCCCGGCAGCGGCGCCAAAAACTTGTCGTGCCTCTATCAGTCAGACGGATTTGATTCCGGTCGTTGATCCAACAGCAATAGAAGCGGCGAACAGTGAGTTTTAAATTTGTAGAGCAGGGGAATCCTAAGTTGTATACTACTGACAGACCTAAAAGGGCAGCAAGTGGTATGTATGACTCAGGTGTCGTTCTTCAAACTACAACGGGCATGGGAGTCTAGGAAGTTTTATTATCTTTGGAGATTCAGCTAGGGTTTTTAAAAGTTTTTTGGATAGGTTTGGGTTTTTTATAACTAAATACTAATTTAAATAAAGAAAACAAAACTAAAGAGGTTTGTATGGAGACTCGGTCAACAGAGGATAAGCGAGTGTTTACTATGATTTCGTTAAGTGTTATTGATGAATAGTCAAAGGTAAGACTACTAGATGTGATGACTAATCCGGAGAGGATAGAAACATAATTAATGCAAAGTATTATACCTACGACCGTTCCGCGGCTTCCATACGTTTGTACTCCACCAATCGGTGTTTCCAGCACTATACCGAGTAATAGGGCGTTTTACGTTTTTTCCGTTACATTAATTAGGGTTCCACATTACTCCCGCAGATTTCCTATATCCTAATGAGCTACAACTGCGAGCCTATTAAATATCTAACGTAGAGTTGTCCGCAATCAGATAAATAACATGTCACGTGGATAGCAGTTATAGAAGTCAAATACACCGGAAGTTCTCCCAAATGTACAGACCAATTTAACCGACGACTATCCTCGAATCCTGGTCCCCAGTCACAGTCATCAGAGACGTCTGTATCGTAGCGTGAATTGTTGATTGAACAAGAACACGAACGCGGATAATCCCGCGGACCAAGTTGGGATAATCGGGCTAACGATCAGTTAAATTGTTCAGCATTACAGATATAAATCATCACAACTATTCCATGCATGTTAATCTACTGTGTAAACCAATATTCTGTGTCTGAAAACCTAATTATACAGTTACTGATATGAACCCGGGGGATAACTCTAGCATGCAACATTCCTAAGGCAACAATCAAACAAGAACATACGATAGGGTGACACATAACAGAACACCGTAATCCTAGCATAGCAGATAACCAATAATCAGATCATAGATATCCCGAAAGTTCTCTCAAAGATATATAACAGATAAACATGAATCTAACCTATCTCTAATCCTACGCTCCGTGTCTCTTATGATTTGTTTCAACCTAGAGAACACAGCCATACCAAGTTCATTGATCATCAAGTATAGAATAGGTAGAGAACGTACCACTAGTAATTGGCCAAGTTCTAGCAGGAAGCTTCTAACCACAGCATAAGTTGGATAGATAAACATTCGAGATTCAGTTTACGAGTTCATACACAGTTTAAAGTAACACGGGCAGAGTAACAGCATGGCATAAACATATTGACTATTCTAACATAACTACATCATAGTAAACACAAAGAAATGTCTAGCCTAACATCATATATCTAGCATACAATCCTAAACAAGCATAAACAAAGCAACACATGTTTAAAACTGGAAAGTAAGAGATATATAAATAGAACCTGATACGAATTTATTACAGACAGATCTTCGCAAATACAATGTCTTGGAGTGACTCCGTACAAAAGCTAAAAGCTACCTCTACCTAACTATCTCTCTAACTAGCTCAATTCTAGAGAGAGAAAATCCTCTAGAGAGAGAAACTAGAGAGAGAGTGATGTGTGTGAGAGAGAAAGTGTAAGGAAGAAATGAAATGAGAAAATTGGTATCAATGAAGTGTTGGGGATGTCCACTATTTATAGGCAAACCATCAAATCGCACGTACAACTCACGAAGCAGCACGTACAAGCAAACGGAGCACGATATGGGGTAGGGGGCCGTATACGGCCTTGCAGGGGCCGTATACGGTGTATAGTAGGCCGTATACGGTCTTGTATGGGCCGTATACGGTGCCTGAGGCCGTATATGGTCTCCGTCTGATTTCGTTCGTTGCTTAAAACGTCCGTATCTCCTTCGTTATGCGTCCGTTTGACTCGATTCTTTCGCCTGTGGTTTCGTAATTCCGTTACGCTTCTAATGATGCCAATATCACAGAAATTGGATGTGTATAGCTTAGGCGTAGCCGAAACGACTTTTAATGGCTATGAAAGAGTAGTGGTTTCTCCGTCCTTTGCCCGTTTCACTTGATTCCAGATTTTTCCATCTCGATTTTACCTATACAACAGATGGTAGAAGTTAGGAAGTGTGTCTTGACAGGAAAATGAGGTCGGAAGAATCTGCCTGTGTTAAAATGCTGTGTTTTGTGCATTTTTAGAGTGTTTTCAGTGATTTTTATCACAACGTCTACTTTTGAACCACTTTAGTGTATTTTAGTGAATAATCAATGTTTTGGAATGTTTTCACTAAAGAAAGGTTCAAAATGTGAGGAATAAAGCTTCTAAAAACATGACTTTTTACGTCAAATCAACAACCGAACACAAACACACTGATATTATATACGCATACAAACCTCCTATTTGTTTTGTGACAATCAACCATTCAACCATTCTAATATTTGAACACAATTGTCACCAAAATACTACCACCAAACACCACTAACGAAATCACAATCGCAGCAGTAGTAGCAAGATACGGTGACAATGATGTAGTTAACCTCGTACCTCAACCACCACAATTACAATTGCGGGAACAGCAACCGGCGGTACCGGTCAAATTCCGGCAACAACTCCTCCCATTGTCATTTTAATCGTTAAGTTCACGCCATCCGCCGCCCCTCATCTTCTAATGATATAAATCCACCATCTGCCGCCAAGCTCTCCAGATTTGGTACAATTTTGACCTTACGCATCGGAACCCACTTCAAATGGTGATTTGTTGTGATGAATGTTTTGTTACAATTTTGAAATCACGGATCAAAACTGATAAACGCTCAAAAGTACTATATTTCAGTAGTATTTTACCCCTATTCTTGAATGTTTTTATTGCATTTTGTTAAGAATAGATATTGATTTCGTTCATATTTGCAATTAGATGTGGAAATAAAGCGTTTATGAAGAAAGGAACGGAAAACAGTCAATAGTCAAGCTAAATGATACATATTTGAAGAATAAAGTAAAGCCGAGGTCGAAGAAAAGAATAAAAGAAGAAAAATCAAAAATCCGGCTGAAAATCTAATCCATACGCCGTATGGAAATCCATACGCCATATGGATTGCTGCAGTGGAGGCCCAGGTTACGCGGACATGGGCTGGGCTTGATTTCAATCCATACGCCGTATGGAAATCCATACGCCGTATGGATCAAAATTCCAGAAATATAAAAGTCGCGAAAAAACCCTAAAATCTGTATGTTCGTTTTGTTTTCGTTTTCAGACGATAATATTCGGTTCCTAGGTTAGTTTTACGAATTTCTTTAGTATTTTGGAGGTACAAAGGCTCGGGATTGAAGTTTATTCATCGCGGATCATTGTAGTTCATCGTTTTCGATTCGGTATAACTCTTTTATTCGATTTCATTGAAGAATTTGTCATTGAATAATCTGATTATTTTGGTTTTGATGATGAGTTGAATATCTAAAGTGATTGTGTAGTTAATTTAATTTAGATTATGATTATTGAACGATTATAATTGCGTATTGAATAAGTTGTTTAATTGAAAACTGTTATATTGCTCGTAGACACTTGTTTATTGGTAACTAGTTATTATTGTTGCTTCATGTGATTAATAATTTTAATGAGATTGAGTTCCTTTAAGATTATTGATTATTGCTAGTACTACCTTAGGGTTTCGGACTATCACTAAATACGTTGAGTCTGATAGGTCGAGTATACAATAATTATATACTTTAAAATGAACAAGACAATAAGTTAATTATTGGGTATTGTTGAGTAATACCAATAGAGTTAATTATAACGAGTTGTGAATGTTTAATGCATAATTTAGGGAAAGGCACACAATTGACTGATCATCTTGTGACATTGGAACCAGTGTTTCATGTTGGACCCTAGATTATAGGAATTAGTTGGACCCGAAACGTTGGCTAGTTCACATTAGACTTAGTATTCATTGAAGAATTTGGTATTAGGTTGATCTAAAAGAATCACAATTAGATAATCAATACGTAATAAATCGGGAAATATGAATCTAAGTGACATTAACTATACGATTACTTATTCCTTCCAATTAGGATTTATTGTTATTATTTATTTATTATTTTAATTTAAAGTTTTATTTAAGTTTGTTTATTTTAATTAAATGTTTTCTAAACAAATGTTCGTACGGAACTAAAACGCCCCCCATATTTACTGCTTTCTAGTTAATTGTTAATTTCTATTTTAAATATTCCACCATTTCCTTGTGTTCGAATCTGACTTACCAAAACTATATTTACAATTGATCGGGTATTCTTGCCTGGTTGCTTGAAAGTATTTATTAGGTATTTCTATTTATAAATTGTAAAACAAGACGCGCTTTCATAATTGACATCAAGTTTTTGGCGCCGCTGCCGGGGAAAGCGGTTGTGATTATTTAAATAGGAGTTAGTGATTTGTAAACTTTGATTACTAAAAGAATTTTTTTTAAACGAATAATTTTGTAAAGTTGTTTAAAGTAATTTAAGTAATTGTGTAACAAGTTTTCATTAATTCTTTGGTTGAAACTAATTATCCTTTAATTGGTTAAACTTTTGGGGTTTTAGTTTCAACCGGCGGATGAGAATCCGTCCGCCGGTTGGATTTCCATTTATTTTAATATTGTACATGTTATTTAGAATTATTATTTAGTGTGAACTAACTTGTTTTTCGTTAGTGGTGTTTTGTATTTCCGGATTTATTTTTTTATTTAGGTTTATTCAATGGCAAGGAGCTTTGAAAGTGATGCAAACGATAATGATTTGGTCAAGAGAGATCAGTCTGCTAAGTCTGATGCTAGTTCCACTGAGATAGTATCTCCCCGTACTCGCTTAGGGCGCAGTCCCGTTCCTATTGTTTCAACTTGTCAGGAATTGCTATCTGCACTTGAGGAGTTTAGAGGAGATATCCCTTTCTGTTCAGAGGTTATTAGGAGTTCCACAATTAATTTCTCTGGTAATCAACAGGCATTGGTTGATGATGTGTTAGAGGCAGTTTTGATTGAGAATCAGTATGGGATTGATAAGCAATTCTATATTGCCCTCACTACTTTTGGGGAATCTCTAGAAACTAGGATTAAGGAGGAAGAGAAATTCTACACTGCTCAGAAGAAAAGATACACGGAGATTTATGAGATTCTGAGGCATTCTGCATTTCCATACTCGGCAAATCAAACCGCGTGTCTTGGTCGCATGATTGGGGCTTTGTATGAGGTAACTGGTCATCCTGGTGCAGAAGCAGACAAGGAATTTAAGTTTGGTTTAAGAGAATTGGTTCGATTGCTACATTCAGATGACCATTTGACGGATATTACACCTCATCGGTTCATTGTTACGAGTACTATTCATTACTATCTTCAAGAAATGGTGACGAAAGTAGATCGTCTTGCTAAGGAAGAATTGGATAGGCCTCGTCCAGATTTCATTCACCCTAATAATGAGATTGATTTGGCTAGCTACTTTGGAGTTCATTCACTTGGATGTTCTTTTTGACAAGAGTAAAGTCTCAACCCCTTGGGAACATTTCAATCATGGAATGATAGAGATCTATACTAAGCTGGTTAATATTTTCAAACATTCGGGGCTAGAACTTAGCAATAGGCAAGAGATAGTTCTTCAAAAGGTAGAAAGAGAAGTGAGGTGCTTGAGGAAAAGTTTCTTGATGAGAAATCATTATGGAATAACTGATGCATGTTTGAACTTTATAAGTGAGTTAGAAGAAAACCCTTTTGAACGTGAGTACGAGTTGGTAGATGATAAGTTGGTATTGGCACCGGAGGGAGTAGATAATAAGGAGATTAATAAAATCAGTTGGGACTTGGTTTATTTTCAGCACGTGGTTAATGAGCACTTGGCAAATTTTCCAAGTTTTGGTCATGGGATCATTAACGTCATTCCCATTATCACTGAGCGTTTCCTTACTCTCTATCCTAAGCAGTGATTCTAATCATTTCTTTTGTTTCTTATGCTATTGGATTGTTTCTAACATTTTGGTTTGTTTTGGATTATGTTAGACTTTTGGTTGTTTTGGATTTTTGTTTTTGAATGTGTGATTCGAATATTAAGTATTATTTTGAATATTATTCTTTTTAATGTTTGTTAATTATTGTTATTTATTTTATAGTGTGGAATTGTGAAGATTTTGAAGTCGTGATTATCCTCCAGGTTTGAGATTTAATTATATAAAGTTAGTGATGAATTTGGGTTAAAAATGGGTTTGATCGAAAATCGTTTTTGAAAAATTCTGATTTTTCAATCCATACGCCGTATGGAATCCATACGCCGTATGGATTGGCTGGGCCGCTGGACCGGGCCGTTGACTGGGTTTAATGAATTTGACCTGGGCCTGTTTAATCCATACGCCGTATGGATCAAAAAGGCAGAAAACCGCCAGCAGCCCTTTTCTTCCTCATTTTCACACCAAAACCTTTTTCTTCATCACCACCTACGACTCTAACACCCACGACCCCCAAACAGAAATTCCGGCCACGCATTCATTGCCATTTTTGCGTATTCGTGTTGCACGCACTTTCCTCTACAAGGTATAACTTCCCGTTTTCATTTTCGTTGGTTAAATCACTCGTTTGGAAGTTAGGGTTTATGGTAGATTTTTGGGTATTTCGAATGTAGGTATGATGATTGGTATGTTTTGATTGATTTATGTTCTAATTGACATATACATTGCAATGTCATGCTCGTTTTGCTAATATGTTACATATTTTGTGTTATTCGAATTATCCGTTAGTAATGATAAAATGTGAATATGAGAAACTCAATTGTGCTATGTCTTAATTTAGTGCTTATTAATTTTCTGACCACATGATGATTAGTGCAAATATTTGTTTGGTACACAAGTGTTTGTGATTACGGTTATGTGATAAGTTGTTATTTTGATTAATTGTGTTATGATAATTCATTTTGAATTTGTATGGATGTTTGCTAGTTGCTAATACTCGAGCTTAGTGATTGTGCAATTTCGTATATTCATAATGGTACCAAGTTGTTATAATGCATTTGATTAGGCAATTGTCATTAATATTTAATTAAGTATATACATATATGCAATTTGAGTGGTTTTTGTTTAAAAATTGTAATTTAGGTTCATGAAATTGGTTGTTGCGGTAGTTTTAGGCTAAACTTTTATGGTGGATTATTCAATTTTAAGCCGAAATGCTGCCGAAATTTTTAGTAACCTTTTTGCAATTAACTGCTTATTTAGTATTATTAACAATTGTTTTGTTTAGCAGTTATCATGTCTAACAGGAGAGCACGAGGAGGTGAAGCTTTGGGAAACCCGTTGATTAGAGCCCATAGATATCTCACTTTTCATGGGTCGTATTCTGAGACTGCCAGGGTGCAGTTTAGAGATCGTCTGGCTTCTAATATTGGCCAGTCAATTGAGGTGTTTGATGCTGTTAACTGGAATGTTTTGGAGCATGTGATTGCTAGAGAGGGGTTTACTAATGGTGCTGAGGCCATTAGGAATTTACTTGTTGTTCCATATGTACTAGAGGATGGAAACATTGGATTTGTTTCCTATGCTTGGTCCAGGTTATTCAGTATCAAGGAGGATATCTACAGAGAGCTGGTTGTTGAGTTTTATAGCACTTTTAGGTTTGATGCCAGGTCGACTCAATGGACTGAGAACTCCATTTTCTTCCAGCTAAGGGGACAGCCCAGACAGATGACTTTGGTTCAGTTTGCTTTGGGATTGGGGCTTTATGAGCCCAATGAGCTGGATAATCCTCACTTTTTAAACCACATTTCTGCAGGTGCTGTGAAGAAGCTCACTGATTTGGAAGTTGAGCAGGAGTGACAGTTTATTGCCCAGGGTAGTTATGGCAGTTCGACACCTTCTTACACGCGTATTCGAGATCCTCGTCATCGACTCATTCACAGATTGTTGACTTACACCATTGTTGGTCGCAAGGAGGGACCTGAGAAAGTTTCGAGGCCTGATTTGTTTTATTTGAGCTCGATTATCAGGAAGAGGTTAGTGAATGTACCTTGGAGGTTGGCGAAGTGGATGTCGAAGAGAGCTACTGGTACTAGAGATGGTAGTAGTTTGTGTGGAGGTCACTTTGTTACTCGGTTGGCTAGATACTTTGGTTTGACTACTCAGGATGAGATGGGGTCATGCACGATTGTTCAGCCTAGCATGGGATGGTTGACTGCACGCCGTTTGGAGGCGTTTGCTCTTATTGAGCCATGCATTACTTATGGTGGTCCTGCAGAGATGTATTACTGGGTTTCGATTACTCCGGTAGGACAGACTTTGCAGTCGAGGCATGCTAGAGCCAGAGGAGATACGAGTGGCAGTGATAGAGGTAGAGGTACGGCACGAGGCAGTAACAGAGGTTATGCTACGGAGTTTGATCAGTTGTCTCAGCAGATGCACCAGATGCAGTTACATCAGACTCAGAGGTTTGATCAGATAGATCTTATGCATAGACAGCATTTCCATCAGACCAGTGCACACTTGGACTACCAGGATGGCTTGTTTGAGCAGCTGTTTGGTCAGTTTCCTTCTGGACCCGCGTATCAGCCATTCCAGTACCAGATGCCACTAGAGTTCATGCCACGACCACCACCACCACAGTCAGAGTATGAAGCGCCTTCTCACCAGTACCAGTACCGCCAGGATGATGACAGTGACTAGGATGATGTTCATGCTATTTGGTTTATGATTCCAGACACTATTATTATTATTGTTTTATTATTATTATTATGACTGTTTTTATTTGTAGGATTTATTAATTGTGTTGGATTGGTAGTTTAGGATTTGGTAGTAGTTATTTTTAATTAGGATGTTTTAATCTGTTATTATTTAATTATGTTTGTTGATTGATCCCTCAAAATTGTGTTATGAGTACGTGTCATGCTGGCAGTAAGTTCAGCGCAACGAAAAATTGAATCGAGAGGATGTGGGAAATTCGCATCATCCTTGTCATTAAACTGCACACTATTCCAGGGGAGTTTTTTCTGTTCTAAGTTCTTTTCTCTTTTTTTCCCGTTTTAAGTATTTCATTATTTGTACAATGAGGGCATTGTATATCTTTAAGTGGGGGATGGGAGAGAAAAGAAGTTTAATTTCCACATAATTGTTCTGTTAATAAGTAGATGATTTTGTAATTTGGTTAATAGTTATCTTATTAAGATAAGTAACTAGGAGGTTATGAGTTGCCCATTTTTCAACCAAATTTTTGCATTAAAATTTTTGTTTTCTAGAGATAATTATTTTGTAACTATGTAGGTTAAATTTAAAATTCTCTACACTTTTAATTAAATACTAAAGCTATTAAAAATATTATTTAGCTTCATTATATGATGTATTGATAGGCGATTTATACAAGAATGTTTGAGCTGTTAAGAAATGATAATTAAGGAGTGAATGTTACTTTTAGATGAACTTTAGCTATGTATGACTTATGTCTTAATTTTCATATGAGTAATGTGTGATATGCCATATTTTTGGGAATTTAATTAATATCATTTGGGGATATACTGGGTGTTGTTTCCTCTGTTGTACGAAAGTACAGACCTGGTCTCCGTCAGTATATCTAATGAAAAAGAGCAAAAGAGTTTAATAACTCATGATTTTAAAATGTGGTCAAATTAAGTCGCTTTGTTGTACTAAGGTACAGACCTGTCACCAATGGTTTGACTAAAAACATTATTGCTAAACCAAAATCAAGTTATGTTGCTTTGTTGTGTTGAGGCACAAACCTGTCACCTCTGTCTTGATTTGAAAAATGATTATTTTGATTAAATTTCAAGATATGTAATATTGGCATGTTATGAGTATGAAAGTATATAGTTTTTGGGAGTCTAAGGGAATATTTACACAAATAATAATAAGTTGAGCTCGAGTATTCAAATATAGATTGTATAAGTGGATAACAATATCAGTAATCATTGTGAACTATTTGATGTTTAAGAATAATAAATCTATGTGTAGATCAGTTTTTGTAAATCTCGTAGTTTCTTAATAATTGTTTTTAGAATTAACAGATTTTTAAATTTAAGCATTTGAGTTGAAGATGGGTGATGTTGTGTAATTCCTACCTTAGTTATTTAGATTAATAGAGATGACTGTTTTCTTAAGAATTTGATTTTTGAATCGATAGTCTACTTGAGGACAAGTAGGATTCAAGTGGGGGATGTTTGATAAACGCTCAAAAGTACTATATTTCAGTAGTATTTTACCCCTATTCTTGAATGTTTTTATTGCATTTTGTTAAGAATAGATATTGATTTCGTTCATATTTGCAATTAGATGTGGAAATAGAGCGTTTATGAAGAAAGGAACGGAAAACAGTCAATAGT
Source organism: Helichrysum umbraculigerum (assembly GCA_949592205.1). Lineage (NCBI taxonomy): Eukaryota > Viridiplantae > Streptophyta > Magnoliopsida > Asterales > Asteraceae > Helichrysum > Helichrysum umbraculigerum. Next base: position 324,379,350 of record CATIUR010000001.1, on the reverse strand, counting down.
CAAGCTAAATGATACATATTTGAAGAATAAAGTAAAGCCGAGGTCGAAGAAAAGAATAAAAGAAGAAAAATCAAAAATCCGGCTGAAAATCTAATCCATACGCCGTATGGATTGCTGCAGTGGAGGCCCAGGTTACGCGGACATGGGCTGGGCTTGAATTCAATCCATACGCCGTATGGATCAAAATTCCAGAAATATAAAAGTCGCGAAAAAACCCTAAAATCTGTGTGTTCGTTTTGTTTTCGTTTCCAGACGATAATATTCGGTTCCTAGGTTAGTTTTACGAATTTCTTTAGTATTTTGGAGGTACAAAGGCTCGGGATTGAAGTTTATTCATCGCGGATCGTTGTAGTTCATCGTTTTCGATTCGGTATAACTCTTTTATTCGATTTCATTGAAGAATTTGTCATTGAATAATCTGATTATTTATGTTTTGATGATGAGTTGAATATCTAAAGTGATTGTGTAGTTAATTTAATTTAGATTATGATTATTGAACGATTATAATTGCTTATTGAATAAGTTGTTTAATTGAAAACTGTTATATTGCTCGTAGACACTTGTTTATTGGTAACTAGTTATTATTGTTGCTTCACGTGATTAATAATTTTAATGAGATTGAGTTCCTTTAAGATTATTGATTATTGCTAGTACTACCTTAGGATTTCGGACTATCACTAAATACGTTGAGTCTGATAGGTCGAGTATACAATAATTATCTACTTTAAAATGAACAAAACAATAAGTTAATTATTGGGTATTGTTGAGTCATACCAATAGAGTTAATTATAACGAGTTGTGAATGTTTAATGCATAATTTAGGGAAAGGCACACAATTGACTGATCATCTTGTGACATTGGAACCAGTGTTTCATGTTGGACCCTAGATTATAGGAATTAGTTGGACCCAAAACGTTGGCTAGTTCACATTAGACTTAGTATTCATTGAAGAATTTGGTATTAGGTTGATCTAAAAGAATCACAATTAGATAATCAATACGTAATAAATCGAGAAATATGAATCTAAGTGACATTAACTATACGATTACTTATTCCTTCCAATTAGGATTTATTGTTATTATTTATTTATTATTTTAATTTAAAGTTTTATTTAAGTTTGTTTATTTTAATTAAATGTTTTCTAAACAAATGTTCGTACGGAACTAAAACGCCCCCCATATTTACTGCTTTCTAGTTAATTGTTAATTTCTATTTTAAATATTCCACCATTTCCCTGTGTTCGAATCTGACTTACCAAATCTATATTTACAATTGATCGGGTATTCTTGCCTGGTTGCTTGAAAGTATTTATTAGGTATTTCTATTTATAAATTGTAAAACAAGACGCGCTTTCATAAGTGACATCAAAAACCAACTTTAAATGGTGATTTGTTACGGTGGTTAGAGGTTGCGGTGGCAAGAGTTGGTTGATGGTTTTAATTTGTAATCGATCTTAGTACTCCTTCGTTTGTGGTTCATTTATATTTTAAACATTTAATTTGAAGATCCATTAGATTTAGATTGTTAGTTTAATTTTTAGGTCATAATTTGAGTGTTTGAATACAAATAATGCGTTCAGTGAGGTTACAGAGAGAAAAAGTGGGGATGGTGGTGAAAGTAATAGAGAGAAAGGATAGCCAGGTGGGTTATAGGAGAGAAGAAGCTAAAATTACCAAAATACTCTCATGTGCATTTTACATGATCTAACTTAACGAACATATTTAACGGACATTAATGGGAGGGACCATCACCGTGCATTTTCTTATCGTTCATGGATGATCGGTGTAATTTTTAAGAGATAAGGATGATCGGTGTAATTTCGTGAAAAGCATAGGGATGATCCATATAATCTCTCATTTGTTTATATCTAATTGTAAGTAGAATTGGGTAGCTTTAGGTGACATTTTTCTTACCTATTTTGTTTGGGGTAAGTTATAATAAGTCAACGAACGGGACAGGTTGTTGATATTAGATTGCGTGGGTAAACAGTGATGACCGGGTTGTTCAATAGATCACCCAAACAACCATTGCAACCCAATTAATCTCTCACCTTTATGCCACCTTACCACCGTTGATATTCATCCACCTACATTCGACCGGCATCGCTCTATCGATAGGGTGGTTCCATGAACATGCCGCTTTTAACACGTGGGTGAGGTAAGGTGGTCGACCGTCTAGAGTGTCCGACTAATAAGAGCCTTAGAGCACAGGGAGTGGTCGATGGAATTTCAGTGTTCAGTTCAGTGTTCTTGAGAACACTGAACTTGAACACTGAAACAGAAAAGTGGGGTAATGGTTAATTTTGGGTTTCAGTGTTCAGTACAGTGTTCTTGTGAATATTTTATTATTATTTTTAATTTTGTAAAAACAATTTAAATACAAAAAAAATAACAATACCTTAAAACAAATAACATTTAATTAAAACACACTTTCATATAATAATTAAAGTTCCTAAGAATACATAATAAAAATACGAAATCCTAAAGACAATAATAATAAAGACAATACAATAATTAAAACTAAAGCTTATTCTTAATCCGATTCCGATCCACCAACGTCTTCCGAACCCGAGCCACCACCCGAAACCGATCCGAAACCCGAACTCGATCTACCACCCTCACCCGGTCGCTTCCACCCGAACTTTTCCCGAATCTTCTCTCTCTCCATGTTCAGAAACCACACGTCATGTTCCGGTAAGCCATCCGTTGTCATCTTCAAAACCCGCATTGCTTCGGTTATATCTCGGGTACGATAGACACTCGCCTTGGTTTGAGTCAATTCTTGAAAGTTTTGAGTGATGGACTCATCAAAAGAAGGCGTGCTACTTTTGGTAGAAGCGTCGGACGACGTTTTGGCACTTTTGGACGCCTTGATTTTCCGGGTGGCCACGGGTCGACATCTTCACCAAAAAGGGCCGCGTTTGGATTTTCTTGATCCTCCTCGTCATGCCCCTAGTCCAAATCTTCTAAGTCAACCGTCTCCCTCCGCTTGTTCCTACGGCTGACTACAACCGGGTCGGGACATTTTCATTTTTGCTTATCTTTCAAATACTCACAAGCAAGTTCATGGTGAAACGCCGATTTCGCCTCAAACTTGTACGTCTCCAAACACCGCTGCCTATAATCGTCATCTCTTTCACCACTGTTTCTTCCCAACCGTGCCCGGATTCCTTGATACTTTTGACAACGATTGTTCAAATATGTCTATTTAGACGACAACGTGTCTTTGCCCCGTTGGACAACTTTTTCCATTTCCGCACGCTTGTTGTACTCGTCCACCACCAAGTACCAAAACGATTCTCCTTTTTGGTCATTGCCACGGTTCGGGCATTCGGGGATACAAATCCAACATTGAGCTAAAAGTAGTTCTTCTTTGGACGTCCAATTGTTGCGGACGGATATTACTTTCTTCTTTTTCGGCTCGTCGGGTTTGGATTTTGTTTTTTTGGGTCGAGACGAGGTCGGTGTTTCGGCTTCAACTGAATGCTCCAATGGTGGCACTTGGTTTTGCTTCCATGGCAAAAACTCATGGTATGTTTCGGGTGACATTTGTGGGTATCGTGATGATGATTGGGGATATTGGGTGGATGGTGATTGTGTATGTGGTATGTTGTAGGTTTGACCAAAACCCGGCATTTGGGAATTTAGAGGTTGTGTTGGATACGGGTTGTATGAAGATGATTATGGTGTTTGCGAGTTGTAGTTTGGTGGAAATGGATTCCATTGAGATTGAAGGTTGTAGGGATTGTTTGGGTTTTGAGACATTTTTAAGAAGTGTAGTTTTGAATAATTGAAGAAATGAGATGAAGAAGATGAGTTTTGAGGTGTGAAAAATGAAGTGAATTGAGGGTTTATTTATAGTATAAAATTGGTGATTTTTAAAAAAAATAAAAGTAAAAAAGGCAACAAAAAAAAACGGCTATGAAACCGATACTTTTTTTTTGAAAGTTTAATTTTTTTTTATTTAGCCGTTGGGGAAAAAAACAACAAAAAAAATAATAAAAAATGAGTTTAACGTCGCCGAAGCAACGTTTAAAACCGCACGTCGGCGGTGAACGCCGAGAGAGAACGGCGGAGGGGAGTGGTGAACGGTGTTCGCCGGCGTTCAAGGAGGAGAACGGCGACGCCGTTCATCCCCACTCCGTATGCTCTTAAAGAGGTATATATATATATATATATATATATATATATATATATATATATATATATATAATGTTAAATAAGCATATATATAGTTTGATGAATAATTTTTGTTGGATAATTATAATAAATAGTTATCGGTAGAAAATACTAATTATGTACCTCAGTTTATCTTTTTATAATGAGTAATGATAAATCCACCAATATTTTAAACAAACTCACTTTCAATGTGTATTATATATTATATATTTTTATAGTACAACATTGTAATGCATATTTTTAGTGGATCTATAAAAAATAGTAGTGAAAATATCATTATTTTTATTATGGGACAACATTTTAGTTATTAATGTTTTTGTTTTCTCACGTTTTCAATAAATCAATTAGGCCATGCCCATAGAATTTAGGTGATCATATGCAATAATAATTAGTAATAATAATAATAATAATAATATCAAAAGTACGTAAAATCTCATTAATGTTGAAAATTGTTTATCTATTCTATATATACATTTTAAAAGATTAAGTTATACAACATAGTAGTATCCTAAATCCTAACAAGCATGAATAATTTACACAACGATCGATTATTAGCTATAAGCCTATAAATTATTAAATTTTATCATTTCTTAATTAGTTGTGAATTAATGCTTTATAAAATTATCTCATTATTGAAATAAAACAAGAAGTCCATAGATGGTGTACTTCGTACTTGGGCTTTTAATATGGTCTGACCCATAAGCTAATGTTGGTTGAGTTGCCCCTCTATACTTGGGTTTTCAATATGGCCCGACCCATGAGTCAGGGGCGGATCCAACGCAATAGAGGGGGTTCCCGGCCCCATGGCTTTGGCCCGGTAACAAAGATAATATATTGGTTTTCTAATGGATTATCAATGTAAATACTCTTGGCCCTATCTTTTTTAGTGAAAATACTACCAAGCCCAATTTTGACTATCATTATAAAAAAAAATATGGGCTCACAACTGTGAACCCTTGATTTATGTGGAAAGAAATTACTTGTTCTATTCGTTTTTATGTAAAATTCGACAGTAAAATTAAGTTTGATATTTTTTATGTAGTGTTCATGATATTCGACTTGTTAGGTAATTATTTTATGCTCCTCACACCTTATTTTTCTGGATTCGCCACTGCAATGAGCTAAATGTCGATTGAGTTGCCCCTCTATACTTGGGCTTTCAATATGGTCCGACCCATGAGCTAAATGTTTGTTGAGTTGCCCTTCCGCTTTTATAAGGAGGAAAGTTTATAATTAGCTTAGACTCCTCCCATCCGTGACTAAAACTGACTGAAACCGACTGCGTCACATCAGCTTTTTCAAAACTGACTGAAACTGACGGACTGGCCATCAGTTACCCGTCACTTTAATTTTTGGTCCCATACTTACCAACCTACTTTTAGTTATACACACAAAAAAAAAAAAGAAGAAGCAAACTTCGTCGGATATCCGACCCTTGCAAAGTGACGAGCTGACCGACGGATTTGTAATATCCGCGTCACTTAAGTGACGGTCGTCGGTTGCAAAGTGACGAGCAAACTGACATAGCGATGGGAATAGTCTTACAACCACTGACCACACACTAGCAATATACCTCATAATACACCTCCAACTCCAAGATGGGGCTTTCATGCTCTCTCCACCAATATCTATTAACGATGAGCTATGCTCACCACCCAAAACTCATCTCCTTAGATGGTAAACTACTCTGTTATTACCACCATTTACCTCGCTCTAATCGGATCTCTGGGGTTACCCACGTAAATCGGAGTGTAACGGACCGATCACACTTAATTCTCACTTAAGTGTAGAAATATGTATGGTATAGATCAATTACTGCATATGTCGGTTTTCATCTCCTTTGTGAGTTTACTATTTCGTTTGTATTTACCTCAATAATGAGAAGTGATTACCAAAATAAATAAATTTCAGGCTTTGGCCTTTTGTTCAAAAATAAAAAATAGTGCCATCCTTGGTACCACCAACATTATGTCGCGTGTTCTCATCACTCATCACAAGCTTAAAAAAAGTCTGTAAGTTCATTTTATAGGATCTGATTTTTTATGGTAAGAAAAATCGGAACGTAACGAACCGATGACATCCATTTTGGTGAAAAAACAAGTTTGTAAGTCCATTTTATAACCAGGTAAATCGAAGTGTAACGAACTAATTAATCACATCCATTTTTTAAATGCATTAAAAAAAATCACAATGCCAAAATAGGAAACTCATCAATTAAAAGCAGCATTTCACACTATACAGTAGGTATAGACGTATAGTAGGTACATTATTTATTACTCCGTACTTACATTTCAATGAATATTATGCTACACAACGACTATATAATAATCGAACAATGTTCTTTAGCTGATTATATATGTCCAAAATTATATGTTTTATTCAATTAACTAATTTGTTTTCATATTGCTTCTAGCCTTACAGGACATGATCAATCTGTTTGTCCTCCACCCAAAAGGAATTATATAATTTGAATAACATAAACGACTAAGAAACACAAATGTTGTATGAAACTTACACGTACCTCCTATTAAAAATCAAATAATACTGCAATAATATCCAAACTATATCACCTGTGGGACGCTAGGTAAGTGTCCCTACTTCTTTTAATATAAAACTAGATTGTAGACCCTTGTATACACGGGTTTTGTAAGATAAATTAATTATTCAAATATAAGTAACATTTGTCATTTTCTATATGTAATAGTCAAATGTCAATATTAGTTGAGTAGGTATTAATCATATCATCTATTAAATTGAGTAATTATAGATTATGTCAGCAAAATATGCAGACAATCATTTATTAACAGTAAAAATTACACTTGAGGGCTACTAATGAAATATTCAACGGTACATATAGAAATAGAAATAATAATAATTAGAGCTCGAAAAATGTTAAGTGATAAAAAGGTAATAAAGTTGTCCCAAACATCGATCATAAATGCATTATATTTTCTTGTAGCACCTTTATCTATACTACATTTGTCATAGTGTTTGCAAGTTGACCGTGTCCGTCACAAATTAGTATATTCAATCATTTCTTCGTTGTCACATTCAAAAATGACATTCTGTTTATATGAATGTTAAATCCGTATTTTCAGACGGATGTCAAATCAAACTATCTTTAGTTTATGTGAATGTCAGCCCGTGTATACATACACGTGTGTCGAATACATGTGAACGTAAAACCCGTGAACACACACACACATGTTGAATAAACTATTTTTCGTTTATGGGAATGTTAAACCTATCGTTTATTTGAATGTTAAACCCGTGAATAAATATACGAACATTGAATAGAATTATATTTCGTATATTTGAGTTAGATTGTCGTGATACCAAAAAACTTTGTGAGATGATTTGACATTGATCGCTTTCTTAATATTGAGTCATTGAGTCATTACATATGTATGCATGATTGTAATCTTTTTGTTTAATATACTGACATACATGATATAGAGTAATAATAATTTATTTGAAACAATATATAGTAAGAATGATATTTGAATCAGACAGATGTTGAATTAAGTATCTTTTGTTTATGGGCATGCTAAACCTGTGGATACACACAGGTGTAGAATACAACTATATTCGTTTAGTTGAATGTTAAACCAAACTTATGAATGGAATGTCAAATAAAACTGTTTTCATTTCTTTGAATGTTTAACCTCTGAATACATAAAGATGTGAAATACACACCAAAGTGTAAAACAAAAATCAATCACTTTCATTTTGTATTCTCTTAATCCAAAACCTATCAAACAATTGTGTAATGAATGGTAGATTAATAATAATCAATAGTATAGATGGGGAATGGTCTCGTGTAAGTCCTTCCTTTTAATTAAACTCGTCATTTACTTTTTGAACGATAGATACAATTTATATATTTTCCATTTTTTTCGTTTATAATTATTGATAACTAACGCTTATTATAAATTATCATCCTAGCTAGGGTGTCGCATTTAAAGTTAATTAAAATAGTGAGTTAATACGTACAGGAAAAAGATTAAGTTTCAATTAATTAATTAAAAGGATTTATTGATTCTATTATTTTTAAGTTTATTGATAAGGTTAAATAAACAAATATTGCATATTTATATTTGGATTGGATTGCTCCGTTTGCATATTTATATTTGATTTGAATTGCTCTGGGTTTTTTTTTTTTTTAATTTTAATCCGTAGTTGATAATTAAAAGTGAGTTAATATATGTTTTTTTTTTGTATATAAACATATATTTTCATATATAAATTTAAATTGCCGTTTTTTTTTTTTTTAGATTTTATCTCATTAGAATTTTTAGTGGGTTAAAGAGATTTGATTGGTTAATTGGAGGATGAATAAAATTAAGAAATTTGATTGGTCAATAGGGGTTGATTTTTAACAAAATTGATGGTAGAGAAGTTTTCTTTTATTAATATTTAGATATAACGACCCTTAGGGTAACAAATTCAACCATCCTTACCGTCATGATTTCCTAAATTTTATTTACTACATGATGCACAGGCTACATCAAAGTGTCCCTTTTCAGAGAAATCAAAAGACTGTAGTATATGTCGAGATGGCTTTGGTTACGTTTGAGATTTAAAGTGAAGAGAAAATTGGAAAACCCGGTAAGGTAAAACCTGAATCGGCAATTGATCAAGCATATTTCAGCTTGAGTGCGGATGGGGGAAATCGCCTCTTTACACTGCACTAGTGTCGTAACCCGGATCAAGATAGTTCTCATCGAGGGTGGTAAAGGGTGATTGATTACTCATCTAAGAAGATGGGGTTTGAAGGTGGAGAGAGCCTATGGAGGCTGCACACAGTATTGTGTGTGTAATTATGTGAGAGGTTGTGAGATGTCTAGGGTTTGTACCCTTATATACGGAAAGGGGGCGGCCCAATGGAGAAAGCCCATGGGCCAAGCTCAAGATGAGAGGTATATCATGAACATGTTGCCACTTATGTACTCGGACGAATCATGGATTAAATACCTGATTAGTCTGGTCAAGGTTGGATCAACCGTACCATATGTTTTTAAAGGAATGGTTCTTCGGGCCACATTGTTGAGCCACTCCTTTTTCATTAGACCTTCTGTGATTTCAGACCTAAAAAGCCCCGGACTAATAGAGTTTACCTTTATATTGTACACACCCAATTCCATAGCCATTACCTATTCAAATTATTAACAAAAAAAAGGCCATAATTAAGTGGCGATATAAATTCCTAAAGATGAATTCAAAATTACCTTAGTCAATGCATTGACACCCGTTTTTGAAGAAGAATAAGCGAGAGCTCCGGGTAGTTGGCTACGATTAAGACCCGCAATAGATGAGATGTTGATGATTGATCCTCCTTGTTTTGCATCACGCATATGTCTACAAATGTACTTTGACACCAACCATGTTCCGGTCAAGTTTGTTCTCATGGTTCTATCCCATTCTTCTTCACTCAAATCCAACGGATTCTGCACAGTACCTGAAACCACACACGTCTCTATTAAGGTTAAATCGACACGCAGATTCAACGACGGAATAAGATACTTGATCTAACTTTTTGAGGATCATGAACCTCAAAAATAAATTAAAAGGTTTTAGCCACTTAAACAAACAAGAGCTTTATTGTTATTGTTTGTAGGATCAAATGCATTGGAATGTACATAACTATGTGTTGACTTAAATAGTATATGTATGCAAAAAAATTGACCGCCATTATATGTATGGAACTATTTCTATTTTCAAATATAAGGTGACACGTGACATCTTGATTAGTTGACAAGTTACAAAGATATACACTACAAAATAAATAGGTTCAGTACAAACAATGACTGTTAATTTTATTACATACACACTTTAAAGATCAACGTATAATTATGTACAATTTTTATTCACTTAACCCCTATGTTTGTAACATTCTAACAACCCTTCTTGTTTGTCGGTGATCACAAGTTCACAACAGTAGATGATTAAGAAGATAGAGACACGTATGACTAAACAACTTTAATTTACTTTTGATGAATTGACTTGGTCAAAGAACAGCCTATTGACCAGCCCTACTCACAAGTGCAGTAATGCAATAATAATGTATCTATTTGGAGCGTAACGATATTTGAAGCATCATATCATCATCGTCATATATTCATATTCATATGAATCATGTAAAATATTTTGAGTAATGCTAAACATGACTAATTATACAGACCTACAAATTGGCCTAAAAATCTGATTGGTTACATTTTTTCTCTCTCCAAATCTACACCAATCAATTTTTCACAATAACCAATCAAATTTGTAGGCCTCTTTTTAGGCTTACCAAATTAGGTCTCCAAATCATTTTCCAATTTTTATATCATCGGATATTTTATCTTAAATATAATATAACAAGTAAAATTATCGCATAATCATATAAAATCAAATTCAATTAATCAATTAGCTCATTCTACTTCAAATAAATCAAATATTTAAACTTCAATTTTAATTAAACAATCAATACCGCTTGTGTAGACCCGGATTTAAATTCTGATACAAGAATAAATGAATGTTAGTTTGTACTTACCGATCTTGTATCTTCTATCTTGTATCTTGACAGTTATCAATTTCAACATTCTTTCCCTCTGTTATTACAACTTTCCTCTAACGTCTTGTAGCCAATGATACAATGATACAAAGTTTTAGCTTAAACAACTTGTTAATTACATATTTGCAAGGCATCAAAGAAAGTCAATTGATCACCTTACTTAAAAAAAACTATGTATGCCCGATTATTATTTTAGAATAATGATATAAAAAGTAGCTTATTAGGGTGTTTTAGTTGTAATTACAGAGGGAAAGAATGTTGTAACTACTATTGTATGTTTATTTTTTTATTGTCACAGAAGTATTGTAACTACTATTGTAATATGTGAATTAATATTCCGTTTAAAATTACCTATTTTTGAGAAGTGATATCCGTTATCCGTTATATATATATAAAATTTCATGCTTTTTTGTTTAAAAAAAAGGTATATGTCTATCATTAACTCTCGCATATCATATCGATAGCCTCTAATAATAAAACAAAATATTATATTCTATCTATCTAAATCTAAATATATATTCCAAAATTCTTATTTCATCGAGATCACATAAAATAATGGTAGCTGATAGATACAACGATTAAATTTATTCATACATTAAAGTTGTGTTATTGTATATTGGTACTTTCAGGTTTAACTGTTTTATACTTTAGTGTATGAATGAATTTGGGTGTTTTATTTATAACCTTCCTAAAAATTATTACCTCTCACACCGGCATTATTAATCAAACAATCAATACGCCCAAAGGCCTCCCACGCCCTTTTCACCGAGGCTTCAATAACCAGATGATTAGCAGTAACATCAAGCTCCACTGCCACCGCTCGTACATTGTCGCTGATCTTGTTGATCTCGTTACAAAGAGACACAAGCCGGTCAATCCGACGAGCGGCAGCAACGATTCTGCAGCCTACTTTAGCCAAATCTATACAAAATTCTCGGCCTAGACCGGATGACGCTCCAGTGACCATCACAACTTTCCCGTTTAACTCATGCCACGGTTCCAATTTTGAAGATACCATTTGATTATTGGAAATACTTTAATAAATTTTGAAATGATGATAACAATGCGTTTAATTTGTGGTTAAATTATATATAGAAAAAACTGAAATTAATGAATACGTTTTTGGACAATAATTTGGTATTATACCCACCCTATTTTGCACGTACGTAACTACGGTAATCACCATAAGATAATATCCTAATGTACCGACACTAGAGGGTTGGCGGCAAACAATATATTTTTAGCCAAAGTATAAAAAGAAAAAATAATTAAAATTGTGTTAGGCTTTTAGCGACGATAAATTAAATACGGTGTAGCGACGATATATTAAATACGGTGTTGCTTCTAACTGGTGAGCTATATGTTTTTGTAACACCCCGAAATTTAACAGTTTGTGGAAGCGACGTTTTTGGGTGTTACTAATCAATAATCACAAGCACACAAAGGATACAGTGAACGACTCTAAATGAGACGTTCGAAAAGTTATTACATTAATACGTAAGTAGTTTCAAAATACAAGCTCGAGTTCAAGTAAATTCCTAGAGATTCTAATACATAACAACTAGTACAAAAGTAATGTAATAAAATCTCCAAGCTTGTAAATGCATGCGACTCGAGCTAAGTAAGCTTATCCTGCTGGGCATCCCTACTGATGCTGTGTACCTGAGAAGCATTACTAAAACGGTCAACCAAAAAGGTTGGTGAATCTCACAGGTTTGTAAGTAAGTAAACAGTTTGAACACACAAGTAGTATTTGTAAATCATAGCCAGCCAGTAAGTAACGATCACAGGTTATGCTCATCGTTAACTTAAGTTTTAATAGGTGAGTGGTTGCAGGTTATGTTAACCGTTTGATACAATTGCCATGAGCCACCATAGTTGAAGCTTAACGTACAGTAAATATAGGTACCCCCTCATGAATGTAATCCAAAACATTCATACGGAACGAGTAAGAAACGCCCGTTTCTACAGGAACGGTTCGTGGTAGTGCTTGCTACCCCGGGCGGGGATTGTCAGTCCCATATGGATCCATATACTAAAACTCGCGCTTATCACATAACTAACAACTATGGTTCAGGAGGATTTCATTGGATTAGTCGTAAACTCATGCAGTTGGCGTATTCGTAATCTCATACAGTAAGTAAATCATGGCAGCAAGTAAGTTTTGTGTGTTCATGTAAAACAGTAATGCATCTCACCCCTGAGTATAAAACAGTAAAGTAGGGGCTGTAAGACTCACCTGAGTCTGGCAGATAATGCAGTAAGTAAGCAAGTAGTATCCCGAACTAGCAACCCTTAGCGTCCTAATACGCATAAGGTTTAGTAAGTAAATGGAATACTTGTAAAGTATCCACGCTAGTTGTTCCCAAACTAGTTAATGTCCATTAGTTTGTTTGTACGTTTGTATTCGTTTGTAAATCGTAGTTTGTATAAAAGTTGTACGGTCTGTTTGTTATCAGTGTATAATAATAATTCCATCCATTATTATTATGTATTCATAGTAGTTGTACAGTTGTAAAGTATGCTCGTAAAATCGTTTGTTTGTATTACAACATGTATCGTTTGCGTAAGTTCCAATGGGCTTAAACCCCAAAGGGTACGAGTGAAACTTCGTAAGTATTCGAGTGTATGTTCGTATCAGTTAACGTGTAATCCAGCACGTAACTAGTGAGTGAACTTGTAAGTTCGTATCGGATGTAATCCAGTGTAGTTGTTCAAGTGTATGTTCGTTGGAGTGTAATCTCCTAAGTATTTCGAGTGTAAACTCGTGTGCGTGTGTGAGTGGAATCTCACGTTAGTTTTGTACAGTCTTGCACGTATTCAAGTGTTGTTGTATACTTTCAAAAGTATAGTATTTTCAGGTATAAGTAGCATCGTATTTGATTTAGTAGTTGAAAAGTGATTCTAACACTTAGAGTATATTTTGTTTTCTGATCTGGGCTTTCTGCGACACAAGGCTTGTGTCGCAGACCGTATGCGACATAAGGTCTGTGTCGTATGGATTTGTTTCAGATTTAGTGTTTATGCGACACAATGGTTGTGTCGCAGACAAGGGTACGACACAATGATACGACATAGTCGTTGTGTCGCAATCAAGCGATAGGTAAACCTTGTGTCGTAGATGGTACGACATATAATGCGACATAAGCGTTGTGTCGCATACATTGCGACATAACGTGCGACATAACATGCGACATAGTGTTGTGTCGCACAGAATTTTGGTCCGATGCGACACAAGAGGTCTGTTCGGAATTTAAGTTTCCGAAAACGTATTTTCCGGTTTCCGTTGGGTCTAGAACTTTTATACTAGTTTTAATATGTTGTAATAAGTCCATAATAACTATTGTTAGTCGTTTTTAATGTTTGTGATGTCGTTTTCTTTAAAATGACCAAAACCGACATTTTCGTAAAGGTGTTCAAAAACGAGTTTAGATTATATTTTCGGACATCATTTACCTAGGGGAACAATAATCTAGCAAAATAAAAGTAATCGGAAAAGTTTCGGGTCGCCGAAAAACTTACAAAGTTGTCGAAACGAAAATCCGAAAAGATACGATTGTAGCCCTCGTTCTCGTGATCACTTTTCTCCAAACCGAGCCTAGCCTCCGAGGTGTTTTAATGGTGTTTTTAGGGTGTTTTAGTGTGGGTTTTAGAGAGAGAGAGAGAAACCGTAGAGAGAGAGAGAGAGAATAATGGAGGGAGTGGTGTTTGTGTTTGAGTGTGGGAAAGGAGATAGGGGTGAGGGCTTAATGCCCCCTCACCTAGGCCGGCCCATGGTGGGGTCCACCATGTGTGGATCTCACCAATTTTGTTTCCTCGCGTACGCGCTCCGTGCGGTGTTCGTTTCCCCGGTCGTTTAAACGTAAAAATCATTTTGTACGCGATTAAATATACGTTTTAAATTACGAAATATTACTCGATAATTAAGTTGAAGTATTTTATCAAAATACTAGTTTTCAAGTTATAAATCGTAACTTAGTTTGTTTTGTCGGTTGGTCGAGTTTTCAGAGAGTTCGATAACGTTTTAAATCAAAACGTACGTTTTCCGTTATATTATAAACATAATATAATGTACTGGTCAAAGTAATTAAATGATTTCACATTATTTAATAATCGTTTTACAATGTTCGCAAGTTTGTACGATTGTTGTTTTATACGATATGTACGAATCGTATACGCGTATGTATATATATTCCATCCATATATACATATAGTAAATAACGTATATAATCCTATTTCATATTATATACAAGCAATAAACACGTAATTAGGAAAATTTTAAATTGGTCCTAATTTTGGGGTTGTTACATTCTCCCCTTGTTAATAAAATTTCGTCCCGAAATTTGTTCGAAGTAGTGGTCGGTAGTTCGATACCAGTCAGGTAGCTACAATGTGTACTAGTAGTCTACGGTAGTAGGGTAGGTCCTACAATGTTTGAAATCAAGTAATCGTTAAGTGGTAACGTACCCTAAATTTTGTTGCCGGGAGGTAGTGAACATTTGGCCTTAAGATGGCCAGCACTCCCACAGTTGAAGCAGAGTTTCGCCTTGAGGGAGTTAGTATTCTTAGGGTAGGACTTGCATCGACCGATAGGTAAGGTACACAGTCCTTCATGATGCCGAGTGCACTTAGAACAGTATGGTTTCTTTCCCAAGTAGTTTCCTGCAGAGTTGAAGGGAGAAATCTTCACCCTTTTTGCTGGAGGTGACGTACAGTCAGTGTCGGTATCCTCTTCAGTAGGAGTACTTTGTGAAGTTGGTGGTGAAGTAGGGTTTTCTAAAGCTACCAAACGTAGCTCGTACTCACGCATACGTATGTCATTTTGGAAAGCAATTCGTCGTAGGTCATCAATGTCTTCCCGTGCTTCAGTAAGTTGTTTTCGCAGCGAATCAATAGTTTGGTTAAGGTGGCTGACTGATTCAGCGGTCAAGGTTTCATCAACTGATGCTTTTGCAGCAGTTAGAGCAGCAGGAGGGGCAGGTGCTGCTGCTGATTCAGCGGAGTGTTCTGTATCACACTCGAGTTCGAGGAGGTAAGGAAACATCTTCGGTTCCTCACTGAGCAGTTCATTTTGCAGTGTAGGGTTGTTGATAGAGTGAGTTGTCATTTCCTACGAAATAAGTGTTCTATTTAAGAATTTGCCTCAAGTAAGTGAAGTTATATTAATTTATCTGTTTAAAGTAATGAATAGCATACGAGTTCCCGGTCTCAACCAGTGTGAGATAATTGGGGAGGGAGTTTGGGTTACTGTATCTAAAGTGTAAGGCAAATTGTGTTGTCGAGGTTTAAGTAGTCGGTCGTTTCCTAATCCTATTGTGTACTTAGGATCAAAGAAAACACACAGAATAAATACAGTTATACACAAGTCATTAAGCGAGAGATTTATGAGAAAACAGATTCGGGTAGTCAAAGAATGAGCGTACCCGGGTTGAGTAAATCACAGAGTCTCGGATTTGGGTCATCCTCCCTAGCATTGATTACATAAGCTCTACTCCTTGTATTGTTGGTTCGGGTTTTCAGCCTAGGGCAATCCTTCCTGAAGTGCCCGGTACCGTTGCACTCATAGCAGGTCTTGGGTGCAGAAGTATCAGTACCAGTGGGGTTGGTTCGGCAGTCTTGGGCCAGGTGCCCGAATTTCTTGCACTTAGTGCAGGGACAGGAGCCGTTATGATGGCGGCTACATTTGGAGCAGTAAGGCTTGCTCCCCTTGTAAGCCTTTGAGTCATTGACGTTGACAATTGCAAGCTTTTTGTCAGAGGTAGGGTTGGATGAGTGGGGACTCACTTCCCATTTACGTTTGTTACTCGCAGACGGGGTTGAAGTCGAGCCGCGGCGGACAGAATTGGCCGTTAACTCATGAGCCATACGAATGGCGCTCTGGATGGTTCCCGGTTTGGACGAAGTTACTAAATCTTGAAGTCGTTCGGGAAGTCCATCAACGTACTTTTCAATCCTTTTGTATTCGGGATCAACCATGGTTGGGCACAAAAGTGCCAGTTGGTGAAAGCGATTGGTGTAACCGGTGATGTCATCACCCTGCATCTTGTGATTCCAAAATTCCACTTCCAATTGTTTCAGCTCATCTCTTGGGCAGTACTCGCCCCTCAGCATATTCTTCAGTTCATCCCACTGTAGTTTGTAAGCCTCGGCAACGCTCACAGTCTGTGCATATGTGTTCCACCAGGTAAGGGCGGTGTCAGAAAAAGTACTGGTGGCGAACTTAACTTTATCCTCTTCCTTGCAGTTGCAAATGAGGAATACTGATTCGATCTTCTCGGTCCAGCGAATCAGACCGATCGCTCCTTCAGTACCTTGAAAGGTCAAGGGTTTGCAGTTATGGAAGTCCTTGTAGGTGCAGGTTTTGGGTTGTGGTCCAGTATTAGCGGTATCTTCGCTACCAGGGGCTGAAGTCCGGGTAGCTAGAGCTTGAGCCACACTACGGGCAATTATACCCGCTACTTCGGCTTCAGTAAGAGTGATTTGTCGTCGAGGAGGGATGTTCCTTGAAACAATAAATAAAGAACATGTGAAGGTTTGAACAAGAATTATGATTGTGATGGTTTTAGTAAGTTTAGAGAAAATATGCCAAAGTTTGAAGGTTGTTTAAAGTTGTGTACTATAAATAAGTTTATACGGTTTTGAAGTTTTTGAAAATTTTAATAAACATTTTTGTGAGAAATTTTGTAACAAGTTTGATAAAAATACATTTGTTATAAAATTTTGATAGTAAAAGTCGGTTGTATAATTTGAAATCTGACGAAAATTGAGCTGAAAATGGTTTTATTAGGTTACACTTAACGGTACAGTAGTGTACATTGTAGAATGTTATAAACGTAGAATTAGATAGGAGTAGCAAATGAAAACAAGGCCTCGATCTTCATATCGAAGGATGTTCGAGTAACTATGGTTGTCGGTTATAATGGTGTGGAGATCTTCGGACGTATGTCGGTATCCGTGAATTCATAAAAGTTAAATAAAGACAGAATGACGAGAATCGAGTCGTCGTTTGTTCGATGAAATGTTAAGGAATATTAATTTCGTAGTAGTCGAGAGAGTATCGTATCGGGGAAAGAGGCCTATGTATTTATATATAACACATAACCGCCTAGTGTGTGTCTAGCACAATCAAGTAAAAGTCCCGGTTCTCTCGGGGTCAGAGTCAGCTAATGTATTCCGGTTCAACATAACCCCTTTCAGAACTCACATCATCTTCATTTAATTGTACATAGTTGATCAGGCTATGTTAAATTAAACTTGTATGCTGTAATTCCTGAACCAGTTATACCTAATGAGGAATACTGCCTAACGGTCATAGTCTAGGCCCACTAAATGCAACCTAGTTCACTATAACCTTAGGCTCTGATACCAATCTGTAACACCCCCAAATTTAACAGTTTGTGGAAGCGACGTTTTTGGGTGTTACTAATCAATAATCACAAGCACACAAAGGATACAGTGAACGACTCTAAATGAGACGTTCGAAAAGTTATTACATTAATACGTAAGTAGTTTCAAAATACAAGCTCGAGTTCAAGTAAATTCCTAGAGATTCTAATACATAACAACTAGTACAAAAGTAATGTAATAAAATCTCCAAGCTTGTAAATGCATGCGACTCGAGCTAAGTAAGCTTATCCTGCTGGGCATCCCTACTGATGCTGTGTACCTGAGAAGCATTACTAAAACGGTCAACCAAAAAGGTTGGTGAATCTCACAGGTTTGTAAGTAAGTAAACAGTTTGAACACACAAGTAGTATTTGTAAATCATAGCCAGCCAGTAAGTAACGATCACAGGTTATGCTCATCGTTAACTTAAGTTTTAATAGGTGAGTGGTTGCAGGTTATGCTAACCGTTTGATACAATTGCCATGAGCCACCATAGTTGAAGCTTAACGTACAGTAAATATAGGTACCCCCTCATGAATGTAATCCAAAACATTCATACGGAACGAGTAAGAAACGCCCGTTTCTACAGGAACGGTTCGTGGTAGTGCTTGCTACCCCGGGCGGGGATTGTCAGTCCCATATGGATCCATATACTAAAACTCGCGCTTATCACATAACTAACAACTATGGTTCAGGAGGATTTCATTGGATTAGTCGTAAACTCATGCAGTTGGCGTATTCGTAATCTCATACAGTAAGTAAATCATGGCAGCAAGTAAGTTTTGTGTGTTCATGTAAAACAGTAATGCATCTCACCCCTGAGTATAAAACAGTAAAGTAGGGGCTGTAAGACTCACCTGAGTCTGGCAGATAATGCAGTAAGTAAGCAAGTAGTATCCCGAACTAGCAACCCTTAGCGTCCTAATACGCATAAGGTTTAGTAAGTAAATGGAATACTTGTAAAGTATCCACGCTAGTTGTTCCCAAACTAGTTAATGTCCATTAGTTTGTTTGTACGTTTGTATTCGTTTGTAAATCGTAGTTTGTATAAAAGTTGTACGGTCTGTTTGTTATCAGTGTATAATAATAATTCCATCCATTATTATTATGTATTCATAGTAGTTGTACAGTTGTAAAGTATGCTCGTAAAATCGTTTGTTTGTATTACAACATGTATCGTTTGCGTAAGTTCCAATGGGCTTAAACCCCAAAGGGTACGAGTGAAACTTCGTAAGTATTCGAGTGTATGTTCGTATCAGTTAACGTGTAATCCAGCACGTAACTAGTGAGTGAACTTGTAAGTTCGTATCGGATGTAATCCAGTGTAGTTGTTCAAGTGTATGTTCGTTGGAGTGTAATCTCCTAAGTATTTCGAGTGTAAACTCGTGTGCGTGTGTGAGTGGAATCTCACGTTAGTTTTGTACAGTCTTGCACGTATTCAAGTGTTGTTGTATACTTTCAAAAGTATAGTATTTTCAGGTATAAGTAGCATCGTATTTGATTTAGTAGTTGAAAAGTGATTCTAACACTTAGAGTATATTTTGTTTTCTGATCTGGGCTTTCTGCGACACAAGGCTTGTGTCGCAGACCGTATGCGACATAAGGTCTGTGTCGTATGGATTTGTTTCAGATTTAGTGTTTATGCGACACAATGGTTGTGTCGCAGACAAGGGTACGACACAATGATACGACATAGTCGTTGTGTCGCAATCAAGCGATAGGTAAACCTTGTGTCGTAGATGGTACGACATATAATGCGACATAAGCGTTGTGTCGCATACATTGCGACATAACGTGCGACATAACATGCGACATAGTGTTGTGTCGCACAGAATTTTGGTCCGATGCGACACAAGAGGTCTGTTCGGAATTTAAGTTTCCGAAAACGTATTTTCCGGTTTCCGTTGGGTCTAGAACTTTTATACTAGTTTTAATATGTTGTAATAAGTCCATAATAACTATTGTTAGTCGTTTTTAATGTTTGTGGTGTCGTTTTCTTTAAAATGACCAAAACCGACATTTTCGTAAAGGTGTTCAAAAACGAGTTTAGATTATATTTTCGGACATCATTTAGCTAGGGGAACAATAATCTAGCAAAATAAAAGTAATCGGAAAAGTTTCGGGTCGCCGAAAAACTTACAAAGTTGTCGAAACGAAAATCCGAAAAGATACGATTGTAGCCCTCGTTCTCGTGATCACTTTTCTCCAAACCGAGCCTAGCCTCCGAGGTGTTTTAATGGTGTTTTTAGGGTGTTTTAGTGTGGGTTTTAGAGAGAGAGAGAGAAACCGTAGAGAGAGAGAGAGAGAGAATAATGGAGGGAGTGGTGTTTGTGTTTGAGTGTGGGAAAGGAGATAGGGGTGAGGGCTTAATGCCCCCTCACCTAGGCCGGCCCATGGTGGGGTCCACCATGTGTGGATCTCACCAATTTTGTTTCCTCGCGTACGCGCTCCGTGCGGTGTTCGTTTCCCCGGTCGTTTAAACGTAAAAATCATTTTGTACGCGATTAAATATACGTTTTAAATTACGAAATATTACTCGATAATTAAGTTGAAGTATTTTATCAAAATACTAGTTTTCAAGTTATAAATCATAACTTAGTTTGTTTTGTCGGTTGGTCGAGTTTTCAGAGAGTTCGATAACGTTTTAAATCAAAACGTACGTTTTCCGTTATATTATAAACATAATATAATGTACTGGTCAAAGTAATTAAATGATTTCACATTATTTAATAATCGTTTTACAATGTTCGCAAGTTTGTACGATTGTTGTTTTATACGATATGTACGAATCGTATACGCGTACGTATATATATTCCATCCATATATACATATAGTAAATA
Source organism: Helichrysum umbraculigerum (assembly GCA_949592205.1). Lineage (NCBI taxonomy): Eukaryota > Viridiplantae > Streptophyta > Magnoliopsida > Asterales > Asteraceae > Helichrysum > Helichrysum umbraculigerum. Next base: position 324,358,390 of record CATIUR010000001.1, on the reverse strand, counting down.
ACGTATATAATCCTATTTCATATTATATACAAGCAATAAACACGTAATTAGGAAAATTTTAAATTGGTCCTAATTTTGGGGTTGTTACATTTTTTTAGAATATGAAATCATTTAATAGGAATTTACAATTTGATCATAAATGGTAAAATAAAGTTTTTTAGAAAGATGATTTTTAATATTTTATAAACCATTAATGCTAACCAGTTTTTAATGGAAATATTAGAGATTAGTTACGAACTTGGGTGCGGTTCTCATATCGGGAGTAACCGCATGGAGATGATCAGGATGACTAATAAGCCGTTCTGTGATCCAAATGCTGCATTTCAAAAAAAAAAAAAAACTAGGGGTGTCAAAATCCTGACCTGATCCCAACCCGCACCCGACTAGATCCCAACACTATTAAGGATAATATGATCAGGTTTAATATGGTCAAAAGGTTTAATCGGGTTATAAGGGTTAATCCGATTACCCCGAATGCTTATTTGGGTAGAGTTGCGAGTTTTTTTTAAAAGAGAGAATTTTAATCGGGTGTGGGTTTGAATCGATTAACCTGATTCAGCAAATATATTGCTAAGGGTTGAGTAAGTGATGCCTTAGAGCGTAGGGAGTGGGTGGGGTACAACCCACCGTTCAAACAATAACTAACAACTAACTTTTATTTATCTTTTTGGAGCAATTATATATTTCCCCCCTAACATTTTGCAAAATAACATATATACCTAAGCATGCATTAAAATCATTGTACATCATGCAGTAAAAACTACTAGTATTTGGGTATACGTGATATTTTGATAAGTTTTGCGGGGAATATATGTAATTTTCCCTATCTTTTTAATCTAAGTCATGCGATTATTTGCGAATAGAGTTCCAATAATAATATTTATAATATGTTTCCAAGAAAGACAACTTGAAGTAGCGGGGAGAAGTTGTTCGATTCGGTACACGTAATGATATTAATATCAATTAGCTTGTGACACGTCTTCTGTTCGGACTATGAGAATTGTGAATCACACGTCACATGTTCCTTCGTGTGTGTGTATATATATATATATATATATATATATATATATATATATATATATATATATATATATATATATATGGGAAGGATCAAGAGGGAAGCTTCAAGATTGGGGGAAGGAGGGAAGCAAACCTCAACCACTCATTTTTCTCCTCTTCTATATTCATCCACAATACCCATTAAATCAATTTAAAACTAAAATTCCAAATTAAAGCATAAAATTCAAAGATTCAACAATCAAAAACATTATGAATCTTCGAATTCATCAATTGCAATCATAGATATCTTCAATTCGTCATAATTCTAATTCATCAAAAATTATGAATATTAGAGTAACTTTTGGGTTTTTGAGTAAATTTTGATTTGACAATGAAAACAATAAAATTAAAGGAATTTGATTGTACAAAACTTATAAACAAGTAATTAATCAAATTATGATTGTCATTCCAATTAAATTTTCAGATTGAAAAAATTTCAGACCGTTAACATTCATCTGAAAAGCATGTTAATCAAAATTACAACTTAATACTCTTAAACATTCATTTATCATGAATATTAATTTATATATGTTATTATACACTATTGAATGTGATAACATAACATTCATCGGTGTATAATAATGTATATGCGTTAACATTCATCGTAAATGAATGTTAACGTGCTGAAAAATATGATTTTGATTAACATGCTTTTGAAATGCATGTTAACGATCTGGGAGGTGATTTCAAGTTATTTACAAGTTTGCCACCGCGTTGACTTTTATGTTGACCAGAATGTGTGGCTAGAAATTGCTTCCCTCCTTCCCCCATTTTTTTACTTCCCTATTGATCTTCCCCCTATATATATATATATATATATATATATATATATATATATATATATATATATATATATATATATATATTTATATATTTTCTTCATATTTTCATGTTTGGATCCATTATAGCACACGGTGTCGAAGCGTTCTCAACAAAATCTTCTATTAAGAACGCCATCGAACGACGTTCACCCACATCGAAACGAAAATTTGGAGGGCGTTCTCAATCGGACGTCCGGTACAAAATGTTGCTTTTGTTTTTTGTTTCTTTTTTCAATTCTTTTCCCCCTCACACACAACCATTTAATAAATAAAAAAAATCAATTCAAAGAACAATGTAAACTCAACATCATTTACACTTCCATTTTTCCAATAACAACATTATCTGAAGACACTGTTACTCAGTGGCGGATATTGGAATTGAATTCGTGGGGGCACTAGGAAGTAGAGGCTGTAATATGAGTGGGTCGGGTTCAGGTAAGTTCGGGTCAAAATGCATTAGAAAAGGCGATAACTTAAATAATACTATATTCCAAATTTGTACCACTTTATATTGGTGTCTTACATATGTTTGTAAATTCCAACGACACTTACCAACTCATTGGACAATATTATGAGAATATTTGAAGCTTAAGTAAACACACAGGTTTAGTTTTTCAGTAAATTAGTACATGTTATTCATTCTATTACCAATTTTGCTCCCTTTCGGCAAAGTAAATTAACCTAAGGTTAAGATAGATTAAGGGTTTACTCCGGATTTTGCTTCCATTTAGGTGTAACTATCTCATATTCCTCTAAATTGAGTTTTATAATTCTTTTAAGACCTCTAAATATCTCTTAAAGTCATATAACGGAAAAATAACAATATATGAGTTATAAAAGTTCATAATTGCCGTATTGATTTATTTTATACATAACTAAAAGACCATAAAAAGTTTAATGTCGTCATTTTAAATCAAGTTTAATGTCTCTTTGACTATACAAGAAGAATGAAATATATATTACATGAAATACCCAACTTGGAATCCCGCATCGATGGTGCAGAAAAACTTAGCATCAAGATATGGGTATAAATGCAAGCCCACCACTACTTTGTAGCACATTTTGTTCTCATCCTTGGTCCCTTTTTTGAAAGAGTTGAGATCCTATATTAAAATTTGAGTGGGGCCTAACTTAAGTTGACCTTGATTTACCGTTAACAAGTCTAAAATTTAACGTTAGTTGGGCTAAATTTATGGGTGCCTGGAACCCCCTACTGAATCCGCCCCTGCTGTTACCACTCACCACACCCTTTACTCTAAGGTGTTTGATGTAAATATATACACATGCATGCTTATGTACAGAAATATACAATTAACAATATGACTCAATGTATAATAAGTTTAAAAAATTTGTAATGATTGAATTAAGTGAACTAAAACCATGTAAAAATGGGAGGTCAAGAAAGGATGGTACGATTGTATGAACGAAAACACACCATTGATGAGCTAACATGTCTAATGAGGAGTATTGAATTTGAAAATCATCTCATGCCTAAGATCAAGGCTTGAAAGTTCAAATAAAGGCCACAAGATTAAATAATTTTAAAAATTATAACTTTTAAAAATAATTTATATTATACATATATGATGTTATACTATATGCTAGATTAAATAAATGATATATAATTTTCAATTTATATATATATATATAGGGGGGAGATCAATAGTATAACACCCCTCATTTAGCAACCATTTAATTAAATAAATCGGAAGCGCATGTCTAACAAACCATTTATAATTTGCATCATTTCTACTATTACATAAAATTCAACTTATTTTTAAAATATAGTTTAACAAAATGGGTGTTATATCAAACAAAAGATATCATTGATTTATACAAATCAAATATCAGAGTAACGCTTCACGGTCAAACATTCCTTCTAGTCCAACTTCTTGCCCACCCAAATATATCAATAACCTGCAAGAAGTGTTATGTGGGGGATTAGCATAAAGCTAAGTGAGCAGATAACTAATCAACAGCCTAACCTAGCTCAACATCTTTGTGTACAACAATAAGCACTAAACAAGCAAGTACACAATACAACACATCAACAATGCATCAGTTCAACAATGCAACATTTCAACTAATCAACAACACCATAATGAGGATCGGCGGCTCTGGGGATAACCATAAACCCGGGTGGCTCCCCAAGAACACTTACCCAACCATATCCGTATGGCCATACGGACGAGACCGATAGCTAGTGATTATCTTCAACTAACACATGAGATGTGTTAAACTTTGGATAACCAACTAGCCCAACCAACAGTTCAACAACTCGTTGCCTCATTAACAACTGATGCCCGAAGGCCAATTAATTCAAGTGATCACGTAATCAACAAGTCACATATTCAACTAGTCAACATATCAACAGTATTATCAATGCAACTAATAAAGTAATAACACGTGACTTGTTATAACCAAACTTGTTACAACCAAGTTATGCTGAGGATTAGAGATCCACTCACCGACCACCTCAGGCATCCACTCAGTAGTCTAATATCACTGAGTCTTCTGCTCAACTGGAATTACAACAAAATAGAACAAGTTAGTTACATGTCTCAAAATATATATATATATATATATAACATTATGCCTACATTACAATTAGCATCGTAACAACATGATTCACAATCACCTTTCAATTTATAATTATCATGACCATCTCATCACATTAATCCACTTCAATCATCACTAACCAATATAGTTAAACCACAACTAAGGTTATTAACCTCTACCATCAACAATTCATCAAACTTCCAATATTTAAGTCTAATGAATACTTAACAATTAAGTTCACACAATCATCATCTTTAATCATCAATTAAGTGTTCTTAATCACCAAAATGCTAATTTTATCATATAATTCATTATCATCATTAAGTTCATCAATAACCTCAAGAACACTTAATCAAATTCTTTAATTTCAAGTTACAACTAAACTTATAATCATGAATTAGGCACAAACTAACAACAATAACATAACAATAGGCTTCAATTCATGATTTACCAACTAACCCATAAACTATCTATATGATCATACATAATTTTTCTTCATTTCTATGTTAGGATATAAGTTATAATCCTCATACAAACCTCAACTAGTAATTATATAAGCATAACAAGCTTCAATTTCATATCAATCATCCTAATTCATCATTTACACCAAAACCCATTTTCTAAGGTTATAAAAATTGAAGAATCAATACTTACAAGATGATTAAAAGGATGGAAGAATGATTAATCCATGTTTTGGAAGCTTGAATCATAGTTCTATAAGCTCAAATTAACCTCCAAGCTTGTTTCACAATTTTTGAATCGTCCCTATGGTGCGTACGGTTCGGCCAGACCAAGAACAAGAAAGAACAGGGATTGATTCCACAAGATTTTGATGATTGGTGATGATTTTGATTAGGTTTAGGGTTTAGATCAAACCCTCGCTCACTCCCGAATTCTCTCGAATGTTTTAGGTGATAAATATGAGATTTTTCCACATATAAATGATAATACGTGTACTAGTTTTGTCCCCCGTACTTATCATTGTCTGGAACTTAAAAAATCATTTGCGAGGGAACACTATTTTATTTTACCGTCAACTAAATAAAATTAAAACAACCAATAATTTATTAGTCACAATAAATTATTCGACTATTATCACTATTTATTTCAAATAATACAACACACCTATTTTCTGACACACTTAATAATAATTCACAGTCAGAAAATATTAACATACTACTAGACCCAGAAACAGGGTGTTACAAATATTCCCCCCTTTAAGAGATTTCGTCCTCGAAATCTAATCCTACTTAGTCAATATAGATTAACACAACCACCACTTCTTCTCATTTCAATTCACTAATAATCTTTTTCTTACACCCTTTTAACCACATACTTATTCATTATTATAATCACACGAAGGTGATTACGATTTAATTCACTTATACACATTTCCCTCTAAATACCACATGTATTTACACATACTTATTCCCTTAAACACAGAATGTATATACATCTTATTAGCTTACACATCATCGAGATATACTTCAATTTACTTTTTATATACACATAAGTTGTGTGTTGTTCTCCACTAAATTTGTTAACACCAAACACATCAACTATCTAATCACAATAATCGTTATACATATTCCATGTCACCCCCTAGAGTAACTCCTTAATTATGTATACATTTAACATCCTTTCTACAAACACATATCCACATGTGCATATATTGATACATTTTACTATGCCACTATTCAACATATATCCTATCTCTGATAATTAACTGATTGCTTACATGATCATTCATACCCACTATGTCAATCTTAACTTATAGTCACTTACCGTGTCATCTTTATTACAACAACAACTATAGCAACAAATACAACTATAATAACCACACTAACAACAACAACAACAACATCATCAATAAATGGTACTGACTACTACAACATACACATTAACAACTAGCAACTTAGCTAACAACTATATATTTCTTTAGCTATCAACTTGCTGTGAATTTTCACTTTTGCAACCAGTTAATTACAACCTTACAACTTGTAATTATAAACAGTAAACTAGGTTATATGAAACCCTTTACTTGACAGAAATCTACAATCATCTAACCATCAACAAGTAAGAAAATCAGTAAGCAATAGGTAGAGGTCAATTTATTTGATTGTTACAACCAATTTCATATAATCAACTAGCACCCTTTCACAACAACTTGGATGCTAACTCAACACCTGCTAATACCAAACATCATCATTGGTATTTCAACAACACAAGGTGCTGACATTAGTCATCTATTCAACAATATTAACACAATATTATTAATATTCAACTTACCTCTACTTTGCTTAAATCAACTTTTAACTCTTACTATTGACAATGCATCACACATACACATCAAATGTGCCATAGATATCACATTAGCAATAACAATTTAGTGGTTTATTACTCTTTCATATTAGTCCATCATTGACTATTTATCAATTACAGGTCAACATATCTTACTCGATATTTTAAAACCACTTAACTTTATCTGGTACTTAGTAGCCTCAATAACTTCATGTGAAATGGCATAATATAAATACGTTGGCCAGACGTCGTCATATTATGTCAGTCACACTTCATTCTCAGGCAACTTCATACCATTCCTCTTCAAGTCATTAATCTTTACTCTAACATATATCATAACACTGATATCAACAGTTTACACACTTTGACAACCTGTAATAGCAAGTATATCCCCAATTATTAACTTGCTATTATTTTCAACCTATCACTTTTAATATACATTACTTGTATCATCAGGTAGGTATCTTCAACATAGACATTCAACACCATTTTCAATATATATTATTAACATAGGGTAATGTCTAATACATGTACATCAGTCAACCTCTTTATTACCCGATTCCAATTAAACTACTAGTATGACAATTAATACTTCTAGTACCTTCAGTACCAACATTTCATCAATACGAGGTGTAATATTTAACACATATTCATCAATCTATAAACTTTTTTTTTTTAATTTATAATTGAGCATTTCATATTCGATCATCACATAATTATAAGCTCATGCACTTATCCTCTACTTCTTAAAATGCTCAATTTAATACATTTTTAATACTTTTGCATAATTCAGTTACTTCATCATGTTCAACTAATTCACATCTTATAGTCCACATAATTCTTATAATCAAGGTTTACTAATCCTGGTTAACCACAATCAACATTACCATTTACTGGTATATTTTTTTTACAGTTACATAAACCGCCTACAAACAGTTCATACACTATAAAATGTGTGGACCTCTTAAAACAAATTTTCATATTGTTTATAGTCACAGAAAAGATCTCTGGGCTCAAAGAAACAAAAGCCCAATATAAAACGTAAGTCAAAAGTTTCAAATAAGGTCCGAAAAACAGTAAAACGCGATTTTCGGGCCCCAAACGACCCCAAAGTACCGAAAACTGACAGGGCTCATGGCAAAGCGATGAGCTTTGACCGTTGGGCCGTTTTTGAGTGGACATGTAAATTTCGTCTTAATCGGACTCCGAAATTTTCTAGCGGAAATTTCTACGCCAAACGTAACTACGAACGTCGAAAAACTTAAAATTTTTATTTTTCACAAAAAAAACCACAAGCCGCCGGCTATAGGGTCAAGCCGCCGGCTTCAGACCCCAAGCCACCGGGTCCTACACCCTAACCGCCGGGTAAATTAAATTTTGGCCAAACAGAGACATTTTTCCGTATAAAAGCTATAGCAGCCGCCGGGTTGGGTGACCAGCCGCCGGTTTTGTACCACTAGCCGCCGGGTCCACCATCAGACCCGCCGGTTCCCTTGTCTGCACAGCAGCCTGCACAACTTAGTGCAAAAATGCGAAATTCAAACGTGCATATCTCACAAACCGTAAAGAATTAGGGTCTGAAATTTTGCAGGCACCTTTATATAGTCAAAATAAAACTTTCCCTTTTTACAATTTTTCAATTTTCACATTTTACGCGAAAACGGACGTGTAACTCATTTTAGGCCATTTCCGACCATTTAGTGGACACGCCATATTCCAAATGGCTTGGTTTCAGACTTCAACCTTTTACTAACATATTTCTATATATATTTAAGACGTGTGGGCATATTCATCACCCCCATATACCCTTCCTATCGTATTTTCACTCGTTGACCCGTTTAGGGGTCCAATTGGGCATTTTCAACCAAACAATCACATTGAATACCCAAAACACTTTCTACGCACTTTGTTACTATACTTATGAATTAAAGTCAATTTAACGCTCATCATATATGAACCACAACTCTTTTCAACCATTTAACCACTAAGTAACCCATTTGGGCACTTTTCTAACCCATTTGAGTTTCAACCCATATAACCACTATTTCATCACCCATTCCACATTACGTTGACTATTCTAAGTCCAACAAACTATTTTTCACCATTAGTGGCATACTATTACTCTAAAGCACCAATTCACATTAAAATCACTATATTTAGACCAATCACAACAAGTTTTCCAATTTCATGATCACTTTGACTTTTCACCACTTGTCAATACATATAAGTTTGGTTGACTACTTCGACTTCATTGCTTTTCTACTTTTAGTATATATATCATAATTCAACCACAATCATGATCATTATTAATCATATTAACACATAAACATCTTGCCACATTCATCACTTTATGACATAGTAAATTCCAAATTTGACTCTACTAATTTCAACCTTGACTTTTCTGTGTCAAACATACAATTCCCAATCAATGGACACTTTCTCATTTAAACAACAACACGACTCCAAATCACCACAATTGAGATATAATAACCTCTCATTTCACTTCATGGAGTCATATGACTTAAGACTATAACTATTTACTACTACACTTGTTCATATTACTTTCAACATTATTATCTCACAATAGCAAGTATTTCCACATACATCATTCATACAACCAATTTCATATTGTAGACATAATTAATTCCACATAATATAACTATTACACCTTATTCAACATTGTGTCTACTCAATTCAACAATATATTACACCTTCCTACGACGTTAAACATCTTATTTAGTATCTCATCATCATATTTACAAACAACAATCATCAAGGACTCATCACTAAGGAATCATAGCAGTTTGACTCAACTTACTTCACTACTAATCATATCATAGCAAATCAAACAATTCAAGCTTATTAAATACACCAAGCTTATTAGAAAATACCTGGTATATCTAGGCCCATGAGTATTGAGGAATCATTGAGAATACCCTTCGGTTTCTCACATTCCTCCGTCTCTGCAACAAAACAACACTTTTGCAACATGTTATAGGTTAGTACATTTTCAACAACTAATTTCTCATGCAACTATTAATCCCGCACTCCCAGGAATGTTTGACTTGACACTACCCTAGATTTGGGATTGAACACATTGCAATGTTCAATTCACCCAAACCTATGCTCTGATACCAACTTATAACACCCCTCATTTAGCAACCATTTAATTAAATAAATCGGAAGCGCATGTCTCACAAACCATTTATAATTTGCATCATTTCTACTATTACATAAAATTCAACTTATTTTTAAAATATAGTTTAACAAAATGGGTGTTATATCAAACAAAAGATATCATTGATTTATACAAATCAAATATCAGAGTAACGCTTCACGGTCAAACATTCCTTCTAGTCCAACTTCTTGCCCACCCAAATATATCAATAACCTGCAAGAAGTGTTATGTGGGGGATTAGCATAAAGCTAAGTGAGCAGATAACTAATCAACAGCCTAACCTAGCTCAACAACTTTGTGTACAACAATAAGCACTAAACAAGCAAGTACACAATACAACACATCAACAATGCATCAGTTCAACAATGCAACATTTCAACTAATCAACAACACCATAATGAGGATCGGCGGCTCTGGGGATAACCATAAACCCGGGTGGCTCCCCAAGAACACTTACCCAACCATATTTGTATGGCCATACGGACGAGACCGATAGCTAGTGATTATCTTCAACTAACACAGGAGATGTGTTAAACTTTGGATAACCAACTAGCCCAACCAACAGTTCAACAACTCGTTGCCTCATTAACAACTGATGCCCGAAGGCCAATTAATTCAAGTGATCACGTAATCAACAAGTCACATATTCAACTAGTCAACATATCAACAGTATTATCAATGCAACTAATAAAGTAATAACACGTGACTTGTTGTAACCAAACTTGTTACAACCAAGTTATGCTGAGGATTAGAGATCCACTCACCGACCACCTCAGGCATCCACTCAGTAGTCTAATATCACTGAGTCTTCTGCTCAACTGGAATTACAACAAAATAGAACAAGTTAGTTACATGTCTCAAAATATATATATATATATATATATATATATATATATATATATATATATATATATATATATATATATAACATTATGCCTACATTACAATTAGCATCGTAACAACATGATTCACAATCACCTTTTAATTTATAATTATCATGACCATCTCATCACATTAATCCACTTCAATCATCACTAACCAATATAGTTAAACCACAACTAAGGTTATTAACCTCTACCATCAACAATTCATCAAACTTTCAATATTTAAGTCTAATGAATACTTAACAATTAAGTTCACACAATCATCATCTTTAATCATCAATTAAGTGTTCTTAATCACCAAAATGCTAATTTTATCATATAATTCATTATCATCATCAAGTTCATCAATAACCTCAAGAACACTTAATCAAATTCTTTAATTTCAAGTTACAAATAAACTTATAATCACGAATTAGGCACTAACTAACAACAATAACATAACAATAGGCTTCAATTCATGATTTACCAACTAACCCATAAACTATCTATATGATCATACATAATTTTTCTTCATTTCTATGTTAGGATATAAGTTATAATCCTCATACAAACCTCAACTAGTAATTATATAAGCATAACAAGCTTCAATTTCATATCAATCATCCTAATTCATCATTTACACCAAAACCCATTTTCTAAGGTTATAAAAATTGAAGAATCAATACTTACAAGATGATTAAAAGGATGGAAGAATGATTAATCCATGTTTTGGAAGCTTGAATCATAGTTCTATAAGCTCAATTTAACCTCCAAGCTTGTTTCACAATTTTTGAATCGTCCCTATGGTGCGTACGGTTCGGCCAGACCAAGAACAAGAAAGAACAGGGATTGATTCCACAAGATTTTGATGATTGGTGATGATTTTGATTAGGTTTAGGGTTTAGATCAAACCCTCGCTCACTCCCGAATTCTCTCGAATGTTTTAGGTGATAAATATGAGATTTTTCCACATATAAATGATAATACGTGTACTAGTTTTGTCCCCCGTACTTATCATTGTCTGGAACTTAAAAAATCATTTGCGAAACACTATTTTATTTTACCGTCAACTAAATAAAATTAAAACAACCAATAATTTATTAGTCACAATAAATTATTCGACTATTATCACTATTTATTTCAAATAATACAACACACCTATTTTCTGACACACTTAATAATAATTCACAGTCAGAAAATATTAACATACTACTAGACCCAGAAACAGGGTGTTACAAATAGGGAAGTAGAAAAATGGGAGAAGGAGGGAAGCAATTTTCAGCCACAGATTCCGGTCAACGCAAAAGTCAACGCGGTGGCATTTTTGTAAATAACTTGAAATCACCTCTCAGGCTCGTTAACATGCATTTCAAAAGCATGTTAATCAAAATCAAATTTTCAACACGTTAACATGCATTTCAAAAAGCATGTTAATCAAAATCAAAATTTCAGCACGTTAATATTCATTTGAGATGAATGTTAATCAAAATTATAACTTGGAATTCTTAAAACATTTGTTTTTGATGAATATTGACTTATACTATGTTATTATGCGTTAATGAATGTTTAATATTGTATAATAACATATACAAATTAATATTAATCATAAATGAATGTTTACAAAAATTGAGTTGTAATTTTGATTAACATACATTCTAAATATATGTTTAATTTTAAAATTTGTTTTTCTGGTATAATCACATAAGTTAATATCTATCGCTCATATTTATCACAAATGAATGTTAAAAAAGATTAAGTTGTAACTTTGGTCAACATTCATTCGACATGTATGTTTAAAAAAGTACTAACTTGTTGATTTAATTAACATTCAGTTCAAATTACTGTTAACATCAGAAGAAATAATAATTTTTTATTTACTTGTAACATTCATAAATCGAAAGCTTTGATAAATATTCATTAATGAATACAAAATGTAAACAGTAAATGAAATTATATGCATCATGAGTATTATACAAACTCAACATTTATTAATGAAAGACAAAACAACCGAATCAAAATAATAAAATAGTTAATGTTATTAAAACAACTCAATAAAATATCTTTGAAGACCTGTGAATATTTTAAACTAACAAAACAAATCGCTACGTACGAAATCTTCAAAACTAGTGGCTGAGTAGAAATTATTTCATCGCCGTTAACAGTGAGTCTTTCGATCGGAGAAATCGTATTGACATCCTTCGATCGGAGGAATCGTATTAAATCGCAGTTAGATCCACAACATATGATAAAATATTTGGTAACATTTTTAATATCTATATTAAAGATTTAAAGGTGAAGTTCAGATCTCACTGGTTGAGAAAGTAAAGGATGAGAGAGAGAGGGAGATTTTTTTTGGGAAAGAAAAGATGAGATTCTCTGTACTAAATGAGTTTCCTTTTTATTTTAGACTAATACGTGGCTGATTTTTAATGTACTTCCCTACTTCCCTCAAATTTTCCTCTTCCCTCTTGATCCACTCCCTATATATATATATAGGGGAGATCCTTGGGGAAGTAAAATAATTAGGGAAGGAGGGAAGTGATTCTCAGCCACACATTCTGGTCAACTCAAAAGTCAACGTGGTGACATTTTTGTAAATAACTTGAAATCACCTCCCAGAACGTTAACATGCATTTCAAAAACATGTTAATCAAAAACAACTAAAAACGTGATTTTCATCTTAAATTCATCAAATTAAAGCTTGAAACTTGCAAAAATAAATTTAAAAACACTAATATACAACTCGTTGAGCAAGATTGATTAACAATTATTAGATTCAATAAAAAAAAAGTTAAAAAATAGATTTCATGAAGAAAAATGTAGAAACCCATAAAAAAAAATCACAAATTCATTCAATTGAGTACAAAATTGAGATGTATATAAAACAAAATTCAAATATATCGATCATATACATCAATAATCAAACAAACTTGTAGTTATTTTACGTTTTACATAAAAAAATCTCAAAATCAAAATTTTCAGAAAGTTAATACTCATTTGAAATGCATGTTATAAAAATTACAATTTAAATATTCATTTATGATATTTTAGGTTATATATGTTATTAGTGTATAATAACTCATATTCATCATAAATGCATGTTAACATCTCATTGAGTCTTTAACATTCATTTATGACGAATATTAAGTTATATCATGCTGATGAACATTATAACATTCATTTATAATGCATATTAACTCATATATATTGTAATACATTGATGAATGTTATGTTATAACGTCAAACGATGTATAATAACTTATATAAGGTAATATTCAACAAATATGAATGTTTAAGAACCTTACTTGTAATTTTGATTAACATGCATTGCAAATGTATGTTAACGTTCTGGATATTTTTAGAAACTGTGAAATTTGATGGTTAATGACAACCATAATTCAATTAATTACATGTTTATAAGTTTTGTATAATGAAATTCGTTTAATTTTATTGTTTTCATTGGCAAAACAAAATTTTATATAAAAACCCAAAAGTTATACCCAAAATTCATAATTTTTGATGATTTCAAATCATGACGAATTGAAGATGAGTATGAATGTGTTTGATGAATTGGAAAGTTTATAATGTTTTTGATTGATAAATCATTGAAATTGATGCTTTAATTTTGGATTTTAGACTAAATTTGATTAAATGGGTATTGTATATGTATTATTTATTGTATGAAAAGGGTGGGAGAAAATTAGTGGCTGGGATTTGCTTCCCTCCTTCCCTCAAACTTGATGCTTCCCTCTTGATCCTTCCCCTATATATATATATATAATAATAATTATTATTATACATATAGTTTATTAATGTTGCACATATCAACTCCCTTAATCGATACCATTATAATTACTTATCCTCTGTACCCTTTAAATCTTTAATAATAACTATATGCACCCAGTTTCTTACAAAACTTAAATTTGGTTATAGATAGAGCTGAGCCCACAAATTGAATGTGTAATGGTAGTCCAGGAATACACAAACCAGTAGCAGTGCCCACCTTCATGGGCTAATTCCCCTCGGGCCTAACAATAACAAACACAGTTAATTGACCGAATCATATTGATGTAATAAATTGATTTAACCATATCGGTCAAATTATTCACCTCTTTCAAAATAAATTTCTTTATCAGAATCTGTTATTGCAAATTCGAGTAAAAAAATCAGATATTCGAATTTTCGGATACTCGAATTTTGATTTAGTAAAATTCAAATATTTAGGATATTAGAGATCCGAAAGCTTAAACTTTTTTTTTTCTTTTTATTTTATTTTCGTTATTAAGGTAGAGGATCATAGGAGAATGAGTTATTTGAGATGAAGGAGGAGAAGAAAAATTCTAGCCAATTTAGAGTTAATAAAAAAAACATAACAAAAGATTTCACTCCACATTCCATCCACTATTTTAATCTTTACATTTTAGCCATTCCACTTTTTTTCCTTCCTCCTCTTACCTTCTTCTTCCCCCAACTCCACCTACCACCACCTTCTACCGCCAGCTATCACCGGTCGCCGCACGATCCCGGCCGCCAGAATTTATTTTGTTCAATAACTTTTTTTTCAAAAATTTTTTTCATATAAGTTTTTTCAAAGTTTTTGTATTATACATAATATCCCTTTTCTACTGCATTTTGTATATTATTGTTATTGAACTATAGTTTATATATATATATATATATATATATATATATATATATATATATATATATATATATATATATATATTACTGCATCTTCTATACACGACGTCAGCAAAATGCAACACAAATGGATGATATTCATAATATAAAATGCAATAAAAAGCGAACAATATGTCCTAAATGAAATATATACAAAATGTAGTAAAAACAACAATATATAGTATACTTTTATACAAAATGCAATACAAATGGATAATAAGTATAATAAATGCAGCAAAAAATAAACATATGCAAAATGCAATAAAAAATAACACAATGTAGTACAAATAGATTATGTATGATACAAAATACAATAAAAAGCGAATAATATGTACTAAATTAAATATATGCAAAATGCAGCAAAAAAAAATGATTCATACTTATACTTTTATACAAAATGTAGTACAAATATGTATAATATAAAATGCGGTAAGAAAACAAACAATATGTAATAAATGAAATATATGCAAAATGCTGTATAATTTTAACAGAATGCAGCACAATTATATTATGTATAAAATCAAATGCAGTAAAACACAACCAATATATATTAGATTGAGTTGTATATATAAAATGCAGTAAAAACAACAAAATGCAGTTTAAAAAGGATAATGTGTATAATATACAAAATGCAGTACAAAACGAATAATATTTACTAAACATATATATACAAAATGCAGTACAAAAGTGTAATATGTAAAAACAATTGAAAAAAAATATTAATTTTAAAAAAAAATAATTATAAAAAAAAAATATATATAAAAACAAAAAATTCCGGCGGTGGCAGGTGACGGCAGCTGGTGGTAGCGGTCGGCGGCGGTTGGAGGCGGCAATCGGCACCGGCTGCGGCTGGTGATGAGGTGGGGGGTGGGGAGAAAGAAAATAGGAGGGGATGGTATACAATATTAAGAAAATGGAGGGGTAAAAATGAAATTTGGCTATATGACATGTGACACATTTTCGGTTGTTTAAAACCTTCTCATTACTTCCCCTCAAATATCCCCTTTTCCTCTGAACTTCACCATTTCTTTAATACTATATTCCGTTGTAATGAAAGACAATTATTAACAAATATATTAATAAAATATTCAAATACTTTGTTACTTGAAGAATAAAAGTTGTTTTGGTTGGTTGTTGTCGTCGCCCTACCTCAACGGTCGTTTGCGCAGCGGAGGGCGGCGACTAGGGGGAAGTTTTAATATTTATAAAATGCTGGGGGACCTAAGCTCTACTAAAGCAATAACAGTAGTATGACCAAGGGTCATTCTTAAAAGTTAATCGTATTGTGAAAAGAATTGTTGAGACGAACAGTCAGTTTAGTGCTGGATTTAAAATACTTTGAGTGGGGGTTTGTTTTCTTAGGTCCGTTTATTAAAGCTAAACTAAATAAACAATAAATAAAAACTACGATAGAATCAGTATGGAGAGGAGTGCTTATTATGACTTCGTTAGCTTATACGTGGGGTGATGTTGTATCGAGGTTTTAGTTTGAAAACGTCTTTTAAATATTTGTGTCTTACTTTCACGTAGATGCTTGTAGTGTAAGCATTAGCACCCTACTGATCGGATTAATCGATCAGTATGTGTTGAGTCAAAACTGATATGGGTTGGAATTGCCACTGATGAGAAGACTGAAAATGTTCAAGGCATTACAACTGCTAGTAATCAGTGTTATAACTGTCTTCATAGAGTTACCACCGTTAGAAGAAAACTGAAGAGAAGACATGTAGTTACAACTGCTTGTAAAGAAGTAAAACTATTAGTTGTATTTATAACAGTTAACACTGATTGTGTATTTTGTACTTGGTCAAATATCATGAATGAAACAGTTACCACTGATTGTTACACAGTTTTAACTGTTAGCTTTATATTGGTAATTACAACTGTTTATGATTTTATGATAAGTATGAGTCGGTTAAACAATTAGAGTTTTATATGGAATGAGATTGTTTCCATAATAGTTGGCGATTGTATAGGACTCTATGTATTATAAATAGAGATCCTTTAGACCTAGATTAGGTTAACGAATTTGCGTAGCTTCAAGGTTTCTGTAACCCTAATACATAAAGTGTATTCATCTTATATCATTAATAAGATTGGAACTTTGGTTATTATTCGTGTTCTTCAAGTTATTAAATATATTCTTGATCTTCTTAATATTGTTGAGTGTTATTCCGCAACTGCTTAACAGTAATTCAAAGCTTGTTATTGTTATTGATTATTGAGATAAAATGGGACTACACAATTGGTATCAGAGCTTGTTTAGCTTTGAATACAGGAAGATCTGGGATTACTGTTTGATTGATATTTAAGGTTTAGTTTAATATTAAGTTTTGATTTTCAATGGCTACTGAAAGTAATGATGGAATTCAGGTCACTAAGGTACCCATGCTTAGACCTGATGAGTTTGATATGTGGAAGGTTAGGATCAAACAATACATGCTTCTCACAGATTATCAAATGTGAGAAGTGGTAGTGAATGGTCCTAACTACCCTGTTGATGGTGATGGTGTTAAACAGGAAAGACCACCACCAACTACCGATGCGGAAAGAAAAGTCAGGTCTACAAAATACAAGGCTCTTAGTACACTTTTGCTTTCTATTCCTAATGAGTATCAAAAGAGGTTTGAAAACTGTAAAATTGCTAAGGTACTAATGGAAGCAATTGTGAAAATGTTTGGTGGTAATGAGAACACCAAGAAGAATAAAAGATCTCTGCTTAAACAGTAATTTGAGAACTTTAATTATGTTAAGACAGAAACTCAAAATCAAACTTTTGATATATTCTCAAAGCTGGTTGGAGATCTGGAAAATCATACAGTTAAGATTGACAAGGATGATCTTAACAGGAAGTTTTTAATATCATTGGGAGAAGAATGGACAATCTACACAGTTGGATTGAGACAAAGTGCAGATATGGAGATAAAAGAGTTAGAAGACATCTACAATGATCTTAGGAACTTCGAGCCACAAGTAGAAAGCAAGAAATAGTCATCTAGTTATACTAATAATGCTGCTTTTATGTCTGTGGGTGGATCCAAGGGTAAATCAATTCAAGGATCTACTTATGCTACAGGAGGAACTAGTTCAAGTACAACTCAAAATAGATCTGATGATGAGATGTTAAAATCTTTCTTTGCTAGTAATGTGAACTATTCACTTACTACTGAAGATTTGGAGCAGATTGAAGGAGATGATCTTGAAGAGATGGATATCAAGTGGCAAATTGCATTGATTACTCAGAGGGCAAAAAGATTTATGCAGAGAACTGGAAGAAACAATTTTGCCTTTAAGAGGAATGATGCGAATTGGTTTGATAAAAGCAAAGTAGAGTGCTTTAATTATCACAAGATGGGGCACTTTGCAAGAGAGTGCAGAAGTCCAAGGCAGGAACAAAATGGACAGAGATCTGGAGGCTTTAATGGGAATTAGAAAAGGAATGTGCCAATTCAGGGTGATACATCTAATGCATTGGTATCTCAAGATGGACTTGGATTTGATTGGAGTGATCAGGAAGAGCACGAGGTTCGGAATCACTCATTGATGGCTATTGCTGAATCTGATAAACCATCAGATGTTCCTTATGAGGTACAAGTCAAATT
Source organism: Helichrysum umbraculigerum (assembly GCA_949592205.1). Classification (NCBI taxonomy): domain Eukaryota; kingdom Viridiplantae; phylum Streptophyta; class Magnoliopsida; order Asterales; family Asteraceae; genus Helichrysum; species Helichrysum umbraculigerum. Next base: position 324,339,327 of record CATIUR010000001.1, on the reverse strand, counting down.
ATGTTCATCTGTTTGTAAATAAAGTGTTAAACATTACAGGGATCATAACTTTAAAGTTTGTGAACTAAAACAATGGAATATTAGGAGCAAACATACAACAGTAGCTATAGAGAATCTTGAAAAACAGATAAAAGCATATGAGGTCAATGAAACACAGTTTAAATTTGACATTCAATATGCTAACTGGGAAAGAGATAATCTTAAAGCTAAAATAGAAGCATTAACTAAGAAACTTACTGAAGTCACATGTGAAAGAGATAGCATTATACTTAAAGTAGGTGACTTAGAAAATGCTTCTAAGAGTGTGCAGAAGCTTATCAATTCACAGATTCATGATACGCTTAAGACTGGATTAGGGTATAATAATGTACCTCCACCCTATAACAACAACTACTTTCCTCCCAAGACTGATATTGATATCAATTCACTTAAGGAAGGAATGAATGATGATGTTAAGAGGGCTGATCCAATCAAAAGTTTAGAAGAAGATGTGAATTTTGATAGAGTTGAGGTTAGTGATTGGAATGAGGAAGATGATCAGAGTGATAGTACATCTGAGTCTGAAAAGAGTGTAAAATCTAAATCATCTAAGTCTAAGTCATCATGTGAGGATGAGAAAAGTGTAATTACAGGTCTAGTTTCTGAGTTTAATACTGATAAACTAGAAGAGGGTCAGAAACTGTTTAGGGAAAAGGCTAAATTGGCCTTAGAAAATGTGGGCTTAAATACTAACAAATCTAAAAATGGGTTAGGATATGTTAGTAAAGCAGTTAAATCAGTTCATAAATCTGTAAATGCTCAATCTGTAGTGAATAACTATGATAATTGCAACTGTAAAGCAAGTACTTCTATTTCACAAAACTTTAAAAAACAGAAACCCAGAGGTAATCAAAGAAACTGGAATCAAATGATTACACAAAAACTGGGAAACAATTTTAGAGTGGTGAAGAAGAAAGCTTGCTTTATATGTGGTAAAAACAATCATATCCAATATGACTGTTATCATAATCCCAAGAATAATCAAAGGATTAGAAAACAATCATTGACATCAGCAAATAAACAAGGTTTTCAATAAAAAATTAATCATATTGCTACTGTCAAGAAGATGAATGTTAAGGCTAATAAGTTAAACACTGCTGAAGCTAAATCTACTAAAGCAGTACTTACTGATAAGTTAGCCAATAGCAAAAAGACTAAAACAGTGGTAACTAGAAACACTAGCAGTGTTAATCCTTTTAACACCGTTAGACAAAAGGGAACAACAGTTAACACCATTAGACAAAATACCACTGTTAAGTCTAATATCAGTTGGATTTGGACTCCAGTTAAATCTAATAAATTTTCATGTCCAAGTACCAACAATGCATCACAATCAATAATCGTTAAGAAAATTGATTATGTGAATGCACATGGGAAACCCAAAGCCAAATTGGTTTGGGTTCCCAAGAGAAATTAACTTTTCTCTTTTTATATGAATGTGCAGAACAAACCGAGGAGCTTATGGCATGTAGATAGTGGTTGTTCAAGGCACATGACTGGAGACAAAGGAAAGCTACAAGACTTCAAGTCATTTGATGGTGGATATGTAGCATTTGGAAGTAATCCAAGAGGAGGAAAGATCACAGGGAAAGTGATTTGACGCAAAAAGTCACGTTTTTGTACACCATTTCAAGCCTATTTTGGCTCAAACATTTGAATAAACATCGAATAATCAATGTTTTATACTAAAAATGTAAAATGAGCCAAAGCTTAGACTTCCTTTCAAAAAATCACCTTAAATGCTCAAATAACGAACAAACCAGAGCTAAAACGATTCACTTATGGTTCTGACGTATAATTAAGCAAAACTGGCCTAATTTATGTCATATTGATCTTCAGGAAAATACAAAACTATGGGCGTAAGAATCGTTCAAATCTGACAAGAAACGAAGAAGTTAGAGCCAAACGAAGATCACAAGAACTACGACCAGTGCACAAGACTTACGATCCAGCACACAAGACCAAGACCCAGGGTACACCACCCCCTTAGGGGCCGTATACCACCCTTAGAGGGCCGTATACCCCCTACTGGGGCCGTATACCCCCCTAAGGGGTGGTATACCCCCCTTTTGGGTGGTATACTGTAACATCCTCTCTTCTGGTCCGGTAATTTCTAATTTTAAATTGATGTATTTAATTGTATTAGAAATTATTTGATAAATATGTTTAAATTGCAAAACTTAGTTAAATAAGCCTCATGACTTATTGTGCTTAGTAAATTATTGATTGTTTTGATTTACTATAGTTGACGGTGCAATAAAAGAAGTTTCTCGCAAATGGTTTTTAGGTTCCAGGCTATAGATTGAAAGGGGATTAGTTTTAAGTGGATACGGGTCGGTGTTAAAAAGTGACCGACTTATAAACTTTCCCAAATAGGAAAGTGGCATCATTTCCTCTTTTAGAAACTAAGAACTATAACCTAAAGCTCTAAAAACTTAGAACCTACAAACCAGAAATCTTGGAATCAAAATTCAATCTGTGATCTTGAGCTGATTGTGAGCTTGTGATAGCATAAACATCATCATCATCACTTTGAAATTCTCAATTTGGTAAGTGTTTGAATATTTGAATTGAGTTTTGAGTGTGATCATGCAAATTATTGAAGTATATGTGAATTGAAGCTTGAATGATGCTTTGGTATGCATATATGGTAGTATTTGAGTGAATTGTAACTTCAAAACTGAGAATCAAGTGATTATAATGTTGGTTTAAGAAAATGGGTTGAGCTGTGTGTTTGCAGGTCTGCACCTGAGCTGAAACGCGTAGGAACGCGATCCTGACCCTTTGCCTGGATCGCGTTGCTATATGAAAAATGGTTACAGAACATTTTCTTCTTGGGAACGCGATCCAGCTCATGTTACCCGGATCGCGTTACCATGTGAAATTTCGTCACAGAACTTTTTTAACTGACGAACGCGATCCCACCACCCTTTGCCGGATCGCGTTTGCATGAATAAATTTGATGAGTTTTGCAAAATTTGAAAATGCATAAGTGTTTGGAAGATGGTGTTTTTAGTGGCACTTCTTATGTCATATTCCTTTAGTGGCATTTAGGTGGTACTTTAGTGGCACTTATCCATTGAAAATATATGTTATAATGTGGATAATTCTAATGAGTTATGAGACTTAGTAAAGAAGTTTAACGTCGACTGAGTATTGTATATAATATTCCTTTAGTGGCACTTTATTGATGTTTTAGTGGCACTTTTGTAGAAAGATATTATTGTTACTTATGTTTGGAATTGATTAATAATGTGATTACTTATGTAATGTGTTTAATTACATAAGTACCATTAGTTGAAAACAAATTACTAACTTATGATTGATTTTATGTTCTCAGATAATCCAAGGGCTCAGCGAGATAAGACTGCTGAGTAAGTAACTGAGACGAATCAGGTGAGTGGATTTGAGACTCACAGTTTGATTTGGTTGTGTCAGTTTGATTTCAATCAGTAATTATAGGATTACTATTGACAGAATGTTAACTTGGAAATGATATGCCATTTGATTGGTGGTTTGATTAGCCTGTGAGCTTGATTGATGAATACAGAGGTCAACTAGATTGTCGGTTGGACTTGATTGCTAATGTTGGTCAACACAGGGTTGCGTACATGTGTTGATAGAGATTAGCATTTAGTTAGCGGTTAATCACTGTTTTGGCCTACAGTTGATTTAAGTGTTCTGATGGGGCCACCCGGAACAGGGTCCTTAGGAACCACCGTTCCTCTTGACGATATTTGTTGCATTATTGATTGTGAACAGATTGCTAGCTAAATTGAATTGTAGTTGATTATTCATTCATTTAGCTTCGTGCTAATCCCTCAATTTACTTCCTGCAGGTTATGTTTAATTATGTGGGTAGCCACGAAGGGACGTTTTGATGCTGGGAATGTTTGAAACTTGCAACTCTGATCCAGTTTGTAATAAATAATGTTTTATAGTATATAATGCCCCAGGTTTGTAAACATGTTAACTATGTTTGTTTAGTAGTTAAACATATTGTATAAAGGGTTGCGAAAATTTCTAGCAGGTTTTAATAGAATATGTATTTCAAGTAGTCGCTTCCGCCAAACTTAATATTATATTGTTGTATTAAATGAGGGGCGTTATATATACCCCCTTTTTGGTGCCGGATACGCCCTATTTGCTGTCGGATACGCCCAATTTGCTACCGAATACACCCCTTTTGGTATCGAATACGCCCCTTTTGGTGTCAAATTTCATAGCTAACGGGTGTATTTCAGTGTTAAATTGGGAGCGAGGGTGCTGAGTGTAAATTTGTAACTTGAAGCCTATAAATAGAGGCTTAACCTCCTCATTTTCAACACACCTTCACATTTCATTTTCTCATTTCTTTCTCTCTCACACACACTTTGTCTCTCTAGAATAGTAGTAGTAGTAGTAGTTTGCTAGTAGGAGTAGAGTAGCAAGCTTACGAGCTTCGTACGGAGTCGCTCCGAGACTGCGGTTGCGCAGATTTGTTTTAACGCCTATCAGGTTTTATTATATTATCCTTTCTTGTTATTTTTAAATATGTTGTGCTATTGTCATGATTATTTAAGAATGCATGCTATGATAATTGCTATGTTAGGCTAGACAAATCTGTGTTTGCTATGATAGACGTTATGCTAGGGTAGTTATGCTTTAAACCATGCTGTTACTCTGCTCGCATGTAATTAGGATATGTTTGAATTTATGAAATGATTCTCAAATGTGTTATTTATCCAACTTATTCTGTGGTTTGAAACCTGTTGATAATGAAACGCCCCTATTTCCATAGATTTTTTTTTTTTTTTTATAGAAAAATTGCATATTTCAAATTTATAAATTCATAATGCTTAGGAATATCATTCCATCACATTTGGTCCCATCTAAATACTAAAGTTACATGTTTACAAATTCGACTCCATACAATGATGACACCTTATATCAAAATCATAATAGTTTGGGCGATTTATACAATGGTAATACAAAACGATAATTCAATAGAATAAGAAACTTGTCTAATAACATTACAAGTTTCAATCCACGCTACCTTCTCAAATCATTTCCTTCAATTAGTTCGATTGAACCAAGTACCTACAACATAAATCCACTGATACAAGTAAGCATATAGCTTAGTGAGTATACAAGCAACTAAATAAATAATTCACAAATAAGATACAATTTATCAATAACTACTTATTTCTTTTAAATAGAAACTATTGAATAACAATAAATATTCTACAATATTTCGTATGGATCCATGATCCAATAGATACAAGTAAGCATGGCACCAATCCCATATGGATACCAAGCTTAATAGATACCAGGTAGTGCCAAGCACTTATTTCGTGATATTCATCTATTTCATAATAAGCAATCTCTACAATACTAAATCCATATATTCCACATAATTCCCCTAATCATCTTAATTCACATAATTCTCCTAATACACATAATTCTCCTAATTCACATAATCCTACAATTTCACATAATCCACATAATTCAATAATCCACATAATACTATACTATTTCCAAGTAACTCAATTACTAACAACAATCAACAACTATGGTCAACAACCAATATTTCTTAAGATACGCAACATGATACAATATAGAAACACACATAAGATACAATTATAAGAAACAAATAATAAGAACAACTAGAAAATAGACAAACAATATTCCAAACGAATGTATGAACCTCTTGCTCGTAAGCAATCCGGAACATACAATCATTATTCAAATAGTCCTCGTATCACTCACCTTTGCCATTTAAGCAATTACGTGACGAATTTCTTGAATAGCAACTCCATCATTCTTGATCACCTAGCATATAACCTATGAATACAATAACACATTTAACAATTATACTTCAACATAATCAATACATTAACATTATCAATCCATCACCCTTTTTGGATTGATCATGTTACTTCTAATCCTTTATTTCATAATTCTCTTTATTTCTTTATTTGAATAACTACCTTAGATGATTATTTCATATTTATAACTTAAGATCCATTCTTAATTCATTGAATTCATTATTTTATTACTTAATCATATTTATAACTTGATCACCTATATTTCATTTTGGTCATCACTAATGATCACCATAATCCTTTTATCTACTTTATAATAAATCTCATAATCATAATTCATCCAATTACATAATTCTTTGAGTTAATACTTCAATTCTTGTAATCCTACTTCAAAAACCTTTAATCATATTCCAACAACATTTTAATCCACCAATTTAAGATGTATTAACATCAATTCATCATTCTAAATACATAACCCACTTGATTACTAACCTTATATTTCAATAATCCATTATTTCATCAAAATCCATCAAAACCCCAAGAACACAATTCTGTATTCTTGATTTTTAATTCGTTCTAGTGCTAATTCAATCACTAATAAGCTTTACTAAGTCCAATTCAACATATTTCAAACTTAATTTCGTATTAAAATCCATTAATTCTTCATATAATTCGAAATCCCTATGAACCCAAATTTTAGAATTCAAATAAAACAAGAATCATGATTACCTTTGGTTGTGGATGATAAATCCTTGTTGAATTCAAGTTCCTAGCTTCGATTTCAGGTTTAAAAATCGATTTCTTTGTTTAGGGTTTGATGTTCCTGAGTTTTGAAGCTTCTGGGTGTTTTTGGGAGTTGATACATATGATACGTATATGTGTAGGTAATAACAGATAAATATGTAGTAATTTTATTCCCGTGATTATCATTGTCTGGAACTTTAAAACCGACTCACAATTATCGATTTCACATAAACCCCTCAACTTATCATACTTAACATGTTCAGTCCCTCCAAGACTTAATTCTTCGTAACTCAAGTCCTATGGACACAAAATACCTTTCAAAGTTAGTCCTTCTAACTTAACAATTAAATCGTATAATTTAAAACTTTAGGGATACGAAATTTGGGATGTTACAAGTCTCCCCCACTTATTTCATTCGTGTCCTCACGAATGTCACCTGTATAGATTCGTATTAATACTTTCTCTACTAGTGCGGAAGCGTTTATGATACATTACATAATACTAAATTCACAACATGAATGTACACCACTCATGTATCCACTAAATCTCTTTGATTCATTTCTCATTTTAGTTCCAGACAACTAAATATATGTATTACATTAATCTTAATAGTTTACCCACTATTCATTTCGTACAACTGTATCCATCACAATGGGCAATAATACTAATTATTTCATCATAACTAATATACATAACATATGTCACTCAATTGAGTAACTTATAATATAGATACGTGTTTTCAATTCTTTCCACATTCACATTTCTATGAATGTGCATACTTCTATTTTTATCCACGCACATATACTGTGCAGATACCCTACTGACCACTTATCCGGTCATTTGTTATTATTAGTTATACATATATTTTGAAACACATAGTCACTTGATATAAGTGAAATACATATCTATTTAATTCTGTATAATGATCACATTAGTGGTTATAAAAACCACAATACATATTTCAAAAATGATAAATTTAATTCAAATCATATTGTAACACCCCCAAATTCACTGTTTTGCGGAAGCATAGATTTGGGGTGCTACTAATCAAATATCACAGCACAAAGATAAAGTAAACGACATCTATATGCAACGTTTGTAAATTGGTTACATTCCCATAGATATAATGTTTGAAAACTTAATGTTTTCGTATACAAAAATGTAATTTCCTAGAGCCCACGCGTAAAGCGGGAGATTCTATTACATAATTAAATATACAAAAGATAATGCTAAGAATCTCCGTTAATGCAGTTGTGTTGAAATCATGCGACTCTAGCTAAAGTCCTGGAGTAATCCTACTCCATCCGGGTACCTGAGAAAACATGCTAAAAGAGGTCAACACGAATGTTGGTGAATCTCACAGGTTTGTAAGTAATATCGGTTTTGAAACACAAGATTTCCATCAGTAGTGCCCGTAGGCGTAAAATCAGTATTTGCAATCCAGCAAATGTAAAACCAGTATTTGCAATCCAGCAAATGTAAGTAAGTAAGTTATACCGTTGCCATGAGGCTCATAATCGAAGCTTAACCCGTAAGTAATAATTTGCTCCCGTGACATGCTCGTAACTGAGCAAGCATACGTAACGAATAATAGTCACCTGTTTATACAGAACGGTTCGTGGTAGCGCTACTACCCCGGGCGGGGAGGGTCATTTCCCTAATTGATCCATTAACTAGTGTTCGCGTTTAAGTCCATAACTAACGATATATGATGGAGAGACTTCTGTAAATAGTAAACAACTCATGCAATTCTGTTTGGTATAGTAAACAGTTTTAGTACTTGTGTTCAAGGAAAAGTAGTAGCATGTTTCTCCCCCAATAAGATAAAACAGTAAAAGTGGGGCCGTAAGACTCACCTGAGTCTTGTAGTAATCAGTTGCAAATAGCAAGTAGTAAGTAAAGCAAGTAGGTTCTCCGAACCCGTAACCTTCAAATGCCTAATCATATGAGGTTATGTAAGTATGTGTCTCACGAGACGTTTCGTTTAGTAGTACACAACTAGCATATCCAATGTTTGTCCGTATGTTTGTTTGTTGGAAAACATGTTTGGCCCGTTGGTGATCGTTTATTTGAAGTGTTATGCTTGAAAAACATGTTTCAATGTCCCGTAGGTGTTATATTGTATAATCTTTTGAAGTCCCAAATGTTTAACACTAGACTTGGAATTTAATTATAAAACTGCTGTGTTTTGCGACACAAAATGCGACACAAGGTTTGTCATGCGACACAAGGGTTGTGTCGCATGAAGGATGCGACACAAGAGCTCTGCGACACAGTGGTTGTGTCGCAAAAGCTCGCGATGCTAAATCAATAGCGACATAAGGGTTGTGTCGTATAACAATACGACATAATATTCGACATAGTGTGCGACACAATATTGTGTCGCAAGGGTTACGACACTAATGGTAAAATACGACACAAGGTGCGACATAATAGGTTTTATGCGACACAACATGCGACACAAGCGTTGTGTCGCAAAGATGAACACCAGCCCAGAAACTTTCGGGTTAAAAGATTTTCCCACCAAAAACGCAAATTTAACGTATTTTTGAGCTGTAAAATCGTGTTTTCTTCATGGTTTAGGTTATATCTATATTGTGTACACATCAAAACATCAAAACATTACACCAAATTGGATAGATCTAAGTTTTTAGAAATTTCTTACTTTTGCAAATCGAGCTAGATCGAGGATGAAATGATGAAAACGGTCTTGATATCCTTGCTCCACTTGTGATGGTGATTCCGAATATGTAAATTTCGTGGGTCGATTTGTAGGTCCGAAATTTGGTGAAGATTTTTAGTGAGAGTGTTTATGTGTGTGTGTGTTTTGGAGATAATGAAAATGAAAGAGGGATTTGGGGTGGGGGTTGGGTTGGTGGCTGATCCAAAAGGGAGGAGGGGAAAATACTCCCCAAAACACAGTGTTTACTCTGTGTCCTAATCGTTTAATCACTCGTTTTTAATATTTAACCAAACAGTTATATTTTTAAAATGTAACTGGAGTATTTAAATAAAATACCTTGAAATTAATAATAAAAACATTTGTCGAAATATTTAAATTATTAATTTGCGTTTAATACGTTTATGCTGAATTATTTTAAATGTCGTCGCGGCAATATAAATACTGTTCGTTCAATTGTGTATTTTATATAACTAAAATACGTTCTCGTTATTTAAGTAAATTTTTCCGTCACCAACGTCCAAGTAAACTGTGTCGGACTCCGTCCGGTTAATTTGTACGATTTATCCAAATCGCGTTAGTACACACATATATATACAAATCACCTTATATATATATATACAAATGGAGTCTGTAATTAGTCCTATTACATACTAATTACAACTAGTTACAAACAATTAGGCATAACTAATTATCCTAATTATGCAGGTGTTACATTCTCCCCTTGTTAAAGAAATTTCGTCCCGAAATTAGCTCGAGTGTACGGACGGTGCGTTGTCTGGGAAGAGATGTGGGTATTTCTGTCGCATTTGGTCTTCCCGTTCCCAGGTGAACTCAGGGCCACGCCTAGAATTCCACCTGACTTTTACGATGGGAATACGACTCTGTTTCAATCGCTTGACCTCGCGGTCCATGATTTCCATAGGTTCCTCGACAAAATGAAGTTTATCATCGATTTGAATTTCGTCGAGCGGTATAATAAGTGTCTCGTCAGACAGACATTTCTTCAAGTTAGAAATGTGGAATGTGTTGTGAACGCTGCTAAGCTCAGCAGGAAGTTGCAGGCTGTATGCCACTGGACCAATCCTTTCAAGGATTTCGAATGGTCCGATGTATCTAGGGTTTAGTTTGCTTCATTTTCCGAATCGAATGACACCCTTCCACGGTGCCACTTTGAGAAGTACCTTGTCCCGTTACCTGAAACTCAAGGTGTTTGCGTCTCACGTCAGCATAGCTTTTCTGACGATCACGTGCGGCTTTCAGCCGGTTTTGAATACCAATGATTTTCTCAGTAGTTTCGTGAATGATTTCTGGACCCGTGAGTTGGGAATCTCCTAACTCAGTCCAACAGATAGGTGATCGGCACTTACGTCCGTAGAGTGCCTCGAAGGGTGCAGCCTTAATGCTGGTATGGTAACTGTTGTTGTACGAGAACTCGCACAATGGTAAATGATTTTCCCAAGAAGTACCGAAGTCAACTATGCAGGCTCGTAGCATATCCTCCAGTGTTTGAATAGTTCGCTCGCTTTGGCCATCGGTTTGCGGGTGGTAAGCAGTACTCATATCCAGACGAGTACTAAGAGATTTCTGTAGTGATTGCCAAAAGTTAGAAGTAAAACGGCTGTCCCTATCCGAGATGATCGAGATAGGTACACCGTGTCGCGAGATGATTTCTTTGACGTAGATGCGAGTCAGACGCTCCATCTTATCGGTTTCCTTGATGGCCAGGAAATGAGCAGATTTCGTGAGACGGTCCACGATCACCCAAATGGTATCGCAACCACTCGAAGTTTTTGGTAGTTTGTTTATGAAGTCCATGGTAATCTGTTCCCATTTCCATTGAGGAATTTCAGAATGTTGGAGCAATCCCGAGGGTCTTTGGTGTTCGGCCTTGACTTTGGAACAGGTTAGGCATTTACTGACGTACTTGGCGATGTCAGCTTTCATGTTAGGCCACCAATATAACCCTTTGACGTCGTGATACATCTTGTCAGAGCCAGGATGTATAGAGTATCGAGATTTGTGAGCTTCGGCCATCACCAAATCTCGCAAGTTTCCGAATTTGGGTAACCACACCCGGTTAGAGAAGTATCGAGTCCCATCAGGTTTGATTTCGAATTGTTTATCCAAGCCTCGTAAGGCTTCATTTTTCAGGTTTTCATCGCTGAGTGCTTCGAGCTGAGTGGTAAGGATTTGAGCAGGGAGTTCGTTACGAATTGTCATGGAAAGTGCTCGGACTCGAAGGGGTTTCACTCGTTCTTTTCAGCTTAAGGCATCGGCAACTACGTTAGCCTTGCCCGGATGGTATTTGATCTCGCAGTCGTAGTCACTAAGTAACTCAACCCAATGACGTTGCCTCATGTTTAGATCCTTCTGATCGAATATGTGTTGGAGACTTTTGTGATCGGTAAAGATAGTGCTTTTCGTACCGTAGAGATAATGTCTCCAGATTTTCAATGCGAAGACCACGGCACCTAACTCGAGGTCGTGGGTCGTATAATTTTTCTCGTGGATTTTTAGTTGTCGTGAGGCATAGGCAATGACTTTTTCCCGTTGCATTAACACGCAACCAAGTCCTTGGTGTGAGGCGTCGCAATAAACTACGAAATCGTCGGTGCCCTCGGGTAAGGACAAGATTGGTGCACTGCAAAGTTTGTGTTTCAATAGCTGGAAAGCTGACTCCTGTTTATCAGTCCAATCGAACTTCTTATCTTTCTGAGTCAGTACTGTTAAGGGAACAGCTATTCTTGAAAAGTTTTCAATGAATCGACAGTAATAACCAGCAAGACCTAAGAATTGTCTCACTTCGGTTGGAGTGGTCGGTGACTCCCAGCCCTTGATTGCTTCAATCTTGGCAGGATCAACATGAATTTCTTGGCTGTCAATCACGTGTCCGAGGAATTGAACGGTTCGAATCCAGAACTCACACTTAGAGAATTTGGCATATAAGTCTTCGTGTCTAAGGAGTCCTAGAATGGTTTTCAGATGTTGAGCATGTTCCTGCTCATTGCGAGAGTAAATCAGGATGTCATCGATAAACACAATGACGAATTTGTCAAGATACGGTTTGCACACCCGATTCATAAGGTCCATGAATACAGCCGGTGCGTTGGTTAAGCCGAATGGCATCACTTGGAATTCGTAATGCCCGTAATGAGTTCGAAAAGCTGTCTTTGGGATATCATTTTCGCGGACTCGGAGTTGATGATAACCTGACCGTAGATCAATCTTTGAGTAAACACTTGATCCCTGGAGCTGGTCAAATAGGTCATTGATTCTAGGAAGCGGGTACCGATTCTTTATGGTTAGCTTATTCAGCTCTCGGTAATCGATACACATGCGGAACGATCCATCTTTCTTTTTCACGAATAAGACCGGAGCTCCCCAAGGCGAGGAACTTGGTCGAATGAATCCTCTGTCCAGGAGTTCCTGTAGTTGGTTAGACAACTCCTGCATTTCGGATGGTGCTAAACGGTAAGGGGCTCGTGCCACGGGTGCAGCTCCTGGCACAAGTTCGATTTAAAATTCAACTTGTCTAGTGGCGGAAGTCCGGGAAAGTCTTCAGGAAAGACTTCCGGGAACTCCCGCACGATTGGAATATCCTCAAGTCGCTTCTCCTCCGACTTCTTCTCCGTTACATGTGCGAGGATGGCTTGATACCCTTTTCGTAGATATTTTCTAGTTTTGAGGCAGGATACAATATTCAAATTCCGTCTGCCGGTCTCCCCTTGTAGGACTAAGGTTCCACCGGAGACAAGAGGTATGCGAACGAGTTTGTCATGACAGATGATTTCAGCTCGGTGCTTGGATAACCAATCCATACCGACAATAATATCGAAGCTGCCGATCTCGACAGGGATTAAATCAATGGAAAACATTTCGTTCGTAAGGTTAAGTGTATAGTTGCGTATGATGCTATCAGTCTCAATCAGGTTGCCGTTAGCTAATTCTACAATGTATTTAGCATCTAAGGCAGTGGGAGTTATATCAAGTAAAGGGCTAAATTTCTCAGAAATGAAGCTTCTATCGGCACCAGTATCAAATAATACCGAAGCAGTAAGGTCGTTGAGAAGGAACGTACCCGTCACGACATTCGGGTCTTGTCTGGCTTCCCCAGCCTTGATAACGAATGCCCTACCGCGAGCAGGGTTGTTGTTGTTTTTCAGCTTTGGGAAATCTTTCTTGAAATGCCCTGTATTTCCGCACCCAAAGCAGGCCTTTGGTGCATTAGTGTTGGGGGTAGGAATGTTGGTTCGGTAGTCCTTGGCTAAGTGCCCGAACCGTTTGCAGTTAGTGCAAGGGCAAGAACCGTCATGATGGCGATTGCATTTGGGACAGTAGGGTCTGTTCCCGCTGTACCCTTTCTTCTCCGAAGTCCCCGATGAATAAGCCTTAACAGACTCGGGCTTCTTGTTGGTGAGTTAGTTGGATGAGTTGGGGTTTCCTTCCCATTTGCGTTTGTTGTTTGCAGATGGGGTTGAAGTTGTGCCACGGCGGACAGAATTTGCCGTTAGCTCATGAGCCATACGAATGGCGCTTTGAATAGTACCCGGTTTGGATGAAGTCACCAGGTCTTGGAGTCTCTCGGGGAGTCCATCCACGTATTTCTCGATCCTCTTGTACTCAGGATCGACCATGGTTGGGCACAGAAGTGCCAGTTGGTGGAAACGGTTGGTGTATCCGGTAATGTCATCACCCTGCATCTTGTGGTTCCAGAATTCCAATTCCAGCTATTTCAATTCGTCCCTGGGGCAGTACTCGCCCCTCAACATCTCCTTTAACTCCTCCCATGGGAGTTTGTAAGCATTTGAGATACCCACAGTCTGGGCATAGGTGTTCCACCAGGTTAGTGCGGTGTCAGTAAAAGTACTAACGGAGAACTTAACCTTGTCTCCCTCCGCACAATTGCAGATAAGAAATACAGATTCGACTTTCTCGATCCAGCGTACCAGACCGATAGCTCCCTCAGTACCTGCAAAGTTCAGAGGTTTGCAGTTCTGGAAGTCTTTGTAAGAACAGGGTTTGGGTTGTGGTCCATTAGTAGCTGTATCTTCGCTACCAGGAGTCGATGTTCGGGTAGCTAGGGCTTGGGCCACACTACGGGCAATCAGACCCGCAATTTCAGCTTCACTGAGGGTGATCTGTCGTCGAGGAGGCATGATGCTGAACAAGAAGAGAACAAGGAAAGAGGAATAAGATATTTGCATGAAATTATGATATGTCACAAGTGTAAATGATGAGATACACGATAACAGTACGAAGTGACAATCACATTTCATTTAGATAAACAAGTTGAATACAAGGTACGGGTTTTCAAAAGATTACAGAGTAATAGTAGTACAAAAGTGCCGGGAATTGTTACATCCGGTTGAATTACATAGGCCCTAATAAAGTAGTTAGCTGGTTACAAGTTACAGACTGATCTAATCTTGATGCAGATTAATCTGTTCCATCAGCGCGATAAGGCGGTCCACGGTTTCTGCTAGTCTGTTGGTTTGCCTGGCGTTGTCTTCAACCAAGGCCAGTCGTTGTACTAGTGCTCGAGAGTGATCCTCAGTCTCCTGTGAACGCTGTTCACATTCCTCTAGTCGGTTTCTTACGAGTTCATCCGCACCTAATTCAGCGGTCATTGAATCCTTAATTATGCTTACAGAGAGGTTGGTATCCTCTTGTTCTCGCTGGAGTTGGGATATGTGATCAAATGCTTGGCGAAGCAGGTAGGTCATTCGGTGTTGTTCCCGTTCGAGATGTTCGAGCCTTTGCTCCTGACGGCGAAGTTGGGTAGCCAACACTGGCATCGTGAGATGTGCCGAGTTCTGAGAGTTATGAACAGAATAGGGGCTGGTTCGAGGTGACCTTGTGTTCCTCCTGGCTACTCGTGGGTTTCGTGACCCATGTGAGTGAGAGAGTGACGGATTAGGTGGTGTGTTTGCCATTCCTGTGGCAGAGTGTAAGTAAGACGTGGCTAATATATATAAGTATATAATATCCAGCCTAGTGTCTAGCACGTATCAAGTAATGGTCCGGTTCCCTCGTGGTCAGAGTCAACTAACGCATTCCTGTTCATCATAACCATTTCAGACCTCACATCATATTTCCTTAATTGTACATAGTTGATCAGGCTATGTTAAATTAAAGTCGTATGATGTAATCCCTGAACCAATCATGCCTAGTAAGGAAATACTGCCTAATGGTCATAGTCTAGGCCCACTAAATGCAACTTAGTTCACTATAACCTTAGGCTCTGATACCAATCTGTAACACCCCCAAATTCACTGTTTTGCGGAAGCATAGATTTGGGGTGCTACTAATCAAATATCACAGCACAAAGATAAAGTAAACGACATCTATATGCAACGTTTGTAAATTGGTTACATTCCCATAGATATAATGTTTGAAAACTTAATGTTTTCGTGTACAAAAATGTAATTTCCTAGAGTCCACGCGTAAAGCGGGAGATTCTATTACATAATCAAAATATACAAAAGATAATGCTAAGAATCTCCGTTAATGCAGTTGTGTTGAAATCATGCGACTCTAGCTAAAGTCCTGGAGTAATCCTACTCCATCCGGGTACCTGAGAAAACATGCTAAAAGAGGTCAACACGAATGTTGGTGAATCTCACAGGTTTGTAAGTAATATCGGTTTTGAAACACAAGATTTCCATCAGTAGTGCCCGTAGGCGTAAAATTAGTATTTGCAATCCAGCAAATGTAAAACCAGTATTTGCAATCCAGCAAATGTAAGTAAGTAAGTTATACCGTTGCCATGAGGCTCATAATCGAAGCTTAACCCGTAAGTAATAATTTGCTCCCGTGACATGCTCGTAACTGAGCAAGCATACGTAACGAATAATAGTCGCCCGTTTATACAGAACGGTTCGTGGTAGCGCTACTACCCCGGGCGGGGAGGGTCATTTCCCTAATGGATCCATTAACTAGTGTTCGCGCTTAAGTCCATAACTAACGATATATGATGGAGAGACTTCTGTAAATAGTAAACAACTCATGCAATTCCGTTTGGTATAGTAAACAGTTTTAGTACTTGTGTTCAAGGAAAAGTAGTAGCATGTTTCTCCCCCAATAAGATAAAACAGTAAAAGTGGGGCCGTAAGACTCACCTGAGTCTTGTAGTAATCAGTTGCAAATAGCAAGTAGTAAGTAAAGCAAGTAGGTTCTCCGAACCCGTAACCTTCAAATGCCTAATCATATGAGGTTATGTAAGTATGTGTCTCACGAGACGTTTCGTTTAGTTGTACACAACTAGTATATCCAATGTTTGTCCGTATGTTTGTTTGTTGGAAAACATGTTTGGCCCGTTGGTGATCGTTTGTTTGAAGTGTTATGCTTGAAAAACATGTTTCAATGTCCCGTAGGTGTTATATTGTATAATCGTTTGAAGTCCCAAATGTTTAACACTAGACTTGGAATTTAATTATAAAACTGCTGTGTTTTGCGACACAAAATGCGACACAAGGTTTGTCATGCGACACAAGGGTTGTGTCGCGTGAAGGATGCGACACAAGAGCTCTGCGACACAGTGGTTGTGTTGCAAAAGCTCACGATGCTAAATCAATAGCGACATAAGGGTTGTGTCGTATAACAATACGACATAATATGCGACATAGTGTGCGACACAATATTGTGTCGCAAGGGTTATGACACTAATGGTAAAATACGACACAAGGTGCGACATAACAGGTTTTATGCGACACAACATGCGACACAAGCGTTGTGTCGCAAAGATGAACACCAGCCCAGAAACTTTCGGGTTTCGAGATTTTCCGACGAAAAACGCAAATTTAACGTATTTTTGAGCTGTAAAATCGTGTTTTCTTCATGGTTTAGGTTATATCTATGTTGTGTACACATCAAAACATCAAAACATTACACCAAATTGGACAGATCTAAGTTTTTAGAAATTTCTTACTTTTGCAAATCGAGCTAGATCGAAGATGAAATGATGAAAACGGTCATGATATCCTTGCTCCACTTGTGATGGTGATTCCGAATATGTAAATTTCGTGGGTCGATTTGTAGGTCCGAAATTTGGTGAAGATTTTTAGTGAGAGTGTTTATGTGTGTGTGTGTTTTGGAGATAATGAAAATGAAAGAGGGATTTGGGGTGGGGGTTGGGTTGGTGGCTGATCCAAAAGGGAGGAGGGGAAAATACTCCCCAAAACACAGTGTTTACTCTATGTCCTAATCGTTTAATCACTCGTTTTTAATATTTAACCAAACAGTTATATTTTTAAAATGTAACTGGAGTATTTAAATAAAATACCTTGAAATTAATAATAAAAACATTTGTCGGAATATTTAAATTATTAATTTGCGTTTAATACGTTTATGCTGAATTATTTAAAATGTCGTCGCGGTAATATAAATACTGTTCGTTCAATTGTGTATTTTATATAGCTAAAATACGTTCTCGTTATTTAAGTAAATTTTTCCGTCACCAACGTCCAAGTAAACTGTGTCGGACTCCGTCCGGTTAATTTGTACGATTTATCCAAATCGCGTTAGTACACACATATATATACAAATCACCTTATATATATATATATATACAAATGGAGTCTGTAATTAGTCCTATTACATACTAATTACAACTAGTTACAAACAATTAGGCATAACTAATTATCCTAATTATGCAGGTGTTACACATATCTAGCCAATAAGCTAGTACTCACATATTGCCTTAATTACATAATCATTTAGCATTAATTCACACTAAGATAGATACTAGACACAACTCAGGTTAGCGCCAGCTACACTAACATGAGTACTAACAACAACATATTTCGTATTATCATACTAGCTATGTCAGCAAAGTATGATTATCAAGACCATCGTATTTCGTAATCAGTTTTAATACAGGATTAGTACTAACAGCAGCTAGCAACTGATCAATCATAAATTCATAACCATATTTCTATATTTTGTTATTTCATAAGTAAATTTTATTTCTGCTAACCTATTACATGTCACTTAATAAGATTCTCCCCCACTTAAGATTCATCATACTACTTTTAATATCAATATTCATAATAAGATAATAGTTTAGGGTAAATGCATGTTTTATTTCGACTAACATCTATTTCTTTTATAATAGGTACCACATTAAGACTATAGTCTAGTGGTTTACTATTTCTATATTCCATACTAAATTCACATCATATTGATACTATGTTCATTTATAAGGCATGGGCTTACATGCTTCTGCCTTTACTCGAAACAAATCAATACTACTCTTATACTTATTCTCTACAAATTATATCAAGCCTATCTGATATTTGGCAGCCTTAACAATTCCATGTGAATAGCATAATATAACTACGTTGGCCAGACGTCTTTAGATTATGTTATACACACTTCTTTCTTAGGCTACTTTATATCATCTAGTTTTAATATAATTTCCACAAAACACATAATTCAATGATTCACAACTAGCAAAACACTTGCTAGTACTTTAATCACATATATTCAATGTAACACCCCCAAATTTAATGTTTTGCGGAAGCGAGTTTTGAGTGTTACTAATCCGGTAATCACAGTATAAGTTACATAGTGAACGACTCTAAATGAGACGTTTGAAAATAGTTATACATTTCTGAAATTAAAGTGTTTACAAGTTGCGAGTTCGCATAAAAATAGTATTACATTTTACTAGTACTGAAGTAAATGCAATAAATGTCTTGAGTGTTGAAAACATGCAACTCGAGCTAGAATCGTGTAGGCCAATCCTACTACAGCAGTGTACCTGAGAATGCATACTAAAAGGTCAGCTGAAAAGCTGGTGAGTTCACAAGTAATTTGTAATAACAAGTAGTTCAAAAATATGTATTTCATTCAGAAATGTAAATCAAGTTTAACAGTTTAAATAGTAATGATTACCCCTCGAGGTAATTGTGAGAAATTTATGGTAAACAGGTGAACCTAATCAATAGGTTTTTAGTCAAGTAAAGGGAACCAATTCCCAGTGGGTGTGTTATCAGGTACGTTGTAACACCCCCAAATTCGTCGATTTTGTTTAGCGGAAGCATTTAGTTTAAGTACGGGGGTGCCACAATAGCAAAGTGCATGCATACATATCAGAGCTTATGATTACAACAGAACATAATATATTAAGATGCCAAAAGTATTAATTACAAAGTTTACGATTCATCGAATCGTATAAGTTAAAAGAAATAGGTTTACAAAAGTAGATTTCTGAAATATGACTAAAACGTCTCAGTTATACTAAAGAAATCCATGTGTTCCCAAAAGTTGGCATCCTATACTTCACGGGTCGCCTAATTCTCCATGTGTGTTGGCGATTCTTATATGTGCAGCTAATTCCCTGAAAAACATAGTAAAAGTCAACAACTAGGTTGAGTGAATTCACAGGTTTTAAGTTTACACAAGTTGAACCAAGTTTGTAGGCACAGTTGTTATCCAAATACGTTCACAAATAGTATTGCCATAATAGTCGAGAATAAGTTTAGCGGAAGTTTATCCAAATACACGTTTAGTGGGTTGTTCGCCCAAAGTACCGGTTAGTGGGTTGTTCTCCCAAAGTTTAGTTTAGTGGGTTTCTTGCCCAAAATAGATACGTGGGATGTTACCCAAAATGTCAGTTTAAAAACACGTGCTGGTCGTTCTCCAGCGTTTTACAAACAGTACCGGTCGTTCTCCGGCCAAATACGCACGGGTCGTTCTCCCGTTCAACAAAAACAGTTTACCGGTCGTTCTCCGGTCTAGTTACGCTCGGGTCGTTCTCCCGTCCAACAAACGCATGGGTCGTTCTCCCATCCAAGACGTACGGGTCGTTCTCCCGTCCCTTGGCCAGTCGTTCTCTGGCACTAAAATACGTAGCTGGTCGTTCTCCAGCGTTTACATAAAAGTACCGGACGTTCTCCGGTATACCAAATAAGTTTAAAGGTTTACAGTCGATTGCAAAACAATTTACCGGTCGTTCTCCGGTCTAGTTAAAACAGTTTGTCGAATAAGTTATCCCATTTGTTCAGTGTGTCAATATGAGAATGTTATTTCATAAATATCAGTTTGTTCAATAGTCTAATAGTTCAAAGTACTCTAATTGTTCGAGTAAACAAGTATGATTAAACAATCATATAAGTAAAAGCAGTTATGGCAATAAGTAAAACAGTTGACTATGTTTTCCACCCCTGTTCAAAAGCAATTAAATTAGTAAAAGTAGGGGCTGTGAACTCACCTGTTGAGTTAAGTAGTTGTGCGAGTGCTAGCAAACCTAAGCCCAAGTACAGTCCAGAATCTCCTAACGTCCTAAACGTACGAGCTTTAATAAGTATGTGGATGTCTAAACTAATCATCCATGCTAGTGTTTGTACAACCAAGTCATGTCCAAAGTATTTGTTAAACGTTTACGTTGTATTTCGTTGTTTGTGAAAATGTATACGACTTGTTGGTGATGTTTTGAAACAATAGTTCAAAAATGTTATTATCTCATTTGCTACAGTACTGCTACAGTAAAATTTGACTTTTCTACAGTAACTTTGACTTTTTAAAATGTGTTTTTAGGGTTTTGACTTGTGCGACGCAAGGTGCGACGTAAGGGTCTGCGTTGCATTCAGGTTTTGAGACGTCATGGGTTGCGTCGCATAGGCGACGTTCGCAATTTAATGCGACGGAACGGGTTGCGTCGCTATCTGCGACGTGGGGATGATTGTGCGACGCAAAGGCCTGCGTCGCAGTACTATTTTTGGGCCAAAAGCGACGTAGTCGCCTGTTCGACGAACCGCTTAAAAATCAACGAGTTTTGGGTCGATTTGGACGTTTTTGGTTGTATAAAACGCTAATACATGATAATCTAAGTATACTAAACATGAAATATTAACTAAAACTACAAAATCTAGGAATTGACGGGATTTGTCGGAAACTTACGAGTGTCGGTTTTGAAATCCGGAAAGATGGAAAGATAGATCGTAGTCTCGTGGTCGTTTTTCTCTATTTTGTTTGTTGATTCGGCGTCGTTTGATGGTAGTTTTCTTTGATTTTGTGAAGGTGGTGTGGTGGAGTTTGAAAGAGAGAGAGAGATGAAAAAGATGGTGATGGTGGAAATGAAAAGGAAATGGGGGAGGTGGATGGGGTTTTGTTCCCCATTTTCCGTCTCCGTGTTTGCGCTCCGTGTTTGTTTACCCGATTGTTAAATGTTACATTATTTTAACTAATACATTTTAAATTCCATATTTCATTATATTTTTATTAGAATCTTTTTATGAGACCATATTAATTTAGTATTAAAATTTTAAATTTTGTTTTTATTTTAATAATACAAGTTTGCGTTTTACGTTATAAAATGATATGTAAATATTATCGACATAATATTTAATTGTTCACGACGTTATTTAATAATTTCGTTTTATTAAATAATTTTTGTTCACCAACAGTCGTATATTTTTGTCGCGTTTGTTTTCAGATCGTTCAGTACGTAATTACAACTAATTACGAATACGTAATACTACGCGTATTATCTAGTTGGGCTTTGCTAGACTTACCTCTAAAAGTAGTTGTGAATTCACTCAAGTAGGGAATTAGCCTAATAATGCAAGTGATTAATGTTTATTATTGCGTTTAAATTTGCGGGGTGTTACATTCTCCCCATGTTAGAGAAATCTCGTCCCGAGATTTAAAAATCAAGTCGGATCGCCCGCGGCGTATGTTCTCCGAATAAGTCACGTCGTCAATAATAATACCAATTTGCATGGCGTTCAATTGTTGCCAGAAAATTTTTAATCAGTTTAAGTATGCTCGCGGCATAGTTCAATTAGTTGTTTGTTCGTTTCGTGGTTAAAGTTTTCCAAGCGTTATGTTCGAATCGGCATCCGAATAAAAGAAAATCGTAGCAACAGCTGTTAGGACGTACCGTGCTAGCCGAGGTCCGCAACCGTTTCCGGTGCACGGAGGATGTATGCGCGGCTTGGGGCCTAGCCTTTGTTAATGACGCGGTTGTTATCGTTTTGATTTTTGCGGTTGTTGTTCTGATTGTTGTTCCCGGTGTTGTTCTGGTTGTTGTTCAGTTTTGGACATTGGTTTCGAAAGTGTCCAGATTCACCGCACTCGTAGCACGCATTTGATCGAGGGAGAGGGGCTGTTTTACAGTTTTGGGCCAAATGACCCCAGTGTTTGCAATCTTGGCAGAAGGCGCAATTGCCAGCATGATGCATCCCGCACTTGTCGCATTTTGGTTTGTTGCCAAGATAGGTTTTGGGTCCAAGGTTGGTGATCGCGGCGAAGGCTCGGGTGTTTCCCGGGTTCCTGTTTTGTTGACCCTGACGGTCGTTACCCTCGCTGTTCCATTTGCGTTTGTGGGTTCCAGAGTCGCCCGCATCAGTACGGGTAAGTTCAGCTTTCCCTGTAGTAGCTTTCAGTGTTCCAATCAAGACTGCATCGTCGGTCAAGCTTTGAGCCAGATCAACTGCGCTCCTAAAAGTGGCGGGTTTGGAGGACATAACCATGCCTCGGATTTGTGGTGCCAAACCCCTGTTGTAACGCTCAATGCGTTTGCTCTCGGGGGTTACCATGTGAGGCACAAGACGTGCAAGCTCCTGGAATCTAGTTGTGTAACCGGAAATGTCAGCGCCGATCATTTGAATGTTCCAAAACTCGGTTTCAAGTTTCTGCATCTCGTTGGGAGGGCAAAATTCCTCCATCAGCATCTGTTTCAGAGTTCCCCAGGTCATAGAGTAAGCAGCTGGGCGTCCAATAATCTGGACCTGAGCGTTCCACCAGGTCAACGCTTTGTCAGCTAAGGTACATGTGGCGTACTTCACGATTTTGTCGGTGGCGTAGTCGCTGATATCAATCACCGATTCCATTTTCTCAATCCAGTGGACCAGGCCGATGGCCCCTTCGGTCCCGGTGAAGGTGCTGGGTTTACAAGACTGGAAGGTTTTGTAGGAACACCCCTGCTGGGTATTGTTGGGGTTTCGCTGTTGACTGGAGTGGCTCCGCTATTGTTGGTCAGGTTTTCACGATTTCGGCTGGCCTCGTATTGAGCGATGGCTTCAGCCACGCGGCGTTCGATTATTTGCTCGGTTGTTTCTGGAGGCGGAGGTGGAGGAGGAACATTTCGTTGACTGTTTCGAGTATTTCTTTTAGGCGGCATGATGACGTTCTGCAAGGAAAGAAATTGCAGAAGTCAATGCCAAAGAAGGTAAATGCGAAGAACAAAGTTCTAGTTATCAAGCGTTTGGAAAGATTGACAAGTTTTCTCCTTTACGTATCATACGACTATGAAACACTCATATGTACTTAGTATAATATAATCACGTTGGCCAGGCGTCATTATTTGATGCTAAATACATACTTCTTTTCATCAATCGTTTAACACGATCCAGTTCATATGAGGTCAAATGAGGGTGAGCAAATCGAATGTGATAAGATTCGAAAGATAGTTTTAAGCGTGTCGAGATGTCGTATCGATAGTTAAACGTATGCAAATGTGTGTATGCATGTGCGTTCTAGCCAAGGCTATAGTCTAGGTCTCTAGGTCTCTAAGTCACCTAAAGTTTCCTAGTTCGCTATAACCAATGGCTCTGATACCAATCTCTAACACCCCCAAATTCGTCGATTTTGTTTAGCGGAAGCATTTAGTTTAAGTACGGGGGTGCCACAATAGCAAAGTGCATGCATACGTATCAGAGCTTATGATTACAACAGAACATAATATATTAAGATGCCAAAAGTATTAATTACAAAGTTTACGATTCATCGAATCGTATAAGTTAAAAGAAATAGATTTACAAAAGTAGATTTCTGAAATATGACTAAAACGTCTCAGTTATACTAAAGAAATCCATGTGTTCCCAAAAGTTGGCATCCTATACTTCACGGGTCGCCTAATTCTCCATGTGTGTTGGCGATTCTTATATGTGCAGCTAATTCCCTGAAAAACATAGTAAAAGTCAACAACTAGGTTGAGTGAATTCACAGGTTTTAAGTTTACACAAGTTGAACCAAGTTTGTAGGCACAGTTGTTATCCAAATACGTTCACAAATAGTATTGCCATAATAGTCGAGAATAAGTTTAGCGGAAGTTTATCCAAATACACGTTTAGTGGGTTGTTCACCCAAAGTACCGGTTAGTGGGTTGTTCGCCCAAAGTTTAGTTTAGTGGGTTGCTCGCCCAAAATAGATACGTGGGATGTTACCCAAAATGTCAGTTTAAAAACACGTGCTGGTCGTTCTCCAGCGTTTTACAAACAGTACCGGTCGTTCTCCGGCCAATACGCACGGGTCGTTCTCCCGTTCAACAAAAACAGTTTACCGGTCTAGTTACGCACGGGTCGTTCTCCCATCCAACAAACGCATGGGTCGTTCTCCCATCCAAGACGCACGGGTCGTTCTCCCGTCCCTTGGCCAGTCGTTCTCTGGCACTAAAATACGTAGCTGGTCGTTCTCCAGCGTTTACATAAAAGTACCGGTCATTCTCCGGTATACCAAATAAGTTTAAAGGTTTACAGTCGATTGCAAAACAATTTACCGGTCGTTCTCCGGTCTAGTTAAAACAGTTTGTCGAATAAGTTATCCCATTCGTTCAGTGTGTCAATATGAGAATGTTATTTCATAAATATCAGTTTGTTCAATAGTCTAATAGTTCAAAGTACTCTAATTGTTCGAGTAAACAAGTATGATTAAACAATCATATAAGTAAAAGCAGTTATGGCAATAAGTAAAACAGTTGACTATGTTTTCCACCCCTGTTCAAAAGCAATTAAATTAGTAAAAGTAGGGGCTGTGAACTCACCTGTTGAGTTAAGTAGTTGTGCGAGTGCTAGCAAACCTAAGCCCAAGTACAGTCCAGAATCTCCTAACGTCCTAAACGTACGAGCTTTAATAAGTATGTGGATGTCTAAACTAATCATCCATGCTAGTGTTTATACAACCAAGTCATGTCCAAAGTATTTGTTAAACGTTTACGTTGTATTTCGTTGTTTGTGAAAATGTATACGACTTGTTGGTGATGTTTTGAAACAATAGTTCAAAAATGTTATTATCTCATTTGCTACAGTACTGCTACAGTAAAATTTGACTTTTCTACAGTAACTTTGACTTTTTAAAATGTGTTTTTAGGGTTCTGACTTGTGCGACGCAAGGTGCGACGTAAGGGTCTGCGTCGCATTAAGGTTTTGCGACGTCATGGGTTGCGTCGCATAGGTGACGTTCGCAATTTAATGCGACGGAACGGGTTGCGTCGCTATCTGCGACGTGGGGATGATTATGCGACGCAAAGGCCTGCGTCGCAGTACTATTTTTGGGCCAAAAGCGACGTAGTCGCCTGTTCGACGAACCGCTTAAAAATCAACGAGTTTTGGGTCGATTTGGACGTTTTTGGTTGTATAAAACGCTAATACATGATAATCTAAGCATACTAAACATGAAATATTAACTAAAACTACAAAATCTAGGAATTGACGGGATTTGTCGGAAACTTACGAGTGTCGGTTTTGAAATCCGGAAAGATGGAAAGATAGATCGTAGTCTCGTGGTCGTTTTTCTCTATTTTGTTTGTTGATTCGGCGTCGTTTGATGGTAGTTTTCTTTGATTTTGTGAAGGTGGTGTGGTGGAGTTTGAAAGAGAGAGAGAGATGAAAAAGATGGTGATGGTGGAAATGAAAAGGAAATGGGGGAGGTGGATGGGGTTTTGTACCCCATTTTCCGTCTCCGTGTTTGCGCTCCGTGTTTGTTTACCCGATTGTTAAATGTTACATTATTTTAACTAATACATTTTAAATTCCATATTTCATTATATTTTTATTAGAATCTTTTTATGAAACCATATTAATTTAGTATTAAAATTTTAAATTTTGTTTTTATTTTAATAATACAAGTTTGCGTTTTACGTTATAAAATGATATGTAAATATTATCGACATAATATTTAATTGTTCACGACGTTATTTAATAATTTCGTTTTATTAAATAATTTTTGTTCACCAACAGTCGTATATTTTTGTCGCGTTTGTTTTCAGATCGTTCAGTACGTAATTACAACTAATTACGAATACGTAATACTACGCGTATTATCTAGTTGGGCTTTGCTAGACTTACCTCTAAAAGTAGTTGTGAATTCACTCAAGTAGGGAATTAGCCTAATAATGCAAGTGATTAATGTTTATTATTGCGTTTAAATTTGCGGGGTGTTACATTCTCCCCATGTTAGAGAAATCTCGTCCCGAGATTTAAAAATCAAGTCGGATCGCCCGCGGCGTATGTTCTCCGAATAAGTCACGTCGTCAATAATAATACCAATTTGCGTGGCGTTCAATTGTTGCCAGAAAATTTTTAATCAGTTTAAGTATGCTCGCGGCATAGTTCAATTAGTTGTTTGTTCGTTTCGTGGTTAAAGTTTTCCAAGCGTTATGTTCGAATCGGCATCCGAATAAAAGAAAATCGTAGAAACAGCTGTTAGGACGTACCGTGCTAGCCGAGGTCCGCAACCGTTTCCGGTGCACGGAGGATGTATGCGCGGCTTGGGGCGTAGCCTTTGTTAACGACGCGGTTGTTATCGTTTTGATTGTTGCGGTTGTTGTTCTGATTGTTGTTCCCGGTGTTGTTCTGGTTGTTGTTCAGTTTTGGACATTGGTTTCGAAAGTGTCCAGATTCACCGCACTCGTAGCACGCATTTGATCGAGGGAGAGGGGCTGTTTTACAGTTTTGGGCCAAATGACCCCAGTGTTTGCAATCTTGGCAGAAGGCGCAATTGCCAGCATGATGCATCCCGCACTTGTCGCATTTTGGTTTGTTGCCAAGATAGGTTTTGGGTCCAGGGTTGGTGATCGCGGCGAAGGCTCGGGTGTTTCCCGGGTTCCTATTTTGTTGACCCCGACGGTCGTTACCCTCGCTGTTCCATTTGCGTTTGTGGGTTCCAGAGTCGCCCGCATCAGTACGGGTAAGTTCAGCTTTCCCTGTAGTAGCTTTCAGGGTTCCAATCAAGACTGCATCGTCGGTCAAGCTTTGAGCCAGATCAACTGCGCTCCTAAAAGTGGCGGGTTTGGAGGACATAACCATGCCTCGGATTTGTGGTGCCAAACCCCTGTTGTAACGCTCAATGCGTTTGCTCTCGGGGGTTACCATGTGAGGCACAAGACGTGCAAGCTCCTGGAATCTAGTTGTGTAACCGGAAATGTCAGCGCCGATCATTTGAATGTTCCAAAACTCGGTTTCAAGTTTCTGCATCTCGTTGGGAGGGCAAAATTCCTCCATCAGCATCTGTTTCAGAGTTCCCTAGGTCATAGAGTAAGCAGCTGGGCGTCCAATAATCTGGACCTGAGCGTTCCACCAGGTCAACGCTTTGTCAGCTAAGGTACATGTGGCGTACTTCACGATTTTGTCGGTGGCGCAGTCGCTGATATCAATCACCGATTCCATTTTCTCAATCCAGTGGACCAGGCCGATGGCCCCTTCGGTCCCGGTGAAGGTGCTGGGTTTACAAGACTGGAAGGTTTTGTAGGAACACCCCTGCTGGGTATTGGTTGGGGTTTCGCTGTTGACTGGAGTGGCTCCGCTATTGTTGGTCAGGTTTTCACGATTTCGGCTGGCCTCGTATTGAGCGATGGCTTCAGCCACGCGGCGTTCGATTATTTGCTCGGTTGTTTCTGGAGGCGGAGGTGGAGGAGGAACATTTCGTTGACTGTTTCGAGTATTTCTTTTA
The DNA here is from genome assembly GCA_949592205.1 of Helichrysum umbraculigerum. Classification (NCBI taxonomy): domain Eukaryota; kingdom Viridiplantae; phylum Streptophyta; class Magnoliopsida; order Asterales; family Asteraceae; genus Helichrysum; species Helichrysum umbraculigerum. Next base: position 324,311,385 of record CATIUR010000001.1, on the reverse strand, counting down.
GACGTTTTGCAAGGAAAGAAATTGCAGAAGTCAATGCCAAAGAAGGTAAATGCGAAGAACAAAGTTCTAGTTACCCCTCGAGGTAATTGTGAGAAATTTATGGTAAACAGGTGAACCTAATCAATAGGTTTTTAGTCAAGTAAAGGGAACCAATTCCCAGTGGGTGTGTTATCAGGTACGTTATTGCCACCTGGCAATATGTATACGGGTGTAGCGTAAGGTGACTAACTGTCGTGCTACTGGTCGAAAGAGGTCAAACGGGAAGTGTAACACCCCCAAATTTGATGATTTGCGGAAGCTTGATTTGGGTGTTACTAATCAATAACAAAACACAAAGATATATAGTAAATGACTCTATATGCGTCGTTTTAACAAAATATATTGATAATAGAAACGTTTACAACATTTAAGCTTTACATAGCTCGAATTTAAATCAGATGAGATTTCAGTACATAAGTACTTGTACAAAATATACTAATGCAAGAAAATCTCAATCTTCTGTATGCTGACTCGAGCTAAAATCCTGAAGCAGAAACATCCTACTGCTTGGTACCTGCGATATATGCTAAAAGGTCAGCTAAAAGCTGGTGAGCTCACAGGTTTGAAATCAGTTAATATAGTGTGAACCGCAAGATTTAAATAATGAATTGCATCCAGCAATTTAATAATGAATTGCATCCAGCAATTAAATGATTGTCATCGTGTATACAGCCATGAGCACATAGTTGAGCTTAACTCGAGGGCCGGGTCCCCTATAGAGAATTCCGGGCGAGGTGCCTCCACGAATGCCTAATCCACATTCGTCTTCCCAAATATTAGTACGTCCGTTTACCCGGTTAGTGCTTGCTAACCCGGACGAGGTGGGTCAATCCTATATGGTACCATATACTAATATTCACGCTACAACGTATTAACAACTATGCTGACGGAGGACTTTAAATGATTAGTTTCGAAAAACTCATGTAGTATATGAAATGTTTGTACTTGCGTTCACATGTAAAAGTTGAGCAATATATCACACCCCTGAGTAAAACAGTAAAAGAGGGGCTATGAGACTCACCTGAGTCGTTGAGTTTATGAAAATAAACTGAGAATGATTAGCCGAGAATCGAAGTCCAAAGACTTGTAACCTGAGGGTGTCCACGACACGCGATGGTTATAATATGCGAAGGTATCTAATAAGACTACCTTGTAGTTGTTCGTCCAACTATAATGTCCAAATTACATTTAGTTGATTTATTCGAATGTTTGAAAATATGTACGGCCCGTTGGTGACGGATTTGTAATAATAATCTCAACTATTATCATTTTGATTTCGTGTCGTTTTACTTGAAAAATGTGTTTTGATTGTGTTTTAGAAGCCGTTACGGAATCTAAGTACGGGGGTCCGGGGGCAGCGCCCCTGGTAGCGGGGTCCAAGGGGCGGCAGCCCCTGGCGGGGTCCAAGGGGCAGAGCCCCTGGCTGGGGTCGAGCTGCCAGGTCAGCTTGGAAAATTTTTATTTCTACTATATTGCTTTGACGAAAAACGCATCTGGGATCTGAATTTGGGTAAATCGAGTGATAAATTTCGAGTCTCGACACTTAGTAAAAATCTATGTTTTTGAGGTTCTGATTTGTGCGACGTTGGGTGCGACGTCGCAGGTAGGGTTGCGACGTTGAGCATGACATCGCTAAAGGCGACGTTTCGCAATTTAATGCGACGTAGGGTGCTGCGTCGCTAATGCGACGTTGGTTAAGTTGGCGACGTTAAGGTCTGCGTCGCTATGTGCGACATTCGCAAGTCAATGCGACGTAATAGGCTGCGTCGCTATATGCGACGTCGAGGATTCGTGCGACGTTGTGACTGACGTCGCACTATGCGACGTTACGAGGGGTTTTGCGACGTCGCAGCTAACGTCGCATAAATCTGGGTCCAAAAGCGACGTAGCGTTCTGTTGGCAGGAAAATGTGTCGAAAACGAGTTTTTCGGTTTCCGTTTGGTCCAAAACTTTTACCCAACCCATATTTGGACATTATAAGTTGATATAAACTACTAACAAGCAAAAACACTTGAAAACGGGAGATTTCGGGATTTGTCGGAAACTTACAAATTGTCGGATCAAAAATCCGAAAAGATAGGATGATAGATCGTGGTGTCGTGGTCGTTTTTCTCCAAAGCGATGCTATGATCCGAGTGCGTTTAGTATGTTTATTTGATGATTTTATGAGTATTTTGGAGGTGGTGATGGTTAGAGAAAAGAAAGAAAGAGAGTGTAAGAGAGAGAGAGTGATGAGAGAAATGAGAAAGAAATTGGTGGGGAATGGGAGGTTAACCTCCCATTTTTTCGCCCCGCGTTCCCGCTCCGTGCGGTGTTCGTTTACTCCGTCGTCTAAACGTTAAATAATTATTTTACATTTTAATTATAAGTTTTAAAATACAATTTATTACGCGATATTTTATTTATATATTTTACAAATAAATTTATATTTGAGTTATAAAATGTAAGTTTGTTTATTTAGTTTGCGCATTTTAATATTTTAATTTGTGTAAGTTTTGTTTGTACGATACGAATGAATACGAAATATTATCATAATAATATTTTTGACATAAGAGCGTTATTTAATAAAATTGGTCACCAACGTCCGTATTAAATTGAATCGAAATACATTCGATTTAAATTGCGTACGATTTAATCAAATCGCATTTTCGTATATATTCAACATTATATATATAATTCGATACATTAATTAGCCTAACACAGAACTAATTATATGTATTAACGTATGATTAGACACTATTTACTAGTCCTAAATTGGTGGGTGTTACATTCTCCCCCTGTTAGAAGAATTTCGTCCCGAAATTTAGCTCGAGGTCGTGTTCGAGGTAGAATCAGTGAAGAGTTGAGGATATTTGAGTCGCATCTGGTCTTCCCGTTCCCAGGTGAATTCCGGACCACGCCGCGAATTCCATCTGACCTTGACGATGGGAATACGACTTTGTTTCAGTTGTTTGACCTCACGGTCCATAATTTCAGCGGGTTCCTCAACGAAGTGGAGTTTATCGTCAACACGAATTTCATCTAGTGGAATAATAAGTGTCTCATCAGACAGACACTTCTTCAGATTTGAAATGTGAAAAGTGGGGTGCACGCTGCTGAGTTCGGATGGCAGCTGCAATCGATAAGCTACGGGGCCAATCCGTTCGAGGATCTCAAAAGGCCCGATGTACCTGGGGTTCAACTTCCCGCGTTTACCAAAACGGATGACGCCTTTCCAAGGCGATACTTTTAAGAGTACTCGATCCCCAACTTGGAACTCGAGTGGTTTGCGTCTCACGTCAGCATAACATTTCTGACGATCACGTGCGGCTTTGAGTCTGTTTTGGATTTCCACAATTTTCTCAGTGGTGGCGTGTATGAGTCCAGGACCAGTGAGTTGACTATCTCCCACTTCAGTCCAACAGATCGGTGATCGGCACTTACGACCGTACAATGCCTCAAAAGGTGCAGCCTTAATGCTGGCATGATAGCTGTTATTGTACGAGAATTCGCACAACGGTAGATGTCTTTCCCAGTTTGTACCGAAATCAACTACGCAGGCGCGTAGCATATCTTCCAGGGTTTGGATGGTTCGTTCACTTTGGCCATCGGTTTGAGGATGATACGCGGTACTCATATCGAGACGGGTACCCAATGCTTTTTGAAGTGACTGCCAAAAGTGAGAGGTGAAACGGGCATCCCTGTCAGAGAAGATCGAGATTGGAACACCATGATGAGAAACGATTTCCTTGATATAGATTTGTGTAAGGCGTTCCATTTTATCGTTTTCCTTGATTGCCAAGAAATGAGCAGATTTGGTGAGACGATCGACGATCACCCAAATGGTATCGCAACCGCTCGACGACTTGGGTAGTTTGGTTATGAAATCCATGGCAATTTGTTCCCATTTCCATTCAGGAATTTCAGGTTGTTGGAGTAAGGCAGAAGGTTTCTGATGTTCGGTTTTGACTTTCGAGCAAGTAAGGCACTTGCTGACGTAAGTGGCGATTTCGGCTTTCATATTTGGCCACCAATAAAATTCCTTGATGCCGTGGTACATCTTATCGGATCCCGGATGGATAGAATATTTAGACTTGTGAGCCTCGTCCATCACCAAGTCTCGTAGGTTTCCGAAATTAAGCAACCAGATTCGGTTTGAGAAATACCTAATCCCGTTAGATTTGGTTTCAAATTGTTTGTCAATACCCCGTAAGGCTTCGTTTTTGATTTTTTCAGGTTTCAGGGCTTCGATCTGAGCGGTATGAATTTGAATAGTAAGATCGTTATGAATGGTCATACTGAGAGCTCGGACTCGAAGTGGTTTCGGTCGTTCCTTTCGGCTGAGGGCATCGGCTACAACATTAGCCTTCCCTGGATGGTACTTGATCTCGCAATCGTAATCGGTAAGCAACTCGACCCATCGACGTTGCCTCATATTGAGATCCTTCTGATCGAATATATGTTGGAGGCTTTTATGAAAGGTAAAGATGGTGCACTTAGTGCCGTAGAGATAATGTCTCCAGATTTTGAGAGCAAAAACGACAGCTCCAAGTTCGAGATCATGAGTGGTGTAGTTCTTTTCGTGAATTTTCAGCTGTCGTGAGGCATAGGCAATAACTTTATCTCGTTGCATCAATACGCAACCGAGACCTTGGTGAGAAGCATCACAGTATACCACGAAGTCATCGGTGCCTTCGGGTAAGGATAGAATTGGAGCACTGCAAAGCTTTTGTTTCAGAAGTTGGAATGCTGACTCTTGTTTATCGGTCCAATCGAACCTTTTGTCCTTCTGAGTCAGTACCGTGAGTGGTTGAGCTATTTTAGAGAAGTTTTCGATAAATCGCCGATAGTACCCAGCAAGACCCAAGAATTGTCGTACTTCAGTTGCAGAGGTGGGTGCTTGCCAGTCTTTGATAGCCTCGATTTTTGATGGGTCAACGTGAATTCCTTGACTGCCGATCACGTGACCAAGGAATTGAACAGTTTAGATCCAGAACTCACACTTAGAGAATTTTGCATACAGCTCCTCGTGTCTAAGTAGTTCAAGGATGGTTCTGAGGTGTTGCGCATGTTCTTGCTCGTTGCGCGAGTAAATGAGTATGTCATCAATAAAGACGATGACAAACTTATCGAGGTAAGGTTTGCACACCCGATTCATGAGGTCCATGAATACAGCCGGTGCGTTGGTTAGACCAAAGGGCATCACTTGGAATTCGTAGTGCCCGTAACGAGTTCTGAAAGCAGTTTTTGGAATATCGGTGTCGCGAACTCGTAACTGATGATAGCCTGATCGCAGGTCGATTTTTGAGTAGAAGCTTGAACCCTGAAGTTGGTCGAATAGATCATCAATGCGAGGAAGTGGATAACGGTTCTTGACGGTCAATTTGTTCAACTCTCGGTAGTCGATGCACATTCGAAATGAACCGTCCTTCTTTTTAACAAATAAGACCGGAGCTCCCCAAGGCGAAGAACTTGGCCTAATGAATCCTCTATCCAGAAGTTCCTGTAACTGAGAGGACAACTCCTGAAGTTCGGATGGGGCTAAACGGTACGGTGCACGGGCCACCGGTGCGGCACCCGGCATGAGATCAATTGAGAACTCAACCTGTCTAGGCGGAGGTAAACCAGGTAGTTCTTCCGGAAAGACTTCGGGAAAGTCTCTAACAATTTGCACATCCTCAAGTCGCTTCTCCTCCGACTTCTTCTCTGTGATGTGTGCGAGTATTGCAGGGTAACCCTTTCTCAGAAATTTTCGGGTTTTTAAGCAAGAGATGATATTGAGTCCCGTCCCACCGGTCTCCCCCTGTATGATCAAGGTTCCACCGGCAGCGAGTGGAATGCGGACGATCTTATCGTAACAAACGATTTCAGCTCGGTGTTTGGACAACCAGTCCATTCCAATGATGACGTCGAAACTTCCGATTTCAACGGGTACAAGATCGATTGGAAAGGTTTCGTCAGCTAGGTTTAAAGTGCAATTAGGTATCACACTATCGGTTTCTATAAGTTCGCCATTTGCTAGTTCTACAGTGTACTTAACATCTAAGGCAACAGGATTGATGTCAAGTAGTGGGCAAAAGTCATCAGAGATAAAGCTTCTATCAGCACCAGTATCAAATAGAACAGAAACATTTAAGTTGTTGAGGAGGAACATACCCGAGACCACATTCGGGTCTTGGCGGGCGTCCCCAGATTTGATGACGAAGGCTCTGCTTCGGGTGTTGTTGTTGTTGTTGTTGTTGCTGTTGCGGTTGTTGTTGTTGTTGTTGTTATTCTTCATCTTTGGGCACGTATCCCTGAAGTGCCCTGGTTTCCCACACTCAAAACAGAGTTTGGGTGGTCTGGTGTTGTTGTTGGAATTGTTGTTGGCAGGAGAATTGCAATCTTTGGTGAGATGGCCGTACCTCTTGCAATTGTTGCAAAAGGGACCACAGGAGCCTTCATGGTGACGGCTGCACTTGGAACAATAGGGTTTGTTCCCAGTGTAGCCCCGTGTGATGTCAGTGGTGGTGTTGTAGGCTTTGATTGTGTCGGGTTTCTTGTTTTGTTGGTTGGAGTGGTTGTTGTGGTAGTCAGACCACTTTCGCTTGTTGTTTTGGGAGGATGAAGTGGGTGGTTCAGAATCTTGGCTCATGGACATCAGATCTTGGGCCAATAGGATTGCACCGTCAATGGTGGTTTGGTTGGAAGAGGCAACATGCCCCCGAACAGGCTCAGGAAGGCCGAGGATGTACTTCCTGATTTTATCAGGTTCTGTGCTTACCATGGCTGGGCGGAGGGCAGCGAGTTGCTGGAATCTGGTGGTATAACCATCGATATCACCACCCTGAACCTTTAGGTTCCAGAACTCCTCGTCCAGCTTTTGGAGTTTGGCGATTGAGTAGTATTTGGCAGTGAGTTTTGCTTTCAAGTCCTCACAAGAGAGTTGGTAGGCAGTGTCAGCACCCACTGATTGGGTATATGAATTCCACCAAGAGTGGGCATCATCTTCAAGAGAGCAGGTGGCGAAGTTTACTTTGTCGTTCTCCGCGCATTTGCTGACACGGAAAACAGTTTCCATTTTCTCGAACCATCTGATAAGTCCGATGGCTCCTTCGGAACCCTTGAAGCTGGAGGGTTTGCAGCTTTGAAAGTCCTTGTAAGAACAAGGTTTAGCAGTAGTGGTTTCAGCGGCATCGCTGTTTCTGGTGGAGTTTTGTGGGGTATTCCGAGCCAAGGCTTCAGTAACAGCCTGGGTTATAAGCGATGTAAGCTGAGCATCGGTGTATGGTCTTGACTTTGGCGGCATGATTCTTCAATAAAAGAAATGAAGATACATGAGATTTCGTAGGAAAGTTGTATTTGTTATAGATGTACGTGTATAAAAGCAGTAATACATGACATCAACATGGAAAAATGACAATTAATATGGGTTGAACAACAAGGAATATTTGATAGCTAATATGAGTTCAAAGGTTACATCCTATAGAGTTATTACAAAAGGTGTCGGGAATTGTTACATCCGACCGAATTTTAGAGTAGCGCGTAGATAGTTACTAGATTACAGGATAGATTACAAGACAAAGACTACACTAGTCTTAACGTAGATTAATTTGTTTCATCATCGTGACAAGACGGTCCACAGTGTTTGCAAGTCTGCTAGCTTGACGGGCGTTATCTTCTGCTAGTGCTAGTCGTTGTGTTAGTCCACGGGCATACTCTTCTGCTTCATGTGAACGCTGTTCACATTCTTCCATCCTTTGACGCAGGAGGGCATTTTCCACGCTTATCGCTATTACTTGGTTGCGAAGGACATCCATGTTGTTGTTTGTGGTTTCCAGGTCGTCGGAGACTTGTTCGATGCGTTCAAGGGATGTAAGTCTCCAGTTTTCGTTTGTTTCTTGCAACACGACATCCATGGTGCGAAGTCGCTGCTCGTGTTGGTTCACCCTAGCGGCTAAGGCTGGAAGGGTGAAGTGAGTGGGGTACGGGCCAGCTCGAGGCAACCTGGCGTTCCTCCTAGCTACCCTTGGGTTCTGCGACCCGGATTGAGGGCGAGATGAATTTGATGGTGTGTTTGCCATTTCTGAGACAAAATGTTAGTAAGATTGAGGCCTATATTCATATAGCTCCTATATAATATAGCCTATTGAGTGTCTAGCATAAACATGTTTAAGTCTCGGTTCTCTCGAGGTCAGAGTCTTCTATTGTACCCTGTTCAGCCATAACTACTTTCAGATCTTACATCATCCTTGCTTAATTGTACATAGTTGATCAGGCTATGTTAAATTAAACTCGTATGATGTAATCACTGAACCAGTTATACCTAATAAGGAATACCGCCTAATGGTCATAGTCTAGGTCCACTAAATGCAACCTAGTTCACTATAACCTTAGGCTCTGATACCAATCTGTAACACCCCCAAATTTGATGATTTGCGGAAGCTTGATTTGGGTGTTACTAATCAATAACAAAACACAAAGATATATAGTAAACGACTCTATATGCGTCGTTTTAACAAAATATATTGATAATAGAAACGTTTACAACATTTAAGCTTTACATAGCTCGAGTTTAAATCAGATGAGATTTCAGTACATAAGTACTTGTACAAAATATACTAATGCAAGAAAATCTCAATCTTCTGTATGCTGACTCGAGCTAAAATCCTGAAGCAGAAACATCCTACTGCTTGGTACCTGCGATATATGCTAAAAGGTCAGCTAAAAGCTGGTGAGCTCACAGGTTTGAAATCAGTTAATATAGTGTGAACCGCAAGATTTAAATAATGAATTGCATCCAGCAATTTAATAATGAATTGCATCCAGCAATTAAATGATTGTCATCGTGTATACAGCCATGAGCACATAGTTGAGCTTAACTCGAGGGCCGGGTCCCCCTATAGAGAATTCTGGGCGAGGTGCCTCCACGAATGCCTAATCCACATTCGTCTTCCCAAATATTAGTACGTCCGTTTACCCGGTTAGTGCTTGCTAACCCGGACGAGGTGGGTCAATCCTATATGGTACCATATACTAATATTCACGCTACAACGTATTAACAACTATGCTGACGGAGGACTTTAAATGATTAGTTTCGAAAAACTCATGTAGTATATGAAATGTTTGTACTTGCGTTCACATGTAAAAGTTGAGCAATATATCACACCCCTGAGTAAAACAGTAAAAGAGGGGCTATGAGACTCACCTGAGTCGTTGAGTTTATGAAAATAAACTGAGAATGATTAGCCGAGAATCGAAGTCCAAAGACTTGTAACCTGAGGGTGTCCACGACACGCGATGGTTATAATATGCGAAGGTATCTAATAAGACTACCTTGTAGTTGTTCGTCCAACTATAATGTCCAAATTACATTTAGTTGATTTATTCGAATGTTTGAAAATATGTACGGCCCGTTGGTGACGGATTTGTAATAATAATCTCAACTATTATCATTTTGATTTCGTGTCGTTTTACTTGAAAAATGTGTTTTGATTGTGTTTTAGAAGCCGTTACGGAATCTAAGTACGGGGGTCCGGGGGCAGCGCCCCTGGTAGCGGGGTCCAAGGGGCGGCAGCCCCTGGCGGGGTCCAAGGGGCAGAGCCCCTGGCTGGGGTCGAGCTGCCAGGTCAGCTTGGAAAATTTTTATTTCTACTATATTGCTTTGACGAAAAACGCATCTGGGATCTGAATTTGGGTAAATCGAGTGATAAATTTCGAGTCTCGACACTTAGTAAAAATCTATGTTTTTGAGGTTCTGATTTGTGCGACGTTGGGTGCGACGTCGCAGGTAGGGTTGCGACGTTGAGCATGACATCGCTAAAGGCGACGTTTCGCAATTTAATGCGACGTAGGGTGCTGCGTCGCTAATGCGACGTTGGTTAAGTTGGCGACGTTAAGGTCTGCGTCGCTATGTGCGACATTCGCAAGTCAATGCGACGTAATAGGCTGCGTCGCTATATGCGACGTCGAGGATTCGTGCGACGTTGTGACTGACGTCGCACTATGCGACGTTACGAGGGGTTTTGCGACGTCGCAGCTAACGTCGCATAAATCTGGGTCCAAAAGCGACGTAGCGTTCTGTTGGCCGGAAAATGTGTCGAAAACGAGTTTTTCGGTTTCCGTTTGGTCCAAAACTTTTACCCAACCCATATTTGGACATTATAAGTTGATATAAACTACTAACAAGCAAAAACACTTGAAAACGGGAGATTTCGGGATTTGTCGGAAACTTACAAATTGTCGGATCAAAAATCCGAAAAGATAGGATGATAGATCGTGGTGTCGTGGTCGTTTTTCTCCAAAGCCATGCTATGATCCGAGTGCGTTTAGTATGTTTATTTGATGATTTTGTGAGTATTTTGGAGGTGGTGATGGTTAGAGAAAAGAAAGAAAGAGAGTGTAAGAGAGAGAGAGTGATAAGAGAAATGAGAAAGAAATTGGTGGGGAATGGGAGGTTAACCTCCCATTTTTCGCCCCGCGTTCCCGCTCCGTGCGGTGTTCGTTTACTCCGTCGTCTAAACGTTAAATAATTATTTTACATTTTAATTATAAGTTTTAAAATACAATTTATTACGCGATATTTTATTTATATATTTTACAAATAAATTTATATTTGAGTTATAAAATGTAAGTTTGTTTATTTAGTTTGCGCATTTTAATATTTTAATTTGTGTAAGTTTTGTTTGTACGATACGAATGAATACGAAATATTATCATAATAATATTTTTGACATAAGAGCGTTATTTAATAAAATTGGTCACCAACGTCCGTATTAAATTGAATCGAAATACATTCGATTTAAATTGCGTACGATTTAATCAAATCGCATTTTCGTATATATTCAACAATATATATATAATTCGATACATTAATTAGCCTAACACAGAACTAATTACATGTATTAACGTATGATTAGGCACTATTTACTAGTCCTAAATTGGCGGGTGTTACAGGAAGAATCCGTAGACAGCCTGTATTGCTCCCCGGCAATATGGTACAGTTAATACATACGGTTCCAAGTATTTGTGCTACTGGTACTAGTAAGTCACAATGCCACCTGGCATGAAAGGTTGCACCCCGGCAACGAAATCAAGTTATTTATTTTGGGATCGTGTCATCTCGGTACTGTTTGTAAGTACGGTCAAGTGAGCAAAAGCTCGTAATTTACTGAGTCTCCGACTCATAAGTATCTAGTAATCACCTACAGTGATGGTAATGGGTATTCCCCAAAGGAAATGTCAAGCTATGTCCCGCAGGACCACGTTTAAGTAAATTAACCAGTTATCGAGCCAACGACCCCGACCGTAATAATTCGTAGGTCCGTTGCTGAGAATAAGTAAAGCATAAATCCATATGCTGAAATGAGTAACCGTGCAGTCCCGCAGAACTACGATAGAGCATAAATTCATATGCTGAGCCAACGACCCCGACTGTAATAGTTCGTCGGTCCGTTGCTGAGTGTGAGCATCCAGCTCGTAAGTAAGTTGTACCACCCACCGTGGTATCGTGAGCCCTCAGCTCGTAAGTCAGTTGTACCACCCACCGTGGTATCGTGAGCTCGTTTGTAAATCCGTAATACCAACCCTATTGGTATCGTTTTTGTGCCACCCACCGTGGCATCGTTTTGCTTCACATATAGTGACAGCGTCCGTTATTCTCCCGCAGGAGATGTAAGTAATCATTTTGGTAGTACACGACACGCCCGTAAGTAAGTTTAGCCCAAGGCTAGTAAAGTGTTACAGGCACTCAACAGTACCTCAAGTTGTTACGTAATTCACAGTAGTAAATCTTACTAAGAACAGTAGGAATGACACCTAGGTATAGGGGCAAATCATAATCATCTGTTAGGTACGTATCTACGTCACCTAGTTTGTCCGAAGTAATGTGTAAAGTCAAAGTACGTTAACACGTCACTTAACTGTCGTGAAGTACTTACAGTACTTAGTCAAAGTCATCCGCTAGTTCGTAAAGGTAGTCAACGCTAAACTAGCAAGTCGGTGCCTCTAGTTGGTGTTCATAAGTCCACCGGTCATTACTGGTAATTAACAATTCACTGATGTAGTGAGGCGTTTACTCCCTAGATATCATATGTAATATAATTCTAGTGCTTCTAACACGGTCATACTTAATATCTCTAAGTATGGTCAAATGGTTCATAGCTGTCGTAATCTAGCACCGTTACCGTAAACTATTGTAAAACATATGTAAAGTTTTATACAGTGGAAAGTAGTAAAACATGAGTATGCATTCCCGCCCCGAAATCAGTTGGAAAACAGTAAAAGAGTTGGGGCTATGAACTCACCTGAGAAGTTAGCGTCCTAGTGTAACGAGTCGTGCCAAGTAGAATCTCCTAGTGTCCTAAACACGAGAGATTTCGTATGTTTGTAAGTGCGGTTCGTTACCGATGATTCGTAATAATAATTCATATTATTATTAGGTTTGAGCTTTTGTATACTTTATAAAGTATATTTGTTTTGAGTATAAGTCGTATCATATTTAAATTGTCATTTGAAATCGTTTCCCAACACTTAGGAAAAATGTGGCTGTTTTCTGTTTTCTGCGACATAACATGCGACACAAAAATTGTTCATGCGACACAAGGGTTGTGTCGCATGGTGCGACACAAGAGCTCTGCGATACAGTGGTTGTGTCATAAAAGCTTGCGATGCTGACTCAACAGCGACATAAGGGTTGTGTCGCATGGAGTCTGCGACACAAGGTGCGACATAGAGTACGACATAAGATACGACACAAACGGAATTATGCGACACAACATGCGACACAAGCGTTGTGTCGCATGGATGAACACCAGCCCAGAAAGTTTCGGATGTCGCGTTTTTTCGGCCAAAATCGCAAATCAAACGCATTTTTAAGCTGTAAAATCATGTTTTCTTTGTTGTTTAGGTTATAACTAAGTTGTGTAAACATTATTACACCAAAACATTACTCCAAATTGAATAAATCTAAGGTTTTAGGAATTTCTTACAAATGCGAATCGAGGCCAAACGAGGAAGAAAACGAGGGTGTCGTCTTTGTTAATGTTGTTCCTCTCTTGATGGTGATTCCGAAAATGTATGTTGATGGTGGTGGTGGCGGCGTTCGACGGTGGTGGCGGTGATTGGTGGTGGTTATTTTGAGAGAGAAATGGGGAAGATGAAAAAGAAGAAGATGATGAAATGAGGTGAAAATGGGGAGAGGGTTGGGTTTTGTCCAACACAGATCCCCAGTGCGCGGACTGTGGTCTCCAACCACAGTACAAAATACCCGTGTTTTATTTGTCCAGTCATAATATAAAATAAAATCTTATTTATATTATTTTAGAATGTTTTCTAATGAAAGTATTTTATAAAAATACTAATTGGAAATAAAAGTTAAATTGTTTATTTGAAGTTTAAATTTGGCGCGAAAATTGACTTTTTGACGAGGTGTTACATTCTCCCTCTGTTAAGAAAATTCCGTCCCGAAATTTAAAGTGATGTCGCAGTCGTGTGGGGTCTGGGGAGCAATGTACGTATGAGGAATTTATCGAGTAGGTATTAGACCTATCATGTCTTATAACGAGATTGAAGGGCAGTCAATCCATGACTGTGTTGTGGTTTATCGTTGTAGTCACATTCTGACTATGTTGCATACATGCTTAAGTTGTGGTTACTAGGGAACAGTTTACCTTGTAGCCCATTCGGGACTAGATGGTTGTCACAAAGTGACCGTTCGGTGAGTTTTACGGGGGCCCAAGTCAACTAGCCCAATGATGCACTTGGCATTAAGTAGGTTAAAAGTGATGTTAATGAGTAAAAGTACCGTTCGGTGTAGCCAGAATTGAGAAGTTTTGTTTCGAGGGAAGGTGCACCTACGTTATTGTTGGAAATTCGTTCAGTCGGATAGTCTGCTGAAAGCAAACTCTAGCTTTCACGTTTAGCTTAATTGATATTATTTTGGAATCGACATTCCCGTCGATCGAAACGTTGTGTTTAATTTGAAGGTTTAGTATCGAATAGGGACATACCCGTGATACTGCTGCGGTTTCGTCCGGTCCCTCCGGAGTTGATCATGAGGATTTTTCATTTCTGATTTGGGCAATCTTTCTTGAAATGTCCAGGAGTGTTGCATTTGAAACACGTTTGTTGTCCGTCGGGATTTGCTGGAACTCTACAGTCCCGAATTTGGTGTCCGAATCGTTGGCATCTCTCGCAAGGTGAACCACAAGGACCAGAGTGGTGACGTTTACAGTTGTGACAGAAGGGTTTATCCCCCGCATAGCCCCGCTTTCCTTTGTATTCAGAAGGGTAAGATTTCAAGGGTTCGGGTTGATTTGTTGGATCATGACTAGTGCTGGAATCGCCATCCCATTTTTGTGTATGGTCTACAGTTGTGGGGGTTCCGCATTGAACTACCCGCGCCATGAGGTTGTGGGCCATGCGAATGGCGTCGCGAATAGTGTTGGGTTTAGAGGAGGTAACCATGTCCGCGACTTGTGCTGGAAGTCCTTCGATGTATTGTTCGATTCGTTTGCTTTCTGGGTTTACTAGAGATGGGCAAAGGAGTGCCAGTCGGTGAAAACGATTGGTATAGGTCATGATGTCGTTGTTTTTCACGGTAAGATGCCATAGTTCATTCTCAAGTCGGTGTAGTTCCTCGCTAGGACAATATTCGTCCCTCATCAGTTGTTTCAGTTCCTCCCAAGAAAGTTCATAGGCGGTGTCGACCCCTGTGGTTTGGGCGTGAGCATTCCACCAGGTTAGATCATTATCTCGAAGAGTGTAGGTGGAGTATTTGACTTTGTATCCATCGGGGCAGTTGCAAATGCGGAATACAGCTTCCATCCTTTCAATCCATTGGATCAGTCCGACAGCCCCTTCGGTACCAACAAAGATTGGTGGGTTACAATTCAGAAATTCTTTATAGGTGCAGAGGCGCGTAAGGTTTTGTGCAGCTAGAGCTTCAGCCACTCTTTGCTCAGCGTATTGGTCGCGTTCTGCTTGTGTGTAGGTTTGTTGTTTAGGCGGCATGATTCTTAAATAAAAGTGAAACGACAAAACGTGAGATCTTTATCCAAAGATTTTTGATTATTGTAGTTGTATACGTAAATCGGTATTACACTGTTGCCCACGGATATAAAAGTGATAATGATCCAGAAACCACTTAAGGTGTCTGTATGGAAGTCCTCGGACTTTGAAATTTTAAGTGTGTAGTCGTACTAACGACCTAGTTGTGTATTATATGTAGTTCGACCAGAACTATGGTATCGTCGTAGTCTATCAGACTAAAATGTAGTACTAAAGTACTATAAAGGTAATCCCAATAAATTAGAGTGTATTCATCGAATGAGGCATCACATGCCTGAGTAGTCGTGGTGCGGCACTTCGTACCCAGTAAGGTAATTGCGTATGCGTATAAGTGTAGAAGTGCCTATAGCGAGTGTTCCTACGCAAAGAAATCGAGTGGGACGCCTCGTGTCCAGTAGAGTAGTCGTATATACATATGTGATGTACACGTAACTATACAAGTATAAGTGCGCAGTAACAAGGAATCAGGTGTGGCATCTCGTGCCCAGTTAAGTAAATGTATATGTATATATAAGTCGTACATGTAACTATAACAAGTCCACATGCATATTGAATAGTAGCTCATCGAGCCTGGGTGTAGCACAGCGTGCCAAAATGTAGTGCCCGAAGCACCGTAATATATTATGATTGTAGTACAAAAGTACCATGAAACGCAGCACCATGTGCCGTAATGTAGTGCCCGCGGCACCGTAGTTGCAGTACCCATGTACTGTGAGTGTAGCACCATCGTGCCTAACGCAGTATAAACATACTGTGTAGTTGCAGCACCACGTGCTGGAGTAGTATTGTGCCCAAAGCACGATGCAGCACCACGTGCCACATGTTATCCAAGTATGGCCCTCAGGCCGATAGTAAGTTCGAAAGTAATTCGTGGACTTAGTCATTACGAGCATCTCTCGTAATACCAGTCAGTCGTGACCATCCTGGTCAAAATTTTGAGATTAAGTCGTAAAGGTTGGTAAGTTGGCGATATGCCACTTCGAAAGTGTGTATTAGTTGTACAGCGGAATCATGTCAGGTATAATCATACCTACCTGTATACAGATATGCAGGAATAGTATACACGTAAGGCCTATTCATATATACCTACAGTACATATAATAGCCTAGGGTTTCTAGCAAGTAGCAAATAACAATCAGAGTCAACTACTGCATTCCCTTTCAATATAACCCCTTTCAGATCTTACATCATCTTTGCTTAATTGTACATAGTTAGCTACGCTATGTTAAATTAAGTTCGTATGATGTAATCCATGAACTAGTCATACCTAATGAGGAATACTGCCTAATGGTGATAGTCTAAGTCCACTAAATGCAACCTAGTTCACTACAACCTTAGGCTCTGATACCAATCTGTAACACCCCCAAATTTAATGTTTTGCGGAAGCGAGTTTTGGGTGTTACTAATCCGGTAATCACAGCATAAGTTACATAGTGAACGACTCTAAATGAGACGTTTGAAAATAGTTATACATTTATGAAATTAAAGTGTTTACAAGTTGCGAGTTCGCATAAAAATAGTATTACATTTTACTAGTACTGAAGTAAATGCAATAAATGTCTTGAGTGTTGAAAACATGCGACTCGAGCTAGAATCGTGTAGGCCAATCCTACTACAGCAGTGTACCTGAGAATGCACACTAAAAGGTCAGCTGAAAAGCTGGTGAGTTCACAAGTAATTTGTAATAACAAGTAGTTCAAAAATATGTATTTCATTCAGAAATGTAAATCAAGTTTAACAGTTTAAATAGTAATGATTACCCCTCGAGGTAATTGTGAGAAATTTATGGTAAACAGGTGAACCTAATCAATAGGTTTTTAGTCAAGTAAAGGGAACCAATTCCCAGTGGGTGTGTTATCAGGTACGTTATTGCCACCTGGCAATATGTATACGGGTGTAGCGTAAGGTGACTAACTGTCGTGCTACTGGTCGAAAGAGGTCAAACGGGAAGAATCCGTAGACAGCCTGTATTGCTCCCCGGCAATATGGTACAGTTAATACATACGGTTCCAAGTATTTGTGCTACTGGTACTAGTAAGTCACAATGCCACCTGGTATGAAAGGTTGCACCCCGGCAACAAAATCAAGTTATTTATTTTGGGATCGTGTCATCTCGGTACTGTTTGTAAGTACGGTCAAGTGAGCAAAAGCTCGTAATTTCCTGAGTCTCCGACTCGTAAGTATCTAGTAATCACCTACAGTGATGGTAATGGGTATCCCCTGATGATCCCAGCTAGAGATCTTAGTATGTATTACTTTGATTGATTATTAATAAGCTTGCGGAATAGTTTATTAATAACTTGAAGAACAAACTTGTATATAACAGAATATCTAACCAAAAGCTTCAATATTATTAACAATAATACGAACACACAATTTGTGTTAGGGTTTACAACCTTGAAGCTAATAACTAGAATGAATTCGTCCTCCTCTAGGGTTTTACAGGATCTCTATTTATAACATATAGAGTCCTTTACAGAATCAAACTATTATGGAATCATATCTATTCCATAATTCTCTCTATTCAACTATATCTAACCAACAGTGGTTATCTATATCACTAACAGGGGTAGTACTCGTATATTATCAACAGTGGTTGAGTACTCGATACAAAATACAAACTACACACTAACAGTGGCACTGTTAGACAAACTACTTGACAGCGGCAGCTACTAACTAGCAGTGGCAACTACTAACAGCGGTTGTACTTCTAACAGCGGCACAATACTTGTATTCTGAGCAAATCTATCAGTGTCTCAGTTCTCAACAATCTCCCCCTAAACTTGATCATTCAGAGTAATGATTCAAGTTTCAATCCTTCTTTTCTTCTTCTTTCTCCTTCATCGTTTGCCTCTTATGCAGTTGATTGAACACCATGTATAAAGCTCTGTAAGCTCCTTCAGTAATGATTGTTGTAGATAACTTCAAATCAACCAATCTATTCAGCAGCCCTGTTCCCAGCACATAGTGTCGATCATCAAACATGTAGATCACCTGCCCATTGTTAAATACTACCATGTGTACTCCAGCTCTGGCAAAATATCTCCAGTTTATTACCCTTTGATGACAGTGAAAGAACAAGTGATACATGCTTGCTGGTTCAAACATGCTTTGCAATAACTCCATCATTTGTCTTTCAATCACAGCTTCAGAGTTCTTTCTATTCCTGATTCTGCTCACTTGATACAACTCCATAAGATCATCTCTTGTACAGATTCTGAGCAAATCAATCATACTTCCAACATGGTCATCAAATCCTCTTTCCCTTTCAATCTTGATCTCAAGGATCATTTTTCTGAAACCATAATCAATTGCTACTCCTTCCCAATTTATAATTCTAGCCTTTCTTGGTCCTTCATAAATCTCCTTGTTATCAGTCAGAATCTTGATTCTCTTTTTCAGCTCTGGATCAAATCTTGGAATGTCAGGAATAACATTGTCTTTAGAAATCTGATTTTTCCATGAATTTCTTCTGACTTCATTCTGCTTATCCTCTAAGGCTTTCTCTGCTGCCTCAGCAGCTGCTTTTTCTATTCTTTCTTCTTCTTCTTTCAGAAACTTTACCATTTCCCTATCTGCCTTTTCTTTCTTCTCCTTTATCAATGCATTCAAATGCCTATTCTCTTCCAATTTCTTGGTCCACTCATCATCTCTTCCCATATACCTATCATATGCCTGTTGCAGCTTCTGCATATTCCATATCAACCTTTCCCTTTCTTCTACTTGCATCCTTAGCATATCATGAGACTCAAGATGAGGTTCTTTAATTTCTTTCACTTTTGATTTTTCTTTTAACTTTCCTTTACCTTTGTCTTTTGGATCAATCACAGGCAATTTAGACTCAGGCTTGAGTGGTGAAGTTGGTTCTCTTATTGTAACAGGTACCTCTCTTGGTCTTGTTGTTGTGGTAGTTGTGACAGGGGTTGATATGACAGCAGTGGTGATTGGTGTATCAACAGTGGTAGGTGTTGGTGTACTAACAGGGGTAGATGTAACAGTGGTAGTGTTAGTGTTGACAGGGGTTGAAATTGTGACAACAGTGGTAGAAGTTTTGACAGGGGATAAATTTTTAGTTGGCTTTCTTCTTGGAATTGATTTCTTTCTTGTAAAAGTCTGCAACTTCTTCTCTTCATCAATTGACTTTGATTGCTCCCCCTTAATCTCAACTTCTCCTTCTTTCATCTCTTTTTCAATATCATCAACCACCTCATACACTGGCCTATCACTGAAACTGACTCTTTTCTTATCATCCAGGTTAGCACCCATCACATCCCAAAAATATAATCTAAGTGCAGCTTTCTCAGGCAACCCTTTATTCAATGGAAATACCTGATAAACTGTTTCATCAGTCTGCTCTGCTCCTGCATCATCACCTGTATTAACATTTTCAGAAGAATCTTCACCAGTATATACCACCATTTTTCTGTCATCTGCAGCATTTACCATCTCATCATCTAAACTTTCATGTATCACATAATCAGAGACATTGAGCTCCTCCTCAGCCTTATCCCTGCTCTGCACATAATCATCATCTTTATCATCAAACACTAACTCCACAGTGTCTTCTGATTGTGCCTCATTATGCTCACATATATCCATCTCAACTGTATTATCATCAAGCTCAAGCACCTCTGTAGCTGCAGAATCATCATGCATCTCATCAATATTTATCATTGCTCCACTCATATCATCATGAGGTCCATGTGAATCATCATCATCATCATCATCACCTGCTTTTCTTGAACCATCATCTTCAGGCATATTATCATCATCTGCTTTCTTCTCCCCCTTGCCTGAAGATTCCTTTAACTTATTCGCAGGTAAAAGAATATTGTTGACAGCCTCCTCAAGCATTAACAATCTATTCTGCACATCAAGCAACTCTGCCTTCTGATGATCAATAATCTCCTTCTGCTTAGCAATTAACTCATCCTGAGCTTGAATTTTCTGTTGAGCCTCTTTTCTGTAAGCCCTTTCCCTCTCATATTTGCTCCACAGTTTATTGATATCATGTACAAGATAGGAAATCGTCAATTCATCAGTATCACTAGGCTCATCAACATTAGAGTGTGACCTCTTAGTTGAATCCTTGCCCACATCTGCCACTGCAGATGTCCCTTGGTTATTGGTACTGGGACCTACATTTGAATCATCACCCATAGGTTCATCAAACATAGTTGCCTCTGGTTGGGTCTGATTAATGTTACCACTATCCTGCCCTGCCAGTGGGCTAGAAACAGTAGTGGCAGCCCTTCCAGAATGAACATTTTCATCAAGTATGTTCACCTGTTGTGTTGGAACAGTTGACTGAGACTGTGGAGAAACAGGAATCTCCATAGCCTGTGTAGCCTTCTTGGATTTCTTGGCTTTAGATTGGGTAGGCTGTTTGTTCCCTTGTTTTCTTTTGATGCCACCTCCTGATGTGTGTTCAGAACCAACTTGTGTTGTTGGTCTGTCATCATTTGGTCCAGATGGTGTTGGTAATACACCACCAGTGGCAGAAGGAGTAACTAGCATTGTAGAAAATAATGCAGTTTCCTTCTTAGAAAAAGCATTCTGATACTGATTCATAGCCTTAATAGTCCTCAAAGATAGAGTAGAACTAACAATCACACTATCCTCTGCTGGCAGATATGACAATTGATTATTCAATAAAAGCTGAACAAATCTAGGGTACATAACGAATGTATCACCCTTTACATTCCTAACCATATTATCTAAGATAATCTAGACATATTAAATTTAATACCCTGTGCCAAGCAGATAATAGGATATGCAATAGTAGAACTAAATTCATTAAAACTAGTTCTCTTTTGAGACAAACATACCAGAAAAGTATGAATGTAGAACTTCCATTGAGGACAAAACCATGACTTCAAGAAAGTATATTCTGATCTTGTCTTTCCTGAACCTTCATACCCCATATCCATAATGCCTTTAAATAAATCTTCTCTCGATAATTCCAGAATTCCACCTTCATCATCAAACTGTAAAAGCTCTCTTAGAACAATCTCAGTAACCATTACCTTCTTACCCTTGACAGTGGAATGAATGTGAGTAATGCCATTAACATTCCCTTCCTTTGCATTCTGCCAGAATTCCTGAATATGTGATCGAATCAATCGTGGAGCGACAGTAAGGGCATAAGTAACTGGACAATTACTCAAGAAATCGATGATAGGGTGAAAATACTCATCGGCAAGTTCTTTATTCAAGAAAGCCCTCATGTTGTGTTCAGAATGAACACTTAGCATAGAAGTACCAGAATCAGACGAAGATGACGATGCCATTGAAGAAATTGATGAACGAACGAAGAGTGAATTACAATAAACAACTCAAAGCGAGAGCGATTATTGAAGGGTTTTGAAAATTTTGAAAGCGTAATTGAAAAAGTGAAGTATTTGAGTATTTATTTGATGACAGTGCCAAGCCCTAAAAATAGAACTAGCAGTGGCACTGCTGGTTATACCCAACAGGGGCACAATTTACAAACAAACCCAACAGGGGTACCTCACTTGGTCAATTTATAGTCAACCCTTTCTAACCATCTAACAAAGCTAGCAGCGGCTGATAGTCTTGCAGGGGCAAAGGAAACACCAACTTAGAACTAACAGGGGCATAAACTTATCTTAGTTAGACAACGAATTTTTTTTTTTCTTTTTTTTTTTTTTTTTTTTTTTTTTTTAACCAAAAAAAATAAAAAATAAGAAGAAACAAATAAAACATTAAATTCCAGCTCAAGTGATGTCTCTTGACAGTGGCTGAAACCTGCAATATTAAACTAAGAAAAACAACTAGCAGGGATTAAATTACACACATATACAGCAGGGGTTTAAAATACATTGACAGTGGCAAAGGTAAACTAACAGTGGCACCATCTGTTATCATGATGAAGCTAACAGTGGCAACACCTGACCCTGTCACATACAATATATTTTACCCCTGTTAGTATCAAATCCAGACCAAAACACTACGTGAGATTGATCATACCAATATTAGTTATCAAAAATGTAAATCTTCCTACATCAAATGCTTTTGTAAAAAGATCTGCAAGTTAATTATCAGTATGAATTTTAAAAATATGAATCAATCTTTTATCATAACAATCTCGTATAAAATGATATCTGATCTCAATGTGTTTGGTTTTTCAATGCTTAACTGGATTCTGAATGATACTAATAGCAGAAGTATTATCAATATAAATAGGAGTGTTCATGAAAGTCAAACCATAATCCATCATTTGATTCTGAATCCAAAGAACCTGTGCACAGCAACTTGATGCTGCAACATATTCTGCTTCTGCTGTAGAAGTGGAAACTGTGGTTTGCTTCTTGCATTGCCATGACACTAACCTATTTCCAAGAAATTGACATCCTCCACTAGTCGATTTCCTATCCATATTCTCACCACCATAGTCACTATCTGTGAATGCCTTTAGCTCAAAATCTGATCCTTTAGCATACCAAAGGCCCAAGTCTGGTTGACCTTTCAAGTATCTAAAGATCCTCTTCACAGCATACATGTGTGACTGCTTTGGATTGGTCTGATATCTAGCACAAAGACACACTGCAAACATTATATCAGGTCTAGATGAAGTTAAATACATCAATGAACCAATCATTGACCTGTATAAGTGCACATCTACTTCCTCCCCCTCAGGATCAGAATTAAGATGTTTATGTGCCTCCATGGGAGTGCTAGCTACCTTCACGTCTTTATAACCAAATTTATTCAAAATATCTTTCACATACTTCCCTTGGTTAATAAAGATTCCATCTAACTTCTGCTTGACCTGCAATCCTAAAAAAAATGTGAGTTCACCCATTGAACTCATCTTGAACTTCTTATGCATTAAATCCTCAAACTCTTTGCACAATGAATCCCTTGTAGACCCAAAAATAATATCATCAACATACACCTGTACCAGCAATATATCTCTTTGAACCCTCTTGGTAAACAATGTCTTGTCAATAGTACCTCGCTTGAATCCATTCTTGAGCAAGTACTCAGATAGAGTATCATACCAAGCTCTTGGAGCTTGATGTAATCCATACAATGCTTTCTTCAATCTGCACACTCTATCTGGATATGTTGGATCTTCAAACCCTGGTGGTTGGCAAACATACACCTCATCATCAATTAGACCATGAAGAAAAGCACTCTTCACATCCATTTGATAGACTTTGAAATCCTGATAAGATGCATAAGCTAAAAATAATCTAATAGCTTCTATTCTAGCAACAGGGGCAAAGACATCATCATAATCTATGCCTTCTTCCTGTGTGTACCCCTGTGCTACCAATCGAGCCTTATTCTTGATCACTATTCCTCTTTCATCTCTCTTGTTCTTGAAGATCCACCTTGTGCCTATAGCTTTCTTTCCTTTTGGAAGATCAACCAAATCCCACACATCTTGCAGTTTGAATTGCAACAATTCTTCCTGCATAGATTCAATCCAGCTTGGATCTTTGAGAGCCTCCACTGCCTTCTTTGGTTCCATCTGAGAAAGAAAACATACATATAATGAAGTATGTACATCTTCTTCTCTTACCTTGGTTTGATGTCTTGTCTGAACAGGAGTCATAATATCACCAATAATCAAATCCAAAGAATGATCTTTATGAACCAAATACTTAGAGGTAGAAGTATCAAGTAACTCTCTTTCCAAATTAGAACCCAATAGATTATCTACCTCAGAGTCTGAGAAAGACTCTCTTTCCTCTCTTTCTTTTGAAGGCTTTGGAGTTGCTTCAGAATCTGACAAAGAAGTCCTTTCCAAAACTTGAAATGGAGGACTTTGTTCAACAAATTTTGGAGAATCGGGCTCTCCTTCTGAATCATGCTCTGAAACTATATGAGAACCCTTTGAAGTAAATGGTTGATTTTCTGTTGGAATTGAACCATCTTCATCCTTTGAACCATTTTTGCTACTTGACCCACTTGAATCATCTGAAGGTTCATCTTGCTCTAATTGGAATGCTTCTGGAGGATCTGGAGACCAAATAGGAAACAATACATACTTCAAGTCATTCTTTTTAGTTTGACTTGAGGTTGAATTCCCATCTTTACCTACATCATTACCTGCATCTGTACCTGCATCTGTATCTGCACTAATAGACAAATCTGGATATCTAAAAGCATGGGTTAGTGCATCAATATCAAACAAAACTTCTGGACCTTTTCCTTCTACATTTGATGTATGTTCATTAAAGGTCACATCCATGGTCTCATCTATGATCCTAGTCCTTTTGTTAAATACTCTATAAGCCTTGCTTTGTATAGAGTATCCAACAAATACACCCTCATCTACCTTACTCTGAAACTTACCAAGATGATCTCTGGTATTTAAGACAGTACAAGGACATCCAAATGGTTTTAAGAAGCTAACCAAAGGTTTTCTCTTAAAGAATAACTCATAGGGTGTCTTGTTATGAGGTTTAATAATCAAAATCCTATTCAAAACATAACAAGCAGTGCTAACTGCCTCTGCCCAAAAGGACATTGGTAGTTTAGCATCTGCTAGCATGCTTCTAGCAGCCTCAATTAGTGTCCTATTCCTCCTCTCAGCTACTCCATTTTGTTGTGGAGTCCTAGGTGCACTATACTGTCTTTCTATACCTTTATCCTCACAGAACTTATTCATCTCATGATTCTTAAATTCTGTCCCATTATCACACCTGATGATCTTAACCTTTTGATTAGTTGAATTCTCAATCCTAGTTATGAATGATCTAAGTATTTCACCTGTCTCATCTTTAGTCCTAAGAAAGAACACCCAACTCATTCTAGAGTAATCATCAGTTATTACCAAACAGTAAGATTTCTTCCCTTGACTAGCTACATTGGTAGGGCCAAACAAATCCATATGTAACAGGTGTAAGGGAGTGGTATTGGTATTCACAAGCTTGGTCTTATAAGAGGTCTTGTGTTGCTTGCCTTTGAGACATGCTACACAGTGGTCACTACATTCAAATAACTTTTCAGGTAAGCCTCTCACTAGCTTATTCCTAACAAGTTTATTCATGGTCTTGAAATTCAAGTGACACATCCTCCTATGCCATAGTTCAGATTCAGATACAGTAGCTTTAGAAATGAGACAGTTAACATTTTGAGATTCCATCTTGTTTAAATCACTACAGTATACATTATCCTTTCTTGGAACTCTCATTAAAATCTTATCTTCAGGTATTTTGAGTTTTTCAGAAAGTATAAGGCATTCTGTGTCAGTGAAATATACAGGATTTTGCTTATCTGTGATTTGACTCACACTAAGCAAATTGTATCTCAATTGCTCAACATAATAAACATCATTGAAAGTGAGCTTACTGCTTTTTACCTTACCTTTACCTGTGATTTTACCTCCTTTAGGATTGCTTCCAAATGCTACATCTCCTCCATCAAACGCTTTAAAGTCCTGTAGCTTTTTCCTGTCTCCAGTCATGTGTCTTGAACAGCCAGAATCAATATGCCATAAGCTTGGTGGCTTGCCCTGCACATATATGAGAAAAACAATTAGTTTTTCTTGGGAACCCAAACCAATTTGGCTTTGGGTTTCCCATGAGCACCTTTGACATCAACCCTTTTGACAGTGATTGATCTCAGTGCTGCATTGGTTTTGGAAACTTTAGATGTAGATACATTTGTATGTCTCCAAAAACAATCTGTTTTAGACCTGACAGGGGTTAATGGTCTGACAGTGGTCACCTTTAAGTTTGTATTGATTACCCTGGCAGTGGTAGCTTTACTTGGTATATACATTCTTTTGAAATGTTTAATACCAGCAGAGGTACCATGCCTGACAGTGGTCAAACCCTCCCCTGTTCGTGTCTTGCCTCTGTTAGCCATTGACAGGGGCACTGCTGTACCATTAACAGGGGCTGCAGCCTTGCCTCTGTTAGGCTTATTTATCAACACATGACCTGTACCACTGTTCCTATTATTTTTAGGATTGTAGTAACAGTCCTGTTGAAGATGATTATATCTACCACAAATAAAACATGACTTTCTTTTCACACATTCAAACCCATTACCCAACCTTTGTGAAACCAATTGGTTCCAATTTCTTTGATTACCCCTGGGAATGGATTTATTCACAGTACTTGCAGTATGTAACTTAGACTTCTTTGATTTAAATGTACACTTATCACACTCAGATTTCAACTTGTCTTTTGATTCAGTATTGACCTTTTTGTGTACATACCCTAAACCTGAACTAGCCTTTTTGGTTTTCCTGACTTGATCTATTTGAGCTTTTGCTTTCTCAACAAACATCTTTTTACCCTCTTCTAGTTTAGTACTATTTAGTTCAGAAACTAGACCAGTAATAGGCTTAACACAATCATCCACAGAATTACCACTAGATGAGCTATCACTATCACTCTCATCTTCCTCAGTCCAATCAGATACCTCAACTTTATCAAAATTCACATTATCATCACAATTAACAACTGGATCTACCTTTTTAACCTCCTCAGACACACCTACCTTAAGTGTTTCTAAAACAAAATCACTTTTAGGTGGGAAACAAGTATGATTATAAGGTGGAGGAACAACATTAAGGTTGTAACCTAATCCAAGTTTTAATTTATCATGAATTTGAGACTTGATTAAGTTTTGAACACCTTTTGAAACATTTTCCAATTCATCAACTTTCAATTTTATTGACTCCTTATCAGAAATTGCCTCAGCCAACTTAGCACTTAGCATATCAACTTTTGTTTGTAAAGCTTTCTTTTCCCAATTTAGATACTTAATATCTAAGTGAAATTGAGATTCATTCTTTTCATAAGCTTTTATCTGATTTTCTAAGTTTTCAATAGCTAAAGTGGCATGTTGACTCTTTTCCTTACAAGCTTTTAATTCATTACACACAACCATATTATGATCCCTATAAAATTTAACCATTTTCTTACATGCAGGAGAACATAATTTAGATTGTACCTCATATGGAATGTCTGAAGGCTCTGGTTCTTCTGTGACAGCCATCAAAGCTTGATTCTGAACTACAAGCTCTTCTTGGTCACTCCAGTCAAATCCTCCCATTCCATCTTGAGCAACCAATGAATCTGAAGTGGTGTTCTGAACTGGTATCAATCTTCTTTGAGGACCAGAATTATTTCTTACAAAACCATTCTGAGATCCTCCAGCCTGTGTGCTCTTGCACTCCCTAGCAAAGTGTCCCATCTTGTGACAGTTGAAACACTCCACCTTGCTCTTGTCAAAACCAGCTACACCATCTCTCTTGTAAGAAAAATTTCTGTTCCCAGAACTCTGCATAAACTTCTTTGCCCTGATTGTAATCATGGCCATCTGCCATCTTAAATCCATCTCTTCCAGGTCCTCTTCACTAACCTGCTCCAAATCTTCTGTAGTTAATGATGAATTTACATGGCTTGCAAAGAATGCTTCCAATACATTATCATTAGCACCAGATGTGCTACAACTACCAGATTCACCAACAGAAACAAAAGCAGCATTGTTAGAGCTACCATTGGACTGTTTCAACGCTAGAACTTCAGGCTCAAAATTCCTCAGATCATTGTACAGGTCTTCAATCTCTTTCTCTTCAAGATATGGACTTTGTCTAAGTCCCACAGTGTACATATTCCAATATGTACCAAGTGATCTTAGAAACTTCCTGTTCAAGTCATCTTTATCAATCTTGACACTGTGATTTTCTAAATCACCCACAAGTTTTTGAAACCTATCAAAAGTCTGAGTCAGAGTTTCAGACTTTACACCTGCAAAGTTTTCAAACTGTTGTTTGAGAAGAGATCTCTTATTCTTCTTGGTGTTATCATTACCACCAAATCTCTTAACAATTGCTTGCATAAGAACCTGAGCATCTTCACAGTTTTCAAACTTCCTTTGATACTCATTAGGAATAGACAAAAGTAGAGTACTTAATGCCTTCCACTCTGTTGCTCTTTCTTTTCTCTCTGCATCAGACTTTGGTGGTGGTCTTTCTTCCTTTTTACCATCTGCATCCTTAGTATAGTTTGGTCCATTAGTAACCACCTCCCACATCATATAATCCGTAAGCAACATGTATTGCCTAATCCTAGTCTGCCATAGCTCAAACTCATCAGGTTTGAGCATGGGAATCTTTGTAGCTTGTATACCTTCCATTGATTCAGTAGACATCTTGTTATTTGTTGAAAAAGCTACGAAATTCAATTACCTTCTTCAAGATCAAAGTAATATCAAGCTCTGATACCACTTGATGATCCCAGCTAGAGATCTTAGTATGTATTACTTTGATTGATTATTAATAAGCTTGCGGAATAGTTTATTAATAACTTGAAGAACAAACTTGTATATAACAGAATATCTAACCAAAAGCTTCAATATTATTAACAATAATACGAACACACAATTTGTGTTAGGGTTTACAACCTTGAAGCTAATAACTAGAATGAATTCGTCCTCCTCTAGGGTTTTACAGGATCTCTATTTATAACATATAGAGTCCTTTACAGAATCAAACTATTATGGAATCATATCTATTCCATAATTCTCTCTATTCAACTATATCTAACCAACAGTGGTTATCTATATCACTAACAGGGGTAGTACTCGTATATTATCAACAGTGGTTGAGTACTCGATACAAAATACAAACTACACACTAACAGTGGCACTGTTAGACAAACTACTTGACAGCGGCAGCTACTAACTAGCAGTGGCAACTACTAACAGCGGTTGTACTTCTAACAGCGGCACAATACTTGTATTCTGAGCAAATCTATCAGTGTCTCAGTTCTCAACATCCCCCAAAGGAAATGTCAAGCTATGTCCCGTAGGACCACGTTTAAGTAAATTAACCAGTTATCGAGCCAACGACCCCGGCCGTAATAATTCGTAGGTCCGTTGCTGAGAATAAGTAAAGCATAAATCCATATGCTGAAATGAGTAACCGTGTAGTCTCGCAGAACTACGATAGAGCATAAATTCATATGCTGAGCCAACGACCCCGACTGTAATAGTTCGTCGGTCCGTTGCTGAGTGTGAGCATCCAGCTCGTAAGTAAGTTGTACCACCCACCGTGGTATCGTGAGCCCTCAGCTCATAAGTCAGTTGTACCACCCACCGTGGTATCGTGAGCTCGTTTGTAAATCCGTAATACCAACCCTATTGGTATCGTTTTTGTGCCACCCACCGTGGCATCGTTTTGCTTCACATATAGTGACAGCGTCCGTTATTCTCCCGCAGGAGATGTAAGTAATCGTTTTGGCAGTACACGACATGCCCGTAAGTAAGTTTAGCCCAAGGCTAGTAAAGTGTTATAGGCACTCAACAGTACCTCAAGTTGTTACGTAATTCACAGTAGTAAATCTTACTAAGAACAGTAGGAATGACACCTAGGTATAGGGGCAAATCATAATCATCTGTTAGGTACGTATCTACGTCACCTAGTTTGTCCGAAGTAATGTGTAAAGTCAAAGTACGTTAACACGTCACTTAACTGTCGTGAAGTACTTACAGTACTTAGTCAAAGTCATCCGCTAGTTCGTAAAGGTAGTCAACGCTAAACTAGCAAGTTGGTGCCTCTAGTTGGTGTTCATAAGTCCACCGGTCATTACTGGTAATTAACAATTCACTGATGTAGTGAGGCGTTTACTCCCTAGATATCATATGTAATATAATTCTAGTGCTTCTAACACGGTCATACTTAATATCTCTAAGTATGGTCAAATGGTTCATAGCTGTCGTAATCTAGCACCGTTACCGTAAACTATTGTAAAACATTTGTAAAGTTTTATACAGTGGAAAGTAGTAAAACATGAGTATGCATTCCCGCCCCGAAATCAGTTGGAAAACAGTAAAAGAGTTGGGGCTATGAACTCACCTGAGAAGTTAGCGTCCTAGTGTAACGAGTCGTGCCAAGTAGAATCTCCTAGTGTCCTAAACACGAGAGATTTCGTATGTTTGTAAGTGCGGTTCGTTACCGATGATTCGTAATAATAATTCATATTATTATTAGGTTTGAGCTTTTGTATACTTTATAAAGTATATTTGTTTTGAGTATAAGTCGTATCATATTTAAATTGTCATTTGAAATCGTTTCCCGACACTTAGGAAAAATGTGGCTGTTTTCTGTTTTCTGCGACATAACATGCGACACAAAAATTGTTCATGCGACACAAGGGTTGTGTCGCATGGTGCGACACAAGAGCTCTGCGATACAGTGGTTGTGTCGCAAAAGCTTGCGATGCTGATTCAACAGCGACATAAGGGTTGTGTCGCATTGAGTCTGCGACACAAGGTGCGACATAGAGTACGACATAAGATACGACACAAACGTAATTATGCGACACAACATGCGACACAAGCGTTGTGTCGCATGGATGAACACCAGCCCAGAAAGTTTCGGATGTGGCGTTTTTCCGGCCAAAATCGCAAATCAAACGCTTTTTTAAGCTGTAAACATTATTACACCAAAACATTACTCCAAATTGAATAAATCTAAGGTTTTAGGAATTTCTTACAAATGCGAATCGAGGCCAAACGAGGAAGAAAACGAGGGTGTCGTCTTTGTTAATGTTGTTCCTCTCTTGATGGTGATTCCGAAAATGTATGTTGATGGTGGTGGTGGCGGCGTTCGACGGTGGTGGCGGTGATTGGTGGTGGTTATTTTGAGAGAGAAATGGGGAAGATGAAAAAGAAGAAGATGATGAAATGAGGTGAAAATGGGGAGAGGGTTGGGTTTTGTCCGACACAGATCCCCAGTGCGCGGACTGTGGTCTCCAACCACAGTACAAAATACCCGTGTTTTATTTGTCCAGTCATAATATAAAATAAAATCTTATTTATATTATTTTAGAATGTTTTCTAATGAAAGTATTTTATAAAAATACTAATTGGAAATAAAAGTTAAATTGTTTATTTGAAGTTTAAATTTGGCGCGAAAATTGACTTTTTGACGAGGTGTTACATTCAACTTATTTCAATTAATAGATTCCACATAAGGAAGAAATTTCACGTATATATTTCACCTCCCAACCTGCCATTTATGAATGAATTTCATTCATCAATCAATTAAACACATATATTTCTAATCACATAACAACTAATCACATATGATGACATATATTAATCATGTCATTATTTCACATTGTTTATTTCACAAGTACACCTATAATCAAATCAAACAACCATTGAGCTTAGGTAGAGATTAAACTCCCAAACAAACCCACAATCCATAAGATACCATTGTGCTTAGCACATATTCCGTATAATTAATATTTCGTAACAAAAAATCTCTACACAAAAACTCAAATTCACAATTCATAATAAAAGCATATCATGATACAAAATTCACAATATACAATGATGCTAACAAATACATAATTATATAAAACAATATCAAAATATGTATATTTCATAAGCATGTCCACAATTTATTTCGTCAATTGTTTGACTACAGTCAAGGCAATTTCACTAATCATATATGCCTATATTCTCCCTCAGAAACAATTATTTCAATTTAAAATAATACATAAAGAATACTAATCGGACCTTACAATATCATATCATCTTTCGATGATGGATTACTTATTTCTCATTAATTTAGTTCATATTCCAAATCTATAGATCACTAGGAATGGATTCTAGATACATATCTGATTCAATATACAATTTCTAATAATATATTTAGCCACAGGAATGCTTCCTGAGCTTAAAGAATCAAAAGGCTAATTCGAAACTGATATCGCGTAAAAAGTCACGTTTTTACCACCGATATCTCCCTCATTCTGGAACGATTCTTGGCATATTAATTCAAAAACATTACAAATCAGTAACATTATGCCAAGATAGTTGAAACAAGGTTGCACGAGAAAAATCAAGCAAAACGGATGTAAAATGAAGATTCCACACACGTTTGAAGATTGAAGGCATAAAAACGAGATTTCAAGACAAAAGTTCCCTTCACCAACATCCATTATTTTCAAGATGTTCATTTTCAAAATACGAATCCAACAGAAGAAGAATCAACCAAAATGGGTAAAAAATGAAGATTTCGCGCCCGCCGGAAGATCCAAATGATCCGTACGCAATATCTGGAGCTATGGACCTCATTTTCAGGCATATCCTATGTCAAAATCTTCGTTTTTGAATTACGAATCCAACAAAAAAAGAATCGACTCAAACGGACGTATAACGAAGAAAACACGCACGAATCAAGAAACGAAGCAACTAATCACGCAACGGGGCGGGGCAGGGCCCACCGCCGCCGGCCACCAGCCCACCGCCGCCGGCCACAGGGCTGGCGCCGCCGGCCTCCTCACCCCCATCCCGGTTTCCGTTTTTGGCAAGTTTTGGTACCTGGTGCGGTCACTTTTCGCGTTGTACAGTACCCGGTGCGATCACTTTTCGCGTTTTACACTCCACTTTTGGCTAGTCTTTCTAAAATGCACCTCAAGTCTTCATGTAACACCCTCGAAATGGACCTAGTGGTTTTATATTATTTCTTGATTTAAATAAACATTTAAATGTGTTTGGAAATAATATTGTTTGAACTAGTAGAAATAATTGGAATAGGAGTCGAATATTCCAATGTGATAAGTGAATTATTAATTGTTGTAAATTAATATAGTTGACGGTACAATAAAATGTTTGGACTCGCAAATGGTTTTCGGGTTCCAGACAATAGATTGAGATGGGGTATTAAATTATACCCGTATATTGAAGGCGGTTTAATGAGGCCGACTTATATATATCATTTCCTCTTTAGGAAAGTTCATTATAAAACTTCAAAACTCACAGAAACTCTCAGAAAACTTTTAAATCAAACTAGAAATCAAATCAGGAAGCTGTGATTCTTGCTAAGCTTCAACACTATCAGATTAATATCGATATGTTCTTCAATCAGTAAGTGTTCTTGAGTATTTAAGAATTTGATTTTGATTGAAATAGGGTGAATTGATGATTTTGAAGAAGTAGATGTTAGAAATCATGTTATAACTGTTATATAATGTTTATACGAAGTTAATTGTGATATATAACGGTTTGAAATCGAGTTTTGAGTGTTTTGGGTATTAAACCCGTAGGTTAGGGTTTGATCAGGGATGAAGATGAGCTGAAAAAGGCTCAAACGCGATCCCAGAACCCTAGCCAGGATCGCGTTCGTTAGTTATAAAAGGAATCAGACGAGTTTTGTTCTTGGGAACGCGATCCCAAGAATTTGTCCGGATCGCGTTGCTTAGTTATAATTTGTCACAAGAATGATTTTACAAAGGGGAACGCGATCCCACCACTGTTTTCTGGATCGCGTTTGTTAGTGCGTTTTGTAAATTTTGAAAATGCATGTGTTTAGAAGGTGGTGTTTTTAGCGACACTTGAAATTGACAAATTTTCATTAACTCGGATTGGGTTGAAATTTACATGGTGACTCGAAAACGGCCCAATGATCAAAGCTCTATTCTAAGAGTCTAGATGGTTTTTGGCCTTTCGGGGTCGTTTAGGGGTCGAAAATGGCATTTTACAGTTTTTGAACCTTATTTCGGGACTTTTTGAGTTTGTTCCGAATTGAACTGTTGTTTGGTGTGATCTTAGGGATCACCTGATACATGTAATTATGTTATGATTGTGTAACGATGTTAATTACCTAAGTATTATCAGTTGATACAAGTTACCAACTCATTGTTTATTGATTGTATTCTCAGATATGGAGAAGGCTCAGTAATATTAGACTTCTGAGCTCGCTGCTGAGGTGTCGGTGAGTGGATCTGTAACCTCAGTGTGATTTAGTTGTAATGATTTGATTTACAACAAGTAATTTATAGTATTACTTTGATATGATGAATCTGTTGAGATATCTTGCCATGCTAGTGTGGTGGTTTGCTTACTTGGCTGTTTGAGCTAGTATGTAAGATTCTGAGGTCAACTTGACTTGACAGTTGGACTTGGTTGTTATTGTAGACGACAGGAGATCTTGAAACTTGAAATGTTGGTTTATAGATCTAGGTCGTGTGTAATTAACAACTGGTTACCGGTAATTCTGTATAGGCCAATACAGATGATTGATAAGAGTTCCTTGAGTACCAAACCGGTATTAGGGTGTCTCAGGAGCCACCGGTCCTCATGACGGTTGATAATGCTTGATTAGAAGTTGTGTGAATTAGTGATTGATTGATTTTCTGTTTATTGTTAATTTGATGTAAACAGATTGTTATGCTAAGCTGTACTGTTGCTTATAGTTTCATTCACTTAGCTTTATGCTAACCCCACCACAGTTCTTCCTGCAGGTTAAATAGATGGGACATATTGGGCAGGGCAGGAAGTAGTTTGGAACTGAAGGAATGTTTGACAGGCTGTTACTCTGATGTTATTTTGATAACTAAAGTAATGTTTTGAATTATATAACACCGAGTTTGTTGAAATGTCAGGTGTAATAAGTTTGGAAAAGTTTATTGACATTTTACGTAATGTAAAACATTGATAGTATGTTTTGAAATATACGCTTCCGAGTCGCAATTATTATATTATTGTTTATAATTAAACGAGGGGTGTTATACTTCATGATGCTAAAATGAGCCAAAACTCACCTATAAATAGGTTGCTTAGGTTTATTTGAAACACACACCTCATATGCACACATTCTAGCATATTTCACTCTTTCTTTCTCACTAGATAATCTTTCGTAGTCTTTTAGTCTTTCTCATTCTAGGAATATTGTAATTAGTCCACGGACTAACGTAGAAGCTAGGGCGAACGCTAGAGATTCGGAGATCAATCTTTGTACGTGTGAAAGAGTTTGTCAATTATAATAATACGCTGCTACGCATTTAATTCCGGGTGATTTCTAAACTTTTATTATACTTGTCTAATTTCATATTTGAATATGTATTATTGCCTGGTATGTGATTTATTTGTTGCCATGAATTGCGAGTAGTTTATTATTGTGATTGCTGCGGATGTAGATAATTATAAGTAAGGATGTCATTACATAACTAATGTACGATAATCGTAAAATGGTATGACGGCCCCTATTCGACTGTTTATTCGGTATAGTGCTGGAAATGCATTGTGCAAAGTACAAACGTACGGAAGCCGGTAAACGACCGAAGGTAGTTATATCATTGGAATCAGCTCTGGTTTAACAGTAGGAATTCCGAAAGGATAATACAACTTACAACTAACTGGTGTATCGTACGAAAATCAATGTATTACAAAATAATGTTCGTCAATTACGTTCAGATAAAATAGGAAATAATAACCCTTGTATTGTTTAGACTTTATGAATTTAAGTCTAGTTCACGGAGTACCCTTTCAAGTTATCAACGTGACTGCAACCTAGTAATTAGGACCTGATCAACCTTAATTATGGTAAGTAGTTATCTGTGCCCAGGACATGCAATAAGTAAGACACAGTGAAATCACTCGTTGTATATACTAGGTTTACTTTCCTGCACTGCTTTACATTTAATTAGTTAGAGTGTCACTTTCACCGTCAATTACTCTTTACCGCATGTTGGATATAAGAAGCAGTGGAAGTCTCATGTAAAGTACACTGTCTATTATTGAAAGGCATGGTCCTCGTATGAAACACGTTTTAACAAACTGCGAATAACCTGGGGATGTATAACTGTTTGAAAAGGAGAACTTAGATCATGAGTCGAAGTAATTAGAGCTCAATCGAACAAAAACAAGACTTAGGAATAAGAGTAAAGTCCTAGTGACCTAGAATCCTTAAAACACTAAGTCTTACACAATCGACGGTCCAAACATGCAAAGCTATTAATTTTCGTGCTAATAAAGTATTAAACTACCTTAGGAGTTAAGAACGATCGGACTTATGAGACGATATGCTACTGATTCATGCACCTCGGTATAAAACCAGAATAGGTTGTTCATCTTTCAACTAGATGAGTATTGGAAGTTTGCGTATTGCTCCGATCAGAATCACGATAACCTAGTTCCAAGTGACACGCCAATGGGAAACTGAGTTGGTAGGGTTCTAGAGTTTACGCCTAGTAGTTTATTTACCATATTACGTATCAATCCTATTTGTTCTGTCATCCTGAAATGCTAATTATCGAAATCTCAGCAATCACATCTTTATCTTTATCTGCTTTCCTGCACTTTACTTTTCTGCAATTTACTTTCCTGCATTTTAATTACCTGTCTTTAAATCCCAAAACCTACCTACTTTATGCCATCCTAAATACTTCCCTACTGAAAGTGTCAACTTTAATCGCCCACACGTTTGGATTCATAGAACGATCTTAGGTCATACTTACCGCTTACTAACCAGAGTAGGTAGTACGTATAATTTAAGCCCCGCAAAATATAAATTTAAAACACCTGCTGCGCTCGCATCATCATTTGAAAAACAACGACACGGTGTGAGCACAACAAGTTTTTGGCGCCGCTGCCGGGGAATTACAAATGCAGAATTAAAGCCACCTTAAGTAATTGTATTTAGGAGACCCTTCCGATTGAAATCTTCTTAGAAATCCTTCGAAAGTTAGTTTACGTAATTTTAGTTTACTGTTAGTTTAATACTAGTTAATTAGGATAATATCAGTTTAAATATGACGTCTCGAAAACCCACTTCTATTAGTACTTCAAAGGATGAATTATATGCTTCCCTAGAAGAATTTAGGATTCCACATCCCATCCCAAACCATTTCCTGGATTTTGATGTCACGGATCAGCTACCTGACCTAACATCATCTCCAGAAGATCACTCTTCAACTTTGCAAATGCCTACAGTGTCAAAATCTATCCACCTGGATTATCTTCCCGAAGAAAATCATAAAGTAAAGCCCCCGAAAACATGTGACCTAATTACCCTCATTCCTGAGACATCGGTATATACCCAAACCATATCCGATTCTCACAATGACGGTATCTTTCCATTCCCTTCATACGAACCTAAATACACCATATACCGAATGGTGGATAGGGTTCCATCCGTTGAAATGAAACAACCTTGTTTTAAAGAACGCCACCTTGGTGCTTCTTTCGATCCTTCCCGTAGGGCGGACGTCTATAAAGCATTCGTCATACAATTGACCTATGTCAATCTCCCGTTTTCCTTCAACCAACGAGAAATGATTGCTGAATTGGAAAAACAAGTAAACCTTCTTCTTCGTCTATCAAATCAAGAAAGCAAAGGCCACTCCACAGATTTCAAGGACCAAGAACTGAAGTTTGTAGAAGATTTAGATCTACTCCTCAAATCATTTGCCGACATGGATTACCTTCCAATATCTATGATATTAATCAATCACAATGTCACCGCAATGATCAACAAACTTGAGTTCTGGACAGAACAAAACCCGATCACCTTTCCTGG
The DNA here is from genome assembly GCA_949592205.1 of Helichrysum umbraculigerum. Taxonomy (NCBI): domain Eukaryota; kingdom Viridiplantae; phylum Streptophyta; class Magnoliopsida; order Asterales; family Asteraceae; genus Helichrysum; species Helichrysum umbraculigerum. Next base: position 324,274,016 of record CATIUR010000001.1, on the reverse strand, counting down.
TAAAATTCCATTCGTTGTTGACCCCGCTTCTTACCTAATCTCAAAATTGCGAGAAGTTTTCCCTAATTCCACAAAGGATAAAATCGACACAAGCTTCTTTGAGAAAAGAAAAGACCTCCACGTCAAGCTTGTTCAAATCTTCACCTTCACCAAGTACCCCTTCACTTCCACTCAAAAAGCCGGAATCAGTGAACTCGGTAAACTAGTTAAACTTACAACCGGAGAACCCGATTCGCTGGAGGAGAATGCGTTTATGGATGCAGTGAATAAACTTACTCACAATCTGAACTACAAAAACAAAGGAGAACGCGACGGTCTATCAAATCCCAAGAAGATAAGGAAGGCATATATAAGTTGATTAACGATCTTGTCAATTTAGGGTATGAGGAACGAGAGATCCTAGGAAGTATAGAGGATCGTCATTTTCTAGTTTACAATGTCATCTGGGAGCTATCGAAATGTTTTGTACCGAAAAATGTTCAATTAAGGGAGCAAATCTCGACCCTTTCCCTTTGGAGGGATCGGAACGGATCATAAAACAATTCTTTCTGAAAAAGGTCGAGGCTCGCAACCTTAAGTGAGCCAATTTTAAGTATAAATATATAATATAATAAATTTTTGAAAGTTTCCCTTAAAAGAAAAACGCTTTTAAATGTTTGCCTGGAAACACGTGCGTGACTGAAAGAATGTGAAAACGTTTGTGTATTCTACTTAAACGGATACATTCAACAAGTCCACGACAGACAAAGATTTTTAAACACCAAAAATAGCTTAAGTTTAATGTTTAAAAGTTGATTTTAAGTGTTCCGCAAAATTTTGCGCGTTTCTTAAAATATTTGCGACGTAACAAGAAACTAACAAGTAACTAGTTACAAGAATTATATTTAAGATTCACCACCATTATCAGTGGACATTGGAAATTAGTTTGAAATATTAATACTTGACATTTAATTCATCTTAGGGACCATGTGAATGCCATAGTACTTAGGGTAAGTACATGTACCCTAATGGACCACTATGAACTTCATTAACTCCCCAAAATTCAAACCACTCAACAAACTTCATCTTCCTCCCTTTCCTTCCTCTCCAAAACCGGCCATGCCATGTTCCCCATGAATCCACCATCAAAACTCCATCAAATTACATAATCTCTTGTCCTTTCGAGCCCCTCGTTGCATATACTTCTCGGTTGTACTTTCGTTTTTGCATTTCATTCGCTCTAAGCAAGGTATGATCACAAAACCCACTTTGAACTTTTAGGAACTTGTTTCTTGTAGTTATCTAGGATAGTAGCTAGGAAATAGTGTTTTCCTTGGTTAAATGCTCTATTACTACACGTTCCTACCACTAATACATGCAAACCCCCACGTTTTAAACCTTGATCAATTGATCTAGCTTAGAACCTTGCTTAATTAAGTGTTAGTGTGCCAAGTGCCTAGTAATTATGGTGTTTTGCATAATCCCTCTGTTAGTTGCTCTATGTGTACAAGTTAGGTTTAGCAATTTTGGCTTTTGAAAATCAACAAAAAGTGACTAGCTTGCATGAAAAATATGATAAGTTGAAAATTGCATGACCATGTTGTACTTGTTTTGACTAGTCAAATTAGGCAATAACTAGAGAATCATCACTCTTGAATAAAAAGACTTGGACCACACCAAATACATGGGCATGATAACCTCTTTTATGCATAACTTAGTTTGCTTATCAAATAGGAAATGCTTAAAATGATATGCATGCATGAATAGGTTAAAATTATGGCATGCGGACATTCGAAAATATCATTTGAAAAAAAAAAAAAAAAAGAGCTTTGACCTAAAAGTCAACTTGAAGTATTGAATTTATTTTAAGACAAAATCTTTTATTTGAAAACCTTACTTCAATTTGTACTTCCAAAGTTGAACCTTACCAATAATGATGTTATCATTGTTCGTGAATTCTCATCATTTCAAACTTGGTCTGCACCAAACTTTGTAAATGACAAGCACTTCACAGTAAAACGATTGCCATTCCATGACTATACTTTCCTGAGTGATGATATTACCTTGACGATTAACTGTTTGTTACATGGGAGCATTATACGTTCAATGAAATCTTTAGATTGTCTAGAAATTAAAGCCCTCACTTCGAAATTCCCCGAAGCGTGCTTTGAATTTCTCTTTCTTAAAGAATCCATTACTTTAAATGTTCTCAGGTACAATGACCCGCAAGAAGAAGTTAAATCCAGCACGACCCCTTGCAGGATCTTTAGCATATATGAGTGCCACACCAGCTTTTGATAAAATGGCCCGTATATGGAGGGACAAAAAGTTCGGGCGTCTCAGGCACATTGATTGGGATGTTATGCAAGCTTTAGGACTCAAGCAGCGACTCGAAGACCTGCTTAGCTACACAGTGAATGGGCAGCAGTTCGAGCCCTTGAAGAGATTATTTAGCATTGATGAGCCCGTATATGTGGAAATGGTTACGGAGTTTATGACCACCTTCAGTTTTCAGGAAAGAGGGAGGATTGAAGATTGTTCAGTATCATTTCAGTATTTGGGCAACCCGCACACTCTGTCACTCGCCCAGTTCTCACTCCACATAGGCCTGTACACACCTGAGGAGATACAGTCGCCTTTATTCACCACGGGAGCTACCTCTGTTTCTGTCACCACCAGTTGCATTGAAATATGGAGCCAATGGTCCTCCACACCGTACTTTTCAGGAATCAAGGCGACCCGACTCAAGGACCCAGTTCTCCAGATTCTTCACAAGCTCATAGCTTGTTCCTTTGACGGGAAACACACCACCAGCGGACGAGTCTCCGGATTCGATGTCGCTCTCATGGCGAGCATTCTCGAAAAGAGAAACATACAGGTTGCCTATTTAGTCGCTCAGAGGCTTCTACAGGAAAAGGATTTTGGCAAGAGAAGATCATACCTGGGAGCAGTAATTACTCGCCTGATCCGAAATATGAGATTGCTTCGAACAGCGGATGTTGAAAGATTCAAAACAGGATGGAGTTCCAAGCCACTTGACTACCAGTTTCTTAGGGGTATGGATATACTCCGGATAAAGAGAGATGGCGCAGTCTATATCAAAGCACGGGCAGCAGATCCTGACAGTGTAGACATTTTAATACCAGATTTGGTCCTACCAAAAGAGACAAAGAAAAGGAAATGACAGCAAGGGCCTAGTGAGTCAGATACCGATGAGGATGACAGTGATGACAAGGATGACGATGAAGATGATGACATACCACCACCACCACGAGTAGAGCCACCACGTGCTAGGGCAGGACCTTCTACTCCTGCCCCAAGACTGAAAGGGCCTTCATTCATCTATCATTACGGGGCGCCTACAGGTCCCGATTACTGGTACTGGAATATGCAGATGCAGACTAGGATCTATACAACATTGCAACAGCAGGCAGCTGGTATACCCATGACCCCACTACCACACTTACCATGTGGAATGGGTCGAGCACCACCACGCCTATATCCACCTGTAGTTCCTACTCCAGCACCTCGACCACCACAGGGCCGTGGGCATGTTATGCCACCACGGGTTATCATTCCTAGACCTCAGCCACCCCAGTGCAGATCCCAGTCACCAGACAAACCGTTCCGTCAGTTGTTGGTTCATTCAGAGTCCACACATCAAGAGGAAGTAGGACATCCAGAGTATCGGCACGGGCTGTCACAGTTCAGAGCCCCAGGACTGGCAGACAGAACACCCCTTCAGCTACTATACCTATGCCAGTCTCCTCTCACAGGCAAACAGATCTCTTCCAGGACAACACACACCAAGGGTCAGCCATGTTCCCGTTCGGTAGTTTCGAGATACCATCCGGGCCACTTATCGATCAGCTAGTAGACCAAGGAGCTTTTACCATCGGCATGCCAGACGAAGGAGCTAATCATGATGCATTAAACAAAGGCACCAATGATCAGTATGATGACTCCTCATCAGACGAGACTTCTCCTGGACCTGCTACATCTACAGCAACAGTATGACCATGAGCAGAGCAATGGATTGCTCCTCTTTCTGACTTCTTTCTACTTTCTACCAAAACTTTTTACTATTATTGTTTGTATTGATGTACGATTGATGCTTCGACATCACATCTATCTATTTACTATTTTATTATGCTTTCACTTTACTTTTCTTGTTAGCAGCTATTATTTAAATGATTGAGTGGATTGTTTGTTGAACCAAACGACTATTTGTCGGAGACCAAATCAAAGGAAGCAACGAACCCCACGGTGGAGAACACTGAGAGACGTAATCTACAAGTCGCGGACCAGCAAACTTCTAAATGCACACCAAACGACGCGCACAGCAAAAGCGGTACACCGTTCCAAAAAACCCTTATCCATTAAAGCTTTGATTATCTCACCCAATGTTCCAACACTAAGTGTGGGATATCTCATACCACATGACACTTGTGAAACAATCCAAAGATAAGTAGAATCTCTAAGTGTGGGATACTCCGTCAAGAATATTCAAATAGATTCGAACATTAGGGACAATGTTCCTCTAAGTGTGGGATATTCGGTCTACAACCGCAAGTTTTACCTCTTGTCCGCGGCAAAGCCAAACAATATTTTCACCAAAAGACTAAAAATGAAAAAAAAATCTCAAACTTTTTCGGATTCAAAAACATCGTTTCCTGGAAATCCTATCTTTCAAAACTATGAACTATAGCTAGAAACAAGTTTTAACAAAGAAACAAAACTGTTTTAGATCAAGATACGGACGAAAAAGGCAACACATGGCTAGGCACATACTTACCAAAACATTCGATTCGTGAGGATTGAGCCCATAATTAGCATTCATCTTTAATGCTTCACTTTTCGTTTCATGTGTGTGCCGATGTATGCATTTGAATTAGAACTTGCTCTTGTAATACATTTCGAGATCACATCAATGAGTGCCACACGTGGCATAGGTACAACCTATCTTGACAGCTTCCAAGGAATCCAAAACACCTTTCCACCTTCAAACATCCACCCACTCAACACCTACTCTTCACACTCACTAAAGATTTCCTGTCATTTATCTCGAACCTCAAAAGTCTCATAAACCATCTTTGCAAAGAAAAGCCAACATAACTCAAGATCATTAGAAACCTTCCAGGCCGCAAAGTACATTATCAAGATCGGCGAAGTAGAAGAAAAGAAATCAAACCAATCAAGCCGACACAACCATGAAAAGGGCCAAGAAAAAGGAAGGATCCAAAGAAGGAAGGTTATGTAGTCCTTCCAAAAACCTAAGGAATTTCAAAGGAAAGCTTCAAGAAAATACAAGGAAAAACCATCACCACTTACATTCTTAAAACCAAAAACCCGATTCCTTCCAAGTTATCTCGACAGGTTAGTATCGTCCTCATCAAAAGTGATGGAGATTTGATTCTCGATCAAGCCTATGACGAGAATGCTGCATGACTGGCTATCCGAGTGATTGACACTAGTAAGTAGGAAACCCTAAACACTTTGAGTGATTTGAGTGACCCACTTGTGAGGATTGCTTAGTCATGATCATCATATAAGTTGCCCGAAGAAGGTATCGAAATTCTATAAACTCGTAGTTTCCAGTAAAAACTCTTTCATAACCATAGTTTATATTTTCTAAAGATAGTGTTTTCTAACAACTGATGCGATTAGAATCCTTCCAGAAGTTTTTATGAATGAGTTTGCTTGAGGACAAGCAAAGTTCTAAGTGTGGGATACTTGATATCGCGTAAAAAGTCACGTTTTTACCACCGATATCTCCCTCATTCTGGAACGATTCTTGGCATATTAATTCAAAAACATTACAAATCAGTAACATTATGCCAAGATAGTTGAAACAAGGTTGCACGAGAAAAATCAAGCAAAACGGATGTAAAATGAAGATTCCACACACGTTTGAAGATTCAAGGCATAAAAACGAGATTTCAAGACAAAAGTGCCCTTCACCAACATCCATTATTTTCAAGATGTTCGTTTTCAAAATACGAATCCAACAGAAGAAGAATCAACCAAAATGGGTAAAAAATGAAGATTTCGCGCCCGCCGGAAGATCCAAATGATCCGTACGCAATATCTGGAGCTATGGACCTCATTTTCAGGCATATCCTATGTCAAAATCTTCGTTTTTGAATTACGAATCCAACAAAAAAGAATCGACTCAAACGGACGTATAACGAAGAAAACACGCACGAATCAAGAAACGAAGCAACAAATCACGCAACGGGGCGGGGCAGGGCCCACCGCCGCCGACCACCAGCCCACCGCCGCCGGCCACAGGTCTGGCGCCGCCGGCCTCCTCACCCCCGTCCCGGTTTCCGTTTTTGGCAAGTTTTGTGTAACACCCGGTCAAAAAGTCAAAATCCTCATCCAATTTGAAACTTTTTATAATCGTATTTTTATATATACAATTATAACTGAGCGAACGAAAACTTTACAATTTGTATAACGAATAATAATAATGAGTATTTAATAATCGCAAATAAATCCATTTGAAGTCACGTTATATTTTTAATCGAGTAAAACAAATTTTGATTTAATTAATTATTAACCGGAAGAACGGAAATAAAAATTTAAAAAAATTAAATTTATATATATCATTCGGGTACAAAATACGGGTATTTTACACTGCGAAATAGGAACGAAGTGGGTGAAAACTCCTCCCCACCTCTTTGGATCAGCCACCCCAACCCCCCAAACCCCCTCATTCTTTCATTTTCATTTTATAAACACACACACACCAACTTAAACTCTCTCCACCCATTTATCACAAATTTTCGGATCTACAAATCGACACACGAAATTTACATTTTCGGAATCATCAACAAGAGAGGAACAACATTTACAAAGGCAACATCATCATCTTCTTCCTCGTTTGACCTCGATTCGCATTTGTAAGAAATTCTCAAATTCTTAGTTTTAATCATTTTGGAGTAATGTTTTAGTGTAAGAATGTTTACATAAGTTGCTTATAACCTAAACAACCAAGAAACCACGATTTTTCAGCTTGAAAATGAGTTTGATTTGCGATTTTGGCCGGAAAAACGCGAAACCCGAAAGTTTCTGGGCTGCTGTTCTTGAGTGCGACACAAGCCTTGTGTCGCATACTGTGTCGAATGGATTACTCATGCGACACAACCCTTATGTCGTATTCTTGTGTCGTACCTTGTGTCGCAGACTCCATGCGACACAACCCTTATGTCGCTATTGATTTAGCATCACACGCATTATGCGACACAACCACTGTGTCGCAGAGCTTCTGTGTCGCACTATGCGACACAACCATTGTGTCGCATGAACCATTTTTGTGTCGCATGTTATGTCGCAGAAAACAGAAAGTTTAAAAACTCACATTTCCACTAAGTGTCGAGACCCTAAATTTTATCACTTGATTTCACCCAATTTCAAGTCCAGATGCGTTTTTCCTTAAAGCAATATAGTAGAAATAAAAATTTTCCAAGCTGACCTGGCAGCTCGACCCCAGCCAGGGGCTCTGCCCCTTGGACCCCGCCAGGGGCTGCCGCCCCTTGGACCCCGCTAACCAGGGGCGCTGCCCCCGGACCCCCGTACACCATTCCCCGACTTCAACAACAAATGCATGCATGAACAACTCGCTTAGACAAACTGATTTGTCTCATACTTATATAACCTCACGTGTTTAGGACACTAGAAGGTTACCATTCGGACGTCGCGCGTATCATCGTATCGCTAACAACTCACAGGTGAGTTTCATAGCCCCACTCTTTCAACTGTTTTACTGTTTTTGGGGTGAAACACATGCTCAATCATTGTTTTCGAATTACATTAAGAATCTTTTATAATTCACAACTATTTATATTACTGCATGTAATACAAAATGTGTAAAACTTAGGAATTACACCCTTAACATTGTTTTAGAACAATGTCAGTACTCAACCTAGATAGGTTGCAATCGTACCCTGTTAGATTATTGGAAAACGAATACCAACACATAACTGATGTAGTTATCATAATCTTTTCGCTATATTGTCACGGGACAATATTATTGAATACCTTAGAACTAGTTAGTTCTACTTACACTAGACAACATCTATACTGTTATTAGTTTTAGTTATTCTTTAGGAACTAAAACTGTCGATACTCTTCGTTACCACTAGAACGGGAACTGGACTTAAGTGAACATTTCCTCTGAGACTCCGATATATATACTTGCTAGGCTTTAGGCTAGGAGTATACAATATTATCACACATCGGTACAGATTCCTCATATCAATATAACTCAACCGGTGACGACTCTGGCTCAGGATGTAATCCAACCAGGGATGGTCCCCCGGCTCAGGATGTAATCCAACCGTGTGGGGGTGTCACCTGATGAATATCTACATACAATTATACGATCTACTCAGTCGGGCAGTCATAGTACTGCTGACTTAAATATTATTTGCAAGAACAACGCCAGAATGGCACTCTCACATTTTCACTCATGACTAGCTATCATGACGATGCCACGGTAAAGTGGGCACAAAACGATGCCACGGTAAAGTGGGCACAAGTACGATATCGCGGTAAAGCGATACACTCGATGTGGCACGGGCTTATGCGTCGTGATCCGCACTTACATACAATCAATGGATCAGCGAGTTATACTCGGGATTTACAAGAAGAACGGGTCGGTGGAGTATCCACGCGAGGCCGTTAGCTCGATACAACACGTCCGGGTTAGCGTATACTAACTGGGTAAACGGACACTCAAAACAATTTTAATCATAAATCTGCGGGTCTACAATCAGATGGTTGCTGTATGCACCATATTTCACATAATCTATATAGTTCTGCGGAACTACAGTTAATTGTTATCATATGACGCGGTCATACTACTACTCAATGGTTATAGGCATGTATTGCCTCATGTTTTTTTAGACACAACTACTACCTGTTAGGTATCAAGGCATGAATTGCCATACATGTATATATGTACTTAGGTACATGACCCGAACCCTTAGGTATGAGATACCTCGATTTGACGTGTACACATTTGGTGTTGCAAAACTTCAATATAAAACACATCAAAATGACAGAATTTGAAACTACTTTTCAAAACATACGAGGTTTTATTACATCATGATTTTAACTTACAATCCTATGAACTCACCAGCTTTATAGCTGACCTGTTTTAGCGTGTGTTCTCAGGTGCCCAGCAGGATTAGGATTACTTCAAGATTATGCTAGCTCGAGTCGCATGATTTCAAACGTTTGGGACAACTCTGCATTTACTTTTGTATTATCAAATTATGTATTTGGAATTCACTGTCAAACTCATAACGTTGTAAATGTTCTATTTTGAGAAATGTATAATTATTTTCAAACGTCTCATCTAGAGTCGTTCATTATGTATCTTATGCTGTGATATTTGATTTAGTAACACCCGACCCGACAGCTTCCGCAAACCGAAATTTGAGGGTGTTACATTTTGGTACCTGGTGCGGTCACTTTTCGCGTTGTACAGTACCCGGTGCGGTCACTTTTCGCGTTGTACACTCCACTTTTGGCTAGTCTTTCTAAAATGCACCTCAAGTCTTCATGATGCTAAAATGAGCCAAAACTCACCTATAAATAGGTTGCTTAGGTTCATTTGAAACACACACCTCATATGCACACATTCTAGCATATTTCACTCTTTCTTTCTCACTAGATAATCTTTCGTAGTCTTTTAGTCTTTCTCATTCTAGGAATATTGTAATTAGTCCACGGACTAACGTAGAAGCTAGGGCGAACGCTAGAGATTCGGAGATCAATCTTTGTACTTGTGAAAGAGTTTGTCAATTATAATAATACGCTGCTACGCATTTAATTCCGGGTGATTTCTAAACTTTTATTATACTTGTCTAATTTCATATTTGAATATGTATTATTGCCTGGTATGTGATTTATTTGTTGCCATGAATTGCGAGTAGTTTATTATTGTGATTGCTGCGGATGTAGATAATTATAAGTAAGGATGTCATTACATAACTAATGTACTATAATCGTAAAATGGTATGACGGCCCCTATTCGACTGTTTATTCGGTATAGTGCTGGAAATGCATTGTGCAAAGTACAAACGTAAGGAAGCCGGTAAACGACCGAAGGTAGTTATATCATTGGAATCAGCTCTGGTTTAACAGTAGGAATTCCGAAAGGATAATACAACTTACAACTAACTGGTGTATCCTACGAAAATCAATGCATTACAAAATAATGTTCGTCAATTACGTTCAGATAAAATAGGAAATAATAACCCTTGTATTGTTTAGACTTTATGAATTTAAGTCTAGTTCACGGAGTACCCTTTCCAGTTATCCACGTGACTGCAACCTAGTAATTAGGACCTGATCAACCTTAATTATGGTAAGTAGTTATCTGTGCCCAGGACATGCAATAAGTAAGACACAGTGAAATCACTTGTTTTTTATACTAGGTTTACTTTCCTGCACTGCTTTACATTTAATTAGTTAGAGTGTCACTTTCACCGTCAATTACTCTTTACCGCATGTTGGATATAAGAAGCAGTGGAAGTCTCATGTAAAGTACACTGTCTATTATTGAAAGGCATGGTCCTCGTATGAAACACGTTTTAACAAACTGCGAATAACCTGGGGATGTATAACTGTTTGAAAAGGAGAACTTAGATCATGAGTCGAAGTAATTAAAGCTCAATCGAACAAAAACAAGACTTAGGAATACGAGTAAAGTCCTAGTGACCTAGAATCCTTAAAACACTAAGTCTTACACAATCGACGGTCCAAACATGCAAAGCTATTAATTTTCGTGCTAATAAAGTATTAAACTACCTTAGGAGTTAAGAACGATCGGACTTATGAGACGATACGCTACTGATTCATGCACCTCGGTATAAAACCAGAATAGGTTGTTCATCTTTCAACTAGATGAGTATTGGAAGTTTGCGTATTGCTCCGATCAGAATCACGATAACCTAGTTCCAAGTGACACGCCAATGGGAAACTGAGTTGGTAGGGTTCTAGAGTTTACGCCTAGTAGTTTATTTACCATATTACGTATCAATCCTATTTGTTCTGTCATCCTGAAATACTAATTTTCGAAATCTCAGCAATCACATCTTTATCTTTATCTGCTTTCCTGCACTTTACTTTTCTGCAATTTACTTTCCTGCATTTTAATTACCTGTCTTTAAATCCCAAAACCTACCTACTTTGTGCCATCCTAAATACTTCCCTACTGAAAGTGTCAACTTTAATCGCCCACACGTTTGGATTCATAGAACGATCTTAGGTCATACTTACCGCTTACTAACCAGAGTAGGTAGTACGTATAATTTAAGCCCCGCAAAATATAAATTAAAAACCCCTGCTGCGCTCACATCATCATTTGAAAAACAACGACACGCTGTGAGCACAACAGAAACATAAGTCAAAAATTCAAAATAAAGTCCGAAAAACAGTAAAATGCCATTTTCGGGCCCTAAATGACCCCGAAGTGCCAAAAACTGATAGGGCTAATGGCAAAGCGATGAGCTTTGACCGTTGGGCTGTTTCCGCGTGACCTTGTAAATTTCGTCTTAATCGGACACCGAAATTTTATTACGGAAATTCTACGTCGAACGTTACTTCGAATTTCGCAAAACGATTGACCAAAAACAAAAAGTCCACAAAACACACCTTACCCGCCGGGTAGTTAAGGTACCCGCCGGGTACAGAGTACAAACCGCCGGGACCTATCCTCAACCGCCGGGTCAATTAAGTCCTGGCCAAACAGAAACATTTTGCCGCATTTAGGCTCTAGGAGCCGCCGGTTTTGGTAAACCAGCCGCCGGGTTAACCCATTTACCCGCCGGGTACCAGGCTTACCCGCCGGGTACCTGGCTTCTACAGCAGCCCTGCACAAGTTAATGCAAACACGCATATTTCTTAAACCGTAAGGAATTAAGGTCTGAAATTTTGCAGGCACCTCTACTATGCTAAAATGAAACTTTTCCTTTTTATACTTTTTCAAAATTCATGTTTTACGAGAAAACGGACATCTCACCAAATTATGGTCATTTTGGACCAATTTAGTGGACAACTCATATTCCAAACCACTTGGTTTTAGATTCTGATCTTTTGCCAACATATTTCTACATCCATTTGTGACTTGTGGGCATAATCATTACTCTCTTACACCCATTCTATCATGTTTTCACTCCTTGACCCATTTGGGGGTCCATTTGGACACTTTCACAAAATCTAACCCAATTCAACCAATTGACTTTTGAATTTACTTCGTTTCAACAATATGTTACAATTCTTATTTCATGATCACTTATTTAGACCAACATACAATATTTGACACATTGGTCAAAATCCTCATCATAATTATGATCAATACTCACTTATTTCCACACCTAATACATTTATCACTATATAATATTTCTAATAACCAATTTGACAGCCTCATATTCCAGATTGACTTTTTCAAGTCAAAGATACATTCTTCAATCACTAGACCATTTACTCCTTAACCAACAATATAACTCCAAAACATACAATATAAGATACTAGATTTCATTAAACTTTCTATTACTACTTCAACACATATAATCCATCATATTTCGCTACAAGGAATCATATCAATTCTATTACTACTCATAATTAGGATAACAATTCATATAATTCATATAGGTTTAAGCTTAAGCAATCCTATTGTGGATTACTTAATTCTCTTAAACCATCGCTCTGATACCAACTTGAAACGCCCCTATTTCCATAGATTAATTTTTTTTTTTTTTATAGAAAAATTGCATATTTCAAATTTATAAATTCATAATGCTTAGGAATATCATTCCATCACATTTGGTCCCATCTAAATACTAAAGTTACATGTTTACAAATTCGACTCCATACAATGATGACACCTTATATCAAAATCATAATAGTTTGGGCGATTTATACAATGGTAATACAAAACGATAATTCAATAGAATAAGAAACTTGTCTAATAACATTACAAGTTTCAATCCACGCTACCTTCTCAAATCATTTCCTTCAATTAGTTCGATTGAACCAAGTACCTACAACATAAATCCACTGATACAAGTAAGCATATAGCTTAGTGAGTATACAAGCAACTAAATAAATAATTCACAAATAAGATACAATTTATCAATAACTACTTATTTCTTTTAAATAGAAACTATTGAATAACAATAAATATTCTACAATATTTCGTATGGATCCATGATCTAATAGATACAAGTAAGCATGGCACCAATCCTATATGGATACCAAGCTTAATAGATACCAGGTAGTGCCAAGCACTTATTTCGTGATATTCATCTATTTCATAATAAGCAATCTCTACAATACTAAATCCATATATTCCACATAATTCCCCTAATCATCTTAATTCACATAATTCTCCTAATACACATAATTCTCCTAATTCACATAATCCTACAATTTCACATAATCCACATAATTCAATAATCCACATAATACTATACTATTTCCAAGTAACTCAATTACTAACAACAATCAACAACTATGGTCAACAACCAATATTTCTTAAGATACGCAACATGATACAATATAGAAACACACATAAGATACAATTATAAGAAACAAATAATAAGAACAACTAGAAAATAGACAAACAATATTCCAAACGAATGTATGAACCTCTTGCTCGTAAGCAATCCGGAACATACAATCATTATTCAAATAGTCCTCGTATCACTCACCTTTGCCATTTAAGCAATTACGTGACGAATTTCTTGAATAGCAACTCCATCATTCTTGATCACCTAGCATATAACCTATGAATACAATAACACATTTAACAATTATACTTCAACATAATCAATACATTGACATTATCAATCCATCACCCTTTTTGGATTGATCATGTTACTTCTAATCATTTATTTCATAATTCTCTTTATTTCATTATTTGAATAACTACCTTAGATGATTATTTCATATTTATAACTTAAGATCCATTCTTAATTCATTGAATTCATTATTTTATTACTTAATCATATTTATAACTTGATCACCTATATTTCATTTTGGTCATCACTAATGATCACCATAATCCTTTTATCTACTTTATAATACATCTCTTAATCATAATTCATCCAATTACATAATTCTTTGAGTTAATACTTCAATTCTTGTAATCCTACTTCAAAAACCTTTAATCATATTCCAACAACATTTTAATCCACCAATTTAAGATGTATTAACATCAATTCATCATTCTAAATACATAACCCACTTGATTACTAACCTTATATTTCAATAATCCATTATTTCATCAAAATCCATCAAAACCCCAAGAACACAATTCAAGATTCTTGATTTTTAATTCGTTCTAGTGCTAATTCAATCACTAATAAGCTTTATTAAGTCCAATTCAACATATTTCAAACTTAATTTCGTATTAAAATCCATTAATTCTTCATATAATTCGAAATCCCTATGAACCCAAATTTTAGAATTCAAATAAAACAAGAATCATGATTACCTTAGGTTGTGGATGATAAATCCTTGTTGAATTCAAGTTCCTAGCTTCGATTTCAGGTTTAAAATTTGATTTCTTTGTTTAGGGTTTGATGTTCCTGAGTTTTGAAGCTTCTGGGTGTTTTTGGGAGTTGATACATATGATACGTATATGTGTAGGTAATAACAGATAAATATGTAGTAATTTTATTCCCGTGATTATCATTGTCTGGAACTTTAAAACCGACTCACAATTATCGATTTCACATAAACCCCTCAACTTATCATACTTAACATGTTCAGTCCCTCCAAGACTTAATTCTTCGTAACTCAAGTCCTATGGACACAAAATACCTTTCAAAGTTAGTCCTTCTAACTTAACAATTAAATCGTATAATTTAAAACTTTAGGGATACGAAATTTGGGATGTTACAGATAGAATCCGGCCAATTGCTAGAAATAGGTCCCTCAACTATTCTGTGTTTGAATGATTCGATGAACTCGGCATGGCCGCTGTTCTCCTGATTGAAATACATCATAGGAGACACGGAGCATAGGATTAGAGATAAATTAGAATTAATTTCATATATCGAATGCTTTTGAGAGAACTTTCGTAGCATTCGTGACTTAACCATTAAACCAGAAACTCTGCCTGAAACAAACTGATAACTATCCATGTTACACTACTGCATGTTCTTGTTTGAAATTTTGCTTTAGGGTTTGCGTGCTAGTATCTATTTGTCTATTGCGGTTGTTGGATTCATGATTAGGTTTTCAAACATTGAATAATCACATACAACAGTTTAACATGCTAGAATAATTACAATGATTTGTATGAAATAATGTCGAACAATTTAAACGATCGTTAGACAGACTTTCCCAACTTATTCCGCGGGGTAACTCCTGTTCACTTTATTGTTTATTCAACAATTCGTGCCACGATACGGACGCCTCAGACGACCGAGACTGGGGAATAGGATTCGAGGTTAGTTGTCGGTTAAATTGGTACTACATTTGGGAGAACTTCCGGTGTAGCTTACACTCCATATCTGTTATCCATGTGACATGTTATTTATTTGATTGTGGACAACTCTATATTAGATAAGTAATAGGATAGGAGCTATGGCCCATTAGGACATATACAGTAATGATACGGGATCTCTGGGCGAGGCATCGGAAAAACTGTAAAACGGCTTAGTACTTGGTATAGCGCTGGAACCACCTCTGGTGAAGTACAAATGCGTGGAAGCCACGAAAAGGCCGTAGGTACAATACTATGTTGAACATCGTTCAGAGACCCCAAGTCAGCACTGCTAGGATTCATTGTAATTAGAGCCTCAATCCTCATAACTACCCCTAAATAGCATACACCGATGTCATAGCAAACACTCGCGCAATCCATAGATCTCTCAGCGACTACACTCCTTATTTAGTTTACTGTCTTTAGTTTACATAGAATAGAAAACAAAACCCCTCAAAAAGTTTTAAAACCCTAGCTGAATTACTAAAGATAATTAATTCTCCTAAGATCCCATGCCCGTTGTGGTTTGAAGAACGACACCTGAGTCATACCTACCGCTTACTATACAAGTAGTAGTATAACTTAGGCTTCCCTGCACTATAAATATAAAGCCACCCCTCTGATCGTCTGCCCTGACTGGAAGGCCCGCAATGACCAAGAAGCAATTCTTGAACCAACCGTTGGAGCGCGATCAGAAAGGCACAATCAATAGTGATAAGATAAGTTTTGATAATATTTATTTTGTGGAACAGTTGAGGTACAATTTGCTAAGTGTAAGTTAAATCACAGATAAAAAGAATCCAGTTCATTTTACTGACACTGAATGTCTTATTTTGTCAAAGGAATTTAAAAAACCAGAAAATATGATTTTAATGAGAATTCCAAGACAAGATAATGTATATAAGTGTGACTTAGCAAATATGGAACCTCAACCTCAATTAAACTGTCTTATTTCTAAAGCTAGTGTCAATGAATCTGAATTGTGGCATAGAAGGATGTGTCACATGAATTACAAAACCATTAATAAACTTGTCAAAAACAAGCTTGTTAGAGGTTTACCTGAAAAGGTCTATTCATGTGATGATCATTGTGTTGCCTGTCAAAAAGGCAAGGAACACAAGTCTTCTTTTAAGTCCAAAATAGTGAATACCAATTGCTCACCCTTACATTTACTACACATGGACTTATTTGGACCAACCAATGTAAGTAGTATAGGGAAAAAGTCTTATTATTTAGTGGTCATTGATGATTACTCAAGGTTTAGTTGGGTATTCTTTCTTAGGACAAAGGATGAAACAGGTGAAATACTTAGATCATTCATAACTAAGATTGAAAATCAATTGGATCAGAAGGTTAAAATCATCAGAAGTGTTAATGGAACAGAGTTTAAAAATCATGAGATGGATAAATTTTGTGACATTAAAGGTATTAAGAGAGAGTTTAGTGCACCTAGGACTCCACAACAAAATGGGGTAGCTGAGAGAAGAAATAGGACACTAATTGAGGCTGCTAGAACCATGTTAGCTTATGCTAAGTTACCTATGACTTTTTGGGCAGAAGAAGTTAGCACTGCTTGCTATGTTCAGAATAGGGTATTAGTTGTTAAGCCTCATCACAAGACACCATATGAACTGTTCATTAAGAGAAAACCATTTGTTAGTTTCTTAAAACCTTTTGGGTGTCCTTGTACCATCTTAAATACCAAAGACCACTTAGGCAAGTTTCAGAGCAAAATAGATGAATGACTGTTTGTCGGAAATTCTGTTCAAAGTAAGGCTTATAGAGTGTTTAATCAAAGTACTAGAATCATTGAGAAATCCATGAATGTGACCTTTAATGAACATACAGTTAACCTGTTGCGCCGTCAGAGTGCCGACTCTGCTGCGGTCGTTCTAAGGTGGGCACATCGGTCCTGCAAACAACGACGCAACACGTGAACGTGTTAGGTTTTAAATTTATATGAGCTGGGGCTCAAACTGTCACACCCCCAATTTCATGCCTTGCGGAAGCGACTGTTTTGGGGCGTGACTAATCAAATATCAAGCACCAAAGTACAAGCAAACGACTCTAAATGAGACGTTTTAGAAAATACATTACATTACATAAGTTTCCAAAAGTAATACAAGTTTAAGTATAAGTAATACATCATTGATGAGTTTGCAACTTTGATTCCAAAGATTTTAAATACATAATCCTAGTACAAAAGATAATGCCGGTAAAATCTTCATTAGTGTGTATGCATGCGACTCATAATAGCTTAACATATCCTGCGGCCATCCTTACTGAGCAACCCTACTGTTGCTGCGTACCTGAGAATGCATCACTAAAAAGGTCAACCAAAAGGTTGGTGAATCTCACAGGTTTATAGTAAGTAACAGTTTTGAACACATCAGTTTGTAAAAGTAAGTAAATATTGCACAGTCGCAATAGTTTCGATATACATTGTCATGAGCACCATAGTCGAAGCTTAACAGTAGTAATTAATTTGCCCTCGTGAATGCTAATCCACAAACATTCATATGAAACGAGTAAGAAACACCCATTTATACCTGCATGTTCGGGGTAGTGCGTGCTACCCTGGGTGAGGATTGTCAGTCCTAATGGATCCATTTACTAGTACTCGCGCTTAAGACCATAACTGACGACTATGATTAAAGGGACTTCATTGGATTAAATAAATCTCATGCAATCGATATACCAGTAAATCAGTTTGTAATCAAGTGAGTAAATACATGTGTTCGAGTAAAACAAGTAATGCATCTCCCCCAATGTAAAAACAGTAAAAAGGGGCCATGAGACTCACCTGCAGAGCGAACAATCCTAATGTGCGTGCGTATTCCAACGGTAATCTCCTAATGTCCTAAACACGCAAGATTGTATGTTTGTAAGTGTACGCGTAATGATTCGTTTGTATGTTTGTTCATTTGATTGATTACTTCTAAAGTATTTGTTACGTATTATATTCGATGTTTCATAAAATGCGCGGCCCTTTGGTGATGGTTCGGGATTATATTTCGAAAATATAATAATGTTCGTTTTGTATAAAATCTTTTCGTACATTTGTATAACGTGTCGTTTATCATTATTTGAAAACGTATAAAGTTAATTACTTAATTTGTAAAAAGTGTACGGCCCGTTATTGTCGGGTTACAATTATATTTCAAAAATATAATTATGTTTGTTTTCGTAAAGCATTCGTCGTGTATATATATATATATATATATATATATTTAATGTTCCAAATCATAAGGTACATTTGTTTGTACAAATATAACTCGTACATTTATATTTCAAAAGTTACGTTTGTTGCTCACAAGTATATATACATAAAAGTTCGTTGTTAAACAAATTTGGCGAGGCTGCACTGTTTCGGCCATATCTCCCTCATACGAACTCGGATTTAGGCGATCCACCTGGCCAAACGACCGCGACTCAGAGGACTACAAAATGAAAGTGACCTGTCCGGGTGAGGCCCCATACCCGTCCGAGTGGGAGTTGATACCCGTACGGGTGTCTTCCTTCACCCGTCCGGGTGGTTTGTTTTTCTCAGATCAGTTATTCAGTTCGTTCCCAAAACGAGTTCTAACTTAGTTTTAACCAATTTTTCGTATGTACAATGTTACTATAAGCTATTATAAGTATAATAATCACAAAACTAAAGTAAATGGGTAATAATTCTTACATATTAAAGATGAGAACCGAGAGGATGATGATGAAGATGATCCGATGATGATGATGAACGAAGATGAATGAGATGATGATGATTATGGTTCTGGTTCTTGATGTTGTTGTTGATGTTGAAGATCAAAAGAGAAAGAGAGGGAGAGAGTGCCGAGAGTGATGAAGAAGAAATGAAGAAGCAGAAGGAAAATGGTCGGCCAACTCCAATTATTGGAGTTGGTTGGCTCCTGCGTGTGGTACAAAATGCCCGTGTTTTTGTACCCGATCGTTATATAGTATAATGTTTTAAAATGATAAATTTCTAAAAATGAAATCGTATATGTTTTTAATTGAAATATTCTATAAAAATACTTTCAATGAGATATAAAATATATCTTAGTTTAACTCAAAATACACGGATAGTTTTCTGTATCAAAAATGTATTTAAATAATTTTTGGAGTACGTAGTTATTATTCTCAATAATAATACTTTGTTTAAAAATGTTTTTCACCAATTTCTATTTTGAGTTTGCGTTCTACCAGATTTGTGTACGTGTGATTATTATATAATCATTTCGGGTTATATAATACTTTGTAATAAAAGTTTAAATTTGTACTGAAATTTGGGTCATTTTTGACTGGGTGTCACATTCTCCCCTTGTTAGGAGAATTTCGTCCCGAAATTTGTTCGTAGTATTTATCGTTGTATTCAAGTTATAGTTTGCGTGTTATCTACGTAAGTCTGACAACACCTATCTAGAGTTGTCTATCTCCCCTTGTTGAACTAATGCCCTTCCGGCAACTAAAGAATTCTAAATGAAGCTTCGGGATGTGTTCACCATTATGTCTACATGACCAGTCTAGTTGATCACTAGAGGGTAGCTACAATGTGTACTAGTAGCCTAAGGTAATGCAGTAAACCCTTGATTGTTTTGTCGGTAGGACAAGGTTGATCGTTCAACCAATTGCTGGAGTACAGCTACATTTTGTACTAGTAGCCTACCTTAGACTCTATCAGTCTCCTATAGAAACTAAATGTTTAGCCTACATTAGCTTTATATGGAATGTGACCCATTGTATATATAAAAATATTAACCGGTATGTTTTCCGGTATAAAACAATGTAGGATTTGTTATCCCAATACTTATGCAAGCAAAACCTCGTTCCCAATAGAAACTATAGATCTAAATTGCCATTTTTCCCTAACCCTATCGTGCACTTAGAATCTAGGGAAAACATAACAAGTATCAAGTAGCAAGTAAAGTTTATCAAGTAAGTAGTATGAAAGCAGTTAGGTTGCTAGCGAGTTTCCGTACTCGCATTCCTATTCAGATCCTGGTAGGTTTTGCTCCTATAACAGCAAGGAGGTCATCGTGTACTGTGAAATTTTTGTTGACCATTCAGGGTTTGAAATTTTGTATAAAGTTGTGTACAGTAAGCAAGTTTGCACGGTTTTGAAGTTTTGAAAATTCTATAAAATATTTCGTAAGAACTTTTGTAATATGTTTGTTAAAAGTACATTTGTCATAAAATTTCGATAGTGAAAGTCGGTTGAAAACTTTGAAGTCTGATGAAAACTTTAGTCGATAAATAGTTCGGTTGAAATTTTTGTCATCGGCTAAGTTTTGAAATCTTGTTTAACAAAATCTATTCAAAAACAATTTTTATGAAAAGTTTCGAGGTAAAAGCATGTTGAAATTGTTGAAAATGGAGTACGTTATAGACATAGGACTAAGTAGACAGTAGCAATTGAAAAACAAAGTCCCGATCTTCTTATCAAAGGACGTTGAAGTAGGCATGTTTGTCGGTTGTAGTGGTGTAGATGGTCTCAAAAGTATCATAAAATAAAGGCCTATTCCTATACATTCAGTATATAATAGCCTAGTGAGTAGTACTTAGTCTAGGCCTATGTATGTATATATACCTATATCTCATAATAGCCTAATCATACTTGTATGTATCACCCATTCCATTTGGGATGATACTGCCTATCTGAAATAATATGCCAATTTCCTTATTCTATTTGTACTTAGAATCTAAGGAAACAAATAAAGTACTAAGCAGTAATAGAACCTATCAAAGTAATTAGTACAGATACAGTTTGGTTATTCAGGGGTGAACGTACCCATGTTGAGTAAGTCAATAAGTCTAGGGTTTCGGTGATTACCTTCAGCATTAAGCACATAGAATCTGCCCTTGGCGGTGTTGTTGTTTTTATCCTTCAGTTTTGGGCAATCTCTCTTAAAATGCCCAGTACCATTGCACTCATAGCAGGTTTTGGGTGCAGAGGTGTCGGTGCCAGTGGTGGTGGATTTGCAGTCCTTAGTCAGATGTCCAAATCGCTTGCATTTGGTGCAAGGACATAGACCATCGTGATGAAGCTTGCACTTAGAGCAATAGGGCTTCCTTCCCTTATACTCTTTCTTGTCATCAGATTCAGAGGCGTTGGCCTGAGCAGTTGCAGGTTTCTTGTTAGCTTGGTTCTGACTTCCAGAGCTTTCATCAGCTTTCCTTTTGTGATCTCCAGAGCTGTTTCCAGTAGTTTTGTCGCTAGCGGTTCCTTGACGAACCATTTGTGCCATTAGCTTGTGTGCCATTCGTACCGTACCATGAAATGTGAGAGAGTTTGCTGAAGTGACCATCCCCTGAATTTGTGGAGGAAGTCCCCAAAGATAGCGCTCAATTCGCTTGGATTCCGTATCAACCATTGATGGGCACAGGTGTGTTAACTGATTGAATCGAGAAGAGTAGCCAGCAATGTCGTTTCCTTGAGTGATGAGATTCCAGAATTCTGCCTCGAGCTGCTGGATCTCATCTCTAGGACAATACTCGTCCTTAAGCATTTTCTTCAGCTCATTCCAGGGAGTTTCCAGAGCAATGTCTTGGCCCACAGAGTCAGCATATGTGTTCCACCATGTCAGAGCATCATCCATGAAGGTATAGGTGGAGAACTTGACCTTACAGTTCTCAGTGCAGCTGCAGATGCGAAAGACTGCCTCTGTCTTCTCCAGCCATCGCAATAACCCAATAGCACCTTCTGTGCCTTTGAAGTTCAGAGGATTGCAGTTAAGGAAGTCTTTGTAGGTGCAGGGTTTTACCACAGTGGTACTTGGTGGTGTTTCGGCGCCTTCAGATCGTTGTCGCTCAGCACTTACTGCGTCAGCAACCAGTCGATCAACCTGAGCTTGAGTGTACTTTTGGCGTCGCAGAGGCATGTTCCTTCAATGAAGATAAGGGACATGTCAGAGTTTCGTATAAGAATATGATTATCGTAGTTGTATATACAACAGTAATATACCACAACACAAGTGACAATCAATAGTGTAGAATAACAGTGGTTGCAATCACTTAACTTGCGAGTTTAAATGATTACGAGGATTGGGGTTTACAAAAGTGGAGGGGATATTACATTCGGACAGATATTAGCGGTTATGCGGAATGTAACAAGGAGGTAGGAAAAGATTTGTACTTAGAGGAATACTGGATTCGAATGTTAAAACTGATGGGTGAGTGAAAGATGGTCCTCTGATGACCAGTTCATGTCAAATAAGGTGTCGAAGTTTTAATCTCTACCTAGGGTAAGCCTATTTCGAAGAGATGACCCTCTCAGGTAGGGCACATCCCAGTACTATTCTCCTGACTCGATCAACTTACCACAGGCCTATTCTAAAGTGTGTTCGTGCAGTGAGTGTGTTGCTAAATATCGAAGGATATTGACAAGCCTAACCATATAGGTGTAACCTATATATACTTATTATCCACCTAGTTGTGTCTAACACAGAACAAGTACAAGTCACGGTTCTCTCGTGGTCAGAGTCAACTATTGCATTCCTGTTCAACATAACCCCTTTCAGATCTTTCATCATCCTTATTTAATTGTATATAGTTGATCAGGCTAAGTTAAATTAAACTCGTATGCTGAAATCCCTGAACCAGTTATATCTAATGAGGAATACTGCCTAACGGTCATAGTCTAGGCCCACTACATGCAACCTAGTTCGCTATAACCTTAGGCTCTGATACCAATCTGTCACACCCCCAATTTCATGCTTTGCGGAAGCGACTGTTTTGGGGCGTGACTAATCAAATATCAAGCACCAAAGTACAAGCAAAAGACTCTAAATGAGACGTTTTAGAAAATACATTACATTACATAAGTTTCCAAAAGTAATACAAGTTTAAGTATAAGTAATACATCATTGATGAGTTCGCAACTTTGATTCCAAAGATTTTAAATACATAATCCTAGTACAAAAGATAATGCCGGTAAAATCTTCATTAGTGTGTATGCATGCGACTCATAATAGCTTAACATATCCTGCGGCCATCCTTACTGAGCAACCCTACTATTGCTGCGTACCTGAGAATGCATCACTAAAAAGGTCAACCAAAAGGTTGGTGAATCTCACAGATTTATAGTAAGTAACAGTTTTGAACACATCAGTTTGTAAAAGTAAGTAAATATTGCACAGTCGCAATAGTTTCGATATACATTGTCATGAGCACCATAGTCGAAGCTTAACAGTAGTAATTAATTTGCCCTCGTGAATGCTAATCCACAAACATTCATATGAAACGAGTAAGAAACACCCATTTATACCTGCATGTTCGAGGTAGTGCGTGCTACCCTGGGTGAGGATTGTCAGTCCTAATGGATCCATTTACTAGTACTCGCGCTTAAGACCATAACTGACGACTATGATTAAAGGGACTTCATTGGATTAAATAAATCTCATGCAATCGATATACCAGTAAATCAGTTTGTAATCAAGTGAGTAAATACATGTGTTCGAGTAAAACAAGTAATGCATCTCCCCCAATGTAAAAACAGTAAAAAGGGGCCATGAGACTCACCTGCAGAGCGAACAATCCTAATGTGCGTGCGTATTCCAACAGTAATCTCCTAATGTCCTAAACACGCAAGATTGTATGTTTGTAAGTGTACGCGTAATGATTCGTTTGTATGTTTGTTCATTTGATTGATTACTTCTAAAGTATTTGTTACATATTATATTCGATGTTTCATAAAATGCGCGGCCCTTTGGTGATGGTTCGGGATTATATTTCGAAAATATAATAATGTTCGTTTTGTATAAAATCTTTTCGTACATTTGTATAACGTGTCGTTTATCATTATTTGAAAACGTATAAAGTTAATTACTTAATTTGTAAAAAGTGTACGGCCCGTTATTGTCGGGTTACAATTATATTTCAAAAATATAATTATGTTTGTTTTCGTAAAGCATTCGTCGTGTGTGTATATATATATATATATATATATATATATATATATATATATAATGTTCCAAATCATAAGGTACATTTGTTTGTACAAATATAACTCGTACATTTATATTTCAAAAGTTTCGTTTGTTGCTCACAAGTATATATACATAAAAGTTCGTTGTTAACCAAATTTGGCGAGGCTGCACTGTTTCGGCCATATCTCCCTCATACGAACTCGGATTTAGGCGATCCACCTGGCCAAACGACCGTGACTCAGAGGACTACAAAATGAAAGTGACCCGTCCGGGTGAGGCCCCATACCCGTCCGGGTGGGAGTTGATACCCGTACGGGTGTCTTCCTTCACCCGTCCAGGTGGTTTGTTTTTCTCAGATCAGTTCGTGCAGTTCGTTCCCAAAACGAGTTCTAACTTAGTTTTAACCAATTTTTCGTATGTACAATGTTACTATAAGCTATTATAAGTATAATAATCACAAAACTAAAGTAAATGGGTAATAATTCTTACGTATTAAAGATGAGAACCGAGAGGATGATGATGAAGATGATCCGATGATGATGATGAACGAAGATGAATGAGATGATGATGATTATGGTTCTGGTTCTTGATGTTGTTGTTGATGTTGAAGATCAAAAGAGAAAGAGAGGGAGAGAGTGCCGAGAGTGATGAAGAAGAAATGAAGAAGCAGAAGGAAAATGGTCGGCCAACTCCAATTATTGGAGTTGGTTGGCTCCTGCGTGTGGTACAAAATGCCCGTGTTTTTGTACCCGATCGTTATATAGTATAATGTTTTAAAATGATAAATTTCTAAAAATGAAATCGTATATGTTTTTAATTGAAATATTCTATAAAAATACTTTCAATGAGATATAAAAATATATCTTAGTTTAACTCAAAATACACGGATAGTTTTCTGTATCAAAAATGTATTTAAATAATTTTCGGAGTACGTAGTTATTATTCTCAATAATAATACTTTGTTTAAAAATGTTTTTCACCAATTTCTATTTTGAGTTTGCGTTCTACCAGATTTGTGTACGTATGATTATTATATAATCATTTCGGGTTATATAATACTTTGTAATAAAAGTTTAAATTTGTACTGAAATTTGGGTCATTTTTGACCGGGTGTCACACAAACTATAAGTACTACCTACTTTTTGGGGAGTAAGCGTTAAGTATAACTCGAGTGTCGTTCTTAAAATCGGAGCGAATAGAACTAAAAGGGACTTACCGTAAACGAGCTTTCTGATAGGATGGGTTTTATAAAAGTAGGTAGGTTTTGGTTGGTTTATCTAATACTAAATGAATCAAGTAAGTAAATAAAATAGAGAGTAGAGAACATGTAAAGCGTGATTGCTGAAACTTTGATAATTAAGGTTTCTGGATGATATTCATTATAAAGATGATTGGAGACTACCTTGGGTAAATCATCAGACAGACAGTCGGTGTAAACTCTAGGACCCTACGTTTTAGTCTAAAAGCCTAAAAGCATATATCACTGAATCCTAGGTTATCCTGATGCTGATCAGAAATAGGTTGTTTAAACCCCCCTCACTTGTCTTAAAAGACTAAGCGACCTCTACGGATGATATATCCTGGGTGTAGGCATAAGGTAACAAACTGCAATTATATATCTGACCTTTCTTAACACCTAAATCAATCTGAGTTTATCTAGGTATGTACAAATTGTATGCTATATATACTGAGCTGTCGGTTATGTTGAGTTAAGCGGTTTAAGCATCTTGTATTACATCCGAATACTTGCTTTCTTTTCAGAACCCTTTTATATCAGGTTTAAGCATAATTAACTCCATCATGAATTAGACCCTCCTTTGCTATCAGGCGTTCATCCCTAGGAATACTCACGGTGTACAGTGCATTTGGCATATCCACAGTGTTCTAGACTCAAGGTATACTCACGGTGTACAGTGCATTTGGCATATCCATAGTGTTCCAGACTCAAGGCATACTAACGGTGTACTGTACATTAGAGTAGTTCCACAGCTGTATGTTAACCTTGGTGTACTAAAGGTGTACGGTGCGGCGAGCATTTCCACAGATGTATTTTAACCTTGGTGTACTAACGGTGTACGGTGCAGCGTGCATTTCCACAGCTTTATTGTTCCTAGACCCATATTCTAAAAGGGTGACTTTTAGGTATTCCACGATGAAATAAACCTATGGCATTTCCTTAGCTTCCACGTATTTGTACTCCACACGAGGTGTTTCCAACGCTATACGAAGTACTGTGCCGATTTATGGAATATTCATAGCTTCATACTGTAATATGAGATAACTATATCTACGTAGTATTAGGGTTGATCAGATCCTATCCTAAGGTAATAGTCACGTGAAAGACTGGAAAGGGTGGAAACATTATTAAGTCTATATTCATGTAAAACTCAACCAGATATACAGCAAAACAATCACCAATCATAACATGTTAAATATGAATTTAATATCATCCATAATCCTAATATCTACATTTCAACAATCACTGTATCAAACTACGTAAATAGCATGGCAATATTCGCAGCACAAACAAAGATATCAGGCAAACAAAACATAATAACCGTAAGTAAAGGAGTAAGTAATAACCAGTTGTTAAGCAGCGTAACACTGAGTAGTACAAGCCAGAGTCTTAAAAACTTCAATACAATAAAATTTCCAAGCTACAGCTATCTTCCCCACTCGAACCGTGCCTACATCTCTCTAGTTCTCTAGAGAAAGAAACTAGAGAGAGAAACTACAGTAAACTAATCTAGAGAGAGAAACTACTTAGAGAGAGAGTGAGAAAATAAAAATGTGAGAAAATGATGTGATGAAGGTGTGTGAAATGAGGATGAGGAGTCCTCTATTTATAGGCCACCAAGGATGCAAGAGTACAAGTCCACAAGCATACACGTACAAGCAAACGAAGCAAAACGAGAGACCACAAGAAGAGCACAGGCCATGTACGGCCTCAAACAGGCCGTGTACGGATAGTTGAGGGCCGTGTATGGCTTTCTCTAGGCCGTGTATGGCTTGGGGGTGGCCGTGTGCTAGGCCGTGTGCTTTTTCTGACTTTTCGCGTTGCTTTGGAAGGCCGTATCTTCTTTGTTTCATGTCACTTGATTCTTTCGCCTACGGTCTCGTAATTACGTTACGCTTCTAATGATGCCAATTTGGTAGAAATTGGAGGTGTGGAGCCCAGGCGTGTCCATAATACGTTTCGTAGTCTTCGGTTGTGCTGTTTGTTGCGTATCTCTCTCATCCTTGATCCAATCTGAGCAATCCTTATATCCACGTTCTTGTAATCTCCATGGCTACAAAATAAGATAGTCGTGAGGCCCTGGTGTGAAGTTTACAGTGGAATTAGGGTTAGGCTCAAAATGGTGCCTATTTAGGTTAGTTTTCTGCCCTTTTTGCTTGATTTTCTAAAGACCAACAAGTTTATACCTTTCTAACAAAAGTTGGTGAATACTGATGATTTTAAGATGTATTTGGTAAAAAAGAGCTAAATATGGGGAAAATAATGCGTGTAAAAACGTGACTTTTTGCAATACATCAAATATCCCACACTTAAGCTTTTGCTTGTCCTCAAGCAATCCTCATTTGGAAAATAGTTTTTGAAAAATTATTTTGGATGCTTAGAGTATCTTCCGCAGAAAGTCACTTTATTCAAAGTAGATAAATCTTTTCGGAAAGTAAGCATCAACAAAAAATTAACTATACTTAAACATAAAACTGATCAACCCTTTTTGGCATACTTTGCAACTCTCGAGACGTAGATGTACATGACTGGGCGATTCTCATAAGTGGGTCACTCAATTCACTCAAAGTGTATCTGGTTACCTATAATCTATAGAAACAAAATCGCTCATTGCCAGTCATGCAGCGCTTATCGTCATAGGCTTGGTCGAGAATCGAATCTCCACCACTCCTTTGAGAACGGTGCTAATTATCCCAAGGCATTTTAATCGGGTTGTGTGAGTAAGGGTAAAGTGAGTAAGGATAGGAGTAGGTTGGTCAATGGTTTTAGGGTTTTGGAACTTCAGACTCGGAGTTTTTCAAAGATCAAAGCAAGTTTCACTTGAGATAACTACTAGAGTAGACTCATCTCCTAGAGGAATAATCTCTTCTTTTGATGTTTCTTTTGAGATATAACGGATTTTTCTTCTTTGGAGAGTAGTCTGCTTATTTTTTCTAGGAGTTCTCCAATGTCTGTTTTTCTTTTCTTTTTTTCTTTTTCTTCTTCTTATGACCTCGGAGATCCTTCATGTAGTGAGACATCTTTGTCTTCTCTTTTGACAAGTACCAATTTTTCGTACTGTCTTCTGCGGATAATATCTTCGTGATGGGTACTAACTTTGCTTTTGTACCGTATCTTCATTTTTTTTTATTTCTTTTCTTTTAAACTCTTGAAAGGTACGGAGAGATGTTTGAAGATGAGACACCAATAGAAGGACATCTCAAGCAATCCTTTACTTATGATCTATGAAGTTCACGAGCTGGAATGGTATTTAGTAGGAAAGTGTTTGTGTTTGTGGGGATTTGTTTTAGGGTTTTGAGAAATGAAATAGGCTAAGGCGCAAAGGGTTTTCTAATCGGATCATCAACAATCTTAAAAAGAAAGATCGAAGGGTTGGCTGGAAAAGATATGAAAGAAGTGTGTTAATCCTAATAAATGCCAAGATCATATAATTGCACCTATACCGCGTACGGCACTCATTGGTATGGCCTAGAAACGTATTACATGAGCAAGTTCTTATTCAAAGACACATGCATCGGCGCACACTCCGAAATGAAAGTGAAGCATTGAAAATGAATGCTTATAATGGTCTCAAATACCTCACAACAAAAGGGGTTATATGCACCAAGTCATGCGATGCCTAGAGGATTTCTCGATTTTAGTTTAATACGTTCTTATTTTTGCCTTATCTTACCTTCCAAAGCAATTTATTTATTTTGATAGAAAGTTTATCCCTTTAAAAGAATTTTCTAAGACTAAAATTCTTTTGAAAAATATTCGAAATCAACCGAATGGATGTCGAACACCGTCGATGTTGGATTTTCGAATGTTTTGGTGATTAAAAATCTCAACCTTTTAGGTTGGTTTTGCGAAAATTTTTGAAAAAGTTTGAATGAAAATGGAGGCATTACTTTGGACATGCAAATATAAACTTGCGGTGTTTATATACCGTGTATCCCACACTTAAAACAACATTGTCCTCAATGTTCATTGCTAAGACGTAGGATTTTCTTCGGAAAAAATCCCACACTTAGGTTTTGAAATAGTGTAACATTTTTAAGTGTTTCTGAAAAATGGTGAGATGGAATCCCACACTTAGAATTTAGGCATATTTGGATATATGGTAATGGCGAAAATCGTGACAAAAAGAAAGGAACTTCCCTAAGGTAGAGACGGGGAGATGGTTTTAAGAAAGAATCGGCGATCTGCAGGTGATTGAGATTCCTTAGTTGAGTCCATGCAAAAAGCAGGTTCTTCGTGAACGATCGACATCTCCTTTCCTCAATTCTCATTTGCACAAACACAATTCACTTATTCTAGCTAAGAAAAATAGAGATTAAAACATAATAAGTAAAATAAATAATTACTAACTAAATAAATAAAGAAACTAAGCAGACTATGTCTGGTAGTTCATGTCCCAAAAATATAACAAAATAAAGTTCCATAAACACAAAATAAGTCAAAAGTATGGATAAGAGAAAATAGTAAGTATGTAGATATGGGTGTACAGACCTAGGGTGCTGGAGAGCCCTGATCAAAGTCCTGAACAGATGGCTGAACCAGTGGAGGAACTGAGGATGGTCCTGCAACTGACTGCTTACAACTGGAGACTCTCTACTCCTCTGACCTCACCTGCCTGTACTGCATCAATACATCTCTAAGGGAGCAGGCAGATACTTCATCGGATCCTCTAAGGCCAACTTTCAAAAGTCCTCATAAGTCATCCCCTCATGCTCCATCTTGGTCCTGTAAATATGCCTAAGCATATCCTCTGTATGAAGCTCATCAGAAGGTATATGGTCTAATGTCAACAGCCCTGCAAACTCTGATAATATGAAAGGATCAGTGCCCAGATGAACAACATCTGGTCGGTAGGAACCAACAGCCTCTCCTCCTTTGGACTGCTGAGAAGAACGGGCTCTACGGGCTGATGCAGTGAGATGTGGAAATGCAGCATCAACCGATAAATAGTGCTCAACCGACCGTGTGGGTGGAATGGTAGTAGTAGGTGGTATGTGGGTAGTGTATGGTGTTGTGGTAGTAGGTGGTGGAATGGTAGTGGATGGTGGAACTGGTGGTAGTGGCACACACTCGTACAGGAGCGACTCGGGAGCTGGAATACCTAAAGCCCTAGCTATAAGTGCATGATGCGTGTTGTTGACAGCCTACCCGTGCAAAGTGAAGTACTGGGTCATGGGAGTGACTGGATCTATATGACGTATCTGAGCTCGGGGACCTGATGTCCCAACCCCAGCATCCCTGACTGGTGTCCTGGTACTCCTAGGCACAGCCGGTACTCTATCCACTCTATCAGTAACCGGAGTCTCTAAATTCTCCTCTCTGACCCTTTTCCTGGTCATGAAACATCCTGGGATAAGCTGCTGAGTGTCCTTCCAGTAACACTGCCTCTCAGAATCCTCAGTAATCAGCTGGATCTGCTTGCAGTAATCCAAGTCACAAGGTAATGAAGTGGAAGATACTCTATACTCGTCCTCATGACTCTTTTTCAAGAGTCGCATCCCTCTCAACAATCTAGTAATGAAGGCTCCTATAAACACATGCTTCTTCAGGTCCAAGTTTTTCTCCTTCGCCATCCTCTCAGCAATAATGCAAGCCACATTGATATTCTGGTGGCTCATGATAGCATTAATAATATGTAACTCATCCCCATTTATCGGCCCAGTCTCCTTCTTTCCCATAATAGATGTCACAATAAGCTTGTGTAGGAGACGTAACTGAGGCAGAATCAGAGCCGAGGACTTGGCACCACAAGTGTAGTGGGTGCCAGTTAGCTCACTCCAAATGATCCTATGGTTCCTCTCGGGATGATAAGGAATCGTCTGATGACCATGTAGAAACAAATTTGAGCTAATCTGCTCCGCTGAATATAATCCCAAGTGTCTAGCTAAGCCCGAAATGGATACATTATGGATCTTCCCTCGGTATCTAAATGTTATCGTCCTGTTATTACCAATTTCTAACTCCGGGTCAAGCTCGAATGTCATCAAGAACTCAGTAACAATACTCAGGGTATATGGGCTCAAGAATGCTAAAAAGCTGAATCCAGGAGCTGAACTCATGTCCCTGAACCTCGTATCCTATCAACCTCCTCAACCTATCTTCAATTCCAAGTTTCCCCATATCTTCCCAAACTATGTACCTATTACTCCCAAATGCCCTCTTTAGCCATTTCCTAATCAAAGCCTTGCCTTGTGTAGTTGTGGCCAAATAAGCAAGCATCGGTGGAATCGGGTCCATCTGTTTAAGAAAAACAAATAGGATTAACTAATGGTTATCCCGAATTTTTAGAAAAAAATTCGAAATGTAGGCTTTAGATTTTGCAATTATCCCATTATTTTTTTATGATTTCTCCTAAATCCGCAATCAACAATTTGCAATCTGTAACACCCTCAAATTTCGGTTTGCGGAAGCGATCGGGTCGGGTGTTACCAAAATTAATATCGCAGCATAAGATACATAATGAACGACTCTAAATGAGACGTTTGAAAATAATTATACATTTCCCAAAATAGAACGTTTACAACGTTATGAGTTTGACAGTAAATTCCAAATACATAATTTGAAAATACAAAATTAAATGCAGAGTTATCCCAAATGTTTGAAATCATGCGACTCGAGCTAGCATAATCTTGTAGTAATCCTAATCCTGCTGGGCACCTGAGAACACATGCTAAAATAGGTCAGCTATAAAGCTGGTGAGTTCATAGGTTTGTTAGTTGAAAACATAAAGTATAAATTTTGTATGTTTTGAGAAGTTGTTTAGAATCCACGATTCTGATTTGTAGCAAATTGTAGATGTAATTACCAATGTGTAATTCGAATGTTTAGGTGTCTAATACCTAATCAATTGTAGTCCGTACCTAAGTACACAATAATTGAGGCATACCGAGCCTGAATACCTATCTGGTATGAGTAAGTGTATAACGGGAGGCAATACCTGCCTAAGTTGTAACCAAATAACTGTATGACCACGTCATATGATAGTAAGTAACTGTAGTCCCGCAGAACTATGATTTAATATATGAGGTGTTGCATCCAGCAACAAATGTTTGTAGATCCGCAGATCTATGTTTGAATGTTTAGCGTGTCCGTTTACCCGATTAGCATAAGCTAACCCGGACATGAATTGAGCTAACGGCCTCGCGTGGCAGCACCACCGATCCGTTAACTTATTGTGAATCCCGAGTATAACTCGCTGATCCATTGATTGAAGTTTCGTCCACTGCAATACCGTGGTTTCGTTTTGTGCCCACTTTACCGTGGCATTGTTTAGTGCCCGCTGCAATACCGCGGCATCGTTTTTGGAATTGCTCGCAGCAATTTGTGATTGAGCCGACAGTACAACGACATGCCCGACTAAGTTGTTTGAGAGCCAGCAGTACTCGACATGCCTGACTAAGTAGATCGTATAATAGTATGTAGATATTCATCAGGTGACACCCCCACGGTTGGATTACATCCTGGGCCGGGGGACCATCCCTGGTTGGATTACATCCTGAGCCAGAGTCGTCACCAGTTGAGTTGTATTGATATACGAAGTCTGTACTAACGTGTGATGATATTGTATACTCCTAGCCTAAAGCCTAGCAAGTATATATAACAGAGTCTTGGGAAAATGTTCACTTAAGTTCAGTTCCCATTCTAGTGATAATGGAGTGTGTCGACAGTTTTAGTTCTTAAAGAATAACTAAACTTGTAACAGTATAGATGTTGTCCAGTGTAGGTAGAACTAACTAGTTCTAATGTATTCAATGATATTGTCCCGTGACAATATGGCCAAAAGATTGTGATAACTAAATCAAGTTATGTGTTGGTAATCATTTTCCAATGACCTAACCGGGTACGATTGTAACCTATCTATGTTAAGTATTGATATTGTTCTAAAACAATATTGCGGGTGTAATTCCTAAGTATTACACAATTCGTATTACATACAGTAATATAAATAGTTGTATATTATACACGATTGTTAATATGATTTGAAAACAGTAATTGAGCATGTGTTTCACCCCGAAAATAGTAAAACAGTTGGAAGAGTGGGGCTATGAAACTCACCTGTGAGTTGTTAGTGATACGATGATACGCGCGTCGTCCGATGGTAACCTTCTAGTGTCCTAAACACGTGAGGTTGTATAAGTATGAGACAAATCAGTTTGTCTAAACGAGTTGTTAATGTATGCATTTGTTGTTGAAGTCTGGGAATGGTGTACGGGGGTCCGGGGGCAGCGCCCCTGGTAGCGGGGTCCAAGGGGTGGCAACCCCTGGCGGGGTCCAAGGGGCAGAGCCCCTGGCTGGGGTCGAGCTGCCAGGTCAGCTTGGAAAATTTTTATTTCTACTACTTTGCTTTAAAGAAAACGCATTCGAAATCCAAATTCGGGTAAAATCGAGTGGTAAAATTTGGTTGTCAATACTTAGTGAAAAACATAGGTTTTTAAAGTTCTGCGACGTCAGATGTGGCGTCAGATGCGACATCAGAGGCGACGTAGAGTCCTGCGTCGCTATGTGCGACATTCGCAAGTCAATGCGACGTAAAAGCTTGCGTCGCTAAAAGTGACGTTGAGGTTTTGTGCGACGTAAGGGTCGGCGTCGCTATATGCGACGTTCGCAATTTCATGCGACGTTGTGACTGACGTCGCACCAGGCGACGTCATGGTATTTGCGACGTTGAGCTGCGACGTCGCAGCACTGTTTTTGGTCCGAATGCGACGTCGTCGTCTGTTCGACGATTTCAAGATCCAAATCGAGTTTTGGCTCGATTTTTGGGTGTTTTGATGTTATAGAAAGCTTCTAGCATGTATTTTGAAGTAATCTAAGTAATTTATAGAAAGAGAAACGATTTCTAGAGAGAGAAAGTGATAAATCTTACTTTTTGATGAAAATGGAGATGGAGATGATGGTGAAGAAGATGAAGATGATGATGATGGTCCGGTGTTGCTGCTGATCCCGATCTTGTCGTTGTTGTTACCGATTTGTTGTTGTTATTGTTATTGTTTTTGATTTTGTTGTGGTTGTTGTTATGATGAAAAAGAGAGAGAGAGATAGAGATGAGAAAAAGAAGAAGAAAATGGAAATGAAAGAGTGGAATGGGGGTGGGTTGGTTTAGGCCGGCTCATCCCCAATCATGTGGGTATCTTGTCCACAATCGCAGTATAGAATATCCGTGTTTTTGTACCCGAAGGAAAAATAAATTTAATATTTTACTTTCATGATTTTGTTTATACTAATTCGTAAATATTTAAAATAAAAATATCTTACTGGAATTACAAAAATGTAATTTGGTTATAATTGTTTATAAAAATACAATTATTCACAGTATTAGATTTGGAGCGAAAATTGACTCTTTTTGACCGGGTGTTACATTCTCCCCCTGTTAAGAAAATTTCGTCCCGAAATTTCGTGTGAAGTTGTGGTTGCGCGGAGTCTGGGAGACATGTACGTACGAGATGTTTGCCGAATAGATTTATAGACATACAGTGTCTATGTTGAGTTAGAAGACAGTCATTTCATAAATGTGTCGTAGTTTATCATTGTAGTCACATTCTGACCGTATTGTTTGTTTGGTGTATGATTATTTTGTGGTTACTAGGTAACCGTTTACGTTGTAGTCCAATCGAGACTAAATAGTTGTCACATAGTGACCGTTTAGTGAATAGTCCCATTAGGACTAAGTAGTTGGTGCACGTTAAGTTGATCAGTCTGCTGAAAG
Source organism: Helichrysum umbraculigerum (assembly GCA_949592205.1). Lineage (NCBI taxonomy): Eukaryota > Viridiplantae > Streptophyta > Magnoliopsida > Asterales > Asteraceae > Helichrysum > Helichrysum umbraculigerum. Next base: position 324,238,668 of record CATIUR010000001.1, on the reverse strand, counting down.
CAAACTTTGAGTTTCTCGTTGACCTAGGTTAACTAAACCTATGATGCATTCGGAATTAAATTGATAATAGTGATATTGGGGAGTAAAAGTACACGCTTAGCGTGACTGCAATTGGAAAGATTATATTTTCGAGGAAGGATGTACCTACATTATTGTCGGAGTTTCGCTTGGCTCATTCAGAGTCGATCAGGTGTATTTTGCGTTTCTTTGGACAATTCTTCTTGTAATGACCAGGTTCTTTACATTTGAAACATATCCTTCGAGATTCGGGATTGGCGGGAACTCTGCAGTCCCGGATTACGTGTCCGTATCGTTGGCATCTTTTGCAGGGTAATCCGCATAATTCGTCATGATGACGTTTACAGCCGTGACAAAATGGTTTGTTACCCGCATAGCCTTGTCTTTCATTGGGTTCGACAGCATAGTACCCCAAGGGTTCAGGTTGATTGGTTGGATTTTGACTAGTGATGGGATCCCCATTCCCTTTTGTTGGGTTGTTTTCAGTTGCAGTTGTTTCGCGTCGTTCCCTCTGTGCCATAAGTCTGTGGGCCATACGAATGGCCTCTTCAATAGTAGCGGGTTTAGAGGCGGTGACCATTCCCTCAATTAGTAGTGGGAGTCCACCGGTGTACCTTGCGATTTGTTGACTTTCAGGGTTTACTATGGTTGGGCAAAGGAGTGCTAGTTGTTGGAAACGATTGGTATATGTTTCGATGTCATTGTCTTTTACGGTGAGGTGCCAAAGTTCGTCCTCAAGTTTGTGAAGTACTTCGATGGGACAATACTTGTCCTTCATGATTCGTTTCAGGTCTTCCCACGGAAGTTCGTGAGCAGTGTCGATTCCTACAGTTCGGGCGTGAAAATTCCACCAGGTAGAGGCATCATTCTGGAGGGTGTATGAGGCGTACAAGACTTTGCAGTCGTCGGGGCAGTTACAAACGCGAAATATAGATTCCATTTTCTCGAACCATTGAATTAATCCGATAGCTCCTTCAGTACCAACGAAGTTTGGTGGTTCGCACCTCAGGAAATCCTTAAAAGTGCAAGGCTTTACTTGGTTCTGAGCAGCTAGGGTCGCATTCACTGCTTGATTAATAATTTGATCGTGCTCAGCTCGAGTGAAAGTTTGTCGTTTAGGAGGCATGATTCTTGAACAAGAATGAAATGACAAAGTGTGAGATCTTTATTCAAAGATTTTGACTTTTATAGTTGTATACTCGGATGTAAAAGTGATAGTTATCCAGAAACCACTTAAGGTATTCTTATGAAAGTCCTCGGACTTTGAAATTTTAAATGTGTAGTCGTACTAGCAACCTAGTTGTGTATTATATGTAGTTTGGCCAGAACTGATGGTATTGTCGTAGTCTATCAGACTATAGTGTAGTACTAAAGTACTATAGATGTAATCCTAATAAATTAGAGTGTATTCATCGAATGAGGCATCACATGCCTTAGTAGTCATGGTGTGGCACTTCGTGCCTGGTAAAGTAATCGCGTATGCGTATAAGTGTACAAGTGCCTATAGCGAGTGTTCCTACGCAAAGAAATCAAGTGGGACACCTCGTGTCCAGTAGAGTAGTCGTATATACATATATGGTGCACACGTAACTATACAAGTATACGTGCGTAGTAAAAGTCAGGTGTGGCACCTCGTGCCCAGTTAAGTAAGTGTATATGTATATATAAATCGTACATGTAACTATAACAAGTCTACATGCATAATTGGAGTAGCACCTAATGCTATAATGCAGTGCTATCAGCACAGTAATTGAAATACTAATGTTTTGTAATTGTAGTACCAAAGTACCATGAAACGCAGCACCACGTGCTGTAATGAAGTGCCCGCGGCATTGAAATTGTAGTACCCATGTACTATGAGTGTGGCATCAACATGCCATGATTGTAGTATCGACGTACTGTGAAGGTTGCACTAACGTGCTAAAGTTGTGGTATCAACATACCTTGAAATCGTAGCACTACGTGCCATGTATTGTTTGATTTGTAGCCCCAAGGCGAAAATGTGTTCGAAGTTCAAATTTCTCAGTTGTAGCACAAAGGCAAAATGTAGGGGTCAAAGTACCGCATGATTGAATTTGTTGATCTACGTGATCAAGTTGTGATTCGAGATAATTTTGTTGTGGACTTAGTCAACACTAATCCAATTGTGATCATATGGTCAAGATTTAAAAGTTGTCAGTTTGTTTTAAGTTTCGTGAAGGTTTAGCATGTGCGGGTTTCCATTCCCATTGATAACGTTTGTACCTCCTTCCCGAGGTTCAGTGATCAATGTGATATTCACCTATGCGTGCATATGGAGAAAGGTGTCGAGTCGCGATAGTTAGGAAGACGGCGATGTGCCTCTTCGCGAGTATGTATTGGTTCAGCGGAATTGATTGTATATATATACTCAATATATATATAAGTACGTAAAATTATTACACATGTAAGGCCTATTCATACATACCTACAGTACATATAATAGCCTAGGATGTCTAGCACAAAACAATCAGAGTCAACTAGTGCATTCCTAACTTAGTATTACCCCTTTCAGATCTTACATCATCGTTATTTAATTGTACATAGTTAGCTACGCTATGTTAAATTAAGTTCGTATGATGTAATCACTGAACCAGTCATACCTAATGAGGAATACTGCCTAAAGGTTATAGTCTAGGCCCACTAAATGCAACCTAGTTCACTATAACCTTAGGCTCCGATACCAATCTGTAACACCCTCAAATTTCGGTTTGCGGAAGCGATCGGGTCGGGTGTTACCAAAATTAATATCGCAGCATAAGATACATAATGAACGACTCTAAATGAGACGTTTGAAAATAATTATACATTTCCCAAAATAGAAAGTTTACAACGTTATGAGTTTGACAGTAAATTCCAAATACATAATTTGAAAATACAAAAGTAAATGCAGAGTTGTCCTAAATGTTTGAAATCATGCGACTCGAGCTAGCATAATCTTGTAATAATCCTAATCCTGCTAGGCACCTGAGAACACATGCTAAAATAGGTCAGCTATAAAGCTGGTGAGTTCATAGGTTTGTTAGTTGAAAACATAAAGTATAAATTTTGTATGTTTTGAGAAGTTGTTTGGAATCCACGATTCTGATTTGTAGCAAATTGTATATGTAATTACCAATGTGTAATTCGAATGTTTAGGTATCTAATACCTAATCAATTGTAGTCCGTACCTAAGTACACAATAATTGAGGCATACCGAGCCTGAATACATATCTGGTATGAGTAAGTGTATAACGGGAGGCAATACCTGCCTAAGTTGTAACCAAATAACTGTATGACCACGTCATATGATAGTAAGTAACTGTAGTCCCGCAGAACTATGATTTAATATATGAGGTGTTGCATCCAGCAACAAATGTTTGTAGATCCGCAGATCTATGTTTGAATGTTTAGCGTGTCCGTTTACCCGATTAGCATAAGCTAACCCGGACATGAATTGAGCTAACGGCCTCGCGTGGCAGCACCACCGATCCGTTAACTTATTGTGAATCCCGAGTATAACTCGCTGATCCATTGATTGAAGTTTCGTCCACTGCAATACCGTGGTTTCGTTTTGTGCCCACTTTACCGTGGCATCGTTTAGTGCCCGCTGCAATACCGCGACATCGTTTTTGGAATTGCTCGCAGCAATTTGTGATTGAGCCGACAGTACAACGACATGCCCGACTAAGTTGTTTGAGAGCCAGCAGTACTCGACATGCCTGACTAAGTAGATCGTATAATAGTATGTAGATATTCATCAGGTGACACCCCCACGGTTGGATTACATCCTGGGCCGGGGGACCATCCCTGGTTGGATTACATCCTGAGCCAGAGTCGTCACCAGTTGAGTTGTATTGATATACGAAGTCTGTACTAACGTGTGATGATATTGTATACTCCTAGCCTAAAGCCTAGCAAGTATATATAACAGAGTCTTGGGAAAATGTTCACTTAAGTTCAGTTCCCATTCTAGTGATAATGGAGTGTGTCGACAGTTTTAGTTCTTAAAGAATAACTAAACTTGTAACAGTATAGATGTTGTCCAGTGTAGGTAGAACTAACTAGTTCTAATGTATTCAATGATATTGTCCCGTGACAATATGGCCAAAAGATTGTGATAACTAAATCAAGTTATGTGTTGGTAATCATTTTCCAATGACCTAACCGGGTACGATTGTAACCTATCTATGTTAAGTATTGATATTGTTCTAAAACAATATTGCGGGTGTAATTCCTAAGTATTACACAATTCGTATTACATACAGTAATATAAATAGTTGTATATTATACACGATTGTTAATATGATTTGAAAACAGTAATTGAGCATGTGTTTCACCCCGAAAATAGTAAAACAGTTGGAAGAGTGGGGCTATGAAACTCACCTGTGAGTTGTTAGTGATACGATGATACGCGCGTCGTCCGATGGTAACCTTCTAGTGTCCTAAACACGTGAGGTTGTATAAGTATGAGACAAATCAGTTTGTCTAAACGAGTTGTTAATGTATGCATTTGTTGTTGAAGTCTGGGAATGGTGTACGGGGGTCCGGGGGCAGCGCCCCTGGTAGCGGGGTCCAAGGGGTGGCAACCCCTGGCGGGGTCCAAGGGGCAGAGCCCCTGGCTGGGGTCGAGCTGCCAGGTCAGCTTGGAAAATTTTTATTTCTACTACTTTGCTTTAAAGAAAACGCATTCGAAATCCAAATTCGGGTAAAATCGAGTGGTAAAATTTGGTTGTCAATACTTAGTGAAAAACATAGGTTTTTAAAGTTCTGCGACGTCAGATGTGGCGTCAGATGCGACATCAGAGGCGACGTAGAGTCCTGCGTCGCTATGTGCGACATTCGCAAGTCAATGCGACGTAAAAGCTTGCGTCGCTAAATGTGACGTTGAGGTTTTGTGCGACGTAAGGGTCGGCGTCGCTATATGCGACGTTCGCAATTTCATGCGACGTTGTGACTGACGTCGCACCAGGCGACGTCATGGTATTTGCGACGTTGAGCTGCGACGTCGCAGCACTGTTTTTGGTCCGAATGCGACGTCGTCGTCTGTTCGACGATTTCAAGATCCAAATCGAGTTTTGGCTCGATTTTTGGGTGTTTTGATGTTATAGAAAGCTTCTAGCATGTATTTTGAAGTAATCTAAGTAATTTATAGAAAGAGAAACGATTTCTAGAGAGAGAAAGTGATAAATCTTACTTTTTGATGAAAATGGAGATGGAGATGATGGTGAAGAAGATGAAGATGATGATGATGGTCCGGTGTTGCTGCTGATCCCGATCTTGTCGTTGTTGTTACCGATTTGTTGTTGTTATTGTTATTGTTTTTGATTTTGTTGTGGTTGTTGTTATGATGAAAAAGAGAGAGAGAGATAGAGATGAGAAAAAGAAGAAGAAAATGGAAATGAAAGAGTGGAATGGGGGTGGGTTGGTTTAGGCCGGCTCATCCCCAATCATGTGGGTATCTTGTCCACAATCGCAGTATAGAATATCCGTGTTTTTGTACCCGAAGGAAAAATAAATTTAATATTTTACTTTCATGATTTTGTTTATACTAATTCGTAAATATTTAAAATAAAAATATCTTACTGGAATTACAAAAATGTAATTTGGTTATAATTGTTTATAAAAATACAATTATTCACAGTATTAGATTTGGAGCGAAAATTGACTCTTTTTGACCGGGTGTTACACAATCCAACCAAATAAACAAAACTGCATCTTTCATATTTTCTAAGCTCACTTAAGGATGAATATTTCTAATCATTCTAAGTAATCAAATAATCAAGCAAGCATCATGATCATAAATTATATAATTACCTTACTTTGATTTAAAATAAGAAAGAAAAATGATTCTATTTATTATCCATCATTTTGGTTAAAGCATAAGACTTTAATTAGAGGATGATTAATTTGAAATCTCACTATCTTTATTGATTAAAGAAGTGCTACTTCAAGTATTATTAATTGCATTTCATGAAGCAAATTATATCAAGTTTAAATAAATTCCATTTTAAAAATAAAGATTTTTAATTAAAGTAATGGCTTTTTAAATAATCTTGTATAAAAAGCTTACTTTAATTCATAAACACGCAATTAATTAATCTTCTAATCCTTAACAATCAATTACTTATGTAAACTAATCATTTTAAGCGCAAATTAATCACCGAAAAGTCACACATAAGTAAATAATCATCAAAAAGTCAACTAATGCATAAACCCTTGCAAAAAGTCAACACTCAAAATCAAAACATCAAATTTAACCATGGATTCATCAAATTACTTTCACAAACATGTTTCTAATCAAGAATACAATATTTTGCAAGTAAAAAGCATGAAACTTGATGATCAAAATCAAAGATTCAAGCATAAGTCCTAACTTTTTAAAAATATTCAAAATAACGATTTTGGGTTAGAATCATACCTTAATCTTGCTGTAAAGATAATCTAGATGCAAAAGAGATGAAAAGATGGAAGATTTGAAGCTTGATTTCAAGAAAAATGATGGAAAAATAGAAGCTTGGTGATGGTGATGGTGGCTACGGTTTTGGGAAGAAGAAGGAGGAAGAAAAAGTTGCTCTTTAGTTTATGTGAAAAGTGGTGGAAGCTTCTTTTGTTATATGCATTTTTAGATTGCATTTTTAAATTTAAATGCGAACGAAACGAAACGTATACTTGGGTTTTTAAAGTTAAAATATTTTTATGAAAATTTTCCAAGATACATACGAGACTTTCGTATTTAAATTCGTATAATAAAAACGTAACATTAATTCGCGTGCGAAAACATTTGCGTTATTAAATACGTTCTATTAAATCTTTTTGTGTTCTTTAAAATTAAAACCAATCCAAAAAAAAATTTTCCAAAAATTTAAAATAAAACTTTGTCAAAATTTTGAAACGGTTAGATTGATCGCGAAAATTCGTTTAAAAACTTATGCTCTTAAACTTTAAAGAACGTTTTCTTTGTTTTTATAAAAGTAAATTAAAAGAAAATCTAATTAAAATTATTTTTGTCCTAATTAACAAAATATTCAAACTTATTTACATTAGACCATCACCATTTATCTGTCAGTGCTTGTGACGGCACTTTCAGATAAGCCTGAAACATGCGAGAAAGTGTGGCGAAGAACGAACGTACCTTGAAGCGCTTTAATTGTAACACCCCCAATTTAATGCTTTGCGGAAGCGAGTTTTGAGGTGCTACTAATCAAATATCAAGCACCAAAATTTAATAGCAAACGACTCTAAATAAGATGTTTTAGAAAATACATTACATCACCTTACATTACATAAGTTTTTAAAAGTTTACATAGCTTGGAGTTTGTCTAATAGTATCTAGAGATTTTAAAACATAACAGTTAGTACAAAAGTAATGCAATAAAATCTCCAAGTATGTATGCATGCGACTCAAGCTATCAAGCAGTCCTGCTGGGCATCCCTATTGTTGATGCGTACCTGAGAATACATCACTAAAAGCATCAACTAAAAGGTTGGTGAATCTCACAGGTTTGTAGTATATAGTAATAAAAAGTTCAGCACAATTCAGTAAGAAGAAACAATTACACCAATTGTAATTAGGTAAGCAGTAACAATTACACCACTGTAATTAGGTAAGGAGTAACAATTACACACCGGTAATTAGGTAAGTAAGTAACAATTACACACAGGTAATTCAGTAAGTAAGTGTTCGCAGTTGTAGTGGGGTCGGTCTATCTTGCCATGAGCCATCATAGTCGAAGCTTAACGTACGTAATTGTGCCCCTCGTGAGTGCTAATCCAAAAACACTCATATGAAACGAGTAGAAAACGCCCATTTATACGAGTACGGTTCGTGGTGGCGCTACCACCCTGAGCGGGGATTGTCAGTCCCATATGGATCCATATACTAAAACTCGCGCTTATCCGATAATTAACTACTATGATTTCAGAGGCCTTCATTGGATTAAACGGAAACTCATGCAATTTGATATACCGGTAAGTAGTAATTCAGTATCGTAGTAGAACAACAAGTTTGTAAGTTTGTACAGTAGTAAAGTAGTATATCGGTAGAGTAGTAAGTTTGTGGAGTAGTAACTTCGTAAAGTAGTAAACCCGTAAGGTGGTAAAGTAGAAATCGGTAAGTTTATAAATCAGTAAAGCATTTTGTTTATAAGTTTGTAACACAGTAAGTACAAGTAGGAAGTCAATACATTTATACATGTATTCAAGTAAAACAAGTGATGCATCTCCCCCAAAATAGTAAAACAGTAAAAAGGGGCTGTGAGACTCACCTGAAGAGCAAGCAAATCCTAAGGTGCGCGCTTGTACCAAGATAATCTCCTAGTGTCCTAAACCCGCGAGAGATATATTAATTGTAAGTGTACGTTTAATAAATCATTCGTTGCACGTAAGTATATTTATCGATATACTTATTAGTTGAATATATATATTCTTATATATATTACTTGTCGTCCTTAAATATATGTATATATATACATATAATTGTAGTTGTCTTTTCAAAAACATAATTTGTTTGTTACGAATGTTGATTTCGTATATATATATATATATATATATATATATATATATATATATAGTTATCGTAAATTTATACATATACGTATATACATACCAAAACATAGTTTGTATAAAAGTATTTTTATCCTTTCTAAATGTTTTCCATATCATTTAGTCACCTAGTTTTCCATTATGCACCTAGTTTTTCCATTATGCACATAGTTTTCCATTATGCACCTAGTTTTCCATTATGCACCTAGTTTTTCCATTATGCACCTAGTTTTCCATTATGCACCTAGTTTTCCATTATGCACCTAGTTTTCCATTATGCACCTAGTGTAAATTAGGTCCTGAAGATCCGCCGGATCGTGGCCGGATCAAGTAAAAATGCAGGATTTGGACTGATCCGCCGGATCATGGCTTGATCCGCCGGATCTGGGCATTTTTCAGGCTCTGTTCGTATCAAAAACACAGGATAATGATGGGGAAATAATCTATTGGATATAATTCGTTTATAGAACACAAATACATGTTTATAAGCTATATAAACTCAAAAGTTAGAGAAAAAGTAGAAGATTTCCTCACAATTTTGAAAACGAAACGTATGGTGATGATGAGGATCACGATGATGATGATGATGATTGTTACTTGATGTTGTTGTTGTTCTTGTGGTTGTTGAATTGAAAGGGAACGAGAGAGAGCAGAGAAAGAGATCGAGTATGTGTGTGTGTTACATTATTGGGGGTCGGTTGATATAACCGGCCTCCAATAATTGAGGGTTGGTAGTATTTTTCGCCCCGTGTTCGCGTACCCGATCGTTATGTAGTATAATCTTTTAAAATGATAAATTTCTAAAAATATAATCGTACATGTTTTTAATTGAAATAATTTATAAAAATGTTTTTACGGAGATATAAAATTGTATCTTTGTTTTACTTAAAACATACGGATAGTTTTATGTGTTCAAAATGTATTTAAATAATTTTCTGAGTATAGTAATATTATATCTATCAATAATATTTCGGTTGGGGATGTTTTGTACTAACTTTTGTTTCGCAGTCTCTGAGTATTTTCAGATTGCTCGAGAATGATTTTAGTAATCGCTTAACGTTATATATATATGCTTATATATATATATATATATAATATTCAAATTAAAAAGTTTAGATTCGGACGAAAATTTGGGTCATTTTTGACTGGGTATCACATTCTCCCCTTGTTAGGAGAATTTCGTCCCGAAATTTATTCGTAGTAGTCATCGGTATGTCAAAGTAATAGTCTGTGTGTGTGTTCTAAGGAAATACGTGAGTGACACAACACTTTCCTAGCGTTGTCTTCCTCCCCTTGTTAGATAAGTGCCCTACTGGCCACTAAAGGAATAGAGGAAACAGGTTTTAGCATGTTTGATCATTTTGTCTGTAGGAGCAAGTTCAGTCGCTTAGTCAGTCACCAAGGTATAGCTTCACTTTGTACTAGTAGCCTAAAGTAATGTAGTGAACTTCCACTAAGTTCATGCAGTATGTAACGAATAGTAGTATCGTAGCGTAAACTAGACTCTATCAGTCTCCTATAGAAACTAAATGGTTTAGCCTACATTAGATTTATGTGGGATGTTACCCATTGTTTAAAAATTAACCGGTATGTCTTCCGGTATAAACAGTGTAGGATATGTTATTCCTATACATATGCAAGCTAAACCTCATCTCATATAGAAACTATGGAACCTAAATTGTCGTTTTTCCCTAACCCTATCGTACACTTAGAATCTAGGGAAAACATAGAAGCATTCATACAGCAAGTAAAGCCTATCAAGTAAGTAGTATAAAGGCAGTCAGGTTATGTATGAGTGACCATACCCGAGTTAAGCAAGTCAATAAGTCTCGGGTCCTGATCGTCCTTCTTTGTTTTGAGTACATAGTACCTACCTCTAGCAGGGTTGTTTTTCAGCTTTGGGCAGTCCCTTTTGAAATGCCCGGTACCATTGCACTTATAGCAGGTCTTGCTTGTTGAAGTGTCGGTACCAGTGGAGTTTGCTTTGCAGTCTTTGGTTAGGTGTCCAAATCGCTTGCATTTGGTGCAAGGACACGAACCATCATGGTGAGACTGCACTTAGAGCAATAGGGCTTTCTTCCTTTGTACCCTATCTTGTCATCAGATTCAGGGGTGTCAGTCTTAGCAGCTGCGGGTTTTTTGTTGGCTTGGCTCTGGTTTCCAGGGTTTCCATCAGTTTTCCTTTTGTTATCACCAGAGCTGTTACCAACGTTTTTGTCAACAATGGTTCCTTGACGAACCATTTGTGCTATCAGTTTGTGTGCCATACGCACAGTACCATGAAATGTAGGAGAATTGGATGAAGTAACCATCCCTTGGATTTGCGAGGGTAGTCCCCAGAGATAGCGTTCAATACGCTTGTATTCAGTATCAACCATATATGGACACAGGTGTGCTAACTGATTGAATCGAGAAGTGTAGCTGGAAATGTCATTCCCTTGAGTGGTGAGATTCCAGAATTCCGCCTCGAGTTGCTGGATTTCATCCCTAGGACAATACTCATCCTTGAGCATTTTCTTCAGCTCATCCCAAGGAGTTTCCAAAGTAATGTCTTGGCCCACAGAGTCAGCATAAGTGTTCCACCATGTCAGAGCATCATCCATGAAAGTGTAGGTGGAGAACTTGACCTTACAGTCCTCAGCGCAGTTGCAGATGCGAAAGACTGCCTCTGTCTTTTCCAGCCATCGTAGCAACCCAATTGCACCTTCAGTTCCGTTGAAGTTCAGAGGCTTGCAGCTAAGGAAGTCTTTGTAGGTGCAAGGTTTTACCACAGTGGTACTTGGTGGTGTTTTAGCGCCGTCAGATCGTCGTCGCTCAGCACTTAGTACGTCAGCAACCAGTCGATCCACCTGAGCTTGAGTGTACTTTTGGCGTCGTGGAGGCATGTTCCTTCAATGAAGATAGGGGACATGTCAGAGTTTCGTATGAGAATATGATCATCGTAGTTGTATATATAACAAAAATATATCACAACACAAGTGACAATCAATAGTGTAGAATAATAGTGGTTGTAATCACTTAACTTGCGAGTTCAAATGATTACGAGGATCAAGGTTTACAAAGGTGAAGGGGATATTACATCCGAACAGATATTGATGGCTATACAATGTAATAGGAAGGCGAGAAAGGATTTTTGTCCTTAGGTGTATGTCGATCCTAATTACTAATCGGTTCGTATCGAATAGAATGTCGAAGTTCTTAACTCTACCAGGGTAAGTCTATTTCGAAGAGATGACCCTCGAAACCAGGGCACATCTCGGTACTATTTTCCTGACTCGATCAACTTACCACGAGTTCTAAGGCGTATATGAACAATAAGTTCGTTACCAAGTATCGGAGGATATTAATAGGCCTAACCATATATGTATAACCTATACATACGTATTATCCACCTAGTCGTGTCTAACGCAAAACAAGTACAAGTCACGGTTCTCTCGTGGTCAGAGTCAACTAGTGCATTCCTGTTCAACATAACCCCTTTCAGAGTTCACATCATCTTCATTTAATTGTACATAGTTGATCAGGCTATGTTAAATTAAACTTGTATGATGAAATCCCTGAACCAGTTATATCTAATGAGGAATACTGCCTAACGGTCATAGTCTAGGCCTACTGAATGCAACCTAGTTCACTATAACCTTAGGCTCTGATTTCATTTTGTAATTGTTTGCATATTCCTGTATCTAAATTGGATCATCCCTTAGAAGTTGAAATAGCTGATAATAAGCTAGTAATAGTTTCTGATGTATATAGGGGATGTGTTATCGAAATAGGGAGTAAGAAATTTAATGTTGATCTAATCCCAATGCAAATGGGGGAGTTCAACATAGTAATAGGAATGGATTGGTTAGGACGAAATAAATGTGTAATCAATTGTCATGAAAAAGTTATTTTCCTGAAAGCACCTAGCGGACAGGAAATAACTGTTTATGGTGAACGTATCAATCGAACTATTCCTGTATGCACATATGCACGAGCTAAGAGATTGTTGTCACACGGGTGTCGGGCCTTTTTGGCACACGTGGTTGATAACTCTAAATCTGTTGCTGTTCTTTCTGATATCCCTATTGTTAATGAATTCTCGGATGTATTTCCTGACGAACTCCCTGGTCTTCCTCCGGAGCGACAAGTGGAGTTTAGAATTGATTTAATGCCTGGAGCTGTTCCAATTGCTAAAACCCCATATCGGTTAGCTCCGACTGAAATGCAAGAAATGATGAATCAACTGCAGGAACTCCTTGATAAAGGTTTTATTCGTCCTAGCAGTTCGCCTTGGGGAGCTCCAGTATTATTTGTCAAAAAGAAAGATATGATACAAAACGCAATCGAATTTCTCTGTTTTAGACTGTAAATTAAATGAAAGAAAGGGATTTATATGTAAAATTCGTATTTATCCCATATCTCTTCTAAAATCTTCCAGGAAGTGTAAGGGAGGAACCAAAAATCGCCACTCTCACCATCATCATACATCTTCTTCTTTTAATTTCTAATTAAGCTCCAGAATCTTTGAATTCATCATCTCTATCATCATCTTCAACCTCTTTGTAAGTGTTTCTTATGAAATTTTAACCTATGTAATGGGGTTTTGCTAAAATCCTCTTGAATTGAGTTTATGAATATTATAAGTAGTTAATTATGATGATGGGAGTATTAATAGGTTATGTTAATAAGAAATCAATTAGTTAAGAACTTTGATTAGTGATTATTAGAACTAATCAAAGTGGGGGAGAAAGAATTGTGATTTGCTAACTAGTTGTAATAAATTTTAGAATCTAAATGTGTTATCATGTATCATGTGTATAGGTGATAAAGGATTGGAATAATTATAATCTTTGCTAAGTGAATTCATCATCCAAGACTAAGGTGAGTACATTGTGAATCAATTAGGTGAAGGTTATGTGATTTCGGATTGTTTAAGAACAAGAGATTTCACATAATCATGTTATTGTTATCATTATTGTGTTCATGTAATTGGATGATAAAGTGTAGAGTTATGATTACGAAATAATAACTAATACGAAATATGTGCATTGCACAATTGTATCTTATGGGCCGCGGATCCAATTGGTATCTATTACTATCTATATTTGCTATTTGATAGTTTAAGAGTTTTTATGTGATTGCATTGCTTAGTTGATTTCCTATGTATTCACTAAGCATTTTATGCTTATTTCGTATCATTTAAATGTATTGTAGGTAATACTTCGAAAGGAAAAGATAAGGAAATCAAGAAAGAAAAGCGTGGATTGGTTTGCAAGTTGTAAGTGCAAGCCTTCTCTTTTGGTATCGTTTTGATGAACTTGTCTAATACGCCCTCAAACTAAGGTTTTTGAATGTTAAGCAATATATGTATAGTTTATCGGATGGTTGACTTTGAAGGTCAACTCTAGTGTCGGGTCGAATCGTTATGTGTTATGAACTTGTGAACTTATAAATATATGGATGTAAATATTACTATGGTTAAAGTAAAGAAATCTTATGGAAATTAAGTAATCCGGTTGATTTTAAGTTGTATCTTGTATATATGGTTAAACAGAGTCGTTATAGTGTCAAGGTATGGTAAAAAGAGGAACGGGTCAAAAGGGTGTCTAATTGGGTCATAATTGGATAAAAGTGTCAAAATGGATCGGAATTGATCCAAAGGATTAAAAAGTGAATGGCTAGAGTTATGAAACTTTGGTCAATTGCCTTAAGTCTATTATTACATGATGAAAAAGTGCCTAAATGTATATGACCTGAATTGGAGTAGAACAAAATTTAAGTTGTTCACTAAAAGTGTCGAAAATTGGTTATAAGGTCATTTTGGTCATTTTGCGAGAAATTGCGAAAGTGTCTAAAGTGAAAGTTAGATAATGTTATTGTGAAAGTGTGTACCAAATTTCAAGTCTTAATAATGTCTGAGTTAAAAGATATGATGATTTGAAATTTGTGTTTTGGTCATAAGCTAAACAGGTTCAGGACCTGCTGTGCAGGGGGTTTACCCGGCGGGTAACCCCTGTACCCGGCGGGTACCTTTCGAATATGAACGAGCCGGCGGGTGAGAACCCGACCCGGCGGCTGATATATCCTTTAAACGAACGAATAGTTTCTGTTACCAAAACATTAAATCAACCGGCGGATTCTATAGGTGACCCGGCGGGTCCTCCCGTTTACCCGGCGGGTAAAGGTGGTACCCGGCGGGTACTGCCTGTTTTTCAGGAATTTTCTTATTTGTAAATTCTGGGACCATTGTAGTGTTATTATAAGTACAGGTATCATTATTATAAATCTGAAAGTGTATTGTTCATAAAAATAAAAAAAATAAAAAAATTTTCGGGCGTTTCAAGTTGGTAACACCCCCAATTTAATGCTTTGCGGAAGCGAGTTTTGGGGTGCTACTAATCAAATATCAAGCACCAAGATTTAATAGCAAACGAATCTAAATGAGACGTTTTAGAAAATACATTACATCACCGTTCATTACATAAGTTTTTAAAAGTTTACATAGCTTGGAGTTTGTCTAATAGTATCTAGAGATTTTAAAACATAACATTTAGTACAAAAGTAATGCAAAAAAATCTCCAAGTATGTATGCATGCTACTCAAGCTATCAAGCAGTCCTGCTGGGCATCCCTATTGTTGATGCGTACCTGAGAATACATCACTAAAAGCGTCAACCAAAAGGTTGGTGAATCTCACAGGTTTGTAGTATATAGTAATAAAAAGTTCAGCACAATTCATTAAGAAGAAACAATTACACCAATTGTAATTAGGTAAGCAGTAACAATTACACCACTGTAATTAGGTAAGGAGTAACAATTACACACCGGTAATTAGGTAAGTAAGTAACAATTACACACAGGTAATTCAGTAAGTAAGTGTTCGCAGTTGCAGTGGGGTCGGTCTATCTTGCTGTAACACCTGCTAAATTTGGATAATTACTTATGCCTAATTGATTGTAACTAGTTGTAATTAGTATGTAATAGGACTAATTGCAGACTCTATTTGTACATTTATAAGGTGAATTATATATATATGTGTGTACTTACGCGATTTGGATTAATCGTACGAATTAACCGGACGGAGTCCGACACAGTTACTTGGACGTTGGTGACAGAAACTTACCTAAATAATGAGAACGTATTTATTATATAAAATACACAGCGAACAAACATTATTTATAATACCGCGACGACAATTTAAATAATTTAACGAATATGTATTAAACGCGAGTTAAAAATTTTAATACTTCGACAAATGTTTTTATAATTAATTTCAAGGTATTTCATTAAAATATTCCCGTCATCTTTTAAAAATATAACTGCTTGATTTAACGTTTAAACGACGGAGGAAACGAACACTGCACGGAGCGCGGAGGCGCGGACTGAAAATGGGAGGCTTAACCTCCCACTTTCTTTTCTCTTTCTTTTCACTTTCTCATTTCCTTCTCTTTCCTTCTCTTATTTCTCTCTCAATAATCACCACCACCACCAACTCATCAAATTCACAAAATACTACCTCAAAACGCACTCGGTTTTACTCGGTCATTTGGAAGGAAAGCACCACCACTTCACGATCTATCATCCTACCTTTTCGGATTTTCAATCCGACACCGCGTAAGTTTCCGACAAAACCCGAAACTCTCCGTTTTTGCTCATTTTTACGTTTTTATGGTTTATATATGCTTAAAATGTCCAAAAATGGGTTGGGTAAAAGATTTGGACCAAACGGAAGCTTTTCGACCGATTTTCCGGCCACCAATTTCCGATCAGACCGCTACGTCGCAGAGACGCTGGGCTATCTGCGACGTAGCTCAAAACGTCGCACAACCCTTCGTGACGTCGCATTTTGCGACGTCCGTCACTACGTCGCATTAAGTTGCTACGTCGCGCCTAGCGACGCCAGCCCCTACGTCGCATTGATTTGCGAAGGTCGCATCATGCGACGTACATGCCTACGTCGCACCCTACGTCGCATGCTACGTCGCATGCTACGTCGCACAAACCAGAACCTTGAAAAGTCAGATTTTACTAAGTGTCGAACTTACACAACTTCAAATACTTATGTCATACGACTTAACAAACGTCATAGAACATACTTTCTATTACAATTGCACTAAATTGAGTTATAAATGATAACACTTTGAATCATTATTTCAAACCGTCACCAACGGGCCATATTTGTTTTCAAACTACAAACGGATTACTAAACAAACACTTGGACATAATGAGTTGTGTAAACAACTAGCCTAGATGATCTTGCGAGACATCTACTTACTTAACTTTATATGTTTAGGCATTTGAAGGTTACGGGTTCGGAGAACCTACGGTTGATATTATTTACTCGTTTATTGATATAAACGTACTTGCAAAGACTCAGGTGAGTCTTACGGCCCCACTCTTACTGTTTTATCTTATTGGGGGAGATACATGCTACTGATTTTTCCTGAACACAAGTACTAAACTGATTTCTATACCAAACGGAATTGCATGAGTTAATTACTATTTACAGAAGTCTCTCCATCATATATCGTTAGTTATGGACTTAAGCGCGAACAGTAGTTAATGGATCCATTAGGGAAATGACCCTCCCCACCCGGGGCAGTAGCGCTGCCACGTACCGATTTACACGTATAAACGGGTGACAACTTATTCGTTACTGATGCTTGCTCATTTACGAGCATGTCACGGGAGCAAACATATTATTTACGGGTTAAGCTTCGATTATGAGCCTCATGGCAACGGTATAAACTTATTTATTTACATTTGCTGGATTGCAAATACTGATTTTTCGATTGCTGGATTGCAATGGCTGATTTTACGCCTACGGGCACTACTAATGAAATCTCGTGTTCAAAGCCGATATTATTTACAAACCTGTGAGATTCACCAACCTTTTTGGTTGACACTTTTTAGCATGTTTTTTCAGGTACCCGGATGGAGTAGGATTACTCCAGGATTTTAGCTAGAGTCACATGATTTCAACACAACTGCATTAACGGAGATTCTTAGCATTATCTTTTGTATATTTTGATTATGTAATAGAATCTCCCGCTATACGCGTGGACTCTAGGGGAAACTACATTTTGTATACGAAAACACTAAGTTTTCAAACATTATATCTATGGAATGTAACTAATTTACAAAACGTCTCATTTAGAGGTCGTTTGCTGTATATCTTGTGCTTTGTATATTGATTAGTAACACCCAAGTATGCTTCCGCAAAACAGTGAATTATTGGGGTGTTACAGATTGGTATCAGAGCCTAAGGTTATAGTAAACTAGGTTGCATTTAGTGGGCCTAGACTATGACCATTAGGCAGTATTTCCTTACTAGGCATGATTGGTTCAGGAATTTCATCATACGACTTTAATTTAACATAGCCTGATCAACTATGTACAATTAAGGAAGGATGATGTGAGGTCTGAAATGGTTATGTCGAACAGGAATGCGTTAGTAGACTCTGACCACGAGGGAACCGAGACTCTTACTTGTTATGTGCTAGACATACGCTAGGCTATTATGTGATATACGAGTATATACATACATAGGCCTCACTCGCTGACTATACTACTAGGCTTTTATATATTAAATATATATGAATAGGCCTCGCACGTAAACACACTCGCTATAGAGATAGCCGACGTTTCTCTGGCGGCACTTACAAATTTCTCTCAGCGGTTTGCACCGACCATGACCGACTTGATTTCAGTCACACCACCTTGTGGCGTACTCTAATGATTTTATGAAAATCACATCTAACACCTGGAAACAACGTACTTCCAAGGACTAAAATCCTCTCTCTGTCATTTCTATAGAACTCAAAGACGCGAATTCCCAAATGGACGACTACGTGTCTGATAGTGACCAGGTCCACGAGGAACAAATCCAGTACACGTATATCGATGAGGACATCGTACCAGAAGAAGAAATCATGCTGGAGGGAAACGAAAATCAGAATTTCGGAATGACTGGCATCGACATTGAAGAATATGAAAGAGTGCGAGATCAGGCCGTGGGACTAGACGGCCGAAATTGGGCACTTAAGCGTAAGTGCATGGACTATGAACAAAAATTGAGAATCTCAAACCGATCTGTCCCTACACGAATCAAAGATAAGATCCGTTACTGGAAGAAAGTGGCCACCAACCTAACCCGTAGGACCAAAACATGGATCAAACGTTTGGGCAGGAAGTCAACGGAGGAGACTAGGTACCGCTCCACGACTCAAAGATACAGGGACATGCTTGAGGCACGCTACCACCCACACGACCTGAACCTGGAGTCGGAAGACGAATCCGAAGGCCAGGAACCTTAACTAAGAATGAACCAACCGACTAGCAGAAACTGTGGACCGCCTTGGCACGCTATGGAACAAATTAATCTACATTAAGAATAGTGTAGTTTTGTCTTGTAATCTACCTCGTAATCTAGGGACTATCTAGCACTACTCTATAAACTAGTCGGATGTAACCATTCCCGACACCTTTTGTAATATCTCTGTAGGATGTAACTTTGAACTCACTTTATCTATCAGATATCCTTTGTTATCTCAACTCACATTAATTGTCATTTTCCATGTTGATGTTATGTATTACTGCTTTTATACATGTACATCTGTGACAATTACCAGCTCATACAAAATCTCACGTATCTTCATTTCTCTTATTGAAGAATCATGCCGCCAAAGACACGACCATACACCGACGCCCAGATTACCTCCCTTATAACCCAGGCTGTTACTGAAGCCTTGGCTCGGAATACTCCACCAAATTCCTCGAGGAACAGCGATGCCGCTGAAACCACTACTGCTAAACCCTGTTCATACAAAGACTTTCAGAACTGCAAACCTCTAAACTTTGCAGGTACCGAGGGAGCTATCGGTCTAGTACGCTGGATCGAGAAAGTTGAGTCTGTATTTCTTATCTGCAACTGTGCGGAGGGAGATAAGGTTAAGTTCTCCGTTAGTACTTTTACTGACACCGCACTCACCTGGTGGAACACTTATGCCCAGACTGTGAGTGTTGCTACTGCTTACCAACTCCCGTGGGAGGAGTTGAAGAAGATGTTGAGGGGTGAGTATTGCCCCAGGGATGAATTGAAACAACTAGAAGTGGAATTCTGGAACCACAAGATGCAGGGTGATGACATCACCGGATACACCAACCGTTTCCACCAACTGGCACTTCTGTGCCCAACCATGGTCGATCCTGAGTACAAGAGGATCGAGAAATTCGTTGACGGTCTTCCTGAGAGACTCCAAGACCTGGTGACTTCATCCAAACCGGGTACTATTCAGAGCGCCATCCGTATGGCCCATGAACTAACGGCAAATTCTGTCCGCCGTGGCACAACTTCAACCTCATCTGCAAACAACAAACGCAAGTGGGAAGGTAACCCCAACTCATCCAACCAAACCTCCAACAAAAAGCCTGGGTACATTAAGGCTTATTCATCGGGGACTTCGGAAAAGAAAGGGTACAGCGGGAACAAGCCCTACTGTTCCAAATGCAGCCGCCATCATGACGGTTCTTGCCCTTGCTCCAACTGCAAACGGTTCGGGCATCTAGCCAAGGATTGCCGAATCAACATATCTACCCCCAACACTAATGCACCAAAGGCCTGCTTTGGGTGCGGAAATACAGGGCATTTCAAGAAA
This sequence comes from Helichrysum umbraculigerum, assembly GCA_949592205.1. NCBI lineage: Eukaryota > Viridiplantae > Streptophyta > Magnoliopsida > Asterales > Asteraceae > Helichrysum > Helichrysum umbraculigerum. The sequence continues at coordinate 324,218,471 of CATIUR010000001.1, read as the reverse complement.
GATTGCCCAAAGCTGAAAAATAACAACAACCCTGCTCGCGGCAGATCATTCGTAATCAAGGCTGGGGAAGCCAGACAAGACCCGAACGTCGTGACGGGTACGTTCCTTCTCAACGACCTTACTGCTTCTGTGTTATTTGATACCGGAGCCGATAGAAGCTTCATATCTGAGAAATTTAGCCCTTTACTTGATATTACTCCCACTGCCTTAGATGCTAAATACATTGTAGAATTAGCTAACGGCAAACTGATTGAGACTGATAGCATCATACACAACTGTACACTTAACCTCACGAACGAAACGTTTTCCATTGATTTAATCCCTGTCGAGATCGGCAGCTTCGATATCATTGTCGGTATGGATTGGTTATCCAAGCACCGAGCTGAAATCATCTGTCATGACAAACTCGTTCGCATACCTCTTGTCTCCGGTGGAACCTTAGTCTTACAAGGGGAGACCGGTAGACGGAATCTGAATATTGTATCCTGTCTGAAAACGAGAAAATATCTACGAAAAGGGTACCAAGCCATCCTCGCACATGTAACGGAGAAGAAGTCGGAGGAGAAGCGACTTGAGGATGTTCCGATCGTGCGGGATTTTCCGGAAGTCTTTCCTGAAGACTTGCCCGGACTTCCGCCACCCAGACAAGTTGAATTTCAAATCGAACTTGTGCCCGGAGCTGCACCCGTGGCACGAGCCCCTTACCGTTTAGCACCATCCGAAATGCAGGAGTTGTCTAACCAACTACAGGAACTCCTGGACAGAGGATTCATTCGACCAAGTTCCTCACCTTGGGGAGCTCCGGTCTTATTCGTGAAAAAGAAAGATGGATCTTTCCGCATGTGTATTGACTACCGAGAACTGAATAAGCTAACCATAAAGAATCGGTACCCACTTCCTAGAATCGATGACCTATTTGACCAACTCCAGGGATCGAGTGTTTACTCAAAGATTGATCTACGGTCGGGTTATCATCAACTCCGAGTCCGTGACAATGATATCCCAAAGACAGCCTTCCGAACTCGTTATGGGCATTACGAGTTCCAAGTGATGCCATTCGGTTTAACCAACGCACCGGCCGTATTCATGGACCTTATGAATCGGGTGTGCAAACCATATCTTGACAAATTCGTCATTGTGTTCATCGACGATATTCTGATTTACTCTCGCAATGAGCAGGAACATGCTCAACATCTGAAAACCATTCTAGGACTTCTGAAACACGAAGAGTTATATGCCAAATTCTCTAAGTGTGAGTTCTGGATTCGAACCGTTCAATTCCTCGGGCACGTGATTGACAGCCAAGGAATTCATGTTGATCCCGCCAAGATTGAAGCAATCAAGGGCTGGGAGTCACCGACCACTCCAACCGAAGTGAGACAATTCTTAGGTCTTGCTGGTTATTACCGCCGATTCATCGAAAACTTTTCAAGAATAGCTGTTCCACTAACCACACTGACTCAGAAAGATAAGAAGTTCGATTGGACTGATAAACAAGAGTCAGCCTTCCAGCTATTGAAAAACAAACTTTGCAGTGCACCAATCTTGTCCTTACCCGAGGGCACCGACGATTTCGTAGTTTACTGCGACGCCTCACACCAAGGACTTGGTTGTGTGTTGATGCAACGGGAAAAAGTCGTTGCCTATGCCTCACGACAACTGAAAATCCACGAGAAGAACTATACGACCCACGACCTCGAATTAGGTGCTGTGGTCTTCGCATTGAAAATCTGGAGACATTATCTCTATGGTACGAAAAGCACTATCTTTACCGATCACAAAAGTCTCCAACACATATTCGATCAGAAAGATCTAAACATGAGACAACGTCGCTGGGTTGAGTTACTTAGTGACTACGACTGCGAGATCAAATACCATCCGGGCAAGGCTAACGTAGTTGCCGATGCCTTAAGTCGAAAAGAACGAGTGAAACCCCTTCGAGTCCGAGCACTTTCTATGACAATTCGTAACGAGCTTCCTGCTCAAATCCTTACCGCTCAACTTGAAGCACTCAACGATGAAAACTTGAAAAATGAAGCCTTGCGAGGCTTGGATAAACAATTCGAAATCAAACCCGATGGAACTCGATACTTCTCTAACCGGGTGTGGTTACCCAAATTCGGAAACTTGCGAGATTTGGTGATGGCTGAAGCTCACAAATCTCGATACTCTATACACCCTGGATCTGACAAGATGTATCATGACGTCAAAGGGTTGTATTGGTGGCCTAACATGAAAGCTGACATCGCCTTGTACGTCAGTAAATGCCTAACCTGTTCCAAAGTAAAGACCGAACACCAAAGACCCTCTGGGTTGCTTCAACAACCTGAAATTCCTCAATGGAAATGGGAACAGATTTCCATGGACTTCATTACCAAACTACCAAAAACTTCGAGTGGTTGCGATACCATTTGGGTGATCGTAGACCGTCTCACGAAATCTGCTCATTTTCTGGCCATCAAGGAAACCGACAAAATGGAGCGTCTGACTCGCATCTATGTCAAAGAAATCATCTCGCGACACGGTGTACCTATATCGATCATCTCGGATAGGGACAGCCGTTTTACTTCCAACTTTTGGCAATCGCTACAGAAATCTCTTGGTACTCGTCTGGATATGAGTACTGCTTATCACCCGCAAACCGATGGCCAAAGCGAGCGAACTATTCAAACACTGGAGGATATGCTACGAGCCTGTGTAGTCGACTTCAGTACTTCTTGGGAAAATCATTTACCGTTGTGCGAGTTCTCGTACAACAACAGTTATCATACCAGCATAAAGGCTGCACCCTTCGAGGCACTTTACGGGCGTAAGTGCCGATCACCCATCTGTTGGACTGAGTTAGGAGATTCCCAACTCACGGGTCCAGAAATCATTCAAGAAACTACTGAGAAAATCGTTGGTATTCAAAACCGGCTGAAAGCCGCACGTGATCGTCAGAAAAGCTATGCTGACGTGAGACGCAAACACCTTGAGTTCCAGGTAGGAGACAAGGTACTTCTCAAAGTGGCACCGTGGAAAGGTGTTATTCGATTCGGGAAACGAGGCAAACTAAATCCTAGATACATCGGACCATTCGAAATCCTTGAAAGGATTGGTCCAGTGGCATATCGCCTGCAACTTCCTGCTGAACTTAGCAGCGTACACAACACATTCCACATTTCTAACTTGAAGAAATGTCTGTCTGACGAGACGCTGATTATACCGCTCGACGAAATTCAAATCGATGATAAACTTCATTTTGTCGAGAAACCTATGGAAATCATGGACCGAGAGGTCAAGCAATTGAAACAGAGTCGTATTCCCATAGTAAAAGTCAGGTGGAATTCTAGGCGCGGCCCTGAGTTCACCTGGGAACGGGAAGACCAAATGCGACAGAAATACCCACATCTCTTCCCAGACAACGCACCGTCCGTGCACTCAAGCTAATTTCGGGACGAAATTTCTTTAACAAGGGGAGAATGTAACACCTGCTAAATTAGGATAATTACTTATGCCTAATTGATTGTAACTAGTTGTAATTAGTATGTAATAGGACTAATTGCAGACTCTATTTGTACATTTATAAGGTGAATTATATATATATGTGTGTACTTACGCGATTTGGATTAATCGTACGAATTAACCGGACGGAGTCCGACACAGTTACTTGGACGTTGGTGACAGAAACTTACCTAAATAATGAGAACGTATTTATTATATAAAATACACAGCGAACAAACATTATTTATAATACCGCGACGACAATTTAAATAATTTAACGAATATGTATTAAACGCGAGTTAAAAATTTTAATACTTCGACAAATGTTTTTATAATTAATTTCAAGGTATTTCATTAAAATATTCCCGTCATCTTTTAAAAATATAACTGCTTGATTTAACGTTTAAACGACGGAGGAAACGAACACTGCACGGAGCGCGGAGGCGCGGACTGAAAATGGGAGGCTTAACCTCCCACTTTCTTTTCTCTTTCTTTTCACTTTCTCATTTCCTTCTCTTTCCTTCTCTTATTTCTCTCTCAATAATCACCACCACCACCAACTCATCAAATTCACAAAATACTACCTCAAAACGCACTCGGTTTTACTCGGTCATTTGGAAGGAAAGCACCACCACTTCACGATCTATCATCCTACCTTTTCGGATTTTCAATCCGACACCGCGTAAGTTTCCGACAAAACCCGAAACTCTCCGTTTTTGCTCATTTTTACGTTTTTATGGTTTATATATGCTTAAAATGTCCAAAAATGGGTTGGGTAAAAGATTTGGACCAAACGGAAGCTTTTCGACCGATTTTCCGGCCACCAATTTCCGATCAGACCGCTACGTCGCAGAGACGCTGGGCTATCTGCGACGTAGCTCAAAACGTCGCACAACCCTTCGTGACGTCGCATTTTGCGACGTCCGTCACTACGTCGCATTAAGTTGCTACGTCGCGCCTAGCGACGCCAGCCCCTACGTCGCATTGATTTGCGAAGGTCGCATCATGCGACGTACATGCCTACGTCGCACCCTACGTCGCATGCTACGTCGCATGCTACGTCGCACAAACCAGAACCTTGAAAAGTCAGATTTTACTAAGTGTCGAACTTACACAACTTCAAATACTTATGTCATACGACTTAACAAACGTCATAGAACATACTTTCTATTACAATTGCACTAAATTGAGTTATAAATGATAACACTTTGAATCATTATTTCAAACCGTCACCAACGGGCCATATTTGTTTTCAAACTACAAACGGATTACTAAACAAACACTTGGACATAATGAGTTGTGTAAACAACTAGCCTAGATGATCTTGCGAGACATCTACTTACTTAACTTTATATGTTTAGGCATTTGAAGGTTACGGGTTCGGAGAACCTACGGTTGATATTATTTACTCGTTTATTGATATAAACGTACTTGCAAAGACTCAGGTGAGTCTTACGGCCCCACTCTTACTGTTTTATCTTATTGGGGGAGATACATGCTACTGATTTTTCCTGAACACAAGTACTAAACTGATTTCTATACCAAACGGAATTGCATGAGTTAATTACTATTTACAGAAGTCTCTCCATCATATATCGTTAGTTATGGACTTAAGCGCGAACAGTAGTTAATGGATCCATTAGGGAAATGACCCTCCCCACCCGGGGCAGTAGCGCTGCCACGTACCGATTTACACGTATAAACGGGTGACAACTTATTCGTTACTGATGCTTGCTCATTTACGAGCATGTCACGGGAGCAAACATATTATTTACGGGTTAAGCTTCGATTATGAGCCTCATGGCAACGGTATAAACTTATTTATTTACATTTGCTGGATTGCAAATACTGATTTTTCGATTGCTGGATTGCAATGGCTGATTTTACGCCTACGGGCACTACTAATGAAATCTCGTGTTCAAAGCCGATATTATTTACAAACCTGTGAGATTCACCAACCTTTTTGGTTGACACTTTTTAGCATGTTTTCTCAGGTACCCGGATGGAGTAGGATTACTCCAGGATTTTAGCTAGAGTCGCATGATTTCAACACAACTGCATTAACGGAGATTCTTAGCATTATCTTTTGTATATTTTGATTATGTAATAGAATCTCCCGCTATACGCGTGGACTCTAGGGGAAACTACATTTTGTATACGAAAACACTAAGTTTTCAAACATTATATCTATGGAATGTAACTAATTTACAAAACGTCTCATTTAGAGTTCGTTTGCTGTATATCTTGTGCTTTGTATATTGATTAGTAACACCCAAGTATGCTTCCGCAAAACAGTGAATTATTGGGGTGTTACACTTGCCATGAGCCATCATAGTCGAAGCTTAACGTACGTAATTGTGCCCCTCGTGAGTGCTAATCCAAAAACACTCATATGAAACGAGTAGAAAACGCCCATTTATACGAGTACGGTTCGTGGTAGCGCTACCACCCTGAGCGGGGATTGTCAGTCCCATATGGATCCATATACTAAAACTCGCGCTTATCCGATAATTAACTACTATGATTTCAGAGGCCTTCATTGGATTAAACGGAAATTCATGCAATTTGATATACCGGTAAGTAGTAATTCAGTATCATAGTAGAACAACAAGTTTGTAAGTTTGTACAGTAGTAAAGTAGTATATCGGTAGAGTAGTAAGTTTGTGGAGTAGTAACTTCGTAAAGTAGTAAACCCGTAAGGTGGTAAAGTAAAAATCGGTAAGTTTATAAATCAGTAAAGCATTTTGTTTATAAGTTTGTAACACAGTAAGTACAAGTAGGAAGTCAATACATTTATACATGTATTCAAGTAAAACAAGTGATGCATCTCCCCCAAAATAGTATAACAGTAAAAAGGGGTTGTGAGACTCACCTGAAGAGCAAGCAAATCCTAAGGTGCGCGCGTGTACCAAGATAATCTCCTAGTGTCCTAAACACGCGAGAGATATATTAATTGTAAGTGTACGTTTAATAAATCATTCGTTGCACGTAAGTATATTTATCGATATACTTATTAGTTGAATATATATATTCTTATATATATTACTTGTCGTCCTTGAATATATGTATATATATACATATAATTGTAGTTGTCTTTTGAAAAACATAATTTGTTTGTTACGAATGTTGATTTCGTATATACATATACATATATATATATATATATATATATATATATATATATATATATATATATATATATATATATATATATATATAGTTATTGTAAATTTATACATGTACGTATATACATACCAAAACATAGTTTGTATAAAAGTATTTTTATCCGTTCTAAATGTTTTCCATATCATTTAGTCACCTAGTTTTCCATTATGCACCTAGTTTTTCCATTATGCACCTAGTTTTCCATTATGCACCTAGTGTAAATTAGGGTCCTGGAGATCCGCCGGATCATGGCCGGATCAAGTAAAAATGCAGGTTTTGGACTGATCCGCCGGATCATGGCTTGATCCGCCGGATTTGGGCATTTTGCAGGCTCTGTTCGTATCAAAAACACAGGATAATGATGGAGAAACAATTTATTGGATATAATTCGTTTATAGAACACAAATACATGTTTATAAGCTATATAAACTCAAAAGTTAGAGAAAAAGTGGAAGATTTCCTTACAATTTTGAAAACGAAACGTATGGTGATGATGAGGATCACGATGATGATGATGATGATTGTTACTGATGTTGTTGTTGTTCTTGTGGTTGTTGAATTGAGAGGGAACGAGAGAGAGCAGAGAAAGAGAACGAGTATGTGTGTGTGTGTTACATTATTGGGGGTCGGTTGATATAACCGGCCTCCAATAATTGAGGGTTGGTAGTATTTTTCACCCCGTGTTCGCGTACCCGATCGTTATGTAGTATAATCTTTTAAAATGATAAATTTCTAAAAATATAATCGTACATGTTTTTAATTGAAATAATTTATAAAAATGTTTTTACGGAGATATAAAATTGTATCTTTGTTTTACTTAAAACATACGGATAGTTTTATGTGTTCAAAATGTATTTAAATAATTTTCTGAGTATAGTAATATTATATCTATCAATAATATTTCGGTTGGGGATGTTTTGTACTAACTTTTGTTTCGCAGTCTCTGAGTATTTTCAGATTGCTCGAGAATGATTTTAGTAATCGCTTAACGTTATATATATATGCTTATATATATATATATATATATATATATATATATATATATATATATATATATATATATATATATATATATATATATATATATAATATTCAAATTAAAAAGTTTAAATTCGGACGAAAATTTGGGTCATTTTTGACTGGGTATCACATTAATGATACTATGGATTAGGTCAACGGGATTTATATAATAACGCTCAAATTCTCGTAAGAATTCTTTTTCTTCTTGACCTAATGTTAGTAACGCATCAATGAATTGGTTAAATGCTCGTCTTACCTTCTTCGGATTCGAAATATCATCCCTGAATCCTGTATCTATAAAACATAGATCAAAGAGCAATTCTCCGATGACATGCTGAAATTCCTTTTCTTCTTCTGAATCAGGGTTTCCAGTAGTAGAGTGAACTACTTGTGAAATCTCTCTGATGTAGATCCTTTGTTGCTCAGTAAAAGGAATTTAGATGTTAGTAACACCTGAGTAAGCTTAACATGGATTTATTTTCTCCTTTGGAAGAAAGTAGAATCCATGCTTCCTCAGTAGAATCAGGGAAAATTGATCTCAGTTCATTAATCAGATAAGTAGCAGGATCAACAAAGAACAGTTTAACGCATGGAATCAAAGTATATGTGATAGGGGCTCTTTCAATCCAAAATTCGAGCTCGTCAATCAGGGCAGCAACATAATGATTAATCATATTCTATGAAACAGACGGATACTCGGTGCTAGCTATTAGATCCATTAGTAGGTCTAACTCTGATTTCAATGATAACTCGTCTTTTTGATTGTAATTAGCACGTAGACATGTTATTATCCTATCAATTACTACAAAGGTCTTTCTTTGCTCTGTTGAAAAAGGGAAATAAGATATCTTAAGGTTTCTAAGAAAATCAGCACAAATATCTATTCTCCTGTTGGGCTTGTGAAAGTTTCCTAAGTGGTGTTCATTACTTGATTCTTGTAGGTTATTACTTGATTCAGTGTTGGGTAGGGTTGGTGCTTCTAGTTCAGGATCCTCTGGGCACTGGAGACGCTCATCCACTGCTACACTTTGGAAAAGAGTAGTGGGGTAGGCTCGCAATATATCTAGAAGATCATACCTGAAGTATTCATCTAAGCAATGAAGTCTTTCATTCAAATCCATCCAAGGCATTGGTGGATAGAAGAAAACTTCAATACAGAAAGGAATGTCTTCTGGTAGGGTGGCAGGTCTAACATAATGTGGGTACTTAGATAAGATTGATAAAATCTCAGCGTCAAGTGTAGGTTGACCACTTAATTCAATAGTAACAGAAGGTGGAATCTTCTGCTGAGATGTATCAAAACCTAAGTCTAAGGATGAATATTTGTCATTCTCAACTTCCTGGTTAACACAGACCTCTTTGTTGGAAGAAACAAAGAATTCCGTATCATCCATGATCGTTATCTCATCCATGGGAGAAATAAGATTGAAGGAGAATTAGGGTTTTCTAGGGTTTTCTAAATTAACTAACTACTAAAGCGATTAACTTCCTAAAGTAATGAAAATCTTAAGGAAAGGTCTCCTAAAAGTCAACTATCTACGGTAATCTTAAAGTTCACTACGCTCAACCGATCCCCGGCAGCGGCGCCAAAAACCTGTTGCGCCGTCAGAGTGCTGACTCTGCTGCGGTCGTTCTAAGGTGGGCACAGCGGTCCTGCAAACAACGACGCAACACGTGAATGTGTTAGGTTTTAAATTTATATGAGCTGGGGCTCAAACTATAAGTACTACCTACTTTTTGGGGAGTAAGCAGTAAGTATAACTCGAGTGTCGTTCTTAAAATCGGAGCGAATAGAACTAAAAAAGACTTACCGTAAACGAGTTTTCTGATAGGATGGGTTTTATAAAAGTAGGTAGGTTTTGATTGGTTTATCTAATACTAAATAAAACAAGTAAGTAAATAAAATAGAGAGTAGGCAACACGTAAAGCGTGATTGCTGAAACTTTGATAATTAGGGTTTCTGGATGATATTCATTATAAAGATGATTGGAAACTACCTTGGGCAAATCATCAGACGGACAGTCGGTGTAAACTCTAGGACCCTATGTTTTAGTCTAAAAGCCTAAAAGCATATGTCACTGAATCCTAGGTTATCCTGATGCTGATCAGAAACAGGTTGTTTAAACCCCCCTCACTTGTCTTAAAAGACTAAGCGACCTATGCAGATGATATATCCTGGGTGTAGGCATAAGGTAACAAACTGCAATTATATATCTGACCTTTCTTAACACCTAAATCAATATGAGTTTATCTAGGTATGTACAAATTGTATGCTATATATACTGAGCTGTCGGTTATGTTGAGTTAAGCGGTTTAAGCATCTTGTATTACATCCGAATACTTGCTTTCTTTTCAGAACCCTTTTATATCAGGTTTAAGCATAATTAACTCCATCATGAATTAGACCCTCCTTTGCTATCAGGCGTTCATCCCTAGGAATACTCACGGTGTACAGTGCATTTGGCATATCCACAGTGTTCCAGACTCAAGGTATACTCATGGTGTACAGTGCATTTGGCATATCCATAGTGTTCCAGACTCAAGGCATACTAACGGTGTATTGTACATTAGAGTAGTTCCACAGCTGTATGTTAACCTTGGTGTACTAACGGTGTACGGTGCGGCGAGCATTTCCACAGCTGTATTTTAACCTTGGTGTACTAACGGTGTACGGTGCATCGAGCATTTCCATAGCTTTATTGTTCCTAGACCCATATTCTAAAAGGGTGACTTTTAGGTATTCCACGATGAAATAAACCTACGATATTTCCTTAGCTTCCACGTATTTGTACTCCACACGAGGTGTTTCCAACGCTATACGAAGTACTGTGCCGATTTATGGAATATTCATAGCTTCATACTGTAATATGAGATAACTATATCTACGTAGTATTAGGGTTGATCAGATCCTATCCTAAGGCAATAGTCACGTGAAAGACTGGAAAGGGTGGAAACTTTATTAAGTCTATATTCATGTAAAACTCAACCAGATATACAGCAAAACAATCACCAATCATAACATGTTAAATATGAATTTAATATCATCTATAATCCTAATATCTACATTTCAACAATCACAGTATCAAACTACGTAAATAGCATGACAATATTCGCAGCACAAACAAAGATATCATGCAAACAAAACATAATAACCGTAAGTAAACGAATAAGTAATAACCAGTTGTTAAGCAGCGTAACACTGGTAGTATAAGCCAGAGTCTTGAAAACTTCAATACAATAAAATTCCCAAGCTACAGCTATCTTCCCCGCTCGAACCGTGCCTACATCTCTCTACTTCTCTAGAGAGAGAAACTAGAGAGAGAAACTACACTAAACTAATCTAGAGAGAGAAACTACTTAGAGAGAGAGTGAGAAAATAAAAATGTGAGAAAATGATGTGATGAAGGTGTGTGAAATGAGGATGAGGAGTCCTCTATTTATAGCCCACCAAGGATGCAAGAGTACAAGTCCACAAGCATGCACGTACAAGCAAACAAAGCAAAACGAGAGACCACAAGAAGAGCACAGGCCATTTACGACCTCAACCAGGCCGTGTAGGGATAGTTGAGGGCCGTGTACGGCTTTCTTTAGGCCGTGTATGGCTTGGGGGTGGCCGTGTGCTAGGCCGTGTGCTTTTTCTGACTTTTCGCGTTGCTTTGGAAGGTCGTATCTTCTTCGTTTCATGTCCGTTTGACTTGATTCTTTCGCCTACAGTCTCGTAATTCCGTTATGCTTATAATGATGCCACTTTGGTAGAAATTGGAGGTGTGGAGCCCAGGCGTGTCCAGAATACGTTTCGTAGTCTTTGGTTGTGCTGTTTGTTGCGTATCTCTCTCATCCTTGATCAAATCTGAGCAATCCTTATATCCACGTTCTTGTAATCTCCATGGCTACAAAATAATATAGTCGTGAGGCCCTGGTGTGACGTTTACAGCGGAATTAGGGTTAGGCTCAAAATGGTGCCTATTTAGGTTAGTTTTCTGCCCTTTTTGCTTGATTTTCTAAAGACCAACAAGTTTATACCTTTCTAACAAAAGTTGGTGAATACTGATGATTTTAAGATGTATTTGTTAGAAAAGAGCTAAATATGGGGCAAATAATGCGTGTAAAAACGTGACTTTTTGCGATACATCATAATCCTATGGGAAAAGGTCTTGATTCTTTGTTTGATATTGATGCACTAACCCATGTTTTTAGATATACAAATGTGCAATCTAGTGCAGGTACAAGTGCAGGAACAGATGATTTAAGTACTGGACTAAATGGAGTAAGGAAGAGCTATCCAACTAGATATGCTCAATTTCCTGTGTGGTCACCTGATCCGCCAGAGGGTTTGATTCTACTCTACAACAATCTTCACAAAGTTCAGATCAAGGAATGTCAGGTCAAAGGAGTAAAGATGGTGATAAAACACCAGTTGATTTTCCTGATGATCCCAATATGCCTTCATTGGAAGACAGTGCTGATTTGGAATAAATAGAAAGTGAAGATGAAAGAGAATTAAGTCCATAACAGCAATTTGAAAAACATATGAAGGACTTTTCTGAAAATACTAGGCCTGTAGTTGATAGAATTACAAGGGATGTTGAGAGTATTCTGTTTGATGGGAATTACACTAATTTGGAGTCTGAAATACCTAAATCATCAACATCACATTACATTCCTCATAAAGATTATCCTCTTGAGAATGTGATTGGAGATATTGGTTCTCCTGTTCAAACCAGAAAGAATTCTCCTGTTCAAACCAGAAAGAAAACCCAAGTGGATGAAGAAGAAGTCTATTCTTCTTTATTTGCTTGTTCTCTCTCTCAAATGGAACCAAATAAGGTCACAGAAGCTTTAAAGGATCCATGTTGGGTTGAAGCCATGCAGGAGGAGTTGCTTCAATTCAAAATTCAGGAAGTATGGACTTTGATGGATTTGCCCAAAGGAAAAATGGCAATTGGTACTAAATGGGTATTCAGAAATAAGAAGGATGAAAGGGGCATAGTGATCAAGAACAAGGCTAGGTTATTTGCTCAGGGGTATTCACAAGAAGAAGGGATTGACTATGATGAAGTTTTTGCCCCTGTGGCAAGATTAGAGGCAATTAGGTTATTTTTGGCATTTGCTTCATTTAAGGGATTCAAAGTGTAACAAATGGATGTGAAAAGTGCTTTTCTTTATGGCACTATTGAGGAGGAAGTGTATGTATGCCAACCTCCAAGGTTTGAAGATTCTAAGTATCCTGATAAAGTTCTCAGATTAGACAAAGCGCTTTATGGCTTACATCAAGCTCCACGAGCCTGGTATGAGACATTGTCAGAATATCTGCTAGAAAATGGATTCAAAAGAGGTGCAATAGACAAGACCTTGTTCATCAAAAGAGTTAAGAATGATATTCTATTAGTTCAAGTCTATGTAGATGATATCATTTTTGGTTCTACAAGGGATAGTTTCTGCAAGGAGTTTGAAATATTGATGCATGATAAGTTTAGGATGAGTTCCATGGGGGAATTAACTTTCTTTTTGGGACTACAAGTGAAACAACAGAAAGATGGGATCTTCATACATTAGAGTAAGTATGTGAATGATATACTGGAGAGGTTTGGATACAAGGATGCTAAAGTTGCAAGCACACCAATGGAGACATACAAGCCATTACATTCGATCTTGAGGGGGAGGATGTAGATGAACACTTATACAGATCTGTGATAGGTTCCCTCATGTATCTGACTTCATCTAGACCAGACATCATGTTTACTGTGTGTTTGTGTGCTAGATTTCAAGCAAATCCAAAACAATCACATCTATATGCAGTTAAGAGAATCTTTAGATATTTAAAGGGTCAACCTAAATTGGACCTTTGGTATCCAAAGAGCAATTCTTTTGATCCGATTGCATATACTGATAGTGATTATGGAGGAGCTAATCTGCATAGGAAATCCACATCAGGGGGTTGTCAGTTCTTAGGAGATCGACTAGTTTCATGGCAATGTAAGAAACAAACCACTATGTCTACATCTACTGCAGAAGCAGAATATGTGGCTGCTGCAAGCTTCTGCTCTCAAGTGCTATGGATTCAGAATCAGATGCTAGACTATGGTTTAACTTTTCTTAACACTCCTATCTTTATTGACAATACCTCTGCAATCAGTATCATAAATAATCCAGTTAAACATTCTAAAACTAAGCACATTGAAATCAGATATCATTTTATAAGAGATTGTAATGAGAAAAGACTAATTAGAATTGAAAAAGTTCATACTGATAATCAATTTGCAGATCTGTTTACAAAGGCATTCGATGTAGGCAGGTTTACATTTTTGGTTACTAGTATTGGAATGATTAATTCTTCTTATGATTATCTTATTATAACCGTTTTCTGTAAAATTGTAACTGTGCTTGTCTGGATTGATACTGATATACTGATTAAAACTGATAGTTTTATTTTTGCAACATTAATTAACACTGTTTTTTCTTTTGTAATTAACACTGTTAGTTACTTAAGATAATTCAGAGTTACTATTGTAAAGCTTTGATAAAATTAACTTTATTAATTAGTATTGTTTGTATATAATTGTATATTTTTATTACTGTTTTCTGGTGAGTGCTATTAGCTGTTAGGCATTTATTTTTATTGCTATTTTGTCTTTTATCACTTACACATCTTTTTATAGTAATAGTATTTATAGGTTCATGTCTTTCAATAACCGATTTTAAAAATATTCTCTACACCTTGTGTCTTTCTTACTTGCATTCTTAACTGGTTTTTCACTTTTATAATTTTTCACACTCTAAAACTATTTTTTGAACTCTAAAAATTCATGGAGTTTTTCTCATCTGGATACACAACTAAAAACGAAATAAGAGAAGATCCAGATCCGGAGTTCATTAACTTAGATGAGGGTGGAAATGTGGATTTATATAACCAAGTTGCAGGTATTTTTGCACACCAAGCTGGACAGGAAATTGATAACTTGCAGGAACAATTGATCAATCCAAATGAGTATGAAAACTTGCAAGAACAGTTGGTTCAATTGAATCAATCAAACTGGGAGTTGATGATGCGGTGCAGAGATATTAAAACAGCTCGAAGGATTGCTAAGCGTAGCATTCCTACTCGGATAAAGGATAAAATGATTTACTGGAAGAGGAAGGTTAAAAGGGTCAAACAGAAGGCCAAAGCATGGATTATACGAAAGTGTAGTTCATCTACTGAAGTGTCTAATGTTTCCGGATTTCGAGATACTCTTCATGATCATTATTATCCACAAGATATGACGTTTCCAGATGTTGATGATCTGGATTTGTAAGTATTTTAATTTTTGGTTAAAAAAAATAAAAAATAAAAAATCACTGCTTTCTTTATTTAATAATGTTAGATATATGTACTGCTTGTATTAAGTTAGCACTACCTTGGTCGGTCAGTTCTACTTGTGCAAGTTAGTATTACTAGCTTTATTTAATATTAGAAAGTCATGCGTTTGAAAACCAAGTGTTTGGTTAACCACTATTAGTTTTAATACTCAGTTAACACTGATAGTATTATTTTTGGTCAGTTTCCACTATTTATGTTAACATTGGGGATCTGGTCAAAATTAGGGTTTACCGCTGCCCTAATTCTAACAGTATATATGGCTCAACACTTATGCTTTTTCATTACGCTCTCAAAATTACCTATACCAACCACTGCGATTAGTTCTCAAAACCCATAACCATCTTCAATTCTACTTCGATCGATCACGTTTATTGATTTCCCTGGCATCTACTTCATTGACTACTCAGTTACCAATCGGTAAAGAACATAACATGACAGCGTACTTGATGAAACCTGCAGAGGCACATGACTACATACAAATCATTGATTTTCTTCGTGCTTCACATATTTGCCGTGCTCTTACTGTGGCACCCAGGATTTCATACGATCACATCAATGATTTCTGGGTGAACGCGACGAATGAAAATAACAGGGGTTGAAACAAATCGTTTCTTAAGTCGCAGACACACGGGTTGTGGTTACAGAGGCAACCATTCGAGTTACAGCTTGATGATGAGGCAGGTATAACCAATTTATCTGACTCTGTTTTGTATGAAAATTTAAAATTGATGGGTTATGAGGGTAATTATGATACGTTTACTTTTCAAAAGACCCTGTTTTCTTATCAATGGAGGTTTTTAATACATACAATTATACACTGCCTTTCATCAAAGAGATCATCCTTTGAACAGTTTAGCAGTAACATTGCTTATGCACTTGTTTGCTTATCCACTGGTCAAAGGTTCAACTTTTCAAATATGATATTTTCTGGCATGCTAAGAAACATTGAGCAGCCTAAAATAAAGTTTTTGATGTATCCACGTTTTGTGCAGTTGTTTTTAAATGAACAATTAATGATTTGCCTGCACATGATAAAATCATAGGTATTTTCTCTTTAAAACCAAAAGTTTTTGCTAATATGAAGAGAGATACTAATTTTTCAGGGAAGGTAACAACATTGTTTCCTGCAATGCTTCCTGCAATGCTTCCTGCACCTTCCACCACTGCTTCAGTAACACCAACTGAAGCTGAACCAGCTGCTGAGAGAGTGGAACTACCCACCTCTTCTCAACCCACAACAGCTGGGGGTACAAAGAGAAAACAAGGGACCAATAAGCCAACCTCCACTAAAGTCAAAAAGGCTAAAACACAGGCATCTGAGGCTGCTGCTGCTCAGATGTCTCAGTCACATGATTTACTGTAACACCCCCAAATTTATTGTTTAGCGGAAGCACGATTTGGGTGTTACGAATCAATAATCACAGCACTTAAGATATAATGAACGACCACTATATGCGTCGTTTTGGACTTGTATTGATAAAACAAAAGTTTACCTCAAAAATATTGTTTACATTAGCTCAGCTTGAAATTGGGAGATTTAAATACATAATTAATCTATACAAAATATAATAATGCAGCTAAATCTCTGATTGTTTGCATGATGACTCGAGCTAATTGATCCTTACTTGAGCAGTCCAACCTACTGCTGGTCACCTGTGATACATGCTAAAATTGGTCAGCGAAACGCTGGTGAGCTCACAGGTTTGTATGTCAACACATATGTTTGTATGAACCGCAAGATTTACTAATTGAATTTAAAATGCAATTAAGCAAAATAAAAGTTATACAGCCATGAGCACATAGTCTGAGCTTAACTTGAGTTGTCAGGTCCAATTAAGGAAACCTAACTTAAATGCCTCCTACGAGTGCCTAATCTACACTCATCTTCCCAAATGCTAATACGTCCGTTTGACCAGTTAGTGCGTGCTAACCCGGACGAGGATTGTCAATCCTATATGATATCATATACTAACATTCACACTACTACGTATTACCAGACTATGCTATGGAGGGCTTTAAATTGATTAGCTTGAAACTCATGTAGTATTTGATTTGATTTGTACTTGCGTTCAACTTGTAAAACAAAACGAGCAATAATATCACACCCCTGATTGAAAAGCAGTAAAATAGGGGCCATGAGACTCACCTGAGTCTTGAAAGTTTGAATTAATAACTTGGATTGATTTGCCTTGAAGTGTTGTCCGAAGACTCGTAAGCTGAAGGTGTCCATGACACGCGATGGTTATTAATTGTTTAGGCATCTCGAAAGACTACCTTTGTAATTGTTTGTCCAAATTACCCCGATTTGGTTGATTGACTTGTCCAAATTACTACGATTTGGTTGATTGACTTGTATATTTGAAAACGTGTACGACCCGTTGGTGATTGTTTTGTAATAATAATCTCAACATTATTATCTTGTTTTTCGAAGTCTTATGCTTGTATCATATGTACCAATGTATTTCCGAAGTCATGTAGATTGAAAATTTAAGGTTTTACAAATCCAACACTTAGTGAAAATCTAAGTTTTTAAACATTCTGTTTTATGCGACACAATATGCGACATAAAAATTTGTCATGCGACACAAGGGTTGTGTCGCATAGAAGTGCGACACAAGGGCTTAGCGACACAAAGGTTGTGTCGTATAAGCGGATAATGCTGATTTAACAGCGACATAATGATTGTGTCGCATGGTATTTGCGACATAAGGTACGACACAAGATTGTGTGGCAAAAGGTCCGACATAACTGAGTTTTTACGACACAAAACACGACACAAAGGGTTTTATGCGACACAACCTGCGACACAAGGCTTGTGTCGCAAAGATGAACACCAGCCCAGTACCCAGCGACTGTCGATATTTTCCAACCCAAAACTCAAATCTAACTCATTTTTAAGCTATAAAATCGTGTTTTCCCCTTAGTAATGGACATATATACACTTGAGTAATCCGTTAATATGCAAAAATAAGCTAAAACGAGAGGTTTCGACTTTTGTCGGAAAACTTACAAAGTGGCGAAATGAAAATCCGAAAAGATGGAAGTGTAAATATTTGCGTGGTGGTCGTTAATCTCTAAAAATCTTGATGATCCGAGGTCGTTTTGTATGTTTATTTTGATGATTTGGTGATTTTTGGTGTGGGTTGAGTTTGAGAGAAAATGGAGAAAGAGAGAGAGAGTGGTAAAGTGAAAATGGGGTGGGGAGGTGGTGACCTCACCCCTTTGGCAGATTTTTTTCGTGGGGCCCACCTTTGTGGGTGCGCCCCAAATTTGTCCCTCGCGTGTGCGCTCCGTGCGGTGTTCGTTTTCCGATCGTTTAAAACGTTAAATAATTAGTTTATACGTTTAATTATACGTTTTAAATATACGAATATTTATTCGATATTTTTGTTGAAGCATTTCATAAAATACTTAATAGTTGCGTTATAAAAATATAACGTTATCTCGTTTTGTTTGTTTGCGCGTTTACATTTAATCGCGTTGTCCTCGTTTGTACGATATGGAATGAACACGAAATATTATAAAAATAATATTCTTGAGATATAATAGTTTCATTAAATAATCTTTATGTTATTTAATTAAGTTGTTCACCAACGTCCGTATTTACTTGAACCGAATTACATTCGATTTGAAACTTGTACGATTTAATCAAATCGCATAATACTTGTATATATATTCAACAATATATACATATATTGATTGATACATTAATTAGCCTAACACAAAACTAATTATATGTATTAACAGTTGATTGGGTACTATTCACTAGTCCTAATTTGACGGGTGTCACATTCTCCCCCTGTTAGAAGAATTTCGTCCCGAAATTTAAGTTGAAGTCGTGTTTGAAGTAGCATCAGCGAATAACTGCGGATACTTGAGTCACATTTGGTCCTCCCGTTCCCAGGTGAATTTCGGACCACACCGCGAATTCCACCTAACCTTGACGATGGGAATACGACTTTGCTTGAGTTGTTTGACCTCACGGTCCATGATTTCGGCAGGTTCTTCAACGAAGTGAAGCTTGTCGTCAACTCGAATCTCATCGAGTGGTATGACAAGTGTCTCATCAGACAGACACTTCTTCAGATTTGACATGTGAAAAGTGGGTTGCACACTGCTGAGCTCGGCTGGCAGTTGCAATCGATATGCCACTAGACCTATCCTCTCGAGGATCTCGAAAGGTCCAATGTATCTTGGGTTCAGTTTACCGCGTTTGCCGAATCGAATGACACCTTTCCAAGGTGAAACTTTGAGAAGTACTCGATCTCCAACCTGGAACTCGAGTGGTTTGCGTCTCAAGTCAGCATAACTTTTCTAACGATCACGTGCGGCTTTGAGCTTATTTTGAATCTCGTAAATTTTCTCGGTTGTTTCGTGAATGATCTCCGGACCCGTGAGTTGGCTATCCCCAACTTCGGTCCAACAGATCGGTGATCGGCACTTACGACCGTACAGTGCCTCGAATGGTGCAGCCTTAATGCTGGAATGATAACTGTTGTTGTACGAAAACTCGCACAAAGGTAGATGTTGTTCCCAGTTTACACCGAAGTCAACTACGCAGGCTCGTAGCATATCCTCAAGTGTTTGAATTGTTCGTTCACTTTGGCCGTCGGTTTGAGGATGGTATGCGGTACTCATATCGAGACGGGTACCCAATGATTTTTGAAGTGACTGCCAAAATTGAGATGTGAAACGACTATCCCTATCGGAGATAATCAAGATTGGAACACCGTGTCGGGTTACGATTTCCTTGATGTAAATTCGTGTGAGGCGTTCCATTTTGTCGGTTTCTTTGATTGCCAGGAAGTGAGCAGATTTGGTGAGACGATCGACGATCACCCAAATGGTATCGTAACCGTTCGGTGACTTTGGTAGTTTGGTTATGAAATCCATGGCAATTTGTTCTCATTTCCATTCAGGAATGTCGGGCTGTTGAAGTAAACCAGAAGGTTTTTGATATTCGGCTTTGACTTTCGAGCAAGTAAGACACTTGCTGACATACGTGGCGATTTCGGCTTTCATGTTCGGCCACCAATAAAAATCCTTGATGCCGTGATACATTTTGTCGGATCCCGGATGGATGGAATATTTAGACTTGTGAGCTTCATCCATCACCAAGTCTCGCAGGTTCCCAAAACTAGGCAACCAGATTCGGTTTGAGAAATACCTAATCCCGTTAGGTTTGATTTCAAATTGTTTGTCTATGACTCGCAAGGTTTCGTTTTTGATGTTATCAGGTTTCAAGGCTTCGAGTTGAGCCGTGAAAATTTGAATGTTCAGATCGTTATGAATTGTCATGTTGAGGGCTCGGACTCGAAGTGGTTTCGATCATTCCTTTCGACTGAGGGCGTCGGCAACAACATTTGCCTTCCCTGGATGGTATTTGATTTCGCAGTCATAATCCGTAAGCAACTCGACCCAGCGACGTTGCCTCATGTTGAGATCCTTTTGATCGAATATGTGTTGGAGACTTTTGTGGTCGGTGAAGATCGTGCACTTAGTGCCGTAAAGATAATGTCTCCAGATTTTGAGAGCAAAAACGACTGCTCCAAGTTCGAGGTCATGAGTGGTGTGGTTCTTTTCGTGAATTTTAAGTTGTCGTGAGGCGTAAGCAATGACTTTGTCCCGTTGCATCAACACGCAACTGAGACCTTGGTGAGAAGCATCACAGTATACCACGAAGTCCTCGGTGCCTTGGGTAATGATAAGATTGGAGCACTGCAAAGCTTTTGTTTCAGAAGTTGAAATGCTGACTCTTGTTTTTCAGCCCAGTCGAACTTTTTGTCTTTCTGAGTCAGTGTCGTGAGTGGCAAGGCTATTTTTGAGAAATTCTCGATGAATCGTCGATAGTACCCGGCCAGTCCTAAAAACTGCCGTACTTCTGATGGAGTTGTCGGCGAATGCCAATTTTTGATAGCCTCGATTTTGGATGGATCCACATGAATTCCCTGACTATCGATAACGTGTCCAAGGAATTGAATGGTTTGTATCCAGAACTCACACTTAGAAAAATTAGCATACAACTCTTCGTGTCTAAGTAGTTCTAGGATGGTTTTGAGATGATGCGCGTGTTCCTGTTCGTTTCGCGAGTATATGAGGATGTCGTCAATGAAGACAATGACGAACTTGTCGAGGTAAGGCTTGCACACCCGATTCATAAGGTCCATGAATACAGCCGGTGCATTGGTTAGACCGAATGGCATCACTTGGAATTCGTAATGCCCGTAACAGGTTCTGAAAGCGGTTTTCGGGAAAACGGCGTCGCGAACACGCAATTGATGATAACCTGATCGAAGATCAATCTTGGAATAGAAACTCGACCCTTGAAGTTGGTCAAACAAGTCATCGATTCGAGGAAGTGGATAACGGTTCTTGATGGTCAATTTGTTTAACGCTCGATAGTCGATGCACATTCTGAAAGAACCATCTTTCTTTTTGACGAATAGGACCGGAGCACCCCAAGGTGAAGAACTCGGTCTGATGAACCCTCTTTCCAGGAGTTCCTGTAATTGATTGGATAACTCTTGAAGTTCGGATGGGGCTAAACGGTATGGTGCTCGGGCCACAGGTGCGGTACCTGGTACGAGATCGATTGAGAACTCAACCTGTCTAGGTGGTGGTAGACCAGGCAGTTCTTCAGGAAAGACTTCTGGAAAGTCTCGAACGATTGGTACATCCTCAAGTCGCTTCTCCTCCGACTTTTTCTCCATGATGTGGGCGAGGATTGCTGGGTAACCCTTCCTCAGAAATTTCTGGGTTTTCAAGCAAGATATGATATTGAGTCTCGTCCCACCGGTCTCCCCCTGTATGACCAAAGTTCTACCAGCGGCGAGAGGGATTTGAACGACCTTGTCGTAGCAGACGATTTTAGCGCGGTGTTTGGACAACTAGTCCATACCAATGATGACGTCGAAACTTCCTATTTCAACAGGCATAAGGTCAATGGAGAAGGTTTTGCGGCTAGGGTTAAAGTGAAATTAGGTATCACACTATCGGTTTCTATGAGTTTACCATTTGCAAGTTCTACGGTGTACTTAACATCTAGGGCAACAGGGGTGGTGTCAAGTAGTGGATAAAACTCATCAGAAATAAAGCTTCTATCAACACCAGTATCAAATAGAACAGAAGCAATTAAGTTGTTGAGGAGGAACATACCCGTGACCACATTCGGGTCCTGACGGGCATCCCCAGCATTGAGAACAAAAGCCCTTCCTTTTGCGTTGTTGTTGTTGTTCTTCCGTTTAGGACATGCATCTCTGAAGTGTCCAGTCTCTCCACATCCATAACAGGATTTGGGTTGTTGGGTGTTGTTGTTGGGTTTGGAAGCTCTGCAATCTTTGGAGGAATGTCCGTAATTCCTGCAGTTGTTGCAGGGAGACTTGCATGGACCATGGTGGTGGTAGTTGCATTTGGAACAGTATGGCCTGTCCCCAGTGTAGAAGCGTTTGGATTCAGAATTGGTGTTGTACACTTGGATGGAATTGGGCTTTTTGTTTTGGTTGTTGTGGGGTTCAGATGATTTGCGTTTGTTGTTGTTGGAAGAGTGGTTGGATGTCTCGCGGTTGACAACTAGTGCCATGAGTTCATGTGCTAGCCGGATAGCACTTTCAGTGGTGGTTGGTTTGGCCGAGGCGACATTCCCCTGAATGCTCTCAGGAAGGCCGCGGATGTACCTTTTGATGCCTTTTGTCTCCGGTTCAACCAATCCCGGGCATAGTAAGGTGAATTGTTGGAACTTGGTGGTATAACCTTCAATATCGGTACCCTGCACCGCCAAGTGCCAAAATTCTTCTTCCAGACGGTGTAGGGCTTCTTCGGGACAGTACTTCTCTGTCAACTTCTTCTTCAGCTCGGCCCAAGGTAGCTGATTTGCTATCTCAAGACCTACAGAGTTGGCGTGGGTATTCCACCACGTGAGTGCACCTTCCTGAAAGGTGTAAGCAGCGAATTTGACTTTGTTGTCTTCCGTACAGTTGCAGAGGTTGAAAACAGACTCCATCCGTTCTATCAAACGGATCAGTCCAATGGCACCCTCCGTGCCCTTGAAGTATAGTGGTTTGCAGCTAAGAAAGTCCTTGTAAGAACAAGGCTTGATGACATGGGTATTACTGGGAGCTTCACCGGTATTTCGGGAGTTTCGAGGCGAGTCCCGAGCAGCCAAGCCATCGGCCACAGCTCGAGAAATGATAGCATTGATTTCCGCATCACTGTAACTTTTCTTCTTGGGCGGCATGTGTGACACCCCCAAATTTAACGATTTGCGGAAGCTTGATTTGGGTGTCACTAATCAATATACAAAGCACATAAGATATAATGAACGACCACTATATGCGTCGTTTTAAACTTGTATAAATAAAGTAAATGTTTACATCAAAATATAGTTACATTAGCTCGTTTCCTGAAATTGAGAGATTACATAGCATAATTACTTTTACAAAATATAATAATGCAGTCCAATCTCTAGTTGTATGTATGCTGACTCGAGCTAATAATTCCTGCTTGTGCAGCCAAACTACTGCTGGGTACCTGTGATAAATACTAAAATGGGTCAGCGAAAACGCTGGTGAGCTCACAGGTTTGTATGTCAATGTATAGTTGTAAGAACCGCAAGATTTATATTGAATTTAAAATGCAATTAAGCAAAATAAAAGTTATACTGTCCATGAGCACATAGTCTGAGCTTAACTTGATTTGTCAGGCCCACTTAAGGAAACCTAACTTGAAATGCCTCCTACGAGTGCCTAATCAACACTCGTCTTCCCAAATGCTAATACATCCGTTTGACCGGTTAGTGCGTGCTAACCCGGATGAGGATTGTCAATCCCATATGATATCATATACTAACATTCACGCTAAAATATTAGAGACTATGCTTATGGAGGACTTTAAATTGATTAGCTTGAAACTCATGTAGTATTTGAAGTTTGGCACTTGCGTTCTACTTGTAAAACAAAATCGAGTAGTAATATCACACCCCTAGTTGTAAAGCAGTGAAAATGGGGCTATGAAACTCACCTGGTTCTTGAAGTGTTTAACTTAATAAACTTGAAGTAATTAGCTGTGAGTTGGTGTCCAAAGGCTTGAAACCTGAATGTGTCCACGACACTTAAATTGTCATTAATTGTATTGGTATCCCGAAAGACTACCATTTGAATTGTTTGTCTAACTTAATGTCCAAATTACCCCGATTTGGTTGATTGTTTTATTACAAGTTACTACGACTTGTTTGAATAAGTTGATACAAGTTACAACGACTTGTCTGATTGAATTGTCTAAGTTACTATGACTTAGTTGATTTAATTGTGTATTTGAAAATATGTACGACCCGTTGGTGACGGTTGTAACGATAGTTCTAAAATGTTATTATATTGTTGCTACAGTGAATTGCTACAGTGAATTGCTACAGTAAAATTTGACTTTGAAAATCTTGAGGTTTGAAGATTCTGTTTTGTGCGACGTAGCCTGCGACGTTGGGTGCGACGTCGCAGATCCGGACTGCGACGTTGGGCACGGCGTCGCTATGTGCGACTTTCGCAATTTAATGCGACGTTGTACGTGGCGTCGCTATAGGCGACGTAGTTGATTTCTGCGACGTAAGGGTCTGCGTCGCTAAGTGCGACGTCCGCAATTCGATGCGACGTAGAGTGCTGCGTCGCTCTATGCGACGTTGAGGATTCGTGCGACGTAAGTCGCTGCGTCGCTATATGCGACGTTGAGGATATAGTGCGACGTAGGTCGCTGCGTCGCATTTGCTCCAGGCCAAATGCGACGTACGGGTCTGATCGGAATTTCAACCTCAAAAACGCATTTTCCGGTCATCGATCGGCATAATATTTTTACCCAACCCATTTTAGGACATTACAAGGTTATACAAACAACTAGCAAGTTATAAAACTTAAAAACGAGAGTTTTCGGAGTTGTGTCGAAAACTTACAAATCGCCGAAATGAAATTCCGGAAAGATAGGATTGTAGATCGCGAAGTGGTGAACGTTTTATTCCAAAAGGGCTTGGTGATCCGAGTGCGTTTTGTGTGTTTATTTGATGATTTTGGTGGTGATGAGAATGGTGGTGGTGGGTGGTATTTGAGAGAAAAAGAGAAAGAAGAGAGAGAGAGGTAAAAGAGAATTGAAAGAAAAGAGGGTGGGAATGGGAGGTTAACTCCCATTTTCGCCCCGCGTTCCCGCTCCGTGCGGTGTTCGTTTCCTCCGTCGTTCAACATTAAATGATTTTTACACATTAAAAGATAGGTTTTTAAATTACGAATCCATTATAAAAAGTTTTATTAAAATGTTTTATCAATCATCCATTTGGGGTACTTAAATAGAAATTCGTTTTATTTGTTTGCGCGTTCGTATGTTTAATCGCGTATACATTAATTGTGTAGTAAAATTTTGGATACGAAATATCAAAATGAATAATATTCTAAATAAAATTTAGTTATTAAATAATATTTGTATTACTTAACAAATTGTTCACCAACGTCCGCATTTATTGTATCGAATTTCATTCGATTTGAAGCTCGTACGATTTAAACAAACCGCATAATTGTAGATATATATTCAACAATATATATAATAATTGATACATTAATTAGCCTAACACAGAACTAATTACATGTATTACCCTTGATTAGGCACTAAACTATAGTCCTAAATTGACGGTTGTCACAGCATGATTCTTCAAGAAAGAAAGAAACAAACGGTACATAAGAAATTGTACCAGAATGAAAATTACAATAGATGCATATATGTAAAAGCGGTAACATACGACATCACAATGTAAAATCAAAAATATAGAATAATCGAGAGGAATTGTCAATTGATAT
The DNA here is from genome assembly GCA_949592205.1 of Helichrysum umbraculigerum. Classification (NCBI taxonomy): domain Eukaryota; kingdom Viridiplantae; phylum Streptophyta; class Magnoliopsida; order Asterales; family Asteraceae; genus Helichrysum; species Helichrysum umbraculigerum. Next base: position 324,192,617 of record CATIUR010000001.1, on the reverse strand, counting down.
TAAGAGTTCAAAAGATGATAGACAACTTCAAATTACGAGTTCCAAAAGTTACAGGATTAGATGTTTTACTAAAGCACCGGGAATTGTTACATCCGGTCGAATTACATAGGTCCTACGGAAGCATAATGGAGTACAGATTTCAGCCTAAGCTAATTCTGACGTAGATTGAGTTGTGGCAGCAGTGCGGTGAGATGGTTCACAGACTCTGCAAGTCTGTTGGCAGTTCGGAGGGCGTCTTCGGTTTCCCTTAGACGTGTCTCGCACTGATGTAGTCTTGCTTGTAGGACAGAGATTTCATTTTGGTTGCCAATCACTTGGTTGTGGACAACCTCCATGGTTTCGACTGTTTCTTCCACTTAATTTTGAAGAGTGTTCATGGTGTTGACAGTGTGCTCATGATCTTCAGAGACTTGCTCGATTCGTTCCATAGCTGTGAGTCTCCAGTTTTCACGAGTTTCTTGAAGTTCGATACCCATAGCGTTAAGTCGTTGCTTGTGATGGTGTAGCCTAGCGGCTATAACTTGTGGAGTAAGGTGAGTGGAATATGGGCTAGCTCGAGGCAACCTGGTGTCCCTCCGGGCTACCCTTGAGGTTTGTGATTCATACGGATAAGAGTGCGACGAGTTGGAGTTGGGGGGTGTGTTTGCCATTCTGAGACAAAGCGTTAGAAAGAATGAGGCCTATATACATGTAACACATAATATAGCCTAAGGTGTCTAGCACAGACTTGTTTTGAGTCCCGGTTCTCTCGAGGTCAGAGTCAACTAGTGTATTCCCGTTCAACATAACTACTACAGACCTTACATCATCTTTCTTTAATTGTACATAGTTGATCAGGCTATGTTAAATTAAAGTCGTATGCTGTAATTCCTGAACCAGTCATGTCTAATAAGGAAATACTGCCTAACGGTCATAGTCTAGGCCCACTAAATGCAACCTAGTTCACTATAACCTTAGGCTCTGATACCAATCTGTAACACCCCCAAATTTATTGTTTAGCGGAAGCACGATTTGGGTGTTACGAATCAATAATCACAGCACTTAAAATATAATGAACGACCACTATATGCGTCGTTTTGGACTTGTATTAATAAAACAAAAGTTTACATCAAAAATATTGTTTACATTAGCTCAGCTTGAAATTGGGAGATTTAAATACATAATTAATCTATATAAAATATAATAATGCAGCTAAATCTGTGATTGTTTGCATGATGACTCGAGCTAATTGATCCTTACTTGAGCAGTCCAACCTACTGCTGGTCACCTGTGATACATGCTAAAATTGGTCAGCGAAACGCTGGTGAGCTCACAGGTTTGTATGTCAACACATATGTTTGTATGAACCGCAAGATTTACTAATTGAATTTAAAATGCAATTAAGCAAAATAAAAGTTATACAGCCATGAGCACATAGTCTGAGCTTAACTTGAGTTGTCAGGTCCAATTAAGGAAACCTAATTTGAATGCCTCCTACGAGTGCCTAATCTACACTCGTCTTCCCAAATGCTAATACGTCCGTTGACCAGTTAGTGCGTGCTAACCCGGACGAGGATTGTCAATCCTATATGATATCATATACTAACATTCACGCTACTACGTATTACCAGACTATGCTATGGAGGGATTTAAATTGATTAGCTTGAAACTCATGTAGTATTTGATTTGATTTGTACTTGCGTTCAACTTGTAAAACAAAACGAGCAATAATATCACACCCCTGATTGAAAAGCTGGTAAAATAGGGGCCATGAGACTCACCTGAGTCTTGAAAGTTTGAATTAATAACTTGGATTGATTTGCCTTGAAGTGTTGTCCGAAGACTCGTAACCTGAAGGTGTCCATGACACGCGATGGTTATTAATTGTTTAGGCATCTCGAAAGACTACCTTTGTAATTGTTTGTCCAAATTACCCCGATTTGGTTGATTGACTTGTCCAAATTACCCCGATTTGGTTGATTGACTTGTCCAAATTACTACGATTTGGTTGATTGACTTGTATATTTGAAAACGTGTACGGCCCGTTGGTGATTGTTTTGTAATAATAATCTCAACATTATTATCTTGTTTTTCGAAGTCTTATGCCTGTATCATATGTACCAATGTATTTCCGAAGTCATGTAGATTGAAAGTTTAAGGTTTTACAAATCCAACACTTAGTGAAAATCTAAGTTTTTAAACATTCTGTTTTATGCGACACAATATGCGACATAAAAATTTGTCATGCGACACAAGGGTTGTGTCGCATAGAAGTGCGACACAACGGCTTAGCGACACAAAGGTTGTGTCGCATAAGCGGATAATGCTGATTTAACAGCGACATAATGATTGTGTCGCATGGTATTTGCGACATAAGGTACGACACAAGATTGTGTCGCAAAAGGTCCGACATAACTGAGTTTTTACGACACAAAACACAACACAAAGGGTTTTATGCGACACAACCTGCGACACAAGGCTTGTGTCGCAAAGATGAACACCAGCCCAATACCCAGCGACTGTCGATATTTTCCAACCCAAAACTCAAATCTAACTCATTTTTAAGCTATAAAATCGTGTTTTCCCCTTAGTAATGGACATATATACACTTGAGTAAACCGTTAATATGTAAAAATAAGCTAAAACGAGAGGTTTCGACTTTTGTCGGAAAACTTACAAAGTGGCTAAATGAAAATCCGAAAAGATGGAAGTGTAAATATGTAACACCCCCAATTTTTTACAGTTTGCGGAAGCGATGTTTTGGGTGTTACTAATCAATAATCACAAGCACAAAGGATACAGTGAACGACTCTAAATGAGACGTTCGAAAAGTTATTACATTAGTACATAAGTAGTTTCAAAATACAAGCTCGAGTTCAGTAATTTCCTAGAGATTCTAATACATAACAACTAGTACAAAAGTAATGTAGTAAAATCTCCAAGCTTGTAATGCATGCGACTCGAGCTAATTAAGCTTATCCTGCTGGGCATCCCTACTGATGCTGTGTACCTGAGAAGCATTACTAAAACGGTCAACCAAAAAGGTTGGTGAATCTCACAGGTTTATAAGTAAGTAAACAGTTTGAACACACAAGTAGTATTTGTAAATCATAGCCAGCCAATAATTAATGATCACAGGATATGCTCATCATTAACTTAAGTTTTAATAAGTGGGTGGTTGCAGTTTATGCAAACCGTTTGATACAATCGCCATGAGCCACCATAGTTGAAGCTTAACGTACAGTAAATATAGGTACCCCCGTGAATGTAATCCAAAACATTCATTCGAAACGAGTAAGAAACGCCCGTTTCTACAGGAACGGTTCGTGGTAGTGCTTGCTACCCCGGGCGGGGATTGTCAGTCCCATATGGATCCATATACTAAAACTCGCGCTTATCACATAACTAACAACTATGATTCAGGAGGATTTCATTGGATTAGTCGTAAAACTCATGCAATTGGCGTATCGTTAACCTCGTACAGTAAGTAAATCATGGCAGCAAATAAGTTTTGTGTGTTCATGTAAAAACAGTAATGCATCTCACCCCTGAGTATAAAACAGTAAAGTAGGGGCTGTAAGACTCACCTGAGTCTAGCAGACAATGCAGTAAGTAAGCAAGTAGTATTCCCGAACTAGCAACCCTTAGCGTCCTAATACGCACAAGGTTTAGTAAGTAAATGGAATACTTGTAAAGTATCCATGCTAGTTGTTCCCAAACTAGTTAATGTCCGTTAGTTTGTTTGCACGTTTGTATTCGTTTGTAAATCGTAGTTTGTATAAAAGTTGTACGGTTCGTTTGTTATCGGTGTGTAATAATAATTCCATCCATTATTATTATGTATTCATAGTAGTTGTACAGTTGTAAAGTATACTCGTATGATCGTTTGTTTGTATTACAACATGTATCGTTTGTGTACGTTCCAATGGGCTTAGTCCCCAAAGGGTACGAGTGAAACCTCGTAAGTATTCGTATGTATGTTCGTATCAGTTAACGTGTAATCCAGCACGTAACTAGTAAGTGAACTTGTAAGTTCGTATCGGATGTAATCCCGTGTAGTGTACAAGTGTAAGTTCGTTGGAGTGTAATCTCCTAAGTATTTCGAGTGTAATCCCGTACGCGTGTGTGAGTGAAATCTCACGTTTAGTTTAGTATAGTCTTGCACGTATTCAAGTGTTGTTGTATACTTTCAAAAGTATAGCATTTTCAGGTATAAGTAGCCTCGTATTCGATTTAGTAGTTAAAAAGTGATTCCAACACTTAGAATATATTTTGTTTTCTGATCTGGGCTTCCTGCGACACAAGGCTTGTGTCGCAGACCGTATGCGACATAAGGTCTGTGTCGTATGGATTTGTTTCTGATTTAGTGTTTATGCGACACAATGGTTGTGTCGCAGACAAGGGTACGACACAACGATACGACATAGTCGTTGTGTCGCAATCAAGCGATAGGTAAATTTTGTGTCGTAGATGGTACGACATATAATGCGACATAAGCGTTGTGTCGCATACATTGCGACATAACGTGCGACATAACGTGCGACATAGTGTTGTGTCGCATGAGATTTCGGTCCGATGCGACACAAGAGGTCTGTTCGGAAATTTAGTTTCCAAAAACGTATTTTCCGGTTTCCGTTGGGTCTAGAACTTTTATACTAGTTTTAATATGTTGTAATAAGTCCATAATAACTATTGTTAGTCGTTTTTAATGTTCGTGGTGTCATTTTCTTTAAAATGACCAAAACCGGCATTTTTGTAAAAGTGTTCAAAAACGAGTTTAGATTATATATTCGGACATTACTAAGTTAGGGAAACAATAATCTAGCAAAATAAATGTAATCGGAAAAGTTTCGGGTCGCCGAAAAACTTACAAAGTTGTCGAAACGAAAATCCGAAAAGATACGATCGTAGCCCTCGTTCTCGTGATCGCTTTTCTCCAAACGGGTATGGACCTCCGAGGTGTTTTAATGGTGTTTTTATGGCGTTTTGTAATCGGTTTTAGAGAGAGAGAGAGAAACCGTAGAGAGAGAGAGAATGATTGAGGGTGTGGTTTGTGTTTTGTGTGTGTAAGTGGAGAAAGAGGTGAGGGCTTAATGCCCCCTCACCTTGGGGCCGGTTTTTGGTGGGGCCACATGATGTGGTCTCACCACCTTTTGCTCCTCCGTGTTTGCGCTCAGTGCGGTGTTCGTTTCCCCGGTCGTTTAAACGAAAAAATCATTTTATACGCGATTAAATATACGTTTGAAAATACGAAATAATACCCGATAATTTGGTTGAAGTATTTCATCAAAATACAAGTTTTCAAGTTATAAATCATAACTTAGTTTCGTTTTGTCGGTTGGTCGAGTTTTCATGGAGTTCGGTAACGTTTTAATCAAAACGTACGTTTTCCGTTATATTATAAACATAATATAAAGTAGTCATCAAAGTAATTAAATAATTTCGCATTATTTAATAATCGTTTTACAATGTTCGCAAGTTTGTACACTTGTTGTTTTATACGATATGTACTAATCGTATACGCGTATATATATATATTCCATCCATATATACATATAGTAATTAACGTATATAATCCTATTTCATATTATATACAAGTAATAAACACGTAATTAGGAAAATTTTAAATTGGTCCTAATTTTTGGGGTTGTTACATTCTCCCCTTGTTAATGAAAATTTCGTCCCGAAATTTGTTCGAAGTAGTAATCGGTAGTTTGATATTCGTCAGGTAGCTACAATGTGTACCAGTAGCCTACAGTTGTAGGGTAGGTCCTACAGTGTTTGAAATCAAGTAATCGTCAGGTGGTAACGTACCCTGAATTTTGTTGCCTGATGGTAGTGGGCATTGGGCCTTGAGATGGCCAGCACTCCCACAGTTGAAGCAGAGTTTCACCTTAGGAGGATTCGTACTTTTAGGGTAGGATTTGCATCGACCGGTGGGTATGGTACACGGTCCTTCATGATGCCGAGTGCATCGGGAACAGAAAGGTTTCTTTCCCAAGTAATTTCCGGTGGGTTTGGAGGGAGTAATCTTCACTGTTTTCGTTGGAGGTGACGTACAGTCGGTGTCGGTATCCTCTTCAGTAGGAGTATCATGTGAAGTTGGTGGTGAAGTAGGGTTTTCTAAAGCTACCAAACGTAGCTCGTACTCACGCATACGTATGTCATTTTGGAAAGCAATTCGTCGTAGGTCATCAATGTCTTCCCGTGCTTCAGTAAGTTGTTTTCGCAGCGAATCAATAGTTTGGTTAAGGTGGTTGACTGATTCAGTGGTCAAGGTTTCATCAACTGGTGCTTTTGCAGCAGTTAGTACAGCAGGGACAGCAGGAGCCATTGCTGATTCAGCGGAGTGTTCTGTATCACATTCGAGTTCGAGGAGGTAAGGAAACATCTTCGGTTCCTCACTGAGCAGTTCATTTTGCAGTGTAGGGTTGTTGACGGAGTGAGTTGTCATTTCCTACGAAATAAGTGTTCTATTTAAGAATTTTCCTCAAGTATGGGAAGTTATATTAAATCATCTGTTTAAAGTAACGAATAGTAGACGAGTTCCCGGTCTCAACCAGTGTGAGATAATTGGGAAGGGAGTTTGGTTACTTTATCTAAAGTATAAGGCAAATCGTGTCGTCGGAATTTAGGTAGTCGGTCGTTTCCTAATCCTATTGTGTACTTAGGATCAAAGAAAACACACAGAGTAAAACACAGTTGTATATAAATCATTAAACGAGAGTTTTATGAGAAAACAGATTCGGGTAGTCAAAGAATAAGCGTACCCGGGTTGATTAAATCACAGAGTCTCGGATTTGGGTCATCCTCCCTAGCGTTAATGACATAAGCTCTACTCTTCGTGTAGTTGGTTTGGGGTTTCAGCTTTGGGCAATCCTTCCTGAAGTGCCCGGTACCATTGCACTCATAGCAGGTCTTGGGTGCAGGAGCATTAGTACCAGTGGGGTTGGTTCGGCAGTCTTGGGCCAGGTGCCCGAATTTCTTGCATTTGGTGCAGGGACAGGTGCCGTTATGATGACGACTACATTTGGAGCAGTAGGGCTTGCTCCCCTTGTAAGCCTTTGAGTCATTGGCAGTGCCAGCGGCAGGCTTTTTGTCAGAGGTAGGGTTGGATGAGTGGGGAATCACTTCCCATTTACGTTTGTTATTCGTAGACGGGGTTGAAGTCGAGCCACGGCGGACAGAATTGGCCGTTAGTTCATGAGCCATACGAATGGCGCTCTGAATAGTTCCCGGTTTGGACGAAGTTACTAAATCTTGAAGTCGTTCGGGAAGTCCATCAACGTACTTTTCGATCCTTTTGTATTCAGGATCAACCATAGTTGGGCACAAAAGTGCCAGCTGGTGAAAGCGGTTGGTGTATCCGGTGATGTCGTCACCCTGCATCTTGTGATTCCAGAATTCTAACTCTAGTTGCTTCAGCTCATCTCTTGGGCAGTACTCGCCCCTCAGCATATTCTTTAGTTCATCCCACTGTAGTTTGTAAGCATCGGAAATGCTCACCGTTTGCGCATAAGTGTTCCACCAAGTAAGGGCGGTGTCAGAAAAGGTGCTGGCGGCGAATTTAACTTTATCCTCTTCCTTACAGTTGCAGATGAGGAACACTGATTCGATTTTCTCGGTCCATCGAATCAGACCGATTGCTCCTTCAGTTCCGGCAAAGTTCAGCGGCTTGCAGTTATGGAAATCCTTGTAGGTGCAGGTTTTGGGTTGTGGTCCATTAGTAGCTGTATCTTCGCTACCAGGGGTTGATGTTCGGGTAGCTAGAGCTTGAGCCACGCTACGGGCAATAATACCCGCTACTTCGGCTTCAGTAAGCATGATTTGACGTCGAGGAGGCATGTTCCTTGAAACAATAATAAAGAACATGTGAGGATTTGAATAAGAATTATGGCGGTGATGATTTAGTACGTTTAAAGAAATTTCGTCAACGGTTGAAATTGGTTCAAAGTTTGTGGGTTATAAATAAGTTTATACAGTTTCGAAATTTTTGATAATTTTATAAAACATTTTGTAAGAAATTTTGTAACATGTTTGACAAAAATACATTTGTTATAAAATTTTGATGTTAAAAATCGGTTGTATAATTTGAAGTCTGACGGAGACTTGAGTTGAAAATGATTTTATTGGGATACATATAACGGTGCGGTGGGGTACGTTGTAGAATGGTATAAACGTAGAATTAGATAGGAATAGCAAATGAAAACAAGGTCTCGATCTTTATATCGAAGGACGTTCGAGTAACTAAGGTTGTCAGTCATAACGGTGTGGAAGTCTTCGGACGTAAGTCGGTAGTCGTGAATTTATAAAAATTCGAATAAGGATGGAACGACGAGAGTCGGGTTGTCGTTTGTTTGATAAAATTTTGAAGAATATTGATTTCGTAGTAGTCGAGAGAGTATCGTATCGGGGAAAGAGGCCTATGTATATATATATATATATATCACATAACCGCCTAGTTCGTGTCTAGCACAATCACGTAAAAGTCCCGGTTCTCTCGAGGTCAGAGTCAGCTAATGCATTCCGGTTCAACATAACCCCTTTCAGAACTCACATCATCTTTATTTAATTGTACATAGTTGATCAGGCTATGTTAAATTAAACTTGTATGCTGTAATTCCTGAACCAGTTATACCTAATGAGGAATACTGCCTAACGGTCATAGTCTAGGCCCACTAAATGCAACCTAGTTCACTATAACCTTAGGCTCTGATACCAATCTGTAACACCCCCAATTTTTTACAGTTTGCGGAAGCGATGTTTTGGGTGTTACTAATCAATAATCACAAGCACAAAGGATACAGTGAACGACTCTAAATGAGACGTTCGAAAAGTTATTACATTAGTACATAAGTAGTTTCAAAATACAAGCTCGAGTTCAGTAATTTCCTAGAGATTCTAATACATAACAACTAGTACAAAAGTAATGTAGTAAAATCTCCAAGCTTGTAATGCATGCGACTCGAGCTAATTAAGCTTATCCTGCTGGGCATCCCTACTGATGCTGTGTACCTGAGAAGCATTACTAAAACGGTCAACCAAAAAGGTTGGTGAATCTCACAGGTTTATAAGTAAGTAAACAGTTTGAACACACAAGTAGTATTTGTAAATCATAGCCAGCCAATAATTAATGATCACAGGATATGCTCATCATTAACTTAAGTTTTAATAAGTGGGTGGTTGCAGTTTATGCAAACCGTTTGATACAATCGCCATGAGCCACCATAGTTGAAGCTTAACGTACAGTAAATATAGGTACCCCCGTGAATGTAATCCAAAACATTCATTCGAAACGAGTAAGAAACGCCCGTTTCTACAGGAACGGTTCGTGGTAGTGCTTGCTACCCCGGGCGGGGATTGTCAGTCCCATATGGATCCATATACTAAAACTCGCGCTTATCACATAACTTACAACTATGATTCAGGAGGATTTCATTGGATTAGTCGTAAAACTCATGCAATTGGCGTATCGTTAACCTCGTACAGTAAGTAAATCATGGCAGCAAATAAGTTTTGTGTGTTCATGTAAAAACAGTAATGCATCTCACCCCTGAGTATAAAACAGTAAAGTAGGGGCTGTAAGACTCACCTGAGTCTAGCAGACAATGCAGTAAGTAAGCAAGTAGTATTCCCGAACTAGCAACCCTTAGCGTCCTAATACGCACAAGGTTTAGTAAGTAAATGGAATACTTGTAAAGTATCCATGCTAGTTGTTCCCAAACTAGTTAATGTCCGTTAGTTTGTTTGCACGTTTGTATTCGTTTGTAAATCGTAGTTTGTATAAAAGTTGTACGGTTCGTTTGTTATCGGTGTGTAATAATAATTCCATCCATTATTATTATGTATTCATAGTAGTTGTACAGTTGTAAAGTATACTCGTATGATCGTTTGTTTGTATTACAACATGTATCGTTTGTGTACGTTCCAATGGGCTTAGTCCCCAAAGGGTACGAGTGAAACCTCGTAAGTATTCGTATGTATGTTCGTATCAGTTAACGTGTAATCCAGCACGTAACTAGTAAGTGAACTTGTAAGTTCGTATCGGATGTAATCCCGTGTAGTGTACAAGTGTAAGTTCGTTGGAGTGTAATCTCCTAAGTATTTCGAGTGTAATCCCGTACGCGTGTGTGAGTGAAATCTCACGTTTAGTTTAGTATAGTCTTGCACGTATTCAAGTGTTGTTGTATACTTTCAAAAGTATAGCATTTTCAGGTATAAGTAGCCTCGTATTCGATTTAGTAGTTAAAAAGTGATTCCAACACTTAGAATATATTTTGTTTTCTGATCTGGGCTTCCTGCGACACAAGGCTTGTGTCGCAGACCGTATGCGACATAAGGTCTGTGTCGTATGGATTTGTTTCTGATTTAGTGTTTATGCGACACAATGGTTGTGTCGCAGACAAGGGTACGACACAACGATACGACATAGTCGTTGTGTCGCAATCAAGCGATAGGTAAATTTTGTGTCGTAGATGGTACGACATATAATGCGACATAAGCGTTGTGTCGCATACATTGCGACATAACGTGCGACATAACGTGCGACATAGTGTTGTGTCGCATGAGATTTCGGTCCGATGCGACACAAGAGGTCTGTTCGGAAATTTAGTTTCCGAAAACGTATTTTCCGGTTTCCGTTGGGTCTAGAACTTTTATACTAGTTTTAATATGTTGTAATAAGTCCATAATAACTATTGTTAGTCATTTTTAATGTTCGTGGTGTCGTTTTCTTTAAAATGACCAAAACCGACATTTTTGTAAAAGTGTTCAAAAACGAGTTTAGATTATATATTCGGACATTACTAAGTTAGGGAAACAATAATCTAGCAAAATAAATGTAATCGGAAAAGTTTCGGGTCGCCGAAAAACTTACAAAGTTGTCGAAACGAAAATCCGAAAAGATACGATCGTAGCCCTCGTTCTCGTGATCGCTTTTCTCCAAACGGGTATGGACCTCCGAGGTGTTTTAATGGTGTTTTTATGGTGTTTTGTAATCGGTTTTAGAGAGAGAGAGAGAAACCGTAGAGAGAGAGAGAGAGAATGATTGAGGGTGTGGTTTGTGTTTTGTGTGTGTAAGTGGAGAAAGAGGTGAGGGCTTAATGCCCCCTCACCTTGGGGCCGGTTTTTGGTGGGGCCACATGATGTGGTCTCACCACCTTTTGCTCCTCCGTGTTTGCGTTCAGTGCGGTGTTCGTTTCCCCGGTCGTTTAAACGAAAAAATCATTTTATACGCGATTAAATATACGTTTGAAAATACGAAATAATACCCGATAATTTGGTTGAAGTTTTTCATCAAAATACAAGTTTTCAAGTTATAAATCATAACTTAGTTTCGTTTTGTCGGTTGGTCGAGTTTTCATGGAGTTCGGTAACGTTTTAATCAAAACGTACGTTTTCCGTTATATTATAAACATAATATAAAGTAGTCATCAAAGTAATTAAATAATTTCGCATTATTTAATAATCGTTTTACAATGTTCGCAAGTTTGTACACTTGTTGTTTTATACGATATGTACTAATCGTATACGCGTATATATATATATTCCATCCATATATACATATAGTAATTAACGTATATAATCCTATTTCATATTATATACAAGTAATAAACACGTAATTAGGAAAATTTTAAATTGGTCCTAATTTTTGGGGTTGTTACAAAATAGTTGCGGGGTGGTCGTTAATCTCTAAAAATCTTGATGATCCGAGGTCGTTTTGTATGTTTATTTTGATGATTTGGTGATTTTTGGTGTGGGTTGAGTTTGAGAGAAAATGGAGAAAGAGAGAGAGAGTGGTAAAGTGAAAATGGGGTGAGGAGGTGGTGACCTCACCCCTTTGGCAGATTTTTTTCGTGGGGCCCACCCTTGTGGGTGCGCCCCAAATTTGTCCCTCGCATGTGCGCTCCGTGCGGTGTTCGTTTTCCGATCGTTTAAAACGTTAAATAATTAGTTTATACGTTTAATTATACGTTTTAAAAATACGAATATTTATTCGATATTTTTGTTGAAGCATTTCATAAAATACTTAATAGTTGCGTTATAAAAATATAACGTTATCTCGTTTTGTTTGTTTGCGCGTTTACATTTAATCGCGTTGTCCTCGCTTGTACGATATGGAATGAACACAAAATATTATAAAAATAATATTCTTGAGATATAATAGTTTCATTAAATAATCTTTATGTTATTTAATTAAGTTGTTCACCAACGTCCGTATTTACTTGAACCGAATTACATTCGATTTGAAACTTGTACGATTTAATCAAATCGCATAATACTTGTATATATATTCAACAATATATATATATATATATATATATATTGATTGATACATTAATTAGCCTAACACAAAACTAATTACATGTATTAACAGTTGATTGGGTACTATTCAATAGTCCTAATTTGACGGGTGTCACATTTACCACAGCAGATGGTCCATGAGGAGGGGGGTGACCATTCTGAAAGGGCTACTTGTACTATTTCTAGCCCACCGGCAGTACAGGATAGGGGTAACATTAATAAGACCCAATCAGATGAAACACCAGGACATGATTCTACTCATGTAGATGATCTTGGTGGTCCCAGTACCAAGAACCAAGGGGACTTTGATGATCATGATAGGCATGAGTCAGAGTTTAATACTGTCAATGATTCACCAAGGGAGTCACATCCTGAAGGTGATGAGGCTAGAAGTAACTTGGAATTGACAAAAATGATTGATTATGTGTGGGCTAAGTTTGTTAAGGAGAGGAGAAGGAATAGAGCAAAAGATGTTGTGATTGAGAAATTACAGAAAGCTGTTGCAGATTTGCAGACGTTAGTTGTTAAGTGTTTGAAAGAAGGTAAAAAGTATCAACTTTGGGAAGATTCTGAAAGAGTTGACTGGGATCTTTCAGAAATTCTTAGAAAATTAAAATTCCCAAAGAAGAAGAAGAAGATGGTGGTGATAAAGATGAAAATGATGATGTTGATGAGGAGATTGAGATGGAAAGGCATAATGATGATGATGAGTTTGTACATACTCCACCTACTCGTGTTAATGATGATGATGTAGCAGATGAAATTGAGGAGTCTATTGAGACTGAGTTGATGGAAGGTGATGATGTTGATGATGATACTGAATCTATACATACAGAAGTAATTGATTCTGTTGCAGAGACTGTAAAGGTTGATTTGGATGAAAATACTGAGGAGGTAGAGTTTGATGATAATGGAGAAGAAGTAAATAAGCATGAGATTAGTGCTAAGAAAGAAAAGACAGGTCACTCTATCAGAAAGAAAGCAGTACCTGTAAAGATTGCAAAACAGACTAGAACATGAAAGAAGATTGATACTACAAAGAAAACATCAACAAGAACTGTTTTACCACCTGTTACAATTAGAAAACCTACAATTGTACCTGTATTCTCAAGGCCTGATCAACCAAAGATGGATCCAAAGGACAAAGGCAAGGGAAAGTTGGTAGAAGAACCTAAAAAGAAAACAAAACCAGTTCCAGCTGCTGCAACTGTTAATGATGATGAATATGCTAGAAGGTTACAAGCAGAGTTGGATGAAGCTGCATTGCGACAAGGATTGATAAAGGTTGAGGTTGCACCTGGTGAATGGGTTATGATGACTAAAGAACAGGTAGCAGAGTGGGATGAAAAGAATCTGAAAGAACAAAAAGAAGATGATATTGAGTTATTGGTCAATCAGGTGAAAAGAAAGAAGGCAGCAAATGCAAGGTTAAAAAGGGCATCAAGACCTCCAACAAAAGCTCAAATAAAGAAAAATTTGGTTGCAAAGCTTCAGGGTACTTTACCAAAACATAGACTACAGAGTATGTCTATTGATGGTCATCAAATAATGTGGGATAGTGACACATTTACTAATCCTGATGCAAAGGAAAGAAAGGAAAAGGCAGAAAAGGAAAGAAAAAGGAAGAAAAGAGGGAAAAGGAACAGAAAGAAAAAGAATATAGAAAGAAAAGGATGAAGGAAGAGAAGGAACATAGAAAAAGAGAATTTGATGAGATTTCTAATCTAGAAAGAAATGTTGATGAGTTGAAAAATTTTATTCTGCTACAGCCAGTGGAAACAGAGGTAACTAATGTTGATTTGCCTGGGATTATAGACTGGTCTGTTGAACAGTTTATTACTCCAGTCAAAATATATAAAATCAAGGTTGAAAGAGCAGATGGGAATGTATCTTAGTGAAGATCATTCAGGGATTTGGTGAAAAGAATTAGCAGAATTGATGTTGTGAGAATATATGAGATTGGTATGGAAAAGGATTTGGACTCAAAGCAGTTTGATAGTATTATTGAGAAAGTTACATGGAGTTGGATTAAAATGATGTTTAAGCCAGAGGAATTTCCATTTCAATTCAGCACATTTAGTAAGGTAAAACACAGGATTTATCATGCTAAGTTAGGAGTACATCAGGTTATTATGGAGGATGCAGTATTCATTTGGATGTTAACTGACAAAGAGTATGATATAAATCTTAAATTTTTGATGGGTATGAGAGATGCACAATTGCAAGCTTTATTAATCAATGATGTTGCTCAGAATTTGGTTTATATGGTTTTAAATCAGCTTCACAAGAAGGAAGAGCTAGAGAGAAGGAAAAGAAGAAAAGATTAGAAGTTTTGAAAGTATTTCTCAGTGCTCATAATGGAGAATCAGAAGAAACTTAATGCTATGAAGGACATATTATGTTTAGGGGGAGATTGTTGAGTCAAAACTGATATGAGTTGGAATTGCCACTGATGAGAAGACTGAAAATGTTCAAGGCATTACAACTGCTAGTAATCAGTGTTACAACTGTCTTCATAGAGTTACCACCGTTAGAAGAAAACTGAAGAGAAGACATGTAGTTACAACTGCATCTAAAGAAGTAAAACTGTTAGTTGTATTTATAGCAGTTAACACTGATTGTGTATTTTGTACTTGGTCAAATATCATGAATGAAATAGTTACCACTGATTGTTACACAGTTTTAGCTGTTAGCTTTATATTAGTAATTACAACTGTTTATGATTTTATGATAAGTATGAGTCGGTTAAACAGTTAGAGTTTTATATGGAATGAGATTATTTCCATAATAGTAGGCGATTGTATAGGACTCTATGTATTATAAATAGAGATCCTTTAGACCAAGATTAGGTTAATGAATTTGCGCAGCTTCAAGGTTTCTGTAACCCTAATACATAAAGTGTATTCGTATTATATCATTAATAAGATTGAAGCTTTGGTTATTATTCGTGTTCTTCAAGTTATTAAATATATTCTTGATCTTCTTAATATTGTTGAGTGTTATTCCGCGACTGCTTAACAATAATTTAAAGCTTGTTATTGTTATTGATTATTGAGATAAATCGGGACTACACAGTATGTCACTGTGTACTAGGCTATCAAGATTCTGATTAGATCAGACTACCTTAAAACCCCCCTCACCGTGAAAGACCTAATTGTCTTTCACAAATAGCCACAACGCAATCGAAAAACACTTGATTACTAGCGGAATTAGTAACAAGTAATAAGAACAAGTGATTAAGAGTTAGACAATCGAATTTACTCAAACAAACAGCTTACTAGCTTTGTATTTCACTTAGAGAGAATTACAAGAGTGATATCCAAAAAGTCTTTTTCAAAATGAACTGATCTAATCTATTTCTAAACCAGAACTAAACACACTTGTGACAAACACTCTACGACAATTACACCTGCGACAATGTACATTTAATGAGTTTGACCTAGTCAATGCGAGAATCAATTCTCGCACAGACTTGAGCATGCGACAATAGGATTGTCGCAAACACCCTTGTCGCATGATCCAACACTTAGACATTTTATACAAAACTGAAAATCAAACTTTAGACATTATGCTTTAACAAACTCCCCATTGGATAAAGCTTGATTATTTGCAACTTTCAATCATCTTGGCAGATTAACTCCAGCATGTATCCCGTGAGCGCAACAAACATCAACAACTCGCTGAAACTTCATAGCTTGATCTTTATCATCATATTTGTCATCATACACAATCATGATTTGATGCAGTGTCTCCAAATCACTACTTGATAAGTTGATCAAACTCAAAGGATCAAAAACATATACGATAGTTTCTCTTGCCCACACAATCTCTCCGTTTAAATCTTTATCATAACACCCGATCTCAGCTTCACCAGTGTTCCTATTGTATCTCCAATAGCTTATGAACTTTGAGAAATTTATAGGAAGCTTCTCAAGAGGAATCTTTCTTTTGCAATGAACTCGAGGATAAGTAAGAATTACTCGCGGTTGATTCGAGATTGGTTCAATGTCAAAGGAATCAATTCTTCTTCGTGGGAAAGTCTCTTGAATGTGAATGTATTTCTCATTCTTGTATTCACGATAAAAAATATCTTCCATCCACTTAAGCATCCCATTTTCTGATCGGTTGATCATTTAGATTGACGCAATATGATTCACTTCACTTTTAGGTAAAGTTCCAAGCTTCTTGAAGGATCTTGAGAAGTATTGTAGCCCATCAGTTCTTTTTACAATGATAACTTTATTATCATTATCATACTACCAACTTATAATTCCTCCCACACACTCTTTCCTTGGAATTTTGAAGAATTTCTTAGTGGCTAACGGTTCAGGAACAGGTATTTTTGGAAACCACCAAGAATATTTTCTCTCTGGCTCTTTTTACACCTGGAGGAGCATTTTTGATCTTAGGTTCTTCTTCATCACTACTAACCCAATCCTCTACAAAACACCATCATCATCTGTTTCAGTTGTAGATTTCGGTTCAAACCCAGGAGGAAATTCCATATCATCTGAATCATAGTCACCATTATTACACAGCTCAATCAACGGAACTAAATCATCCACAATGATATTGAGTGGAGTAAGACAAAGATATTCATCATCATCATTATTTTCCTCTTCATAATCATCAAACCTTTGTGAAGATTCTCCAATTTCAAATTCTTTAAAGGTTATGATCTTGTTGAAATCATATTCATCCTCTTGATCATCTATTGTAAGATCACAATTCCAAAGTTCATTATCTCTTTAAGTTTCCTGAAAGTTGAAAATGTTACCATCATCGAGATTATTCAAATCATCTTCTCTGAGATCATCAAACTCAACATCTTCAAATGCTTGAATAAGAGACACAACTCTAATAACCGGTGATCCAGGAACAAAGTTGATAGGAGAAGCATACAAGGGCTCTTCGGCATCAGTTTGAACTAACACAAGAGCTTGTGATAAATTCTCAACCTCCTTTTCAACCCGTGGTTCTTCTAAAGATGGATTTGGTTGATCATCTTGGTGATCATCAGAAGTAAAACCCCCATTTCTATCAGCATTATCAACATTATCATCAAGATTCATATTGCTAGGTCCATCATCTCCACCATCATTGTCATCATCATCAGGTTTTCCTCCGTCACCTAACTCCCCATGATCAACAAATCTATCTTTCAACTCAGCAAGCTCTTTCTCAGGAGTTCCAATCCTTTGATTTTGAGCTTCTATAACCAGAGTCTGAGTGGCAATAATAACATCTTGACCATGAATCCTTTGTAAAGCTTGTAATAGATCAGCTCGTATTTTGTCAGTAATTCCTAACAAAGGTTGAACTACTCTAGCCAAAGCTGCATCAAGTTCAGAAACAACAAAGGAAGCTGAAGGAGTTATAGAAGATGGTATAGAAGGTGAAACCTTTTTTGCAGAAGAAGAAGAACGCATAGAAGAAGAAGTATCAGCTGTCTAAGAAAATACAGGAACAGAAGAAGAAGTCCTAGCTTCAGAAGAGAAAACCCGTGAATCTGTATGATGAATCAATTTTTGTCTCCGAGGAGGTCTCTGCTCAGGGATATATTCAGGATCCCTAGCTTCTTCTCTTTGTCTTCTTAACTCTTGTTGCTCTTTCATAATATTTTCTTGAGATTGCTGTTGACGAGCAATAGATTCATCAAGAGTTAGAGGTCGAAACTCTTCATCATCTGAAGATTCAAAAGTAGTTAATTTAGCAGTATCATCAACATTTTTGAGATTTTCATCTAGATTTACTTCTGGATTGACTTCATCATCGGCATGCATCAAATCACCCATTGGTGGTTCATTTTCATCAATATTTTCAGCATCTGCTGGCTTCTCCTCTTCATGAAGTTCCTCGACTTCATCTTCCGGATCCATCTGGATTTCTGGTTGTGGAAGCATAAATGCTTCATCCACAATGTGACCAAACAAATCAACTGTTGGAGGCACATGCTTTCCTCTATACCCATTACAGTCTGCAAACACTCTTTTCTGCATTGGAGTATACTTAAGAATATTTCCCGAGTAAGTAAGACCCTGAATATACTCATTAAAGATAAGCTGTAAGAAACGAGGATACATTAAGAAACCGTCATCATTTATGTTAGACACCAGATTCATGAATATATAGTGAGAAAAATTGTACGCCCGGTTTTGAATCAAAGCTACCATCAATCCAGCAAGTTGATAACTCATAGCATCTAACCCTGCTTTTCTTGGTGAAAGACAACCAACCAATGTATGCATCAAGAACTTCCAATAAGGACATACATGATTCTTATGTATTTGATTATCTCTTGGACCTCGAATAGAACCCATAGCATGCAAGCATTCATCTATCACATTCCTTGGGATATCATTACTTGCATTCTCATGATCATCAAACTGAACAATATGCCTGATCATCCGTTCTGTGAGAAGAAGTAGTTTCCCATCCACTGTAGCTATAATACACGGTGGTTCTTCATCACAATGGTATTCTGCAGTAGTCCAGAAGTCATTCATATGACTCTCATAGATGTTTTCCACATGAACACTCAAAGCATGCATAACTCGTGATCTCAACAAGAACTGAATAACAGGAAAAAATTTCCTGTTCTCTGGTATATCCGGTTGCTGAAGAAGATAAGCTGTAGCATTATGTCGTTTCTCAAACACCTTGGCTGGAGGAAGATGATCTGGTTGTTGCTGAGCTATCTCATCAGTGGGTTGCAAAGGATCTGCCATCTAAAAAATATGCACAAAACTGGAACAAGATATATATTATGTACACTTCATGAAAAACTTTCAAGTTTGAAAAAAAGTTTCCTAAGTCTGGAAACTTGCGACAATGACCAATTTACCATTGTTCATGCGACAATAGAAGACTGTGTATGCGACAATGATATTAAATATGAAAAATATTATGATTTTACAAAGTCAACGAAAGTCAAATTCTCGCATGGTACTGTTCATCCGAGAATAGACTACTATTCATACGACAATTATTATTCTCGCAAAAAATGGTGGTCAATGGTATAAGGTCAAATGGTCAACATTGTCGTGAGTACTGTTCATACGAGAATTGCCAATCTCGCAGAAGCCCTAAAGGCGATTGTGAACAGTAACATCAAACTTATAAATCGAGATTAAACATGAAATACTAAGAGATAAAGGATGAGACATATACCAAATGAAGCGGAATTCGAAGACGCACAAGACTGTCGGAGTAAATCGTGATAACTTGAATCACAGAGAAAGAAATCGAAGAGAGAAGATACGGCTAAAAATAAATTGTCGCAACAGGAATTCTCGGAATTTCGGAAAAATGATCAAGTATATAAATTTTGGTTTTATACACTTATTTATCCGAGAATTGCTTCATGAGAGTTATTTTTGCGACAAAACACTTTTGCAAATTATTTTCTTTCAAAATGATTTAAACATTTTAATCAAATTAAGTATACTTTGGATTTTAAAGACTAAAACTAAAAATGAAAACTTAACTAAAAATGTAAAATCTTTTTGTGCTTTTTGATAAAACAATATACAAACTTTAACTAGGACAATACAAAAAAAATTTTGTGGGGTAAATCTCATGTGTTGGGATCATATTGTGATAAATGAATGTATTATTTTTTATTATTTAGAAATGTAAGCCTATATTGATTGTTAGTATATTTATCCTCTTTAAATTTACATAGCATTAATAAAACATACTTTCTAAAAATTATTTTACTATGATTATCGGTATTGTTGTCCACTTAAGCATTCGTGTATTTAAATATCTTTGTATTCATTAATATTAGTATGCATATTATTTTATAAAATTTATATATTAATATACTTTTGAACTAAAAATATGTTATTATTTTCTATATAAAGAGTGAGAATATGATGGTATCTTTTGGAAACACAAACATATGTTTGAACGACAGGTCTGTACTTAGTACAACAATGTCACATATGTCATGCTCCGGGTTGGATAAAATAAACCCTGATACAGGTCTGTACTTAGTACAATAAAGTATCACAGCTTATTAATAGTTTATAAATGGATAGGAATAATTGAGAACCCGTTTATGAAAATATATCAACTAAGGTTTGTACATAGTACAACAAATAGTTAATATATTTCCCTAGATACCATAATATAAAGACCCTAAATCATAGATCATAACATATTTATATTTCAAAATTTAAGACTTATATTTGTCATATTGAATCTAGAGGACTAGATTCATGTTTGACTTTTTGTCATTTCTTGAGTCTAGAGGACTAGACTTAATTTTAACATTTTATGTCATATTATAATTATATAAATTGTATAAAATAATATGCAAGTATTATTCAGATTTCTTAAGTTAGATATTTAAATACATAAATGCCTACCAATAAATCATATATAAAGCTAATTAGTAGAAAATTTGGTTTAATAATGCTATGTAAACCTACTGACACATCAAATATAGTACTTATCATTTCTTTAAGATTTATTTATTAATACATTTCCCAATGTACCATCATTTTTTAACTTTTTACATAAAATCTCCCCCGATTTTATATTTTTCAAATGTTTTTGGATTTTTGATGATTTTTATGATGTTTTTGGATTTTTGATTTTAAGAAAAGAGAAAAACAAAAACTAAATGAAAAGTTATAACTTAAAATATCCAAAGTTTACTTAATTTGATCAAAAGTTTTCATGCCAATCATTGACACAAGTTCCTCAAAGCGTGATTTTGAAAAAGCTTTTGTGAATAAATCTGCATTTTGCTTTGAAGTGTCAATGCTCACCAAGACAATTAAATGCTTTTCGAAACAATCCCTAATGAAGTGATATCAAATTTCGATATGCTTCGTTTTAGAATGTTGAACGGGATTTTTCGTGATACATATTACAGCAGTGTTGTCTATATATAAGGGAGTTTTAGTAAAGATTAACCGTAATCACGAAGTTGATGCTGAATCCAAAGAATTTGAGAAAAGCAACTTGAAGCTGCAATATACTCTGCCTCAGCAGTAGAAGTGGACATCGTTGTCTGCTTCTTTAATTGCCACGTAACTAAACGGTTTCCCAGAAATTGACATCCTCCAGAAGTAGACTTCTTGTCAATATTGCAACCACCGTAATCTGAATCTGAATAAGCAGATAATCCAAATTCATCATCACAAGGATACCATAACCCAAGATTAGGTTCCCTTTTGAGATAACGAAAAATCCACTGAACAGCTAGCAAGTGAGAAACTTTCGGAGCAGCTTGATATCTTGAACAAAGTGCAACAGCAAACATAATATCTGGTCGAGAAGCCGTGAGATACATAAGAGAACCAATCATGGATCGGTATTCTTTTTGATCTGTATCATCATCTTCAAAAGCGGGTGCAATCTTTTGTGCAAGATCTATGGGAGTTGAGACAGATATGCAATCTAACATCATGAAGCGAGTCAAGATATCATTTACATATTTCGTCTGATGTATAAAGATACCAGATGGTGTTTGTTGAACTTGTAAGCCCAAAAAGAAAGCCATCTCTCCTATAGAACTCATCTCAAACCTTGATTACATAATCATTTTAAAATCCTTGCACAAAGACTCATCCGTGGATCCAAATATTATGTCATCGACATACACTTGAACAAGCAACAAGTCACTCTTAGATTTCTTGATGAAGAGTGTACTATCAATTTGTCCTCGAATGAAACCATTTGCAAGCAAATGTTAAGACAAATCAGCATACCATTCCCGAGGCGCTTGATGAAGACCATATAATGCTTTGTCTAACTTGTAGACATGATTTGGAAATTTAGAATCTTCAAATCCGGGAGGTTGACGACAATACACATCTTCATGAACTATTCCATGAAGAAAAGCACTCTTGACATCAAGTTGGTAGACCTTGAATCTCATATAAGAGGCATATGCCACAAATATGAGAATTGATTCAAGGCGAGCTACCGGAGCAAAGACTTCATCATAATCAAGACCTTCAACTTGAGTAAATCCTTGAACTTCAAGACGGGCTTTATTGCAAACAATAACTCCACGATCATCTTTCTTAGCACGAAAACCCATCGTGTACCAATAGAATGAGCATCTTTTAGTAATTCAACTAAGTTCCAAACTTGTAGTTTTGAGAATTGAAGCAATTCTTCTTGCATTGCCTCAACCCAAGAAGAGTGTTGCAAAGCTTCTTTCACATTTTTCGGTTCAATTTGTGACAAGAAACATGCCAAAAAACACTCATGTGAAGATTTAATTTGATTTCTCGTACGAACACCTGTTGACACATCACCAATGATATTCTCAAGAGGATGTTGATAAGAAGAATTAATCCTTAGAGAAGGATTTTCATCAACTTCGATATTAACACCAAGATTTGTAGTGTCATGAACACTTGAGATTTCTTCATCAGAATTTAGTTCATCAGCTGATTAACTAATTCAGTTGAAGTCTCATGAAAATCTTCATCTTGAACTTCATCATCATCAGTTGCTTCTTGAGGAGTAGTTTCGGGAACCAGAACATCAGTTGGAGAAGAAGAAGAATTTGGAGAAGCAGCTGTTGCAGAAGGAGATGAAAGAACTGGGACAATTAGTTCATAATCATCTCCAAACATCTCATCAGCAGAATGCACATGTTGTGAAGTTGGAGCAAAAGAATTGAAGAACGAGTCATAGTTAAACAACCAATCTGGTCCAATCCAATTTGGAGAAGTAGTATGACGTAGAAATTCTACTTCATAACATTCTTCAACTCGTCGTGTCACCTTATTATAAACTTGTTTATTGTGAGAATTTACTGAATAACAAGGAATAATCCATCACTTGATTTTTCTGCAAATTTTGATAAATGAACTTTTGTATTTAGAAGAAGACATGGACAACCAAATGGCTAAAAGAACTTGATATTTGGTTTTCTATTGTTCAGTAACTCGTAACTCGTTTTGCTCTTGTTCTTCACCACATGAACTCTTTTGAGAACAAAACATGCAGTATTCACTACTTCCGCCCAAAACATAAGTGGCAGTTTTGAATCTGACAACATAGTTCGAGCTATCTCAATAAGAGTTCGATTCTATCGTTCAGCAACGCCGTTTTGTTGTGGTGTGTAAGGAGCACTGAACTGTTGTGAAATGCCATGCTGAAGACAGAAGAGTTCCATTTCATGTTTTTAAATTCAGTTCCATTATCACTCCGAATCTTCTTGATCTTCTTTGAGAATAAGCTTTCCAACTTCAGAAAGAGATATTTAAGCTTGTTGGAAGTCTCATCCTTGGTACTTAAGAAATAAACCCAAGAAAACCAAGAGAAATCATCCGTAACAACTAGGCAATAAGATTTCCGTCCAATACTCCTTACATTCACAGGACCAAAAAGATCCATGTGAAGTAACTCCAAAGATGTATAAATCGAATTCTCTAGCTTCGGACGATGGGACTTCTTGATTTGTTTTCCTTTTCGACAAGGAACACATTGATCAAGAATTGAAAAAGTTTGTTTAGGAACACTAGTTACCAAATCATTTTTGACAAGATAATTCATTTTTATAAAATTAATATGTCCCATGCGCCGATGCCAAAGAATTGAATCTTGTTCCGAAGCCTTAGAAAATAAAC
Source organism: Helichrysum umbraculigerum (assembly GCA_949592205.1). NCBI lineage: Eukaryota > Viridiplantae > Streptophyta > Magnoliopsida > Asterales > Asteraceae > Helichrysum > Helichrysum umbraculigerum. The sequence goes on along the minus strand of CATIUR010000001.1, from coordinate 324,168,735 downwards.
ACGTGTGTTCAGTAGATGTTGACACCATCCTCATATCAAGAATATAAGTATCCTTATTATGAGGAGCTCTGACAAGAATCCATTCATCGGGAACCACAAAACCTGGCTTGAGAATGCAACATTCTTTGTCGTTGAACCAAGTAGACAGCTTTTTATCACTTATTTGAGACACGCTTAGAAGGTTATGTTGAAGTTGTTCAACATAGTTAACCTTCTCAAAACTAATTTCTCCGTTTGTCACTGTGCCTTCACCGGTAATCATACCACCTTTATCTCCCACGAATGCAACATATCCTCCTTGTTTTGTTTTGACATCAGTTAACGAGGAGATATTTCCCGTCATGTGTCTCGAACAGCCACTATCAACATACCAGATGTTTTCGATAGTTCGGGATGACTGTTGAGACAATTAACAAAAAGTTAGTTGATAATGGAGACCCAAGCCTTTGAGGCTATGGGTCGTCCGGTGGTTTCAGCCATAATTACTACGTCAATCTCTTTTAAATTGCTTTTAAAAACATTTGGAACTTTGATTGACGCATCATTAGAAGATTTAGATGATTCCTTTTTCAAAGAGACATATTTTCTCTTTTGTTGTGGTTGGGAAGATTTGGTATTCTTCCCTTTGAATGTTTTGGCAACATTCTCATCATGAACATTCTTTGAAGGACTTGCTTTCTTTTGTTTTCTCAAACGTTTTTTAGCAAAGTGAATGCAATCCCTCAAAAGATGTCCACGAATACCACAAAAATAACAACATCTTCTTTCATACTTTTTTATAGTATGATGAAACTGTGAACTTGTTGAAGCTTCACAATCTGTGAAATCAGAATGAGAGGTATCACAAGTCTTAAAAGAAATAGAAGACTTGGATAATGATTGTGACTTATTCAAAGAATTTTCTCTTTTTAAAAATTTAAGAACTTGATTTGATTTCTCAGAAACTTTGGATTTTGATTTAACAAAATATGTTTTCTCATCATTCTTTAAATTTCTTCTCTTGAGATCATGCTCACAATTTTGTGAAATTGGAACTTGATCATTCTTTTGAAAGGAATCACAATCATTTTCCTTCATATTTGAAGTCACATGAGGTGAACCCCCTTGATTCATCTCATTAAAAGGATTTGAAACCTCAACCTTTTCCTCACAAGGAATAAACTCATAACTGTCCTCTTTGATAGGCATTTGAGTATAAGACTTTGGTGGTGGAACAGAATGATAACCAATCCCAGTTTTAGATTTGGTATCTAAACGCTGAGAATGAATGATTTCATCCAAAACAAGTGAAGATGTGGAAATATTTGATAACTTTTTTTTAAGTTTAAAAATTTCAGATTCAGCATCTGATTTTTCATTTTTAAGTAAATTCATCTCAGTTAGATAACTGTCGATGATATTTTGCTGATTTAAAATTTTTACCTTTAAGTCATGTATTTCCACACTTGTTGATTCAAACCTTTCAGAAAAGCGTTTGTTATTTTCAACCAAAACCTTGTTTTCATCCTTAAGATTTTGAATGTCTACCAAAATTTTTTGGTTCTGAGTTTGATATAAACTGATTTGCTCCCCCAAATCAGTACATTTTGAGCATGGTTGATCAAAAGGAGTGGAATCAACCTCATAAACGTGAGCCATAAAGGCTTGATTATGTGAATACTCTTCCACATGTGCACCCCAGTCATAGAACTCATCCATTGTAGTAACAAGCGCTGAAGATGTGGAAGTAGAAGCTTGAGCTGGTGCTTGAGTTGTCGGATAGGTCTTGGAAGTAGATGGCATGGTAAATCCAGAAGTAGGAGCTTTTCCTTTCTCATATTCTCGTGCAAAGTGTCCATAGTTCTGGCAATTATAACAACGAACTTTGGATTTGTCGAAACCAGGCTTGCCTCCCAACTTTGTTTTCCCTGTCCTTTGAAGAAACTTCTTAACCTTTCTAGTAAGCATAGCAAGATTCCATTGTAAATCCATTTCCTCAAGGTCATCTGGGTGAAATTGATCGTATTCCTCTTCAGTAAGATCTATACTCCCAACCTTTCCTGATATAAAAGCTTCATATGAAGAAAGAAATGCTGTCACAACCGAAACATGCTCTTCAGTGAGCTTGGAGACATTTGGATTTGGTATTTGTTGAGGAAGTTATTGGTTTTGTTGTTGTGTGTTGTCGCACCCCCAAATTATGATTCGTAAGCGATTCGGGTCGGGGCGTGACTAATCCGGTAATCACAGCACCCAAGATATATAATGAATAACTCTATATGCGTCGTTTACAATTACATTGATATCATAAAAGTTTTACAATGTTGTAATAGTTACAAAAGCTCGTAAGCCAAATGTAAGAGATTCTAAGGCATATCTAATTTTACAAAATGTAGAAATGCAAGGGAATCTCCTAATTTCTGTATGCGACTCGAGCTAATAATCCTGAGCAGATCTACCATTGCTGAGTACCTGAGAATACATGCTAAAAGGGTCAGCTAAAAGCTGGTGAGCTCACGGGTTTGTATGTGACACCCGTCAAATTAGGATTAGAAATTAGTGCCTAATCAAGCGTTAATACATGTAATTAGTTCTGGGTTAGGCTAATTGATGTATCAATTAATATATATTGTTGAATATATATACAAGTATGCGATTTGATTAAATCGTACAAGGTTCAAATCGAATGTAATTCGGTTCAATTAATTACGGATGTTGGTGAACAATTTAATTAAATAATATAAACGTTATTTAATAACACAATTATATCCAAGGTATTATATTTATAATATTTCGTATTCATTTTGAATCATACAATCAATGGTCACGCGATTAAAATAATAAACGCGCAAACAAACAAAACAAGTTAACGTTACATTTTATAACGCAACTATTAAGTATTTGGTAAAATACTTTGACAAAAATATTGGATAATAATTCGTATTTTAAAACTTAAATTTAAACGAATAAAATTAATATTTAACGTTTAAACGACCGAGAAAAACGAACACCACACGGAGCGCGAACGCAGGGAACAAAAATTGGTGAAGCCCACAACCGTGGACCCCACCAAAATCTGCCCAAAATGGGGGGAAACCCACTCCCCATTCTTCATTTCTCACTTTTCTCTTCTCTCTCTTTCTCAAATTTTCTCTCAAAAACCCACCATCTTCATCACACTAAAACACCAAATTACACCACCAAACGCCGCCGAAATCTCGAAGCTTTTGGAGAAAAAGAATCACCTCGCAACGATCTACAACCTCATCTTTCCGGATTTTCATTTCGACACCGCGTAAGTTTCCGACAAAAACCCGAAACTCTCCGATTTCACTCATTTTTACATAAAAGTTGTTTATATATGTTTAAAATGTCCATATATGGGTTGGGTAAAAGAATCGGACCAAACTATGGCCGGAAAACTCGTTTTTGGCTCAAAAACCCGTCAACAGCTTTAAGTGTCGCAACGAAGCATGCAGTATAGCGTCACTTCGTGCGTCACTTAAGTGACGCATTGAGTGTCGCTAAAAGCCCAAATTTTGCGTCACTTGCCTAAGTGCCGCATAAAACCCTCTTTTTCCGTCACTACCTAAGTGACGCATTTTCAATACCCGTCACTAATGACCGACACTTATAGCGTCACTTGCCTAAGTGACGCCTACAATCAAACATGATTTCACCCGTCACTCACCTTAGTGACTCATGACCTTTATACCGACACTTACAACCGACACTTCCTCAAGTGTCGCACTCTATGCGTCACTTGCACAAGTGACGCTATTATTCAGAATCAGTCATTTCATGCGACACTTCCTAAGTGTCGCCTAAACCCATGAGTGTCGCTATAAGTGACGCATAAAACAGAATATTTACAACTTTTTACTAAGTGTCGAGACCAAAATTTTATCACTTGATTTCACCCAAATTCAAGTCCAGATGCGTTTTTCCTTAAAGCAATATAGTAGAAATAAAAATTTTCCAAGCTGACCTGGCAGCTCGACCCCAGCCAGGGGCTCTGCCCCTTGGACCCCGCCAGGGGCTGCCGCCCCTTGGACCCCGCTAACCAGGGGCGCTGCCCCCGGACCCCCGTACTTAGATTTCGTAAACACATATTTCACCAAGTGTCAAACTTGTACAACTTCAAAACAATTATACGACACAACTTTTCAAACATAATGGAATTTGTGTTTCTAAGTGTAACGCTTCGAAATCAATGTGATAACATCAAGACTATTATTACAATTAATCACCAACGGGCCGTACGCGTTTTCAAAACATACTTCAAAGATCAAACAAGTCGTTGTAACTTGTATCAATTTAATCAAACACGTCGAAGTAACTTGTAACAATACAATCAACCAAATCGGGGTAATTTGGACATCAAGTTAAACAAACAATTTAAATGGTAGTCTTTCGAGATACCGGTACAATTAATAACAATTCAAGTGTCGTGGACACATTCAGGTTTCAAGTCTTTGGACATCAATTCACCGCTAATTACTTCAAGTTTATTAAATTAAACACTTCAAGACTCAGGTGAGTTTCATAGCCCCATTTTCACTATTTTACAACTATGGGTGTGATAGTACTGCTCTGTTTTGTTTTACAAGTAGAACGCAAGTGCCAACTTTCAAATACGACATGAGTTTCAAGCTAATCAATTTAAAGTCCTCTATAGCATAGTCTCTAATATTTTAGCGTGAATGTTAGTATATGATATCATATGGGATTGACAATCCTCATCCGGGTTAGCACGCACTAACCGGTCAAACGGATGTATTAGCATTTGGGAAGACGAGTGTGGATTAGACACTCGTAGGAGGCATTTCAAGTTAGGTTTCCTTAATTGGGCCTGACAAATCAAGTTAAGCTCAGACTATGTGCTCATGGATTGTATAACTTTTATTTTGCTTAATTGCATCTTAAATTCAATATAAATCTTGCGGTTCTTACAACTATACATTGACATACAAACCTGTGAGCTCACCAGCGTTTTCGCTGACCCATTTTAGTATATATCACAGGTACCCAGCAATAGGTGGACTGCACAGGGAGGGACTATTAGCTCGAGTCAGCATACATACAACTAGAGATTTGATTGCATTATTATATTTTGTAAAAGTAATTATGCCATGTAATCTCTCAATTTCAGGAACCGAGCTAATGTAACATTATTTTGATGTAAACGTTTATTTTATTAATACAAGTTTAAAACGACGCATATAGTGGTCGTTCATTATATCTTATGTGCTTTGTATATTGATTAGTGACACCCAAATCGAGCTTCCGCAAAACATTAAATTTGGGGGTGTTACATTGTATAATGATAAAGTATAGTGTGTGAACCACAAGATTTAGTATAATGATTTGAAATCAATCAAATAATGTATATGTCTATCATGATGTAACACCTGCTAAATTAGGGTAATTAATTACTCATAATTAATTGTAACTAGATGTAATTAGTATGTAATAGGACTAATTGCAGACTCTATTTGTATATATATATATAAGGTGATTTATATATATATATATATGTGTGTGTACTTACGCGATTCGGATGAATCGTGCGAATTAACCGGACGTAGTCCGACATAGTTATTTGGACGTTGGTGACAGAAATTTACTTAGATAATAAGAATGTATTTTGTTATATAAAATACGCAACTGAACGAACATTATTTACATATTATTGCGACGACATTTAAATAATGCAACAAAACGTAATAAACGCGAACTAATAATTTAAATACTTCGACAAATGTTTTTATTATTAATTTCAAGGTATTTTTATTTAAATACTCCAGTTACGTTTTAAAAATATAAACGTTTGGTTAAATATTAAAAACTAGTAATTAAACGATTAGGACACGGAGTCAACACGATGTTTTGGGGAGTATTTCCCCCTCCTTTCTTGGTGGATCAGCCATCAACCCCACCCCCACCCTAAATTCCTCTTTCATTTTCATCATCCCAAACACACACATCAACCACAAACACTCTCAACCAAAAACCACACCAAAATTTCGCAATACAAACCGACCCACGAAAATTACATATTCGGAATCACCATCACGAGTGGGGCAAGAATATCAAGACCGTTTTCATCATTTCATCCTCCGTTTGGCTCGAGTTACAAAAGTAAGAAATTCCTAAAATCTTAGATCTATTCAAATTGGTGTAATGTTTTGATGTTTTGATGTGTACACAACTTAGATATAACCTAATACATGAAGAATACACGATTTTATAGCTCAAAGATGGGTTAGATTTGCGTTTTTGGTCGGAAATTCTTGAAACCCGAAAGTTTCTGGGCTGGTGTTCATACATGCGACACAAGCCTTGTGTCGCATGCTGTGTCGCATAAACCCGTTTGTGTCGCACCTTGTGTCGTACCAATCCTTTAGTGACGTAACCTTTGCGACACAATATTGTGTCGCACTCTATGTCGCATACTATGTCGTATTTTATACGACACAACCTTTCTGTCGCTATTGAATTAGCATCGCAAGCTTTTTGCGACACAACCACTGTGTCGCAGAGCTCTTGTGTCGCATCCTTCATGCGACACAACCCTTGTGTCGCATACAAATCCTTGTGTCGCAGCTTATGTCGTAGAAAACATAAAACTTGGAAATTTTAAAGAATTTTCACTATAGAAAAGTCAAAGTTACTGTAGCAAAAAGTCAAATTTTACAGTAGCAATTCACTGTAGCACATTTACTGTAGCAAAGTCAACATTTTAGAATTTTTGCTACAAACCGTCACCAACGGGCCAAACATGTTTTCCAACAAACAAACAATTACAAACATACGGACAAACACTGGATATACTAGTTGTGTACAACTAAACGAAACGTCTCGTGAGACGCATACTTACATAACTTCATATGATTAGGCATTTGAAGGTTACGGGTTCAGAGAACCTACTTGCTTTACTTACTACTTGCTAATTGCAACTGATTACTACAAGACTCAGGTGAGTCTTACGGCCCCACTTTTACTGTTTTATCTTATTGGGGGAGATACATGCTACTGATTTTTCTTGAACACAAGTACTAAACTGCTTACTATACCAAACGAAATTGCATGAGTTGTTTACTATTTACAGAAGTCTCTCCATCATATATCGTTAGTTATGGACTTAAGCGCGAACACTAGTTAATGGATCCATTAGGGAAATGACCCTCCCCGCCCGGGGCAGTAGAGCTGCCACGTACCGATTTACACGTAGAAACGGGTGACTAAATATTCGTTACTGATGCTTGCTCATTTACGAGCATGTCACGGGAGCAAACTTATTACTTACGGGTTAAGCTTCGATTATGAGCCTCATGGCAACAGTATAAACTTACTTACTTACATTTGCGGGACTGCAAATACTGGTTTACGATTTCTAGATTGAAATTGCTGATTTTACGCCTGCGGGCATTACTGATGAAATCTCGTGTTCAAAGCTGATATTACTTACAAACCTGTGAGATTCACCAACCTTTTGGTTGACACTTTTTAGCATGTTTTCTCAGGTACTCGGATGGAGTAGGATTACTCCAGGATTTTAGCTAGAGTCGCATGATTTCAACATAACTGCATTAACGGAGATTCTTAGCATTATCTTTTGTATATTTTGATTATGTAATAGAATCTCCCGCTACACGCGCGGACTTTAAGGAAACTACATTTTTGTAAACGAAAACACTAAGTTTTCAAACAATAAATCTATGGAATGTAACTAATTTACAAACGTTGCATATAGATGTCGTTTACTTTATCTTTGTGCTGTGATATTTGATTAGTAACACCCCAAATTATGCTTCCGCAAAACAGTGAATTTCGGGGGTGTTACACATGAGGTCATAGTCTGAGCTTAACAGAGGTGTCAGGATCACAATCAAGTGCCTGATCGAGGGCGCCTCCCTGCGAATGCCTAATCTACACTCGTATGAACAAATGATAATGCGTCCGTTTGACCAGTTAGTGCTTGCTAACCCGGACGGGGATTGTCAATCCCATATGGTACCATACACTAACATTCACGCTACAAAAGTATTACCAAACTATGATCGTAGGGGACTTTTAAAAGATTAGAAAATAACTCATGCAGAATATAGCGAGGTTTAGTACTCGTGTTCACATGTAAAACAAAGTAGAGCATGTATTCCCACCCCGGGAGTAAAAACTACAAAATGCGGGGCTATGAGACTCACCTGAGTCTGATGTGATGCTAACAAGCAAGTAATGATGTGATGACAAGGGATGATGTCGTTTAACGACTGTAACCCGCCGGACGTCCTAAACGCGCAATGTTATATATACAAGTAGATGTCTCAACGGACCATCTATGCTAGTTGTTCATTCAACTAGTTTTGTCCAAATATTTTGGTTGTTTGTTTGTGTTTTTGAAAACATGTACGGCCCGTTGGTGACGGTTTGTAATAATAATAATCCCGAGTGTTATTATTATATGTTTCGTTGTATACTTATATATGTATGTGACATTATGTATATGTTTACATATATATATAAATATCGATGTCCGAGTGTGTATGTAAATATCCGAATGTATTTCTAAGTCCGAAAGTATATATATATATATATATATATATATATATATATATGTCCGAAAGTATACTTATCCGAAATTATATATGATTCCGAAAGTTAGTGAGTCCGAATGTATCTACATATTTAATTCCAAAATTTCTTTATCCGAATGTATACTTATGTTTAAGTCCGAAAGTGGAGTCCGAAAGTGTAAATATTCGAAGAGTGGTCATAACAATGGCCGAGTAGTGCTTTTGAAGTAGTCAACCATGACTATGTTATAATTTCGAAGTGAACAAAGGTTTGATAAGTTTAGTTGGTAATTTCATAGCTGTATGCATCCCTTTCCGTAGTGATCAAAAGGATCAAATCGTTGCTGAAATAGCTTGTGGACTTAGTCATTGAGAGTACTCCTCGCAATACTAATCCATTTGTAATCAGAGTGATCAAAGTTGCAAACCAAGTTACGCGTTAACCGTTGGAATAAATTCAATGGTTGGAAAAACATTCCAATGTGTAGATGTTGTGTATAACACACGTGGTCCACATGTCTACGATAAGAGTGGATTGTAGTAGCACGGTAGCTAGGTGTAAGTTTAAACCGAGTGATTTTTATGCGTAGCACGAATGCTATGAGTCGTGTAATTATCGGATGTGGCACAAGGGCCAGAAGTAGGTGTAAATCATATGATTTTCGAATGTAGCACAAATTGCAAAGGATGAGAAATAAATCGTGTGTTTTCAAATGTATGCACGTGTGCACCGAAAGTAGCACAAAGTGCCCAAATGCAGCACCCGAAGTGCCGTAATGAATGTATCATGCCTGGGTGACGAATCTTTCGTGAGATTATAGTTTCATTGCTCGTTATAGTCTGGTGATCGGTTATCATGTTGTTCGATTTCCAAGTCATGTAACCTGTGTTCGTGACGGTGAACTCGAGCAGTTAACACAGGTACATTGAGGTGTGTAGGTTTCTTGAGTGTACGGAGAGAAATTCCATGATTGAGTATCCTTCAACATAAGCGAGGATTTCTGTGTTTTCCTCGATTCTCTAGGTAGCAACAGCCGTACCTAACTAGCTCAACTGGTGAGCAATTGCCCGATGGCGATCTAGAGCAGATACGTTTTCTGTGACGGATGGTTTGTGATAGGTCCTAGCCCGGTTTGAGTTTCTAGTGCGTCTAGCCATGAGTGGTTTTGAGTGGCTACGACGTGAGCGAGAGATAGATGATGAAGTACGTGTTGTTTGTCTAGCTGAGAAGTCTGCCATTTCTATGGCAAGAACGTTTAACAAATGAGGCCTATATTCATATCATATAATATAGCTTAGGGTGTCTAGCACAAACATGTATAAGTCCCGTTTCTCTCGTGGTCAGAGTCAACTAGTGTATTCCTGTTCAACATAACCGTTTCAGTTCTTACATCATCTTTATTTAATTGTACATAGTTGATCAGTCTATGTTAAATTAAACTCGTATGATGCAATCCTTGATACAATCATACCTAATAAGGAAATACTGCCTAACGGTCATAGTCTAGGCCCACTAAATGCAACCTAGTTCACTATAACCTTAGGCTCTGATACCAATCTGTCGCACCCCCAAATTATGATGCGGAAACGATTCGAGTCGGGGCGCGACTAATCCGGTAATCACAGCACCCAAGATATATAATGAACGACTCTATATGCGTCATTTACAATTACATTGGTATCATAAAAGTTTTACAATGTTGAAATAGTTACAAAAGCTCGTAAGCCAAATGTAAGAGATTCTAAGGCATATCTAGTTTTACAAAATGTAGAAATGCAAGGGAATCTCCTGATTTCTATATGCGACTCGAGCTAATAATCCTGAGCATATCTACTACTGCTGAGTACCTGAGAATACATGCTAAAAGGGTCAGCTAAAAGCTGGTGAGCTCACAGGTTTGTATAATGATAAAGTATAGTGTGTGAACCACAAGATTTAGTATAATGATTTGAAATCAATCAAATAATGTATATGTCTTCCATGAGGTCATAGTCTGAGCTTAACTGAGGTGTCAGGATCACAATCAAGTGCCTGATCGAGGGTGCCTCCCTGCGAGTGCCTAATCTACACTCGTATGAACAAATGATAATGCGTCCGTTTGACCAGTTAGTACTTGCTAACCCGGACGGGGATTGTCAATCCCATATGGTACCATACACTAACATTCACGCTACGAAATTATTACCAAACTATGATCGTAGAGGACTTTTAAATGATTAGAAAATAACTCATGCAGAATACAGCGAGGTTTAGTACTCGTGTTCACATGTAAAACAAAGTAGAGCATGTATTCCCACCCCCCGAGTAAAAACTATAAAATGCAGGGCTATGAGACTCACCAGAGTCTGATGTGATGCTAACAAGCAAGTAATGATGTGATGACAAGGGATGATGTCGTTTAACGACTGTAACCCGTCGGGCGTCCTAAACGCGCAATGTTTATATATAAGTAGATGTCTCAACGGACCATCTATGCTAGTTGTTCATTCAATTAGTTATGTCCAAATACTTTGGTTGTTTGTTTGTGTTTTTGAAAACATGTACGGCCCGTTGGTGACGGTTTGTATTGATAATAATCCCGAGTGTTATTATTATATGTTTCGTTGTATACTTATATATGTATGTGACATTAGGTATATGTTTACATATATATATAAATATCGATGTCCGAAAGTGTATGTAAATATCCGAATGTATTTCTAAGTCCGAAAGTATATATATATATATATATATATATATATATATATATATATATATATATATATATATGTCCGAAAGTATACTTATCCGAAATTATATATGATTCCGAAAGTTAGTGAGTCCGAATGTATCTACATATTTAAGTCCGAAATTTCTTTATCCGAATGTATACTTATGTTTAAGTCCGAAAGTGGAGTCCGAAAGTGTAAATATTCGAAGAGTGGTCATAACAATGTCCGAGTAGTGCTTTTGAAGTAGTCAACCATGACTATGTTATAATTTCGAAGTGAACAAAGGTTTGATAAGTTTAGTTGGTAATTTCATAGCTGCAAGCATCCCTTGCCGTAGTGATCAAAAGGATCAAATCGTTGCTGAAATAGCTTATGGACTTAGTCATTGAGAGTACTCCTCGCAATACTAATCCATTTGTAATCAGAGTGATCAAAGTTGCAAACCAAGTTACGCGTTAATCGTTGGAATAAATTCAATGGTTGGAAAAACATTCCAATGTGTAGATGTTGTGTATAACACACGTGGTCCACATGTCTACGATAAGAGTGGATTGTAGTAGCACGGTAGCTATGTGTAAGTTTAAACCGGGTGATTTTTATGCGTAGCACGAATGCTATGAGTCGTGTAATTATCGGATGTGGCACAAGGGCCAGAAGTAGGTGTAAATCATACGATTTCCGAATGTAGCACAAATTGCCAAGGATGAGAAATAAATCGTGTGTTTTCAAATGTATGCACGTGTGCACCGAAAGTAGCACAAAGTGCCCAAATGTAGCACCCGAAGTGCCGTATCCGTAATGAATGTATCGTGCCTGGGTGATGAATCTTTTATGAGATTATAGTTTCATTGCTCGTTATAGTTTGGTGATCGGTTATCATGTTGTTCGATTTCCAAGTCGTGTAACCTGCGTTCGTGACGGTGAACTCGAGTAGTTAACACAGGTACATTGAGGTGTGTAGGTTTCTGAGTGTACGGAGAGAAATTCCATGATTGAGTATCCTTCAACATAAGCGAGGATTTCTGTGTTTTCCTTGATTCTCTAGGTAGCAACAGCCGTACCTAACTAGCTCCACTGGTGAGCAATTGCCCGATGGCGATCTAGAGCAGATACGTTTTCTATGACGGATGGGTTGTGATAGGTCCTAGCCCGGTTTGAGTTTCTAGTGCGTCTAGCCATGAGTGGTTCTGAGTGGCTACGACGTGAGAGAGAGATAGATGATGAAGTACGTGTTGTTTGTCTAGCTGAGAAGTCTGCCATTTCTATGGCAAGAACGTTTAACAAATGAGGCCTATATTCATATCATATAATATAGCTTAGGGTGTCTAGCACAAACATGTATAAGTCCCGTTTCTCTCGTGGTCAGAGTCAACTAGTGTATTCCTGTTCAACATAACCGTTTCAGTTCTTACATCATCTTTATTTAATTGTACATAGTTGATCAGGCTAGGTTAAATTAAACTCGTATGATGCAATCCCTGATACAATCATACCTAATAAGGAAATACTGCCTAATGATCATAGTCTAGGCCCACTAAATGCAACCTAGTTCACTATAATCTTAGGCTCTGATACCAATCTGTCGCACCCCCAAATTATGATGCGGAAGCGATTCGGGTCGGGGCGCGACTAATCCGGTAATCACAGCACCCAAGATATATAATGAATGACTCTATATGCGTCGTTTACAATTACATTGATATCATAAAAGTTTTACAATGTTGTAATAGTTACAAAAGCTCGTAAGCCAAATGTATTAGATTCTAAGGCATATCTAGTTTTACAAAATGTAGAAATGCAAGGGAATCTCCTGATTTCTGTATGCGACTCGAGCTAATAATCCTGAGCAGATCTACTACTGCTGAGTACCTGAGAATACATGCTAAAAGGGTCAGCTAAAAGCTGGTGAGCTCACAGGTTTGTATAATGATAAAGTATAGTGTGTGAACCACAAGATTTAGTATAATGATTTGAAATCAATCAAATAATGTATATGTCTGCCATGAGATCATAGTCTGAGCTTAACTGAGGTGTCAGGATCACAATCAAGTGCCTGATCGAGGGTGCCTCCCTGCGAGTGCCTAATCTACACTCGTATGAACAAATGATAATGCGTCCGTTTGACCAGTTAGTGCTTGCTAACCCGAACGGGGATTGTCAATCCCATATGGTACCATACACTAACATTCACGCTACGAAATTATTACCAAACTATGATCGTAGAGGAATTTTAAATGATTAGAAAATAACTCATGCAGAATATAGTGAGGTTTAGTACTCGTGTTCACATGTAAAACAAAGTAGAGCATGTATTCCCACCCTGGGAGTAAAAACTATAAAATGCAGGGCTATGAGACTCACATGAGTCTGATGTGATGCTAACAAGCAACTAATGATGTGATGACAAGGGATGATGTCGTTTAACGACTGTAACCCGCCGGGCATCCTAAACGCGCAATGTTTATATATAAGTAGATGTCTCAACGGACCATCTATGCTAGTTGTTCATTCAATTAGTTATGTCCAAATACTTTGGTTGTTTGTTTGTGTTTTTGAAAACATGTACGGCCCGTTGGTGACGGTTTGTATTAATAATAATCCCGAGTGTTATTATTATATGTTTCGTTGTATACTTATATATGTATGTGACATTAGGTATATGTTTACATATATATATAAATATCGATGTCCGAAAGTGTATGTAAATATCCGAATGTATTTCTAAGTCCGAAAGTATATATATATATATATATATATATATATATATATATATATATATATATATATATATATGTCCGAAAGTATACTTATCCGAAATTATATATGATTCCGAAAGTTAGTGAGTCCGAATGTATCTACATATTTAAGTCCGAAATTTCTTTATCCGAATGTATACTTATGTTTAAGTCCGAAAGTGGAGTCCGAAAGTGTAAATATTCGAAGAGTGGTCATAACAATGGCCGAGTAGTGCTTTTGAAGTAGTCAACCATGACTATGTTATAATTTCGAAGTGAACAAAGGTTTGATAAGTTTAGTTGGTAATTTCATAGCTGCAAGCATCCCTTGCCGTAGTGATCAAAAGGATCAAATCGTTGCTGAAATAGCTTGTGGACTTAGTCATTGAGAGTACTCCTCGCAATACTAATCCATTAGTAATCAGAGTGATCAAAGTTGCAAACCAAGTTACGCGTTAATCGTTGGAATAAATTCAATGGTTAGAAAAACATTCCAATGTGTAGATGTTGTGTATTATACACGTGGTCCACATGTCTACGATAAGAGTGGATTGTAGTAGCACGGTAGCTATGTGTAAGTTTAAACCGAGTGATTTTTATGCGTAGCACGAATGCTATGAGTCGTGTAATTATCGGATGTGGCACAAGGGCCAGAAGTAGGTGTAAATCATACGATTTCCGAATGTAGCACAAATTGCCAAGGATGAGAAATAAATCGTGTGTTTTCAAATGTATGCACGTGTGCACCGAAAGTAGCACAAAGTGCCCAAATGTAGCACCCGAAGTGCCGTATCCGTAATGAATGTATCGTGCCTGGGTGACGAATCTTTTATGAGATTATAGTTTCATTGCTCGTTATAGTTTGGTGATCGGTTATCATGTTGTTCGATTTCCAAGTCGTGTAACCTGCGTTCGTGACGGTGAACTCGAGCAGTTAACACAGGTACATTGAGGTGTGTAGGTTTCTGAGTGTACGGAGAGAAATTCCATGATTGAGTATCCTTCAACATAAGCGAGGATTTCTGTGTTTTCCTTGATTCTCTAGGTAGCAACAGCCGTACCTAACTAGCTCCACTGGTGAGCAATTGCCCGATGGCGATCTAGAGCAGATACGTTTTCTATGACGGATGGGTTGTGATAGGTCCTAGCCCGGTTTGAGTTTCTAGTGCGTCTAGCCATGAGTGGTTCTGAGTGGCTACGACGTGAGAGAGAGATAGATGATGAAGTACGTGTTGTTTGTCTAGCTGAGAAGTCTGCCATTTCTATGGCATGAACGTTTAACAAATGAGGCCTATATTCATATCATATAATATAGCTTAGGGTGTCTAGCACAAACATGTATAAGTCCCGTTTCTCTCGTGGTCAGAGTCAACTAGTGTATTCCTGTTCAACATAACCGTTTCAGTTCTTACATCATCTTTATTTAATTGTACATAGTTGATCAGGCTATGTTAAATTAAACTCGTATGATGCAATCCCTGATACAATCATACCTAATAAGGAAATACTGCCTAACGATCATAGTCTAGGCCCACTAAATGCAACCTAGTTCACTATAATCTTAGGCTCTGATACCAATCTGTCGCACCCCCAAATTATGATGCGGAAGCGATTCGGGTCGGGGCGCGACTAATCCGGTAATCAGAGCACCCAAGATATATAATGAATGACTCTATATGCGTCGTTTACAATTACATTGGTATCATAAAAGTTTTACAATGTTGAAATAGTTACAAAAGCTCGTAATCCAAATGTAATAGATTCTAAGGCATATCTAGTTTTACAAAATGTAGAAATGCAAGGGAATCTCCTGATTTCTGTATGCGACTCGAGCTAATAATCCTGAGCATATCTACTACTGCTGAGTACCTGAGAATACATGCTAAAAGGGTCAGCTAAAAGCTGGTGAGCTCACAGGTTTGTATAATGATAAAGTATAGTGTGTGAACCACAAGATTTAGTATAATGATTTGAAATCAATCAAATAATGTATATGTCTTCCATGAGGTCATAGTCTGAGCTTAACTGAGGTGTCAGGATCACAATCAAGTGCCTGATCGAGGGTGCCTCCCTGCGAGTGCCTAATCTACACTCGTATGAACAAATGATAATGCGTCCGTTTGACCAGTTAGTGCTTGCTAACCCGAACGGGGATTGTCAATCCCATATGGTACCATACACTAACATTCACGCTACGAAATTATTAACAAACTATGATCGTAGAGGAATTTTAAATGATTAGAAAATAACTCATGCAGAATATAGTGAGGTTTAGTACTCGTGTTCACATGTAAAACAAAGTAGAGCATGTATTCACACCCTGGGAGTAAAAACTATAAAATGCAGGGCTATGAGACTCACCTAAGTCTGATGTGATGCTAACAAGCAAGTAATGATGTGATGACAAGGGATGATGTCGTTTAACGACTGTAACCCGTCGGGCGTCCTAAACGCGCAATGTTTATATATAAGTAGATGTCTCAACGGACCTTCTATGCTACTTGTTCATTCAACTAGTTATGTCCAAATACTTTGGTTGTTTGTTTGTGTTTTTGAAAACATGTACGGCCCGTTGGTGACGGTTTGTATTAATAATAATCCCGAGTGTTATTATTATATGTTTCGTTGTATACTTATATATGTATGTGACATTAGGTATATGTTTACATATATATATAAATATCGATGTCCGAAAGTGTATGTAAATATCCGAATGTATTTCTAAGTCCGAAAGTATATATATATATATATATATATATATATATATATATATATATATATATATATATATATATATATATATATATATATATATATATATATGTGTGTCCGAAAGTATACTTATCCGAAATTATATATGATTCCGAAAGTTAGTGAGTCCGAATGTATCTACATATTTAAGTCCGAAATTTCTTTATCCGAATGTATACTTATGTTTAAGTCCGAAAGTGGAGTCCGAAAGTGTAAATATTCGAAGAGTGGTCATAACAATGGCCGAGTAGTGCTTTTGAAGTAGTCAACCATGACTATGTTATAATTTCGAAGTGAACAAAGGTTTGATAAGTTTAGTTGGCAATTTCATAGCTGCAAGCATCCCTTGCCGTAGTGATCAAAAGGATCAAATCGTTGCTGAAATAGCTTGTGGACTCAGTCATTGAGAGTACTCCTCGCAATACTAATCCATTAGTAATCAGAGTGATCAAAGTTGCAAACCAAGTTACGCGTTAATCGCTGGAATAAATTCAATGGTTGGAAAAACATTCCAATGTGTAGATGTTGTGTATAACACACGTGGTCCACATGTCTACGATAAGAGTGGATTGTAATAGCACGGTAGCTATGTGTAAGTTTAAACCGAGTGATTTTTATGCGTAGCACGAATGCTATGAGTCGTGTAATTATCGGATGTGGCACAAGGGCCAGAAGTAGGTGTAAATCATACGATTTCCGAATGTAGCACAAATTGCCAAGGATGAGAAATAAATCGTGTGTTTTCAAATGTATGCACGTGTGCACCGAAAGTAGCACAAAGTGCCCAAATGCAGCACCCGAAGTGTCGTATCCGTAATGAATGTGTCGTGCCTGGGTGACGAATCTTTTATGAGATTATAGTTTCATTGCTCGTTATAGTTTGGTGATCGGTAATCATGTTGTTCGATTTCCAAGTCGTGTAACCTGCGTTCGTGACGGTGAACTCGAGCAGTTAACACAGGTACATTGAGGTGTGTAGGTTTCTGAGTGTACGGAGAGAAATTCCATGATTGAGTATCCTTCAACATAAGCGAGGATTTCTGTGTTTTCCTCGATTCTCTAGGTAGCAACAGCCGTACCTAACTAGCTCCACTGGTGAGCAATTGCCCGATGGCGATCTAGAGCAGATACGTTTTCTATGACGGATGGGTTGTGATAGGTCCTAGCCCGGTTTGAGTTTCTAGTGCGTCTAGCCATGAGTGGTTCTGAGTGGCTACGACGTGAGCGAGAGATAGATGATGAAGTACGTGTTGTTTGTCTAGCTGAGAAGTCTGCCATTTCTATGGCAAGAACGTTTAACAAATGAGGCCTATATTCATATCATATAATATAGCTTAGGGTGTCTAGCACAAACATGTATAAGTCCCGTTTCTCTCGTGGTCAGAGTCAAATAGTGTATTCCTGTTCAACATAACTGTTTCAGTTCTTACATCATCTTTATTTAATTGTACATAGTTGATCAGGCTATGTTAAATTAAACTCGTATGATGCAATCCCTGATACAATCATACCTAATAAGGAAATACTGCCTAACGATCATAGTCTAGGCCCACTAAATGCAACCGAGTTCACTATAATCTTAGGCTCTGATACCAATCTGTCGCACCCCCAAATTATGATGCGGAAGCGATTCGGGTCGGGGCGCGACTAATCCGGTAATCACAGCACCCAAGATATATAATGAATGACTCTATATGCGTCATTTACAATTACATTGATATCATAAAAGTTTTACAATGTTGTAATAGTTACAAAAGCTCGTAAGCCAAATGTAATAGATTCTAAGGCATATCTAGTTTTACAAAATGTAGAAATGCAAGGGAATCTCCTGATTTCTGTATGCGACTCGAGCTAATAATCCTGAGCAGATCTACTACTGCTGAGTACCTGAGAATACATGCTAAAAGGGTCAGCTAAAAGCTGGTGAGCTCACAGGTTTGTATAATGATAAAGTATAGTGTGTGAACCACAAGATTTAGTATAATGATTTGAAATCAATCAAATAATGTATATGTCTGCCATGAGGTCATAGTCTGAGCTTAACTGAGGTGTCAGGATCACAATCAAGTGCCTGATCGAGGGTGCCTCCCTGCGAGTGCCTAATCTACACTCGTATGAACAAATGATAATGCGTCCGTTTGACCAGTTAGTGCTTGCTAACCCGAACGGGGATTGTCAATCCCATATGGTACCATACACTAACATTCACGATACGAAATTATCACCAAACTATGATCGTAGAGGAATTTTAAATGATTAGAAAATAACTCATGCAGAATATAGTGAGGTTTAGTACTCGTGTTCACATGTAAAACAAAGTATGCTAACAAGCAAGTAATGATGTGATGACAAGGGATGATGTCGTCCAACGACTGTAACCCACCGGGCGTCCTAAACGCGTAATGTTATATATATAAGTAGATATCTCAACGGACCATATATGCTAGTTGTTCATTCAACTAGTTATGTCCAAATACTTTGATTGTTTGTTTGTGTTTTTTAAAACATGTATGGCCCGTTGGTTACGGTTTATAATAATAATAATCCTGAGTGTTATTATTATATGTTTCGTTATATACTTATATATGTATGTGACATTATGTATATGTTTACATATATATATATATATATATATATATATATCGATGTCCGAAAGTGCATGTATATATCCGAATGTATTTCTAAGTCCGAAAGTATATGTATATATATATATATATATATATATATATATATATATATATATATATATATATATATATATATATGTGTATATATATATATATATATGTGGATATGTATATATATATATATGGATATGTATATATATATATATGGATATATATATATATATATATATATACATATATATATATATATATACGTATATATATATATATATACGTATATATATATATATATACGTATATATATATATATATATACGTATATATATATATATATATACATATATATATACATATATATATATATATATATACATATATATATATATATATATACATATATATATATATATATACATATATATATATATATATATATATATATATATATATATATATATATATGTATATGTCCGAAAGTATACTTATCCGAAATTATGTGTATATATATATATATGTGTGTATATATATATATATATATGGATATGTATATATATATATATGTATATATATATGTATATATATATGTATGTATATATATATATATATATATATATATATATATGTATATGTCCGAAAGTATACTTATCCGAAATTATATATGGTTCCGAAAGTTAGTGAGTCCGAATGTATCTACATATTTAAGTCCGGAATTTCTTTATCCGAATGTATACTTATGTTTAAGTCCGAAAGTGGAGTCCGAAAGTGTAAATATTCAAGGTTTTGGGCCAAAAATACTATTCATCCGAAAGTCAACAAAATTCAACTCCGAAAGTTGACTTTCATAGTTAAAATCCGAATTTAGCACCAAAAATCCGAAAGTCAAACCTTTACTCCGAAAGTCAAAGTTCGGAGTGAAAGTCAGACTGATTTTTGGGAATTTTTTTGACTAAGTAAAACTTTATCGAAAAGTTCCGAAATTTTTACACAATGTTCTCACATATCTTAGGTATGTCGAATAGATTGTGGACATACCATGTCTATGACGGAGTTGAAAGGCAGTCATTCTATGACTGTGTCGTTATTTATCCATTGTAGTCACATTCTGACTATTCCGTTTGTTCTAGTTTTAGCTATATTGTGGTTACAGGATAACCATCTACGCGGTAGTCCATCCTGGACTAGATTGTTGTCACAAAGTAATTATGTAGAGGGTAGTCCTATCAGGACTAAGTGATTGGTGAACGTTCGGTCGATGAGTCTGCTGAAAGCAAACTTTGAGTTTTACGTGGGCCTAGGTTTACCAGCCCTATGATGCACTCGGCATTAAGTCGATAAGAGTGATATCGAGGAGTAAAAGCACACGCTTAGCGTAAACTAAAATTGAAGGGTTATGTTTTCGAAGAAAGGTGTACTTACGTTATTGTAGGAGATTTGTTCAGTTCATTCAGAGCCGATCAGGTGAATTTTGCGTTTCCGTTTTGGGCAATCCTTCTTGTAATGACCGGGTTCTTTACATTTGAAGCATATCCTTCGAGAGTCGGGATTGGCGGGAACTCTGCAATCCCAGATTTTGTGTCCAAATCGTTGGCATCTTTCACAGGGTAACCCACATGAATCATCATGATGATGTTTACAGCCGTGACAAAATGGTTTGTTACCCGCATAGCCTCATTGTTCTTTAGGTTCGGTAGTGTAGGACCTCAAGGGTTCGGGTTGATTTGTTAGGTTATGGTTAGTGCTGGAATCTCCATTCCATTTTCCTTGTTGGTTTTCAGTTACAGCTGTTCCGCGTCGAACCACCTGTGCCATGAGTTTATGGGCCATGCGAATGGCATCGTTAATAGTGTTGGGTTTAGAGGCGGTGACCATCCCCTCAATTTGCATCGGGAGTCCCCCGATGTACCTTTCGATTCGTTTGTTCTCAGGGTTCACCATAGTTGGGCAAAGAAGTGCGAGTTGGTAAAAACGGTTGGTGTATGTCATGATGTCGTTGTCTTTTACAGTGAGGTGCCAAAGTTCATCCTCGAGTTTGTGTAATTCCTCACTGGGACAATACTCGTCCCTCATTAGTTGTTTCAGTTCCTCCCAAGGAAGTTCGTGAGCGGTGTCGATCCCTACGGTTTGGGCGTAGGAATTCCACCAGGTAAGGGCATTATCTTGGAGGGTGTAGGTAGAGTATTTAACTTTGTAGTCATCGGGGCAGTTGCAAATGTGGAATACAGATTCCATTCTCTCGATCCATCTAATTAATCCGGTAGCCCCTTCAGTACCAACGAAGTTTGGCGGGTTACAGTTCAGGAATTCCTTATAGGTGTAGGGTCGCGCTCGGTTTCGAGTAGCTAAAGCATCAGCCACTCTTTGTTCAGCAATTTGATCAAGCTCAGCTTGAGTGTATGTTCGTTGTTTAGACGGCATGATTCTTAAATAAGGATGAAATAACAAAGGGTGAGATCTTTATTCAAAGATTATGATTATCACAGTGGCATACATAGGAGAGTGTCACACAATCGTGCAAAGTGACCATCAATGATGTACAATGATGGGATTTCGGGAATTCCTTAAAATATGTGTTCAAAAGTCCTCGGACTTTTTGGGTTCGTCATGCCGTGAACAGTTCATGCGAGTTTTCAGTGTAGTCAACTAAGACTAGGTTATTATAACTAGTCCAACAGACAATAGTGCAGTACTAGCGTACTGTAGGTGTAATCCTAATAAATCAGTGTGTAGTCACGTACTGTAACGCAGTGCTAATAGCACAGTAATGTAGTCGGGTGTGTACGTGTACCTATGGAATAGCGTACATGCAAGTAGTAGTCAAGTGTGGCACCTCGTGCCCAGTAAAGTAGTCGTGTATGCATTCAAGTGTACAAGTGCCTACAGCAAGTGTACATTCGTAAAGTAATCGAGTGTGGCACTTCGTGCCCAGTAGTGAATTCAAGTATGTATATGATGTGTACACGTAACTATAACAAGTATACATGTATAAAGTAGTCGAGTCTGGCACCTCGTGCCCAGTAGAATAATCGTATATACATATAAAGTGTACATGTAACTCTAAGAAGTCTAAATGTATTTCGAAAGTAGCACCTAGTGCCAGGAAGTAGCTTATCGAGCCCGAAAGTAGCACAATGTGCCCAGTAGTATCATCAAGTATGCATATAAATGTACATGTACCTATATCTAGCGTACATGCAGTAGTAATCGTTTTTGGCATTACGTGCCCAAAAGTGTATGCATATAATCAGTAAGTACAATTATAGTACCGTGTTAAACCAGTGGATCACCCTATGGTAATATAGTAATTGTAGACAAATCGTTTACCTATAGTTGTCACACGACAGTCAGGTTTTACTTATTGGGACAACATCCCAAGATGCGAGTGTTGCGGTTGACCAAGTTATATAATGATTGTCTGTCTGACGATGAGGGCGAGTGAAGATAATGTGAGAGAAATAAATGTGACGCGCCTTGGTAACGATTCCTCATAAAATGAGAAATTTGTTGGTTTGTTTTCAGAATTTAAATTCTTCAAGTAGATCTCTTTTGAATAAATTATTTGTAGTAACGTCGTTGTTGGTTTTAATTTCATGAACGATTAGCGTACGTGGGTCCCTATTCCCATAGGTAATGATTATGCCTCCTTCCAGAGGTTCGGCGAATAGTATGATGTTCTCATACGCATGCGTGTGGAGAAAGTGTCGAATCGTGATGGTGAGAAAGATGGCGATGTGCCTTTTCGCGAGTATATGACAGTACAGCGGAATGTGTTATAAATGATTGCGCATGTATAAACGAGTAAGTGATAGTGGATGAGAACAAGTATCATTAGTTGTATTAGGTAATTGTGATAGTGGATGAGAACAAGTCTCATTAGTTGTATTATGTAATTGTTATAAAGGCCATACTTGGCGTTTCCAGTGGTACGTGTATTAGTGAGTGTATTATCGATTGATGCTTATATATACATACATATATAATAGCATAGAAGTAGTACACATATAAGGCCTATTCATATATACCTACACTACATATATTAGCCTAGGGTATCTAGCACAAAACAATCAGAGTCAACTAGTGCATTCCTGATCCAGTATAACCCCTTTCAGATCTCACATCATCTTTGTTTAATTGTACATAGTTAGCTACGCTATGTTAAATTAAACTCGTATGATGTAATCCCTGAACCAGTTATACCTAATGAGGACTACTGCCTAACGGTCATAGTCTAGGCCCACTAAATGCAACCTAGTTCACTATAACCTTAGGCTCTGATACCAATCTGTAACACCCTCAAATTTTAGGTTGCGGAAGCGGTCGGGTAGGGTGTTACTAAATCAAATATCACAGCATAAGATACATAATGAACGACTCTAAATGAGACGTTTGAAAATAGTTATTACATTTCCCAAAATAAAATGTATACAAATTGTGAGTTCGCAAAATAATTTCAATACATAATTGTAATACAAAAGTTATGCAGAGAAATCCCGTTGTTTGAAAATATGCGACTCGAGCTAGCATAATCTTGTAGCAATCCTAATCCTGCTGGGCACCTGAGAACACATGCTAAAACGAGTCAGCTATAAAGCTGGTGAGTTCATAGGTACGTTAGTTGAAAACAATAGTATAAACCTTGTATGTTTAAAAGTAGTTCAAAAACTACGATCTTGATTTGTATTGTTATAAAGTTGTAACATCAATGTGTATACGTCTAACAAGGTATCTAATACCTAAGTAACCGTGGTGTGTACCTAAGTACATAGAGAAAGCGGCAGTCCATGCCTAAATACCTACCAGGTATAAGTAAGTCTACAGACGTGAGGCACTACATGCCTAAGTACAAATCAAGTATGCGTATGACCACGTTATATAATAACAAGTAATAATATTACTTATTCAATAGTAAGGTGCTAACGTGCCACTTGGCCTAGGGTGTTGCCTCCAGCAACGTATAAGTGTGGTCCCGAAATAAGTATTTATCCGAATACCGAGCCAACGATCTCGAGTGTAAGCTCGCCGATCCGTTGCTCCATCAACGACCTCAAGTGTAATCTCGCAGATCCGTTGATATGCATGAATCTCGAGCGTAAGCCCGCAGATCCCGTGTTTGAGCCAACGATCTGGAGTGTAAGCTCGCCGATCCATTGCTCCACCAATAATCTCGAGTGTAATCTCGTAGATCCCATGTTTTGTATCGCTTTACCACGATATCGTTTTGAATCACTGAATCATCTACCGTGATCTCGTTTTGTGCCCACTGTAACCGTGGCATCGTTTTGTGCCCACTGTGACCGTGGCATCGTACCGCATTGCTTGCCAGCAACGTATGTAATTAAGCCGGCAGTACTACGACATGCCCGACTTGAGTAATAGAGAGCCGACAGTACTACGACATGCCCGACTAAGTAATCGTGTTTGTATAAGTGTATGTATATTAATATACATAAGTAAGTAGTAGATAGCACCATGTGCTTGAGATAGTGTACAAGTATATGTATATATATATGTCAAATCAACAAACACGTCTAATAGAGTATTATGCCGTGCATGAAAGTAGTTTAACGTATCTAAATATGTATATATATACACTACTTAGATATTAAGTATATCACCATAAGCCTAGGTATGACTAATCATCACCTAGTTGTTTTGTATTAGTATAAGGAATCTATACTAACGTACGTTACTAACGTATACTCCTAGCCACAGCCTAGTAAGTATATTGAGGATTCTGGTAAATGTTCGGTTAGGTACAAGTCCATTCGAGAAATCCTGGAGTGTATAGGCAGTCTTAGTTCCTATAAAGGAGAACTAATCCTATGAGAAGTCTAGTTGTTTCCCAATGTAAGTAGAACTAACCAGTTCTAATGTATTTACTGATATTGTCCCGTGACAATATGGCAAAAGTAAAATGATAACCTGAGCTGTTATGTAAGGGTAGTTGTATTTCGACAACGAGGCTGTGTACAGTGGTAACCTATCCAGGTTAAGCTATGATATAGTCCTACGACAATATAGTGGGTGTAATTCCTAAGTATTACACATTTGTATTACGTGGTAGTAATAGAGTTAAGTGTGAATTATAAAAGTTTATTATTATAATTCACAAACAGTAGTTGTGCATGCATCTCACCCCGAAAACAGTAAAACAGATGAAAGAATGGGGCTATGAACTCACCTGTTGAAGATATCAATCCCGCGCTACGCGTGTCGTCACAATGGTAACCTCCTAGTGTCCTAAACACGTGAGGTCATATGAGTAAGATACTAATCGGTTTAACTAAAAGTGTCGTGAAAGTAAACTTCTGTTGTTTAGTTTTAGAATTGTGTACGGTCCGTTTGTGGCAGTTTGTAATAATGATAATTCTCAATTAAATCATTATTAAAATCGTTTCGTTGTCTATTTTACAAAAATATAATTTTCGTACGTAACTCATCGTTGTAAAAAGTGTAGTTGTTGTTATGCGAAAGTCGAATCGTTGGGCAAAAACTCATTTCGCAGACCAAGTCAGTTCAGGTAGCTCGACTCGGCTCGCTACTCGATTCGGTTCGTATCTCTACTCGACTCGCAATCTCAGCTCGGTTTGTTACTCGGTTCGACTCGCAGCTAGGCTCGGTTCACTGCTCGGTTCGACTCGCAGCTAGTCTCGGTTCCCTGCTCGGTTCGACTCGCATCTCGACTCGGTTCGCTGCTCGGCTCGGCTCGTTCGACGAGCTGAGATCTGGAAACTCAACTCGCCCGACGAGCTGTTCGCATTTTTGGTTTCAAAAACACATTTTTGAGTTGTTTTTGGACATAATCAGTTTATAAAATGTTTATACATGATAATATAAGTGATATAAACTCGAAACAAAGAAGGGAAACGAGTGATTTCTTACAAATCGAAGGTGGAACCGAAAATGGTGAAATGGGGATGAAATCTTGATGATGTTGAAGAAGAAGATGATGTTGTTGTTGTTTGTTGATCTTGTTGATGATGATGACGGCGGCGGTGGCGACCGGAGGTGGTGGCCGGCGGTGGTAACCAAGAGAGAGAGATAGAGATTTGAGAGAAAGATTGAAGAAAATGAAAAAGAAGAAGTGAGATGGAATGGGGAGGGGGATGGGGTTTTACTCAAACTCAGATCCCATTTTGGAGACTGTGGTCTCCATCCACAGTACAAAATGCCCGTGTTTTTGTACTCGATTAAAATGTAGATTTAATATTTTAAATCTATAATTTTGTAAATATTTTTAATAATAATATTTCACTTGAACTATAAAAATGTAATTATTTAAAGTTTAAAATTGGCGTGAAAATCGACCTTTTTGACCGGGTGTTACAGTTACAGCTGCAACGGTCATTCGTGCAGCAGCCGTAACTGGGTGAGTTTTAAATTTATAAAAGTAGGGGACCTAAATTCTACTTACAGAGGCAAGTATAACTCAGGGTCGTTCTTAAGATCAATCGTATTGTGAAGCGGAGTTGTCAAGACAAACTATTCAATTAGTAATAGGGTTTTGAAAAGAGTTTTGATTTGGTTTTAGGTCCGTTTAAACTAAACTAATAAAACAGTAAATAAACAAAACAGTAAATAAAAGATAGATAGGGAATCAGTAATGGAGGATAGTGATTGCTATGATTTCGTTAGCTTATGTTATGGGGTGATGTCTAAGGTTTATATATGAAAACGTCTTTTAAAGATTTGTGTCTTGCTTTTGCCTAAGTATTCGTAGTGTAAACACTAACACCATACTGTCTGATTTCTCAGACAGTATGTCATGGGTTGCTAGGTTATGGTGATTCTGATCAGAGGAGGCTGCTCAACTCTTCAACACTTTCCATAAGCTGGAATAGTGACCCTTTTTGGAATGGTATTCCTGGGCGCATGAGATAGAGTAACAGACCCACTAAAAGTTCTGATCGTTCTTAACACTATGGTGATACTGAGGCTAGGCAAGGCATTTAAGATTAAGACTTGGTTTGTAGACTGCTAACTTTGTATTAATGGTCTTTTGTTTAGTCCAGAGCTGTGTGGTTCAACCAGGATGTGACACAGTCTTCAACCGACGGCAGTCCCTTAGCTTCCACGTATTTGTACTCCACTTGAAGTGTTTCCAACGCTATACGAAGTACTGTGCCGATTTATGGTCTTTCCGGTGCCACATACTTTACGGTCACTCTGGACTAGTTTAACTAAGTTTGTATTAAAGCTTGACCATCTATGATATAAACCCAACCCTCACTATTTAAACATATCAAAATAAATCCCTGATTGATTCATGGTGTACTATACGATAAGGTTGACAGTATTTCCACAGCTACACAATTCAGACCATGTTTATATTTGAAAACATAGATAGGTAGTTACTGGTTGATCAAGGTTTGCGACTCCTTGTCATATAGGTTCTAACCACGTTTATTGGAGGAAAGGCGATTTTGGTTTAGAAATTCATAAATACAAAGTTAACAGTACACCGGTTTTCATTTGTGTATTTAAAGTAACATCACCCGTAACATATATAAGCTAACTACATCACAACAAGCACATAAGAGAACTACTCACTACGCATGGCAAACAATCCTAAATCTATCATAACAATAATAGCAATCATCATAATAGAAAAGGAAATAAGTAACCTTAGATTAATGTGTATATATAATTATGTAGAAAGAATACACGAACGGAACCTCCGCAATATCTTCGACAATATTACAAATAAGCCCCTCTGAATATTCCCTACACTATTACAAAAGAAGCCCCTCCGTTAGTCTAGGTTAAATATTAACCAAGAACTAACTAACTAAAACCCTAATCTAGAGAGAGAAACTCTAGAGAGAGAGAGAGAGTATGTGAGAGAGAAAGTGAGAAATGTTGAAGGTGAGAAGTGTGTGAAATGAGGTAGAGGAGCCCTCTATTTATAGGTGAGCCTTAAATCAATAGTACAAGTCCACAAGCATGCACGTACAAGCAAACGAAGCAAACGAGAGCACACGAAGGCAACTAGGGCCGTACACGGCCTGGTTTAGGCCGTACACGGCTATATTGAGGCCGTACACTGTCACTCCAAAGCCGTATACGGCCATGGCTTGGTGAAAACACTTGAAATAAACATTTATCTACTTAATTTCACAAAGTTGGTCAAATTATAGGCATTGTTATAAAAAGTGCTTTAATAATCAAAAAGGCACGCAAATCGAGGCAGATTATTCAAACAACAGATTGTCATGTACTTTTAACCACATTATGATACAAGTTCTTAAATAGTCTCATATGATGTATCAGGTTATTCCAAGACTGTAGAATCAAGAATCGTGCAGATCGGGTAAAGAACGAAGAAGATGGAGCTTTCTGAGCACAAATCGAGGGCATTCCGCACACGCCAAACCTAGAGACATCCAAATTTGGCACATTTGGCATCATTATAAGCGTAACGGAATTACAAGACCGCAGGCAAAAGAATCAAGTCAAACGGACAAGAAACGAAGAAGATACACGCGAATTAAGCAACGAGAAAAGCCGAAAACAGCACACGGCCACCACCAAGCCGTGTACGGCCTCAATATAGCCGTGTATGGCCTAAACCAGACCGTGTACGGCCCTGGTTGCCTTCGTGTGCTCTCGTTTGCTTCGTTTGCTTGTACCTGCATGCTTGTGGACTTGTACTCTTGATTCAAGGCTCACCTATAAATAGAGGGCTCCTATACCACATTTCACACACCTTTCACCTTCAACATTTCTCACTTTCTCTCTCACACAATCTTTTTCTCTCTCTAGAGTTTCTCTCTCTAGATTAGGGTTTTAGTTAGTTAGTTAGTTCTTGGTTAATATTTAACCTAGACTAACGGAGGGGCTACTTTTGTAATAGTGTAGGAAATATTCTGAGGGGCTTATTTGTAATATTGTCGAAGATATTGCGGAGGTTCCGTTCGTGTATTCTTTCAACATTATTCTATCTACGCATTAATCTACGGTTACTTCTTTCCTTTTCTATTATGATTATTGCTATTATTGTTATGATAGATTTAGGATTGTTTGCCATGCGTAGTGAGTAGTTCTCTTATGTGCTTGTTGTGATGTAGTTAGCTTATATATGTTAGGGGTGATGTTACTTTAATTACACAAATGAAAACCGGTGTACTGTTAACTTTGTATTTATGAATTTCTAAACCAAAATCACCTTTCCTCCAATAAACGTGGTTAGAACCTGTATGACAAGGAGTCGCGAACCTTGATCAACCGGTAACTACCTATCTATGTTTTCAAATATAAACATGGTCTGAATTGTGTAGCTGTGGAAATACTGTCAAACTTATCGTATAGTACACCGTGAATCAATCAGGGATTTATTGGGATATGTTTAAATAGTGAGGGTTGGGTTTATATCATAGATGGTCGAGCTTTAATACCAACTTAGTTAAACTAGTCCAGAGTGACCGTAAAGTATGTGGCACCGGAAAGACCATAAAATGGCACAGTACTTCGTATAGCGTTGGAAACACATCAAGTGGAGTACAAATACTTTACGGTCATGGATTGGTGAAAATGAGGTTGAGGAGCCCTCTATTTATAGGCCACCAAGGATGCAAGAGTACAAGCCCACAAGCATGCACGTACAAGCAAACGAAGCAAAATGAGAGACCATAAGAAGCAAACAGGCTGTGTACGGCCTCAAACAGGCCATGTACGGCTAGTTAAGGGCCGTGTACGGCTTCAGGGGGCCGTGTGCTAGGCCGTGTGCTGTTTTAAGCTTTTCTCGTTGCTTAATTCGCGCGTATCTTCTTCGTTTCTTGTCCATTTGACTTGGTTCTTTCGTCTGTGATCTCGTAATTCCGTTACGCTTCTAATGATGCCAAATGTGCCAAATTTGGATGTCTCTAGGTTTGGCGTGTACGGAATGCCCTCGGTTTGTGCTCAGAAAGCTCCATCTTCCTCGTCCTTTATCCGATCTGCACGATTCTTGATTCTACAGTCTTTGGAATAACCTGATATATCATATGAGAATATTTAAGAACTTTTATTATAATGTGGTTAAAAATATGTGAGAATCAGTTGTTTGAATAATCTGTCTCGATTTGCGTGCCTTTTGGACAATTTAAGCACTTTTTATAGCAATGCCTATAATTTGACCAACCTTGTGAATTTAAGTTGAAAAGTATATAATTTAAGTGTTTTCACTAAGAATTAGGTCAAATGTGCGGGAAATATGTGCATAAAAACATGACTTTTTACTACACATCACCCTCCACACAGAAATATCAACTTGTTGATGAGTTGGATATTGTGAAGAAAGAAGAGATATGAAGAGAAGACTAGTGATCATAAGATGTAATTTTATTGTAACTGTAATAAACTTTCATGTAATATTTTTTTTACAATTGAATGAAATATGCTCACTTTTGAGAAAAGATTTATGTGCCAAAAGTTAGATTATATCAAAAGAATCCAAAAATAGTAAAAAGTGGATCATACAACTACAAAGTCACTGAATGTTTAAAAAATTTTAAATATTGATTTAAATTTCTTCTTACATGTAATAAGTTTGTCTAGGGAGCTATTGTCATCATCATTTATGGGAGAATGTTGAGTCACTGGTCGCTGACCAACTCAATTAACTGATATACTCTATCTATGGAAATGATGAAGTTAAGCTCCTGTTACTGAAGGAAGAACTCGTTGCCTTCATTTGTGCTTTTATGAATGTTTGGATGAGTAAATAAAACTCAACTTGGTGTATCGCTGGTCATCCTCATGACAACGAGAGTTTTATGTTACTCAAGCATTAATAAAGGCAGAAGTCACTGCCCTGAATAAAGGATAGTCACTGGAGAATGATAAGACTAGTCACTCTACAAAAGCATGTTAGCTCGCGGTGAGTGAGGAAAAGTATTATTTCTTCAGTGACTAAATAAATATTAAATGTTTCCAATCAAGGCACAGGTCACTCTACAAATATACGTTAGCAAGCTCTCCTTGGATTAAAAATATCTTTCAAATGACGTGTCATCAAGTGATTGGTTAGCATAAAAAAGATATTTCCGGTAACAGAATCGATATTCCCGGTAACAGAATCAGGGCCTACAGAATGTTTGTTAACCGACTATCAGGAAGAACATAGCCAATCATGCAGCAACACGTATCATTCCAAGATCCTATTTTATAGGAGATATTTACGGGAGCATTTAGTCTGTATATATAGTGATAGATTGTACTTGAAAACTTGCCATTTTATGTTAATCACTTTTGTATAAGTGAGTAGTTTGTCTAAGCACGTCAGCGAGTAGCGAGTAATAGTGTACATGGTTTGTCAACTACTATTATCTCATTTGTAATAGATTAGCTAAAGTCTTCGATTTAATTTAGCCTTGGCTAAATCATTCCGCAATCAACACTCGGTGTAATTTGTTATCAATAAATTCACCATTCAGCTAATGTTACCGTTGTTACTTGCTTTGATTATTGAATTGCTATCATACTCAGTTTTACTTAGCTTTGAAATTAAAAACTTGAATTTATTATATATCATAAATCTTATAAAAAGTTTTTAATCGTATTCAAACCCCCCCCCCCCCCCCCCCCTTACAATTAAATTTTACGTATTGTAAGTCCTATTCACTAAGTGATAGTGAATCAGGGACAAACACTTATTATGTTTGTGTCAAAAATAAAAATTGCGGGCTGACTGATATTTTTATCAATTAATGAAAGAGCCCAATAAGAAAATATTTTGTAATTTCCTAAAACTGTGTGCCATATAGCAATCTTAATTATTATATTTGTTATTAAAAATATAGAGTTTCACGTGTTAAACCATTTTATTCGAATATTTAGTATTTTCTATTATTAATTGATTAAATGATAATCATATTGGTTTTTTATGTGAAAAAATCAACTTATTTGTATTTTGTTAACTTATTAATTTATGTTTAGTAAGATAGGATCAAATCAAGATCGTATGATTTTATGCTCAGAAGATCCCATGATTTTAAGATCCTATACAAGATCGGGATCATTTTCGTTCATTAAAGGGTTTATTGTTTCCTTATATTTTAAACTTTAAACTTTTTACTATTGTATGGGTCGAACTTTAAAAACTTCTACTATATGTATTCAAGTTGTAAATATGGTCTATTGTATGTAAAATTTCCTTTTTGGGTAAGGCCCAAATAGGAAAGTTTCCTTTTTTGGCCTTACCCAAAAAAGAAATAATACATACAATAGACCATATTTACAAGTTCACTATATACAATAGAACAAATGAAAGTATGTCGCATACAATAGTAAAAAGTGTAAAGTTTAATACATAACGAAAGAATAAACCATTCATTAAATCGTATGATTTTGAAATTAAGATCGTGATCTTAACGATCTTGGTTTAGCTTATTATCTATTTATATTATAAAGAGTTTGAGGTATAGTGTTAAAGGGGGATATAGTAAATTACTATTCTACCCTTTTAACTGACTCATTCAACTTCAAACACTTGAATTAAATTTAAATTAAATGCAATTTATTAAATAAATTAATATCTCATAATTATTTTCGGTTACAAATGTAACCTCATAAATAATTTGTTTTTTTCATAACTTATATAACACATTAATGAATATATAAATGTATATCGAGATTGTTTTAATATAAGTATTACTGAAAAATCATATATTATTTACGAATTATAACTCATTTCTATCTTCTATATCTTTTATATTATAAACAAAAGAGATAGTTAAAAATTATTTACTTTCAACACTTAAACATATAAAGTGAATCCAAGTAATTATAAAAGTTAATATATCAATGCTATATAAAATATTTGACCAACCAAAATAAAAAAGTAGAAATTATTATATTAGCTTATACAAAGTCAGATGCATAACTATAAGCATTTTATAGTTGTATTAACTATTTGTATCTTAATTTTAGTTAACTTTCAATAATTATAATTCGGGATTGCAATGTGGGTCGAGTTAGGTTTGCGGGTCAAAAGTTTACAATCTAAACCTGAAAATAATTTGATAAATGGGTTAACGGGTCTAACGTAACCAACCCGGATACGACATGCATGGTGCTGGTTGACTGGTCAACACGTAGACCTGAACTTTAACCCAAAACCAGTATACCATCTGCATCGCGCCCCGATTTGGGAGTTTTCCGATCTCAGATTGCCATGAACGCTAGAAGGGGGGCTTCCTCGCCGGGCGTTCATGGGGCGTCGTGGTGCCCAAAACGGGCAAACACAAGGCGTTTTCGTGGGACCCACACGAATTTATTTTCATTTTCCTTTTCTTTTCAGCCAGATTCAATGGATATATAAAAAAAAAAATTTAATGTATATGTATTTGACCGAGAATCAAGAATAAAAGAAATACGTGACAAAGAGGTGCACGACCAACTACGGGACGATCTCACCGAGCACATTTGGACGCTTCCACCAAACTTTCGCACCTTAAGTGCATAATTATTTGTAATGTTTTATTTTTTACTATTGTATTTTTTTAATAAGTAACTTCTAATTATTGTGTTGTATTTTATTTAATTATTGTATTATATTTCATTTAAGTATTGTATTGTATTTTAATTAATTAATTAAAATGTATTTGTTTTGTTAAATAAATGAAAACTAAATTTAGTTAGTGGGTCCTAGGGGCAAAAAAAAAAGGGGTGTTCTGGTGTTACTATTGCTGGTGTTGAAAATGGTGTTGTGGTGTTATGCTGTTGTGGCGCTTGAAAAAGAGGCTTTTTGGTGTTACGACTACAGGTGGTTTTAAGATAAATTAAATTAGTCGGCGGTTATAAATTGAGAATACAATTATTCCTCATTTATTTCCGTGTAAAATATCAAGTTGTGTCGAAAATTATCATCCCAAATATAGTTATCAGAAATAAATTGTATATAAAATAATGTACAAATTGACATAGCATTATTGTTTTACTTTTTACTGACATGTCATTGAACAAGTCCTACTGGCTGCATTGCACGGGTAAAATGATTTCTCAAAAATTGCGTAAGTGGATAATATTCAAGTGGTATAACCTTGATTAAAAAATTGGGACGGAAGGACGGTGTTACTACGTAGTTTTCTATTTATTAAAATAGAATTGCTTATAAGAGGGTGTTTGGGGCGGCTTTTAGCTTATAGCTTTTAGCTGTAAGCTACAGCTCCAAAATCCTGGCTTTTTAGCTTTTAGCTTTTTAACCCTTTAAATTTGGAAAAAGCTCCATATATCCAAACACTAAAATAGAGCTTTTTAGCGTTAAAATACCGCAAAAGCTAAAAAGCTCTCCCTTACCGCTCCCCAAACACCCCCTAATAAACGAACATTGTTTTAATTTGTGACTTTGTCGTATTAAACTTGGTTATCTGAATCTTCCCCAGTTTTTAGGCTAAATTCCAGATTCTTGACTATCAGCTTCTTTTGTAGGTTAAATTCTAGATTCTAAATCTACTCTTGTTTTTACTTTCAATTTTTGTCAAATAGATATGGCCGAACAACCGGTATCTTCCAAATTGGTGCCGTGGGATGACCTTAGCGGGAAGGTTGTGATGGTGACGGGAGCCTCGTCCGGGATCGGGCGAGACTTCTGTATCGACTTGGCGAAATCTGGGTGCAGAATCGTTGCGGCAGCACGGAGGATTGATCGGCTCATATCTCTTTGCGATGAGATTAACAAACTCAAGCAAAAGAGCGGTCTTGAAACGTCTCATAGGCTCGACCTCACGAATGACGTTCGAGCTGTGGCTGTGGAGCTTGATGTTACCGCTACAGGTCCCACCATCGAGGCCTCAGTGAAAAGGGCGTGGGACGCATTTGGACGTATCGATGCTTTGATTAACAATGCTGGGGTTAGAGGTACTAAATAATTATATACTCTGTTTTTGATGTAGTGCTTAATTGAGATAACAAATTAATCCTGTTGATTTAAAAGAATAGCCAGGAATAATTCTTCCAAAAACACGTTGATTCACAAAAGAATACCGTGAAATGGGAAATGATTCACAATTTGAGAGTGAAATCGAAATTCTTGAAAATTGAAAACTAAGTTCATTACAATGAAGAAAAAAGCTTAAATAACATCCAGAATTTAAACGGGCCTAAAAACATAACGGGCCAAACACACGATCCAAAACATATAATGGGCCATACCTTTCAAACGGAGCCGTTTTTGGGCTTCGAGCATGGGCCTAACCGCCAACGGTAGCGGCTTGGTGGGCCTCGAACCGAGCTTCGATTCGCCTGCTCATGGGCCTAAAACGGAGCCCTGTAGCCCAAGTTACACCTTTTTCTTTGCAGCCCTTTTCTCGTGGGCCTCCATGAATATGTGGGCTCGATCTTCAATACTTGGGTCTCCATCAGTTTTGTAAGTATTTTCCTTCTATACTTGATATTAACAATTATTTACTATTTTCTATATATGTGCTACATATGGTTAAAGGGGTTTCTAGCTCCGCCACTACCTGAAACTATATATATGTTATTTATGTGCGTAATGAGACCATTATATACTTAAGAATAGTTGAGCTGTCAAAATGGGGAGTTGAGTCGAGCCGGTTTCGGTAATAGGTTGAACGGGCTGGGATCTATACGGGTCTATTTTTTATAAACGAGTCCAAAAAATGGTAAAAGTAGCAGGTCAACCCATCCCGTTTGACCAATTTATAAAATTGAACCCATTTCAACCTGAACTCCTTATCAACCCGCCCCGCTCATTTTGACATGGTTAGTTCTTATTAGGACTTATGCAAGTGTGTTGTTACTCAAATGAGTAAAACAAACTTAATACAGTATAACTTTAAGAACTTGTGTTTGACAATAGATCATGTTTGCCCAATGCTTTAAACTTTCTTGGTACTTATTATAGGTAACGTACGTACGCCATTGGATTTGTCTGAAGAAGAATGGAATAGTACCATGAGAACAAACTTAACGGGAACATGGTTGGTGTCAAAGTATGTTTGTACATATATGCGTGATGCTAAACAAGAAGGATCAGTGATCAACATCTCATCTATTTCGGGTCTTGATCGTGGAGAGCTACCTAGAGGTCTTGCTTATGTCTCTTCAAAAGCAGGTGTTAACACATTGACTAAGGTAATTATTTAACGGGTTAAAGCTGCAGATCGCCCCTGTACTTACTTTTTTGTCCCGAGGTCACCCACGTACCCATTTTATTACCGAGATCATCCACCAACTTTCAAATTATGTGTTCATGTCACCCATTAGTTTGTTTTTTACATGAAACGTTTTACGAACGCTGACTTGTCCTGTCCACGTCATATTTTTTAATGACGTGGCATTTTTGTAATAGCTTATAATTACACGTTGGAAAATGCCACGTTGTCATGTTTCTCTTTAAAAGCAAAAACTTAACCAGATAAACGAAGGTCTTCATTTTTGTAACCCTAATATTGTAACCCTAATCGCTAAATCTTCTTCCACCGCTACAATGTCAACATCTTCTGCAACCTCCGGTCCATACAATCCAGATGGTTTATGTTTATGTGAAAAGCCCCTTCCTTTGAAGAAAAGAACGTCGTGGACGGCCACCAACCCTGCTCGAAGGTTTTTAACTTGCCCCAATTCCATTGTAAGTGTATTTATCAAAGGTTTTAGCCCCTCAATTTCATGTAAATGTTTTAAATTTCATGCAATTTTAAATTTCTTGCAATTTTACAACTCTTGAAAAAGTTTTAAATTTCATGCCATTTTATCAGTCTCCAGGGAAGAAGAAGTGCAAAGCTTTCGATTGGATTGATGTTGAATTGGATAACGAATGGTACAAAGCGAACTTATACGAGTCGTATTCATGTTTGAACTGAGACCAAAGAGATAGTTTTTATCAGATCATGAAGTTTAGAGAAATGTACACTAATTTGGAAGGTGAATTTGAGCTGTACAAGGGTGAAATGGAAGCAGCTATGGGTCAACTACAAACTGAAGTGGAGAAGAACAAGGCAAATGCGAATTTTTACATGAAACTGTGTGGTGCTCTAGTGTGTTTGATTGCAATTGTCTGGATATTTTAATGTAGTTTCAGTAGTAATGTATGCAACTACCCTTTTGAATTGGGAAGATGATGTAGTTGCAGTAGTAATGTGTATGCAACTACCCTTTTGGTAATTTGGTAGATGTAGTAGTTGTGAAAAAATGCAGTAGTAATGTAGCATTGTAAAGAATCTACTTGGATCCTTGTTTAATACAAGTTGGTGTACCTTTGTTTAATGCCAGTTGTTTTACCAACATATATGGACCACTTCCCTGACTTTTGATACAATCCATACCTGTTTTTTGACCAATTCAACACTAGAATACATATAATGCACAATAAGATAAGATAAGTAGGTCCATTGCATACATCAAAAGGGGGACCAATACATGGTTAATGGTGATTACAAAGTTCAAAAGATACCAATACCCATTCCTACTACATAAGTTCATTACCACACACTTATCCTACTGCATAAGTTCTTACCACAAACATAAAACCTAAAAACAAAGTTAATTTACTTCTGAGATCCAGATCCAGATCCAGAACCACCAGCACCATTTCCTTCATCATCCAACACAAATGGCCTATCTAAACTTAAACCAGTGCCATACTTGTCAGTCTTCAGAGGCCTCCACTGCTGAGCAATTCTTTCAGATTTCCTTCTCTTGTTCTTAAGTCCAGTTAACATTTCTTTAAAGGCCTCATCAGCTGCAGATATTTCTTCTAAGGTGAGTTCATCTTCTTGAGTCATTGAGTCATGCACAACTGATTTCAGAGGACGAGTGAGGTCCAATCCAGGGTCCAATCCAGGAATATTTTGTGGTGGATTTTCAGTTCCCTGCATAAATAATTATAGATTAATGTACCTGGTTTCATCAAATAGAGTATACATATATGTATTGTATGAGTTATAGTTACCTTAGTGGAGAATATAGCACCATCTCTACCTCTACCTACAACTGCACCACCCCTGCCACGACCTCTACCTCTACCTACAACTGCACCACCCCTGCCACGACCTCTACCTCTACCTACAGCTACACCACCTCTGCCCCTGCCCCTGCCACGACCTCTACCTCTACCTACAGCTGCACCAACATCATTTGGTACATTCTCATCAAGTCCAACTTCAGCTGCTTTTGTTACATTCTCATCACCTCCAATACCACTTCCACCACCTCCATTTGGTACATTCTCATCAAGTCCAACTTCAGCTGCATTTGGTACATTCTCATCACCTCCAATACCACTTCCACCACCTCCATTTGGTACATTCTCAGCATCTTCAACACCAGTTCCACCACCTCCAACCCTGCCACGACCTCTACCTCTAGGTGGTGGATCTATTTTAGGATTTTGGCAAGTGACTCTGTTATGACCCTTTTGGTGACAATTTTGACAGGTCATTTGTCTACCCACCCTGGACACTTGATGATCTGACTCTGTAGGATGCCTAATCCTTTTCTTTTTAGGTCTACCAGGCATCCTCCTCTGTATTGGAGGTAGTATGGGAGGTAACTTACTTTTAGTCCAACTAGTTGTTCCAGGTACAGGCTTAATGGAATAAGCATAGGTGTTCTGCCAACACCCTTTTGTGTACCAAGGATTCACCCCTTCCTCTGGCTCCCTTTTACAATACAAGTAGGCTGCTACAGCATGCAAACATGGGATACCACTAAGGTCCCATAGCCTACAATCACAAGTGCGCTTACTTAAGTTGACACAGTGAGCATCACCTCCAATCCTGACCTCAAATTCTTGATAATGACTTGCAAAAACCATACAATCCCTAGTACATAATAATAAGAATGGATGATAATTAATTATGGATACACATACAATTAATAAGAACTAGTTGAATATGAAAGTTACCTTTGTGCTTCCTTCATATGCTCCAAATACTTTCTCATAGATGGACATACCTCATCCCTCAACTCCCTTGCCTTCTGACTCATGTCAACTAGCCTCTGCATCAAGTATATTCTGATATCTTCCAGCATAGTAATGATGGGCTTATGTCTTGCATCAAGTATTGCCTTATGATAACTTTCAAAAATACCATTCTCATAGGCTGCACATGCCCTGTCCATTGCAAAAAATGCTCTGCATCTCCATTAGATAGTTGTAGGCATTCTCATCAAGTGCCTTGATCTCTTCCATCTTTGCATCAAAACGGGTTCGAACAATTGATGATGCAGCAGACCAAAATAATGATCTGAAAAGAACTCCAGACCACCTTCTTTTAAAATTTGCATATATATGTCGTGTGCACTGTCTGTGTTCTGCATGTGGTAGCCATGTACCACCGGCATCAATAAGCCCCTGCATCAACAGTTAGTGTATATTAATAATAAAGCACAAGTGTCTAAGTAAAGCATACATCAAGTTAGTTTATAAATGCATACCTTGTGACCATCAGAAATGATAGTCAAATAAGCCCCATTGTATAAGTTAAGATCCTCATTAAGTGCTGCTAGAAACCAACACCAATTGTCTCTATTTTCCACATTAACTACTGCCCAGGCTATAGGATACATCTGGTTGTTTGCATCTCTGCCCATAGCTGTAAGTATTTCACCTTTAACTGTTGACTTCAGAAAGCATCCATCTAACCCAATCACTCTTCTACAATTACCATTCCACCCATCCTTTATGCCTTTGAAACAAATGTACATTCTGTAGAACTAAGCCCCATCAACTTCCAACTTTACATTAGAACCCGGATTACTTGTTAAAATTGCATCAGCATAATCCCTTAACCTTCCATAATGTTCTTTCAAACCTCCTTCATGATCAAATATAGCC
This sequence comes from Helichrysum umbraculigerum, assembly GCA_949592205.1. Lineage (NCBI taxonomy): Eukaryota > Viridiplantae > Streptophyta > Magnoliopsida > Asterales > Asteraceae > Helichrysum > Helichrysum umbraculigerum. The sequence continues at coordinate 324,128,579 of CATIUR010000001.1, read as the reverse complement.
CTATGCTTAGCCCTCTTGCACATGCCTATGCTAACATTGATAAGAAAGTGTTTTTTGATATCAGCTTGCATACCTCTATATGTCAATTTGGGATTCTCAATTATCTCCTTTGCATAGTGCTTAGCAACCCATTTAAAACTGACTAGTGGTTGCAAATCAAAGTTCCTAACACATTCATGTTTTGGAATTAATGATTTGATCTGGAATGATTACTCAGATTGCATCCAGGATGCCCACAGCCTAAAAGGACATTCATGCTTCTTAACTGTCACTTTCTTCTTCAGTTTAACTGGAGTGCCCTTCCTTTTTGGAGTTACCTTTTTCTTAGGAGTCAATTTTTTTTTGGGAGATACTTGTTTCTTTGGTGACCTCTTTTTTTTTTTACTTGAATCTTTGTTTCCACTCTGACTACCTTGTTCACTACTTTCTCCCTTTTCTTTTGACAGTGCCTCAGCTAGCAACCTTGCTAGCCTTTTCTTTTTCCTGTTCCCAGATGCACATCTACCATCCTCTACACATCTGCCACACTTTACTAGCAAACCTCTCCAATCATTCTTCTTATACCATAACTGATATCCATGAGCCACACCATAGTTAATCATACATTGCTTTAACTGCTCTGGATTTGCAAACCTCATGCCAAGAACAGGTTTCATATCCTTCCAATCTTGAAAAGGATTATGTATTGGGTAAGTAATTCCAGGCTTTATCTTGTACTGCTCATCTATTTCCTCTTCTAAAACCTCAAACTTATTCAATGGGTCACCAGTACTATGAGGGTCCACAGGATCATATATTATATTTTCATCAAAAGAACTTATGAAATTACCATTACACAACTTTGTTAAGAATGGATCTTGGATGGTTCTATTAGGGATATTAACATCATCCTCACCCTCATTGTGTAAATTAACATACGGTTTCACATCCTCTTCTACCTCTAAATCTATATCATCATCATCTAACCCCTCCTCCACTACTACCTCATCTAAAAAACCTAACACATCATAGCCATGGTGTTCTACATAAATGTTAATCTTTGACCCATTTGCATTGCCTATTTGCATTATATCTATTAGATGGCCATCAGTTTTAATTTCTCTCAGTCCACTCTCCATACTCACACCAGGTAAACAATAATACAAACATTTCAATGGAAGACGGACGCAACATTGTAGAACTTTGAACAACTTATGGACTGTCAAGTTGCCATAATTAACATTATGGATAGTATCACACTCACCACCTTCATACCGTAACGGGTGTGCAAGGAAAAGCCCTTCGTGGTAGAAGGTAACCTCTAATTTCTCCCACATTCTGCAATATAATG